>CM050164.1:76710247-78046497 GCA_027410445.1 Discoglossus pictus | reverse complement strand
TCCTTTAACCATACTCCAGATTGATAAAACAACAGTCAGCCTGCCTCCAAGCTAGTAAGAAGTTTTGAAGTGGACAAGATGGAATCTTCAAAAATTAAGTTTCGCTTTCAAAAATGTTTTTGTTGTTGCTCATAGCTTATATAGCTGCAAATATGGTTTATGTGCTACATAATTAAACATGTAAAGTTAATTACTGAACTAAAGTAGTGCTTATAGTAAAACTAAAACATACATATCAAGTTTTTTGGTTCTCTTTAGGTCCTTTACCTCTTCCCTTACGCAAAACATTGGCAGCTGCGTTGCCGTTTTTTACGGATTACTGCTGCACATTGCATATAAGGCACGCCGACATAAAAGACCTTGAGCTATGAGAGGCGCGCCCGAGGTCCTCGAGGGCCGAGGGCCCGTGCTGAACATAGCAATGGCCTTGCTGTCTATTAAACGCTGTCGAGTTGCGCCACAGAGGGGTGAACGATTATAGGCCTTAACTGAAACCTGCCGCGCCATCTATCGGCTACTTGCTGGCATTGCAGCTGTCAGTGTGGTCGATTTCATGCGCATACAAAACGGGATAGATCCAGTCTTTGTTTTGCTAGTACTGGATTATAGATTTACTGGAAAAAAAATCTATATATAATTTCTTGAACAAAGTATAACAGAATTTTTCTTATTATAACCACATAGTTCATGTTTCCGTTTGTTTCTCACCTGAATGGAAGCAGAAGCCACCTGTCCTGCCTGGTCGAAGTCTAGTGAGATGATCTGAGAGAACCGAGTGGCATTGCCATTCAGGCTGGTGCTGCTATTACCGAAAGCCTCCAAGATAGTGTATACAGCTTGCCACTTCTCAGCTGTAAAAGCAAATAAGAAGCATATTCAGTCAAAAAAATAGAATACAGCAAGGTTTTTCTTTTCAGTAATGGATAGCTGTTACTCATATTGTGAAAAAGCCTTTATTCCGTCTACAACAGTGCTTCCCAAACCTCTCCTCAAGACCGACAGAAAGGTCATGATTTAGGTCAAACACTGTGCGAATACACAGGTGAAGCACTTTGAGGCTCCAGAGCCTGTTTAATACTAGTTGCCTCACCTTTGTTCACAGAGTGTTTGACTTAAATCGTGGCCTGTCTGGTGGGTCTTGAGAAGGGGTTTGGGAACAACTGATCTACAAAATAAATATCAATAAAACCAATTACAAACTAATGGGAATTTTTGGAAGCTTATATAAAGAGCATGCAAAAAAGTGTAAGACAATGTAGGTATTTTTAAACGTCCCAATCTAAATTCAGACCACTGTAACGCTTTAATTATGCATTGGTTAACATAAAAATCCTACTTAATAAATTTATATCAATACAAACAAATTCATTTTCAGAAATTAAAAATTGTTTTATTTTGTGTGTATTTTATGTTTTCGGCTGTGCGCGGGTTGTCCGTTAAGGTCGTATTTTTGCGAGACCGTAATGGAAGTCCCGCAGGTCGTATTTTTTTTCTGTAAGTCTGGCGGCTTGTATTTTTTGTGCAAGTCCGTATTTAGTAATTGGGTGTTTCGTTAGCATTTGCGGTGTGCAATGAGTCTTAGTCGCTCCTTGCTTGGCCGCAACCGGGGCCCTCGCTTTGCGAGGCCTGCAGCGTTAGCAACGGGTTTTGCCAAGCCCGCCTGCTGACAACTATATATGTGATCTGTTTTGGATTAGTGATTTAAGTTTTATAAAATTATTCTAGGCGGCTCCAGATGGGAACTCCTTGCTCACTATGCCTTAGGAAATTCAGCTACACCTCACTGATAAGGCCCAAAGAGGCTGAAAAGTATGTCTGGGTTTGCGGTTTCTTCCGTTCAAAGTAGAATTACCTGGTATTTCTGGGCTGGATCACTCTATTGAATGAGACCAAACAGATATACTACAAAATATTTCTCTCTGTGAAGGGCACAAGTGAGCTAAAAGTGCTGCTCTCTGACTAGGTAACCAGGCCTATAGAACAAACCTACTTGGGTGTTCGTTCTCAGTATTGAGCGGCTTGAACCTGTTTTTGCTTTATAAAACTCTGCCAAGAAAATCTAGCCTCCGAAATGCAGATGTTATCATTAATGCTAATTTTCCACCATCAACTCCAGTGCAGAGGTCTCTCAATGATATAACAGGAATCGTTGTTCTACTATTCACATATTTGTTATGAAAGGTGGGCTTCAGGACTCATATTTCCACTTGTCCCCTTACATCCAATGCATGATATAGCTAACGTATTACAGCCGTCAAATACCTGACAAAATCTTTCCAGTGCTGCCAGACACAGTGGCTAAATATTGGATTAGATGCTGACAGCTGGTGGTTTTGCCACTACCACTACTCCCAAGTAAAACAATGGATTGGTCCTGGCGAGTCATCAGCATATTCCAATAAGCAGCTTGGGCCACGCCATATATATGTGGCGATGTATCTTCTCTGCGGCATCCTTTGAACATGTGCATCACCTACAGGAAAACAACAGGAAGCTAATCAATATTGGTATGTGACAAACTAATTATTTTTTTTCAATTCATGTTGTAGGTCTAGTAATACTCAAATGTTTAATGGCTTTATTTAAGCTGTGTACTATCAAAACTTCATGTTTAAATTAATCCTGAAATCAGTGTTTTTTCTACCAACAATTACACCATTTTGAAGAAGACAGTACAGGTATTTCCAGACTTCCACTTTAAGAACTAGATATTATAACATTAAAAGGCAACAATAGTTTAACATTTTCTACTATGCATTTAAGAGATTTGTTTTTAGAAATTACAATATTTTTTATTGCATGAAGTGTAAATGCTTAACACTAAAGAAAAAAGCAACATGTTTAATTAGCTTAGCCTGACAAGTGACCTAAAACAAATTTAAGAGGACGAACCTTATCTTAACAAAAATGTGTGAATGTAAATTAGATTCCCAATAACCTCCTGTCACTCTGTATCATATTCCAGGCCTTGATGGAAGATAAAACCGTGTAGAACTTTTTTCCATTTAAAAAAACATAGGGGTCTGGGGTAACCTTGAAGAATTTAGTGTGACGCTTTGGGGAATACAAAAAGAGCTTTGTTCTTTGAATTACACATTTATTCAACATTGATTTAGGATGCTTGCAGAAGAATCAATTGTTGCTACATAGAATTATTATCATAAACTCTGCCAGAAGCTGACAGCAAAAGGCTTGATAATTGTAAGTGAGACCATATCATTAGTTTCAGGATCAATCAATTCCATTCACCGTGTCACCTCAGCCCCGTGTGAAGACATACTTGCCACCCTATGTGACACACGTGCATACATTTTTTCTTACATGAAAATACCTAGAAGAATTCCACTTTTCTGTACACAGTGAAGAAGCTGGCTAGGTTTATGGGAAGAGATGCACATATTACTGAGACAATATCACATGGTTACATTAGAAAAATGCAGAAAAACATGTAAAAATATAAATTATATACAATTGCACTATTATGTTTCGGAATACTCATGTATAATAGTGTTGATTACACTTGAAATAGCATTTTAATTGTGTAAATTTAATCACAAACAGTATCTAGGCCTGTGTTTAAATTTGTAGGATTTTTTAGCAGGAGATACTGCACATTTATTCAAAGCAATTATAACTACTGCATGTAGTATGCAGTTATTGTAATCAAACTGGTATAAGGTCGGGGAGCAGAGACTTTGAGGCCTAGTTTTCGCCTTGGTATAGAGATGAACAATAATACATAAAACACTCCAGTACATGCTTTACATTTCAAATAAATGCTTTCAGTGTTCCAGCACATTTGGGTGTTTAAGAAATGACAAGTCTGATGGAAGATAAGGGATGATTTTATTAGGTAACTTGACTGCAACCGTAATTAGGAGTGAATGTATCTGTAAGAACAACACTCAAGGGACTCTTGTCACCATGGAAACCTGGAATGCATTTCTAAAGGAAACGTGAAAAGAATTGACAGGGTTTGAATGACCCCGGCCGCCCTCGTCTATCTTACGTTAGAGAACATTTATAATGAAAAGCAGGAAGTTTGATGTGTCTTTGCAGAAAAAAAAATGGTGTCTATCTCTGGAGAGGAAGGGTAATCTAGGAGCAATAGGCCATGCTCTATCATGTCCTAAATAATATATGAAAGGATGAGAGCATCCAGATTGTACATATACTGACAGATTCAGGTGTTCAGAAATCTTGCCTGGTTATTTTTGTTACAAATTATTAAAGCATAGATGGAAAAAGGGTCTACTAAAGCTATGAATTCATGTAAATACAAAAAGAAGGATCCCTATTATTAGAAATGCTAGTAGGTACTTAATCAATACAAGGGCTCACAGCTAAAAAGGAAGAGTACACACATTATAGAAGCCCAATTCCTACAATTTAACATCTAATATTTTTTAAAGTCTTATTAATCTAAAGGTGAACTCCATTTCTGCCAGTCAAAACATTACAACTGGTCATTGCAGCCAAGTCCTACAAAAGATTATTAAGTGGAATTTCTAATATCTCTGCAAACTGCATTAGGAACAGTGGTGATATGACAAATTCTAATTGGGGTGTGTCAGGAGGACACTGTTAAACAGTGTTGCAAAGCTCTTTTTCTCCAGCAAAAAATTAATTCCATGTTTCCAAGTTTAAAGTTTCTAGAAAGCAAATATGTATAGAGCAGGGATGAGCAACTAATTTCCCAAAGGGGCCACGTGAGAAACTCGAAAAGTTGTGGAGGGCCGAATCATAGGCTGAACTTAATTCTGCTCAATATGAATTTTATAGGTTTATTTTATTTTCTCAGTGCCAGGAGCATTATTTACAGATTGCTATCCATCCCTGTTAGTCCACAACACTGCTGCTCATAAATTGCCCCCTTTTACAAATGGCAGTGTTTTTGGTCGAGGACACAAATTTGTATCCCACTGTAGCGGGCTGCACAGGGACAGCCAAAGGGCCGGATGTGGCCCGCGGGCCGCACAGTGCCCAGGTCTGCTATACAGAACTGATAAAGAACCATGATACATTGAAGCTGAAAGCTGTAGTAGGTCACATTGGGTGTAGGTGGTATTATAATCAAATCAACAATAACATTTAGTTCACCATTTTGGAGCAAAATGCTGCCCTTACTATGAATGGTCCATTAAGAGTTTTACCTTCTCCGAGTATATGGAGGGAGAGCTCAGTGGGTTCATGACCACCATGGCTGGACCTGCATGGGTATGAATTAGGTTCCCACCATATCGCTGCCGCAATGTGTGCAGTACACTGGCTTCATTGAGATACACCAGGGAAGCCAAGTCTTCCACTCTGTCATGAGATGGAGGATTCGCCTAAACAGAAACAAGGGCATCATTAATGGTGTACAAAAAATAAAGACAAAAGAAAATTACAGTGCTGTTTAAAGTACTTGAAGAAATCCCTTGCAATGGGCATTTTAATAAACAACGGAATAATTTTTTTCTGTTGCCATATGTTACATAATTCTGTTATTGTATACTTTTTGTATTTAGCTTGTGATTTTATATTTTTTTTACTGTATTTACAGACATTTCTTCATACATCCTTTTTGAATACTGTAGTTTTTCATCATGTTATATATTATTTTTCCTTAGAGTTATACAGTAGTAGGCTCAAGACAAAAATAATAACAATATTATCTCAATGCAAAAAAAATGGAGGGCCCTGTATTTTTTATGATTTACTTAATTATCTTATTTACTTATTAGTACACATAGAAATAAACATAACGGTAATCAAATACTTTAAAGTGAAAAGCCATACACTTGATATAGAATTAAGGTCTATTTTATCTCTAAAATTACTCAAAGATCCACCATCAGATAGAATGATGTTATCAACAGAAATACCTAATTGCTATAAATATGCATTACCTCTTAAAGGACTACTGTAGATTAGGACAAACTTTTAGAATAAATTAAACAACTTTAGCAGCTTTACAAGCATTTTTAGGTAAACCGTTTACTTGGTAGAAATTGCTTGTACCTGAAGGATGCTGTGTTTGAGTCTTCCCCTTTGTGTTATCTTGGAAACTGAGTGGGTGTGTTTTGCTAGTTTGTATTATCTATTCAAAAGTGAAAATAGAGGGCATCTTCCCCAAGAGGAGGCCGCTTGTAAGTATTCTTGCAAATCTTTCTAACCCTGCTCTGCAACGCCCTCCTTGCACCTTGAAAAAGAAGTATTAGCATCACAGCAGCTTCCACTCCTTAGTCAAGTCCACTAATTATGATGGTTAATGAATGTTGCTAGTCTGTTGCATACTTCACAAACCTGAAGATTGTCCTAATCCACAGTCGTCCGTCACTATTACTATTTTTTCATCTAGGTATTCTTATCGTCTTAATTACTCTCCACTGCTAATCTTAATTAATTGCTGCCAATAAAGCCATTCAGTTAATTAATACATAACATAAATAACATTTATTTAAATTTTAAGGCACTCTCACTTTTATGGGTTATTTTCATTTCTGCAATTAATGAACCCTTTCTGAGTCACTTAAACAGGACATGGAGGGTTCCCAGACCTTTGCAGGAAATGTTTGGATGGTTTCACAGAATAAAAACAGAGCTTTTAAACAGTTGTTAATGCAATAGGGTTTAAATCTGAAAAAATAAAACACTTGGGTATTTTATTTTAATATTAAAAATAGGGAACAATCCATATCCATTTACGTTCCATTTTTATTGTATATGCTTTTGAAGAACTATTTTTAAAGCAAAATGGTTTTTAGATAGCAAAAACAGAATTTAATGTATCGACTATTATATGCAATTATCTGTTGTGCTGCTTTTACAAGAAGGAGACCTTGGACGTGGACAATGCTTCTATTGTCACCATCCACAGGGTGTACTAGTCAACTTTATTAAGGTACTGTTAGGACTAATGGATTAGGAATTTTATTTGTGTAACCGTGCAACACAATAATGGATCACAAGTAAAGTAAAGAATGGGATGCTGAAATATAACCACCTTTTCCACATCATCCTCATCCACGTCCAGTATTGTTCCATCATTCTCCAGTCTAATCTTCACCTTTCCCTCAGGTAAGTTACTGTTCTCCGCATTTATCTTATTTGCTGCAAAAAAAAAAAAGCAGGTTATGATCACTAATCTAGGAAATAAATACATACATAAACGAAAATACACTTGCTCATCCAGCTAAACATTTTATAAAGCTTATAAACACTGAAGGGAGACAACTCAAAACTGATTTTAGAAGCCTAAGTGATCATTTAATCCAGTGATTACAAAATGTATTTGCAGGGAACCCCAGACAGGCCAAGGTTTAGGTTTAACACAAGTGAGGCAATTAGAGCCTCCAATGTCTAATTTCCTAAATACTGGCCTGTCTGGGGTTCCTGTGCAGAGGTTTGTGAATCAAAAAACCTGCAGAGTCAAAGAAGCTCCAGACAGCAACGCCGAAGGCGCTCAGTTTGAGGCCCGCAATGAGCGCCGAAGGAGCTCATCGCGAGGCACGCAACTTATATGTGGGGGGAAAGGTTTGCAATGAGCGCCGAAGGCCATAGTCCTTTGGTGCTTAACGCGAGGCCCGCAAGGCTTTGAAAAAAAATACGGGTTTAACGGCTGCCATTTATTTCAAGTCCGTAACTCTGTTCGGGGACAGCCAAAAGATCACAATTGATTACAAAATTAGCTTACAACCTCACACACACTACAGCGGGAGAGGCAGGGAGCCTTTAAGTGAAGATGCAAGCAAAGTTGATATTCAATTGGCGTTTTTTGGTAGTCTCTAAACGGCTATGAGAGAAAAATAATGGCGGCCGTAAACTGTAATTTCTATTTCAAGCCTGTAAATCCGAAACATGTCGGGCTTGGGGAAATTGATCAATTTCCCAAGCCTGCAAATGGTTTCAGACCCGTAGATGCAAACAGGAGCATAGAGGAGGAGAAAGACACGGGGGAGTGAGTGAGGGGGAAAGAGACACAGGGGAGTGAGTGAGGGGGAAAGAGACACAGGGGAGTGAGTGAGGGGGCAAAGAGAGACAGGGAAGTGAGTGAGGGGGAAAAGAGAGACAGGGAAGTGAGTGAGGGGGCAAAGAGAGACAGGGGAGTGAGTGAGGGGGCAAAGAGACACAGGGGAGTGAGTGAGGGGGAAAGAGACACAGGGGAGTGAGTGAGGGGGAAAGAGACACAGGGGAGTGAGTGAGGGGGAAAGAGACACAGGGGAGTGAGTGAGGGGGAAAGAGACACAGGGGAGTGAGTGAGGGGGAAGAGACACAGGGTAGGGAGATACGGGGGGGGACACAGGGCAGGGAGAGGGGGCAAAGAGACAGTGGGAGGGAGAGAAACAGACACAGGGGAGGGATAGAAACAGATACAGGGGAGGGAGAGAAACTGATACAGGGGAGGGAGAGAAACAGATACAGGGGAGGGAGAGAAACAGATACAGGGGAGGGAGAGAAACAGATACAGGGGAGGGAGAGAAACAGACACAGGGGAGGGAGAGAAACAGACACAGGGGAGGGAGAGAAACAGACACAGGGGAGGGAGAGAAACAGACACAGGGGAGGGAGAGAAACAGACACAGGGGAGGGAGAGAAACAGACACAGGGGAGGGAGAGAGGGGAGAGGCCCGAAAGTTGCGGGTTGGACGACGCCTGCAAGTTGCGGGTTGAACGACTCTGAAGGCGCTCATCGTGAGGCCTGTAAAGTAGAGGGAGGGAGAGGCTCGCAATGAGCGCCCAAGGCACTCATTGCAGGGCTCCCGATGAGCGCTGAAGGTGCTCATTGCGAGGCATGAAAGTGTCGGGTTGGCCAAAGTCTGCAAAGAGCAGCAAAGGAGCTCATTGCGGGGGAGAGCCTCACATTGTCTGGCAAACAGCATTGCCAGGCTTCAAATTTTATTGCCGTCATTTTTGACGGGCAAGTCGCTAGTATATAAATAAGGTCGCTATTAAAAGCTTTTTTCCTCCACTTGTTTTCAGTGCTCTGTTTGATGGTGAGAATGGGGGTTTTGCTTGAGAGACAGGTTTAAAGTGTTAAAAAAATAAGTAATCACGGATAGGCTGCCTCATTTTAGCAGCTTCCTGGTAGTCAAAGCCACCTCCCTCAAATGACCTTATAGTGGGTGTATATCAGCGGCAGTGAAATCTGAAATTTGACAGTAAGTTGAATACCGAACATTTTTTTTTGTAAATCTTGAATATGAATTGTATTAATGATCAATAGCTAATTAAAACATTCAGCTCATTTTCGGGCCCTACAGTGGTCTTTTAAAATGACTTAGAAGCCAGACATAACATTTTAAGATTCCAGTTGACTTGGACTCTTTCAGTAGCATGTATATAGTAGAAATACATAGGCAAACTAAGAATAAGCTGGCTTAGAACAAAAACATTACATCTGTAAACGGTCTTACATTTCCTTTGACAAATCATGAGAAGATATAAAATAAAATGTCTGATGGGAATTCCACTCATTGATTTCTGCTAAACGGTTCCATTTGTAAAAATGCATTTGTATCCAAGCATACATTAAATAAAGATTTAGGAACAAAATCTTAGGAACAAGTCAATATTCACTTGAATTATTTCTCATTATAATGCTCCAACACACTTAACATCTGCAGAGAGACTTCTAATACAAACAGCCTTCATTTTGCAAATTTCAGTGTGTCGTTTAGCACTTTAAAAGAATTACTGAGTCCAGAGCCCCCGGAGTATCTAATACACCACTTTGTATGCAGATTCACTAAGAGCAGCTTTGGATATTTAAACTTATGGATATGTAGATTATTCATTCTACGCCCAAGGAACAAACTTGCAGCGAAGCAAATCACTGCAATAAAGCCTTGCTAGGAGTCATTTATGATCACTACAAAAAATACATCTATTACACTATTACAATGCAAAATACAAGATGTTCATGCTTATGAATAACTCTTTCTTTCTTTGAGAATCACAGAAGCATTTGCTCTAGACATTGTAGCCTCTGGTTCTCTTGACACCCACTGGCTGACCTGTAACTAAATCTTAACCTGTGTGAGAATATTTTAGTATTTAGTTTTTAATTTAAGTGACATAGGAGGAGAACTCAACAAACAAAGCTATCATTTAATATGTACAATTAACACTAGATTGGACTATTTAAGAAAGAAAAAGATGCACAGAATTATAATCGTGTTGGATTATTTCCTGGAACTGTCCCTTAAAGATCATCGTCTTTATCATAAAGGTCCACTGTATTATGAGAAAACTTCATGTTTGAGAAATGTAATGGTGTTTTCAATGGCATTGTGGGTATCACTATTCATCTTTGATAAAGCACCTTAGGGGCACAAAACACATATGTGTCATAGTATACCATATCCTCTTGGGAATTGTACAGAAAATGTCTAATAATGATTGTTTTATAAAAATTAAATCCCTGTTGGTTGTGAGATCTTGGAATGCCAGGCTATATACCTTGTAGGGAAGAACGGGACTAAAGTATGCTCTCTATATTTCCTGTTTGTTTCAGTTAGTCATTAGTTGAGCATTAAAAACTGAATATACACTGTACTATGAGTTTTTCTCTACAGTAAATAACTTTTTTAATATTTAGGAGTAATTTTGTGGCTCTTGTATGCTAATGTGGGGCTCAGAGTACCTAATAAGAGTGGGAGAGAGGTCGAATTGCCAGATAATAACGTGGGTCTTTTGGCCACTATAGAGACAGACAAGCAGACTCTACTACAAATTAGTACATGAAAGCAGCTAATATGTATGAGCTGCTCATTTCCATAGAATACAGCAGCAACATATAATTTCCTAGGATTGGTTCATTTTAGGAAAAAATAGATAACATATATATATATATATATATATATATATATATATATATATATATATATATATATATATATTCCGTTTTTTATGCTCTTTAAGAATAACCTAAAAAATAAACTTTATTTTGAGTCCCTTTTTTTTGTAACATTTAATACATGCTTTTTTAAATGATTGGGGCTGGGGGGGGGAGATAGTAAGCCATATCAATTTAAGATTGTCTATGAATATGCTTTTTACACCTTTTTCCTAAACAACAGTGATATCACTTCTACACTGCACCATCCATATCTCTATATGAAGCCGACCTATTACACGAACATACCTAGAGAGAATCCTTCCTTATGGACCAGCCACACCTTGTCCGTCTCATACCAGTTCTGTTCTGCATTGATCTGATCCTCCGTTTTAGCCTGAAATGATAAAAGAAGATCATGAATAAAAGGCCTTTCCTCTGTGAGAGGATGTGGGAATTGCCAGCCATCAAACAACACAATATATTTTAGCAGGCACAAACTAAACAGGCACCTACCTACAAGCTAGGATTGTTCCTAGATATCTATGTAAATATAAAAATACTTCACTAGAATGAATCTTTGTAACCTTACCATAAATGTATATGCCATATATTCATATACAGAACCAGGCTCGACAAATACTTGGCATCAAGTCACTAGTAACGTGCATTGTGGGTGGTGGTGAAGCAAAGCTACTTTATAGCAGTGCTACGGACAGCTGTGATCATAGCACTAAATTCCGATTTATAAAGAAACCTCGTCAATATAGGTCATTAAAAAACATATATATAGGCAATACATACTAAATTATAATAGGAAAGGCTAGGTGCTGGGCTGATCTCTGTCATTGCTATGTTGGCCAGGCACCCAGTGCTGGTCAAACAATGATCTAAGAGAAGTGGGAAGGACTTCCTGTCCCGTTGCATGGGATTACCAACAAACATCATCATTAGCAGTGGTTTTAGTCATTAGATCCTTGTAATATTTTCTTCTACTCCACTGGATGAGATTCTTTGAACTAATATATAAAATTAAGCCATGGAAATGAACTGTAAATAAAATTCACATTAAAAGTCATAGCAGTCTTAGAAACAATAAGGCCAATAACCACATTCATAATGCAGATGAGTCTGTAAACAGTTTGCAAACACAGAAGAAAAATAATTTCAGGCACAGACACAAGATAGATGAAACAATGCAGGATGCAAAATAAAAAAAAATAAAAAAACACTATCAAAACCACAAATTATTATACAAGCTATACAGTCTGCATATCCAGAGATCACAACTGGGAAAGAAGAAACTTGGCAGCAGGCTCAAATCATATAAAAATGTGTATTTTCAAGAAGGGTTCCCCAAAGTATCATTAACGGATTTCTCACAATCTTCAAATCATCGTAAAATTATACCAAAATAATTTTTGTTTCGAACTAAATTTTTAAAAAAAAAACAATAATAATTACAGCGCTGGGAAACTATCTAATCTATCAAAAGTATCTGCTCTTAGTTATGTATTGCTATGAGCAATGGTTGGGAATGGTTAAAGTATATACTTGACACATTCTTTTAGAGGGACACTTTAGATAACTCTAAGGCCCTAATTCAATTGCAATTTGGCCAATTGAATAGGACTCTAAATAAGCACATAACATATATTTTTAAAGACGTTTTTAGTTAGTTAGCATCTATCCAAAAACAATGTTTTCACTAACTAAAAACTTCTTTAAAAAAAATATGCTATGTGCTTATTTAGGTCCCTATTCAATTGGCCAAATCGCAATTGAATGAGGGCCTAAATGTTTTAAGTAAATTGAAAAAAAATTAGACTAGTGCAAGGCTTGACAAATCACAGAAGCCAGGGAACCGCAGCTCCTAAAATGTTACTACTGGCTCTTAACTTTTTGGCAAATCTATCTATCTATCAAACCTGGGCCATGTTTGGCTGGCTCCTAAGTTTCAAATATATTTGTCAATCCATGGACTAGTGTGTCATCAGCCCTATAAAAATAATAATGGTGGCTTACACTGCAAAACTGTATTCAAAGGACCATAAAAGTCACCATATGTACTCTGCATGATCAGCTAGAGGGGGGAGATCATGTGGAAAATGTACTTATATATTTTTTTTTTAATTGACCAGAAATGGACTTATATATATTGTCATTTTAGTTTAGCCCTTGAAGGCATTCCAAAAGAATCTGCATAATAATAAGACTGGAGTCTGTAACTGTTACACATTATATCTCAATCATACTCATATTAAAAAATATATTAGTCGAATAAAATAAAAAAAATAAAAATAAAAACTCACACTAAGTTGAAGACATTGATTTAGGACTAATGAAACCACTACAACACACTCCGCTTTAAAATAAAAAATACAGTTACCTCATTTTTACATATGTTTTATATTTATTTATTTTTAAACTGTTTAAAAAAAGGTGTCTTTTTTTTATTTTATTTATTTTTTAACCCAGGGCCTTCTCCACCACAGGCCGCAAGCTCTGTGTCATACGCTCGGTTGCTATTCCAGCTGCTAGAGTAGTCAAAGATCACTTAGCTGCTGCCAAATCTTCTACACATGGTTATAATTAATGTGTAGCGTATGTACCGAGCAGTACAGTGCTACTTACTCTTTCAGGCAGAGGAAGCACACTGAAATAGCCTAACTTCAATTTATCATAACTTCATGAATTCAGCATCAATTTTAAAAATGAAAACACCTTTTTTTATGTGCCTTTTCACCCTCTATCTAATGGTGCAGAGCACATATAGGAATTGTTGTAGTTCTTTAATGGACATACAATTAGTAGCCACAGTGAGCCTGCTTACATGATTCAGTTCTTTCCCAGAACACACACAAAAAGCAGCGTCACAGCACAATTTAAGACAACCTGGGCAGTGGGGGAGCTTGGAGGCGAAGCTGATGCATCGTCAGTGGGGATCTGAGAGGCAGACTGGTGGGAGGGAGGGAAGCAAGAGTCAGTCAATGGTTACTGCCAGTCATGGAGCATTCAAACACCTGGTCATATAATTCAAACAGGTGATATGCAAATGATGACACACACACAATGTAAAAACCACAAAATAGGATAAATGCCTGCAAGGTTAGAAATACATATTAAAGTTACACATATGCATGCTAAAACATACACTTTCATACAACTGAAAAAGTTATCAAAACAAATCATGCTCAAGATTTTTTATAAGAAATCCCATTTTAAAAGTGCATTTGAAGGGAAAAAAATATGATTTTTGTCACGTTTTCAGAATTATTTAGGTGAGGGCTGGTGGTGTTAAAGTTTGGTTTATGGATAAAGTTAGGTTTTACGGTGGCCGTTAAGGGGCCACTGCATTTTCCATATTTACAAATGAGCTTTTCTGAAGATCTTGGAGTAGACAAACAAATGCAAAGTGACACAGTGGAGATTACAAATGTGGTAACATTAAAACTATACATTTAAACCATCTTTGAAATCTCTGCTATTTCACTATAAAATCAAGCAATTGTGTCACACCATGTAAAATATTGGGTCGTGTACACCGTGCTGCTTCTAGGGCTTTCTCACAGAGCCCTGAGGAACACTTAATTGTCTTGCATGTCCCTTTAGTGACACCTGATCATTGTTTTACAGCGTCTTCAAACTCCAGGGCAGGTGCACAAACCAACACAATGTACTCAAATAATATTTAAGTAACATTTTCAAACTGAAGGTGACCAGAACACAGTTATTTCTGATTACCAAAAATGCACACTCACCTTGGAATAAAACCGTGTAAGATTGAGTTTGGATCTACACCATACTGTAGGATAATCAATTTATAGGAATAGGACTGGCCTCAATAATCCCCCTTTGTACATAGGAATATGTTCACCAAACTAGTGAATTTCTCACCAATAAAGCATGCTTGGGGTTTCACACAAGGGAGGATGAAAGGTGAGGTTAGTGAGTGAGGTTAGTAGCAGGGAGGAGATGTGAATAGAGCCTTACACTCCAGCATGACACACGCGCACAGACACCAGCCCAGAGGTGGACAGAAGACGAGCTTGGGTCAGCAGAGAGATCCTGTGTGCAGGGGTACAGTACCTGACTCAGTGAAGAAGAGGCAGAGGCTGCAGGCTCCAGCTATGGCAGCAAGAGGATAAGAAAACAACAGATGAGAAACTGGAATAGTCAGATCCATGAAGAACAGAGAAAGGAAATGCTATATGTTCAACCAGAAGACATAACCTGCTCACTATCGTCAGTGCAGTACAGTTAGAAAAGAAAACCAAGTGTGGTTATATATCAATGCGTATACGTAAGTGATGAGGGGATCATGTGAAGAAATAAAGCACAAATATGCAACACAAGAGGAGAGGTGAAGAAAGAAAAAAAAGATAAGGTTGATTAAAGATACAGTGGATTTGAAAAGTTATGTTTAGTGCAAAGTTAGAAAAAAAAACAAGTGTTAAAAAGGCCATTGTAGTCCATATTTAACATAAAATTATTTTAAATTAAAAACAAAAATTAAGACTGGTTCTTTTAAATACACCATAGAAAGAGACATGTTACATAGTAATTGAGGTTGAAAAAAGACATTCAGTCCATCAAGTTCAACCTTTTTATATCTCCTCTGATCTGCAATATGTTAATTGTTAAACACCCTAACAAGAAAAGCTAGTTTTAATATACAACGTACCACAATTTACCTTTCAGTGGGCCAAGGACCGCAACTGAATCTGAACTTTGAGTGCAAGTTTAACATTGAATATGGCTTTTATATATAATTGAATAGGAATTGCTTTAATGATCAACACTTAATAAAATCATCATCTCATGTTAGAGCAATGCAGTGGTCCTTTATGCGAAGAGAATAGTTGAGCGGGGAGAGGGGAGTAGAGGAAAGAGCAATGGGAGTCTGCCAATATCCTAAAAAGCTATGTTAGCATTTTACAGAAGTGTCCAAAATAAGCCCAAAACTAAATGTAAATGAGTATGTTCTGCTTTGTTTGCAACCAAACATTGCTCAGTGTTGCAATCATTGTGCAATATCAAATCATGATCAAGAAAGAATTTGCATTATTTCCCCAAGTAGTTATAAGGACTATAACAGCCTCAGGGAAAATGCACAACAATCTTGAAAGCTGCTTATACATGTCTTACATTTCCAAAGTTTAATGTATGCTCCATAAAGCCCTCCCTTATCTAGCTTTATGGCCATAAAAAATAAAAATAAAACAGGACAAAGTCACTTAACCACTGCACAATTGAAAAGTATGTTTGAAATCGGAGTCTGATAAGAGCATAATTAAGAAATAAAAAAAAATCTTAAAGACAATTTTTAATAAATAAAAATAAAGAAATGTTGATGCCTCTGCAGGACCCTGGAGTGATCCATTATACATTGGTAGGATGTGTGTGGTCAGCGAGGGGAAAGGGGTGTGGTGTCAATGACAATCTTGTCTAGTTCTCAAACAAAGGCTCCAACTTCTACCACCATCCCTCCTTGCACTGATAACTACAAACACACACACATTCTAGCTCCATGCTAGAATAATGCAACAAACACCAAATACATTTATATACTCCGAAAACAAGTCTTCAAAAATTCATCTTTTTCCAAAAAATATTTATGCCCATGGCTTACACAGCTGCTAATATTGTTAGTTTGATTCAGACTTCGCAAACAAGTATCTTTTTTCTTTAACTGCAGTGGTCCTTTAAAAACCTTACCTAGAGGATTTATGAACAAGTGAGGAGACAACTTCTATTAACTTGCTGTACTTTGGTAGCACAAAGTAATCACAGAAAGTAGGCCATATTTCCATGGCATTCACATTACTAAATTATATATAGATATGTTCAAATAATTTGAAGTCCCAACTATTATTTTTGTGTTGTGAAAAAAAAATAGAATTTAAGGACACCTGTTAACAAATTAGAGGGACACTGCAAAGGTGTCAGAAAAGTGCACAGAATAAATGCAATTGCTCATATAAAAAAAATACACCTGAGTGTGCCACTTGTAATATGTATGGTATTTTTTGCACGCTAAAAATACAAAAAACCCTAAGTGAAAGAGATTGGTTTGTTTAAAAAAATAAAATAAGGTTTAACATGAAAAGTGCATACACTGATATTTTAGCTTTCAGTTTACCATTAACATAAAGATACATGTACAAACAGCAGCAACAGCATATTGGGCACACAAATTAAAGGTGAAAACACTGGTAAGGTCAGTCTGACCAACTAGACTAGGGATAATCTTATATGAGTCAATAAAAGTCTACTGCCCAATTCAGCACAAATGCCATTAGAGGTATAGCACACAAAGCCATCATTTTTTAATTAGGTTTGCCTATCACCAATCCTCAATGGCAGAGCTTCCAAATATCTTGTTTCAGTGGTGATGAATCCATCGGTGGCTGTCTTTTTGACTTATTCATCTGTACTAATACAAAAATCCTGGTCTGGCTAGTCATGGATGAGTAGGATTATATATATATATATATATATATATATATATATATATATATATATATATATATACATATATATATATATACATATATATATATATACATATATATATATATACATATATATATATACATATATATATATATATATATATATATATATATATATATATATATATATATATACATATACATATATATACATATATATATATATATATATATATATATATATACACATACATATATACATATATATATATATACACACACACAATTATACAAGCGCCTAACAATAAGCGTTCGTTGTGTGATCGTGTAGGGGATCTAGATACTGATAAAATGTGTCCGTCACATTTTAATACGTTCTATAATTCACTGAATTTTTTTTATCTATTCTGTATTTATACACTATTGTGAATAGATCACTACAGGACCATTTGTCTTTCAGATCATCAGTGTGGGTCATAACCCTCAAAAAATAACTTAAAAATAAGTAGAATACATTTTCTTTACATTATTTGTTTATCAGCATCCTCTTGCTAAGTACATAGAGCTGATTACTAAACCATAAGACAGCTACCCAACACACACAGGATACATACTGTACACATCTACTCCTGAAGTACACGGAGACCAAGCAATCTCACTGAAGAATACCCTGTACAGGTGTGATAAATACCTCCTATACAGTTAAGGCTGGTTAAGGTGCTAGTGCGCATTCTATATATATATATAAATAATATAATATATTATATATAATATATCTCAGCATGTGAAGACGCAAACCATTGAAGTATTTTCTAGACATCTGTAAACTATTATCTCCAATTCAATAAGGAATACAAGATCTCCTCAGTCCTTCTGAAACCATACATGTTAATCTATAAATTGCATATAACTGTAAACAAACCCATTTTTAGTTAATTTTTAACATATTACAAACAAATGTCAGTCCAAGCAACAGATAGTGTGGGCATAAGCGGAGACACTTCATTAGTTTTGCAACAAGAGACAGGGGAGGTTGACAAGAAAGAATAACCTAATATTTCATTTACAGATGCCATGAAGATCTTTTCCAGTCGCTTCTGCGCCTCGTCTGGCGGCGGACACTTGGAAACAGCAGAGGAGGCCTAAAGGTCAAACGTACATTAGTATTCATGAAATATTCGGATACTGACATCCAGACATAGTATCCCTGCCTGCTGTCAATGGGGACACAGCACTGGCAGCATTACAGCTTGAGCTCTGTGTTTGATAGCGCTGTAATCAGTGTTTATGACAGTCTAGTAAGTGATCATCAGCAAACAAAAATAAAAAAAGAACAGCAGTTCAATAAGGTTTGTATACTTATTCGGCCTGAACATAAAAAAAAAAAAAAATAGTTTTAAATGCAAATAAAACTAAGTGGTAAATGTTTTTCTTCACTATGCAAGTTTACACCTAAATTAATCAACATAATGCTTATTAGGGTTTTATTATATTTGTGTTTGCCTAAATGTGAGATGGATTAGAGAGCCAGTATATTCACTTAATGGAGATAGATAGATAGATAGATAGATAGATAGATAGATAGATAGAGAGAGAGAGAGAGAGAGAGAGATAGTCATGGGTTCAAAGGCCTATTACATGATGCTACTTCCATCTATATCACCATGTAACCGCTCTATACAACATAATGCAATTTAAATAAAAGTTATTCATACAAGTAGGTTTTTCAACAATCATAAGATAATTCTGATAAACATATATCTATATCACAGGTTACCAAACTGGACCACCTGAATGTAGCTCAGGTGGTCCATGGATCACAAAGTGCACATTTTTGAAAAAAGAAGAAGATTAATAAAAATGCATAAACAGGTACTGGCTCTTGTGGTTTATAATCACACAGGCTATATTCCATTTTGGCACAGTGCATTATAATTAAGAAGTAGACTGAGAAATTATTAGGTGGTCCACAGGGATGTTTAAATGGTCCAGCAAAAAATAATTTATATATATATATCATAGTAAAGAGTAGAGATGAGAAAGCGGAGAGCACATTTTTAGCAGGCTAGATATTATAAGGTTAAAAAAAAGCCATTTTAGAGTTCTCATAAAGAAAAAGAATAGGTAGGGCATAAGAAAAAGGTGCATTTATACACACTGCTAGCAGCTCAAGTTACACTATTGCCTGTAAATAATGTGCGTTTTACAGAGTGGTCTCCAAAAGTTTTCAGTTTGGTACTTCCACTCCAGAGACCATGCCATTAATGCAGTTCCCACTCAAAGAGAAAACCCATCATTCCAAGGATGGAGAGATCTGAAGCTTTTACAGCTCGGGGGATGATTAAAAAGAGTAATTCATAGTTTAAATGCACTGTAAAAGTTTAATAAAGATCTTTTAATCAAATCCCACCTAATTATCCTTTACAGATCCCTTTATAAGAACACTAAAGTGGTCCTTTAAATCAAAGGCTATTGGAGGTGTCCAGTACAATTACTAAATAAGAGAATTGGTTTGAAACATTGAACAGTGTAGAATCTTACAAGCTGTAAAAGTACACATTTCTAGCTCACTGGGCCCAATTAAGAAAAAGCTTTCATTCCTCTCCACATCCTTTTTTTTACTAATGACTATACTGCTAATAAAAAGGTAAATCTAACGTAGCAATTCCTAATGATTGATCAGAATAATGACTGTTCGTTAAATTAATAAATTTTTATTTAAAATGTAGATATCTAAGTAACTCTGCTCTAAATATATCTTGATACAAAGGACCAAGTTAAAATACAGCAAAGTAATTATATTTAAAGCGTTCTTAATAAAAGGACTAAGTAAATGTATCCTTATAAAGTGTACCACATGCTCTCTCAACCCAAGACAAGTTCTAGAACATATTTCTACTATTATACATATCATTACAGACAACGTCATAATGTATATACAAATGCATTTGTAGGAACATGTGAGTAAACACTAACAAGACAGGGACATGTGGAAATGTGTGTTACAAATGGCTAAACACACACAAACACACCTGTCCTGTAGTGGGACCCTCTTGTTCTTCTATGACAAGAGTTGACAGATGCTTTTGAGTTCTGGTGGGCAGATATCCCTTCTTCAGACGGGGCTGAAGGGGGTAGGTGGGAGATCATTGTAAAGGGTTTGAACAAATTACCAAAATACTTGGTAAACATGCATATAAATACAAACTCAGACATGCTTAGTTCTGTTATAAAGTTATTCAGCATCCACTATAATAGTTATTAGGATTGTGAGTAGCGCTTGAGCGGTGTGTTCAGCAAAGGCGCTACTCACAAGCTACGAACTCGAAATTCGGGTAGTCAGGCATGCACACTGGAGGCGGCCTGGTTAGCCCGGGGAGAGAGACAGAGAGGGCACAGAGAGAGAGCACAGAGAGAGAGAGAGAGCACACAGAGAAAGAGAGAGGGCGCAGAGAGAGCACACAGAGAAAGAGAGAGGGCGCAGAGAGAGAGAGAAAGAGAGAGGGCGCAGAGAGAGAGAGAAAGAGAGAGGGCGCAGAGAGAGAGAGAAAGAGAGAGGGCGCAGAGAGAGAGAGAGAGAGAGAGAAAGAGAGAGGGCGCAGAGAGAGAGAGAGAGAGAGAGAGAGACGGTACACAGAGAGAGAGGGCGCAGAGAGAGAGAGAGGGCGCAGAGAGAGAGCGCAGAGAGAGAGAGAGAAAGAGAGAGGGCGCAGAGAGAGAGAGAAAGAGAGAGGGCGCAGAGAGAGAAAGAGGGCGGAGAGAGAGAAAGAGGGCGGAGAGAGAAAAAGGGCGGAGAGAGAGAAAGAGAGAAAGAGGGCGGAGAGAGAGAAAGAGAGAAAGAGGGCGGAGAGAGAGAAAGAGAGAAAGAGGGCGGAGAGAGAGAAAGAGAGAAAGAGGGCGGAGAGAGAGAAAGAGAGAAAGAGGGCGGAGAGAGAGAAAGAGAGAAAGAGGGCGGAGAGAGAGAAAGAGGGCGGAGAGAGAGAAAGAGGGCGGAGAGAGAGAAAGAGGGCGGAGAGAGAGAAAGAGGGCGGAGAGAGAAAAAGAGGGCGGAGAGAGAAAAAGAGGGCGGAGAGAGAAAAAGAGGGCGGAGAGAGAAAAAGAGGGCGGAGAGAGAGAGAGAGAGGCGCGCAGAGAGAGAGGGCGCACAGAGAGAGAGAGGGCGCACAGAGAGAGAGAGGGCGCACAGAGAGAGAGAGGGCGCACAGAGAGAGAGAGGGCGCACAGAGAGAGAGAGGGCGCACAGAGAGAGAGAGGGCGCACAGAGAGAGAGAGGGCGCACAGAGAGAGAGAGGGCGCACAGAGAGAGAGAGGGCGCACAGAGAGAGAGAGGGCGCACAGAGAGAGAGAGGGCGCACAGAGAGAGAGAGGGCGCACAGAGAGAGAGAGGGCGCACAGAGAGAAAGAGGGCGCACAGAGAGAGGGGGGGGCTCACAGAGAGGGATAGCACGGAGACAGACAGAACAGACAATTCAAGGTACTATATGATATAATTTATGAGAAGCAAGTCACTAGAAAAAAAATAATAATAATTTCAATGATTTGTGCACAAGACACGTAGTTTGCTAAACAAAGAGACACTAAACGTTTTTCCATTTCATAAGTAAAAAAAAAAGTTTATAAAAAATGTACATATGGAAAGTGATAACGAAATAGAGACTACCCAAAAACATACTAAATAATTCTGCCCATGCCCTAAAAAAAACAAAAAGCTCAAATTTAGGCATTTTTTGGAGTTCATCATTTAGATCTGTTTGATTTTATTTCATGCATGCTTTCAACAAACAAGAATCATGCTCAAAAGGTTAAGTCCAAACCTCTATAAACTAGACAAAGGTTTTAACCGGAGTATATTTACTCCGTAATGTGAGAAGTCAAAAATAAAATATATTTAAAAATATCCTCTGAAATTCAACTCCTGTTGCATGCATGATGAGGAATTTCATCCAAAACATTGTGATATTTCAGTCGTGCATGCATAAATTGGGTTAGGCTTCGCACACAGAAAAAAATACCTCTGGTAACTTTTCCACTGGAGATTTTGGAGCAGATGTGTTTAATGTAGTGACTCCTTTTGAAGGCGCAGGGACATTAGTGCTTTGCTCGGCCACTAGTGTAGGAGATGTTGGTTTTTCTGGTAATTGTTCTGAAGATTGAACTGGAGAGGCAACTTTTTCTGCTGGCTTTTCCTCTTTCTTCTCAGGTGGTTTAAACCGTTGTTTATGCTCCTTCATTTTTCCTCTAGACATCAGACTGGCGAGACCTACAGAAATATCATCCTTGGGGTTCTCGTTCTTTGATGCTGACTTTGGTGTAGGTGGTGTTGGAGGGACAGGAATCGGCGGTGCCGGAGTTTTCTCCACATTTTTGGAGTCTACATTTTGTTCTGAAGCCTGTACCTTCTTGTTTCCTGCTTCATCCTGTGGAATTACCTTCCTTACCATCTTCTTTACCACCTTCACTACTTTCTTCTTCGTGACACCAACTTCATCAGGAACAGGCTCTACCTGAGCCGCCCTTTCACTTACTTTCCGGTGCATGGTACTTTCAGGATTCTCCCCAGACTGCTTTGTATCACCATTCAACACTGGTTGTGGGCTGGTTACTCTCTCTGTACTTTGTGACCTTTCTGGACTTTTTAATTTGAATGGACTTAGCCTTGGCCCAGGGCTAAGAATTCTCCCTGGTCTTTGGGGAGGTTCAGGACTTTTTGCCCTCAATGGATTTTGTAGTACTTGTGAGTTCCTTGGAGACGTGGGATTAGACACACTTTGCTCCCCCTCACTCACTGTGTCGTCAGACTATATGTTAAAAATATAAACAAAATAAGGAATGCGGGAATAGTGCTCTTGGAGTATTCCCCAATAAGATTTTCATAAGTTACTGTAATACCCGTTTTGATTCTCTAATTAAAACTACGTACAACAAATAACAGTGGGCACCAAATAAAATCCAAAATTGGCTGCCAGGGTTAGGAAGGTATAAAATATGGATATGGGGTTAAAACAAAATTCTCTGGGCTTTCAAAAATACTATACAAAATTAGACACCGCAAAATGTTGACCGCAAGGATCAGGAAAGCACCCAGATCAGTTGGGCCAGGGCACAGGTATATCAGAATAATGATAAAGTCTTACAATATAAGAACATTAAAGCCTTCCTAACCTACATGTACACATCTACCAACAGGGCATGGTCATCTGTTTTATCCCCCCCAACTTTTAGATATAATTAATCACGTGACAAACTCAAGTGGGAGGACTTTTTCATGTCTACTTCATTTGAAAATGTTTAACCAAAATCATTTGTTCATAATTTACCTGTATTTTTTGTTTTTTGCAATAACTGGAACTTTTGCCATCTCCCTTAAACCATATAATTGAAAAAGCCCACCCCCACTATTAATGCTGAACTGAAATAAGAGCTATTTAAATGCTGTGCTACAGCCAAAGGCCCTTCAGACTTCTATGACACCTGCAATCTAATCTGGCAGAGATAAGCCCAACTGCAGTGCAGTGCTGCTGGGGAGTTCTGCTATACACCCTGCACCAAGGTCCCAGGACCATATAGGAACAAATAAGGAAGCATAGTGTCCCCACAGCCAAGATGTGTCATGCACAGGCATCAACATATAATGAAACAGAACCAGATATGTTGATAATAAATATTTTTGAGATGTCCCACCCTATCCATTAATGTGCACTACATGGTCAAGGACAGCCTAGCAAATATATGGATATATTTTATAATATAACAATTTAGGAAACAAAAGTCTGTACCTTTTTTTTTAGCTCCAATCTTTAATGAAAGCCAGAAGCAAAAGCACTGCAGCCCAGTATGCTGGCGTGAGATTAGGCAGAGAGCTGCTAACTTGCTGGGTGCACAGTAGGAGAGGATGGACAGCTCAGTCTGGTGTTTGCTCTGTGGAGTCTGATAGCCAAGTGCTGGAGGCAGATGTACAGAGCTGCTCTGCAGCACAGGGAGATGGGCTGATACAGAAAGGTGCTGACAGAACAGCCCACACATCTCTCCTGACCCAGGGACTATAGCAGTCAATGAACGGGCATCATTTTCTTTATAACAAGCAGGTTGCTATTTGAAAAAACTTTTTGCATAACTGTAATGAAATGCTGGCCTTTTTACTTGTGCCTCCTGCATCCGTTTAACAAGCCAGCGGTGATCCAAGGGAAGGTTCCAAATATGGCGTCATTTAAATCTATAGGTAATACCAAATACACATTTTTCCTAAAATAAAGTTACAATGAACTTTGCAATTTCAGCCTATGAATTAACATTCCCGATCAACCGAAGAAGGACAGATGAATATCTCTTACGAATTGTGAGATCATTGCTAATAATAGCAGATTACCCCATGGGACTCTAAATCTAATATGCAGATTAGAAAAATTACTCCCTAGAGTCTGAGTGTGCCTTTTTAATTTGTGAAACACAAGAGGAATTTGTGATTCCCTTCTGTGTAAAGACATTTTCTTACTTCTCTTCTACAATCTGTACTTTATCTCAATCACTTCAACCTCACCTTCGCCCTTTTTTCAATTTTCAGGCATAGGTTTGTAGAATATGTTGGATTTATACTAACCAGACCTCTAAAAAAAGCCAATAAGTACATATATAATACTCTTATTTCAATTTTTTGAAAGCCCAGAGAAATTGGTCAGTCTCCATGTTTTAAAAACGAACAGCCTCTTGGGCAGATACTATTAAAGCAAATGCTAAACACACAGTAAAACTTACAGCGCCGTTGAGGTTACCATCTGCATCATTTTTTTTCTTAGTTAATGGTTTATCTTCATCCTTAACCTAAAGTTTCAAATAAACAAAAAGGGAGGAGGAAGTCACTTCTCATGGTCGAAAAGGGACAGATAACTGCAAGAAGTCCGAGGAGTCTATTCCAGGATAGTTCCAGGATCTATCCTGTTACAGTTACGACAGCAGCAGTTGCAGCAAAGAGCTGCTAGATGGCGCTGCCAATATTTTCCAGCGCTGACGATATTTGAGAGAAGTTCTAACCTTAGAATGTTACCTTAACCCTTAAAACTAACCCTAGCAGTTTACTTAAATCTAACGCTATGATATCGGCAGCGCACTGGCACTGCTGGTGGACTGCTGCTGTAACTATAACAGGAAAGGACCCCGTTCCAAAACAATAAAATGAATGGGGATCAGGTGCAGGCAATGGAGAAATCCGAATCATCTGGCATAAACCGAAAATATATGACCCAGTGACATGAATTAGATACCCAAGTTATGCTACAATGACTATGTATTTCTCTATGAAAACCTATGATATTAAAGGGACACAAAATGCATATGTTGCAATAAGCTACAATAAAGAGCTGGTATAAAAAATGCACATAAAATGTTTAAAACTAATAATTAATCATAAGTACTAACTTAGTTTCGGTATATATTACCTAGGAATTCCTGATGTGCTCCATCAACTACAAGCCTGAATTTTTTTGTTCTCTAAGTGTTTTTGCGTGATATATGGTGTACGACTTTTTGCTTAAATACTAGACACCATGTTGTCTGATTCAAAGACATTAGTACACACAAGCCACTTAAACTCAAGATTTGAACAGAGGGAGATAAACAGCTGGAAATGCATTTCCATATGTACTCAAATAACTTTTAGTAGTTTGGGAAAGTGATAATAAACAAATATTATGCATTATAATTAAAACAGATACAGTGTATTACTTATATTAATATGTAAAAATTTACAAAAACAGTCTAACACCATGTCTGAGGAGCACATCAAACGTCTTGCATCTTAAGACAGGACTCCATGGACATAACCTGAGGAATGCACATTTGTCATACTAGTAAGACAAACAGAGCTTTGGGTTAAATGTACAAAGTGTATAATCAACGGTAATATTTGATAAGTGCCTTAGCCGTTATTAGTCATGCCCACATGTAACAGGGGAGAGAAAAGCTCCCTCAATGTAGCCTGCTACATAAATAAAATCAGTTTGCATTAAGTTGGGAAATATATACCTATCCATGGCCCTTTAATTTTAATAAGGTTTTACACTAGCCCTTCACCTTGGCTTATTGAAGATTTGTGTCCCTCTAATAAAGTTCCTGAGACAAACTTACCGTTTCTTGTATGAACAGTACGGACAGATACGGATAAGAGAATTTGTAACACCTTTTCAGTTATGTTATACTCATCTACATCACAACTTGTAGGTAAATGCACATGATGTATGTATTTTATGTGTTTAGGAACACACTAAAATATAAGTATGCAAATGTTATTATACACAGGACAGGAGCGAAAAAAGTTTCACACCCAGCTATATGTGCCATTTCACAAGTTTAAATGAAGCAAAGCTTAAAAGCTAAATTAGATTGTAGGAAGAGTATTTTTAAGCCTCAAAGCTGCTATTCCATCAGCCAACGTAAATTTATTTAAATAAATGTGCAATTGAGCATGAAATGCAAAAAATATGCATAGAACTGTGGCCTTGAAATGGGCGCTGGAAGATACCATGAACAAATATGGCTTCCAAGAGTTATCTCCCAGGTAAGGGTAATCATTGAAGAAAATTTGTAGATTTTATACAATATGAACCTTTTGTTGCTAGTGTTCAGATTTTCTCATTTATAAAACCAATTACTGGTCTTTTGAGTATATTTACTAAAAGTGCAAACCGGTATAATACATTAAATAAGCCATACATGGCCTTAGCATCAAAATGGAGACTGCATCACACATGCAAATATACAGAGACATGCGGAGTGCCACAGAACACAACACTTCCCTTTTGCTCCCAGAATGCAAAGCGTGAGGAGAATGCCATGGCAGAATCATGAGCTGATGAATCCTACACTGATTGGCTGAAGGAAAAAGGCAGTGTTGGATAGGAGTCAAAATAAGGAGGCTGCTGCTTCCTACAGATAAAGGCTTTTCGAGGTACCAGGGATTACCCCTTGGTTATTGCCATGCAGCAATGGCCCTTGAAATACGGGGTGGACACTGCAAGGTAAAACAAGAATAAATAAGTAAATAGGGATACAAAACATGGAGAAATTAAAATGGTCAATAAAGCAAAGCAAGTTCATTAGAATAAAAAAACACAGGATTACACATTTAGCTGCCAAAAAATGCTGCATGTCTGCTGCTGATTAGGCCTTGGACCCAAACCGATACTGGCCAAGGGAAAACTGAGGGGCAGATTATAGAGCACTAAAGACATGTTAACTCTGGAGGTTTTTAGTTTTTGCGCACTAGGAGGGTTCCTTGTCATACACGACCAATAGCTTCAACAACCCAAAATGAAAAAACATGTTTTTCACAGCAGTGACTATAGGTGCTACACAAAAATGGCCTCCTTCAATGGTCAGGTTTTTCAGGCAAAAAGTTTAAAAAACTATTAAAGTTTATTAGTTGTTATTATTATTATTATTATTATTATTATTATTATTATGTATATAAATATGATTTTTTTTGTGAAAAAGTGTAAACTGAAAACAGTTGATCGTTGTGCCACTTTTATGGCGTAGCGTAAGGAAATGTGTCAGACATACACTGCCACAGTTGGTAATAGATGCCAGAAGCTCTAGCCTAAAGATGGTTGTGAGCCATCTCTTTTCTCATAAAATATCGAAAAGTTTAATCCCAATAAATGGTACAGTTTATACGGAAGCTGGACAGCATTACAACGGCCCTTTTGCACCACATTACGATTTTAAAAGGTCGGTCTCTATACAATCAAAGTTTAAGTTTAAGTCATTAACACAATGGTTTAGTTAAACAAAAAAATGTAAGTTCCATATTTGTGATTAAGGTTTTAAATATATTCATATTGTTATATTTTCAAAATGAATGGTTTCTGGTATGATGGCTGCTTTGAACAATGAGGTCTTTGTTATAAAGTGAGCTCAGCTAGCCAGAGATAACATGATTCAATGGCAATCACCATCATGATTTTCAGTGAATAGTGTATTATACTCCAAAATGTGAATTATACTCCAAAAGCCCACTGCTGTACATAAGCCGACAGAGGAATAGGCATGTAGAGCATCCATAATAGTGTGGTGTGCAAGTGAGGTGGCATTTTACAAAGAGGAGCGCTTCATCTTAATGGAGAAAAATTGAGGTAAAGTAAGTATCTTTATAATGGAATAACTAGAAAGTATATTAATGCACTCCAGCGTTTTTTTTATTTGCTTTTTGTAGGCTCCTACAGTGTATATTTTAGGCCCTATTTGATAAACTAATGGTTTTGGATCCCGAAGACTCATTTTGTGGTGATTTTTTCATTAGAACCAGAAACCATATGACGTACATTTTTGGACTTGTTTGGGTTGCTAACAAAATCCTAATGTGCCTAATAATAGTGGCCATTTGTGCAATTTCCTCTTGTGAATCAGGGATTCATTGAGAGTCTGATAAAATGTTTTATACCAACTGATCAACAAAAAAGCATTTAAACCAGAAGATTAAATCAATAAAAGCAGTACTTGTACACAGTGAATTGCAGTCATGTCTCCAGTCTCTTATGGCCTTGGGTAAAAGATTTATCATTCATGTATAATCTACCCTACAATGAAAAGCATCCATTGTTTTATGTTCACTGCTAACTACTCTCTTCCTCTCCTGCACCCTCATTTCCGCTTGTTAATGAAACCATTGCAAACAAAAACGTCCCAATAAAAATATACCAAAAGGCAAAAACAGAAAATGTGTTCAGAATACCATGATCAAATGTTGTTGTTTTTTTAATACATTTTAAAGCCCCAAGTCATGGCAAATAAGATTTTCAATTTAAAGTGTAGGTACAACCTTTACTAAATGGATTTAAAATATTAACCAATTCAATGTTGGAACCAGTATAGCCACTGCAACAAAATCAGTGTGGTAGCTTTAAATCTCAAATGTGAAGTGGCAGAGTTTGCTTTTTTTCCAGAATAATCTTAGTAATTAGATG
Source organism: Discoglossus pictus (assembly GCA_027410445.1). Lineage (NCBI taxonomy): Eukaryota > Metazoa > Chordata > Amphibia > Anura > Alytidae > Discoglossus > Discoglossus pictus. The sequence continues at coordinate 78,017,266 of CM050164.1, read as the reverse complement.
CTAAGGGCTCAGGTGCAGCATCAATATAAATTGGATTTCATGGAATAAGTAATTGAACCTCATATCAAGAGCTAAGCTTCCTGGCTGCGAAAATGTACCAGTGCTCCAGGCACATGCAACCACTATACCTGCATGTCAAAGAGAAGGCGCGAGTCTTCCAGACTTAATGTTGCCGCTATATAGGAACCCTTTTTATTTATCAGCACGGACAGGGTTAAAAATAAGACCCTAACATAAGTCGCAAATAATATTTTAGATTTCAAATACATTTCTCCAATATGGGGCACTCTAAATCATACCAAAGACCCTTTTTTAAAAAAAAAATATTATTATTATCATCATTATTATTATATGTTTTTTAATTATGCATACAATTTTCACTTTATTGTTTCATTTTGGTAGGTAAAATAATTTATTAGTCTATTTCTTTTCTTTAAAACTCTGGGTTTACATCATGAAGGGCCTATTGTTGTAAACAAGTCCTCAAGAGGGATACTGAATATGGTCTTTGCAATCGTATGATGAAAGACAACACACAAGAGCTGTATAACAAAATTTGAAGTGTGCTTCCAAAATTATAGATTATTATGTTGATACAGCAAGGCACAGTTGCAGCAATTCATTTTTAATAAGAAGACTAACTGAAAACTTGATTTCATCTCATGTCCTACAAGATTCAATGAGAGGCTCTGATTGAGGCTGGCCATGGGAATTAGCAGCCATCTGTTTGCCTTATTGTAAGGTCACTTGGTGAGGAGACACCTGTCTCCTGTGAACCTCTGGCTTCCTGCTGAGACTAGATTGGAAAAACACTACTAGGACACAGCAAAGCACAGAGAAAATCCAGTTATCTTGTACCTCTAGAGGAAGACATTTCTATGTGAATCTCTGAAGCGGCTGTTATATGGAGAAGTTGTATGGCCATCAGTGCACGTAAACTAGCCTAAATGCAGAAGGCAAAATTCACCTTCTATATCAGATAGTATGGTCCGCTGAATGTAAACCAAATAATTTTAAAGTTCCTAATAAACATTTGAAGAAAATCCCTTTGTAGTCGAGGGCTTCTCCCATCTCAGGAAACTAAACATCAGAAACCAAAAGTACAACTGCATATAATAGGATGTTTTATTCTTAGACTTTCTAAACTTGTTGACTAATTTCAAGCTTAATTCTTGAGAACAGTATAAGTTTATATAAATGACTACAGTGGTCCTATTAACACAAAATACTAAACCTGTAGATGGATATTGATCAGATGTACTGAATGCTACAAATACCAAGTATTAACCTATGCTGTTGAATACATTTGATTTTAAAGTTAATGTAGCAGTAATCGCCACAATGTCAAGAAAGTTTTTTATGGCAGAAATATACCGTTAAATTGGTAATGTTTTATATTACCCATAGATTGTAAGTTTGCGAGTTTTCAATCTTGTGTCAGTGCCTTGGAAACACGCTCATTTGATGCTCAAAAACAGGGCCCTCCATTCTTTACAAGGTGTTTAATTTGTTTTCTGCTATGTACTCAACCCCTGTACAGCGCTACGGAATATGTTGGCGCGATACAAATAAAGATAATAATAATAATAATAATAATAATAATAATAATAATATTGTATCCACTGTTAATGTATGAATTTGTTAGATGCAATCCTTCCAATCTATCCTCTCTTGGAGGAGTCGTCTAACTCTCTTAAAGTCCCATCCATGTTTGGATTACTCCAGTAACATGTATTTTTTCTCTTGCATATAAGGTGTATCTATTTTGCAGTAAAATACTGGTATGTAAAGTAATCGTATACATTCATAAACCCCCGATTCTTTGCTCATTCTGCTGCAAAACCTAATAAGTGCTCCTTTGTTTACGACAAAAATTGCATGGCTTTGGCTACATGTTAGAAGATATGACAATTTGGATGACGTCAATTTTTAGCTAAACATTTCTAAACAACATGGACGGAATTAAAAATGACATCAAGCTATTTAATCTGATAAGACATCATCAATATATCTGCTCTGGTAAAGAGTAATGTAGCAATCACTATATTTAATGAGCAACTATTACCAACTAAGGTAAGGCCTTGACTGGTCATTCCAAGTGCACTGCTCACGATTATTAGCAGGCTGTGACAGTATGTGTGACGGTACAGAGAGGAGTGATGCCAGCTTAGAGCAGCCAGTCTTTATCTACCAGTGATATGGGCTCAGACCTATTTATGAGGTCAATAAATAGTTGTAGGAGATTTGTGCTACGAGGCAGGGATTGGCAAACTACTAGCAAAATGTAGCCTGTGCTTGTGTGCAGATAAATATAGAATAACCAAAAACGAAGAGAAACCCTACAAGAAATATTATGTGTCCAGGTTAAGCTTATAAGATAGACAAAACACAGTAGGACCATGTAGTATGCCTGAGCTAAATACCCATATTTTAAAACCTAATTTAATCATTGTCTCCATCACTTCTGATGGAAGTCTGTCCCTTAGCTTTGCAGTATATGGCATATCCACATCTTGCCAAAGGCCCTAAAAGATTAGCCATGTTAAAAACTATCAAATTGTAATATCCAATCATTTGGCAGGGTTTTTCAGATTGTAAATATGCATTTTGAAGTGCACAAGTGGTTAAACTTTCTGCCCACACTGTGTACCTGTCTGTTGTGATTACTACACAATAGGAATTATAATAATAAAAGGGGAATAACTAGACCTTACCGTGGTAATAATTTATTGTCAAAGCATTACAAATAGTATTCCCACACACTAAAGGCCAACAAGGGAGTAATTATCCCAAGAGGTGTTCGCAACAATGTAAAAGGTGTAACACTGTGATAACTACTCCTTTTGAAGCCAGTTGGATGTGTATTTTATTTTAAACATGAGCATATGGAAATACTGGCTGAGGATCACTGTAACGTATCCAAGTCTGGAGAAATGTACACTGCCACCCTTCCTGAGTGTGTCCGTTCTGTATAACACTTCATTAAAAATACAGCTCTGTTTCTATGTATGAAAACAACCTGAATCACTGAAGCTGCTCTTGTATGCATCTATACTTAATACCAGATCCACTGACGGCAACATCTGTTACAGGAGGACACACAACTTCTCCATATAACTTGTGCTATACTCCTACACCTAAATGTAGTGCTCATCCCTCCCTTGCTCAAACAACAATACAATCACACTTCTCACCTGTCCCTTAAAGGATGGCCCCATTTAAGAAAAAAAATCTGCTGCTGCCAGCTCCCAAAAGACCTAATTTCCAATATGACCCAAGTCATCCTTTCTTTTTTTCCTCCGAGGCATCTCCAATACCCTATATAAAACTTTCAAGAAGTGTCTATCCTGTAGCTTGTATGTTTTAGAGCCCTAGATAAAAACCAAGCATATATTTATTTATTTATATATATGTTCGGTCCCTGCTCAAGCTGTTACCATTGTTAATGAATAGCAATAACACTAGCAAATACATTTGCATTTTCCAAAAATAAGATTTAGCAGAAAATGCAGGGTTTTAGATACTTTACTTTAACTATATACTCTATTTTAAATAGCTAAATTGATTGTTTACAATTAGCTAATAAAGAGCAAGTCTGGCAATAATAATATTGCTTTAATGTTATAATTAGGATTATATTGCAGCACTTTAGAAAGTTAGATATCTACAATAAATTCTAGAAAAAAAAATAAAAAAAGCATAAAATCTAGCTATGGAGACAAGTCATGCAGCGGGTGCACCAAAAGCAACACACGGCAGCCCAATCTGGAACTTCCACTTCCTAAACTCAAAAGAGGGGGCTTGCAACTCACAATGCAACCCCAATGCATGATCCCTTGTGTAGAGAATAGGATTAAAAGAAATAACCTAGACAGACTGCAAATTAGCAAAACAAACATCAAAAAACAGACTGATGTGAGCATAATAATAAAATTAAAAAAGTGTAAATATGCAATTTGTCAAGATTTGGTAATAGGAACAGAGGGTGTATACAAAACTATTCATAGGTATTTTTACACACATCAGAAAAAAATGTAATGGGATATTAAAGCTACGTACCATTTCTGAGCAATATGAACGTACCCTAAAGCAACTATGAATATTCAGAATTTAACAAAAAAAAAAGTATTAAATAAAGTTATAACCTCATTTTGAACAAATTGGCAACTAAACTTCAGCAGACAGGCCTGCAATACGTTAAGAGGCAGAGCTAAGAATAGCCCACGTCTACAACCTGGGCCTGATTAGAGACTGCCAGAAACTGAACGTTAGAAAGCCGAACAATTTAACAAAAATGTATAAAAAAGCATAACGAGGTCGGCTTTTAAAAAGCTTTCCACAGGCAGAAATAAAAGATTGCACCTTACCGCAGCCCTGAAGAAAAGGAACCTTAGAGCCCAAAAGAATGAGAGAGAAGGAAAGAGCTTTCCGGCCAACGCGCAGAGAGTCACTGAAATGTGAGAGGTGGGCCACGAGTCATTTTCCCTAACGTTGCAGCTATAGTCAGAAGACAGCTGCAGTGATACAGCCTTCCTAAATATAGCTTAGGAATGCTTGGGGGGATGCAGCCAATGTGTGTCCCTACAGTTGCTGGGTCCCCTCAGCTTATCTCACCTCAGGCTTATCAGACGAGAGAGAGTGAAGACTTCCCTGAGTGAGCGGCTACCGAAGCAGCTGAAGCAAAAACTTCAACAGGGCAGATAGAGGAAGGAAACAGATGGGGGAAGGCAGCGTTTTCACCTATCTGGAAACCATTGTGGTTTTGTGATGGGGTTAAGATGTCAGTGACTCAGACTACAGAGTTGTAATTGTTTGCCAACCCATTCAAAGCTCTGACACCAAGCGCCTGACACTTAAAGAACCACTACAATTCAAGAAAAACAAAAATGACACTTGTTTGTCAATTATGTACAAACGAACGTGATTTGCACAGCTGCTAATATTGCTAAACACCTTTTTTATGTTTTTGTAGAAAATCTGAATTTTTGAAGCCATCGTTTATGAGTAATCCTGAGGGCTAAATCATGAGGGGGTGTGTTTTGTGAGGATTTGAGAATGAAGGAAAAAAGACAGCCTTTGTTAAAATGAAAGGCTCAGACTAATTGACATCACATCCTTTCCCCCTCACTGGACCAGAAGTAGTCTCCCTGTTTCAGGAAATGCAACCATATCTCTCCTGAAATGTAAACGTCACACAGACACATACCTTCTACCTATATATCATGGATTCTGCCAGGGCGCAGAAGAGGCAGCAACATTTTTTTTCCTAATGCCTTCAACAATAATGCACCCTCCTACATCTCTGCTCCCTTATCTCTACTAATGACCTTCTTCTCTCCTCCTCTCTCATAACCTACTCTCACTCCCGCCTTTTCTTGTGCTGCCTCTATTCTTTGGAACTCCTTACCTCGCTCCATCAAACTATCTTCCTCCCTCAAATCCTTTAAAATCTCTTTAAAAACTCATCTATTCAAAAAAGCCAATCATCTTTAGTCTCTTCATTCACTGTGTATCTAGCAATAACTCTCCTGTACCTCACCCACATCATAAGGATTGTAAGTTTGCAAGTTTTCAATCTTGTGAGGTGCTTTAGGGAAAGCACTGTGCATATCAGATTGAAAGCTTAATAACAGGGCCTTCCATTTTTTTAATTGTGGGAAATTGTTTATACTTGTACCTAACCCCTGTATAGCGATATGGAATATGTTGGTAATTACAAATAAAGAATAATAATAATAATAATAATAATAATAATAATAAAAAACTAGTTGTATGACTTTTTCCCTGTCATTATGCTCTTACATAGACCAAACATTTTCATATTTCATTTTTTGTGCAGAGGTCCCATAATGGACAAAGATATATTTTATTTATCATTTTTGACTAATTTATATAGCTCTTAAAAGTATCACATGGTAAATAAACAAATACATTGAAGACAGTAAAAAATAATAACACTGATTAAAGATCATTTGAAATAATATTGTGAAGGGAGCCACCAGTGCAGTGTCTGACTATCTGCTTTGATACTGCATTCTAATATTAGAGCTCTTTCAATACAACTGAATGGGACTTTTATCCCTCTCAGTTGATTGAAAAACTGCATATTATAGTACATGGGTGTTTTTTTTCTAGATTTCAAAAAACATCTTGCTTATTGTCAAGCCAAAAGGGAGTATAATGTAAATATGACACTTCATTGATCGTTTAACTAGAAAGAGTATGTAAAAGCTCACTATACACACACACACATTATGTGACCCCCTATATAGATATAAAAAAGTTGTCTGAGAATTATTTTTATTTAAGACAAAAGCAGAAGTCAAAGCCGGAACTTGTTCTTGCTCTACCATCCACTATAATCTAAGGGGATCACAATAACAGACACACACAAAAAAAAAAACGAGAGAAAAAGCAGAGTACATAGCGCCAAACATGGTGAAGTAAGTATATCTAAAATGCTTTGTATTTGACCCTTTTTAAAGTTATACTTGCACAATGTTAGAGACTTGTATCACTAATGCATATTAGTTATAGATTACACAGTCACAATAAAAAAAAAAAGAAGAGAAACTATGTAGTAACGGTGGAGCAAAATATATAATTTTCACCACAGCATTTGAGAGATCCAATAAAATACTAAAGGCGAATGCTCAATATTAGTATACTGTGTCCTAAAAATGGCAAATTAGATAATCAACTCTATGTAATACACATTATATATATATATATATATAAATAATCAGAGTAATGCAGTATACAATGATACCTTTTTTATTGGACAAACATATTCATAGTTTTCGTGACGAGCTTTCGAGAGCGCACCTCTCTTTTTCAAGTCCGAAGCAAAAAAAATAGAAGCCAATGTGATCGAATGAGTGGTGTTTTCTTTTGCTAAATAAATATGAATTTGTAACATATGATGGCTATGGTCATTCCATGAGAATGTGCATGGGATTTTAGCGGTAGCACGACTTTTTGCGCTCTGGAAAACCGCTCGCCGCCATCTGCGCGCCGTCATCAGCGCACGCCCACACCTGCGCCCCATAGGAGAGCGCGCCAGACAACTGCGCGCCTCCCTGCATCCAATCACCTCTACTGCACCCCCTCTCCACACTATGTCCCCTGCACCCATCCTATCTCTGTTCCCTGCACTCCACTCCCTATCTGCCCTTCTGCCTTCTAACCTGCAGTCTCTCGAGGTGGCGCGCAGTTGTTGGCAAGCAGGGTGGCGCGCTCATCTCTTGGGCGCAGGTGTCGGCGCGCTGTTTTCAAGAGCGCAAAGGTCTGGGTGCTGATTTTACCAGTTTATGAAGTATCCATGCAGACTGGTACATTCTGTTTGGACTCCTGAGTGCAGAAATACAGTCAAACAACCACCAGTCTGAAGAAAAGCAAACAACCAATAAATCAGGGTTGTTCAATTACAACACATGACACAGAAACACATATTTTAAATAGCATATGAGCCAACGGGCATATATACAGTCTGGTTATTCCATCTACCTTACAATTCTGGCTCACTAGTTCTCATGATAAAACTACCCACGTATGCGTGCATTCTTTTATTTATTCCTACTACTTTGTCTGGTAGACTGTTTCACTTCTCTACTGCACGTTCTGCAATTAAGTACTTTTACACATAACCCCTAGATATTTCTACCCTCTAACATTACTTTCTGGCTACTAAGAAAGCTTTGGCTGGTTCCTCCACATTCTTGCTGGCTTATAAATTTGATATAAAGTATTTCAGCTCATGTTCTTACCACAAATTATGAATTATCAATGGAGACATTCACAAGAAACATGTAAAGATGGTCTGGATGAGGTTGTGCAAATATTTGTCATTTACCTATATTTTGACAGTTCTGTAAGACCATATAGACCAGGGATCTTCAACCATTTCCTTACCACCCACCGGTGCTGCACTAACACAATTTCTCCTGTCTCAGTTCTGGTGGCCTAAATCATATGACCCTAGCTATGTATCGCCCTGTACTTACTAGATAGTGACCAGGTCATGACTCCTGTCCTTAGGCTCTCTCACCAGCTCTCCAACCAGCCAAATGTGGTGCTGCGGGTCTCCGGTCAGCGACGCCACCTAACGATTACCCCGCTGCCTACCATAGGTAGGGACCAGGTTGGCTACCACTGACATAGACGGTTTTGCAGATATAAACTCAAAAGCATGCATAAGCCCCTGCTTGTCACTGTTAACCCCTTTGCTTCCAGCTGTATCTGCAACACATCTTACATTTTAAAATAAAATGCCTCTAACCCATAATTTTGTCTGGGTGTGTTTTTTTTTCTCTAAATGTTTAAATGTATTCTATTGACTCAAGCCTGTAATTTACCTCCTCAAGCCTAAACTTATGAACCCTGTCTTTTTCAAGTAGGATTTCAGGGGACATAAACATTTGATCTGACAATAATCAAGCAAGACCGTAATTTACTTCTTAAACACAGCCAATAGTAAATGAGACCGTCATGATGGCGTCCGTAAAATATGGAAGTTACACTTAATCTGAAAATCGGAGGCTACAAATTAATGAGAGCCAATAAGTAATATTTGCTGATGGGGCTCGCAATTTAGCAATCTATAAAATGCATTAGATCATATGTTCTAGTCCATGTGGGTTTCAGGATATGCATTAATCCCTTGAGTCCCGGGATCGACATTACTCAGAAATAACATTTAAAAATAATATTTAAAAATTGCATATTGGTGGGTTTAAGACTGTTGTGCAATTAATTCTAATGCATTTCCATGCTCTCTCATGCTTTTAAATTACAGTATTGTGTTTTTAGTTGCTGCTACGGCTCTAATAAGTGCTTGAAAAATCCCTTGCGAGTCCTATTTTTGACAGAAACGTAATACTTTTTTCAGTTGACGGTCAGATTTTATTTGTGATCTAGAACTACATGCAGCTAATAGAATATGTGGCAATGTTAAGAGCAGTTTTAAGTGTGTATCAATTTACAAACTGGGCAATAGAATAGGGACCAGAGTCAGCTGCACCAGGTTTCTTCACAGCCAGCCCTTACCTAACCTGTCAGTGGTCAAGGAGCGAAAAGGAATGGCGAGTGATAGAGTTTTGATCAATGGCGTAAGAAAGATGATACACATGTCTCCAGCAGGGGGTACTCGCTGGCTTTCATTTGGTAGTAAAGAAGCACTTGGTACATTAATATTCATAATATAGTCATTACACTGTCTCTTGCTTATCAGAGAATGGGCTTGAAAGAAAATCCAAATAAAAAAATCAATAGAGAAAAACATCCACACTATTATCAATGCATCACAGTGAACTAGTGCCATTTCCTCTGGCTTTTAGTGCTAATCGTAAGTTTTTAAAAAAAATTAAAAAGTATTTTAACATGCTTTTAGGAGATCTTTATTGTGATGTGGTAGAAATTGAACTGTATTAAGTGGCTCTTTAATGTAGCACTGTGACCATGGACAGAATTATGCAGGAAAATAGCTAGGATAGATAGGAATAATAATAATAATAATTATTATTATTATAAAAAATAGTAATTAGCTTCCGATTGACAAAAATACTGCTTACATGTGCCCTCATTCAATTGCAATTTGGCCAATTGAATAGGGGTCTAAATAAGCACATAACATATTTTTTTAAAGAAGTTTTTAGTTACTAAACATCTATCCAGAAACAAGGTTTTCACTAACTAAAAACTTATTTTAAAAAATATGTTATGTGCTTATTTAGAGCACTATTCAATTGGCCAAATTGCAATTGAATGAGGGCCATGGTGTTTTTTTTTCTAGAAACCTACAAAGAAAACAACAAATAACCGCTGTTTTCACAGTGGTACGGGCAAGATAATATGGCAATGTTAGTGTCACATAGGGACATGGTAGAAAGTCAACTTATTTGTAGCACCAGTGTCATATACAGAAAGTGACAGGGACACTGCCTCAGGGTACAATGATCAGATCGCATTGCCTGTGCCACACACTGGGCTTGGAAAATAAATTTGGAGTGACTCATAATATCAAGGCCTATGCCGCTATCTTATTATAGGGAATAAGGAAGCCAGAGTCTAGGCAGGGTGTTACTGTTGAGCCCACGCTAATATGTTTATTGAAAACTACAATACATAGAATCACCTTCCACCCTAACTTATCACCTCTCTCACCCTCTTTTACCACTCACTATACCTTAGATTGTAAGTCTGCGAGTTTCTATCCCAAGTACTTTGGGAATGCACCATGGACATTGGATTCCTAGCTCAAAGACAGGACCATCCTTGCTTTGCTATGTTAATTTGGATTTATCTTGGTCTGAACTTAACTTATGTACAGCGCTACAGAATGTGTCAGCGCGTTATAAATTAACTATAATAATAATAGAAAAATATGTTTGTTTTATTTCATAAAGATTATGTAAGATCACATATTTTATTTTGTTTTTGTCTTTTGCAACTGGCTACTTTACTTTTTCAGGTTCCCTTGTGGTCCAGTAGTTAGGATTCAAGTTGCACTACTGCGACCTGGGTTCAAATCCAGTCAGGGAACCAAGAGGTCACATCACCCTGAAGTTAAGCAGGGTTGGGCCTTGTCAGTACTAGGATGGGAGACCACCTAGGAATACCAGGAGCTATGCTAGGACCCATAAAAGAACGAACTGGCAACCTACTCCAGTATCTCTGTCATGAATACAAAGTGGATCAGTATGACGTGTTGGGGTCCATGGCATCACGGAGAGTTGGATACGACCGAGTGACACAAACACACACTTTACTTTTTCAGGGTGAAATCAATGTATTTTGGCTTTAAGGAAGCAATTTTATAGGACCAATATTGTTTTATAAAAAGGTCAGTATATAAACAATACCAATAAAGTGTATTGGTTTACAAAAATTAAAGCAAAATACACTAAAACTAATAATAATAGCCTGGCATCATGACAAAGGGACACTGTCACCCTAACAGCAGCAGCTAGTTAGTATTTGATTAGTAATATTAATCTGCCCCTGTATTCCTCAATTCCAATATTAGTCACATTTTGTGCAAACATTTTTCCTATATACATTTATAAATCCAATATCAGCCACAAAATAAAAAAAATAAAAAAGAAATAAAGACAGAGGTAGGCAACATTGGACAAGTTCTTTGCTAAATCGAGTGCTAGTGAATCGTTGGAGAAAAAAGACAAAAAACAAAAAACAAACACATTCATTTACAGAATTGAAGTTACTTGATGTTTTACTGGAAGGTGACCCCCCTACTAAACAATAATTAATTTGCTCCTCTGCAGTTTCGGACATAATCGCTCCTCAGTAAAGGGAAAGTTCTGGTTACATTTTTATTTATGTATCAGATTCGGTTCCGGGAACGGATTATTCCAATTTTAGTTACAGTAATTCCCATGGGAAAAAAATATTCTATATTCATCCGATTTAGCACCCGTCCATTCCCCAGGAACCCACTGATGATGAATATAGAGGTTACACTTTATTATAGTCTTGTTTCTCAAAAAATATGTTTAAATGGACACTGTAGTCCCATATTTTCCATGTTCAATCTTAAATAACTGAAATTAATAAATGGGCAAAATGTAAAAAAAATAAATACAAATTAAAACAAACTTAAAATTACCACCTATTATATGCCACTATATGTAGTCATAGCCATCTCGATTGTTGTCTTGCATGAAACTTTCCCGTTACGTTTTCTACTTCCAAGGAATATTCCTGCTGGAAAGGCAGATCACCAGAGTCATTTGTCTTGATGTAAAAGTGAAAATAGCAACTCACTTTGTGCCAATGAGCTGAGCCCCCAAGGTTCCTACTTACTCGACAAGAAACATATACGAACACATATAATCCGAGATATGGAAAACACCTAAAAGGCAACAATGGGGATGGCCGGGAGACAATTGCATGAATTTGTAAAAAAATTAAAAGGTTATTTATATTTTTTACCTTACTAAATCAACACTAATTATTTAAAAATGCATAAACAAAAATCTGACTTAAGTATCCTTTAAAGAAGAGACTCTAGTTGTGTGGGACATAGAAGAAATAAAGCAAACTATTTAAATCCACATCTATAAATTAGCTTCAGTGACAACGAAGGATAACAGGAGTTATATGTTGAACTGTATCAAGTACTAGATTGCAGGTTCCTAATATAATACAGTATTTTAGGTAAAAGTGGGGAGTTCCCTAATTGGGGGGGAAAGGGGAGCAAATGGGTATGAAAGGACCACTGAATATCAAGACAAAAAAAAAACTTTTTGGAGACTATGTTCATGAGTAGTGAAAGGCATTTTACATCACTCCCTCAGAGCTGAATCATGAGGGTATGTGTTTTGGCTATCTATGGGGTGACGAAGGATGGAACAGAGAGCCTTTGTCTGTGGAAAGAGTAGTGGGGGGATGGGGGACCCTTCATTAAAATAACTGGATAAGATCAAGTTTGATACCACCCTGGCCCAGAAGCAGACTCCTTGCTTCAGGAAATGCAACTCTATGCACACACACACACCTTCCACTAATGTATCAGGAGTCCGGCAGGAAGCATTAACATTATTATTATTTTTTTCTAATTAAAAAAGTAGCTGTATGACTGTCCTGCTCAAGAATGCTTTTCAAAGTTTTTAAGAATACATTTTTTTTTTTTATTGTGCAGTGGTCCTTTAGGCAGACAGAAGTGCATATATGTGCACAGGCCTAGAAAGTATAAACATATTTCCTCCCTCAAAGCCTATCTCTTGTGCCACAAAGCTTGGGGGTTCAATGATTTTTTTTTATCAGTAATGGGGTGCACAGATCACTGGGTCCTCTCCAGATCACTGTATCAAATCCTACATGCTCCAAAGTGGAGAAATCCTCTTACACATTACTTCCGCAGCACTGTAAAGTATCAACAAGCATGCCATGGAAAGGCTTTTAGAAGACGGTTAAAAGGATTGAATACAACAGGACAGCTTTGAATGATTATGTATATCCTTGGCACTGAGAGAATGGAGGAGAGAGGACACATACATAACATAAGGAATAATGGCTTGTGTAATAGATTACCATCCCCTATAATGAATGGATTCCCACCGGCATCTTAATATAGACCATTATACACTGGATATTAATGAACTGGATGTGATTTTTTTTCCAATGGATATATTTACTCTGCAACATCAGCACTTAGACTAAACACCTACTATCAATCATTTTATAATGACAATCTTTTACCTTGGATGAGAAATGATGCTTAGCAAAGCATATAACAATGTTTATCAAATGTAATCAGAAGGTCCATTATATGGATGGTCAACGATTTTTCCCAGTATATAATACATTCTTCATAATTGCATTTAAAAGATTATATTTCATTTTGCCAATATTGTATTTTTCATTGTTCTTATCTCCTGTACAGCACTATGGAATATGTTGGTGCATTACAAATACAAAACATAATAAATAATAATAATTTACACTCCGTGACATGGTCTTCCACTATTTTATATTTTGTGTGGCTTGTTTATCTTGGGTAGGTGATATAATAAGATGCATTTAGCCTTAACGCTGACATTTTAACCACATATCGCAATATAAAAAATAAGTAAAGAAAAGAAAAGTAAAACAAGTAAAAAGGTATAAGTAATGACAATTAGTTTTCACTAGGGGGTGCTAGAACACCACCTTTCCCAACAGGGATGCATAAAATGGATTTAAATGAAATAACTAGGAATAAAAATAGACAGTAATGTGACCATAACAAAAGTGTTGTCTATATTAATAAAAGGACCACATTTCCATAATATATATATAAAAAAAAAAAAAACTATTAGCAATTACAATTGTTTTCCTGTATGGACAATAAATATAAAAGAAATGTAACAATTATAAAGCAACACAAAAACAGATGAAAAGTAAAGTCTTTGATGCATGCCGACTTATCTAGGGGTGGAAACTATATAGGCTCCCAGTGAGTGTCAGATCTGTTGTGTTCTATATGCCTTTAATGTAAAAACTAGCTAAATTTCCTGGATTATGAATGCATCTGATAAAGGAGAATCAGTAATGTATAAGAACATCTACTGCATAAAAAAAATACCAAATTAACATCAACAAACTCCCCCTGATGTTTGCTAAATCTCTTGAGTTTACAAGCAGTTACTTTTTTGAGTTAACATCCCTTGATATCCCTACTAAAATTAGCATAGAAATCATAATCATGTTGGCCAATCACAGGCAGCTAATACATTATAGCAATGTGTGATAGAAGCTTGTGCGGAAAGGAAATATGGGATGTTTAGTCCTCTGCAGAAGGAAGCAGGAGGAGTCAGACACTGCTCTGTAAGATCTCTACATTAAACTGCTGCTTATGGTTAATAAAGGGTTAAAAATCAGAACCCAGATACAGAGATTCTATTGGTAGGTATCAGGTGCCTATGTAAACCGCTCTGGGGGTGTGGAAAACAAGTTTTATTTGATATAAAATAAATCAGTATATGTATGGAACGACTCAATGTAATGTATGCGTCTGACATAAGCAGCATGGGTTAGATTAGATAAAGGGAAAACATGGAAACTCTCATATACCTTTAAATGATGGTAATAAAATATCCCAACCTGTCTAATATTAATATAACTTCTTTACATTAGATACTAGAGCATTATAACCGGTCACACACTGTACTGATCATTTTTATAGACTAAATATTTCACAAGATATTAACTTTTTTCTGTTGGGGTGATCCGGTGTACATAGTGACAGTGTCTGGGTATATTAAACAGAGGGTTAGTTTCAGGGAGAGGATAGCGCATAACGGTAGATAAATGTGTCCGCCATTGAAACCAATTAGCACGGATTAGCCTGCTGTATCTATAACGAGGATAATATGTCATTCAAGAGAGTGGTTGCATAACCCAGAAATGACTCTATTTAGCAAACAATGAGCAGTTCGTTTAAAAGTCTTAACACAATTAATAATCTGGAACATGACAGTTGTACTTTAAGTGATGGTTCATACCCTGAAGCATTTCCATATTGTTACACAGATTTCCATAAACTGACATACAAAGCAATACATCAACAATTGCAAATGTATACAATAGCAGCTACATAAGCACCACCAATTTAGACATCCTGGTGGTTCCGTGGTTAGGATTTGGTGCTTTCACCGCTGCAACCTGGGTTCGATACCAGTCAGGGAACCAAGAGGTCACACCCCCCTGAAGCCGTGCAGGGATGGGATGGGTTGGGTTGGAATGGGAGACCACATAGATACAAGAAGCTGAATGCTCTGGCCCCCTGGAGAAGGAACTGGCAACCCACTCCAGTATCTCTGCCATGAAAGCCAAGTGGATCAGCATGACCATGGACATAAAGATGTGCCTAGTGCATTACAGCCCATGAGGTCACAGAGAGTCGGAAACAACTAAAATACACACCAAAAAAAAATGCAAACCAGAAATACAGATCATCAATTATAAAACTGTATAAAAAGCAAAGTCTTAAAGAGACACTGCAGTTACACACTTGCTACAAAATATTAAAAAGACAACATTTTAAAACATTACAAAAGTTTGAGTGCACAATTGTTGCTGTAAGGGTTAAAATAGGTTTATTCCTGTAAAAGCTTCTTTTAGAAAAAAAAAAAGTCACCACAGCCTCCTAATTTTCTTTTAGCAGCATCTACTAAAATAAAAATTTTACCTAAAAATATATTTATGCCCCAAGATGCTCAAGTTGTTAATTTCTTACAAACCACCCAAATACCTGAAGCTTTTCCCAAGCTACAATGATACTTTAAAATCCTCAATACACATCTTCTCGCTGTTGGTGCTCATTTTATCCATGTAAAAAACACTTTAACGTATAATACATAATCCTAAACAAATCATATAGGTTATGATACTTTGATGGCCACTGGATATTGGAGGAAAATTTTTTGTACAACTTTTAAAGTTTTTAAATTATAAAACGAAACGCATTTTGCGGTTTCAGCAGGACCCTGAAGAGATCCCGTGATACATTGAAATTGTGTGCGACGGGGCATTTAACTTTCTGGAGAGCTTTTGTTGCAGTGAATGATGCAAGGTGTCTGCTGCTGGGTCAGTCTGAGGGAAAAGGGTGTTGTGCATGTCAGTATTATGCCATTATCTTTACAATGGCTCTCTGTTCCCTCATTCCCCACCCCTCTCCACTGATAGCTAAACACATACCCTCATGATTCAATTCTGAGGAAGTGATGGTACAAACACAAAATGAATTCCTGTACTTATAAACAAAGTCATCAAAAATAAAGATTTTACAAAAAATAGGTAGTTTACACAGCTGATAATAATGTTAATTTAGTACAAACAATAGATTTTTCTTTAAATGTTGTGGTCCTTTAATTGAAATTCCCAAGACAGACCAAAGTCAGCTCTTAATTTGTAAAATGATCTACTGTCGGACTGTCATCCTTTTCTACCACTGTTTCAATCCTCAAATCTCTTCTTGGCCTTTTGTAATCTTTCCTTACATGGAAAGTAGAATAACAACTGTATTGTTGCTAACAGTCCAAGCTGGTATTTAAAGGTAACAATGGGATAATGGGAGGGGTGCAGGTGAGTGCAGTTACTGTAATAGTATTACAAATCAGGACTATAATAAGCCTCTCTCACTGGCGGTTACTAGGACATCCTGAATGCTTGCGCTAACTGCCAAACCGGTTTTTCAGATTTCTGGGTATTTCTCAGTGTCCAGTAACCAGCATATTTATAGCCGGGGACTCGGCAAGTGTTGCACATAATGGGAAAGATTTGTTTGCAGCCAAGGTGTGTACCCTAAGCTATGTATGGTAATATTAGAAAGCACACACCAAGAAGGGAATAAGACACCCACTGTGCAAGGTGTAAGATTACATTTACAGACAAAAACTGCAGCTACTTATGAAAGAGCAACATCTATAAAACGTTTTGTTGTCAATGTTAAAGGACCACCACACAGTTAAACAGCGAATACATAGTTTTTAATTAGAAAAAATAAATATTGACGCATTTGGAGAGATCCATGATACATTCGTGGAAGTTGTGTGTGCGATCGGGGTGATTACATTTCTGGAGAGCTATTGTTGCATTAAATGATGCAAGGGGACTGCTGCTGGGCTAGTGAGTGTAAATGCAAATCATGGTCTATTTCAGTCTTATCGAGTGATCTTTACAATGGCTTGCTGTTCACTCATTCCCAAGCCCTCGTCACCGATAGCCAAAGCACACCACCTCATAATTCAGTTCTGAGGAAGCGATGTAATAAACACAAAATGGATTCCTGCACTAAGTCTTAAAAAATGCTTTATGTCCATGGCTTATTGTTAGTTCAGTACATACTTAACAAAACGAGAAATGCAGTAATCCTTTAACAGATCTTGGGCTAGTGTTTGAAAATGCTTAGAAATATGAAATCTTCAATACAGGTCTCAAAGAATAAACATGGAAACCGAGTGGTCTTCCATGACTTAAACTCTAAATACATATGGCTCCTTGTGCTTCCTCTCTCGGATCATCTTCTACAATTTTACTGCTGGTTCCTGAGTTATTATACATATTTTTCCACATATAATCCATAACCTGGTTCCTAAAATATATTTGGTGGGCTCCTAATTTTCAGATACATTTTTCATCCCCTGGACTAATGCTTAAAAGTTAGGAGCCATCAGTAAAATGTTCGGAGCAGGGGCTTTCTGACGTCTGCGATTTCTCAAGTCCTGGCTAAACTACACTTCTTAAAACAAACCATTTTGTTCTCTCTTTAAAATATTTATGAAAGCATGTCCCTATGAATAGCAATTAATTAAGATGATCAGTGGGGGTAACAAAGAAGGCCAGCGGAAAATAGTAACAGTGACAGACATTTATCAATGAAATGTATCTGTCCTGTTGTTGAATGTTTGTCAGTATGCTCAAACATTCAATACCCCTCACTGCTAATCATAATACACTGCTGTTGATAATGTCATTACAGCAGAAAATGGATCTTTATTATTTTATAAATTATTATCCTTTATTTGTAACGTGCCAACATATTCTGTAGTGCTATACAGGGGTTACGTACAAGGTAAAAATAACATTTATACATTGATTTTAAGCTAAAAAGCAGGGTTCTCCATTCTTTTTCACACATACACAAAGCCCAGAGCACCAACACAAGATGGAAAACTCGCTTTCAGTTAATTTATATATAAAATAACTAACTTTTGGTATTTAAAGCACTTCTACTTAGAATTTTTAATTACAATCAGTTGCAATGATGTTTATCTGTATGTGTACTTGTCATTTCCATCCCAAAAAATGAGCCCTTTTCTGTTACTTTGAGAAAGTGCATGTTAAAGCTGTTC
Organism: Discoglossus pictus; assembly: GCA_027410445.1. Classification (NCBI taxonomy): domain Eukaryota; kingdom Metazoa; phylum Chordata; class Amphibia; order Anura; family Alytidae; genus Discoglossus; species Discoglossus pictus. The sequence continues at coordinate 77,998,913 of CM050164.1, read as the reverse complement.
ATGTTATTATAACAAATGTTCAGTAGGTGGCGCTGCTACTTAAACAACTGCTGGCTGGAGGGAGCAGCAAAAAAAACACACGCGCGCGCTTGGCATAACCATTATAGGTATTGCCAGGACATTCCATTAACGTAACATGTCCAGGTATAACCACGCCAAACAAACACAGCGTGCGGCCACATACACGGCTCCATACAGATTCTGTATTGTTTTAAGGTGTGATTTTTGGTTGCATGTTAAACATTAATTACCTGGAAAAAAAAACTCCCCCTCTACTATCTGTATCTAAGATGCTCACAGTGCTGGGGGCGACGCAGGAAAAGCACGACCAGGTGATATAAGAATAATGGCAGATGCTTTAACCTTTCTAAGCCTCTGTGATTATGCAAATTTAATCAACTTATCTTTTGATGTACTTTACACTTAATACCAAACTCAATTATTAGCTCAATTATTCTGACCTGTTAAATAAACAAAGAAACAAACAAAGTGGATTAGAGATTGGCATCAGCTGGTGAAAGGCCTTTTAAAATATACATTTATACACAAACACCACTCTCTCATATATACATGTATCAGAGATATACTCTCACACAGAATGATCCATACACAATACTAGGCTGGGCAAGTGTGGTCCTGGAGGGCCACGCACAGGCCTGGATTTGAGGATATCCCTGCTGCAAACAGGCCAAACTATTGCTTCTTCAGTCATCCGGATTGACTCACCTGTGCACAGAAATCCTCAAATCCAGGCCTTTGTGTGAACCCCCAGGACGAAACTTGCCCACCCCTGCATCATACTCATGTGTTAAGAGCAGATGCAGACAAATTTATATCAAACTCAGGAGCCGGTCAAACCTTTCCAGACAATGGAGAATACAAATACTTTATGAGATCAGACTCCATGGATTGATATTATATATATATATATATATATATATATATATATATATATATATATATATATATATATATATATATATATATATATATATATATTCAGAGTAATGCAGTATATAATGATACCTTTTTTATTGGACAAACATATTTATAGTTTTCATGACAAGCTTTCGAGAGCGCACCTCTCTTTTTCAAGTCCGAAGCATTTCTGATAAATTCCAATTGAAACACACACAGTTAAAAAAAAATATATATATATATATATATGTATATATATATATATATAAAATTAATCTCGAACCTCCTTTTAAAGTTAATCTGGAAGTGGAAACAACATATTAAAATCAGTTTTATAAAATGAAGCCAAATATAGTCGTGATGCCGTGTAACTGACAAACACAGGACACCATCTATTAAATGATCTCTCATTGGGCTGTTTTAGGAGATATTGCCGCTGCCTGCGTATGGATAGAGTAATGAGTCCTCTCCCAGTTAGGTAGTTATATGACTAATGAGTTTATTTCTTCCCATCATTAGACAGGATAGTACAACCCAGTTTTGGGAACAGGTATGTAGTTGTGATAACTCTGCCAGAACAACACAATTAAAGCCTGAGGAATCGTATCCACCTTCACATATTATGCAAAGCCATTTAAGTCTGCACACGCCGACTCCTTCTGCAATGCCAGGAAGGAAGAAAACTATTGTGAAATTCAGCAGAAATGATAATAAAGAAATTCCATTCATTCCATATGCTCAAACTGGCTGACTCCTCGCTCTTTGCACAGAGAAGGCCGAAAGCATGAGCCAGGCCGGGCCCAGGGTCCTGATTACTCTGAATGAGGTGTGCACGGTCCCATCAGTACAACAACGCAAGAACCACTTTGCTATATATGGTCTCTTGAATAAAAAATGTTTTTATGTTTTAAATGTAAATGTAATTATTAAATACTACAGACTACTTGTCTTTCCCCTTCTAGATTGCTACCTTGTCGTGGTGAAGAGGCTTGTGTACCTCAGTGAAGCTGTGAGCCATGTAGGGTCAGACAAATGAAAACCTTATGGATAAACAAAACCATTAAGAGGAGATGAGCCTGGCGTGCTGTGGTCCATAATGTCCAGGGGAGTCAGACACAACTGAATGACTAAACAACATGTTCTGTTTCTTGCAGCTTCTACCGCAACATTGTGTGTCCTTGTAACTGAGTTTTGCATTAGTCCCAATGAGAGCACTGGATGTTGTAGCTGTCACACTCCCATTGTGCAGATAGAAACTTCCTCTATGAAAAGTCTCCTAACACCTCAGAAAGTGGATGTTTGGAAACTAAAATGTTACATTACCCAAAATAATTACATATAAAAAGGTAATACATTAGAGACTGCATGTTTTATATAATAACAATACTTTAAAGCGACATGGAAAGCAGGCTTTAAATATTACCAAAGTTGGGTTTTGCATGCAGAAATATTAAGTAAAATCTGTTTAAACTTCATTGCAACGTACAGGAAATGAACATGGCATGTACAGTGGTAGCTTGGTTCTCCATAAGAAGTAATGTAAATTGTGTTCTAGCAAACGCGATGAGTACCAAAGTAGCGTGATGAGTACCAATGATTTTTGCTCATCCAGGCAGGTTGTGTATTTAAAATGTTGAGTTCCAAGGAAGTGGACAACCAAGGTAACACTGTATTTAGATTTAATTAGTGGACAATATGACTCGTACATCAACATTACTGCTCAGTGACTCACAGGAGCAAGCCTCTAGATTCGTTTTTCTGCTCTGAGAGCATCTTTACCATCCCTTTAAAATACATACATTTCCCTTTAACTTGCTTGATCCACAAGCAGCCAATATATAACCAGTCTCCCACTGATCCGTGCCTCACCCTTACAGCTAGAGCCACTCGCACACACTGTGCCGCCTATGACCTATTTTTTCCACCTGACTTGGGTGGAGCTCGCAATTAAGCATTGATACATGTAGGTCAAATATCGTCAGCAAATACGCACAACAGGGAATAACTTTTCTAGACTAGTACACTCCAGACTATGTAATATGTGCTAATCACTTGGCTCCAAATAAGATTCAATGTGAGGAATGAACTGCTTAATTACTGCAGAGTGCAACAGGACAGGGTGACTCAAAGAACTGGCACAAAGGATACAACGCTTGCCAATGACCAAGATGTTTGCCCATTATATGGAAACTCGTCTTCGAGAACAGTATAAAAGTGTCAAAAACATGATGCACATTATTTAATTGAGAAGTTTTGGACAAATATAATATAAACTGAAACACTTGTAAACCATTGAAAAGTACATTAATATTTAAGTGCATTTGTTATTTATTGCAAAAAATAAAAAAAGTTGTATGCCAAGTCATATAGGATTTAAATTTTATGTGAATTATTCAGTTTTATGGACATGGCTGGTCTCTTATCTATTACTGTAAGTGTTATTACAAGGCCTGCTCACAGTAATATAGGCAATTGGTTGTGAGGCTGAAACTAAATCACTTTACCCATGTGCAATGCCGCACCAAGTGATCACAGTTAAGATAACCTATAGCGGCAGGGGAGATCAATAAGGAGAATTTATGAATATAAAATAATCAACTTACCAACTTATATATATATTTTTTTAAAACATTTAATTGGAAAAAAAAAATGTTTTAATGTATTATTCAATCTTCTATGTATAATAATTTATTCTCAGCTCTCCACTTCTATCTCACTGCATACACAACCCCTCTTTTTTCCATCTCTGTTAAAGGCATATTTAAGTTTCCTAGATTGTGAATGCATCGGATAGAGGAGTCTCAGTAGCATATGAAAAAAAATGTTTGCATTAAAAAATATCAAAACAAACATTCACAAACTCACCCTTATGTTCGCGAAATCTTGTCTCCGCTAGCAGTTGCTTTTGTTAGTTAACATCCCTGGATATCTCTGCTAAAACTAGCATAAAAACTTCATGATTTGTTTTGGCTAGTTACAGGCAGCCAATACATTTTAATACAATGTCAATGATGGCAATTTGTGCAGAAGGAATCATGGGATGTGTAGTTTCCCGGTAGAAGGAAGGAGTCGTCATCACTGATCTGTCTGCATCTTGAGATTTGGGGAAAGCTCTATAGACATTGGATTCTAAACTTAAAGACAGGGCCCTGAAATTTTTTAAGGTGTTAATATTGTTTAGCCTTCAACTCAACGCATGTATAGCGCTATGGAATATGTTGGCTCGTTACCAATAAACAAGAATAATAATAATTACTCCATTGAACTGCTGCTGGCTTGAAGGTTTATAAAGCATTAAACTATGTACCCAAATGCAGTGTTTCTATTGGTAGGTTCACTGTGCCCATGTAAGCAGCTCTAGGGGTGTGGAAAACAATTTTATTTTTAAATAAAATAAATCTGTATATGTATAGAATGACTCAATGTAAAGCGTGTGTCTGATATAAGCAGCATGTGTTTAATTAGAAAAGAAGTTGAAAACAGGGAAACTTAGATATACCTTTAAATCAACACAAATGTAGAATGAAAACAATCCGATATGCTGACAACAACTAGAGTGTAAATACTAGTATACACAAGCCACCATATGACCTACTACTTTTTTTGGCCTAGGGCACGCTTTGCCTGTATTAGCTTTTGAACACCATGCTGAAGGGGTTGACAAATATTTCTGCAATTAAGAGGTAGTACGAGAAGGTTTAGGAGTCAGGGTATGGAATATATATATATATATATATATATATATATATATATATATATATATATATATATATATATATATATATATATATATATATATATATATATAAAAAAATGCATGTATAATAGCTAGTTAGTAGCCAAAAGTAACATTTTGGCTCCCTGGCTCCTGTTGTGGCTCCCTGGCTCCTGTTGTGAAGCCCTGACACATTGTGTAGAGGGTATCCATTATAATACCCTGTATCTCAGACTAAAGCTCTAACTACCCTCCTCCTTCCCAAGGCCAAAACTGGTGAAAAAATACTTCCAAGGTTGCAAAGGGGGTGGAAAACCTCTAGGATGGGGAAGAGCTTATGTATGTACTCTAGTCAGACACGCACATTATATCAGGATTGTTGAAACCTGGGAGGCAGGGAGCCATGTCTGCTAAAATATTAATGCTATATTTAATTATTATATGTTATTATATGTAAATTTCTATATTAAGTCTCTTTCCCGGCTCCTCCAAAATTGGTTTCACCCCTGTACTAAAGCTATAGATATTTACTTACTGTGTGTAAGTAAAGATCTATAAGTTTAGTATATACGGTATATATTGCAGTATTTGGTGATGACTTTATTGGATTACTGTACACTGCTACCTCACTCATATATATTTCCATATAGCAAATACATATTAAAAGTCATGACGTGCATTAGACACCATCACTCCAAGGAGCCTCAAGTGTGCACTCATTCCAAAGAAATTCCATACAGAATGGTGACATCAATGGACGGAGTCTTAGCAGGAAGAAGAAACAATATACTTGACCTCACTTGATGAATCCATTCCCCTTTCTGCCCCATCTTTCCCACTGACATTTTGTTTCCTCCAGCTGTTTCTCCTCATTGAATTTATTTTCTTCCCATGCCCCCCTCCGCCTTCCACATTCCATGCTAAAACATACAAAGACGGAATGTGGAGTGTACATTCCAAAATCCGGCTGATGGAGGGTGGTGCAAGCAGACATTATATAGCTACTCTCGGAGGATGCAGGCCTATGTCATTCTGTTTCCAAAAGAACATACATTCCTCCAAAATTAAAAATAGACTGCAATGCATGAATTTTAAACAGTCATCTGCTGAAAATAGCAGAGTATAAAATATTACAGAATAAAATGCTCAAAATTGGTAAAAGACCACTGAAATGTTAGTGTTTATTTGCATATTTAAATGTCATTTTATTAAAAAGGTGCTTAAAAAACGTTTTTATTAACTGAAACATTTTAAATAATACCTGCAAAGGTCCACTCCCACAGCTCATCATTTAGTGTTTCCATAGTATTCAATATTACTAGCCAATTAAGGACTGTGTCTTAGAAGCATTTCAGCAACATTCTGCTGAGACACAGTATCAGCTTTTTACCTCTAAATTACCGTAAGTGGGCTAGAGGCATATAGGTGTGATCTAACCTCATTTGCATATCCTACCCATACTCCTTAGCGGCATGGGAAACGATATTCACAGAGTCATTCTGACAGAAGACTGGCCTCCTAGCCTGCTTGGGATATGTAGATGTACTCAGAATGGCGTTTTACCTCCAATAACACGACTGTGAGAATGGTACATAATTACTCCATCTCTAGTAATAATATTGTAATTTAATAGAAAGGAACTGCCGCAGTGATATTTTCCAGTCAGAAATTAACCAAGAGTTTTTGAATTTATAATAGAATATTCCAACTTTAGCCATACATGGAATAATTCATTTCTGCTCTAAGCAGACCACTCACTATCAAACAAATGTGGTTTTCAAAAAGTAAAACTTCTAATTTTCCATGAATTTGAACAAACAGCCGTTCCCAAAAATTAGATTCAAAAACATGGAACCCTTGAGAAGTCCTTTAAAAATATACACATTCAAGATATAGTAATATATATCCTTTGAGTACAGTTTTTATCATACACCCAAATTTATCTCCCCCCCCCCCCCCCCCCCACAAAAAAAAATGGTGCCAAACTTTTACAGGACAATAATAGAGCTCTGGTTCGTCATTTTTCAGGATCCTTGAGGGTAACAACATGTATAAACCATCAGACTTCTGATGGCTTGCTGACCTCTAATATATCAATGATAGTACTCTGAAACATAAAAGCGTGGGGATAAGAGATCGTTAGGGGGGGGTGGAGCGCATCACTAGCGAACACAAACATGTTTTGTATCTGAAGGTCACACAACACAATGAGGCCAGTTGTAAGCTCATGTGGCAGTGCAATATAAATATGAACTTGTAAAGAATGGATGTGTTTATCCAGTTGTTTGCAACAATAGTTTTTGCTTTATGACATGACGACTCCCTTCCACAACATATAAGGAGTCAGAGAACGCCTTAAAGAAGCCACAGCGGCAGAATTTGAACATACACAGCTTTATTAAATTGCAATTCGGTAAATTTAAAAGGGCTCAATTTAAGCACACAGCATTTTTCTTTTTTACAGAAGTTTTTAGTTTGTGAACTTCTATCCAAAAGCAAGGTCTTCACTAACTAAAAACTTCTGTAAATAAAATATGTCCTTTGCTTAAATAGAGCCCTTTTAAATTTACCGAATTGCTAATTTAATAAGGCTGATAGCACACTTAATAAATGAATGCATGACAGAGCAGCTCAAACAACAATGTAAGGATGGGGAGACCTTTTGCTAAACCGTAACAAAACTGTCAATAATATACACACACAAATCATACACCCCCCCCCAATCCCCAATCTCCCACAAATACTACACCCACCAAGCCTCGATCTCCCACAAATCATACACTTAATCCCTGATCTCCGAGATACCATACACTCCATCCCCGATCTCCCACAAATCATACACCCCACCCAATCATAGATCTCCCACAAATCATACACCCAAACCTCAAAACTCCTCATTTACAGACCTAGACACATTGAGATAAATATTAATATAGATTTAAATCGAGGCTTGAGAAATTCTAGGAGTCACGGCTACTAAACTTGTAAGTATGGTTCCTAACCTAATACATATATTTATATATTAAATCCATACACAGGATTGTAGAAAATATTTTTGTTGGCTCCTAAATTTCAGATAAATTTAATAAGCCCTGATCTAGTTATGACCTTTTATTCGGATCGGATAACTTTGTCTTTAATATGGTGCTTCAGAGAGTTTGTCTGCATCAGATAGCTGCTATATAGATTTTTAACAAAATATATGTTTCTTAAATTTTTTATTCCAGGTATCTATCTCTATGAATACACTCCCTCTAAATCTCTGGCTAGCACTGTAGTTTTGGTTAGAATCAATTCATGCACTGGTTTTGATATTTATTGGATCTTAATATGCTTCTTTGTGAAACAATTTTTCATCATAATTAAGACGCCTTGGGCGACCGCAGTGTTGGAGTAAATCAACATAGTTCTGATTTCAATTATCAAAAATAATACTCCAATGGTAATGACCACATTCAAGTAAGATCCTTATATAGAACTTTAAAAAAGTAGAGAAATACTGTAACAAACAATTCAGTAAACCTAACACATTTTGTTTTCATATAAACAATCCCTATATTTGGATGAACATACTTAAAAATTTGGATTTAATTTGAACCGCTAACAAAACCAGATCTGAGAATTGACGTACATGCAGTTAAAGATGTAGAAGCAAACTTATACCAGCAGTTAACAGTGATCTCCTCTTGGATCCTGGACCCGAAGGTTTGTTCTGATAAATATAATATTTGAAATATGCAGAGCTGTGCCAGTCCTAGATTTGGTTCGGTTGAAATCTCCCTCACAGTGATCCGGTCTTTTAGATTTGAAGTATTTTACTTGACTGCTACAGAAACATTATGGCTATGATGATGATTCACCTTAAAATCCAAAAAACTTTATCAAGCATTTTAACCATGCATCTTCCCTATAAAGGCCATGGTACCACAAATATTAAGATTGTTAAGTGGATCCAAACAGTACACCGCAGGTTTATATAATCCGAAACGTGCACTCTGCAGCTGTAAGTACAGGGGATACAGCAAATGTATACATACTGGTACAGAAAGTGCTTAAGATACGGCTTCCTACTCAGCCACAAAGACTGAAACTTAGGAGCCAGCCAGGTTAGTTAGAAACCAACCGATCATTTTTAAGAGCCAGGTTATGGATAATATAGAGAAATGTAGTTTTACAAAAAAATGTAATAGACAGCAGTAATATTTTAGGAGCCGTGGCTTCCCGATTTGTCGAAAACAATGCACTACACATCAAATAATATACTTTTGAATGCACAGGTTTGTAGCATGCTAAACCATAGTTTAAATTGATTTCCGTACTGAAGAAAAATATATGTTTACAGTAAACTAAAAAAAAATTTTTTTTTACTATTTACTTATAGGAAGTGGCCACTTTAGTTCAAAATAACACGTCTACTTTGCAAGGTTTATATCATCATGAGAAATTCACATACAATAACCTAATTTATTCGTAAACAGGTTTGAAGTGGAAAAACTGCAAAATAAATATATATATGAAAAACAAATTACCGTACTTGAGGATCAGACCACATTGGGTAATGGCAGGTTTCAAAATAGGCTTCTATAACAGTGTTGGGTAACATACTGGCCTCAAAGGCATCCCAGGTGGCCCCACCTTTTTTATAAAGTGTGAAATCATACAGGTTGTCCTCACTAGAACTGCCAAACAAATATCATCATCTTTTACTGATCTACTTCCAGAGATGTGAGGAGTCTGAATACAAGGATTTTTCTCTCTCTCTGGACAATGGGAATATGACAGCTAAAAGTTCCAACTTTTTTTTATTAGGATTAATGGATAGCGCATGTGCTTAGAAGGATGCAGCTTCTGAGACAAACTGAAAGAAGAATCTTAGTAAAGAAAATGGGGGTTTACCATAAATAATTACATAGAAAAAGAGTGAAAAGTTTTAAGGCTGTGTTATTTTAATGCTCTAAAAATATATTTCCCCGTTATAAACTTTACTTATTCAAAGAACCATATAAAGAAGAAAAGGAAGTGCAGTGGCTTTTAAATGGTCAGTTTATGTGCTCTTCAAGTTATTTTTTATTTCACTACTAACATTACAGACATGTGCAAACAGCAGCAAAAAAATCATAATTAAAAAAGAAAAAAAACACACACTGATCCCCTCAATACCAGCCACTGTTGAAAACTCTTAACCCACGCCACTCCAAAATGAGCATGTTCCACACAATCTGAACTACAAAATTAAAGCTATATATATATATATGGATTGTGTTATCTGAACAATAGTGTCCAGGACCAGGAAGGAGGAGGTGCAGCAGCTATAATTGAGTGGTACTATGTTTTTACATTATATTTGATCACTAAAGCTTTTTTGCTGTTCTTTGAACATGTATTATTGATCAATGTTAATGTGAACTAAAAAAAAATGTTTTAACATGAAATAATGTTGAAACTGAAAAATATCATCAATAAGTGGGTTTAGAAGGGACAGCATGCTTTCATCTTTAGATCATTTAAAAAAAATCTAACTCTTCTGAAGTCAATATATTATGTCACTCTATATGCCCTTTAAACTCTGTTGGATCCGTTACCAAGAACATATGATACATCAGAGCCCCTTACCCCCTAGGGAGTAAATTCAGGTCACCAATTTTATTAAACACTGCCAGATACACTCATCTTATTTGCTGTCAGGAGCAGCTGGCAATACTGCCCAGTCTACCATGGAAATCTGCTTACTGCTACTTATGGTGCATATCCAATTTTACTCATCTAGGAGGTGTTCTGCTTAAAGGACCTCTGCGGTGGCGATACAATAGAAGTTTTTATTTAGTTACATGTAAGCAATAAGAGAAGGGGAAAAAAACAATGTAACTTGCATTTGAACAATTAACATTGCTTTACTGTGTTACAAAACAAATTCTCTCCACTCCTATTAGTTGTCCAGAGAATGGGAGAATCTTCCCAGGAGGCTGTCCTAATATTTTCTAGATTAACCTTCGTTTACTTTATAAACATTAAAAATTCAATATTAAAACATGTTATCTAATTCTCCACTTACTGTTGGAATCCTAACTCTTGAAAAGCAACACACACACACGTTTAGTGGGCTGAAGAGTGATAGAAGTCGTCCACTGTACAGAGTACAGGAAATGAATAGTACATTTGTAATTCTATTTAAATGTCTAAAAAATAGGTAAAACAAAAACAAAAAAAAACTTGTTTGCTCAAGTTTCTGAGAAATACAGTTGACACACTGCACTCTGGGAAACTGGGCAGGTACATGCAAATGAGACCACAATGAACTCTCACTCTATTCATCCAAAAAAACTCTTTATATGGGGCTCCTTTTAGGCATACAGTGCCTTGCAAAAGTATTCACCCCCCTGGACTTTTTACCTTTTTTGTAACATTACAGCCTTAAGTTCAATGTTTTGTTAATCTGAATTATATGTGATGGATCAGAACACAATATAAATTGGTTAAGTGAAATGAGAAAAATATACATAAAACAATTTTTTAGAAATAGAAAGAAGAAAATTAACATGTGCGTATGTATTCACCTCCTTTGTTATGAAGCCCATAAAAAGCTCTGGTGCAACCAATTACCTTGAGAAGTCACATAATTAGTGAAATGATGTCCACCTGTGTGCAATCTAAGTGTCACATGATCTGTCATTACATATACATACCTGTCTTGAAAGGCCCCAGAGGCTGTAACACCTAAGCAAGAGGCACCACTAACCAAACACTGCCGTGAAGACCAAGGAACTCTCCAAACAAGTAAGGGACAGTGTTGTTGAGAAGTCATGGTTAGGTTATAATAAAAATATCCAAATCTTTGATGATCCCCAGGAGCACCATCAAATCTATCATAACCAAATGGAAAGAACCTGGCACAACAGAAAACCTGCCAAGAGACGACGCCCACCAAAACTCACAGACTGGGCAAGGAGGGCATTAATCAGAGAGGCAGCACAGAGACCTAAGGTAACCCTGGAGGAGCTGCAGAGTACCACAGCAGAGACTGGAGTATCTGTACATAGGATGGCAATAAGCCGTACGCTCCATAGAGTTGGGCTTTATGGCAGAGCGACCAGACGAAAGCCATTACTTTCAGCAAAAAACTAAATGGCACGTTTTGAGTTTGCAAAAAGGCATGTGGGATACTCCCAAAATGTATGGAGGAAGGTGCTCTGGTCTGATGAGACTAAAATTTAACTTTTTGGCCAAAGAAAACGCTATGTCTGGCGCAAACCCAACACATCACATCACCCAAAGAACACCATCCCCACAGTGAAACATGGTGGTGGCAGCATCAAGCTATGGGGCTGTTTTTCAGCAACCAGGAATGGGAAACTGGTCAGAGTTGAGTGAAAGGTGGATGGTGCTAAATACAGGGATATTCTTGAGCAAAACCTGTACCACTCTGTGCGTGATTTGAGACTAGGACGGAGGTTCACCTTCCAGCAGGACAATGACCCCAAACACGCTGCTAAAGCAACACTTGAGTGGTTTAAGGGGAAACATGTAAATGTGTTGGAATGGCCTAGTCAAAGCCCAGATCTCAATCCAATAGAAAATCTGTGGTCAGACTTAAAGATTGCTGCTTACAAGCGCAAACCATCCAACTTGAAGGAGCTGGAGCAGTTTTGCAAGGAGGAATGGGCCAAAATCCCACTGGTAAGATGTGGCAAGCTAATAGAGACTTATCCAAAGCAACTTGGAGCTGTAATTGCCACAACATGAATAGTTATGCACATTTACTTTTTCTGTTATTTTGTCCTATTTGGTTTTTTTTTATTGTGAAGCAAACAACAAAGTTGTGGGCATGCTCTGTAAATTAAATGATGCAAATCCTCAAACAATCTATGTTAATTCCAGGTTATGAGGAAACAACAGATGAAAAATGCCAAGGGGGGGTGAATATTTTTGCAAGGCACTGTATGCAAGCTATATTGCACAGCTTTAAGCATAGTACAAGATGGATTATGCACAAACCAGAAGACCTACCCTGCCCAGTTTCCCATCTGAGCTTACTAATGTATTATACATTTTTTGTACAGTGGAGAGCTTTTCTCACTCTAGTGTTCACCATATACTAAATGATTGTTGTGAAATACCCAGTCCTGCAAAAGTCAATGGCCAATAGCTGAATACAGTTCTGTATCTGAGTGATTCTTTGTTTGTGCAAAATCCAACCCGGTGCTTTGCTTAAAAGCTGTTTAATCACTGCTCTAATCTTCAATCTTATACTCTCCCCACTCCCTCTTTCTGACCACCATTTCCTAACCTAGAGCCTAATAACCCATTCCAATATCTGCCCTTTAACACGCCCAACTACCAGAATCCACAGAAACCTGCAGATGGTAGAACGACTTTTGGGTGAAGGAGCCCACGCATTCACCCTCTAACTTTCCCCCTGTACCAGGTCTTTCTCTCCCTGTGCCCACCCTCTAACCCCAGGTCTCTTTTTTTAAGGTCTCTCTCTCCTCCAAGTACTCACCGGCCGCCGCGCTGGTGTGTACTTGGAGGTGGCCAGTGAGTACGTGGAAGAGAGATCTGGGTTTAGAGGGTGAGCACAGCAGGAGAAATACCTGGTGCAGGGGAAAAGTTAAAGGCTACAAAGATGGATAGAGGGTAAATGCGCGCGTGCGTGTGTGGGTGGGAGCATTTGTGGGTGCACACATGACATCGCGCAGGGCTCCTTCGCCCTAAAGTTTGTGTGCCCCTGCAGATAATCAACTCACAACACCTTTCCAATTTACTACAACCTTTTCTCAGTCCTCTCACTACCCTCACTTGCCCTGATATTGCTACCACACAATACAACTCTAAATTCCACCCCGGTCCAAGAAAAGACAGGATGTGTAGAACCAGTAAGCCTCCATTCCTTCCTTGACCTGACAAGGATAGGCCAGGCTGCAGGGAAATACCTGAAAGGAATAAACAGGGTACTGCTGGGTTGATCTGCATCAGGTAGTGGAATGTAGCCAAGCTGCATACTATTTAACAGAACTGGCCATACCAAATTATACAAACAGTACATGCCTGCTATGCCCATATAGTGAATTCGACTGCTTGAAATGTTTATACTCTGGTGTTACCTGGATATATGTTACAATGACTTCACCAAGTAAATCCGGATTACTTTGAAGCAGAGAATTCCCAAAATAACATATTTTAACCAGGAATGGGATTTTGTGAAATTGTAAAATGACTCCGAATTAAATTAGCCAGGTCATAACATATTGGGTGTGTAGCTTACTCGTTATGTTGTCCTGCACATATTACGTAGAGATGGCATACAAATTATGTTCATAAAAGTCATTAGGCATTTTGTTCCTGCAGCGCGGGTGTAGACAAAACTCATAATGATGAAGATATCAGTCAACTCCCTAAACCGAGAGCAGGATGTGCACTTCAGCAAAGGAAAAGGCAACTACCAAACAAGAGAATGTGCCTATGTAAGAAACAAGTGAAAAAGGATGGGGGGCTGTGCACAAAGCTCTTTGAAGAGCTGCCTTTCCCTTCCGCCATAAATGCCAAGACCTCTCAGTCAGTTACTAGGGATTCCCCAAGAGTCCACAGGAAGAAACAAGACAGACTCCTGGTCTTGGCCAAGCATTAACAAGGAGTGGGACTTCATCCAAACATATCTGAGCCAACAGAGTTTGTGAAAGTACAGGAAGCCGTATCCCACTGGTGTGGCTTCAATATGCTCTTGTCCACAAAGACTAACCTTATCTACTAAGAAAGGTCCATTCTCTGAAGTGTCTTGTTAAGGCCAAATGTCAAAATGCTGGTTTAAAAAAGGGATATAGTGTTCATACTATAGGTTTACTATATTTTTTTCCCTTTAAATACTTATTTTAATGCGAATCATCTAACATCTGAATCTTTTAAAACAAAAAATCTAAACTTTAGTGTTTCAGATTTCAATACATATGCTTTTCTCCCCTGCATATCCGCTATCCAGGAAGTGGGAGAGGATCTGCTCAGGGTGCTAAAACTCTACTGTATGACACAACAGTACCCCTATAAACAGAAGACAGTAGTCTGAAATGTTTGCAATCAAACAGTTAAAAGATTTAATACACTACAAATGTCTTGCCATGGACAACATTAACCTTGCTAAAATTAAACTTCATAGGAATGCAGCAAATGATCAAGAGGAGGGTGTTTTTTTCAATTATAGACCAAACTTCGGAAGTAGTAGTATCCAGCGATTGTTAAGTACTTGCCTGTATTAAGACGTATTAAAAAAGCAGAGCCTTGTGAATGTACAATACATGGCAAAGGACCTACTATAAGGCTGCCCCTTCTAGGACAATAATTTCCCAAACATACTAGGATTTAATGATTCCAAATTGAAATTAGGTGTAACATTTCAATCTAAATATCAGACAAACTGATTAAAGCATGGCCATAGCCCAAGCTCCTTGACGTGATAAAATGGGATAGAGAAGAAGACTGGCAGGATACCTTAGAAATACATAAGCTGCCCATGTGTGTATAAGACCTTATACAGGAGGTGCATCACTCCAGAGATATGATACAGACGAAGTAAAATACCAAACTAAATGTGCTGGAGAGGATGTGGACAAATAGGTGTATACTACCACAACTGGTGAACGTGCCCCAATGTGCAAGGATTCAGGAATTAAGTAACTTAACTGCAGTATGTCTCCAGATATACCATTAGATCCACACATTATTTTTTTTTATCAAAGCCTTTGGAAATGTTACACAAAAATGACAACATTCTAGTATCTCTATCTTAAAATTATTATGGGAGTTATGTATATTTTAATACAATTCTGGCTTGGTGTGCTATAATGTTTCAGTAATAGAATATTTGCTGTATTTTCATGAAATATATTTATTATGAAAAATTGACTAACAAAACTATAACATTTGGATATTATGTTATTTCTTATTGTGCTTCCCTTTTATTTCCTCCCTTCCCCTCTACCTCTTAGTTATATCTATTTTATACACAATAGATGGTACACAACTTTTGTATTCAGAAACAGAAATGTTCATTGTATTGTATTTCTCACTACAAAATGAAAAATAAAACCGTTTCAAAAAATACCCATAGCAGGTGTTAACATTTTATTTATTTTTTTTAGATGCCAGGTCATGGAAAATGCATAGACATCTAGACGTTAGGAGCAAGCAGTAAGATCTTGGGAGCCGTGGCTCAGTTGCTCCTGTTTTTTGTCAAGCTATAACCAATTGTATTAAGTTTCTACCAATAATCTTATTTACAAATCCTTTATACGTTGGATTGAAAATTTCCACTAAGGTGGAACAGGTCTGGGAATAGAAAAAAAATGCAGAGGTCTGCTGTACTAAATGGGTAATCTAGTGAAGTCAGTCTTAATACTTCCTCTAATCGGAGACACTTTCCAGTTTTGCATGTACATCATTATAAGTGTTTGTATTTTTTTCCAAGATCAAAATGCCTACTGTTGTACATTCCATACATGAGAAAGATAAGTTACACCGACAGGTCTGCATGATGAGGACTGTTCCGCATGTAATTGCATCTAATGATTTATTTATGGCATCTTGTATGCACATTAATCATTAATTCCCCATAAATATATAAAATTATATAAACAGAGTTATATCTTCCATCTAAAAATTATTTGAGGAATGTTTGATTAGTATATTTTGTAAATCTAATTAGAACAGCAGTTTTTTTCTGACATGTCTTAGAAATGCACATTTACATATATTATTGTATTCTTTTTTTTTGCATATTGTGTACATTGATCCATGGAGAGTTTTTTCCCACTTTTTTTGCCTACCGGAAGCTAAAAGTAACTCTGAAGTCACAGTTTCTGCTCCGCACCATGATGTACAGCAGGGGTGGGCAAGTTTGGTCCTGGAGGGCCACCAGCCTGGATTTGAGGATCTCTCTGCTGTGTACAAGTGAGTCAATCACTTCTTCAGTCATCCTGATTAACCCACCTGTGCACAGAAAGGAAAGCCTTAAATCCAGGCCTGTGTGTGGCCCTCCAGGACCGCACTTGCCTACTATCGATGTGGAGTACTCTTTATTAAAGGAAGTTTAAAGAAATCTACAGTTGATGCTCTTTTCATAGTGCCAGAATTATTTTTAAACATGTGGTTTTAGTTTTTACAGCACTCAAATACCTTGAGTGCTATGTGTAGTCCAGCTGCAACATTGAGCTTATAGGGAGAAAGAAAGTGTATGTCGAAAACAGGTCCTGAAGGGGTCATAAATTACATGCTCCCTCTTTTTTCACTCCAATGATAAATTTCATTTTTTTTTTCTTGTGCATTTTTTTGGCTGCAGCAAACAGTGTGTGATATTTTGCAGGGAGCTTTTGATTTTGAGGGAGGGCTGCTAGATAATATCCAAGTTATCTAAAAGCTGATTATCATGGTTTTCAATGTTCTTTTTGAGGATTTATAAACTTTTAATGAATGTCTGGTATCAAAGTTTTAACAAATCACAAACCAAACATGCAAATTAAAAAGGTCTGCAACCTATGGATCTAGACAGGGGTGAGCAATTAATTTCCCAAAGGGACCACATGAGAAACTCGGAATGTTGTGGAGGGCCGAACCATAGCTGAATTTAATTCTGCTCAATATTAATTTTATAGTTTTATTTTATTGTCTCAGTGCCAGGAGCAGTATCTACAGAATGCTATCCATCCCAGTTAGTCACAACACTGCTGCTCACAAATTGCCCTATTTTACAATTGGCAGTGCTTTTCTGTGCAGGACACAAATTTGTATCCCACCGTAGCGGGCCAGACAAGGATGTCCAAAGGGCGGGAGGTGGCCTGTGGGTCGTGCAATGCCCAGGTCTGCTCTAGAGTCAATTTAGCTCAGTAGAGGTTCTTGGTATCCATAAACAGGAAGTGTAGTAGATTTTTTTGAGTTCATTGGATTACATCGGAATCTAATCCCTTAATGTGCCTGATTTCTTCTGTGTTGCAGAAATTGACATACATTTTTACCTTCTTCCATAGGGCCTCATTCAATTGTGATTTGGCCAATTGAATAGGGCTCTATATAAGCACATAACATATTTTTTTTACAGACGCTTTTAGTGAAGACCTTGCTTTTGGATAGAAGTTCACTAACTAAAAACGTCTGTAAAAAAATATGCTGTGTGCTTATATAGAGCCCTATTCAATTGACCAAATCGCAATTGAATGAAGCCCATAGTATTTAAGGTTGAAAAAAGACTTTCAGTCCACAAAGTTCAACCTTTTAAAGATCTCCTCTGATCTGCAATATGCGGATTAACTTAATTAATTAGTTGTTAATTAATCAATTATTTAATTATTATTTTTTAATTACTAATTAATCCAGAGGAAGGCAAACAGAAATTAAAAAAAAACAACAAACAAGAGAGACTTAGCCATCTGCACCAAAGGTAAAAAAAAAAAAAATTACCTCCTGATCCCAGACACCGGCGACTGGACTTCTCCCTGGATCAATATTGTCTCTCTAATTATCCATGATAACCCTGAATTCCCTTTTTAATTAGAAATAAATTCAGTCCCCTTTTAAAAATGTATCTATCGAATCCGCTGTCACCACCTCCTCTGGTAGAGAATTCCACAGATTAACCACCCTTACTGTGAAGAACCCTTTTCTTTCTTTAAGGTGGAATCTTTTTACTTCTAACCTCAAGGGATGTCCTCTTGTCAGTTGAAAACCTCTTGGCACAAAAAGCTCCCTTGACAAATCTTTATACTGACCCTGGATGTATTTATATAAGGTAATCACAACTCCTCTTAGACGCCTTTTTTCTAGTGAAAATAAGTTTAATTTGGTTAGTCTTTCTTCATAACTTAGCCCCTCCATTCCCAGTAGCAGAATTATATTTGCTTTCCTGGCTTCTATACCCTTCTTAATATATGCTAATATTTTATTTGCCTTTGCAGCTGCTGCTTGGCTTTGAGCACTGTTACCTAGGTGGTTGTCCACAAGCACTCCAAAATCCCTTTCAATGTCTGATACATCTAGATTCGCTCCATTAAGATTATAAATTACATGGCTATTTTTCCTTCCTAGATGCATAACTTTACCTTTATTCGTATTAAATCTCATCTGCCATTTAGATGCCCATTCCTCAATTTTATGTAAATCCCTTTGGAGAGAAAGCACATCATTATCTGATAGTACTCTCATTAAACACTAAATTGTAGTTAGGATTAAAGCTGTATTGGCTCCACAAATTGGAATACTCAAATAACCGAACCCTCTAGGCGATTTGGCTCACATTGGGTCTTTTAGGGCAAGTTCAGTGTCAAAACTATACATTTTCTCACAAAAGTCAGTACACCCCTCACATTTTTGTAAATATTTTATAATATGACAACACAATGTAAAGTAGTAAGTGTACAGCCTGTATAACAGTGTACATTTGCTTTCCCCTCAAAATAACAACACACAGCCATTAATGTCTAAACCGTTGGCAACAAAATTGAGTACACCCATAAGTGAAAATATTTTGTGTGGCCACCATTTTTTTCCGCACTGCCTTAACCCTCATGGGTATAGAGTTCAGCAGAGCTTCACAGGTCCTCTTCCACTCCTCCATGATGACATCATGGATCTGGTGAATGTTAGAGACCTTGCCCTCCCCCACCTTCCATTTAAGGATGCCCCACAGATGCTCAATAGGGTTTAGGTCTGGAGATATGGACTGTTTCTTCACTCAAGACATTTTTCCCATCAGATTAGCCTTGTTATCAGTACCTAGTTACCACATTATTGATGAATGGCTTCCTTTTTCGCTATTGCGTACCAGAATGTAGTTATTGTTTTAAAACAAAAAACAAAAATGTGTTTCTTATATAATTGATAAATTACTGCCAAATAAGGCTAGAATAACATTGAATCCCCTTTTCGTATCACTTTAAATCCTCTGGGGGAACACTTTAGAGTGCTGACCTGCTAGTTTTCTCTGCATTTCCTTTCTCCTATTTTTAGAATGCATTATCTAGTAACTCTTCAGTGCAAATAAGAAGCATGGGAGACCATAATGGGGATGATCGCTTGAAACCCCTTTAGAGAGATGTTTTGCTCGGTAGTAGCAGTTCTGGAAATGTGCATTAATGCATAGAGGTTTAACAGCTGGTCAATAAACACTACATAAACCAAAGCTGCTTCCTGCTCCGTCAGCTGGGCTGGAATGGACAGCAGGTGATCAAGAACACGCTGAGATTTTATGTCTATAACCAAAACAATGATAAATCATCAGAGCCGAATAAATCTGGAATACATCAGGGGTGACCCGCTCCAGTCCTCGGACGCCAGTATCACACAGTATTTTTGTTTTAGTACAGTTTGGTAAATCTATGGCTCAGTTATTTTGATTTACCAACAGCTGCTCACCCAGGAATATCGGGGAAATCTGGCTTTGCTCTGGTGGAATTGTAGACGTCTGTGTTTAGAGAATTATAACTAACAAGCAGGTAATTGTCTTATTTGGTCCAACGGAACCCCTCATTTTGGTTTCCGAATCACCATCCAATGGCTTCCTTCTCCTTTTACCTCCAAACTGTTTTTCATACCACAGTATGCTTAAAGAACTAATGTAGTCATATTGTAACAGGCATGTCTTAAGAACTATCCTTAAGAAGAGACAGGCTGTTTAGAATGTAAAAAAAAAATATTCTATTGATATTTAAAAAAAACAATTCTATGCCAGGGGTTGACATCCTAGGATGCAGGTAGACACAGCTCCTAACATTTTTCTGTTGGCACCTGATGGTATTATATATACTATTGCTAATTGACATTTATTTTTGTCTGTCAACAAGATCTCCCAATACCATGTATAGGTGTATTTCAGCCTAGGTCACGTTGTTCAGTCGTGTCCGACTCATGGACCACAACACACCTGGTCATGGTCATGCTGATCCACTTCGTATTCATGGCAGAGATACTGGAGTGGGTTGCCAGTTCCTTCTCCAGTGGGCCACAGCATACAACTCCTGGTATTCCAAGTACTGACCAGGCCACACCCTATTTGATTTAAAGGTGGTATGACCTCTTGCTTCCCTGACTGGAATCAAACCCATGTAAGCAGCAGGAAAGCACTGAATCCTAACCACTGGACCACCAGGGAACCCATGGCAGTGCATTTGCGGAGGCAGCAGGCCGCTTGAAGTTGCCCATGCAGTGCCATGGAATAGGCACTGAGATATCTATATGCAGAGATGTTTTTGTCTGTAAATATACCTAGTACTTACTGTATACTTATATAAAATATCATAAGTGTATGTGTGTCTATGCATGTGTGTGGTAAAGTTATGATTGGTTATGGGGGCACACAAATCTAAATGGGCCTATGGAAGCATAAAACCTAAATACATCTCTAGCACTCTCGCATGCACATTGCAATCCCAGTTCCTAAAAATCAACCATGAAAAATAAGGCTTGGGCAAACTTCAATCCCTAAATTATGCTGTGGAGCCTATTTGTCAAGGCGAGATCTCTACACACTGAAGTGAATATGCTACACAGAAGTAAGTTATTAAATATAGAAAAGACATCTGTGAGTATATCTTCAAATACCAGTAACACACCAGGTAACAAAAATAGTTGCCACTGATGGACTCACCTGTCTGTCCCTGAAGTGCCAATTCTGGTTTGAACAAAAGACATGTGAGATGTAACACAACAAAACTGGACATCTTACATTCCTGGAAGGAACTCTAGAAGCCATAATCTTTTGTGTTTAGAATTTGTAAAAGCTCATTAAGACACAGGATGACACATTTATATCAAACTTAGGAGCTGGACGAACTTCTTAGGAGCCAAGAAATGGTGTAAGTATATAGACCCACAAACAATAAGGAGGCAGAAGTAAACTTTTACGAGCCATAGCTGTTGGAATTTGTCAAGACCTCTTAGGAAAAAAACATTTTTCAATCTAAGGGATATGGAAGGTTTCTGGATTTTCATAGGCATGTAATATACCTATGTATTTATTTACTTTAAGTGCATCTTAATAAAATAATGTACAGAAAAGGCTCTGTTTTAAAGCCTACAATTATACAAATATCCCCTTCATGGGTCTGCATACAGACACAGACTCTGCAGGGTTTGATGTGTAGTGTCCTAGCCTATCAGAGACAATTTCTCAAGCAGCATGTTTTCTGGGAGTGTTTGATTGCCTAGTACACTACACATCTAAATCAAGATTGGATGGAGAGGTAGGCATCAGGGATTGTTGGTACATATGTAGATTTACATAAGATTTCGGCACGGGACATCTTCACATTCCCTCTCATATGATCATCGGAGGCTGTTTGCAAGCATACTTGCGAGCCTTGGTGTCGCCAATACCTTTGGACTCAAAAATAAATCACCAAAATGGTAGGTTCTATGCACTAGCATAGTTTGCAAAAAACTAACATCTATCGGAAAATACTAAATGCCCATGACTTGCATAGCCGCTAATGTTAGTTTATTGCATACTTTAAACAGTATGTTGATTGCAAATATAAACTAATGCTTTAATAAATCCATAGAGCCATATCTCCTAAAATGTTACTGCTGGCTCTTAGGACACAGCAATAAAATAGAAAAATATATTATTTTCTATATATACTTCCAGAAAGGGTTCCTAAAAAAGGTTCGTTAGCCTGCAAAATGTTCTCTTTGTCTTGACTCCTAGTTTGAAAACTATATAGTTTAGTAAACTGGTTTCCACATTCAATATACAAAAGCATAATTTGTAAAGACCAATGTCCAGATGAATTATCATCCATAATTGTTAGGAAAAAGAAGTTGTAACATTTTCCATTTAAATAAAATGCAGCCTAAATATATTATACCTAAATATTACCAAATATGCATCACGGCTGAAAGGACCAGCAAGGTCTTGCAAAGTGGACAGATTGAAATGTTATTTAAGTCTTTCTATGGCTTTCTGGAGCATTCTTCACATTACGACAAACAAAACAAGACTGCTGATATTCCCTGATAAACTACATGAAGATCCTCCACATTATAGTGTAGACAGATCCGTCACAGTGAACTCTCTGCTGATTGGAAAAATTGTCACCACAATACCAAGGACTGCTCCCTATGTAATGGATCCCCTTGTTTATACCAGGTCATGACTTTTACATTCCCAAAACATGCATTATCACATCACTCTTCCACTGCTCTTCAGATGCTTGCTCATTGTATCACCAGGCCTGCAGAGAGTCGCTCATATCACTCATGCAATACAATTTCTTCTTACGAGTTGAGACATGACATATGTGCTACCATATTTTTTTTTTACCTAAAGGTTGACACCTAATTTTGAATGCAGCAGAGGTTCCAGATATTGCATAATTTAAACCTATAGATTCACGGTTACTGAGAGATTAAAAGAAAAATGCAGTTACACAAAACATAAATAAATGGTTTACAGTCTACCTTCCTTTCGGATTCATTGACCAACATAAATGAAGGGCCCGTAGGTCACCCCAGGCCTCCTGGGGTTGGAAGGAGGGGCCACTTGACCTGGCAGGACTGGGGTATGGGATAGGAGGTGGAGCCATGTATAGGCTCTTTTGGCGCCATTGGCCATTATGCCCCCAGATATCATAATTTGTGGGATTATTTTACCGATTGTCTTAAGTACTTGTTGTTTTGTTTATATGGTTTAAGGATATATTTATTGGTTAAAAAATATTTGTATTATGGTATTTTCACAGCGGCGGGTGGACAGGTAAAGTGAGTGAGATCCTACCCTACGGTGGTACATCACGGTAGTCCCTGGACGAGGGTTCGGGGCGTAGAGTGTACGGTCTCTGGCCAGGCTTCTCCCCTTGCTTGGTTTAGGATTATTTATTTATTGTTATTATGTAATTTGTGTTTACCAACAAACGCTGTAGCCGGTTTCTCCCCAAGAAGTGGTCTGTGTCTATTCAATATGCGATTTGTGTCTAAATCATTATGTGTACATACCAACTGGACCTTACGAATATTTGTTTTTATAACGGGTTGATTACAGGCAATAATTACTAATTAAGCCCTGGGGCTAGCCGTATACTGTGTTTAAAGCCATGTGCAAATGAAGACTGAGCATGCTCAGACACCAGGGAGAGATTTGCCAAATAAGCCTGGTTACAAAAAAAATGGGACCTCTATTTGGCAAGGTACTGGCACTCAGTTACTCAAATCTTACACCAATATCTAGCAATTCTATATTTAAAAAAAAAAAAAAGAAGGAAAGAAATATATTCTAACTATTTATGAAGACATTCACATAGCTACACGTAGATCATTGACTATGAAGGAAAGTTGGCCGTAGCTAGGGTATTTGTATCTGTTCTGGTTACGTTGGAGAAACCTATTTATCAATGGTGGAAGTAAAACACACACACGCCCTGATAAAACAAATTGCTCATTTATAGCATGCTATAAAACTTCATACCCAAAGACACACAATGCATGTGCATGGGAGGCACACTACTCACTGGCAGGTCCGTGTAAAATGGGAGCAGAGGCAACCAGTTATAGCATGATAATAAATCCGAGAACGTGTATGAATAAACCATTGAATTACATGACAATGGGTAGAGTGAAGCAGGCTGGAGAGTATGCAGCTGCACCAATTCAAAAGTCAGTGATTGATACCAGTCCTTCTATGCACAACACAGGCTATCATTAAAAAGACAAAACACGATGAGATTAATAAAAGGGCTAGTTCAAAGGGAGACATGGTGTCAAAACAAGTGGCATAGATGCATTGAGAGAGAAAAAACTAGACAAAAGTTGATTATATGCACATTGAAGCGATATGGGACATCCACACTGTAACATGCATGCTAGAGATAACATTTTAAACAAATGTTTTTGGTATGTGGTACATCAAAAATATCCGATTTCTAGTAATCATACATGCTGCAATGTGTAAACAAGAACTGCTCCACCTTTTTGTAAACACTTTTCCATGCCATTTTTAGCAATGTACTCAATACCTATTAAAATTCTTGATTGGCTGTGATTGACACGTCTTTTAAAAACTACTATATCAAAATGTTTTTACATGTTCTCAAAGACAACGGCCATCTTTGGTTAGTAAGAGCATTCATTAGCCCACGGGCATTTTATTATTATAATTTTAGTCTTATTATCATTTATTTCTAACGCGCCAACATATTCCGTAGCGCTATACATAAGTTAAGTTACAGGCAAAGACAAGTTCAAGAATGGAGGGCCCCGTCTTTAAGCTTGGAATCCAGTGTCCATACCGCTTTCCCTAAAGAACCGCGCAGGATTGAAACTCGCAGACTTACAATCTAAAGGATTGTAATTTTATAGGACTGTACTTATTTTCCAGGGTGCAAATCCGACGGCAAAGACCAGAGGTAAGACAGGCAATAGAATTTGGCTTCTATTTTCTATTTTTTTTTTTCTACAAAGCTGTGTATCTTACTCTGTATTACAGCATTAAATAAAGTGTTGGAGCATTTCTACAGGTCAAAAGAAAACAAAAAAAAATTAAGACAATATTCGTAAGTTCCAAAAGTAAAAGAAGATTAAATATACAATTTAGGCAATTTAAATATTAAATAATAAAAATAAAAGTGGTCCTATGACACAATTGAATATCTATGGAGCATCCACTTTGGTAATAAGTATTCGTCTGGATCTGGACTGTATTACGCAGGAAAAAATCTAGTAATAGTGGCGGGTGAGTCACGGAGGTAAAATGTTGGTTGAGGTCGATAACCATAATCCACAAGTATTTTTATTAATGTGTGAATTCTAACTCTCTTCTAAGCTATGGATTCAGGTGTATTTGGTTTTTTTTGGGCTACAGGGTATTTGAATAATAAAATTAGGCTAACACACAATAATGTGTTTTGCTAGATACCCAACAAACAAAGCAACATCTGAAAGTGAATCACAGCTTCCAATTCCAGTTAGAGCGTTTTATTGCTGGATTAGTTTGTCATTTATAAAACCTATAAAACAGTCTATATGTGGGAGGCAACTATGGCTGCAGAGGTATGTAATGTGAATTACAAATCTAGTTGCTATGAATGTTCAGTAATGTTAAATAGACACGATGGTACTTGTATATTTAAATACAAATTGTGGTGAGAACCTTGGCTCCTAAAACTTTGCTGCAGACTCCTAACTGTTAAGTTGTTTACATATAGAAATATATGTATAGTAATCACCTGTCTTCAAAAAATGTTGAGCAGTCCCTAACTAACACGTCTAGCTCCTAAGTTTCAAATCAATCCGTCAACTCCTGAAGTAAGAAAAATCCATGTAGGATGCATGCTAATATAAACAACTACTGTAGATTAGGTTTATATTAAAGAAAATACATTGATAATGGGGGAAAATAATGATAACAACAATAAAAAATAAAAAAAACTCAAAATTTCAAGCTTGGCGGTTGAGGGTTGATGAATTATGACGCTTTGAAGCCACTGGAAGACTCCTTGCAATGTTTTTAATCCACTTCGGATTCTGTACTAGCAGTTCGGCCAGTGACGGGCAACTCTGTTCTAAAAGACTGCCAAAAGTCTAGGATTTCATTCTCTCTCTGCTTCCCCCCACCAGGTGGGTCAATCTGAATGAGACTGCATAACACAGGTGTGCTAAGGCTAACCCAAATACAGAGAGGTATTGAAATCCTGGAATGGTGTCCCTTGTAGGACAGAGTTGACCACCACTGGTCTAGAGAAAAATATCTATGCATCTAACTACGGAAAGACGGAACGCATTAAAAATAAAAGAATCAAGATGTCCAGACTTCAACCCCAAAAGAAAGCTGCGCTTAAACCAGGGGTGGGCAAGTTTGGTCCTAGGAGTACCGCACAGGCCTGGATTTGATGATTTCCTTTTTGTGCTCAGAAGAGTCATTAAGAATGACTGATAGCGATAGTCTCACCTGAACTTAGCAGGGATATCCTCAAAATCCTGGCCTGTGTGCGGCCCTCTAGGACTGAACTTGCCCAACCCTGGCTTAAATGAAGTCACTTACAAAACATACTGCGCTTGGTGATATTTAAGGAGGAGTTGGCCAATACTATCCCCAGGCAATATGATAAATGTTTACTTAAACTTACTGCTGCTCTTGAATGGTGCCCGATTGGTTTAATAAATAATAAAGTAAAATGTATATTTGTTTTAAAATCATAGAATCGTAAGGGGTGCATCTTTTGCATATGACTGTCTACATGTATGGGTGTAGGTAGTGTATATATACATATACATATATATATATATATATATATATATATACACACACATATACACACACATATATATATATATATATATATATATATATATATATATATATATATATATATATATATATATATATATATATATATATATATATATATATATATAGCGAGTGGGTAGAGCTGGATACAAGCAGCTTGCCAGTATGTACATTTTAAAAGGCAACTTAATGGACGTTTAAAAGATATTAAAGCTCAAGAGAAAAATCCCAAAACAGCTAAATATTATTTCTGAATATTCTTATTTATGCACGATAATACATGGATTAATAGGATCTCTACAACTTATACCCGGTTATGTGCAGAAAAACACGCCTATCTACACATCTATACAAACAAACCTAGTTGCGTGTCTCAGGTATACGATCATGCTTAAGCGTGTCAGAGGACTCATGATACAGAATTCCAGTGGTTAGACAAGGTGTGTGGACACTTCTATGTCATCACAGTTAGACACAGCAGAGAGTTAGTGTGAAGGATGCTATCATTGCCACATCCCATGCAGTACCTGCTCTGTAGGTCTTCATCACCATTACTCCTGCTGAAAAAATGTAAAGGGAGAGGCACGGTGAAAGGAAGGAACATGAACTTCCTAAATAAGTGTCACAACTCTACAGATGCCGCCAGCATTTCATGTAAGCATTTGATGCCGGAGTTAAAACTTTTCCGTCTGACAGACTCCAATTAAAGCACCAATAGATTCCCATTATTTACAGTGTGCCCTCCAAAATATTAGGATCTACAAAAGTTTTTCAGGTAGGCAATTCCAGTGGAATTGGGACAGGATTTCTTTGCGCTGTACAGGTGAATCGACTGCTCCACAAGATAACCACACCAGAGGCTTTTATCAGAATGCATTGAAGCTCCTCGTCTCATCATCAAGGCAAAAACATTTAAAAGGAACGTTTAACACAATTATTTTTTTCATACATTTAAAAAAAAGAGTATACATTTCCAAATATGGTTTTGTATGCAAAAAATGTTAAGCTAAACTTCATTGAAACAAACAGGAAATGAACAGAGCAATATATTGAATTGGTAGACAAGAATGACGCATACATCTACATTACTGCTCATTGGCCGATAGTGGCAGGCCCCCAGTCCAGCGAAACATTTGAATACATTTTTGTTTTTTTCTGCCTTGAGAGCTTTATGTGTCGGAAAAAAGCAAACAAAAATAAATAAACAGTACACAGGTACATTAAATTACCCTCTTTCATATGCAAAAAAAGAAAAAAATGCTTTTGGTGTCCCTTTAATTTACTTTTTAGTATATTTGTCTATTAGTGGAATCAGATAAAATGATGGGCTGGCAGATAAGTGACGTTTCGTCCTGATGTATGTTGGATACAATAAATTTAGTTTTCAATTTTCACTTAAAAGTCTTGACGCCATTTCACCCACCCATCTCAAGCATTATAACCAGACCAGAAATAGTTCAAAAATAGAACTGCAAAAAGGGATACAAATGTTTTTATAGTCATTTGAGGAGGGTCTAAAGACATACTTTGCAGCTTTCTTCTTTTGAATAGTGTTTAGGTTGCTTAAAAAACAAATCACATAATATATATTAAAATAGGCAACAAATTCCTTTTCAGGTAGGAAATGCAGGTATTGCACGGAGTTATATTAAAAAGACCTTGTAAACAAATTGAGATCTCAAAGTAAATGGACTATCAGCTCCAGATCTAGGTATCAGTACTCAGATGCATGTAAACAGGTATTGAGTTACAGCACAGTAGTTTCAGAACCGATTAGCTTTGAAAACTGTCTACACATTGTACTAGCCGTCCCCCCACAGCAAATCCTTCCTGAAAGATTCAGCATTGCTTGTGTGGCTCCATTATGCTAATGTATGCCTCGATATGTTAGTTAGTAGCTCAGAGTCTCTGAGGAGTGCTGGGAAGCAGGTTTAACTGCATGGTAACAGTTGGCCATACTGTTTTCCACGGTAAAAATACAAACAAAGCCTGGCTAATGAGCACATCAAATCAGCCAATTAGTACACGGGAGCAGCACATTTTTCTTGCCAATGCAGCACAAACAATGTTAAATATCTAGGCTAGTACAATGGATAGCCATAGCTCTATAGGAAGAACTTGAACACAACAACTTGATAATAGAGTCCCATTAATTTTGTTTCCCTTTGCTAGTAAAAAAAAAATAATAATAATAAAAAAAAAAAAAGAAGAGGTTAAACCATCTTTTTTTTTTCTTTGTTGCCCAAATAGGGGGAGAAAAGACTGCTACAAAACCTTCCCTTAGTCTGTAATTGGGACATAATAATTTCTTTATAAATGGTCTGTTTAGAATATGAATTCCTGAGGACTACAGAAAATATAAAAAGTTGATGCTATGTTTATTTAGTGGCAGTGAAAAAATGTAAGCAAAATACATGAATATAAAGCAGGGTGACTAGCACAGAGAATAATGCAATTCCTGGTTACCATGAGAATATCTTACTGTATCATGTTCACAGGCTGGATTCCTTCTACATTCTGTCTGAAACACAAGTCTTATCAGCAATTAAGATATAAAGATATGATAAGACTGCAGTAAAATGTTTCTTGTAGGGGACTGTTAACTCCCTCTGTATTTAGAGCATTTTTACTGAACCCAAGCATTGCAAGACTGTATATCTTAATACATTTAATATGGAAACAAAAAAGAAATGTTGTAAGTGATGCCAAAAATGTTTAACTTGTTAATTTTTTTATTTTAATTAGGTTTATGAAGATCCCTTGGTGTTCCAGTGGTTAGGATTCGGTGCTTTCACATCTGCAACCTGGGTTTGATTCCAGTCGATTTCGGTCAGGAACCAAGAGGTCACACTACCATAAAGCCAAGCAGGGTTGGAATGGGTCAATATTTGGATGAGAAAGCACCTAGGAATACCATGAAAACTAAAGTGGATCAGCATGGAAATTAAGATGTGCCTGGTGCGTTACAGTCCATGAGGTCACGGAGAGTCAGAAACGACTGAATGGAAAATTAAAACATGAAGAGGTCTTCTTAGCAGGCATTGGTCCACATTAAGCAGGCTTCCAGTTGGACAGGACTGCACTATAAACATACTGTAGAGAAGGGTAGTCAACAGGCAGACCAGGGCCCAGGTCAGGGCCTCGGACACTGTCACACACAGCTCATTACCTTACCATGAATAGTTGTTTGCAACACTTACTTATACTGCATACACTTGACTTTAATTATCAGCACTTAAAGTAGAAATTAGTTGGGACATTGAGACATAACAGGTAGTGGGAAGAATGTATAAGATAACAATAGATATGGCCAATATTATATACAATAGATTGTAATTTAAACTTGTTTATTTTTTTTTAAAGTCCTAAAAACATTGTGTCCATTACTAGTACTAGTTCTCTACAAAGTAATATCAACAACCCAAGTGTCCCAATAGATAGATAGGATAGATAGATAGATACCCTCATTAACAGTGATATAAACCGTCTTGTAGTTCAAAAAACTTCAATATTGATTTGGAGAATCGCTCATATAATACATTTATTTCTATTGTAGGAGAGTCATAGTGTGCATGTGCGCTCTCCTACCAATAAAAGTTTTTATGAGAGTTCCTGCTTTTAGAAATAGAGCTTTACTAGACTACTGAACTCCCAGACTATATTATATCCCTGAAACCCCCATGTATAACACTTTACTTTATTCATTATATAAATTACACATTGTCCTGGGTTGGATTAGTGAAATGCTGGAAGGTATGCAGTGAAGATAGAGACAACAAACACTACTCAAGCAAACGGGTCTTGCACTGCATAGATCTGTTGTCTTTTACAGATTTAACAACTGATTAAATCATTCACATAATTAAATTAGAAACACGGGCTATGCAGAAACGGAGTAGCCTGTAGTTTTTCAAACTTTTTTTAATTTTGATTCTTCTATTAATTTTTACTATAGTGAGACTTAAATATATATATATATATATATATATATATATATATATATATATATATATATATATATAAAAAAGGAACACAATTTCAAGGGAATCAAGGGTGACACAATTATCTAGTAAAGTTTAATTAATAAAACATCATTGTGCATGGTATTAGTGTCATCTGACTATGTTCCTTTGAGGTTTCCATTTAACAGAATAGGTACAAATGCTCCTTCATCTTGTAAACTGCTTTGGGAAAAAAGCACTATTTACATAGAATGTAAAGCTCAAAGACAGGGCCTTATATTCTTTTTCCGTGTGTTAATATTATAATTTGCTTTGTATTTAACCCCTGTATAGCGCTACACAATATGTTAGTGCATAATAAAGGATAGTAATAAAATAATAATTATGCACAACAACTGTGGGTAAAAAAAGATTAAAAGGGTCTAAATGCTTTTAGTTGTCCAATTTGTTTACAGAAACCCTGTAAATATAATACAGCGGTCAAGTCATTTTAGGCCTTGGGGCCGGTTGCATGAACTCCAGGCCAGACTCACCACTATGGAATTTGGAGAAAAAGTGCTAGGAATTCCAAAATGAGCATGACAGACCCTCAGAGCATGACTTGTTCAAAGAAAACATACTACCAGTCACTGGAGAAAAATGTTGTTCCCCAGAGGGCTGTAGGGAGGTTTTCACTCTTTATTAATGGTCACATTTTGACCTTTTCCTCAATTAAATATCTGGAATATGCTCCTACACATCTGTCAGAAGGTAATCTTCAATTGTATAAAAAATAGTGACTGGTCAGCACATGCTTTTTTCTATTATATTTATATGCCCTCACCCACTTTTTGGGATGAGCTCAGCCTCCCTAAGAATATGCTGCTTTAAGAAAAAGAAAAATCTTAGACGTACTTAACCACTATGCTGACAGGATAATTATAATTATTATAACCCTTTATTCCATAGCTCTATACAGGGGGTAAGTACAATTCAAAAACAATATTAACCCATTGCAAAAGAATGGAGGACCTTGTCTTTGAGCTTAAAATCAAATTTGCATAGTACTTGTTTGAAAAATACTCTGGACTCACTTTTGGAAAGTGTATCTATAATTTAAGAGTAAAACGGATCGTCAACAGAGCTAGTTGTAATTATCCCATTTGTTTATTAACAGGAAATAACTAGGCAACAGTCAACATTAGCAAGAATAGAAGGGCATTAGCCATGCAGCACAAACCCTATTTCACTAATTAACATGTAATCAGTTACTCAGAAATGGAAATTTAAATTGGTCTATCACACAATTAAGAGCATGTTTCAAATACTCACAGGGTTTCCACATGGAGCGATAAATAGTTTAGAAAACTTCTACTACAATTACTAGATCTTTCAAACATTTTAGATGTTTTGCTGGGTAAAATACATTTTGACCATTACAACAAGTGTCTAAAATCACTGAAATTTGTACATAAACTCCTGGATTTAAACTAGAGCTGGGGTCTTCAGCAGGTAGTTTGGAAAATATTAGCACCCCTTCAATGTTCAAATCATGTGATCACTCCGCATTGGCGGCAAGACAGCCCCACCACCACCACATAGAAATGTACCCTATCATGAGGTGATAAAATACCTTGTAATATGGATTTATTCATTGTGCCCTACCTAAGGAAAGGGTAATCAGTTGTATTTGACCTGTTAATTAAAGGATGCCTGGTCACTTGATTGTTAAGTCATTCAAGACACAGTATGGCATTACAGGTCAGGGGATGACAAGGACCTAGAGCTTCCCCCTCAAGTAAAGTTAATACATGGTTGACAAGTCAGCTAGGTTAATTAGAAGTCAGTCTGTCAATTCTTAGGAGCCAGAGTATGCATTATATATAAAAAAAATATAAACAAAATAGCTATAAAAAAAAAAGGTGCCCTGGCTCCAGGAATTTGTTAGACCCTGATTTCATATATATTTTCTGAGCTATGGGCAAGGCAATTTATATCAAAGTTAGGAGCCAGCAAGAATATAAGGGAACCATGAGTATTAGTTTTAGGAGCCACCACAGGATTCAGGAATAAAGTTTTTGTCTTGTACTAAATACAGGCTTGAAAAATCCCAGGAGCCACTGCTCCTAAAATGTTACTGTTGGCCCGATTGTTTTATATATAATCCTTGCACTGGATCTTTTCTAACCTGTCCAGCTCCCAAGCTTCATATACATTTATCATTCCCTGTTCTTAAAATTATAGCGCACCAATCCTCCGGGGCAAAAACAATTGGATTAATATATATATTCCTGTTTTTGGATAAGGAAGAGGATGCCGAGACCTCCCCATGATACTGTAGTATTTATTTAAAATAACAATTTGTGACCCTTGGGGTAAAGTACCATGCATTTAAAGGATATATATATATATATATATATATATATATATATATATATATATATATATATATATATATATATATATATATAAAAACGGGAGTAGAGAAAAGAGAACCAAAAGTAACAATGTGGATGGAACCGTATTAAAGTAAGTTTCAACAAACCTCTATTATCTTCTTCACACTACTTTCTTGTATGTACCTTGTTTATTTTGAAATTAGTTTTATTTACAGATGGTTGGGGCTTCCTGATTATTTTATTCTAAAATTTTATCCATCGCATTTTTGGAGGAGATTTTGCTTACGAGCGTGCTGAGAACAGTCATACAGGATGCGCCTTAATACAATAAAAACAAACACTCCGTTCAGCCCAAGGAAAGGAAAACTCAGCATGACCGGACAATGTTCAGTTCTGGCTGTTTAAGAATCATTACACAAAAAAAATGTATAAAAAATACAGAGATGTTCTCAAAGAGAAGCTTCATGTAAAAATAAAGTTACTTATTTTTTAAAAATCAGAGTCTAGCACTATTAAATTGACAGAACTGGACAAATGCCATGTGAGAGAGAGAGACTGCAGTGTCCACTAATATTACACATATACAGACTGCTGTTTTGCCAAAGTCACAGTAAAAAAAAAAAAAAAAACAACATTAAAAGGGACACAGAATGCAATTTTTTAATCATGCATTTAAAAGAGCATGTTTTAAACATTATAAAAGTTACTTGAAAAAAAAAAATATTTAGTAAAACTTGTTTATCCTTAATATAAACTATATACTTGTATTTTAACTCCAATTTGCAGATACTTAAGAATTATATAGCTATATTGCATTCCAAGCACTATATTCTGCTCAAGGAACTTCATTTGCAAAAAGAAGCATTTTGTTTAACATTATCAAAAGCAGCAAAAAATGTCCCTTTAAAAGAAAAGTTCTACCTATACCTAAACTGCTCTTACACGGAGTACATTTATGGATGTTCAAATAGATAGGAAAAGTCTGAACACTCGCCTTCTTTTGTTACAAGGTCTTTGTAGGTTAGGTGATGTCAGCTACCATTTAGCTGTCAATGCTTCTATTTTATTTAATTCCCCTTACAGCGAAACAACAATTTTTTGTTTTTTTAACCTATGGTAATCCGCATATATGGAAAAAATACTTTCCAGTCCTAATTCTAAATAATTAACAAATATGTTAAAAAGCAGAGGACCCAATACTGATCCCAAAGAAACCCACTAACCATTAGTCCAGTCTGAGTATGTTCCATTTAGGACAACACTTTGTTTTTGGTAGTGCATAACAAAATGTTCTCCATAGTTGTAAAATGTTTCTGGTTCCCTCTCACATTCACAAAGGTTTCAGTGAAACACACACAAATTTAAGCAAATAGTTTTATTACTCAGAGCTCTCTCACAACAATATGGATCATTATGTTAGTTTCTTAGCTATAAATACATTGAAAGCACTATGACTAGTTAATAGGTTTTGGTAAGCAGCTTATTATAATAATTTCTTACTAAAGCACATTTTCTGTGTCCTTTTAATAATCATAGTTGTACAAATCAGTTACATATTACATTTTTCAAGAACAGCAGCGATTGTATGGATCACCATGGGTGTAGGAACTGGGGGGGACGATGGGGACAAATACCCACTAGATTTATCAATGTGTGTAGAGTAGTTGTGTTGTATTTTTATACCATATGCAGTATGCCCCACAGATTTTCTTTGGCTCCTACACCCATGATTACCCACTTCTTCCCTCAATTGCTGGTGGTCAGCTGCTCACAGTTGGGTCTGATTGCTAGCAAGTATTACCACCAGATACTTAAATCAAGAAGAAAAACAGTTTTGTTATAAAATGGGACAATATTTACATGGCAGACAAGTAACTACTTAAAGGGATATCTAAGTTGGCTGGATTAATACATTTCTTCACTCTATAGGCAAAATGCAGCCTATATGTATACAACACATCTTATAAAACATTTTATTTTTATTAGTATCTAAAAATCCCTCTAATGAGTGTGGAGGTGTCTACAAAACTTCCTGATCACCACCCAATCAGCATGCAGCATTCAAGGAGCAATATTAACCCACTATTTACCTGCTCAGCCAATAATAGAGCAGTGTTGTCAGCCTCCCAGTCACTGCTGGGATACGACTCATCCCTGCTTCCTGTATATGCTGTGTGATGTTGCCATGGTAATTAACATAGTGCTATGTTCCAAATCTTTTATCTAACCGGATTGACCAAAACAAGTTATTTTAAAATGTCAGAAGTTACAATAGATTTTGTTAACTTCAAGGTAAGTGTTTAATTGTTTATTTTGGTATTTTTTTCCATATACTATTAATTCTCCTCTATCAGATGCATTCATAATCCAGGAATCTTACATATCCCTTTAATATTGGATGAGAGCCTGACTAAAGTTCTGATATCACTATTATTGTCTAAACTGAACTCTACATTATTATTGTACTTTGATTGTTCATTATCGATATTATCTATGCATATAAGTTGATTGTTTTTTGGTAATAGTCTAGTTGACGTTCCCTTGTGCTCAGTAATGGAGCATATCAGGATCCTCTGCTCTGCTGGAGTCATATGAACTCTGTCCACCTTCCAAGCCTCCTGGGCTCTGTCAGTCTGGTTTAGACTCTGGGCTTCCTAATAAACAGGGAGAGCTCAGAAGCTGCTCTGTCTGGGTATTGTAAACTGACACAGACTGACTTGTTCCAGACTGTAACAGAAAGAAGTTGCTTCCCACATATAAAAACACGCATCTTCAGAATTTTATTTAGCAAGCTTGCTCAATATAATTTTGACTGAAGGGTAGGGCTTTGCAAATTCATAATGGGATCTGAAGGGATTCTTCAGTCTCCAAATGGATAGTCTATTTGAATGAACATATCTATGTGAAAACAAGTTTAAAATAACGAACAACAATATGTTCCATTTCTCGAGCCACAACCAGCCTGCTGGACAACCCACTTGTTTAAGCTGCCATGTTTCAATTAGTGTAGAGTTTGACGACGCAACTGATCTAATCTGGAGAATGACGGTCACACTTCAGCCTAAATAGATATAAACATGTTTGTAAAGCAGCCATCCAACCAGAATCAGTTTAAAGATCTGTACTGTGAATGCAGATGACTTCTGTTGTAAGCAAATAAAAAAAAATAATGGCAGCCTGCATCACAACTTAAAGTGGTACAGCAATTGGTTATTGGAGGAAAGTATTAGATAACCAAGCTTGAAAACTGGGTATAAGTTACTTGAAAACATCATCCCATTCTCCTAAATAGATCAATTATCTCTCACTGTGGGATTGAGAAGTCACAAGAGCATAACCAATTGTTACATATTAGAATTATGATTATACTTTAATACTTAAGTCTATTTGGTTATTATTCAACTAGGCATGCTCTTGCAGCTTATGAGATAGTTAATAAATATGTCATTTATGTTTAAAATACCCAACTTCCATGCTCAACTATTTAACATTTCCAGTCAAGTTTTAATAATAACCAATTATATTTATATGCGTATTTTACAATAACTGGTTGTGGGGTCACTTAAACCTGCCATGTTTCAGTTATAGTCTCAGCTGATCTGGAGATGGACTGTGACACTTCAGCCTTGATAATTATAAAACATGTTCATCCAACCAGTATCATTTTCTATAACTGCGACATCACAGTCGATACCTCTAAGCAAAGTGAAAATGGCAGCCTTCATCACAGCTTAGAGATGAGATTCATAAAAATTTAGTAAAAAAATATTTTTATGTAATGACACATTAAACATAGCACAAAAAACTGCTTTCCATGTTTTTTTTTTTGTTTTTTTTTTAAACAGAGCTAAAGAATGACTTTAATTGGACAGAAGGCACATTTGCATCCCATTCAGCAATTATGCATGTCCCTGTAGTTCTCTTTTCCTATCACAATGGACTGGTTATACAGCCACAAAAGCACAAGCTAAGATCCTTTCACATTATACGCAGATCTGTCAATTAGATGGCTTCATGTTATTTCACACGTCCTAAGCACTAATTAAAGCCTCCTACATTTCAGAAACCCTTCACTCATTCAATGGAAGTCATCAAACGTATGCAGAGTAAGATTTGACAGCACTTTCACATCCAACAAAAAACTGATAGCACTTATTTGAATGTTGAATATCTCAAAAATAATTTTAAGTGCCTAAAGTATTAAATATGTAAAGTATTCCTTGTAAAAAAAAATAAAAAGCACTTTTATTATCTTATCACAGGCATTGTTTTATAGATAAACACTATAAAACATCTGTGGCACAGGTCAGACGTGACTCTTGGCAATGCTTGAAAGAGATTTACACACACTTATTCCTGCCGACCACCATGTATAGACAGGCAAACTGCTCATCAGGGATGCCTAAAGGAAGGATTTATTGGAGGTGTTCATTTATACAGGTACAGTCATTCAAAGCTATCAACCTTTCCAATAATTTATTGGAAGTCCATCAAATATTCAGTGTTTTTTTGTTTGTTTTTTACACCAATCCCAAAAGACATTCAAGAGCCTGTCTGATGGCTCTCAACCAATTGACTTATTTTGAAGCCACAATGTTTTTTTTATTTTTTACTTTGAGCAAATGAGAGTTTCCATGAATGGAAGATATAATACTCCGAAAACTATGGTCAGGAAGCCTGCTGGGTATGTGGGGGCTAGCAGAGTCTGCCCATAAAAAAACAAACAAACAAACAAACAAACAATGTGAGGACTGACCATCCTTGCCAGCAAGACAATCAGAATAATGGATCTAGTATTTCTGAGCAAACCAATAACATGAACATCAAATCAATATGCCTTTAAAATAAAAGTCAATACGCATTTTGAGATGACAGAGTCCCTTTAATTTGCATTAAAGGGATTCAATATTGTATTAACTGTTTCTTCTAAGGTATATCATTCTGGAGATAAAATAATGGTGCTCACAACAATACAGTTTAACATGAAAAGTGGGTACACAAGCCCTTTAAGAGCATCCTGGTCTTTCCATGGAGAGCAGTATCATACTGTTCACAAGAATAATTATATTTTTACATAGGAGCTCCTAAAGGACTAGGGTTAGGAAACAGTCATTTGCTGACTCATGACTGCAGTCAGTCAGTTCACTGGAGACTCTGAAATTTACTATTTGTTTAAGATCAAAATCTCTACTATGTCTTATGTTAAGCATACCAGGAATTAACATGCCATCTTAACTAAGCTTTGCCAAGAACAAAATAAATATGGTGATTTTCAATTTTTTACCCTGTAAATAATATAGGTTTTCAATTACAAATCAGTGCACCTAATAAAGTTAATTGCATTATACTGAAACAACCATACTGATACATATATAGAGGGAAATTTAAATAAACGCTCTGCAAAAACAATACATTAATAACAGTTTGGTAGATAGTCATCTAAACCTCAATGTAGCTCACCCTGTAAGATGTGAATATTATGAACAGAAAAGCTAGGATTCCAGACCCACTTTATGTTTGCCATAAAACCTGGACATTTAGACCACATTGACAACAAGCAACTGCAAGCAGTAAAAATATTAACGGATATACAGGTAGATAACAGCAAAAGTATGTACACAACTTAGTAGATTCTTGAAAAAAAAATAAACAGAACCAAAATAAATAAATGGTAACTTCCCAGTATTCAAGCTTAAAAGAGCTTTGAAACAAAATTTACAAGCATTCAACAATACAGAAGACAGTAGTGTGCCACTGTTCAATAGCCAATACAAGTTACGAATGAGACCAAGCCATCATACTCACATCATAAGCCTCTTTTCGAAGTCCCTTGCTGCTCCTCAGCCAGCTTCTGCTCAGTTCACTCAGTTCAGGTATAGGCTGCACCTTCAGTCTTACTGTATCTCCAGACTGGCGGATCATCTCCACAATTTCGTCCCGAGATTTGTTCTCCACATTACGCCCATTGATTTCCACCAGTCGGTCGCCTGGCACCAAGCCCAAGGCAAGGTCTTTGGTGCCAGCACCAGGCTCAGCAAAATGGACTACCCTTCTGTATACCTGCCCATCGAGTGCCCTATCTAGCATGGTTGTCCTGCGCAGTGAAAAGCCAAAATCACCAGTATTCCTCCTTTGTAGCTCCAGTTCTCTAGGCACAGGTGCTTGTGGTGGGAGTACAGAAGGCAACTTTAAATCAGCTGGGAAAGTCTTTCCAACCACTTCTGGAACTCTGACACTTATTGGACTATTGCTTGGTGGTATCACCTGTACTAAAGGCACCATGTGTTGATTGAGTTGCGCTTCAAATGATCGAATCTCAACCTGTGGTGAGGGAGCAGCCGAGTGCTCTGAAGGAGTGGAGGTCTCAGAGAGACTTTCCTCTTTGCTCTTTTGGGAGAATGAGAAACGCTTTACCATCTGTGCCATTCCAGAATTCTGCTTGGCCAGGGAGCCAAATTTGGCAGCTCGCTGTAGTACACTACCTTTAAAGTTGATTTCCTCTATCTTCAAGTCGTCACTTGAGCTGGCGGTGCTCAAGTGTCCAGAATCAAAGAGAAGACTTCCTCTATTGCTCACATTATCAGAATCAATGTCTGTGAGGTTTAGTTCAGAGCTGCTTGCTACCTTGATGGGTATGGGATTGGAGATTTCCAGTTTGGTCTTGGAATCTCTCTTGGAGGAACGGTTCAAGTTAAAGAAGCCTCTTCTCATGCTCATCTCCTCTAGACTTTTTAGCTCAGCTGGAGACATCCTTTCCTTCTTATCTTTCTTCTTGTCTTTCCTGGCCCCATCTTTGTCCTTTTTCATCAAGTTGAACATGTCTAAAATGTATTTACAATGTAACAAGTACAATGGAAGCTGGAATAGGGGGTCAGTATTTTCTTTTCTCCAGTTTTCTTAGAATTCTAATAGATAAATAAGTCACTGCAGAAAACAAATATAAAACAAATAAATGATTAGAAAGAGCAAATATCAGGACATGATCTTTCACAATATGTAAAGAGTCCATGGAGTTTCACATTATAATATACTTTCTATTTTTCTTTTGCATTTTAACAAACAGATTTGATAAACAAAATGTTTAAAAAAAAAAAAAAACAGAACAGTAAAAATAAAATCCAATTGTTATCAGGGGACCATATGGATTTAAATTTTAAATTTAAAAGGACCACTGCACAATGGAAAAAAAATTATTTGTTTGATAACCTTGAATCTAACGAAAGGCATAATTAAAAGGACCAATGTAGTGCATTGACAAAGCTCACATTCGTTTGTAAAAGCCTATGCCAAGCAAACAAGCGGTATGCAGTTTATAATAAATCAAATGTAACATATTTTTTTAGCTTTTTAAATATTTCCTTTCTCCTCAAGCAGAGCTGGAGTGTCCATCATGTGGTTGGCCAACTCTTCCTGTGTGTTGGTCTAAAAATAAAGACTGTCCAGTCTAGATTTTGCTTCAACTGAGCATGCCAGGTAAAGGAGGCGGGGCTATGATAATTCATGCACTGTCACGGGGGGGGGGGGGGGCTGTGGGATAGAGGCAAGCATGTTACAACAGAGCGGTTAGCTTTGTGAAGGCAGTAGGGGTGGAGCAAGTGATGTCCTCGGGTAAGGCAGTGGCATCAGCTCAGCCTACTTCCAAGCTAGATAATAGTACAGCCCACACACAGAACTTGATAGACACAGGTAGGAGGAGATACACAGCTCTGCTGGAGGACAAAGCAGACAGTTTAAGAGCAATGAAACAGTTGAAAAGCTTTTGCTTATTTTAAAACTGCATACGGTTTTTAATAGCCTATGCCCAGCAAACAAACATATGAGCTTTACTTAAATACACTACAGGGGTCCTTTAAGCAGGAAAAACGGTCATACAGCTTGAATTTAAATAGAAAAAAATATTTTTGATGCCCTGCTGGTGCTGTGGGAATCCATGATACATAGTGGGACGTTGTGTACTGCAAAGGGGCATTTATGGAGAGATATGGTCAGTTTTCCTGAAGCAAGGAGGTTGCCTTTTGGTGGTATCAATTTTAATCTCTCCTAGTTCCCCACCCTCTTCCCACTGATTCAGTGGAGGAAGTTATGTAACAAAAACAAAATGGATTCCTATACTCAAAAATTTTGAAAAATGCAGATTTTCTGAAAAATGTTTTATGCCTATAGCTTACACAGCAGCTAAAATTGTTATTTTTTTGGTACATATATCACAAACAAGTGTTTGTTCTTTAACTGCAGTGGTCCATCTAATATTTTTGCTATTCGACAAAACAAAATAAATAAATAGCATTTTGTTTATGTTTTCTGGATTAGGAACCCATTTTTAAGAACATATACAGTTTATAACATTATATGACA
Source organism: Discoglossus pictus (assembly GCA_027410445.1). Taxonomy (NCBI): domain Eukaryota; kingdom Metazoa; phylum Chordata; class Amphibia; order Anura; family Alytidae; genus Discoglossus; species Discoglossus pictus. Next base: position 77,957,336 of record CM050164.1, on the reverse strand, counting down.
TACATAGCTATATACGGATTTTACATTTTCAACATATTAATGGTTTATTGATAAAAACATTTTGTGAATTTGATTGTAAATGATTAACCTGTTCTTTTACAATGTCTTTTTTGTTAAAATAAAGCCATTGTTAAATGAAGATAGAACAGAAGCTTATTACCTAATCAGTACCACTCAAGAGGAGATCTTCTTTTAATTAGTCAAAATATTATACAAAACTTGGTATGGCCAGGTCATGATTTGGTTATCAAGAAAATTCAAGGTTTTGTTCCACATGGTGGTTCCTCAAACTGGACTTTAAACCCTGCCCTCCTCTAAAAATCTTTGCTTAAGCCATAAAATTAAGGGAAGCCATTAAATACTTTACATTGAATACAGAAGGTGAAGTCAACAAACATGGGAGAATGTATGAGTAGCCCACATTGTAGTAATTAGGGTCAACGTTTCCAGTTGGGATCTCCAAAAAAATGGAAGCAAAAAATAAATAAAAAAATCCACAAGCTGAATATTAAAATTGCTAAATTAGTCCAGGATTTTACCAGTCTCATACTGAAACCTACAAGGAGATACTTCGTATTTTGTTTCATTTTCTTTTAACAATAAGGAAGTAATCACACCTCTTCAAAGAACGCAAAACAAAATATTTTATATCAGCTTATTAAACCAAAATTCTATGCTATCAGACAGCTGATTATTTTATCCCATCCATTAGAAATAAAGAATTCTCATCCACCATCCAGAATTATTTCCCCAAATACTACAGACTTATATACAACTCAACCACACTCCAATATGGAAAACATGCATATTCAGACTTTCCTTTAAAAAATTAAACTACCAGACCTAGATCAATCAACTTCAGAACCGTTAAATAAGCCCGTCACTTAACTTGAACTAGCCATAAAATGGATTAAACCACATAAAGCACCAGGACCAGATGGATTTACAGAATTCCATTATAAATATTTTAAAGACTCCCTAATCCCTTAAATAACAAATATGTTTAATGACATTATGAAAGGCCCCCTACTACACAATAATCCCCCCCCCCCCAAGTACATTAATAAGATTGATAACTCACAAATGTACAATCTAAAGGTAGTAAGGGAGGCAGAACCCTAGGCAAGATTAACAGATAAGGATTTGGATGGTGATAAAGGATAAAAGAGAAGAGAAAACAAAGAGAACACAGTTCTTTTGCTTTAAGACAGGTGTAAAGTTTACGTGGGTAAAAAAAAAATGGAAAATAGGGGAGATGTTTACATTGTATGGAGTTTCATTAACCACTCTTTAATGTTACAAGGGGTATAAGGAAGTGATGTTAATCACGGTTATGTTTCCACTTTATTGAAACCTTTGCAGAAATGTAACTAGTTTTGTCAGGTGAAGAACATATTCGATAAATGAGATAAATTACAAGTTAGCTTTATCCCTGACTAACTTGTAAATATATCACAACCCCATTAATTAGCTTACCCAATTTGACATCCTCAAATCTAGCTGTATAGCTGGTTAAAAACATAAACTTATTTTTTCTTTTGATTTGGCCTTGAAACACATTAAATGATTAAGCATCTTAACATCCCCCCCCCCACCCCAAAATACAAACTTTCCAACCTTAATTAAGCAAGATTTATGCACTTTGTCTACTTTATAAATGTAATGGCTTGGTAGAATGCATGCAGTAAAAATCAATACACTTCCTTAGACTCCCAACTTTTTACACACTTGCAACATCAAAAAGAAATGTAATCTCTACAGAAAGCAATTCCCCACTTTGTATGGAACAACAAGATACCAAGAATTCAGAAAAGAATCAGGATAATGGAGGGTCAGTCAGTACAGAACCTTTTAAAATTACTATAAAGCTACACAACTGTCCCAGTGGGTCATAAGAGAGCAACATTTAATAAAGCGAAAAACAAAAAAAGGTTCTTCAACAAGCTTTATGGACCACATTGCTTAACAATACCTCAGTAATGCAACTCACACAAGCATTAAACATTTAATTACATTATGGCACCAACAATCCAAAAGATGGATCACTCTCTCCATTAGATGCAAAATCTGGTGATTTAAAGAAATATAGGATGATGAATTCATAACAACCTAATAAAAAGTAGAAGACCTAATGTCCTGTACGCAAATCATTTCAATAAAGCACTTACATTTCATATGGCAAATCGAGAATGGTTACACTATGAACTCATAACAACCCACTTTCGCCAAATTGTTAAATATAACAAATCCAGTTTGACCACAACATTTTAATGACTCTAAATCCAAAGCCATATCAACTTTATATTACTTTATCACTACTAAAATTCTGTAATTCTACACTTCCCTACATCTTAGCCTAGGAACAGGAATTAGAAACATCTCTCTTACTAAGAACCAATGGAATTAAATATTTTAGACTGAGGCCAAATTGTCTCTAAACATACAATTGCGAGAGAATACATATAAGATTTTAATAAATTGGTATCTGACACAAACTAGAATTAGCCATATATACCCTACACATAAGGGTTTTTCATACAGAGGCTGTAATCCCAAAAAATGCACCATATATGCTGTGGGACTGCACCCTTGCTGCCCATATTTGGAATGAACTATACAAAGTTATTCAAAAGCTATTTAGTGTATATATATATATATATATATATATATATATATATATATATATATATATATATATACACACACTGTTGCAAGGTTGTTTTTTTGTATATGTTGGGTAGGAGGCAGGCATATAGATTTTCAGGCACACTCATTAGTACTCATAGTAAAGGTGCAAACACTATGGCCCTCATTCAATTGCGATTTGGCCAATTGAATAGGGCTCTAAATAAGCACATAACATATTTTTTTCAAATAAGTTTTTAGTTAGTGAAAACCTTGCTTTTGGATAGATCTTTACTAACTAAAAACTTATTTCAAATAATATGTTATGTGCTTATTTAGACCACTATTCAATTGGGCAAATTGCAATTGAATGAGGGCCTATGAAGACTTTTAAGGTAGGACATGCTCTTGTGACATTGTTGGTCTCTTTGGACATTATCAATCTGTTCTATTACGTTAAACCTCATCAAGATCTACTGTCATCAGGTGGAAATACCAGAACTTGCTATGAACTAAAAAAAAGAAAAGAAATATATATATATACACACATATACATACATACATACGAAAATGTTTTGAATCTAAGAACATTAGGTAGGGAAAAAGTTTAAAACAATTTTTATGGAGAAAAAAAACATCTAATGCCTCCATAAAACTTTGGTAGAAGTTATGCATGGGAGGAGTGTTCACATTTCTGGAAGGCAATGCTTGCATCAGTCGATGCTAGCAGCGTGCTTCCAGGCATGTTAGGGGGAAGGGATGTTTCAGTCTAATTCAATTATTCAACAAACTTTGTGCCCTCCTCCCGCACCGCTCCATCAACTGATAAAAAAACACCCTCATGATCCAGTTCTATTGATATAAACCTCATGCATCTGGGACTGTAAGGGGGAAACGATGGGGTGTCAATTTCAATCTGATCCAGTTACCAAACCAAGGCTATTGACATTTGCCTGTTGACTCCTCCCTCATGTCTCACTCCATAGATATACTGTATAAACACACCATCATCATCCAGTTATCAGGAATCGATGTAACAAACACAAACTTGATTCATATATTCATTACAATGTTTTCAACAAAAAAAAGTCTTATTTTCTCTAAAAAGAATTTTATGACCATAGCCTATGGTCATAAAAACATTTTTTTGAGCAAATAAGCTACTAATGTTGTTCGTTAGTAACATACTTTAAAATGACAAATATAGGTCAAGGAAGATGGTAATTGTTTTTAAAGTGGAAACAAAAGTAATAAAAAAAAAAAAAACACATGTATTGTAAAGTTCCTGGAAACAAAGGTCTGAGTTTCATCTGAGGATGTGTTTGAAAGCTCAACTACTGTTTCCAGCATGACCTCAGACAAGCAAGGAAGCAAAGAATATAATTAAATCTATTACACGTTTCTTTAATGATGAGCTGATAAGCTGTTAAAGGTATTTTCCTTAGCTTTGCCACTCTGTTATAATTAAGGTAAACCCGGTCTGTGGTTTCTACAATTGGATGAGACAATGAACTCCGGGATTTCGTACCATGCATTTTAAAGGCTTATTTTAATTATTGTAACTAATTTTTTGCAAGAAAAAGAAGCAAAACAGCTAGAAAATGTACAAGTGGACCAGTCCTTAAGGGCAAGGTTTTACAATGGATTTTATGTTCATGGTATTGGCGCACAGCTGGTTGCTTAATGCAACGTTTTTTTATTATCATCATCATATTTTATGTGTAACGCGCTAACATATTCCATAGCGCTATACAGGGGTAGAATACAACGAAAACCACAATATTAATACATGGCAAAAAGTGAAGGGCCCAGTCTTTGAACTTAAAATCCTATGTACATGGTGCTTTATTACAAAGCACCTCATACATGAATATCCATACAGGACCACAGTAGTTTAAGAAAAGCAAACAAATTTTGAGAAAAAAATAAATAAAAAAAATAACGACTGAAAGTATATAATGGGTGCAGATAAGGCATGAATGTGTATTGTTTCTAGCTTTATGATTTTTCCATGCCCAATTATGCCCTTAGCCATAACCAAAGTTTTCAAACATACATATTTTTCATCATACAGATGTCCTTTATAGTACTGGATTTACTAAAATATATAAAAGTAATGGCAACTGTCTAGTTTGCCACTTTAGCATTCCATGTCTGAGGAGACACAGGTCATTAGCAGATAAAAAAAAAAAAATCTATCTAATTTGTGCCACCCAAAACCATCAAGAGAAAAACTACTAACACAGACAGACACTGTGGTAATTATTAATGTGTTCTTCAGCAGCTCACATCCAACTTGTATAACAGCCTTATCACATATATAGTTGTGAGTATACGAGTTGTTGCCAACGATTGCGGGCTCGCGTAGCGAGGGTCTCAGTTGCTGGAATGGAGCGCCGAAGGCGCTCCTTGCCAGCAACTGCGGCCCTCGCAAACTTTACGTCGCAACGCAAACAACACGACACACCAACTGCGACCCTTGCAAACTTTACCTCGCAACGCAAACAACATACGAGACACGTTACCACTCATTACGACCTCGCAAAAATCGGCCGCAACTCGCGAACATGAAAAAATTCAAAACACAATAAATACACACAGCACATACATAGAAAGCTTACCTACAGCAAGAGGGAGCATCCAGGACCTCAAAAAAGCAAATTACACGTTCATTTAGCTCAAAATAAAAGAGTTTAAACACGAAAACATTCTCTGAACGAGAGAAAAAATGACCACCGAACAAAACGAAAACGAGGCTACAGCAGTCTAAACACGCAAAACACCACAAAAGACCTACGGATATTTCGCTAAGACGCATACCACACATTACCCACCATTTTTAGCCAATGCGGAAGTACACAACTACGCTGTTTCGTCTCGCGCACGCACACTATTACACTGCATACATTCATCACGCTTACACAGCAGCTCCACACCACTGATGCTGCAGCAACATCAAAACAGATTGCCAGCTCTTCATCACAATGCTTCAAAATAGGTAAAGTATATTCATTTATTAATGGATTATATATTTCATTATTATACACCAAACAGCATTAGCTACCTTACAATATCATTGCCGTCATTTTTTGACGGGCAATTCTCTAGTAAAGATAATAAAAGGCAAATTCTAAAACATTCACGTTTCCAAATACCACCCCAATGCAACATACCAGACCCGGCTGTAAGAGACAATGCCCATGTCTATATCAACAGGATAGACTAGAAAATCTTCTACATCACCTGAACTTTAAACAATATTTTCACTATGTAATTCAGATCTATTAGCTATGTAATGGAATTATATATGCAGCAGACTTGCATATAATAACCACCTAGACTGAGATCTTGCATGTTTTACCAGAGCCACTGAGGTCCGAGTGTGAAGTGCTGTACAGCTCTCCAACTAGTCTGTCACAGGCTCTGTCCACTTAAGGTGGATTACTACAGTTTAAAAGTTACAACCATGATATACAAGCAGAAAGATCAGAATGGGGGACCTGGGCAAAACCCTCCACATCTCCCATTCTCTGCTTGTATATCATGGTTGTAACTTTAAACTGTAGTAATTCCCCTTAAGTGGACAGCGCCTGTGACAGACTAGTGGGAGGGCTGTACAGCACTTCTCACTCGGAACTCAGTGGCGCTGGCAAGACATGCAAGATCCCAAATATGATTTTATTTGCACATTACATTACTTACTCAAATGATAATAGTTGTGAAGGTTCCCTGCAGTTGTACAGACCCCAAAGAACAATCAAGACACTGATATATATGCATCAGGTACCCTACACTCAAACAAGTCATAACCATGAATTTGTCCATCATAGAGAGGTGCAGAAACACAACAAACTAATTTGCAATTTCAAAAATTCCCATATAAAGTGTTAAACAAGTGTTTTTGTAAACAGTTGGGGTTATGCTACGGAAATAAAAAATAAAAAATTGTGAGACTGCATTTTAATCCAGCTGCACATAAACTTCACATTATCTTCCTTATCAATCCTGGCTAAAGTTTCCACTTGATCTATAGAAACTAAATGTAGCAGCACCTCATTTAATCTATGTGCTGGCATTCTATTCCTTTGAAGATGCGATTGTTGGACTTGTTGCCTTTGCTCTGAAAAAAGATAATGAGGTTTATTGCTGTCTACAACTTCAGATTTGGTAGAGGACAGAGTGGCTGCTTGGATAAGATAGAGATAACAATGAAACTAACCCTAAACACTTTTTTACATGACACACATGGTGATGGTACTTGTTTTAAAGGACAAGGTTTCAAGACCACGTTTGAGTTCGAGAAACAGCAGAAAGCATTACAGATAGAAAAATCCTTATATACAACTGAAACGCATAGGTTTGTTGAGAAGGGGGTTGTGTACTGAAAATATTTGGAAGGGTTTTCCACTAAATTGCCACAACAACCTCATCTATCGTCACTTACCCAAAGCATGTCATTAAAAAGGACATATTAAAGACATTTGCAGCTCAATAGAAAAACATTTATGAAGTCACAAGGGGCCACAAAAGACAAGAAATTCCGAGACAAAAATAGTTTTTAAGGATTATGGCACACCCATTGCATAGTGTGCAATAATGTAGACAACTATATTTGGACAGCAGAGGAGAAACATTTGGCCATCGAGTCGGTCCATTCGCTTATGTATCTTTATGCGTAATTCAGTACTTGACCAATACCAGGAGCCAGGCAACAACATCTCTTATACATTTTACTGTTTTAGTCATAAATATATCGTTATATGTAATCTATACTCTGGCTCCAATAACATTTTGGCTAACTCCGAACTAGACTTTTGGACTTCTAAGTTTCAGACAATTATGTCAGCCTCTGGCTTAATTAATCCACAGCAGAGGATCCCCAGATATTTTCACTTTTGCTCTACTAGTAGCCCTTGGCCCTTTGGCTTCATTTAGGTGGTCCACTGAACAACTGGATCTTTATATAAAATTGTGAATATAAAAAAGTAATTAAGTTGTCCACAAAGCCCTTTAGCAATGCTTAAGTTGCCTTTCAAATAAAAAGACTGTGAATCACTGCCTTACTTTATCTCTACCACTTCTGCTAAAAGTATTTTCTACCTTTTCTGTAAGATAGAACCATTACAAGCGGTTTAGTTAACAGCATCAGTTATCTAGCTTTAAATATATAGCTGGGATTTTCCATACCTTCCTATATTGAGGTAGTTGCCTAAGGGAGGAGGTCAAACTCCATTCTGAGAGTGGGTTTCTGGCATTGTACCGTAATCAAAGGCTATGTTCTGAAGGATGCATAAAATTCACCAAAATGGATCCCACGTTAAGTGGACTAGTAGCCCAAAGGTGATATATTGTAAGCCCCATCTGCACACCACGCACCAAAATCCTTACCACATAATTACTTGTGTTTCCATTGTGGCTATTAGCGGCCTCTTGACCTGCATGGGATATGCAGACGCCCGTTCTTATTTAAATACCTTTCAGTTGTGAAAGTATTTGCATACCACGTCAGGTGAGTCACCAGTGAATTACAAGTCAGCTGTATATTATTATTATCGTTCATTTATAACACGCCAACAGATTCTGTAGCGCTATACATAAGTTGTGATGAAGGCAAAACAATATTAACACATTACAAAGATGGAGGGCCCTTTCTTTGACCTTATAATCCGGTGTCCATATTGCTTGCCCCAAAGTACCGTGCAAGATTGAAAACTAGCAGACTTTTGGGTGTGGTACAGGAGGGTGGGAAATGCAGTGTGCATGGTAAAGGAGGGAGGTTATAAGCTTCTTTAAACAGGTATGTTTTTAGTGAGGTTATGAAGGATTTGAAGCAGGAGGATAGTGTAGTGGAGCGAGGCAAGGAGCTCCAGAGAATAGGGGCAGATGAGAAAAGTCCTGAAGGTGGGAGTGAGAGGTGATGAGAGAAGAGGAAAGAAGAAGAAGGTCATTAGCAGAGCGAAGAGGGTGGTGGGGGAATATTTAGAGAGGAGAGCAGAGATGTATGGGGGTGCATTGTTGTTGAGAGCTTTGCAAGTCAGGGTCATGATTTTAATGATGAGTGTAGCAGAGGCATTCAATATGGATTGAAGGGGGGGGGGGGTATATACTATTGAAGGGGGATATATACTATTTTGGCAGCAAAGGTATCAATAATAAATGTTTCTACTTACTCTCTGTGATGCTCAGGTCATATCCATTTCCAGGTACAGCATTTTATATACCCCGGACAAGTCCATAAACCTGTTCAGACATCTCCAGACTCAAATCAGTAGTGTCAGGCAGACAGACTGGTGATATTCCAGACAGGACCACCAGTCAGGCTTTGTTCCCAGGGATAACCACACCCACAGCTCCTCTCAAATCCCCTGTCTTCCCATTTCTTAAAAAATGGGATCTCTCAAGTTTCCATTTGCATTTCTAATAGGCAAGCTCTCTTTCTCCAATCCACGCCTCACTTAACCCATTGATTCCTGTACTGTGGAGGCCACACCTCTGTTCAATTGGTTAAACATGCACAGAGCACACTCTGCCTGTATTTATTATTTTTTGTACAGAACTTAAAACCATCTCAATTATTCATGAAAGGAAGCAGGCAGCTTGTTTTGAACAAAAGCGTCCTGCACAAAGGGGCCGCACACGGCTACAGACCTGTCAGTTCTAGAAAGCTGGGCTTGCGATTTCCAGATCTAAGCAGCCAGAAAAAGCAATAGCAACAAAAACCGAAAACAGATGTGGTGCATGCACAGGGTAGCATGGCCATGCACAGGGTCAGCACAGCAATGACAAACTGCTCCGGGTCATGGTCTCATTAGGTTACTGTCAAACCAGATCAAACACTCAGAGCACTAAAATGACCCCTAACATTCCCTCCCTGTACAGTCTTCACATTTATATTTTATCATCAGGGCAGTCTCCAAAGCTTTGTAGCAGATAAAAAGGACCACTGCATTTTTAGAAAACCTTCCCAATTGTCAAGTGTGCAACAAACCAACAAAATCTATGTAATTAATGAGAATAAAAAACAAAATTAAACAGATTTTATATTAAGGTTACACTTGTTTGCGTCATGGGGATTTCATATTTAACGGTTTATATGTAGCTTGAGGAGGAGGAGGAGGGTGATTCTACTGGGGCTTTAGCTACTACAATAGACTCAGATATCCGGCACCCATGGGGATTGGTAGGTGCCGGTTAAATGTAGTTTCTGGTTGCTTGAGAGTTACTATTAAAAAGAGGCCTAGATTAGCTGCACATAGGATGCTCTGCTAAGTATATTTGTCAGTGAGGACTGTTCTAGCAGCAGCAGATTTCACTCCTCACTTACACACAGGTACGTTTGGCTGGAGGGTGTGGTGCTGAACCCGGGGAATGTAACGCCAACACTGCACTGGCCCAGTCTCTCATGCCTGTCTGCTTCCAGGTAACACTGAATTGCAGAGACATACAGTGGATGATGTCTAGGTGCCTGGAAGCACCTGGCTCTTCACATTTTTTGAGCCCTGTAAAATTAAGTTTTTATTTAAAAGTACAGTATTAAAAAAAAATCTGGTTGCTTGAGAGTTTTGGTTCACAGAATCTACTGTATTTAGCTTTTCTGTTTGTGTCATGAGGATTTCATCATTAACTGTTCATTTGTCTGTAGCTTGAGGAGGAGGATGATTCTACTCAGACTTACTCTACTTAGTTCTGCTATCAAGTGGCAATTGAGAAAGCAATTTTTCAGCATAACTGAACAGAGATTTTATCTGAATTAAGGGTTCATTTTTCTAATGCTAGGGAAAAAAAGTTAATTGTTTGCGGTCATTTGTCCAAAACCGTTTAAAATGAAAGCTTGTGGTTTAAACTTTGCAAATACAAGTCATGTACTTCATAAGGGCATACAATTCATATGACATTTCTCTGGTCCTTTAAATATCACCCTCTCTGGATATTTTTGCCAAAACTACATTGGCATTTATGCTGTGACAGATGGTTGGACAAGTAGAGAACTCGATCCTGATCACTGTGGTTTGGACAGATTGCATTACAATGTGGTTTGGGGTATTATTTGTTCGTTCAAATACAAATTGGTTATAATACATGTCATGACAATACAGATTTACAAATAAAGATGCAAATCAAGTTGCTCAAGATTGTTTACAATCTAGAGATGGTGAGCATTAATAAAAAAAGAGAAAAGACCTCATCAGACCGTGGTCTCCAACTCACAGTGAAAAAAAAAAAGTATGTGGTAAAATTGGACCTGGGCTGTCGAAGATTGAGGTGCTATTATAAAAGCAAACAAGAAGAAAGCTATGGGAGTGTAAAAGCATTTTAGAGGAAGCAAGCTTTTTTTGTAGACTCATTATGTATAGAAGAAGCCTGGTCTTTGTTTCATTACTTCTTGAGGGAGGGAAGTAAGATGGAGAGATGCTGAGAATTAATTACATCAAACTGAATTTGACACCAACTCCCTTCCCTTTCACATACCCTTAAGTCTGAATCCATAAATGATTGCCCTGTTCTCTAGAAATTTAAACAACCCCATCTCAGACACACCACGATCACCAAAGTATAATGGATACCACTAAATTACCGGAGAAATACAATTTCATTTTCTACCTAAATATACACTTTATGACCTTTCTGTGTCTAGTTATGCTCACAGACTCAAGATTTTAAGACATACATATTTTTTTTTCCATCAGAGTGGTCCTTAAAAAGTGATTTAAATTATCTCCTGTATAAATGATGAAAAGAGCTTCAAAAACCATAAATATCCTTTCCTACTCCGTGCTCTTTCACTTCTGCAGAGAACATAAAAGACAATACGTCATGATTTCATTGTTTAAGGACTGATATTGTCTGTAATTGTGGATGTGGCCAAGGGGGGGATGACATTGTGATTATGTATTATTGTGTGTGGTTATAGGTTGCCTGTACATGGTTAGTACGTATACTAGTTATTATATGTTAGAGGGAAAATGAATCTAGAACAGGAGAACATATGTGGAAATGGAAAAAATTATCTGCACGACATCGCATCTGTACACATGCAGACCTTGATTTAAGGCAGATGACTGCTACTTAGGAGGCCTGAGCAAACACTTGAGATTAACATCAAGGTTGGTACTCCTAGTTAGCTAGAGAAACCTTTCATGTAGTTTTATCTCAAGTATGTCTATGGTAATCAAGGCTGCAAGCCAGATGGGACTTAGTGCGGACATCACACACACACAAATGTACACAAGGGTGTGGTATTGGATGAGGTATAAATATGTTGGGTTTATGATTCAATAAAGGTTCAGTTCTAGTTTCACATATCCAAGGTGTGAGACTGTTTCTGTGTTTTGTATCCTGACTTGGGGAAGGGTCTTGCCATAGGCCACTAGTAACCTGTATGCAGTATTCTCTGCCTGTACCTCTTCAGAAGCCATCTTTTGTGCCACAGAAAACAGGAACTACACAATTCTGCTGGGGTAGGTTTGAACTAGGTTCATATCAAACCCCCTTGACAAAGCAGATTGTGACATTAATACATTTATATATTGCTTCTACAATTGAAAAGGTCAGATTAATTAAATTTTCCAAACAAACTAGACGTGCCTACATCATGACTGCACAATTAAGCTCATATTAATATAAAGAGCAAGAAATGCAGCAAGAACATAGCTTTCCACTGTGCACAAAACTGCATATATGGCATAGTTCATGTAAGCCACTAGTAGGCAACCCCACGTACAAGCTTCCAATCACACTTACAAAGCAATAGTCCCAATTATTGCATTCTCTCCCAGTGGCATTCTCTAGTGATTATCTTTGATATATAATGGAGGGTAATAAGCTACAAGAGCATGCCCAGTTGGCATAGGCTAGGAGAGCATGCACAGTTGGTATTGGTTAGGATAATCATAAAACTTTAATGTTTACAGGAATCTGTCACTAATATTATTAATCCAATTGGACAGACCCTTGTGGAATTATACCCTTCCACTGTGAGAGATATGTAATCAAGTGAAAAAGTCATTAAGTGAAGGTAAGAGCGAGGAATGTTTTTGTGTAATTAACGCTTAAAATACCATTTTAAAATTTGGAAGAAGTGAGAACCAAAATGTAATAACACCTCCTAAAATGTGCCTATTGCACCCTTTTCCATGACTTATTTTCATCCTTCTCTCAACTTTGACTATTCTTGATATTTTTCTACCAAAATCAATCATTTGAACTCTTATGTAGTAGATGAAGTGAAATATGTTAGTAGTCATCAATTTAAACAACTATAGCAACAATGCAAACCTAAAAGTATTTCCTAATTCGTCTAAGATGTCACTGGATGATCTCACCATTTGGGTCACCAAATTTAAAAAAAAAAAAAAAACATTTCTCAAAATCTTATTAGATTTTACTTGCAGAGAGAGTAATGGTCTTGAAGACCCTTTAATTAGCCAATTCTGGCTACCATGGTATATTCATCCAATGCTTACTGAATACTTTGTAAGACAATGCACCATAAAAGGATTACAAGCTAAAAACTGACATTTTCAGTCATTGTTGGACGCTGAATTGGTTCACTGTCACTCAAACACTGTTCACCTGCTTAGAGAGCACCTGGTGTATACAATAAAAGCATAATCCCAACAAGCCACACATGAAAAGGTGAAAACAACAAGTCTGGGACACACGGCACTGCTCTAATCGGTCGTACTAATCTGCTTCCTTATTGTACCAGTTGAATACAAAGACTCACAAGCACATGTCAAGCAGCTTCCTCATAATAATGTAAACTAATGGTTCACACAAGGGCTTCTCTTATGCTTCCTCAAACCAGCTTCACAAATTAAAGGGACATAGAAGGCATGTGGGTTTTGAATACATTTAAAAGAGCATATTTTAAAGCACCACTGCAGTTCTATATTTAACATACACCCTATTGAAGAACTGTACATGTTAATGAGAGACTTATTATGATGCAGTCAAATCTACCATTCTGTTTTCGGATGATCTACATAGTAAAGTGGGAGAGAAATGTAGACGATCCTCAACCTGAACAATGGCAAAAGCGGCAGCTAAAATTGTTTTCATTCGGACTAATGGAAAGAACAGTATTTAAAATACGGAGACAGGAGGGGGGAAAAAGCTGAATAGTTTCATATTAAAGCAAAATATTTTAAAATGTATTCTGTTCATCATCAAGCGTGAGTATTCATATATATATATAATTAAAATGTTATTTAACAAAACCTACATATATGTTGACAGTACTGTAAATCTGCATTTCCAATATACACCTGACAAATTCAGATTTGGAAATTAGCCTAATTTGTGTTGTGCAGCTTAATTCAGGAGATGATTGTAACATTGTTTGCAGACTTCACTTTCATTACAAAACTTTCAGTAATGCTTAAAACCCACACTTTTAATTGCATGTTAGAGACATGGAACTCATTTGTTCTTCAAGTAAAACTTGTGCACATAAAACCATCAACCTTTATTTTATTAATTCACACCAGGGACCTCTGTGGGGGATAGCTGTGGCTTTGTTCCCAGTGTGTTCTACTATTGAAAAACTCTGATTGATTGCCAATAGTCATTGTCCAGTAGGAAGTTACAGCACTCTCAGGAATAAATATGGATTTAGATGAAGGAAAAAAAACATTCAGTAAAAACCAATACAGCAGATTAACAAATAGCTTTGCAGAGTTACACATTACAGTCTGCATTTAGACTGGCAAACCAGTTTAAATCCGACCAAAATCTCCTAAATATAACTCTGCTTCACTATCAAGGGAATTGGGGGTGCATATACAAATTACATTATTGATGAATGCACAAATACATTAAAATAAGACCGGGATCTGCAGAGACAGGAAATTGGAAAATCAATTCAAGGTTGCTGTAACATTAGAAGACCTTAAAGTCACCCCTTGCACCTATTGCCCACTCCAAAAAGCAAGTCACAGTAATGTGTTGTAAATATAACACTGTTATGTCACTAGGTTCAGATGTAATGTTGATGATTTAATATTGTGATGAATAGGGTTTAATTTCTGAAAATTAGTAACTTTTTATCTTAAAAGCCAGGAGGTTGGTGGTCCTCTGATAGGAGGTGAGGAGAAGCATATCTGTTTTTTTTTTTAAAGGGACACAGAATTTTTCTTTTTTTTGCTCTATAGGAAAAAAGTATTTACGGGAAGCCTTGATTGGCTGGTCACACAATGGAAATTTGTTAAAGGGCAAGTTCCACTTAAAATTAAGTTTCTCATATTAGAGATCACGCCTAGAGAATATTAAGCACCCATGTAAATGTTATTAAAATGGTCTAGTTTGCCAGTGGCTCATCCATGTTTGTGGAGAGCGAAAGCTGCCATATCAAAATAGATTTTTGTCAATGACACATACTGTAATTCTGTGAGCGGATTAGGTCAAATGTTCAGCAGCCAATCAGAAAGCAGTTCTACACCATGACAGTTACATTCATGTTCTGTATTGTTCAGCAGCTCACATTACCCAACAGGGGAATTATAGCAAAAAGCGGACATACATGCTTCACAAACCTACCAGAATAGCCATAATTTAGGTCAAAAGACAGTGTGAACAAAGGTGAATTAACTAGTGCTCAACAGTCAGTGGAATATCAAATTGCCTCACCTGTGTATTCACAGTTTTTGATCTAAAATCATGGCCTGTGGGTCTTGAGGAGAGGTTTGAGAACTACTGTGCTAGAGAATAACACAGATCATTACCTTAAAAAGTGGGCACTTTGGTTAAACTGAGAAATTGTGTAACATGCTCTGGTTGAAAGGCTCATCCACATAGACCGAAGACACCCCTCTCAACCACCCTTTCCTAACTCTCCCTTTCTTTCCCCCTCTCCACTATCTTCTGCCATTTGTGTTGGACTTTATACTTTCTTTTAAAAATAAAGATATATGGAAGTTTTGTACATTACCATTTTGTAAAGCCAACATAATTGTATGACAATCACATATAATAGGTGTGCACGACTTAGGCAATGAGCGCCACAGGCACTTAGCCGATGCGAGCCTTGCGAAGCGAGGCGAGCCGTTAAAATACGAGACGCGGGACTCAAAAAAAGAAAAAAAAAGAAACGTGATAAGCAGTCGAACAACAAAAAAACACAAACGAGAAAAAAAATATCTGACGAAAAAAAAAGAAAAGGAGGCTAGACGGCCCTAGACCACGCAAAACGCGTACTACTTTACAAATCACACTACGACCTACAAGATCCAATATTATAAAAGCCGTAAAATGCTCACGAGACGCGTACCACATTAATAACATTACGACTATACAATGCCGCTTTACACAATAAACCAACGGCTTTACCAACACTCACAATGTATATTCTATGCAGACGCAAAATACACAAAGATTGTTAGCTCTTCAGCCTATTGCTCGCTGCATATATCAATTATAAATAAAGTATATTAATTGATTTAAGAAATCATTCATTACTTAACTACATATACATAGAAATATATATCTCTGTCAGAGGCCAATAAGTACACGACATGAGCAGCACGCAATGAGCGCATAAGGCATGCGATGAGCAGCAAAGGTGCTTAGCGCAAGCCACACAAGGAGTGCTGAAGGTCCTGAGGTTCGCAATGAGCGCTGAATGTCCTCACAGTACAAAACGGTTTAAATTATGTCTCAAACAGCATTCCCATGGCTTCAAATGTTATTGCCCCGTCATTTTTTGAGGGGCAAGCCGCTAGTGTGTATATAACTATCTGTGCACAAACCACTCTTCCATAATAAAGAACAATTTTAATAAGAAGGCTGGTGCCAAGACTTTTACACATTTATTCAAACCTCTATAAATGAACTCCTTCATATAAAAACAATTGTTCTGAGATGAAACTTTGCCTTTAAACAATTTTTCTTGTTACTGGTTTCACATTTCTCTACATCCTGTCTCCAAACACAAAAACAAGAAGCAGTGATTCTTCTAGTATGGGGGTCGGAGTGGATCACAGTTTTTTGTACATACTTTCCAAATATACTTGTCTAAACTGACCATGATAGGTCTCCTGGCAGGTTGGCATGTAGTTGTCTCGGAGTTCCACTTTTAATTCACTAACACACTGGCGTGCCCTAGGCCTTTTGATATCCGTGTACCCCCCAAAACAGACCAAAGTACTATTATTCCTTTCCTCTTGCTATTTCCCTATCAAGTTTTGCACACCTTTACAGAAAGAGAATACAGTAAGTGATAAAGTACTAGACACATTTATACATAATTGCATATAGATATTTCTGTGACTATACCATGGCATTGCATCTTCAGGCAGTTTGCAGCCACCTGAAATTGTGCTGCCCTAGGCTTCATGGGCTTAGGCTGAAACACACCCATGCCATAAACTGTAACCCACTATAAAGTTGAAAAACTTGACTGGGCTCTCTCCAGTCAATAGGGGAAACCCCAAGCAATGCTTCAGGTGGCGACCATTACAGCTCTTTTACATGAATATGGAAGGTTTCTGGATTTAAATAGCTTAGTAATATACCTATGCATTTATTTACGTGCATGTAGCTTATTTTATTAAGGAGCAATTCAAAAGCTCAGTTTTTACTGCATAAAATCATGCAAACAGTCCGTGCATGGCCCTGCCCACTGCTATGTATGCAGACTCTGTTGTGCAGTATAAGCAGTTTAGTGTCCTAGCCTATCAGGGACCATGTTGTAGCAGTTTTCTGAGTCTTGATCCGTGATAGGCTAGGACATTAAACTGCATATACAGCGCAACAGAGTGTCTCCATACGCTGCACTGGGAAGACACATAGAGGGACAATTTGCACGATTTTATGCAGAAAAAATGATTGTTTCTTAATAAAAAAAATATACTTCCAAGTAAACACATACCTAGGTATTTAACATATGTAGTAAAAGCCAGAAACCTCCATATCCTTTACGTGAGGACAGCTACTGAATCTTGCTCAGCAAGGTGGGTGGGGGTGGGGGGGGGGGGGGGGGGGGGTAGAGGAGTTACTAAACATCAAAGCTTATTTCAGGTAATAAACTTCAACATTCAGATCTGACTAATCCCACAGAGCTAGAATAAGGCGGCAACGGCCACAACCAGCATTTAGCAAAGGTGCATACTACTATAAGGTATAGGACTCTGCAAATACCGGTGTATGCTATATTGCCAACATTTAGAATAAGCCAGCATTCACAGGAAGTTACCGTATATGCAGGATGAAGCACGTTGGAGTTTAGTCTGTACTGTGTATACGTCAGATCAATTCAAGTGAACAGATGAGATAATTGCTTAGTGTAGCTAGGATCAGAAAGAGCGTAGTGCCAGTACAACAAGCCCTTTGTCACTATATTGTTTCTCCCTTATCATTAACGTCTGCTCTAATTGACCCCAAGACACTTCGTGGACAGCCATAAATCAAACCTGATCCCAACTAGTTTTGTAGTAGACAAGATTGTCCAATCAGCCTTGTCAAACAGAATGAGTTCCTACGTGACAATCACTTTGCTTTCAGCAGGCACCTTAGCTTTATTCAAGTCACAGACTCACATCACTTGAGCCCTAATAAGGGTGCACTTCTAAAAGATTAGTGTATTTGCTTTGGAAGACTGCTAAATATTAACCTCATTACAATGAAGCAACTACAGGGATCTTCTATGAATCCTGAGTTCCTCCTCATTTATATCACTCTTAATGACAATATTTTGTCTTTATTGCTAAAAGTAGTATCCAATACAACAGTTAAGCACAAGAACATTAAAAACATTTTTACAAGTCAAGTTCTTCAAAAGAACTTATTGTAAATATGGCTCTTCAGTTATCCCATAATTAGTCATACTGGAAGCTTGCACATCATTCCTATAGACTGCAATGATGGCAGTAGGTACAACAAGAAACAGGACCATTGGCAAATTAAATGGAATTGTTATCTGTCCATCATCAGAAAGAAAAAAAGAGGGGTAGGCTGGAGATTAGACATGGATCGGATATAAAAGATTTAGACTCCAGGAGAGGTTTACACCTTAGGACATGTCAAAGTAATAAATATATTATTGAAGAATTGATCGGTTAATTGCTTGGATCTCAAAAGGCAATCCTTGAAATTTTGGTTGTTCGTCAATGTTCCCTTGCTCTATAAAAGGATGAGAACCACTGCTCAAATAGGGTTGGCTCTTCATTCTCTATGCGCACAGAGTGTAAATAAATATATATTACTGTATGGTGGAGGTATTCTATTGCTATTTTGCCCACCAGAAGTTAAATGATGTTGTAGTTAATAGTCCTCCCACAAACTCTAGAGTATGAGCTACGTACCAGCCCCACATTGATGAGATCCAATGGGAAACAGTGGCAGTCTCTAGGTAGATGTCCTTACTCATGCAAATCCATTGTATGCTATGCAAGAAAGCGGTGTACTACAGCAGACATGTACTAAAAGGTGCAAAGTATAAAATGGCTTGGGATTAGAGTGAAAATGCATTGTGGATTCATTTACATTGCCTGAGCCATCCCCCCCTCCGGTTTCCCGTTATATCGATTTCTTGAATTTCTGAGCATGAAATAAGTTTGTGAACAAACGTGTACTATTAAATTGACTTTGTACTATATATTTCATTAGACACTATCATGAGGTGCCACACGCATTTACAAAAATGAAACCATAGTGTAACAAACAAACAAAAACAAAAACATTTCATAGCAAAGTCAACAAAAAGCCTTCCCAAATAATAAAGAACTATTTTAAGCTCAAAAGGAAATGCCCTCCATTCTTTTTCTGTGTGTTAATATCATATTTTGCGGTGTACTTAATCCCTGTACAGCGCTACAGAACAAATAAAGGAAAATAATAATAATAATACACATATCACAATACATATCCAAGGCAACATTCGAAAAGCACTGAGATGTATTAGTAGGATTTAGCTAATGGGATCCAGAAGTAAAAGTCCAGTATATAAACAATTAACCTACAAAAAGTCTCACGCAGAAGAAAACAAAGCTGTACACACCAAAAATAGCAGCAAATTGGACCTCACTACTGAACTCTACTTGACTGCTGAAAGCTTTACTTGTCTAGTCTTCAATTACATGAACAGACAGAAAAAAATACCAAGAAGTCATGAACAGCTCTCAAACAAAAATCTCTTATTGCCATGGGCTGCCCCCCTTTTCACATTTTTTTTTATATCATTACAACTACAGTCTCAAGTGTTTGACCAAAAATCCATAGTTTTCTGCATTTCACACATTGAACGGTTACATTTTAAACATTCCAAGATTTCCTTTACTTGTTTCTTGCATGAGAAAGGAACAGTCTGAAGTTTAGGAAATATAAAAGGACTACAGAAGAAGAAGAAGAAGCTACTACTCTAGTGTGACATGTTAAATTATACAAAAGGGCTCCATGTGAGCAAGACACAAATAGTATTTCTGCATCCCTACAATATTTTGTAATCTGCATATTCATCGTTTTCACTTAAGAGTTTAGTGAGAATGATATTGCATATTCATATGGATACATGCATGGTGCATTTCTGATTCCTTGTAGTTTAGAAAATTAGGTTCCCTTCATCTTAGAAATTAAAACTTTACCCATAAATAAGGATTTTTTATGCAACTGGTTGTAAGGAACGAAAATCTAAATTAGTGTTCGTGGACAAGGAATGCAGTTATCTATATTAATTAATATTCAAGATCCTGTTACATGATTCTGACTCGTCCCATAACATTAATGAGCAGGGGCCTCATTCTATTAATCGGGCGTAAAACGGCCACAAGGCTGCGATTTCCTCTTACGGCCGGCCGTATATCTTGCAACCGGCCGTAAGCTCAGAAATCTTTAAAGTCAAAAATAAATTCAAGCCTGCACTGTACAGCTCTGTAAATGCTAGGGATCATATTGGGGGACATGAGGATTAATAGTAACCCCCTCTCAAGCTTGCACATCAGCCCAAATCCGAGTTTACATTAACTGTTTATTTTCCGGCCGCAGCGTGGCCGGGTCTGAGGTGCTCCAAGCACTCTGGACTTTTTACATGGATATTTGACATATATAAAAAAACATTTTTTTTACGGATTTGAGTATAGGATAATTATGTGCTATCTTTGCTAACACCTAAAATCACTTTATAGTCTCCTCAGAGTGCAGGATGGCTTTATTTCTGCTTTATAATGTGTTTAATTGGTGCTAGCGGGACCTTTTTGCTGCAAGTAAGCTGTGGCTCGCTTTTAGCCTTGCAGAGAGGGTTCCCGAAGCAATAGAATAGCAACCGGGCTTTTCTTGCGGCCGAAACTCTTGCGGCCGTTTTAGATCAAAGGCTTTCCTCCGGGGCATGCGGCCGCAAGGGATAGCAAGGCGCCGGCCGCAAGCCTGCCGGAATCCCCGGCCGGAGGGGAATAGAATAGCCGGAAAGCTTGCGGCCGGTCCTTGCGGCCCTGCATCTCCTAGGGCCGATAATAGAATGAGGCCCCAGGTGATTAGCAGGATGAGCATGGCCAGTTTGTACAGTCTGTTTCAACCAATTGGACATGCTCTACCTGATAATTATTCCCAACTGTGAGCATTAATTAATGATAAAGTAAAGAGCCAGGAGAAGGAATCTTTGAAAGATATTTCTGCCTAAATATAACAACAACCTATGCCAATTATCCAACACTAATATAATTATATATTTTTTTATTTTTACAACCTATTCCATATATGCCTAAAGTTTCTTCCATAATTGAGAACTTTGCTGTATTTCTTTAATGCAGCCACACTAACTATCAATACAAGAAAATCAAAATCAGAAAAAAAGAGAGAGAGACAAAATGTAGAATACTGCTATAGTTCTCCACAATACATTTATATATATATACCATGTATGTATGTTTTTCCCTGATACATAATAAAATAACTGAATCAATCTTCAACTGTCGGGCTGACAGCCAAACAACATCTTTAATTGCTTGTGACCACAACATTTTGGATGAAAACCTCCTTTTCTGCACACCCTCTCAGAATATTATGCCTTTCAAAAAATGTTTAAAAGTTCACTTGCTATAACCTCTGCTAGAACAGGCACCAAAGCCTGAACCACAGCTCTCTCTAGAGACCAGCTTGGCTCGGCAGATGGATCTGTGGCCAGAAGTCACAATTCTGCACTGTGAGGAATGCGGCTTCCATAATACATAGGAATCCATTTATGTGAATACTCTCAGTTACATTAACTTAGGAACTAGTTTGTTTAATGTTCTCCAATAAAATACAGTACATTTTCCCAGTAAGATAAGCATCAAAAGTCTCATCACAGATCATCTGCAAATGAAAATTAATACTTTGACTACTTTTTAAATACTTATGGTTACCTATTTAAACCGGAGCATTTGTGCATTCTTTACACAGTGCGGAATTAAAAAGGGACAAAGCAAAGGTTACCGTTATAAAAAATACACAAAAATAAATATAGCTGAAGTAGGGTTCAAATATAAAAAGTGAAAGTGTTTAACATATTTATAGATAAGTAAAATATTTTGCTTAAACCTTTGTTTTAATAATTTTATTATCACACATTTATATATTAACATACAATTTCTTATATAATCTGAGTAAACTTAACGAAGTAGAGATTGTCTTAGATGTTTCTAAAACATTAAAGTGCGATTTACAATTTTACATTTTCAGTTTTTAATATGGAAAAGGAATGAGAAGATGCGGGTTATTTGACTGGTGCTGAAGGTCGAGTAGCAGAAGGTTGTTTAACCGCCCTGGCGGTCTGGTCGTGTCAGTGCTCCCAAGTGTAAAAGTCCAGTATATAAACAACTGTCTTACAACCCGGTACACTCGAGGGTGCTGAGGCGGCCAGACCGCCTTGCTCCGCCCCCTGCGTCGCTAAACCTGCAGGGATGTCGGCGGCGGAGGAGTTGCCACTTTAGGTAATGAAAGTTAACCGCGAGCCATGCTCGGGATTACCGCTGAGACGGTTATGGTATAATTAGGCCGTATCTCTAGAAATGAATAGTCAAGAATTGAATAATCGGCTTGTTTATTTTAGACCTTTTACTTTAAGGACGAATAAATATTAAGCCAGCCACCTTTCATCCCTGAGCACTAGTCGGGAAAGAGGCAAGTAGGGGAGAAAAGGAAAGGGCGGGGGGCAAATCCCCATTCCAAATGTAGTTTGAGATCAAAGGTTTATGACTTATTGTCCGGCTCTGACACCAGGGTTAGCGCAGAGGCCCCTCAGTCCTCACTATCCAAAGCATTTTGTGTAGTGAGAGAATTGGGGAGGGGGGGGGGTATTTTCCCCTTACCAGAAGGTAATGCTGTCAGAGGACCTCAGCTAGATTTTCAGAAATCAAGGGAAGGTATGAGATATTGTATGTGTTAATCTTTCATTAATCCTAATAAAATTGATTTTGTTGATGCAAGCTTGAACTTGAAGGTACTTCCCCCTCAAACTCGTTTTTTTTTTTGCATGTTGCTGGAGTCTGTAATCAGAACCTTAAAACCACGGTCACCTCTTGTAACAAGCCCAGTGAGAGTTTACAAGTTTTATTCATTTTTTTTTAAACAAGTACACAACTCATCAGCCTAAAGCCTCACCTCAGGGAAGAGCCAATCGTAACTCATCAAATATTTGCCCTGTTTTTTTCTGGTTTTGTTGACAGATCAGTAAATAAACAAGTCAACAGTCTGAGCAATCCAGTGTGGGGAACATAACACATCATAAAACCAGATATTCTTCATTGCTCGGCCTGCATCTCTTGGGTTAACAAGGCCAATTATCAGTGATAAAGCAAATCTCGGTCATGTGAAAAACACAAATAATCCTGTGACTAAACATACAGAGACGTATCTAAATCAACAGATTCGAAATACACTTACTAAACAGTACAAAGGTTGATTCAAGGTTCCTTGTTATAGGAGGAAACATTATGATTTTCAACAAGAACATCATCAGAAAATATACAGAGTACAACATCTTCTGTGAAAAATATAAAAAGAAAAATACTTACAAAGGTTAACAAATGTACTACATAGAGAGTGTGAAAATGCGGTGTTAGTTATTAAAAATGGTCAAACTATGTTCTGTTCTATGGCGGAGTTGGACTGGACTTGACTGAATGTGCCATAACAAAAAGGCGTTATGGCCTTGAAAAATTACAATTAATCCGACTAAGCCATGGAAATATTGCTAGTCACCAATTGTATGGGTTAGTCCATATAGCTCTCTCCCTCCGTATCTATATATAAATTTTCCCTGGCTCCTACATTTCAGATATATCTGCCAACCCTTGCACTCAAAATTAATTTTCCACAAAAAATAATTAAAATATTCTACAACATAACATTTTAAGAAAATACAATTTGGGTAAACAAAGCCATAAATATCAAGGAAATGCAAATGCCACAATAATTAGAAGGACTAGCTTTTTCATAGTGGTTTCTCAAGATTCTATTAAACAATTAGTAATACAGTGCATTAATCTGATATTTAATTGCTTCACTCAAAAAATATATGATCCAGCTGCAGACCTATTAGCCCCATCGGCACTTTGTGTGTTACTTGGGAGGGAAGGTTCTGGCTTGACACTCAGACATGCATTTACAGGTTGAAAACAAGCCAAAATATCAGAGTCATGCTTTTAAGGAAACACCACCTATGGACTCAGGGAGTTACGTCACAAGAAAGATATATATTTGCTTTAAAAAAAAGGGACACAATCAAAGCAATAAAGTATTTAGGAAATTAAAATGACCAAACATGTGACATTTTGTCTATATAACTAAATGTGATAAGTGGCACAACCTTTACATGTAATTCTTCTTTACTGCGTGGCTCCATTTTTATTTTGTTATCAACTATTCAGCTTTCCATTAGTCACCCTGAAATTTGCAGTTGCCACATTCCTATTGTGCAGATAGCTTATTTTAACATTCACAGTCTCTTCCTACCCCAGAAATCAAAATGGTAGATTACCACAGCAACAGAATTGAGCACCACACATAATATTTTAGAGGTAATTCTTCATAGTGAACTTCTTTTACATGCATTGTTAAAATAAATACTCAATATGGGATAAAATGGCATCTATTTCAGATGTCAGTACTTTGTTTACGCACCTCATACATGGCCAAGGATTAAGTGCTCTTGTATGCCTTCTTGTTTTTTTTTATAGTACCCAAAGTCCAAGGAAATCACAGCCCCTTGATGTTTTACAGCAGAGCATTTATTGACTTACTGTTTGCCTTCATATAAAAATTAGACAAGAAGAGACCAGACATATCAGTAACAGGTATCTTTAAAACTAACTCATTCTATGTGCAATACACTTCAGCTCTTAAACTTTAAACTGAATAATATCAATACTGCCTTGCAATTTCCTTATAAACAAGATTGTTTTCAAGGGCTTTAGCAGATGTCCCAATTGTGGTAGGATAGTATAGCACCAATAAAAACATAAAACATTTTAAATCGGAAGTTATTAAAAAAATAAAATGCACGTGTCTTCTAAGGTATCAATAAAGCATGACATCACAGATTGGCACCTCAGAAGCTATATGCAAACGGCATCCAATAACCCAAGAAATCAGTCATCAATCATGGCACTGAAAAGAAGATGGATCTTGAGGGAGGATCTTGAGATGAGAAACAAACAAAATGCTGTAACATTTAAAAGTTGTTTTTTTTCTATTACTAGATAACAAAAGTGCAGAGAAGGACAACAAAACTAATAAAAGGGAATGGAGGGACTAAGATATGAAGAAAGAGTAACCAACTTATTTACTCCCGAAAAAAGGTGACTAAGAGGGGATACGATTACCTTATATGAATATATCTAGGGTCAGTACAACAAGGCTTTGTCAAGTGAACTTTTTGTGCCAAGCGGTTTCAACTGACAAGAGGACTTAAGTAAAAAAATATTCCACCTTAAAGAAAAGGGTTCTTCACAGTAAGGGTGGTTAATATGTGAAATTCTCTACCAAAGGAGGTGGTGATAGCAGAGTCAATGGATAACTTTAAAAAAGGGGATGGATATATTTTTTAAATAAAAAGGGCGTTCATGGTAATCCTGGTTAATTAGAGAGGTAGTATTGATCCAGGGAGGAGTCCGATCGCCAGTATTTGCTTTCAGGAAGTATCCCCCCCCCCCCTTTTTGAGAAAATTGGCAAAGTTTCACTTTAGTTTTTTTCTGTTTGCCTTCTCCAGATCAATTAACAACTAATCTGCATATTGCAGATCAGAGGAGATATTAAAAGGTTGAACTAGATAGACTAAAAGTCTTTTTTTCAACCTCAATTACTATGTAACCATGCAACTATATTTTTGATTACTTCCACCACAACTAGCACCTCTGCTGTAACCCCTGAATCATAACAATATGAATGTGTAGTAATTACAAACTCATCCAGTGTCAATAGAACTGAAGTACAACAGAGCCATCGCCTCTAGGACAGCAGATCACTACATGACCATGACCTCAGCAACAAGAACAGAGGAGTCATTCTGGGGAGATTCTAAAAAAATCATAAATCGGCTCTATGGAACTCATTAAAATGAATGCTGTCTGAATAAACATCCGCAGTAAACTAAAAGCATCTTTGACTTTCTTTAGGGTGAAGTTCAAACATGGTAACTTTAAGCAGCAATAAGATGTCAACTTGTGGGTCTTTGCTTCTTTGGCACAGATTTATATACCACTGATGTACATACGTATTTTGTTGGACATGAAAAAATGAAATGTCACCATTCAATGTACCTATAAAAATAAAATTATTGGTATCTACTTCTTTTTACATGGATATACTGAAGCTAGAACTGGAGTCTCTGACGGATGAGCTGCCTTCGTTCTTATGTTGTATGTCATCTTCTTAGGAATAATAACGTTTTTTTCTTTTAAAAGAGGCAGGGACATTAATTGTCCTGCTATGAAACATACAATTGGGACATTTTTTGTATGTGAGGATTAACAATAAAGAGTTGGCTAAATTAAAAGGCCACTAGAACCCAAAACTTTGTCATGCATTCATGAGAGCATGTTTTATACATTATATATGTCCTTTCCCCCATGGAAATGATATAAAATACCATTGAGGAAGCGTATATAAATCTCCTGTCAAGTCTGTCCCCCCCCCCCATCAGATTTACATTAGGAGAACAAAAAGCAATATATGTTCCAGCTTATACATTCATAAAGCTTATTTCCCCTCTGTTTTAGGGCATGGGAAGGCAAAATAATACAACACTTTATATTTAATGACATTTTTCTACAATATAGATCAATTACTGATTTCTCATATTAAAAAAAATAAATGTCCAAGCACTTTGTAATACAAATAAGTACACAAGAGCAACTAATGGGCACACCAATTTGTTTGTCAATTTGCCTTTCAGATTTCTCCACTAAGCCAGTTTATCTGTGGGACTGTGTTGACATTATTCTCAGCCACCAAACACTTGCTTCAATCAATGGAAGAATGCACAGAAACTCAGCAAGGAAATGACAGACTGAGATTGGGACTTGGAAGGTGCTTTTTCGAGGATGCTTAATAACGAGATCCACGAATAAGATATAGCCTATTTCTCTGTTAAAAGTAGGACACACAGAAAATTGATAATGTTGTCTACCCACATCAATGGAGACCATTAGACTTGGAAGGCTCTAGACAACAATTGCCAGTAAGGTTCTCATGCTCCATAGCTTAAAGGAATATCTAAATTTGCTGGATTAATACATTTCTGCACTCTATATGTATACAGCATATCTCATAAAACATGTTATTTTTATTAATATCTAAAAATCCCTCTAATGATTACGTTGACACCCTCAGGGGGTGTCTACACAAGTTCTGATCCCCACCCAATCAGCATGCAGCATCCGGGGAGCATTATCAACTCACTAATTACCTGTTCTTGCTTGCTCAGCCAATAGTAGAGCAGTGTTGTCAGCTTCCCAGCCACTGCCGGGATATGACTCATCCCTGCTTCCTGTATATGCTGTGTGGTGTTGCCATAGTAACTAACATAGTGCTATGTCTCAAATCTGTCAACTAACCGGATTGGCCATAACAAGTTACGGAGGGTGTGTTAACCTTAATTTTAAATTGTCAGAAATTACAATAGATTTTGCTAACTTCGCGGCAAGTGTTAAAATGTTTATTTATGTATTTTTTCATATACTATTAATTCCCCTCTATCAGATGTATTCATAATCTAGGAAACTTGCATATCCCTTTAATTCACTCTACAAATTTTGAACATTGAAAAATTATTGCAAGATAGTAAAGTCTATAATTTGCCAGCTAAATTACCAAAAAAGAACAATCTCTTATATAAAGGCATACCACAGAAGAGTGGGTCTCTATACAGGGGGCGGCGCAACCGTCTCCCTCCCACGGAGTAGGGGGAAAAAAAGTAGCCGTCAGAGAGCGGTCTTTAGCTCTGCAGATATCTACTGTCAGGAAGTTGCCTTGAACATATCTATTCTCCCCAGAATTAGTTGGAAGACAGCTTTTGACTGAACACTTAGAATTCTTCAGCCGTTTACAAAACAAATATACAGACTGGTGAAGTTCCACTCTGTGTAGAGTTTTAAGTCACAGTTGGTGCAAACGATATCTAGCATTTTAAAATATTTAAACAGGATTGACGCCCACTACTAATTAGTATAGACAAGAACCCATTTACATGTACTTTAAATAAAAATGATAAGTTCATATATGTATGTGTCTGAACATGGACAAAGTGTAAAGCTTAGGT
Organism: Discoglossus pictus; assembly: GCA_027410445.1. Taxonomy (NCBI): domain Eukaryota; kingdom Metazoa; phylum Chordata; class Amphibia; order Anura; family Alytidae; genus Discoglossus; species Discoglossus pictus. Next base: position 77,928,984 of record CM050164.1, on the reverse strand, counting down.
TGCGTGGCAGTGGTTGCAACAAATGGGTGCACCTATAAAGGCAAAAGTCCAATAAACAAACAGAGGGAATCCTACATAGTCACTGGGCACTCCCCAAAGGTAAAGATATATAAGTGTACTGAAGGTCACGATAGAGTAACATGTACTTTCCTCACAATAATTCAATGAGTAAATGAACACATTAATATATCAGAACCACAGTGGTCTTTAGAAATGGGGTCATGACAGAGGGCAACCAGGATTCTTACATGCCCAGTAGTGTTGGAGGAAAATCTGCCCACCCAGCAAAAAGCAGAATTACAAAGTGAGAGTGGGACGAACAGTGACATGTTTGTGGGACTAAAGAGCGGCTAACATGGAATCTAACTATATGGAGGTCGGATGCAATATTCATATACCCCTTCTGGATCGGTACCTTGTCATGCTGAAGGGGCTCATGTACCTCAATGAAGTGGTGAGTTGTACCATGTAGGGTCACCCAAGATGGGTAAGTCATACAAGTAAAAGTACACTGGAGAAGGAAACCAACTCCAGTACCTTTGTATAGAAAAACCTTAAGTATAAACACAACTAAACACAAGATGTGCCTGCTATGCTGCAATCCATAGGGTCACGGAGAGTTGGACTCGACTGAACAACATAAAATGGATACAGTCATACAGACAAAATCATAAGTGGTGTTCAACAGAAGATTACAAGTACGGCCCATCATCTCCTAGAAAAATATCAAATCTAAAAAAATGTTTTTAGTTTGGGGTATTTTTTTTTTTTTTTTTAAACATAAAAAAATGAATTATGATGTGCTATTCACACGCCACACACTTCCTCTTCTGGATCACAACCTTGTCATGGTGAAGAAGCGTGTGTACATGAATGAAGCTGTGAGCTATACCACGTAGGGACACCCAAGATGGGCAGGTGGTCAAAGCAAGGAGGTCAGAATATATATATATATATATATATATATATATATATATATATATATATATATATATATATATATATAAATAAAACAGTCCACTACAGCAGGAACTGCCAACCCAGTCCAGTATCTTTGCCAAAAAAAAAATCTTATGCATAAGCACAACCAGAGACAAGATGCACCTGGCAAGCTGGAGCCCATAGGGTCACTGAGAGTTGGATACAACTGAACAACTAAACAATTCATACAGCCAAAATCATAAATAGCAGCAATTCTCAACAGTAATACTCCCCAATAATCAACTCCTAAAAAAAGAACAAATCTAAAAAAAATATTCAGTTTGCGGTTTTCTTTTCAAAACATAAAAAATGAATTATAATGTCCTAATCAGACACTTCTGCATAACCCATTACTGTGTGTGTCCTACTATTCCCACTTGGAGGCTGCTCTACTGATCTTCTACCCTTTCTCTTAGTACTCTAATACCACACATAAAAAGCTCTAAGATGTTCCCTTTGTAGAACAGTCAGCCTTCTACCTGAGATTGTTGTCCATTCCTCTGACACTAGAGGGAGGTTCTAGGGACAGCTGCCCATAGGTGATCCCTGCCAGGCAGGCCTGATACAGCACACTGGCCCATGTGTACTATAAGGGTGCAGTCTGGGAGATGTCAGATGGTATCAGTGGCAGGGTTCTCCTACAGTGCACCCATTACAGGACATGGAGCACCCTGCTGTATGCAGCCCAGGTAATGCCTGTGTTCAGCACTGAATGGAACCCTGCACCAAGCACTGATACATTGTATCCACATTCTATTAGCAGCACTGAATGGGACCTGCACCAGGCTGTGACACTGCTACATTGTACCCACACAGGGCAGGACACGGATACATACCACCGGGAGAGCACCGGCACACTCACATGCATCAGTCCAGCGCGAGCCTCCCGCAAGGGATTAAGATCTTCTTTTTTTTTTTTTTTTTCAGGAGCTTGTTAGAAATAATGGAGGCGAAGGCTCCGCCCTCTATAACGTGTCATCAGATCACGTGACCACTCCTAGGCACCGTTAACTCTTGCATACCCAGAAATCTGCACATATAGGCTGTAGCTCTCTCATACATAGACTGTAGATAAAGTAACACAAATTAATATGAGAGAGAGAACACATCTATTTATTAGACATATTTATGTACAATATCTATGTAGATATGATACATGCATGTAAGAATATATCTGGATCTACAGTTATATATAACCCCACAACCAAAACAGTAATACACTATTATTTCTGCACATTATATATGTGTGTGTAATAATAATAATATATATATATATATATATATATATATATATATATATATATATATATATATATATATATATATATAAAGAGAGAGAGAGAGAGAGATCTATCCTGTTATGTGCACGCAAGGCAAGAGATGAACTCCCTAAGCCACTTACCGGCCCTAACCCCCTACACCCCTTGCCGGCCCTAACCCTAACCCCCTACGCCCCTTGCCGGCCCTAACCCAAACCCCCTACACCCCTTGCCAGGCCCTAACCCCCTACACCACTTACCGGCCCTAAACCCCTACACCACTTACCGGCCCTAAACCCCTACACCACTTACCGGCCCTAAACCCCTACACCACTTACCGGCCCTAAACCCCTACACCACTTACCGGCCCTAAACCCCTACACCACTTACCGGCCCTAAACCCCTACACCACTTACCGGCCCTAACCCTAAGCCCCTACACCCCTTGCTGGCCCTAACCATAATCCCTAAGCCCCTTACACCCCTTGCCGGCCCTAACCATGATCCCTAACCCTAAGCCCCTACACCCCTTGCCGGCCGTAACCCCCTACACCCCTTGCTGGCCCTAACCCTAAGCCCCTACACCCCTTGCCGGCCCTAACCCTAAGCCCCTACACCTCTTGCCGGCCCTAACCCTAAGCCCCTACACCCCTTGCTGGCCCTAACCCTAAGCCCCTACACCCCTTGCCGGCCCTAACCATAATCCCTAACCCTAAGCCCCTTACACCCCTTGCCGGCCGTAACCCCCTACACCCCTTGCTGGCCCTAACCCTAAGCCCCTACACCCCTTGCCGGCACTAACCCTAAGCCCCTACACCCCTTGCCGGCCCTAACCCTAAGCCCCTACACCCCTTGCCGGCCCTAACCCTAAGCCCCTACACCCCTTGCCGGCCCTAACCCTAAGCCCCTACACCCCTTGCCGGCCCTAACCATGATCCCTAACCCTAAGCCCCTTACACCCCTTGCCGGCCCTAACCATGATCCCTAACCCTAAGCCCCTACACCCCTTGCCGGCCGTAACCCCCTACACCCCTTGCCGGCCCTAACCCTAAGCCCCTACACCCCTTGCCGGCCCTAACCCTAAGCCCCTACACCCCTTGCCGACCCTAACCCTAAGCCCCTACACCTCTTGCCGGCCCTAACCCTAAGCCCCTACACCCCTTGCTGGCCTTAACCCTAAGCCCCTACACCCCTTGCCGGCCCTAACCCTAACCCCCTACACCCCTTGCCGACCCTAACTTCCTAACCCCCTAACTAGCCTAACCCCCTAAAAGTAACTTCCTAACCCTACACATACACACAAGTGGGTCTATATATACACATTTCAATGTACTGCACTGCGTCTTCAGGCAGCCTGCTGCCCCCAAAATTGTGCTTTTTTTTTTGCTGGGTGCACAAAGACAGCTCAGGCTTCACAAAGTACTACAAGATAGGGCCATAAAGACTCCTAGATCCACAAAAAGAAATAATTTTAAAGAAAATAAGAATATTACATTGACTCAAAGATAATCAGATACTGATGGTTAATAAATCAAGATTAAAAGGGATGAAGCAAACGTTAAAACTCTTTGCATTACTTTATTAATTGAAGGTGACTTCATGTTGCCCAATCATACTTGCCTTCAAGTCATTTTACCCTTTCTTAATTAACGCACAAAGCTAAAAACAACTGTATTTTTGTATTATAAAATCAAACAAGAGTAGCCCTTTAAACATAAAATAAGTACATACAAAAACAGTGAGCCAAATTAGCAGGGGTTTGTGTCTTAATTAGTTCTAAAACTCGGTTTAAATAATATGTATAATAATATGCAAAATACTTCATTTTAAAGGAAAAACATTAGACAGTTTTACATATATTTTTTTACCCAAAGGTCATGCTGTAAAGGGACATGTAAAACTAGCTTTTCTTCATTGTGCTGCATATTTGACATTAAGATAACACCTTACCCTCAGCAACCCTGGAGGGCTTCTGCCTTCTCAGAAAAAAGAGGCTGCAAAACTTTACATTATTTTCAGAAAGATGCACCAGAGTCTTTATTCTATCATAAAATATTTTGGTCCTATCCTCTTATGGTAGCGCAGGACAAGGCAGCAGCAGTGGCGGTGAGCATCCGCTAGATGGCGCTGCCGATATTCTGGTGCCATATCATAGAGTCAAGGCTTAGGGTTGGGGTTAGGCTAACATTATAAGCTTAGATCTTCTCTGACATATCGGCAGTGCGGAAAAATAAACGGCAGCTCCATCTAGCGGTTGGAGGCCGCACTGCAGCGGCGGACCTGTCCTGACACCATAACAGGATAGATCCAATATTTTTTTTAATTATTTAACTCTTTATTGTTGTACAATCATATAGTTGTGTTTTTTTTTTTTAATATGTCCTAATGAGTGCATATGTTGCTACCTTCCATAAGTGCTACCAGATCTGGATTTCTAATGATTAAATAAACAAATACAACTGCATGAGGCTGTTTGCTTCTCCCTGGACTTGACTGTTAAATCAAACAAAGCTGATAGGAAGTGAAATATTTCCTGTTATGTCCCCGCCAGCGCAGTGGCGTGCAGCTGGCGGTGGTGAGCAGAGACTTTGTTGAATTTGTTCTTAGGGTGAGGGTTAGGATAGTGGCAGATGATAAGCTTTTTCTGCCGTTACATAGAAAAATAGTGTTGCGCACTAACTCTAACCCTAAACCCTAACTCTGAGAACAAATTCATCAAAGTCTTGGCCAGCCACAATTGCACCACCTACTGGCTACTGCCAACCACTGCGTTATGCTTTTACAAGGATGGCAACAGACGGAGTTCAATATTAATTCACAAGGCTTTCCCCCACTTTGTATCATTTTACTGTAATTTTTCTAAAGAATAGAGCACTAATCGGATCTATCCTGTTGTGTATGTGCAAGAAATCGCCAGCTGCAGTGCCAGCAAGAAGGCGCTAGATGGCGCCGTCCGGTTTCAGGGAAGGCTTATAACTATTTCCCCCTCAGACATGGCGCAACTCGACGGCGCTGAATCAACAGCGAGGCCATCGCTATATTCGGCGTGGGCACTCGGCCCTCAAGAGCACCTCATAGCTCAGTACCTCTGTTGGCGCGCCTTATTTGCAATGAGCACCAATATTCTGAAAAAAAATTGGCGTCGCCAGGCACTACTGCTGCCAATCTTTTGCGTAAGGGAAGAGGGAAAGGACCCATTATCCCACCCCCCAAAAAACCAACACTTTAACAATGATTAAATATGCTCTTTAGCATTTTCATGACTCCGATGCCCCTATAATTACAGAGTAAAGGCTGATGTAGAGCCATTATAGAGAAAATAGGTGGATATCTAGTACTTTGTGATCTATAACTGACTCATGAACACCTGCAACTGAGGCCTGTGTGACATACCTGGATGGCTGTATTTATTACACAACCGCTGCTTAGATGACTAAGGTGGGAACTTTCTCAATGACATCATAATGCTTAGACCCAATCAATCAGAAGATTGGCCTTAGCAACTCTAGGTTTAATACACACTACAATGATTAATAGGTAGGAAAACATTATTTATATCCAATGTAATGCATAATATATGACATATGAGTTATTACACAAGTTTTTGGGGTGTTTCTCAAGCTTTTATCTACAAATTCAGATATAGGGTACAGTCAATGTATAGGATACAGGACAGATTTCAAGATATTCGTGTGTAATCAAGCAAATTAGCGATTCAAAAATTATATCACCCACCTGCACTGAGGCAAGAAATCCTGAGAACATGATGTTTTCACCCTGGCCCTCGAGGACACGAGTTGAACAAACCTTCCCGGGTTTAGTGATGATCTCTAAATATCAAACATTTCAACAGTAAAAAATGAATAAATAATTCTGAAATACATACAAATCTGTTTTTTCATGGCAATAGTTACACGTGCAAAGAAAATCTAAATTTCACAAACTAAACATAATACTTTTTTCCCCATATGATTAAAGGCACTTTATTATTACAAATAAAAAAAGGGCATCTATGAACAACAAATATATTAAATAGGAAAAAAATAAACTTAATATAAAGAGAGTGAAAAGATGAAACAGATGGATGAGCCGTAGTCAAATGGTTTTTCTTGGCTTTGTTTTGGAACATAGTCGACATGTTTGAAATTTGCAATTTATGCCACTGGGCTTATTTTCAGGAATTTTACACATAATAGGCTGAAGGTGTCAGTACAGAAAGCTGCTTGTAGAGAGAGAGCGGCCTCTAGTGGACATGAGAGAGAAGGACAAGCTATACTGTGGCAAATAAAAAGGCTACTGTAGGAAAATGGTTTACTAAAGTAAAAAGCTCCCAGCTTCATGAATGTAATACAAAAGAAAATACAGAGAACGGAGCTGACCGTCTGACATAAATTCACTAACCACAGATGAACTGGACATATTAAAAACTATGAGTTATCACATCATAATGGGGTGGCAATACCATTTTCATGTCACAATGTGCACTTTTATTAGTAGGAGGCAAAGTGAAAAAGAAGAGATTAAAGAGCATTATATATACACAGTAGAATCCCGGTTATCCGGCACACTACTTGCTAATCGGGACTCTCAAGCAACCGGCACCAATTCCCCAAAGTCAAAAAAACTCCCGCTAAACCGGCAGTTCGAGACTGCAAAAAACAAAATGGTAACTTTTTTCCTAATTGTTTTTTTTTGGCCCTAAATGACCTGGTTTAGGTGCTAATGCCTTTTTTAAAAGGTATTTTGAGGGGGTTTGGAGTGTTTAAGGGTTTAGACCCTTAAAAATCGGGGACTCGTGATTTACCGGAAACTACACGTATCCGGCAATAGGGAGTCCTCGTGGGTGCCGGATAACGGGAGTTTTACTGTATATCATATATAACTAGCGACTTGCCCATCAAAAAATGACAGCAATAGAATTGTAAGTCAGGTAATGCTGTTTGGTACACAAAGTAAGTGTTTTGGTTGTGTGAGTACCTTCGGCGCTCATTGCGAGCCTCTTGGTTGGTGTATGGTTGGTTATGAGAGCTCCTTTGGCGCTCATTGCAAGGTTTGCGGCGAAGGCCTTTTAGCTCGCATTGTGAGCCTCTCTGGTGTAGTTGTGGTCCTCTAAACACCGTTGGCGCTCATTATGAGGCGCGCGCTGAGCGCCTTTAGCATTTATTGTGATTCTGTTTTCTTTTTTCTTTTTTTTCTGTCTATGTATTTTGTAATGTTAATTAATTTGTAAAGTTAGAAATTAAAATACTTTACCTATTTGTAATTAATACTTGCAGGAAGCAATATGCCGAAGAGCTAACAATCTGTTTTGATGTTCCTGCAGCATACAAATGTAGATTTGCAGTGTTGTGGAGCTGAGGTGTAAGTGTCAGCAATGCGTGTAGTGTAAATAGGCTGCGTGCGCGAGGGGAAACCGTTTGTTTAGCTGTCTACTTCCGCATTTTGTAATTGTAATGTTATTAGTTTGCAGTTAGTGTTGTAAAATGGTTGCGATTGTGTATGTGTTAGGCGGGTGTGGAGCTTTTAGCGTGCTTCCTAATAGTGTATTTAGTAGGTGTTTTGCGTGCTTAGGGGTCCTGTAGCCTCATTTTCGTTTTTTTCCGCTGCCTTTTTTTCTCTCGCTTAGGGGATTTGAGTGACTAAAATCTTGAAATTGTATTTAAATTGGCGTGTAACCTCATTCCCAGACATCATGGCTGTCCCCCCTTACTGTGTATTTTTTTCTTATTTTAGTTTGTATTTTGTGTGTTTTTCATGTTTTTCGCTGTGCGTGGTGCGGCTGTTAAGTTCGTATTTTTTGAGGCTCGTATTTTTTTTTCTCTAAGTGGCGATTTCCTTTTGTAAGTGTTACAGGCCATAATTTTTTATAGGCGATTTCTCAAAGTGCTACGCGTCTTGCACTTTCAATTGTGTATTTGAATTTTGTGTTAATCTGTAGTTCTGCGGGTTGTAGGTATGATGCGCAAGGCGTGCGGGGTCGTAGGGATGAGCGCATATGGTGCTTATCTCCACCAGCACAAGGAGCGAATTCAGTCTGCAACTGCAGCCCTCGCTTCGCGAGCCCGCAGTTTTAGGGTTGCGTTACCAACAGATTTTGGCAAAGACGCGCTGCTGAGAACTATATATGTTACTAGCGAGTTGCCCGTCAAAAATTATAAAATAAAAATAAAATTGCCTTTGGCGCTCATGGTGTGGCTGGCAACGAGCGCCTTTGCGATCATATATAGTGGTGTTTTGTAAAGTGTTGTATATGTGTATGTTTTAATGAGAATTAATTACTAAATAAAGTACCGTAAATGATACCTTACTGATTTGTAGTTAATATATGCAGCAAGCAATGGTCTGAGGAGCGAACAATCAGTTTTGATATTCCTGCAGCATCCAATGTAGATTTGCAGTGTTGTTGAGCTGAGGTGTAAGTGTCAGCAATGTGTGCAGTGTAAATATGCTGCGTGCGCGAGGGGAAACCGTCAGTGTAGCAGGGTACTTCCGCATTCTGTAAGGTGGTGTTGTAAAATGGCGCCGAACGTGTATGTGGTACGCGGGTGTGGATTATTTAGTGTTCTTGCTAATGGTGTATGTTGTAGGTCATACAGGTTTTAGTAAAAGTCGTACGTGTCTGGCGTTTTTTTGCGGCTTTAGGGGTCGTATAGCCTCGGTTTCTTCGGCGGCCATTTTTTCTCTCGCTTAGGGGAGTTTGGAGTGTCTAAAACTTAAAATTCTACTGAAATCGATGTGTAACCCGTCTTCCAGACGTCCTGGGTGTCCCCCCTTGCTGTGGGTATTATTTTTGTTTGTTATTTGTGTGTATTTATTGTATTTTTTATGTTTTCGGCTGTGCGCAAGTTGTCCGTTAAGGTAGTATTTTTGCGAGTCCGTAATGTATTTTTTCAAAGACCCGTGGTTTGTATTTATTTTTCGGTAAGTCCGCAATTTTTTTGGGGTCAGTACCGCGGCTCATATTTTTTGTGTAAGTCCGTATTTAGTCATTGGGTGTTTTGTCGGCATTCGCGGTGTGCAATGAGTCTTGGGCTCATTGCAGCCGATGTAGGAGCCTCCACCTCCGCAAATGCGGCCCATCACTTCGAGGGTCCGCATTTGTACAGGGTCGAAGGGATAAGCGCCTATGATGCTCATCTCCACCTGCGCAAGAAGCGCCTTTGGCACTCCTTGCCTGGCCGCAACCGATTTGCGAGGTCCTCAGTTTCCCTGCTGCGTTATCAACGGATTTTGCCAAGCCTGACTGCTGACAACTATATATGTGATAGTTGGATACTGCAGGCCGTTGGTAACACTTAGGAATGTTGCAGGCCTGGCAAAGCGAGGCGAGCAGTTGAGGCACGCTTAGGCTGCAATGAGCACCGAAAGCGCTCATTGCAGGCCCTGCGATGAGTGCCAAACATGCACATCTCAAGGCCCGGGGACTTTGGACCAAAGAACATAAAACGGCTGAACCACATAACTGGAATCGCTAGCCCCGTAGGACTTAGGACTGAAGCCGGTACATACAACTGCAGCCTAGCAAAATTACGACTTTCAGTTTGTTTTTCAATTGAGTTGTACAGTTTATAGGTCACATTAAAGGTGGAAAAAGTTCTGAATTGATTTATCTTTGTCTCATATTTTTTACAGCACAGAAACCTGACATTTTAACAGGGGTGTGTAGACTTTTTATATCGTATGTATGTATGTATGTATGTATGTATGTATGTATATGTATATGTATATATATATATATATATATATATATATATATATATATATATATATATATATATATATATATATAGTTGAAATTTGGCCTAGGCAGACTGTATAGCATAATTCACATATAGTTATTCAGGGAGTATCACCACTTCAATAGTGCAATACGATGCTATATAATATACACAACATATGTTATAAAATACACCGCATAATATTGCGCCAGTATGCAAACATTTGCCACTATAACCAATCTTGGTCCTATCCTGTTATGCTGGCGCATGCTGGTGCAGCACAAGTCAGCAACAGTGGCGGTGAGGATCCGTTAGATGGCGCTGCCGATATTCCGGTGCCATATCATAGAGTCAAGGCTTATGTAAACTTTTAGGGTTTGTCCAAGGGTTCGGCTAAGATTTTAAGCTTAGAACTTCTCTCACATAATCGACAGTGCAGCAAAATATCGGCAGCGCCATCTATCGGTTGGAGGCCGCACTGCAGCGGCGTAACTGTCCCGACAACATAAACAACATACTTACTGCCATATTCCCATTGTGCAGACACAAACTTATTGTATACTAGCGACTTGCCCGTCAAAAAATGACGGCAATAAGATTGTAAGGCAGGTAATGTTGTTTGCGTGCAACATTAATTTTGTTGCTGTTTTAAGATCCTTCGGTGCTCATTGCGAGGCTCTGGGTTGTTTGTGTGCAATGAGCAGCGTTGGTCTTTTTTTTTTTTGGTATGGCAATGAATAATTAATAAACAAAAAAATGAATATACTTTACCTATTGTGAAGTAATATATGCAGGAAGCATTGTGTTGAAGAGCTGGCAATCTGTTTTCATGTTGGTGCAGCATCAGTGCTGTGGAGCTGCTGTGTAAGCGTCACGAATGTGTGCAGTGTAATAGTGTGCGTGCGCAAGGCAAATCCGTTAGGGTAGCTGTGTACTTCCGGATTGTATAAGTTAGTGTTCTAAAATGGCGCCTAATGTGTGGTATGCGGCTGTGGCTGATTTAGCATCCTTGTTTTCTTATCTCGTACGTCTTTTTCGGAAAATCCGTAGGTGTTTGGTGGTGTTTTGCGTCTTTGGAGTGCTGTAGCCTCGTTTTCTTCGGCGGCCATTTTTTCTCTCGCTTAGGGGATTTTCGGGTGTCTAAACTGTTTTATTTGGACTTAAATTGAGGTGTAACTTCAGTTTTCGAGGTCCTGGGTGCCCCCCCTTGCTGTAGGTAAGCTTTTTATGTATTTGTTGTGTGTATTTATTGTGTTTTTCTTCTGGTGGCGCGCCTTATATGCTGAAATCGGCAGTGCCATCTGTCGGCTGGAGGCGGAACTGCAGCTGTCAGATTTTGTGATGGTGAAGAGGGAAAGGACCCAATTGTGTACAATCTCAGTGGCGCTTACAAACTGTGTACAATTTTGGCAGCACCATCTAGCAGCTCCTTGCTGAAACTGCTCTAGTAGTAATAATAACAGGAAAGACCCGAAGTTTGTACTTCCTATGCAGCTGACCAGGGAAATTACTGCTGACATTTTTTTTTCCCCAGGGATAGAAGTCTCAATCAGGGGGCAGTCTTCTGAAATTGGGGAAATCTTGTTACCTTATATAAATATGCACACATCTGTTTTATGTACTCATGAAACGTTATTCTCAATAGGATGGCAATAACACACTTTAATGTGGAAGACATTTATGAAAATACATTGTAATGCAAGATTCATGTTAAAGGGGAGGTTTTGTCTATGGTTATGATATAGAACCAGGGTGAGAATGATAATGCCACAGTGTTTGCTTGTCAGCCAGTACCACATAGATTGGGTACTTATCCCATTTCCTAAGGCACACATACCTGCATTTAAAGGGCCAGTATACACACTTTATGTTATGCTTGTTTTGCAGTTCACTGTTAATTAACATAAAAAAAAAGCATGTACACACAGCAGCAAAGACAATCTTTAGGCAGACAATATAATTTAAAAACACATTAAATCACCTCATTACTGACCTCTGTTGTACACCCCACCTCTCTCATTGTTCTGGCATTGATTCGGGTGTCTTGGTAATGCTTGAATAATGGTATTTCAGTTGAAATCATTCACTTCTTTCAATAGTGCTTAGGACAATGATAAAAGTGGGGATGGATATAGCAACAGTACATTAACAGTTTTTAAATCATCTCTTCCGGCTAAAGCATTTACTTACTGCTTCCTGAACATGTATTTATTTATTAATTTAATTAATGTGATCTAAAACAATAGAGGTTTAACATGAAAAGTGCATACATTAGACCTTTAAGCAAAACCACTAATGGACTCTAAATATTACATGGACAAACAATATCACTCACATAAACTTCTTCCTTCCTGGTTGCCAGAAGATCTGATGAGGACAAGTAGCTCTCCTCCATCATGTCTGGGGGAGGAGAATTGTGGGCTGGTAGTCTGCTCACCTGCTGCTGATCAGAGCATGGTGAGAAGCTGTGCTGGATTAGAAGGAGATACACAGGGGGTACTGTTGGACGGTACAGAAAATATATTCAATGGAAGGGAAGATATCATGGGACCAAGGAATAAGGAGGACATATTCTGCACCCCCCGCCCAGGTATATTTATTCTGCTAGATGTCACTGCCAAGATTTTTCTGATGATGTCATGGCTTTAGGGTTAGGGTCATGGTTTAAGCTTGGAAATTGTGTACAATCTTAGCAGCGCTTACAAACTGTGTATCATTTCAACAGCGCCATCTAGCAGCTCCTTGCTGCGGCTGCCACTGCTGGAGTACTCAAAGCAGGAAAGATCCTTTAACCGCCATAGCGGTAATCCTGGGGTTCATTTTCTGTTCCTAAAGGGCCAAACCTGAGCCACGCTCAGAATTACACACTTCACATAAACACACACAGATTTTTTAATGTGTGTGTTTATGTGTAGAGAAGCAGCTATGTGGTATTTTTATACTATATGCGGTATACCCCAGATTTTATTTGGCTCCTGCACCCACAGGGGTGAACCACTACTATAAAATAGGTCATACTAAAATATGTTATAACAGCATTGGCAGAGGTTCGTGTTCCCATATCTAACAATTGTAAACACAGCATAAGCAGCTAAAATGGACTGAAGTGTCAGTGATGGAAATCAACTATTATAGTTGTCGTAATTGCGATTTGTCGGTAATGCTATGTTAAAAGTTATGGGCTTGCACATGCAAATTGGCACAGGAGAAGGGGGAGAGGCACAGGGGAGGAAAGACACAGGGGAGGGAGAGGGGGAAATAATTATTCAATATTTTAGAAAAAGTATGAAAAGGCACAGAGGGTGTACAGAGAGACACACAGGGTACACAGGGAGATAGTACATAAATAGACAGAAAACGCAATATACAACATTATATCATGCAGTCATTTTTGACGGGCAAGTCGCCTGACGGCCACCCCAGCCTGCTGTGGTTGGGAGTAGGGCCCTTTGACCTGGCAGGACCGGTATGGATGGAGGTGGCTAGCTGGGGGAGGCGGAGTTGTTATAGGCTGGTTTGGCGCCAAAAGTAAATAAGTAGTCCCCCAGCTAGACATGAGGGAAGATACCCACCCATCCCTAAAGTATTTTTGTTTAAAGTTGATATGTTTGTAATTAAAAATAAAAATAAGTAAATAAAAAAAAAAAAATTAAAAGAAAAGAAAAAAAGGAAATGGATAAAATGATGGATGTACATTGTCAAGTTTAAAGATTGTCTTGTTGTTTGGAGCACTTGTGATTGTTATTTTGTTTAAGTGTGCATTATATGCTAACAAATTATGTTTATGTTGTTGTCACAGCAGCGGGTCGTGAAGGGAGTCGCCGGGACAATGGAAAAATGGGTAAGATCCTACCCTACGATGGTACGGATGTTACAACACGGTAGGACCTGGATGAGGCTTCAGTGCGTAAGGCCTACTGTCTCTGGCCAGGCTCCTCCCCTCACGTGGTTATGTTTATTTATTAATGGTTATGGTTATTATGTTTACTTGTGTTTACCAATAAACGCTGTGGCCAGTCTTCCTCCCAATAAGTAGTTTGGCCCTCATTCAATTGCAATTTGGCCAATTGAATAGGGGTCTAAATAAGCACATAACATATTTTTTTAAAGAAGTTTTTACTTAGTAAACATCTATCCAAAAGCAAGGTTTTCACCAACTAAAAACGTATTTAAAAAAAATATGTTATGTGCTTATTTAGAGCACTATTCAATTGGCCAAATCGCAATTGAATGAGGGCCTTTGTGTCTAATCATTAAATTTAGCCTATGAAGTAGTTTGGGTCTAATTGTCATATGTTAGAGGTAATTGTGTTTAACCTATATCCGTACATACCAACTGGGCCTTGCTTAGGTCAAGTAGAACATAACACAGGTTTACAAGGTTTCTGTACCATGAACAATAATAGCTGCCTTTCACTATTATTTCAATCTCTCCTTTAAAAAACAGCCAGTACATCACATTTTTTTTTTATAGGTCATTTTAGTTCAATAATAAGTAATTGTTAGTTTTGAAGGGATACCTCAGTTGTTTTGGTTGGCAACGCTACTTACTTCCTCCTGACAAGAAGTGGAAGGAAACACCTCAACTAATCTCACTTTTGTTGTTTGTAAGGTTAAGGAAACATGTGCTGCTAATTTCACAGTAAACTTCAGTGCTAAAATGTAAAAAGGACAGCGTTGGTGGTGTATTTATTTACATATGTGTGTGGACACTATATTATAAAATTCCAGAGTCTTTAATGGTATATCTAAGTTTCCCTGTTCTTACCGTTCTCTAATCTAACACCTGCTGCTTATATCAGAAACACACATTACATGGAGTCATTCTATAAACATATAAACTTATTTTATTTAAAAATAAAACTTGTTTTCCACACCACCGAGCGGCTTACATGGATGCAGTAACCTACCAATAGAAACACTGCATTTGGGTATGGTTTTTAACCCTTTATTGACCTTCAGGTCAGCAGCAGGACAATGCACAGATCCTCCTGCTTCCTTCTGCAAGGGGACTACACATCCCATGATTCCTTTCTGCACAAACTGCCATCACTGATTGTTGCATTGTATTAAAATATATTAGCTGCCTGTGATTACCCAAAACAAATTTTGACTTTTATGCTAATTTTAGCAGAGATATCATAATATATATATATATATATATATATATAATAAATAATATATATTAATACATAATATTTATACAATATATTACATTACATTATATTATATCATAATATATCTGTGCTTAAAAGTTTGCATACTCTGGCAGAAATTGTGAAATGTTGGCATTTATTTTAAAAATATGACTAATCATGCAAAAAAAAAAAAAAAATTATTTTATTGAAGGATAGTGATCATATGAAGCCATTTATTATCACATGGTTGTTTGGCTCCTTTTTTAAATCATAATGATAACAGAAATCACCCAAAGGGCACCGATCAAAAGTTTACATACCCTTGAATGTTTGGCCCTGTTAAAGACACATAAGGTGACACAGGTTAAAATGGCAATTAAAGGTTAATTTCCCACACCTGTGGCTTTTTAAATTGCAATTGTCTTTGTAAAAATAGTCAATGAGCTTGTTAGCTCTCACGTGGTTGCACTGAGCAGGCTAAATAAGGAGTCATGGGGAGCAGAAAAGAACAATCAAATGACATGTGTAACAATGTAATGGAACTTCATAAAGCTGAAAAAGGATATAAAAATATATAAAAAGCCTTGTAAATGCCAGTCAGTACTGTTTAATCACTTAAGAAGTGGAACATTTGTGGATCTCTTGATACCAATCCAAGGTCAGGTAGACCAAGAAAGATTTCAGCCCCAACTGCCAGAAGGATTGTTCGGAATACAAAGAAAAACCTACAGGTAACCTAAGGAGAAATACAGACTGCTCTGGAAAAAGATGGTGTGTTTTTTTCAAGGAGCACATATAACTATACTTGAACAAAAATGAGCTGCATGGTCGAGTTGCCAGAAAGAAGCCTTTACTGCGCCAATGCCACAAAAAAGCCTGCTTACAATATGCATGGCAACACCTTGACACGTCTCACAGCTTCTGGCACACTATAATTTGGAGTGACGAGACCAAAATAGAGCTTTCTGGTCATAACCATAAGTGCTATGTTTGGAGTGGGGTCAACAAGGCCTATAGTGAAAAGAATACCATTCCCACTGTGATGCATGGTGGTGGCTTACTGATGTTTTGGGGGGGAAGGGGGGGGGTTAAACTCTAAAGGCACGGGGAATCTTTTGAAAATTGATGGCAAGATAAATGCCGGATGTTATCAGAAAATACTGGCAGACAATTTGCATTCTCCTGCACAAAGGCTGCGCATGGGATGCTCCTGGACTTTGGTTAGTCAAATTGGGACAAAACAGGAAAAAATAAATTAATCTCTACATACTACTACCATTATTAAAAATACTGAAAAAAATACACATGAAAATATTTTATTTCACAAAGAGTGCAATTCAAACACTGAAATATATCCAACCAAATTTGAGTATCAAATAACCAATCCACTTATATCACACAGGAAGTCAGTGAGGCGAAGCCCTTAAAGGGACAAAGAGGCTTCCCAGTTTGTAATATTAAAATAATCTACCTAAGTGTTTATTTTCATCTAAACATCATTTCATTAACAAGTGCTTAAAAGCTCTGTTTTTACCTACTGAAACCTTCAAACAATCCCTGCAAAGGTCCGCCCCTTTTTGCTCATGCATACAATGTTTCTATAGTACTAGATTTACTAGCCAATCACAGACTATGTCTTGACAGAAATTTAGCAACACACTGCTGAGACACAGTCTGTCATTGGCGAATAAACAATTCTATAGAAATATTATATGCAAGGACTACAGACCTTTGCAGAGAGTGTTTGGAAGTAATCACATACAGCCTTATTAAATTGCAATTCGGCTAATTGAAAAGGGCTCTATATAAGCACATAGCATTTTTTTTTTACAGAAGTTTTTGATTAGTGAAGACTTTGCTTTTGGATAGAAGTTCACTAGCTAAAAACTTCTGTAAACAAAATATGCTATGTGCTTAAATAGATCCCTATTCAATTGGCCAAATCGCAATTTAATAAGGCTGATAGTAGATTATCTTAATGTTAAAACAGGGAAGCCTCCATGTCCTCTGACACAGAGGAGACTACAAATATTGTATTATTGAAAACTGTATGTAATAACTAGTTTATATATTGAATATAATTTTTTTTAAATGTATTTTTTATACAAACTTACATTTTGTGATTTCAGCACGCCAATTGACCTTTCTGACCCACTCACCAAGCCAAGACTGATAGGTCTTTTTATAGGGTAATTATTACAAATAATTGGTTATTACACTGTTGGGCTCTGTTTTTGTTCACTGAAAAGCGACACACAACTGAAAAGACACAGTATTTTCAGACCACAGGGAGAAACTAGTACAATTAGGCTAATTAGTCATCTAGGGCCGGAGCACGAGCAGTCTTTGAAGCTGCATATTGCTTTATACTCCCACAATAATTTACAGTATGTTTACTTTAAGAAAATGTAATTTAAACCATAAGGAAGGGCTTTCTTTTTGTGACAAAAACATTGTTAACTTTATTCAAAGCCAAGACTTCTTGGATATTTTAGCTAAATTACTGTGCTTAAGATCTGGACTCTTCCTAATGGTGGACTCCTCATTATCATCATTAGCAAAGGAAATGGCAGCTGGCTGAGTAGGGAGATAGCTTATCTTCTCCTGTGATACACTTGAGGAGGTCTTTAGCACGAAGCGTTCTTGTATGGTGTCCTTTAGGTGTATTAGCAAGCTGTTTTGCTCAGGGTGTAAGACCATTGTCTTCTTCTTCTTGCTCTTGAACTCACAGCAGGTGTAGCATGCAGCAGTTAATATACGAAACACATAGAACCATCCGAGGTAATGTAACTCAACAATGTTCAAAACAAAACATCCCAGGCCTACCCCAAACATGAAGTTGAGGAAAACTGTTTTCTCTGTAGCCCTGGAAACAAAGCAATCGGTTGTGGTTGGACAAGGATACGTCTGACATCGGAAAAGGTGAGGAACCTCAAACCCAAAAAGATAATACTGCCCAACCAAGAACCCAATCTCCATGACAGACCTGAGAACCACATGAACAATGTAAATTATGTGCATCTTGTCAAATAATGGTATGGGGCCTTGAACAGTATCATTAGTGAACTTTGGTTTAAACCTATTTCCTTTCCTAGGGGTATCCTTGATGTTCATTTGCTCCTCAGCGTCCGGGTTGACATTGCTCTTTTGTAGATGGTCACCAATTGACAGGCTTTGAAGCAGCTCCATTACATAGGCCCTTTCCAGTTCAGTCCTCTCATCTTTGGCAATTTTATGTAGGACATAAATGATATAAAAAATGGAAGGTGTGGACACCAACACAATCTGAAAAATCCAGAACCTAAGATGTGATACTGGAGCAAAGCTGTCGTAACAAACATTGTTGCAACCCGGTTGTAGAGTATTACAGGTAAATTTAGACTGTTCATCTCCATACATGGCATCTCCCACTAATGTTACCAATAGAATCCGGAAAATGAGGAGCATTGTTAACCAGATCTTTCCAATGACTGTTGAATGGTTCTGAACTTCTGTTAAGAGACGTCCTAAGATAGACCAGTCACCCATTTTTTTACCTTGAAGAAAAATAATTGTGAGAGAGAGCAGTATTTATACATTCAAAAGTTAAGAGAAACATGAAGAAAATGTTATTTTACATGCAAATATGGTTGTAATACTTAAAACATGCTCTTCTAAATATATGATGGAAACAATCTTGTCTATTGCTTACACAGCTGCTAATATGGTTAGTTTTGTACAAATTTGAAAAACAGTGTATTTTTACTTGAACTAACCTCAAAATCCTACTTTAGATATTTTAAATGTGTTCATACGGATGTCATCCAATACAAAGCAGCTGCTATGTCTCAAATTGTGACTGCAAACTGTATGTATTCTTTATGCAACACTAGATTTTAGGCCCCATTGGGGGTATATCAATTAAAATTTAGGCTTATTCTGTCTTATGTTTGGATGAAACATTACAATTACCTTAGATATTTAAGGCAAAGCTTGATACAACATAGGTTTCTGCTGATACTGGCTTTCACATCCTGTGACTTCTCACCAACTTCATAACCCGGATAATTTAGAAAACAGTAATACAGTTTGCTTGGAGACGTAATCCATATGGTCAGAGTTACCAGCCTTGATTCCACTGGACCAACTGTATTAGCTCAGCCTATATGTGTGACGTGTGATGCCCACCTAGGATGTTGCTTAAATCCCATATTCATAAATATTACAGTGATCTTCTATTTCTCCTTGTGATTTAATTTATTTTCTCCTCATATATCACTACTAAATATCCTAGTATAGATCCATAAAGTAATTCACTATTTCTTTCCGTCGACTGAGAATAATTTATATAATACTAGGTTCTACATAATGAATCACTGGTATAAACATATAACTACTCCCTGGAATAGTATTTTTTATTTATTTTTAGCATCATTCAAGTGACATGCATTCTTTACTGCTGCCATCTTTTTTTATTATAAAGATCTGACAACCACAAAAACAACAATAATAAAATGAGATGAATACTGAAATAAAATGTAAAAATCCTTTAGAAGATGTGATAAATGTAATTATGTGGTACACTTGGTTAGCAATTATGTATTAATAAATCTACACTACACCAAAC
This sequence comes from Discoglossus pictus, assembly GCA_027410445.1. Lineage (NCBI taxonomy): Eukaryota > Metazoa > Chordata > Amphibia > Anura > Alytidae > Discoglossus > Discoglossus pictus. Next base: position 77,909,283 of record CM050164.1, on the reverse strand, counting down.
TTTGAAGTGGGAGGAGACTTTATTCCACAGGAATTAGATTGTAAGTCTGTGAGTTTTCAATCTTGCAATGTGCTTTGAGCTCAGAATCCTGTATCCATAGTGCTTTCCCCAAACACAGGGCCTTCCATCTTTTGTAATGAGTTAATATTGTTTTGCCTTGATCACAACGTATGTATAGCACTACGGAATATGTTGGCGAGTTACAAATAGCAGTAATAAAAATCTAATTAATTTACAGACACCATCTCGAGAAAGTAATAGACCAAATCAGTGGACAAAACAAGTGGATGCCTGTAGTAAAGACTAATTTGATATAAAGATAAAAAATATAAAATACAATGGTAACTTGGTACCCGTCGTTAATTAGTTCCAGAAGGCACGACAAGTGGCAAAAACTAAGAGTATCAAACAATAAAGAGTTACCAGAGGGAATAATGTAAATTCACTAATTCAGGTCTTACTAAGCACAACGAGTACCGAAGCAATTTTTGCTCTTCAAAATGCATTGAATACCAAACTCTGCGAGTTCTGAGGCAGACGAGTACCAAGGCACCACTGTACTAAAACAATTTGCCCATTATCAAGTATGATTATTCAAAACACCACATGGATTTTTTTTTTAAACAATGGCTCTTTAATATGTATATGTTATGGATCACATCTGAAATCTAAAAAATATTGACATTATCCAGTGACAGAAATGTACATAATGTTGAAATCATGTGGATCATGTTGACAGTACATAGTTTGTATATGTATTCTTATGATACACACATTTATATTATATAAATTGATATGTATATATATACACATTTTTTTTTAAGTTTGTATACATTTCAGTCATTTATTTAATTGCTTGTATGCAAACAGTCTACAGTACATTTGTTAATTGGTAAATAATGGTATTACTAAAAAAAGGGAGTGTTTTTTTCATTAAATTAAGTTTAAATATAAAAGTAATATATCCAGTAAGTTATTTTTTATTTTAAGTATTATTTAAACTAAGGTGCAAAGTAAAAAGCATCAACAATCAATTTCAATCAATCAATTTCTCTTTACAATAATTTTGATTTCTATGTCTAAGTATGACCAATTTAATTACAAAAATAACACAAAAGAAGCAAAAACAAAAAAAGAAAAATTTCTATGTGATTTTCTCACGTGAACGTTTAAAAAATCTCAGAGTGTCCTATTATATAATCTTTGGGGAAAAATCCCAAAGTCTCAAAGGGTTAAGATACTTACCTTATTGTGTATCTCCTTTAAAAAGGAGATAGAAAGCCCTCTTTAATTGGTGATTCACATCGTTCAGTTCCAGGTTACAGCAGTCTGTATGTGATGGACTCTCCCTCCCTGGGCCAGTGCAAAGAGAATAGGCTGACAGCACATATCCAAATTGTTTATCTCACACCCTCATTGTACACCATAGGAGGACAAAAAGGTTTGATTTACAGTGAGTGACAAAGACATAAGTGTAACATGGGGTCATCTCCTCTTTACAGCTATTCAGCAGCTCAGCACAACAGAACATGCCAGAAAAACGGGAAAAGAAAATGAATTGAAGGCCTATTTGCACCCAATGTGAATCTATATTCTAAATGTGAAGCTTTTGTGGTTTTATTGTATGAGCACTGGATGATGTATAAAAAAAATGGGTTGCAAAACCTTAATAACATTAATTTTAAGAGTAATAACAAATTGTTTTTTCTTCTGATAGACTTAATAAATACTTGATCATTGTTTTTAATGCTTGAATTTAAAGATCTCATTTTAAAAAAGTGTGCTGTTTTGAAGAAGTAGATAATGGGCAAAATGTTTTCACAAACTAAAAAAACTATAGCCTTTAATATATTAAACCCTTAAATAGTAAACTTTTATATACATGTATGCTACACTGCGGTTCCCTGGTGATCCAGGAGTTAGGAGTCAGTGATTTCACCACGTCAACTTGGGTTCGATTCCAGTCTTGGAACCAGGAGGTCACACCACCCTGAAGCTGAGCAGGGAGGGGCCTGGTCAGTACTTGGATGGAAGACCACCTTGGAATACTAGGAGCTTTATGCTGTGGCCCACTGGAGAAGGAACTCTGGCAACCCACTCCAGTATCTCTGCCATGAATACCCAGTGGATCAGCATAACAATGGACATAAAGATTTCCTGGTGGGTTACGGTTAATGAGGTCCTGAAGAATCAGAAACGACTGAACGACCCCACCCCAAAAAAATGCTGTACTGCAGTGTTCCATTTTCTTAACTGTGCATCTTGCCAATCTTTCCTGGTTTGTTGGTGATCCCGGGGGGCATGTTTTGAAAGCACTGATTATTTTATTAACCAACATATTTATTTTAACAATAGGTGAAATTAATATATATGAGGGATGTACTATGGGTGCGGTAAATTGTGATTGTTGTATAATAATTTCATAAAGCTATACAGAGCTAATTAAAATGCAATGTTGTTATTTGTTAACTATTTAGCAGTTAAATGATGGTATATGAATAATTTAAATAGATATGTGAAGCTTTTTCATAAAATGTAATAATATATACATAAGGGACTTTTTGGTCTGCAAAATAATAATATAAAAGCTACCCTCTAATCACCACTAAAAAGTCAAACTATACTCACTGGCATTTAAGGATTACTATGGTCATATTTTCTAAATTTACTATTTTGAAGAACTTTACACTTGAAAGTGTGCAACATATTTTTTAGAATGCAAATAGAAAAATAATACAGCCTCTAATTTATTATTTTGTTTATGCATTTATGCTGCTGTGCAGTCTACCATTTTGCTTTCAGTAGCTGAACTTTCTTAGATGGGAGGAGACTTTAAACAGACAGGAAGTTTATATTTACACAGTGGGGAAATAGCAGCAATCAATTCCAGCGCTCCCAGCAGCACCAATGGGAGACCTGCTAGTTAAGGTAAGAAAACAAAATGAATGCCTGCAGCTAAGAATAATTGCAGATAAAAGGTGCAACATCTTAATTGAGTGTATGTGATCTTTTTATTTTTTAAATTGTAATATTAACAGGATGTAGATAATTGTTGTTATAGGATAATATTTTGTTTTTATATATGCAACAACTTAATCAGGTATAAACATAAAAGCAATTCACAGATAAAAAAAGCAGAGCACACCCCTTAAGCTCCAAGTCAGTAGAAAACATGAAAAGCATCCAGCATGGAACCCCTGGGTCACAAGAAGAGTCCTCCAAAATTAAGATTTTCTCTCAAATGTTTTTACACTTATCATTTAAATAGCTGTTAATGTAGTAAGTTTGTTAAATATTTAACAAACATGAAATTGTGTTCCCAAACTACAGTGGTTCTTTAATACAATCCATATTCAATAATTTAAGAAAATATTCAGAATTAAACTTCATTTCAAACATTGGCCTGTAAGCTTCCAGTTGGGCCACATGCTTCCATCCTCCATTAAGAGCGTCAGAGCTAAATGGTTAGACATAAGTTTGTGTTCAGAGAGTTTGTGTTCACATGCTGCCTCCAAACCAAAGCTCATACAAAACTATTACATTACATTACAAAAATCAATTTAAAATAGCAAACTTCCAATGAATGGGGAGCACCTGCTCCTGTCTTACCACTTAACATTGCTTGTCTGCCATGGTTGCTTCCACGCCCTAGTTTTAGAACGGTCCCCTCTCCATTCTTGTAACATTTCTATTACTATTTATATATGTAACTATGGAAATATACAGACAGCCCAAAGGAACTGCTTTGCTAGCAAAGGAAATTGCCAATATGGCAAAAGCTCTAGGGATGAATGCAGGCTAAGGTTGATGATAATGTACTTGGAACAGATCTCACTGCTAGGGCTTAAACTGGAGAAACTCTAGTCACAGGACAGGACAACTGATGTTATGTCAAAGACAAATGAATGAGTACAGCCGTTCATTAAAGATACCTGTAATGATATAGGTATCACAAGGTTTTGGAGACCAGCAGCCTAGGTCAGCAATAATCCAATTCAGCAACTTTGTAGGTGAAACAGGAACAAGCTTTATTGAAGGGATCAGGAACCACAATAATCTGGCAAGGTACATTGACAGGAAGTGCCTTATATAGGCCAAGGACCAGACACCTGACCAGACACAGCTGAAGAGACTTAGTCACTGATGCTATTGCTAGCAGAGTCAAGGTTATCAGATCTCCAGGAATTTCACAAAGGCAGGCTGGTGCAGTGGTAGGGAAGAGGATCAGTAGCCTGGGGACCAGGGTTCAAAACCCAGCAGAGTCAATTCCTCACAATAAGCCCGTAGCAGGATCAGCACACCCGGAAAGGTTTGTGGCTTGAAATTCGGCTACATTACAGAGCTATAAAATTGAACCATGCTGCGAGTTACAGGCCGTAGACGCAAATCCGTAAACATTTCTTGCTCACGTTAGATGTCCGGCCATGAACATGATCAATTAGTCAAACCGGTAGTTACAGGTTTAGCCAGAGCCAATGACAAATGAGATCGTCAGCATTATGTCACTGAAAAATGGAGGTTAGATTTCAAAGCCTTACGGGTTTCAATTACGAGTCTCGATCGGACCCGCATTGCAGAAATAATGCAATATTAATAAATCAGTAAATATTATATTCTAGTCCATGCGAGTTTCATTATATGTATTAACACATTGATTGCTGGGATCGATATAACACGGAAATTAAACAGAAATAAAAGTATTTTATATTGCAGATTTGCGAGCTTGAGAATGTTGTGCTATTCATTTTAATACCTAACATCACTCTCTCTTTCATTTTATGTACAGTAGTGTGTTTATATTTGCATTTACAGTGCTATGGATAGTACTTTAACCCACTTGTGGGTCCTCTCTAGTACCCGTTGGCTTTTTGTCTCCATTTGCGGTTACCAGGTTTGAATGCCAGTGGATTCGTAGCAATTTAACAGTGATTTTCTAACGAAACAGTTATAAACTTGACAGACCAAAGGATTTGCGTCCGCGAAGTTCAAATTTCGATGTCTCGTAGGGTTTTTCCACCTGTAACCCATAGATTGTTAGTGGGTTGCTTTACGGGGCCAATTTAATAGCCGTTAGTCTTGCGGGCTACGTTACGAGCTACAGTTTTACACGTTGAGAGAATGTATTAGGGCTGTTAGTGTTCTTGAGATGGATCACTCCAGCTGTTCAGTTCTTTTAATTGATCAGTACAAGTGTATAATTGGATGTGAGTCGCTGTTACAAATGTACAAAGGCTGATTTACCCGGCATTGCTCTTTGTTTACGTGGTGTCTGCAAAATAAACTACATTTTCCATAGTCACCTTGGTTTTCATTTTGTGAAATTATCACAAAATTTGATTTAATTTGATACATTGCTGTGAGGAATGTTACAATAAATTCAAACAAATTCTACATTCTTTTTGGCAAGTGATTAAATAAACACATACATGAGGTTTAATTATATATATTTTTTGAACATAAACAGCCTTATTAAATTGTGATTCGGTAAATTTAAAAGGGCTCTATTTAAGCACACCGCATATTTTATTTACAGAAGTTTTTAGTTGGGGAAGACCTTGCTTTTGGATAGAAGTTCACTAACTAAAAACTTCTGTGAAAAAAAAATATGCTGTATGTTTAAATAGAGCCCTTTTAAATTTACTGAATCGCAATTTAATAAGGCTGTTAATGTGTATTCAACAAATAGAAAATAGAAAACATATATATAAAAAATATCTTTACAAGGATAAACTTTATAGAAATACTGCATTATAAAATACAACAACCAAACAAACATTATGTTACTATATCTCTATATAATACTCTCTACATAATACCCCTTTTGCCAGGTCTGTCTTCTCGGTTCTGCATCAGGTAAGGAAGTCTGCTCCACAGGATTTTTCTCTGGAGCTGCTTTCTCCCGAAAGTCTATACACACTAAACTTACTTTGATTTTGAGTTTTATACAATATCTTGGCCCACAATAGTTACACAAAACCAGTTTAACCATCACACAGGAAAAGCCATGGCCATGTGTTTTCACACAACTGTTCATGCCATATTTTAAAACACGTCCTTGCATAATACATTATGTGTACCCTTCCTGGAGCAACATAAACACTATAAACATATATTTTTTTAGATGTTATCTCCTACAGTGTTCATTTCAATAGAAATCCCATACTGCATCTTACATGGCTAATCAAGGTTCAAATTATCTAACAATCCCACATCCAAGAAATGAAGGACAAAGCTGCAGAATGGGGAAACAAAAAACAAGAAGACCCCAGAACTGAAGAAAAAGAAGAAGCATGTGGACAAAACCAAGTCCTTCTAAAGCTGCAGAAGAAATGTAATGGTGAGCAAAAATAACTCAATGCTCCAATACCACAAGAAAGTAAAGAAGAAGAAGCAAAAACAGAGCAAGGAAGTACCTGAAGCACAGCAAGAAACATCTGATGCCAAAGGCAGCAAGGATAATATTGGCAAAACAACTGAAAAATAAAATTAAGAAAACCGAGGAAAAATATTCTGATAAAGAACCTGCACCTAAATTTTTTTAAAACCGACCCGTCCCAGGATAATATGAGCATAGAGTCTGAATAAGTGGAAGTGAGCGAGGAGTAGGAAGTGCTAGCTTTGGAGAAATCAGAAGGAAACCATTAATAGTCTGCAAGCAAAAGTTGTAATTTATCTATTTCTAATTCAATCACAAATATTGCAAACTGTAACACAATGGTGAAGACCTGGTGGATCAAGCACGGACAGGCACTGGAAAGACATTCTTTTTCTCACTTCCTCTGATTGACAAATTAAAGAAGGTTCAATAGCCCCTGACGAGAGGAATAGCTCCAAGGGTGCTGCTTCTCATTCCCACCAGAGAGTTGGCTATGCAGATTATGAATGAAAGCCACAGCATGACAAGAAAACTGTTGAGTTTCTGTGGATGGACACCATATCAGTAGCAGATATTTTCTATTAAGGATGGATTTGATATTCTGCTTGGGACACCTGGCCATATGAAAGATCTCATCCAGAACCATTGCTTGGACCTGATTCTACAGAAGCACATGGTGTTGGATGAAGTGAATATGATGTTTGATATGGGTGTTTCTTAGCAGGTTGAGGAAATCTTATTTGTCTGCATTAAATCTGACCATAAGGATAATCTACAGACTCTGCTGTTCTCTGCAACATGTCCTGACTGGATGTACAATGTGGCTAAAAAATATATGCAAAACGTATATGAAAAGATTGACCCTGCGGGACACAGAAGCCAGTAAGCTTCGATCACTGTGGAGCATTTAGCCATTGAATGCACCAGATCTCAGAAGGCTCACGTCCTTGGAGATATTGATCAGATCTACAGTGGAAGCCATGAGAAAACCATCATATTCTGTGACTCCAATTGAGAAGCTCATAAGTTATCCACAAACTGTGGCTCATTAAAAGAGTCTGTCAAACCTTTACACGGAGACTGCTAGTAAAAAGGGATGCTAAATGGATTCAGACAGGGTTCGTTTGAAGTTCTTATTACATCTAAGGTATCAGCTGGTGGCCTTGATATTCCAGAAGAAGATTTATAGTACTGTATTCTGCACTGAAGGAAGCATATTCTCCAGAAGTACAGGTGTCTGCCTATCTCTCTGTGAACCCTGGAAGTGCCAATACCTGCGCACTGTGGAGCGCAGCAGGGGAATCACAAGCAAACATGTTGGCATTCCTTCTGTAATTAAATGTTGTCAAGTTCTCCAGTGCTGACGCCATCAAGTCACATCAACCTAACTGACTTTATTGAGCATTTTAAAGTATACACAGAAGATCTGTTTGAGAAGAAGGGGGCGGTAACTGCTCTGACTGCAGCATTGGCTCATATATCTGGAGCAACATTAATTATACAGCAGTCACTGCTCAACATGGATGAAGGACTCCATAGGCATGTGTTTTTATGTCAAGACAGAAATGGTTCAGACTGTGCAGGAAACCTGGTAAGACAAAAGAAGCTGGCACATGTTGTTGCAGAATTACCTGAACTTCACGAATCAAAGAAAGATCTGAAAGGCCCAAGGAACAGAAGATCTGGTGGCAGAAGAAGGGGGAATTTGGCAGAAAAAATACTTAGAGAAATCCTCCAGAAATAATTCCTCACAGATAGGCAGAAATAACGGGGACTTTAGAAAAGCCACTAAAGGCTCTAAAAGGGGTCACAAAAGACATCTGTTACCTGCTGTATGCCATGAAGGACTGTTGTGCAATTTTGATCAGAAAATATATTTATTTTGGTCAGGAAATATATTTATTAAAAAATAATTTTAATATTAAAAAAAGTATTATATGCTACTGTATTGTGTGTTTCTCCTTAAGTGACGAAAACACAGGCACAAACCTAGAGGAGACTGGTGTCTGATGAGGGATTACCTGGTCTTGGATTTGAAGGCCGTCCACATTTCAGGCCTTAATGCTCCCTACAGCAGCTATACAGGAGAACAACTGAAAACACGGAGTATGATGAAGGACTCCACAGGCACGTGTTTTGATGTCTAGACAGACATGGTTCAGTCTGTGCATGAAACCTGGAAAATACAAGACTGTGGCACTTACCTGTTGTTACCACATTACCTGAACTTCATAAATCAAAGAAAGATCTGCAAGGCCCAAGGAACAGAAGCTGACGTCAGAAGAAGGAGACCATTTGACAGAAGATATAATTTGAGAAATAACTCCAGAAATGATTCCTCACAGCGAAGATGCCCTGAAGGGACCATTGTGCAATTTTGATCAGGAAATACATTTATTTAAAAATGATTGGAATAATAATTAAAAAAAACTTTTATAGGGTCCTGTATTGTGTTTCTCCATAAGAGAAGAAAACACTGGCACAAACCTAGAGGAGACTGGTGTTTGATGAGGGATTACCTGGTCTTGGATTTGAAGACTACCCACATTTCAGGCCTTAATGCTCCCTACAGCAGCTATGCAGGAGAATAACTGAAAACAAAAGGAATTTAGCAAATTACAGGCTAACAAAGTTGATCAGAAGCAAGCTGCCTGGGAATAAGAGAGGAATTGGAATTGGAGCCGGTCATTTTCTAAAACGAATGCCTAGTAAAGATCATGTGGAAGCATGTCTCCTGACCTTTAAAGAACTGGCGTATGTGGTCAAGCTCAGAAAGCCTACATTGTCATAGATGCAGAAAAGGGAATGAATTATGATGACCTGAAAGTAGAGATCCTTGACAGAGGTGGAGTTACCAGAGCATAGAGATTCCGCTCATGGAAGTTTTTGGACAGTGAGACCCTACATTGTTATGCCAAGGAAGAGCTACTGGACATAAAAGAGTTCCCACAATCTAGTCAGTGATCTTACTGTCTTCTGGATAAATATGACAGTTATGATATATTGAATCCTAAATAGTGGCATGCTTCTCTCTACCCAAGCTCAGGGTGCAGCTACCCGTTGCAAAGGTCGCTGATGTTGTCAGCAAAGTTCAAAGAGTAAACCGCATTTGCTGTAACTCACTGAGTTCAAAATCAGCCTCAGTGTATTATACCTGGTACACTCTGACTGGCCTTATATAGGGCCAATCAGGAGTTACTGGTCATACCCTATGTTGTGCAGAAACTGGATGCCAGTGCACACCACTGCGGAGAGGGATCTGCATACAGGTAGGTCTGCAGATAGTGAAGGAGGAATGTGTGTAACTGGGAGTGCAGTACATACATACCACTTCCTGTCTACCCTCCACCAAAGGAAGACTGGCTACACCCGCAGAGACCCAATGCTTTCCCATCCAGAGGAAATCCAGCAAGCTACTCTGGCTACTGCTGACAAACGTGGAGGTCAGACTCCGACAGAGAAGTCCATGCCTTAGCAGATATATGTCCTAGCTTATATGTACTAGTCCATGATATTTATAAAATTCACTAGAGCTAACCTGGTTACTAACTAAGACCCTGACCTTAGAGGTCTCCATAGTTGCATATATACATGTATGTGTATGTATATATGTGTATGTATATATTTGTATATATATATATGTATATATATATATATATATATATATATATATGGGTATATATATATATATATATATATATATGGGTATATATGTGTATATATGTGTATGTGTGTGTGTATATGTGTATGGGTATATATGCATACATTAAAAGATTTTATGTCTTATTGTATATAGGTTCTAGTTATCTAGACACATATCCATTCAATAGGTGGAGGCATGTACCCGCCTTCATCCATATAATGGACAAATAAAGGCTTAAAAATATTATGGTATATAAAGCATACAATATTTTTGTCCAATATTTGTGCTTTTTATAGGAACACCAATCACTGAAGAAGCTGCAACAAAGATCAGCGAAACGCGTTTGTTCTACCATTTACATACATACACACTTTTAGGGTACTTTCCCACTGATAAACATTGAGACCTAGTGTCTTTTATGACATCACAGTTCTTATTGTATTTTTTACCAATTTTTACTACATTGGCCAGTATGTTTTTTATGGCATAATAAAAGTATATCTTTTCAAGGAATTGAGTGTGTGTGTGTATCTTTTCATTAGACTTGGATTTAGATCACATAGACACACATGAACATATACACATATATATGGAATCATTGGTGCATACTCTTATATAGAGATATACAGAAATTGGAGTGTTTTTGTCAGTATACCTGACACCTCACAGAGGTAATTTCAAGTACATCTCATAGATCATAGAAACACACTGTATATTGGTGTGCACTACGAAAACCATGAAGAGTTCTTGAAATATCCCTTCTGACACCTACCTGTGAGAGAATCACATCCAGCTTTTAAGTACCTCACATTCTGGAGGTCACCAAAGGTGAGAGACAACTCTGTCAAAGTACACTGTCTAATACTATGAAGAGGCACAAAGTAATCTGCACTAGGAGTATCTATTACACTTTCTCCCCCTCCCTTCTTTCTTATATCTAGTACTTCAAATACACCACATTTGCCGGTGTACCAGGAGAAGCAGCCTCCTCCAAGTGTGAGATCTACAGAGCCCTAGGAATATAACAACAAGACCCATCCAAGATCCCGTAGAAATAGTGTGGAAATATACTAACATCCACATATTATCCACATCAACATATTATCTACAGAAACAGAGAGAGAATTATCTTGGACTGAGATTATTTGAGTAAACTAAGAGCTAAAGCCCAAATTGGGAATACAAAAAGCCCAATACCATATCCATAGCTGAGAGGCCACCAGCTGATTGATCACCAGAGTCCTCCACCTAAGATAAAGCATTTTTTCAGACCCTCCATTGTCCCAGACAAGTGAGGACACTGTCCTCTAACTCCATCAGGATGTCTGGGATGGAAGAGTCCACAGCAGACTGGTAAACCCCCAAATATTTGATAACATCTGGCTCGGCATAACAAATGTTTATCAAGACACTGGAGAAGATTTGAACTAAAACTTGTGCAGGAACCTTATAGGTGAGAGCAATGAAAAGGCCTCCACAAGAAACCCAGTCAACTATACCTGGTGAATGGATGATGATAGTTTAGAAAGAAAACTCCTTGTAAAGTCCTCTGGCCCAGAGAAAGGGGAGATCAAACAGATGATTACAGCCATTGTTCTTTCAAAAGAAAACTGGAATTCTTCCTGAAGTGGATGATGAGAAAGATGAGGGTTTGGAGACTGAGCTGGTGGAAGAGGAACCACCATTCCTAAGAGGACAAATCAGAGCATGCACATGAGTTTTATTATAATAGTGAAGAATCTTAGAAGCTCTCTGTCTCAGACAGCCATGATACAGAGTGCTCTGGTCAAGGAGAGGCAAGAGCCCAAACAAGCAAGAATGGCACTGAAGTACTGGGTGGACCCTCTGCCTGACACTGACAGCAGGTAAATTGCTGCTGATATGAGGGATATTGGCGTGATGCCAAAGTACATTCCTGAGTGAAAGAAGATACATATGTCAATCCTGGAGCAGAGGCACAGACTTCCCATTTTTAAGTTGAAAGGGCAATTTATACAGAAGCTGCAGCACAATGGCCAACAGGAGGAGCAACATCTCCTCACTAATTACTTGTCTCAGAGAAAAGCAGAAATTTTTAATCCCTCCTCCCAGCTACAAGAGACAGAAGATTCCCTGCAGCAGAGGGATACATACTCTACAATCTGGCCGATCTCTCTGATCTGGAGACACAATTGTCTTAGATGAATGCTTGTCCAGAATAGACTCCAGGACCTGAGTACACAAAGTGCTACACTGAGTGAAGAGCTATGTCTACAGAAAGTTGCTGTGCAAAGCACAGAGAGAAGGCGGCATAAAGTCTAAATGAGCAGCTGGAGTTATTCACGGAGGGCCTGATGAACAAGACAGAGGCGATTCTTCATCTGAATATGCAGCAAGCTTTCCAGCGCAAGCAGAGTGTTGCTATACAACTGTTTGTGGAGGAGAAGCCACAGCTGAAGAAAGAGAAGAAAAAGCTGCAAGCCCTAGAGGCAAAGCAAGAAGAAAAATTGGAAAAGAAGAAACAAAAAAGCTTAATGTTGAACACCAACAAGTAGCCAAACTGTGGTGTTTCTTACACAATAAATAAGCAGATATTAGGCCACCTGAGCAATACTGTAAGCTGTTTAGTTTACACCTCCAACTAAAAAACTGTAGAGTAGGAATCTGTTTAATGAGCATTAAACTAGAACGCCTTAAAGATTGTAACTCTCTGTGTGTAAATACACAGTAAGAGAAAAGCACTAGGCAATAAATATATAAGTAAAAACATAAATCTGTGATAAAAGATAAGAAATAATCACATATATACAGTAGTTGTGGACCAAGAACGCTGTTTGGAACATTTGCGATGTTGGTCACGCAGTTGCGACCTTGTGAAGCGAGGCGAGCGAGCGCCAACTTCACACATGAAAGCATCGGAAAGCGAGGCAAAGCAGCTGCGCAGCACTTAGGCTGCAATGACTGCCAAAGGTGCTCATTGCAGCCAGCAGCGCCGTCACACATGCGAGCCTCGCAAAGCAAGGCTAAACAGCCACACAGTACTTACGATGCACTGTTCAAGCGCATAACTCTAAAAACCCACCAAAAATAATAAATCATCTACAAAAAAATATAACTCACACACAGCACAGGGTGAGACACATGTACCCTGGGAGTGAGGTTGCAAGCGAATTACTCCCATATTTGGGTTTTTTGGTCATTCGAAAATCGCCTAAGCGAGGAAATAAATGACAGACGAAAAACACAAAATTTCCAAAACTGTGGCTCAGCAACACCAAGCACGCAGGACATAATAAATACACGCTGCTTAACACAGTAACACACAACAACAACGCAGGACTTAGCAGAAAACACTAAGGGACTTAGAAAATACACGCCGCAGGACTTAGGCGAAAACACTAACACACAAACACTAACAGCTCAAAACCGTAAAGACGATCACCAAGCAAGTAACACACGCGAACAATGCAAACCGGTGTCCCTGATCTTCGTGTGGAACGTAATTTCGTCCATTTTAGAGTAGCCAAGAGCGTAACTCAATAAATCTGCATTCTACACCATGAAATGGCGGAAAAGTGGTAAACTGTGCATGCGCAGGTTTGTCCTCGCACTTCCACTCTATAAATACTACAAACCTTCCAGAATTTCCTCACTTTCTCCTCAGATACTCTGCACGTTATCAGAGGACGCATTTTATTAAGAGATTGTTACCTCTTAATGATTTTCAACAAATACATTGCAAGATAATAGGTAAAATATTAATATTTATTTTTTAATTTATTAATTGAAAAAAAAAAAAAAGGAAATATTACTGAATACGTGATTAAACACATGCTAAGTTTCCTCTATGATTTTTTATAAATATATAGAAAGATAAGAAGTAAAGCCTTATTACTCCTTAATTTATTAAATAATTTATTAAGCTAAAAAAAAACTTACCGTACTTAACACATTGTATGCTGTGTACCTTTGTATTGTATAACATATAGACATTCCTCAAATATAATTTTAAACTTTGCAGGTGTCAGTCTATTTGACAGTGACACAGATTTTGCCTGCAGTGTCTGTTTTATAACACACTCACACATGTGCATGAAGTAAAAGACACCAAGTTAGAAGCATGATGTACACTATATTTTAGTAAATTTATGTTTTTCATATTCAGTACATATTATATATATAAAAATATATAAAAGAGGTAAACCCTTAATACTCATTAATTTGTTCAATAATGTATTAACTTGCCAGCTGTCAGTCAATTTGACAGTGACACAGAATTTGCCTGCAGGGGCTGTATCATAACAGACTGACACATGTGCATGAAGTAAAAGAAACAAACTTAGAAGGATGATATACACTATATTTTATAAAATTAATTGATTGAATATTTACTGCATATTACAGTATCATAAGCTATTATTATTTTTTTAATATTATTTTATTAAAAAAATAAAATAAAATTGTAGGATCATGTAACTGAAGAAATGCTAAATTACCTGTTTAGGTTTTCTACCAAATACATAGAAAGATAACATGTAAAGTATTACTACTAATTTGTGTACTCTGAGATTTCATAACACAAAATAATTTATATTTCACCATGATGTCATTGAACACATTGTAAGATGTATTACTTTGGACAGTATAACATATACTAATTACTGAAATCTCATTTCACACTTTGCAGGTGTCTGCACATTTTACACTGACACAGATTAAAGACAGCAACTTATAACAACAAGGTACAGTATATTTGAATTACATTCATTTATATATATATTTTTTATATATTATAATACGTTATAGCCTATTTTATTTATATGCTTAACACATTTATAATGTACAGTATATTTCAGTACATTAATTGATTAAATAATTCTTACATATTATATTACGTTATAGACAATTTAATTTTAAATGCATAACAAATTAGTCTGAGGTCTTTTGCTATCTCACTTCATTAAATCTAAAATCCCAAAAAGTAGATAGTTCATTAGTTCATTAAAATAGTATACTATATATTCAGAAGCTTCTTTCAAACTTTGCAGGTGTCTCTCCATTTCACTGGAACACAAACGTTTGCTGCAGTGAGGGTTTCTGGACAGAGACTTCACTTACAACTAATAGGTAATGGATATTTCATGTGCGTGCAATCACATTCCTCCTTCTCCCCTCCCCAGGGTCTCTTGGCCTACTCCTCTGTGTTTGTTTCCCACCACCTCTCACTACTCTGGATTTCTTTACTGCCTCTCCCTCCTCTGTGTCTCTTACTACCCCTCTCCACACTCCACCCCCCCCTCTCCTTGCCCTCTGTGTCTTCATCCCCCTACACTGGGTGTTTTCACCCTCATCTGCCTCCCCTCTGTCTCTTCCCCACCCGTTTCACTCCCCTAGGTCTCTTCAGCACCCCCTCTCCGTACCCTGTGTCTCTTATTCCCCCCTCTACCTTCAGTGTGTCTCTTCCCACCCCCTCTCCCTCCTCTGTGTCTCTTTGCCCCACTCTCTCCCGCCTCCCCCACCCTCTCCATCATCTGTGTTTCTTACACATCCTCTCCACCCCTGTGTCGCCTGCCCCTCCTGAACCCCCCACCTGTGTCTCTCCCCCCTGCTCTACCCCTCCTTTCACTCTCCTGTGTCTGCCCCCTTGGCAGGTGGCTGTAGAATGTAGTCTCTATATTATATTACAATCTCTATATTACCTCTTTATCACGCACTGCACTCTCCTGCTCACACACATGCACTACACTTTCTCACACACACACATTACACTCTCACACACACTGCACTCTAAAACACAATCACTTTATCACGCACTCTCTGTAGCACTCAGTCTGCACTATCCCTCTCTATAACACACTACTCTCTCTCTCTCTCTATCACACCTTGCACTCTCTTGCCTACTGACCCTCACACTCATCTCATGCGCCAGTACAACATTAAATATATATATATATATAAAAAAAATGCATGTGTTTATCCATTTGAAATTCAACTAATTTCAAATCAATGATTGAAGAAAATTCAAATGGTTCTATATAATCATATGTAGTTTACAAAAGCTTTACATTTTACATTACAGATTACAATGGCTGAAAAGATTGAAAGCAGGAAGGAAGCCAATCAACGTAACGACAGAGAACGAAAACAAAGATGGAGAGAAAAACAGTCGGAGGCCACCAAGAAGAGAGTACAAGAAGAAGAGCGTGACAGAATGTATCGCAAAGGACATGCTGCGTTGACAACAGTGGGAAACCCAGGTGAAGAGGTAAGCTACATTAAATGATTCATTCACATACAAATGCCTCCTTTACATCATTGGTACGATGCAAATAAGCATTAATATTTATAATTACAGTTTTATACGGATGATAAACCAGAAACCAGCAACCAGTATAAATAGCGTCTGGCCAACAAACGCAAAAAAAAGATGGAGACATAAACAATCGGAGGAGAGTAAGACCTGACAACGAATGTCCAAGAAACGACACATGGATTCGACCAAACGTCCACGTAAGAGACTTAGGAAACTAAAACAAATTGAACCACAAACATGTGAATATGGTAATAATGTAGATATTGATTCTAATGTTCATCTGCATTCACAGGAAAATCCATTATTTACACATATAAATGTTGAATGTGCTTTGTCAATTTTGTGGGGCTTAACATTTTCTTAGTGAAAGACCAAGAGATGGTAAGTTCATTAGTTGTTGTCAAAAGGGAAAAGTAAACCTGCCAGAAGAGCAGAATTCCCAAACTATCTACAAAATATAATGAGTGACCCAAGTTTCCCAAATTACAAACATTTTAAACAAAATATACGCTTTTACAATAGTGCCATTTATTTTGTATAATAGGTGCTACATTAGCTAAAAAGTTTCAGGGCATGGCCCTTACTGCTTTAAAGTTCAAGGCCAAATTTACCACCATACTTCCCATTTACACCCTCAGGAAGGAGAGCAAAGAAAATTTGCTCAACTATATGTACTTGATAAAAACAAAGCTGTGGAACAATGAATGCAGCTTGCAGAAAATAGAAAATGCTCACCCACTGTTTTTAAGGAGCTTGATAAGATTATGGAAAAAAATCCATACACTC
This sequence comes from Discoglossus pictus, assembly GCA_027410445.1. Classification (NCBI taxonomy): domain Eukaryota; kingdom Metazoa; phylum Chordata; class Amphibia; order Anura; family Alytidae; genus Discoglossus; species Discoglossus pictus. The sequence goes on along the minus strand of CM050164.1, from coordinate 77,892,186 downwards.
AAGCTTATAAAAAAACTCTCAGAAGTTGAACAACAACAATGTATTCATGCTGAACAAAATTAGTTGCCAATAGCAAGAGTCAATATGGTTCTTCGAAGAGACCTGCATTCTGATAAAAGATGTTATAACTTACCATCAGCTAATGAAGTTGCATTTGTCTTTCAAAATGATGAGGGAGGGCCACCTTTTCAAAGGGATATTAGAATTTATCTCGGAAATGAGGAACAACCTTTCATTAACATCAATATATTAAGTACACCTGTAGATCCAATGACGTATCCAATTTTGTATCCCAATTGGGAGGCCGATTAGCAACCAAAATTAATACTTCTAAGCACTAAACAACGTGTCAGAAATACTATTTCCATGCTGGAATTTAAAGTGGCCAAAACTGCAATTAGGGATGATTTTAATCCCATTTTAGAATGGAGAGTGGTAGTGAAAGCATGAAAAGAAGAACCTTAGGCAGCTAGCTACAAGACCGTCTCACCAGTGCATTGGAGAAAGGTAGCATTCACAGAGATGACAGTCAACATGATAATGTGGATGGGTTGCCTCGCATACACTGTTGTACGACGTTGGTTGTTCAACCCCATAGTGTCGAACTGAAGGAGATGGTGTGTGTGTGACAGAGTAATAAAAGGGTTTGTGTAAACAGACTTTTCAAAGCTCTCTTTTACCCGAGTGGTGTGAAGATGTTAACATTCCTGAAGCCGTTGATGAGCTACACCTGAGTAGAGCTGGTTAATGACTGAAGCTGAAATTTTGATGTGGCTGTGTTTATGGACTATATAAATTTTGATGTGGCTGTGTTTATGGACTATAGTTGGCAGAGGAGTGTGTGCTGCTTATTTGAGTAGGAAAAAGATACACACAAAGAGAAGTGTGCATTTGCCTGAAGCTTGGAAAAGACACAAAGACAGAAAGACAGCAGCTTGGAGCTTGTGAGCACTGTGAGAAGAGATGAGACCTGGCGTTTTGAAGAATATAGTCCAGTCTATGTAAACTAACTATTGGACTGTTTTGTTTTGCTGCACCTAGGATTAGCTGGATGAGAGCTGGACCGCAAAGGAACTGTCTAAGTGTAAAGGTACTGCTTCGGTGGAAGTTAAGCCTGTTATTTTCTTTTATTTGGTTTTGATTTTTTTATTTTATATTTTTTGTAACACTGGCTAAAGTTTTACTAAGACTTGAAAAAATATAGTAGCGTCCTTTATTGTGTTCCTCAATAAATAAAGAAAGGAAAAGGTCTCAAATCACTCAGAGTTTAGAGTCTCAAATTCAATACATCTAATCCCATAATGTAGATTTTAGGTCAAGATACATTCTCTTGTACTCTTGTGCAGTGTTTAGATTAACTAAATTTGGAAGTTTAGTACAGAGAATAATAAATGTGTTACAATGTGTAACTTAGCAGGGAACATAACATAATTATGTATCACAGATGGACAGTTCAATGTAAAAATTACAGTGTTTGTTTATAACAATACGAGGTATCAGGCAAAAGGGCAAAAAAAAGAGATGACTAAAATAGATAGCTGTAGAGAGTTCTAGTGGAGGTTTAAGGACCCACTACTTATCTTGCTCTCTGCGATGAAAAAATCTATACTGTCTAGCAGATTAGACTAATCACCAAACTACTGATAGTCTTGAAACAAACAAAAAATTCTTGATGCTCTCCTTTGGCATTAAATTATAAGCTCTGTAACAATTATTGCTATGATTCTATTATAAATTATAAACAAGTTGTATACAATACAATGAGGAGATACTCAGGTAATCGTCTGCATGATATTGTGAGCAACAGCTCGCTTCTCCATAACACGCTGATAGTACAGCGTCTGACATCAGCTGTGGACAGGGGAACCTGGTCGACACACGAGTTTCGAGTCCGAGCTTCTTCTAAGGACCAGAGCTGTGTGGTGGCTGGCTTGTCCTTTTTGAAGGGTGAGCATATAATTGGTGCTTAATTAATTAACTTTTTATTTTTTCTATTGCAGGTAATTGGACATTGATGCTGTTACCAGGATGCAATGTAAACAAGGTGTAAACAGAAAAGAAAATTCAAATCACATACATATATATATATATATATATATATATATATAAACAGACACTTCAAGTAGAGTATAATCTTGGAAGTGATATATCATTTAGTCCTTGTGGGTTCATGCATTTCGATATAGATTCCATGGGTTCATGCGCATCTATATTCTTTAAACTTGAAAAAATGGTAATATATCAAAATATCAGGAACATTAATTCTTTAGTGGCAGAGAATGTAAATATTGTTGTTTATATATACTTTATTAGTATTGAACAACACTATATAAAGTTCTATATATTCTGTCTTGATGTTCACTTGGTGTTTGTGAAAAGATAACTTTATGGCTTTAGTGATTCCTATAGAATCAGCTAAGGGGAATATGGTCTCCTCCCACGTCTGATAGTATGGGAAATAACATTTATATATGAGGTATACAATTAAATATATGAGGTATACTGTTTGGCCTATTAGGGGAACCCTAAATTGGGGTCTTAAAGTCCTATATTGATAGGTCACAGCGATATTATTTGGGCATTGGTAGAGATCCTTGGACCATAAAGACAACCATGAAAAAAAATGTGGACATTTTTTGGGCTGAATTTTTTCTTAGAACTCGTTTAAAGATAAGCAGAAAAATTATTTGCTTAATTTAAACCTGCCGGCATAACTGTGTTTAACATGGCAATCTATCTCGTTTCTCTGTTAAGTAGTTCACAATCTAGGTTACTCCTCCTTATTCCTAGAGATATTTTTTCTAGAACCCAACACTTAATAAGTGGTTTGGAGTCATGGAATAACTTAAAATGTCTTGCTACTGATGTCATCTTTTTATTATTTTCTAAATCTTTAGTTGTGTTTTCTATGTTATTCAAATGTTCTCCCAATCTTCTTCTTAATTCTCTTTTGGTTTTACCGATATATCTCAGTTGACGGGCATTCAAGGCAGTAAATTACAGCCTGTGTTCCGCAATTGTAGAAACCTTTAATTTCAATCTCTCTATTTTTACGGCCAGTTATTTTGTTCACTTTGGTCATATATCCACAGAATTTACAGTGGCCGCATGCGTGTGTGCCATCTGGTAATGTTCTTGATGATTTCTTGTGATTGTCACAAAAGATAAAGTTGTGATTCAATATAAATCTTAGTAGTGAGAAAAGGAATCGATTTATGTCTCTGTTGGCAGTTGATTCCATGTTTAGAAAGTAATCTATAGCACCACAGCCTATTTTATGATCAATAGAGGTATACAAACTATCTATGTCACATGTGGCCAGCATTGTAAAGAAACTCAAGGTCATGTCGTCCAATCTATTCAACAAATCCATTGTATGTCTCAAATACCATGGAAGGTCCCACACTATGTGTCTCAATTTAGCGTCTAAGAATTGACGAGCCTTTTCACAAAGACTTCCATTTCTCTATATAATCGGTATTCCTGGTGGTCACCCTTCAAAAGGACAAGTCAGCCACCCCACAGCTCTGGTCCTTGGAAGAAGCTCTGACGCGAAATGTGCGCGTCGACCAGGTTCCTCTGTCCACAGCTGATGACGTCAGACGCTGTACTATAAGCGTGTTATGGAGAAGCTAGCTGTTGCTCACGATATCATGCAGATGATTACCTGAGTATCTCCTCACTGTAATGTATACGAATTGTGCCTAAGACAATGGACAATTAGGGCTACTCTCTGAGGATATTAAGGTCTATAGAACAAACCTACCTAGGTGTTTTTGTACTCAGATTGAGCACTTCTGACTATGTTCTTGATCATTACATGTTTTACCACTATTTGTTGTTGTTTAGTCGTTCAGTTGCGTCCGACTTTCCGTGACCCTATGGACCGCAGCACGCCAGGTACAACTCTCAGTCACTACCCCTCTGAGCTCCATCAAGTCCATATTCATTGCTCATCTATCCATCCTCGCCTCTGTCGTCCTCTTCTTCTTGTGACTTCAATCTTTCCCAGCATCACAGTCTTCTCTAGAGAATCCTGCATGATATGGCCAAAATATCTGAGCTTCAGCCTCATCATCATACCCGTTAGTGAACAGTTTGTCTTGATTTCCTGAAGTACTGATTTATTGCAGTTCTGTAGTCCAAGCGACTCTAAGTAGTTTTCACCAAAATCAAAATTCAAAGGGGTCAATACTACAGAGCTCAGACTTTATGGTCCAGCTCTCACATCCATATATTACTACTGGGAATACAATACTTCTAACTATGCAGACTTTTGTTGATAGTTTAATATCTTTACTTTTTAATAGCTTGTCCAAGCTTGCCATAGCTTTCTTCCCCAGAAACAAACGTCTTTTAATTTCATGACTACAGTCACCATCTACAGAGATCTTGGATCCCAGGAAAATAAAATCTGTCACTGCCTCCACTTTATTCCCATCTATTTGCCAGGAACTGAGTTTGCTATTTTCCATGATCTTCGTCTTTTTAACGTTGAGCAGCAGGCCAACTTTTGCACTTTTCTTTTACCCTCATCAATAGGTCCTTTAGTTCCTCCTTACTTACAGCCATAAAAGTAGTATCATTGGCGTTTCTGCGGTTGTTGATATTCCTTCCAGCGATATTGATTCCAGCTTTGGATTCATCTAGTCCAGCCTTACTCACGATGTACTCTGCATATAAGTTGAATAAATAAGGTGACAATATACAACCTTGTCAAACTCCTTTTCTGACCTTGAACAATTCTGTTATCCCATGTTCAGTTCTGAATGTGGCTTCTTGGTCCACCTACAGATTCTTCAGGAGGAGGATGAGATCTGGTATTCCCCTATATCTCTTTAAGAACATGCCACATTTTGTTGTGATCCACACAGTCAAAAGCTTTAGAATAGTCTATGAAGCAGAAGTAAATGCTTTTCTGGAACTCTCTTGATTTATCTATTATTTATCAGATTTTGCAATGTGATCTCTTGTGCCCCTTCCTCTGTGGAACCCAGCTTGCAGAGTTGAGATTGTAGAGTCTTAAGAATTACCTTGCTGGCATGTGAAGTGAGTGCAATTGTTCGATAATTGGAGCACTCTTTGGCACTGCATCTTTTGGTTTTGGGATGTAGACTGACCTTTTCCAGTCTATTGGACATTGTTGAGTTTTCCAAATGTGTTGGCATAAGGCAAGCACAAATTTCAACTTGTAGAATTTTGAATAGTTCATTTGGGATTGCCTTATTATCAGCAAGACATTATTAGGGCCCTTTTCACTTGACTCTTCAAGATGTCTGGCTCCAGCTCATTGGACAAACTATTGAGGTCATCACTGCTGTTAAGATCCTTCCTGTATAGATATTTAGTGTATTCCTGCCACCTCTCCTTTATCTGATCTTCTGCTGTTAAGTCCCTACCATTTTTGCCTTTTATCACACCTACTTTGACATGAAAGGTGCCTTTGAGATCCCCAATTTTCTTGAAGAGAACACTTGATAAACCCTTTCTATTATCTTCTTCAATCTCTTTACATCGCTCATTGTAGAATGTCTCCTTGTCTCTTCTTGCTATTCTCTGGAATTCTGCATCCAGTTGGACAAATATATTTTCCTATCTCAACTACCTTTCACTTTCCTTCATTCCTGGGCTTCTTTCAAAGCCTCATCATATAGCCAGTTTGCATTTTCTTTCTTTTAGGGATATTCTTTGTTGCTATTTCTTGGATAATGCTGCAAACTTCGGGCCACAGTTCTTCAAGCATTCTATCTTCCATGTCTATTCCCTTAAATCTATTCTTTACATCCGCTGCATATTCACAAGGGATATTGTGATTCTCCCACTTTTCTTCAATTCTGAACTTTGCAAAAAGATGGTCATGGTCTGAGTCGCAATTAGCTCCAGACTGATTGTATAGAGCTCCTCCATATACTCAATCTGATTTCTATTTTGTCCATCTGGTGATGTCCATGTGTAGAGTCATCTTGAAGGCTGTTGGAAAAGGTTGTTTGCTACGGACAGAGAATTATCTTGACATAATTCTACTAATCTCTGACCTGTTTAATTTTTTTCCTCCAAGGCCAAACTTGCTAGGTATTCCAGGTGTCTTTTGGTTCACTACTTTAGCATTCCAATCTCCTATGATGATAGTAACATCTTTTCTAGGTGTTATATCTATGAGGTGTGGAATATCTTCATAGAATTGGACAGCTTCAGCCTTTTCAGCATCCATGGTTGGAGCATGGACTTGGATCACTGTGATGTTAAATGGCTTGTCTTGAATTTTAATTGAAATTATTCTGTCATTTATTGGGTTGTAACTGAGCACTGCTTTGGCCACCTTTTGATTGACTAGGAGGGCTACTCTATTTCTTCGGTGGGATTCTTGAACACAATAGAATAGAAAAGGAGGTGGTTGTTTAAAGTGAAATGTCCCATTTCAGTCCATTTAAGTTCACTAATTCCTGGGTTATCAATGTTTAACCTTGTCATCTCATTCTTGAACACATGTAGTTTGCCTTGATTCATAGTTCTTTTTTTTATTTTTTAAATGAATTGTTATTATGAGAAAAGTAGATTGCAACTCACTTGGACATGTCTTCATAATGAAAGAATACAGAACATAATATCATGGGACGTTACAGCTTATAATAAACACATTTACTGCAACACTTTCTCACTTGTTGTTTTTGTTTTTGTTAAAGAAGTATTCATAACTGCTCATAGTATTTCCAATGTAAAACTGAACAGTATTCTAACAATAATATAGAAAGAACAATGAAAGAAGAAGGAAAGATATTTCCTTCTTTCAAAGTCCACATTCACCAACCTTATCGGCCAACTCTCAGCGTCCACATATCCCAGCAGGAGGCCCACCTCCTGTATCTCGCATCTATCACAGCAGATAAAACACTCATGGAGCGAATTAACTCAATATTCCATAGAACCTCCTTAGAGGCTGAAAAGTTTTTTCCCAATGTTTTGAAATTATGCTTCTAGTTGCCAGAAATATCTGATTCGATCTGGGAGAGGTAAGCCTAATAATGCCTCTCCTGGTTTTTGAGGAATCTTTGTATCCCATAGTTTCTCCAGGGTATTATAAGTCGCCTTCCAAATTTGCTGAACTTTGGGGCAATCCCATAACATATGTTTTAAGAAACTTATCGTGTTGCAACCTCTGGAGCAATTGCCATCCAGCAGACAGTGGATTCTAGCTGGGGTAACGTACCACCTCATGATGGTTTTGTAAGCATTTTCCTTCAATATAATGTTTAAGGAGGAGTTTGCTTTGTTTTTGATAATTCTACCCCATTGTTCATCATCTAGGCTAACACTGAGCTGGGCCACCCACATGGTTCTATAGGACAGATTGTTAAGGGTGGCCTCTTCATTTAGGTAATTATAAAAAATAGTAAGTTTTTTTTTTTTCCCCTTTGAGTTATATAAGCAAAATTGCTCAACAGGGGTTTTGCTAGCTATTTCTTTTTTTGTTTGCAGTTTGTCCTAATTGTGTGTTAATCAACATCAGGTTAAGCCATGCTTTGTGTGGCAATCAGTGAGTTGCGCTAGTCTGTCAGGGACCAGTTTTGACATTTTAACAGTACATCTGCAACAATTGTTATCTGATTTCTAATCCACTAAGCTAGTTGGGTATTTTTTATTAATTGAGAAGTCTGTATGGGGTAGCCACAATGGTGTTAGCCATGAGCCGTTTTGTTGATCTGCTTCCATAGTGTGAAGGAGTGACTCAGACACATCAGAAGTGATTTTAAATGAATCCCCTAATGAATGCTTAGCCACAGTATTCGATTCAGAAGAATATTATGGTCCACAGGACTTGTCGTTCTATCTCCACCCTAACTGGAAATGTTGCTGTTTGGGCTAATCTCGCCACCTTATAGTATTGTAGGAGGTCAGGAGTTGCTGAACCTCCTTTCTGTTTTGAAGTTGTCATGGTCGCCCTATTTATTCTAGGTTTATTTAAAAAAAAAAAGGATAGAAAACAAGGTATGCATCGAAAAGGTAACAAACCAACCTGTTATAGTGATACCTCTTGTCCTTTACATAATCATATTGTATTCAAACCTTTCTCAATTACATATTCACACACATATACCTCTATAAGCACATACGTGTTTAATATATATACACATATACATACATATATATACATATATGTACATATATGTACACACATACATACATTTTCTTCTTGTTTTTTCCTTTAAAAAAAAAAAAAACTATGTTCTCTCAAATCGTTTCCAAAACGAACGTTAATAACGACTATTTAAGTAGATCAGAAAAGAGAACAGAAAAAGAAGGACATAGAGAGGGAGAGGAAGCCAGTTCAAGGAAATGGACTCATATCTACATCAACTGTTGACTCTCAGGTTCCGAATGTGCCAACACAACGCCCATCGTCTATATCTTTTATCCTGGTATTAATCACCATCAAGTTAAGCCACTCTTTAGGTGGCAATAGATGTTGTGTCCTAAAGTCCACCGGGGACCAACTTGGATAATCTGCAATAATTGTATATCTGCAATAATTGTAATTTTATTCCTAAAGCGCTTGGCGTTCTATTTCAACCCACACTGGTGGGGAGTCCTTTATGAACCATTTGGTCATTTGGGCTAATCTTACTGCCTGATAGTATCTCAGTAAGTCGGGTATGGCTAAACCCCTTCTCGTCTTTGGTGCTTTCATAGTAGCTTTATTTATCCTTGTTTCCCCAGATGAAGCTGCAGATTGCCTTTTGTAAGACAGCTATGTCTTTTAATTTAATTGCTGTTGGAATAGTTCGAAAAAGATATAACAGTTTAGGAAGTGTATTCATCTAATGGCATGTATTTTACCAAACCATGATATTCTGAGAGTAGACCAAGTATGGAGTTCCTTGTAAATGTCCTTAAAATATTGTGGTAGTTGGCATCATAGATTAATGTAGAGGTTCTGGGGATGTGAAAACCCAAGAATTTGATCTGATTCTGGGACCATTTGAATATGTTTTTTAGCGATAACAGGTTTTCAAGCTGTTTGGGTAAGGAAATATTAAGTGGCTCACTTTTACCAGTATTCACCTTAAATCCCGATATTTGCCCAAATTTAGTCAATATCTGAAACATCTTGGGAAGACTAATTAACGGGTCTGTGATAGTGAGTAAGATGTCATCTGCAAAGAGGCTGAATTTTTATTCCTTACCCCTCAATTTAATTCCATTAACGTCTGATGATTCTCTTAATGCTATCGCCAAAGGCTCAAGACAAAGTGCAAAAAGTAAAGGGGATAGTGGGCATCCCCATCTAGTAGCTCTAGCTATATTGATTGACTGCGATCTAAAACACTGGTATGAGACATATGCTGTTGGGGTTGAGTACAATGTCATGATGCTAGCAAGAAATCTTTCGCTTATGCCAAATCTAAGTAGTACCTCTCTCATGTAGACCCAATCAATTCTATTGAATGCTTTTTCAGCATCTAAAGATAACAACATGAGGGGTAACTTTTTATCGGAGGCTATGTCCATCAGGTTCAAGATTTTCCTTGTATTGTCAGGTGCCTCTCTACCTGTTATAAAGCCTACCTGATCCGGATCTATTTGCTAGAATTTTAGAATACAGTTTTATGTCATTATTGATTAAAGAAATTGGTATATAACTATTGCACTGCATAGGGTCTTTATTTTCCTTATGCAACACAATGATCTTTGCCTCTAGGAACTCTCTCTTCATGATCTTCCCTGAGAGAAAATCATTGAATAGAAGTTGAAGATGGGGTAGCAAAGTCTCTATGTACTGGTTGTAGTAGTAATTTGTGAAGCCACCCGGACCAGGGGCTTTGTGGGACTTAGTATCCTTAATTGCTATTCTAATTTCCTCTGCTACAATTGGAGCTGACAGTGATTCTATGTCTGCTGGTTTAAACTGTGGGATTTCAATAGACGTTAGGAAGTCACTAATATGGGTTTTATGACCCTGAGTCCCTGAATGGGCGGGAGATGAGAATAACTCATAGTAAAATTGTTGGAAGGTCTTTGCAATTTGATCTGGCTGATGTACGATATCATTATCTTTAGTTAATAGTCTAGAGATAAATGAGTTAGCCCTCTGTTGTAATCTCCTTGCTAGCATTGTGTCTGGCTTTTTGGAATGCCTAAAGAATTTGGATTGCGTACGCTGCAAAATTGTCACCATTTTCTTTCTCAGGATCCCATTCAAGTCATGTTTGCAACATAGAATCTCTTCTCGAGTTTAAGGCGGTGTGGGGATGCTGGGTACTGAACTGTTTATGAAGATCTGAGATTTTCTTGTTCAACCTATCTATCTGGCTTTGATCTGATTTCTTTGCCGCTGCTCCTAGTTTGATACAGACCCCTCTTATTACTGCCTTATGCACTGCCTAGACTCCCACCCCATCTACCTCTCCACCGCTATTCAGTGAAAAGTATTCCACTAGGGCTTGATTGATTTTTTTCTTTAACTACTGGGTCATTTAGAAGGGTAATCTAGGTTTCTTTTTGCCCCAATGGAAGTTAAATATTGCTTTTTGTAATGTTGCTATGTCTTTTAGATTGATCCATGGTGGTATAGTCCTAAAAAGGTATAACAGTTTAGGGAGGGTGTTCATTTTAATGGCGTGTATTTTACCAAATCACAAGATATTAAATGCAGACCAGGTGCGAAGATCTGAATATATTTCTTTAAAGATAATTGGGTAATGGGCATCATATATCTGTTTAGTAAAGTTAAGGACATGAATACCTAGGTACTTTACATGATGCCGGGACCATTTAAAGGAATAGTTTAAGGTCAGCAAGCTTTCCAATTACTTGGGCTTTTTTACTTTTATTTGCATTCATTTTAAAATCTGATACATGGCCAAAATTACTCAGTGTTTTAAATAGGCTGGGTAAGCTACTTAACGGGTTAGTAACTGTGAGGAGAATATCATCAACAAATAGGCTTAGTTTATTATCATTGTTGATTAAGGAAATGGGTCTATAACTGCTGTACTGCGTAGGGTCTTTGCCTTCTTTATGTATTACAATAATTGTTGTCTCCAGAAATTCAGCTTTCATAATTTTGTCAGAGAGGAACTCAATAAATAGATGTTAAAGGTGAGGTAACAAAGTTTCCATAAATTGCTTGTAATAGTAATTAGTGAATCCATCCGGACCTAGAGCCTTAAGAGGCTTAGTAGCCACTGTGGCGCTTCTAATTTACTCTAAAGAGATAGGGGATGTGAGAGAATCTACTTTACTTTTCTCAAATTGGGGGATCGTAATGGACAACAAAAAAGTATCAATTTGGGATTTATGGCTTTGTGACCCAGAATGGATAGGTGTTGAGTGCAACTTGGTATAACATTTTTGAATGCCTTAGTGATCTGGTCTGGCTGGTATATAAATGTCATTTTCTTTGGTGAGTAATCTAGGAATACAATAATTTGCTCTCTGTTGTTTAAGTCTCCTAGCTAACATTGTATCTGGTTTGTTGGAGAATCGGAAGAATTTAGATTGTGTATGTTGCAGAATAGTCACCATTTTCTTTCGCAGGATCTCTTTTAATTCTTGTTTGCATTGAAGAATTTCCTGGAAAATCTGAGGTGAATTCTGAGTTTTTCTTGGTGTACAATAAGTTTGTATGTCTTTGGTGTTGCGTCTTGTTGATACAGCTGCCATCGTCTATGACCAAAACGTCTTCAGGATTCTGAGTTTACTTCATATAGATGTCACTTTGCTTATGTGAGTGCCCTCACATAAGGAGGGGGTTGTGGTTTTTACATAGTAATTAGTTCACTTAAAAATAACATCAACCACCAATAGTGACAGTTCCTGATTATTGTGTGTATATAGTTATAGAATATTATTCCTTTTGGAATCAAGTTGTCTTAAGCTGTGCTTTTATTTCGGTTTCAGTAATCAGTGGTAATCAACCATAAGACAGCGGTTCAGTATTGCTTGCAAGATGTAAAAATAGGCACTGAGAAGTGGGTCAACTGTTATGGACAGTATGGACAGAGGTTATTGAAGTCAATATTCACAGCCCCGAAGGTTAATTAACATGCACTCTGAAAGACCAACTTCAAGCATGCATGGAAAATTATACAGTTCCATATTTGGCCAGCAGATGGCGCTATTGCGTCAGGGCTAACAAGAAAAATATACTTTGCTGCGTGTGCATATAAATCCAGCATAGGTCAAATATAGAATACAAGAATATTGCCCGTCAAAAAATGATGGGAATCAAATTGTAAGTGAGCTAATGCTGTTTGGTGTATGGTAATGAACTAAATAATACATTAATAAAGGAATATACTTACCTATTTTGAAGTAATAAATGCAGGAAGCATTATGCTGAAGAGCTGACAATCTGTTTACATGTTGCTGCAGCATACAATGTGTGTTTTGAGTGCTGTGGAGCTGCTGTGTAAGTGTCAGCAATGTGTGCAGTGTGTAGTGTAAATAGTGTGCGTGCGCGAGCCAAATCCAGTAGGGTAGCTGTGTACTTCCGCATTCTGTAAGTTAGTGTTGTAAAATGGCGCCCAATGTGTGGTACGCGGCTGTTGGTGATTTAGCGTCCTTGTTCTTGGAGCTCGTCCGGCTCCACTTGCTGTGGGTAACCTATTTATGTGTTTGTTGTTTGTATTTGTTGTGTTTGTAATGTTTTCGAAGTTGCGCGGGTAGCGTCCTTGTTTTCTAATCTCGTAGGTGTTTTTCGGCAAATACGTAGGTGTTTGGTGGTGTTTTTTCGTCTTTAGACTGCTGTAGCCTCGTTTTCGTTTTTTTCGGCGGCCATTTTATTTCTTGCTTAGAGAATTTTTTAATGTCTAAACTGCTTTAATTTCAGTTATAGTGAGGTGTAACTTTAGTTTTCAAGGTCCTGGATGCTCTCTCTTCCTGTAAGTAAGCTTTTTATGTATTTGTTGTGTCTATTTGTTGGATTTTTGCTGTTTTGATGTGCGTGTGGTGCGGCCGTTTTTTGCGAGGTCGTAATGGGTCGTAACGTGTCTCGTATTTTGTTTGCGTTACGACGTAAAGTTTCCGAGGGGCGCAGTTGCTGGCAAGGAGCGCCGAAGTTGCTCTTTGCCAGCAACTGTGACCCTCGCTTCGCGAGGGCCTCAGTTGCTGGCAAGGAGCGCCAAAGGCCCTCCATTCCAGCAACTGAGGCCCTCGCTTTGCGTGGGCCGCAGGCTCGCTGTGCGAGCCCGCAGTCGTTAGCAACAACTCGTGTGCTCACAACTATTTTTGCGTGGTCGTAATGGGTCGTAACGTGTCTCGTATTTAAAAAAGTTTGCGAGGGGCGCAGTTGCTGGCAAGGAGCGCCGACATAAAAATTGCACCTGTGAGTAAAGACTTTACAGTATTCACTTCAGTAGTGCGGCTAGCGACATAGTGTGGCTGGAGCTATGTGCAGCAAGTGTCTTTCCCCTAAATAGGGGTTGGCATATCTATAGCCTGTTGCTTTTTTATATTTACATATGTACAGGTTTCTGTGCTTTCCACGTTTTACTTGGTGATGCTGTATAGTGAGGGATGGCCGCAAGTGATTTCCCATACAGGGAGTTATATGACTGAGTCTTTACTTTAGCTTGTGGAGATGGCACAAAATGTCCGCTGGTGACTTGACCATGTGATCAACAGGGCCCAGGCTGCCCTGCACATTCTGGCCTCTATTGTCACCATAAAGAAGGGATTTGTAGCACTATATGGGTCTTGAGTTTATGTGGGTAGGGAGAGACCCACCGAGCTCCAGTAGACTCACCACCTCCTCTAACGAGGCCTTCGGAGATGTCAGCGCTACTCGCCAAAGTTTCTCTCCGACACCTCTCCAAGGTATCAACAGCAGGTTTTGCTGTGCTGGGAAACACAGACCTCCTGTGTTCCCCTAAGTGTCTTTGTACCTCTGGAGCGCCTCCTCTCCTGTTCCGGTCCAATGCTGTCCAAGGCACCAAAAATGTCCAGACGTGAGGTCAACCAACACCTAAGTGCTACAGGTGGGTCTCTGGAACTCTTTTGTGTGTCCGAAGACCAAATTGCCCCAAATAAAGAGTTTTAGCAGTGATTAACAAAGGAGCCCCTCTGAAAAACGTCTTGCTGCGCTGGCTGCTAGCTCCCCCGCCTTGATTCATTGTTCTAACATTCCAGGTTCCAATGCAGACACATCCGCACCTAGGTGTCCTTTCTGCTTTGGCTCAACCACTTAATTAGATCTGGTGCTACTTGTACTCTCCCTCTGCTCTTCCTCAGTAATGTGGTAAGCACCTTCTGAGCACAGGGGCTCATCATTCGGTGCCATATAGTTTATGTCTCTGGTTGTGCCTGTCCATAAAGTTTTCTTAGCAATGTTACTGGAGTGGGTTGCAGTTTTTTTTCTCCAGTGGACTCCAATTTGTCTGACATCTCTGCCATTACCGGCCCATCTTGGCTGACCCTACGTGATATTGCTCACAGCTTCATCGGAGTACACAAGCTACATCACCACGACAAATTAGAGATCCACTATAGCTTAGCTTTAATATGTAAGATGCTGTTCTGGTAACTACCTGTAATTTTTTCTTTATTCTGTACACTGACCCCTCAGGTAAAGGGTATGATACCATGGGAATTGATCTCCAATAGTATTATACTTTATTATTGAACCGACTGTTAAAATGTCCCACTTCAGGGGGCGAGGCCAATGAAGGAACGAGGCAGACATTCAGCTCTGGAGTTCCTCACTGCCCCAGTTTGTAACACCGTCTAAAAGCTCACCTGAGCCCCAAAACAAATCAAGAAGACTATAATCAGCTTCAGGAGAGCCAGGGGAACTCAGCGATACCACACAAGTGTCGTGGATCTCAAGACGAAATCCCACGTGGGTGAGGCCTCCAGCACTCAGCAGGACCCTCAGGCCTAATCGGAACATCCACACAGGCGATACAGCACCATGGGGTCAGGAGGCACAGGAGACTACAGAGGCAACATCAGGGGAGAAGGGGGAGAAGGAGGAAAGGGGAGGGGGAAAAAAGGCGCTGATGCACCAACCGGAGGCCGAGGCCCAAGCTTAGAGCAGGCCATTCAAGCAAGGTGCACATACAAGCAGTCTGAGACAACACGAGACACCACCGGAACCACTCCACAGTGCAAGGCGGTGGATCAGATGTATATCGGCTAGACCATCTGCCTGGTAAGCCCTTGGTTCTGTGACATCTATCCTCCTATGCCACAGCAGCACCCTCAAGAGGCACACTGTGGAGGACAAGTGGGGGATTGGTCACCACCATTCCAAGCAGTGGAACACCCTATTGAAAGCCACATAACAACACAAAGGTGGTAAAAGCCTTAAAGAAACACAGCAGTGCAGAGAATAAAAAAGCAAACTTCCTCCTAAACAATAAAGGACCTTATCTGTAATTCTACTACACCATTACTTTCTCTTGTGGTCTGACTACTTGACAACATTAGCAAGGATAATTTCTTAATGTGAAACTTAGTCTGAATGGACATTGTATTGTTATACAGCTTGTGTGCCTTATTTTCCGGAAACAGTGTAATCAATAACATAGAAGATCAAGCATTTACAAGACAGACAGTACAAATATACTCCCCCTGATATATCAACAAGCTTATCTGATTATCAAAACCGGGGGAGATTAAACTGATCCCTCCTATCCTACACAGAATTAGACTTGTATACAAGGAATACTATTACATGAACTCGCCTCCAACAAGAGAAACATTAATATCATAATATCTTTCCCACATTTACAAATGCTCAAATAGGTATGTGAACCTAAACATACTATTGAGAGGAGACTCTGACTTAAACCATCCAATGATCAAAGCTGATAAATACTGGAAACTACTTTAAACATCAAATTCAATTGATTAAACAACCTGCCTCAAAATAATAAACTTGCTCCCAGCAATGTCATCCTACTTTTGACACCTTCTTTGGGTAAGACACCAAACTCATCTCAGAATAGTGAAACACAAGAAAAACATCCCCCGCAAAAATATAAAAAAATTATGGAAGTCATCCATACCTAAACAGCCACCTTTAAAGCTTTTAGGTACTGAACAATCGGATCTGTCTGATACTGACGATAATCCAGACCCTCCTCTTCCACACATGGAAGTCTCAGATAGATCAATGGCTAAATTTGAAAAATTACTACAAGAATATATCACTAAAGCTATTGACAACTTTTAAAAAAGACATGCATGCCATAGGACAAGACAGAGACAGAAGAAAAATCACTGGAAAATACCACCAAAATCACAGAACTCAAGGATAAATATGAAGACCTAGAAAACAGGTCAAGACGAAATAACCTGAGGTGCAGAGGCATACCCAGATCAATAATAGACCTTAAACAATACATCTCCACCTTGATACACTTGCTACTCCCTGATATCCCGGCAGATAGCTGGGAGATTGAAAGAGCGCACAAAGCTCTAGATTTAGCGAACTCACCTGATCTCGCTAAAGATGTGATAGTAAGGTTTCTGCGCCAAAAAACAAGAGATCTTATATTATCAGCAACATGGAAAGCACCCTCTATAAAAAGTTCGACCGGCTCTACTATTCAAATCTACATGGACTTATCTTCACTGTCCCTGGAAAAACGCAGAGCGATGAGACCCATACTGAATGACCTAACTGAAAACAAAATTACTTATTTATGGGGATTCCCCTTCGCCTTGACTTTTCAGATTTATGGAACTCTTTATAAAAATGTGTTTACCAGAAGAAGGCCACAAATTGCTTCAACCCTTGCAATTAATACAAGATGATGAACAAGAAGTACATTCTGAAAAAAACTTAACACCTAGACCTGCCCGTTTCTGGTCTGAAATACCAAAGTATAATTGGCTTAAGAAAGCACAGAGCAAATCAACCTCCTCAGTCATGGAGAAAGTGACCAACTCCCAGACTTGAAAGTTTACTTCAAGGTTGACTTATGAATATAGAAAACCTCAAGAAGCTTTACAAGACTGATTGTAAAACCAGAAAAACTTACTACAATCATGGAAGCTATAGGCAAAAAGTATAGTATATACATTTAATGTTTGTTATGATATGTAATGTTTATTTAGTTATCTAAATCTTCCTAAAAATAATCGCTTTAAGGCTCCTATGTTCTATAAGTATTTCTTGATTAATTAAGATAAAATCAGAGTCTCCTCTAGACCTGGTTAGAAATGTTATATTCACTAGACATGTTTTTATTTTTACTACTCATTTATATTCTTTTATCCCTAGATATATGGTGTTGGACTACTTCTTTTCAAAGTCCCTGGATTTTTCCAGAAAAAAAAATACATTTTATTCTCTATTGGGAGAAGTTAGAGTGTGTAATTAAGGTACCCTTCTCCCCAGATGTAAAATATACTGTTTTTAGTGTTAGGATAATTCCTCATGTAATAACTAATGTTTACTGATTTTTAAATATGTTTACTGATTTTTAAATATGTTCTATTGTTTTTGTTTCCTTTTTATAGTTCCTATGGGTAACTCCTCTTGCATATCCAGCTCAAGCCCACCTACTGAGAGTTCGACCGGGTAATCCATCTCACTTTTAGTCAAGTCTTCATACAATATCAACATAAAGGTAAATTTCATGCAAGCCTCAGATCAAATCCACACTCCTATCATGACTGACATAATACATATTTTAACACACAATGTCAGGGGGTTCAATACGGCCTTTAAAAGAAGAAAAGCATTCCTTGGTCAATATTTATGCCTCAACAACATCTCCCCATAATGCATTAATCAAACTTCTGATTGCCTAACCCCCTCTTGACACCGGCAAAAAAATTATGTGAGGTGATCTAAATTTTAGCCCTTCAACTGTCTCTTGATCAGGGAACAATCCAAATCCAAGATTCACACAAAAAACTTGGAAAATAAACACACATCTACAAAAAAATAGCCTAATTGATGCGTGGAGAGGACATCACCCGTGTGAAAAGGAATATACATACTTTTCTCCCAACACCTACTCTAGAATTGATGTTTTACTAATTGACACTGGGCTATTTAATAACTCCAAAGACGCCCAGATTCTGCCGTGTCCTTGGTCAGATCATGCAGCTGTTAGCATAAATCAAGATCTAGGAACAAGCCTGAAAAATCGATTCAACTGGAGATTAAATAAATCACTCATAACCAAACTGTAAATACAAACTCAAATTTCTAAAGAAATAGCTCAGTATTTTTTTTCTAATATAATGACACTCCTGAAACAAACATTGGTTGGCTTTGGTTAGCACACAAAGCATACATTAGGGTATCTATTATTAGAATAGCCTCTTCCTACAAAAAGAACCAAAACTTAACAGAGACCAAACTTCTTTGTGACTTACATACACTAGAAAGACAAAACCAAATTCGTTTCTCCGTTAATACTAAATCCAAGATTGACAAAATCAGACTTCAATTGGAGAACTTACTCTCAATAAAAACTGAAAAAGCAATGCACAACATAATTTCTCTAGCCAAGCAAATAAACTTTCCCCTATATTGGCAAAAAGGCTAAGATCCATTCAAAGCCAAAATCAAATGTATGAAATTAAAACCAAAGAAGGCCAAATCAATCTAAGCCAGACTAAAATCCAAGAAACATTTTTGAATTTATACCAAAATATCTACTCCTCTAAGCCTAATACAAACACTTTTCAAATTAAAACATTTTTTTACAAACTAGACCTCTCTATAATTACAGAACGAGATTTAGATATATTAAATGCCAACACCACAATTGAAGAAATTAGCGATACCATTAAGAATCTGAAATTGGGAAAATCCCCAGGGCCTGATGGCTTCTCAAATACATACTACAAAACCTTTTCTGAGCTACTAGTCCCTCACTTGAACACATGATATAATGCCATTTTAAGAGGGGAACACATACCCTCAGAATTCAATCAAGCTAACCTTATATTCTTTCCTAAACCTGGGCAGGACCCCCTAGAAGCAAAAAATGCTTGCCCTATTTCACTGCTCAATAGGAACTTAAAAATATTGGCGAAACTCATAGCTACTAGATTTTCAAAGTTTCTTCCAAAAATGCTACACAAGGATCAAGTGGGGTTTGTACCTTTCAGACAGGCGGGGGATAGTATAAGGAAAGTAATGAATATCCTCCATTTAGCGCAAACAACTGACAAACCCGTGTGCACCATTGCACTATACCTGGAAAAGGCTTTCGACTCCTTAGAATGGCAATACCTAAGGAGAGTTCTGGCAAAAATGGGTTACTTTATTAACCTTATCAACTCATTTTATCTTATTGTTTGCTCTAGCGATAGAACCCCTAGCCCAAACCATACGATACACCTCACAAATTCAAGGGGTCCAAGTAGGAATGCAACAGTTCAAATGCTGCTTATTCGGAGATTATATTCTTTGCACTCTAACAGACCCTCTAGCTTCTCTCCCTGTTTTGATGGACACATTAGATCTATTCGGTCAGATCTCACGGCTTAAAGTCAACTTGAACAATACGGAAGCATTTGGGTCTCAAATACCTGAGCAAACCTTTAATCAGCTGAAGAGCAAATATTTATTTGCTTAGCCCACAAATCACATCACCTATCTAGGAGTCAATTTGACCCCCAACCTGTCTGGAATGTACAAGGCTAACTACACACCCCTGTTAAAAAATCTTATAGCATACACACAAAAAATGGAGCAGATTTCCCCTGCCATGGACGGGACACATTAATTCCATAAAGATGAACGTCTTACCACAAATTTTATATCTTTATTGGTCCCTTCCTATCCCCATAATCCCCAAAGACCTAGAAAAAATCCAAAAACATCTCATGAGGTTCATTTGGAACAATAAAAGACCACGCATATCTAAAACACTTCTTTTTAGAAATAGAAAAGTAGGAGGTCTTTCATGCCCCAATCTGAGATCTTACTATAGAGCAGCTCAACTGTCATTCATCCCCCAGGCACAATAGACAGAACACCAACCAATATGGGTATTCATAGTCACTCAATTTTCAATCTTCCCCTCAATTGAAACATACTTACTAGGCAATCACAATCCTCAAATATCAAAAAGTCAAAACAAATGGCTGCAATTCCTAATGACCTCCACAAAGAGCTAGAAAAAGGAAGACTCCTACTCTA
The DNA here is from genome assembly GCA_027410445.1 of Discoglossus pictus. Classification (NCBI taxonomy): domain Eukaryota; kingdom Metazoa; phylum Chordata; class Amphibia; order Anura; family Alytidae; genus Discoglossus; species Discoglossus pictus. The sequence continues at coordinate 77,872,076 of CM050164.1, read as the reverse complement.
AAGATTCAGGATATTATCAATAAACTAAACAACATAATGATCCACGAAAGAATTACTCATACTTTAGCAAACACATATCCTCAATTTTTTTAAATATGGAACCCCTGGCTTAGTTCAACACAAGCAATAAACATTTCATAAATTAGATATCACATTCTACCTATACTACCTTTCCATGATTTACCTTAGTAGATAGACTTGGACCCACCACATGTCGACTCCAGGAGTTGGATAAACTCGCAGCTGAATGGGCAAAATGAGAGGTTGGATACTTTCCATCCTATACTCAAACCAAAGAACTGGTACTTAATTAGATGCTTCATACTTATCCACAAGCCAAATTCTACTTGCGGGTCGAGTCTCATGTTGTTGTTTGGTTAGTTTTTTTTTTCCTTCTTTACTTATTTTATCTTTGTTAAAATCCTTGTTTCTTGTTATTTTAAACAACAAAAGGTCTCAATTCACAAGATATAATTTAAAAGGATTGTTCTTTTCCTTTCTTCAACTACATCATGTGGAAGGAAAAAAGAAGAAAATGTAGAAATTGTGTTTATCAGCTTCAAACAAGTATTATTTTTCCTTTGTATTTCTATAACAAGAAATCTCCTTTAGCATATTGTTAAATTTTATTGAACAAATTACATGTTACAAAGTTGTTCTTTTTGACAATAAAAAATATTGAAACAAAAATTTCCCACTTTAAAATTAAAAGTTTTTGTTGGTTCTTATAACTTTGTCATGTTGTGGTTTTTTTTGCTGTGAAGGCCCCAGTGCTCATTTACACAACTGGATATGAGTAGTTTTTTAATATTATTCAATCACAGAAGTACCGTACATCTTTTTAAACATAGTTTTTAACTATAACATACTTGTCCTTTGTTCCTTGGATAAGTTGTGCACAGGCATCCATTTTCTACAATCTTAAATAATCTGTTTTCATGTACAAAATATTCTGTAATTTTAAAACATACTTTTTCAAATGCCTATGCTTTAAAAATTTGCGTCACAGAAAAATGGAGGTTGGATTTCAAAGTCTTACGGGGTTCAATTACGATTTACGATCAGACCCACATTTCAGTTATAATGCAATATTAATAAATCCATAAATATGATATTCTATCACATGCAAGTTACAGTATATGTATTAACACATTGATTGCCGGGATCGATATAACACAAACATTTTACATGAAATAAAGTATTTTTCTGGGCCGATTTGCGGGCTTGAGAATGTTGTGCTATTATTTCTAAGACTATTGAACTTTACCCCCCTTGCAAGCCCTCTCCAGCACTCGTTGGGTTATGGGTCCATTTGTGTGTTACGGGCTTGCTTGCGAGTGACTTCGTTGCAATTTAATAGCTAAATTGGAAATGTAGCAGTTACGAGCTTGACAGATCAAAGATTTTACGTCCGTTGCTCAACGTTGCTCAACCTGTAGGCTTTATCCGGCCTTGCTGCATCTTATCCCGCAAGTCGTCTGCGGCCTGCGTTATGGGGCTAATTTTAATAGCACTAAGTCCCAAGAGCTACAATACGGGCTATGTTTTAACACGTAGCCCGAATTTAATGGGGCTATAAGTTTCATAGATACAGAGACTCAATATGTGCACAATTCTCTATACAGACATATATTCTGTAGAACTAGCACTCTGTGATTGTATCATTCTCAGGAGCGAATGTAGGACTTGGTCAGGGCTGAAAAAACAGGATATTGCTCAAAGGGGTCACAGAACACATTTCTTTTTTCATGAAGAGCATGTTTTAAACATTACAAAAGTCATGTTCTGCATGAAACAAATATTAAGTAAAACTTAGGTACATCTGTATTTTTAATTGACAGCCAAGTATGTCTCATACATTTATATTACTGCTCACTGGCTCACAGGGGTTAGCCCTTAGATCACTTAATGATTTGAATCCGTTTTTGTTCTGCTTTGACAACATGTTTTGAAAAAAAAAGAGACCTCTTGGTACATTATTAAATAACCTCTTTCAGTCCAATTGCTCACAGACATTGGCAGAGTGTCAGGGTTCAAAATCAACACTAACAAGAGCATAGCCCTTAACATTACACTACCCCAAACGATGAAACAGAACTTAGAAAACAGCTTTCCCATAAAATGGACCCCCAAACAGATATCTTATTTGGGTATTCATATTCCGCGGTCTATAGCGTTGGTATACGAGGCAAATTTTCCTCCAGTCTTTAACAGAATCAAGGCAGATATCTCCAAGTGGTCCTTCCTTAACATCTCATGGTTGGGCAGAACAAATTCCATCAAAATGAATGTGATTCCCAAATTATTATACCTATTTAGGACAATCCCAACCCCGATCAGGTTACCCGACCTTAGAGTGATGCAAAAAACACTTTCTAAGTTCACCTGGAATATCAAGAAACCAAGAATCAATAGAACCACAATGTGTGCACCTAAACAGAAAGGGGGGCTAGCCTTCCCTGATCTAATCAAGTATTATAAGGCCACTAGATTAGCTCAAACCACGACCTGGTTTAAAAAAGAGGCCATACCGGTGTGGGCAGACATAGAGAGGCAACTTCTAGAAGACAAGCATTGGGTACTATCGCAGGTTTTATGGCTTAGCTTAGGTCGGGACCTACGAACAGGAGAGTTACCGATTTGTATTAGCCACTCTTTGAAATTATGGAAAGACCTGAACAGAAGGGTGGACCTCCTGAGCGTGGGTTCTGACTTGATCCCACTATGGCAATCTCACAAAGGTCAGCACCTCAATAAATTTACCCAGATGAAATGGTGGATAAAGAAAAAAATAACAATTGTGGCAGATACCTGGGTGACCTCACAAAGCAACACATCGTCAATTATCACTGACATAACTCAGGTGCCACATAGAGAGTGGCTTAATCTGATGGCAATTAATCAGACACTAACACACTCTACGAAAATCAACAAATATCATACCAAATCTCCCTTCGAGAAATGCTGTATCAACAATCCCGGAGGTAAGGCCAATATAGCCATCATTTACAATCAGATGGTGTCTCTCACCAACAGGGTTAAACCACATTACTAACTCTAGACGACAGCCAATGGAATAAGATCCTCAAACAAGCCAATGCGTCTTCACTAAACGTGACACTAAAAGAAAACTCTTTTAAGACAATAATGAGGTGGTACCTTACACCAGCAAGACTCCATCTTCTGAACAAAACACACCCTGACACATGTTTTAGGGGCTGCACAGACACTGGTACACTGATTCACATGCTGTGGGAGTGTCCGAAAATAAGACCCATATGGACAGCAACATACGACCTATTATAAACACTTTTGGGGACAACAGTAACACAAAAGCCTGAGGAAGCTTTGCTAGGCCTTCCAAATACGGGGCTATTCAAATCAGAACTATGTTTAACAACACAGATATTTTTGGCCACGAGATGCATCATAGCTAAACACTGGAAACTTACCTCCCCTACTCACATTGAAGTACTTCACAAAATCAGGTTAATTCAGGCTATGAGCTCACTTTTAGCTGAAATTGATGAAAGATACCGTCGATGGGCCTCCTGCTGGGACTTATGGACTCAACGAGGTCCACAATAAGGTTCGTGTGAACTACTTTTATGGGTTGACCTGATGTTTGATCTATGGTTTCACCTTACTGTACCTCCTGGACACATGTCTGCTTTGAGGAATGTATATATGTTCAAGACCTTGTGTGACTTTATATATATGTTTTACATGTTCATGTGTTATTCTAACCAAAAAAGAAAAACTTTGAAAGAAACTTTTTGATATATCTTGTTGATACATCTTGTTGATACTTGAGAGATTTGTTATATGATTTGCTGAACTTACGATGTTCTATTTGTTTATTCTTTCAATAAAAAAGTTAACTATAAAAAAAAAAAACCTCTTTCAGATGCATAAAAAAAAAAATGCATTTGATGCCCCTTTGATATGTGCGACGTTCTGTCAAAAGAAGGAAATATGGTAGGCTATAAGGGACAGAGGTAATTTCTCTACGAAGGACTGTCTAAAAGAGGTATTTGATTTTTGCTCCCTATCTTGAACTCTAAATCATATTTAAGCCACGTGAGTTGTAATTTACTCTTACTTTTATTGCCACATGGTATATCCTGATATGTATGTATATTTGGTAAGGCTTTAAACGTTGTCCGTTTATTTTCAGTATTTTTACTCGCCAGTTATTTTCCCCAGTCTATATGTTGTCATGTTAACCTCAGACCTTTAAAATTAGCCCTTTTAAAATTAAAAGTTTTTTTGTTGGTCCTTATAAATTAGTTTTTTAACTCTACCTCAAATGAAACTGTGCCTCAAGGCTTCCCCAGATTTTATAATGTGATGCTATGTCAAATTCTGTTCTTATTCATCCAGTTTATTTCAAGGTAGTTAAAACTTCCCATTATTAGAATTTGACCATGCTTAGGTGCATTTTCAATCCATAGCAATAATAGCAATTTCTCACTTTCACTTATATTTGGGGGTTATGCTATAATCCTAGCACTATAATTTTGAGATTTGTTCCTCCATTCTTTAACTCACAATTATTTAATATTTTTACTAGTCCAACGTAAATATCTTCTCTGCCAGAGGCTTTAAATCAGGATTCAGGCTTAATATACAGACAAATCCCTCCCAATTTTCTACCATTGCGCCTATCTCTTCTAAATAGGTTATGATCTTTCAAATTAACTATCCAGTATTGAGAATCATCACCACCATGTTTCAATAATGCCTATCAAATTTCATTTCTTTTTAACTGTAAGAATTTTAGCTCTCCCATTTCCCCCGGCAAGCTGCTTGCATTAGCAAGCATACACTTTAGATTGCTAGGTCACTGCAGGTTTGAAGTACTTACTATTGTATTTTAGTTACTTATTATGACATCACTATTTTCTCCCCAATGAGTAGTTAATTCATTGGTCACCTCCTCTAAGCTTTCTACCCCATTACTTCTATCTAGTTCCTCCCTCCACCTACTAGCTTAAAAACACCCTAAGTCTCTCTACATTCCTATTCCCTGGCACACAAGAACCCTCTTCATTAAGATGCAATCCATCACTGCTATATGTATTGTACCTAAGAAGTTGTCCCAGTGCTCTAAAAACTCCAAAGCCTCCTTCCTGCACCACTTTTTTTTAGCCATGTATTAAGCTTTCTCTGTCTCCCTAGGCTAGCATGTGTCAATGGTAGTATCTTGGAAAATACTACCTTAGAGGTCCTTGCCCTAAGGTTGTTTCCTTGTTCTTTAAAAACCCTTTTTAAAACACTCCATCTTCCACTTACTTTCCATTGCACCAAGTCTGATATGTAATTTCCAGCCCCTTGCAATCATTTACCAATCACAACATGCTGAACCTGAGCACTCGGGAGATAGCGGACTATTTGATTGCTGGTATGTGGGCGACGCATCACCCTCTCTACATTCTTAATAATAGAGTCCCCAAAGCCTGTCTATTGCTATTCCAAATCTGCCCTCCCACGCCTGTTCCCTCTACTGTTGGAGAGAACAGCTCTATCTGCCATTGCCATTCCTGAATGTCATCCCCAACAGTTTCACTCAATCTTCGTCTTGTTCCCTCAGCTTCCCTTTGTAATTGTAACCCAGCTACCTCCCTGGACATCCTCATTAGCCTCAGCTCCACCCTCCATGCTAGTCCCTGCTAAAGTGAGCACCAACTCCATTTCCAGTGTAGCAATATCATGAAGTGTTGCAATTCTCCTCTCACATTCTCCAATTTGAGCTTCAGCAGTGCATATAAGGGGCAGGATAGAGACTGGGTGAGGTTGGAACTAAACTGACATGTTTACAATGTAAAACAAAAATCAGTATACTTTGTATAAATAGTGTTTTTTTACACCACAATCTACTTACAAAATTGCCTTTATTTACTGTATTTGTCCCAATATCTTTTCTTTGAACTCCCCCCTTTTTGTTAAAATCCCACACTTACACTATAACAGCAATTACTCCAGGACGGTTTGTAAGCTCCCAAGCTCACACCTTCACTTGTTAAAATTAGATTCGGGCTAGTCACCTGCAGACTAATTTCTGCATTTTTACGCCAAGACAAATACCAAATACCCTTTCCCTTTCAGAAAATAACTAACATACACTAAATGTATAGAATATGTATTGACTGTATTTTATTCAATTTGACTATCCTATTCTTGACTCCTCCTGAAAAGTGTCCTGTATTTCCTCTTTGAAATGGTTGGGAGGCATTCATTTTGGAGGACTTTTCTCTATAAAGACGGACTGTTCCTCCAGTCAACCGCTCAAGTGAGAGGTATATAATGGCTAATCATTTTCTACTATAGATTCAGCCCTATATGGGACTGATCAGATGTGGCCAGTAGATGGCAGTATTACTTAACTGTTTAGTGAAAATAGTGACGCAGGTAACCTGAAATACTGTAGCTGCTTTGCCAGATAGTGAACAATATGTATGGAACCTGGTGGTATTGAGAAGCTATATGCAGCTCTATCCACTCTACATCAGTTCATACAGACAGAATAATGTATAAACATAAGTGCTTTTTCCTGATAGTTTCCAGCAATATAAATATTTTTTTAATGCACATACAAGTGCAGCAAAGCATAACAATTACTATGGAACATTGTGAAATGAAGAACATATATAGGCACTGATGAGAAGTAAAAACCCTTTTAAGTTTTTGCACTTTTCACTATTCTTGAAAAATTATCTATTGTTAGCTTTTACAGCACCCAAAGTGTATGACTACCTTGATGTTATCGCAGCTGCAGCTACCAATATATTGAGGTTATTGCCTATACCAATAATGCATAAATCTCAATGGGCCCAGGGTAGGACAAAACCTAAATATAACTGCGATGATGACAGGTAGGTGACTGATACAGAGTCTGAGAAGTCATCAGCCTGCTTGGCAATCATTTTAGTCATTTCATAAATGGTGTAGTTACATTTGATGCTGGGTATTGTTGCTCCCCCATCTCTCTATCCCTCTCTCTCCTCTCTCTCTCTCTCTCTCTCTCTCTCTCTCTCTCCACCCCTGCTTCACTTAGTTATACTCTCCATTCCTTTTCTCAATTAGGTTTTTTTAATGTCTCGGTGTGACCTAGAATATTCTAATGATGGGCAATTTATTTTCTGAAGGTCACTTAGTTCTACAATGCACTTTAACACAAAGTTAAATGTAGCACCATCTACAATTAGAAAATAAAGAGCAATTCTAAGTAAGCTGACTGCAGGATAGTCCTCAGACTTTAACCATTTTAAGTTGTGTATCATAAATCCATGAAGTACCGTATGTTGGATTAATGCACTTGATAGTGTAGTATCGAAAGTGTTAAATCATAATATAATTTTTATTCTTTTTAGATGCACACTACATTTTGATAAAAGGATACAAGAGCTCTTCTAACCCATTATTTTGTGGGAAAGAAAGAGATACATCTACTCATTTTCATATTTTTGCATTTGAAAGTCACGCTGCCTTGGGAGTCCATTGCGTGAGCTGCAGTCTAATATATTTCCTATGGGGCCAACCACCACAATGCTCTCATATGTCAGGCTATTTTGTTTTCTTCTGGTGAACTTTGCACTTGTAAAATGGACATCAGTAACACGCCAGCCCAATACATGTTTTTGGAACAGACTTGTTAGTGTTTGCTCTTGCTAAAGTTACCATCTCACGGAGAGTAACTGGATGAATACATAAAAATACACTACTTCCTGGGACTGGCCAAATGGTTTTGATCTAAGGTAAGTATCCCATGTGAAATTTTTTCCTTACGATGCCTTTATAGGATCACATATATAGTTGTGAGCGTATGGGTCGTTGCTCACGCTTGCGGGCTCGCGTAGCGAGGGACGCAGTTCCCCGCAAATGCGGGTCCTCGCGATGTCCTCGCGGGTCCTTGCGGTGATGGAGCATCCCAACGTCCCCGCAAATGCGGATCCTCGCAAAGCGAGGGTCCGCATTTGCGGAGGTGGAGGCTCAAAGTCCGCTGTGTTAACACACACATACACACACACAACTTTGTAACAGAATAAACCCAACCGCCCAGCCAACAAAAACCCAACAACGTCCCCGCAAATGCGAATCGAGGGTCCGCAATTGCGGTGGTGGGAGCATCCCAACATCGGCTGTGTTAACACACACATACACACACACACAACTTCATAACAAAAAAAAACTTAAAGTCGCCTCACACCCGCTTACACCCAGACACACAGACGCAAGACTTAACAAAAAAACAGTAAAAAAGGCCCCTCACACGCTCTTAACACACATACGCACGACTTAGAAACAAATACACTGCGTCGTACACGTAAAAGCTAACTGCGTATATCGAAAAAAAATACGGCAACATCGCAACAAAATACGGCCGCATCGGAAAAAAATACGGCCGCGAAAGACCCATTCCAACCGCCGCGCATCAAAACATCACAAACACAAGAAATAAACACAACAAACACATAAAAAGCTTACTTACAGCACGGGGGGGCATCCGGCACCTCCAAAAGTTCATTTACACGTCCATTTAAGTCCAAAACAAAGAGTTTAAACGGCCGAAAATCGGCTAAGCGAGAGAAAAAATGGCCGCCGAACAAAACGAAAACGAGGCTCCAGACGTAACTACACTACACTTACTCGCAATAATGAAACACATACTATGCGGAACGGATCACACTCATATTAAACACCATTTTAACTACTACTACGCACAAAATGGCGGATGGAACGCAAATTGTAAGCTGGAACGCAAATAGCGCATGCGTATTGCGTTCTAACGGTCTAACTTTCCAGAATGTTCTACAAGTTTATAAATACTGCCTATTTGACAGAGAAAAATACATTTCTACTCAGGTGATGAACAGAGTGACTTCAGACATAACTGCTGCTAAAACTTGAGAAGACAATTCTTTACTAATTTACTACTTTACACTGTGCAAATTACAGGTAAGCTATAATATATTACATTTTATTATCAAGACAGGACATCAAAATAAAATTAAATAGGAAAAAGAGGTTTATGTATACTGACATGTGACACGCACATTTATGTGTATTGCCCCTGGAACAAAATTATCTTAAAACAAACTAATAAAACAACTACATTTAAATTACATTAGAAAAAAATAAGTTGGGACTATTAAAATATGAGTCATGTATACTGACATGTGACACGCACATTTATGTGTATAATGTATAGTGACATGTGACATGCACATTTATGTGTATCATCTATAGTCACATGTCACACACACATTTATGTATGTTGGCCAAAAATAAAAATAAGGTTAATTTAACAATTAAAATATGATTCATGTATAGTGATATGTCACACGCACACAAAAAAATTACTTTCAACTATGGAAATGTGCTTCATGTATGTGACATATGTGTGTAAAAAAATAATGTTAAATGAAAATAATTACAGAAGTATATTTAAATGACATTAATTTACTACAATTCAATAGATCACCTAAAGCTTAATCTTTCTACTTTTTTTAATATTCAAACAGACTATGCATCAACAGCGTCACTCAACAATTTGCACCGTGCATTGTGAAGCACAATCCCTTTTAAAGAACACCAACAAAGAAGAAGAGGTAAGATACAAAAATACATTAAATGCTGAAAAGGCCATGCTTTGCTAAATAAAAAAAAAAAATATATAATTCACTATTTCACTTTATTTTTCAAACAGACACTACAAGAAGACCGGCGGATTAAGATTGGCAGGAGGGGACCCTCTGTCATTCCAAACTTCAATCAAGGTAAAGTATTAAGTATAAAAAAGAACCGAACCATGAGCCTCATTCAATTGTGAGTTGGCCAATTGAATAGGGCTCTATATAAGCACATAACAGATTTTTTAGACAGACATTTTTAGTTACTGAACTTCGATACTAAATCAAGGTCTTCACTAACTCAAAACTTCTGTCAAAAAATATGTTATGTGCTTATATAGAGCCCTATTCAATTGGTCAAAACGCAATTGATTCAGGACCTAAATATGTTTCATGGCCGAGGGCCTCATTCAAATGTGATTTGCCCATTTCAATAGGGCTCTATATAAGCACAGAGCATATTTTTTTACAGAAGTTTTTAGTTAGTGAAGACCTTGCTTTTGGATACATGTTCACTAACTAAAAACTTCTGTAATAAAAGATGCTCTGTGCTCATATTGAGCCCAATTCCATTGCCAAAAACCAAAGGCCCTCATTCAATTGATATTTTGGACAATTCAATAGGGCTCAAAATAAGCACATTTAGAACCCTATTGATTTGGCCAAACTGCAATTGAATGAGGGCCAAAGTATGCAACATATGGTACACACAAACTGGTACACACAAAACAGGATTGTAACAAACACATAGCAAACTAAATTCATATTCTTTTTCAATGTTTAACAACTTATAACCATTAGAAAAAACACTACATAAGTATAACAAAAGTGGTGCCCATCAAATAGAATTGTACGAAAACTCACACAAACACATAGCAAACTACATTTTAATTCTTATTTAATGTTTAACAACCTATAAGCCTTAGAAAGAAGCCTAAATAAGCATACCAACATTGGTGCGCACCAAACAGGATTGTACGAAAACTCACACAAACACATAGCAAACTACATTTATATTCTTATTTTATGTTTAACAACCTATAAGCATTACAAAACAACATTAATAAGCATACCAACAGTGGTGCGCACCAAACAGGATTGTATGAAAACTCACACAAACACATAGCAAACTACATTTAGATTCTTATTTAATGTTTAACAACCTATAAGCCTTAGAAAGAAGCCTAAATAAGCATACCAACAGTGGTGCGCACCAAACAGAATTGTATGAAAAGTCACACAAACACATAGCAAACTACATTTAGATTCTTATTTAATGTTTAACAACCTATAAGCATTAAAAAAAAAACATAAATAAGCATACCAACATTGGTGCGCACCAAACAGGATTGTATGAAAACTCACACAAACACATAGCAAACTACATTTACATTCTTATTTAATGTTTAACAACATATAAGCATTAAAAGAAAACATAAATAAGCATACCAACATTGGTGCGCACCAAAAGGATTGTATGAAAACTCACACAAACACATAGCAAACTACATTTACATTCTTATTTAATGTTTAACAACCTATAAGCCTTACGAAAAAGCCTAAATATGCATAACTAAATTGGTGCGCACCAAACAGGATTGTACGAAAACTCACATAAACACATAGCAAACTAAATTAATATTCTTTTGCAATGTTTAACAACCTATAAGACGTACAAAAAATCCTACATAAGCATACCAACAGTGGTGCACACCAAACAGGATTGTACGAAAACTCACACAAACACATACCAAACTACATTTATATTCTTATTTAATGTTTAACAATCTATAAGCCTTAGAAAAAAGCCTAAATAAGCATACCAAAAGTGGTGGGCACCAAACAGGATTGTAGAAAAACACAGAAATAATGTCATTTTTTAGTTAATAGAAATACATTCAAATAAAATTACATTTTCATTTTTATTTTATAACAGATACTGCGTCAAGAACATCGGACCAGGAGTTTCAACTGAGGACCAGACCAGCGGACGAGGACTTTCAACAGAGGACCAGACCATTGGACGAGGACTTTCAACAGAGGACTACACCATCGGACGAGGACTTTCAACAGAGGACCAGACGATTGGACGAGGACTTTCAACACAGGACCAGACCATCAGACGAAGGCTTTCAACACAGGACCAACAAAGATTCTGCTTGAAATCAAACTTCAATCAAGGTGCAGTATAACAAGTAAAAAAAAAGAAAAATTAATTAATATTCTTCTTTAATGTTTAACCACCTATAAGCCTTAGAAAAAAGCCTAAAGAAGCATACCAAAAGTGGGGCGCACCAAAAAGGATTGTAGAAAAACACAGAAATAATGGCATTTTTTCATTAATACAAAGACATTCAAATAACATAAAATTTTAATTTTTATTTTATAACAGATACTGCGTCAAGAACATCGGAACAGGAGTTTCAACTGAGGACCAGACCAGCGGACAATGACTTTCAACAGAGGACTACACCATCGGACGAGGACTTTCAACACAGGACCAGACCATCGGACGAAGGCTTTCAACACAGGACCAACAACGAATTTTGCTTGAAATCAAACTTCAACCAAGGTACAGTATAACAAGTAAAAAAAGAGAAAAAAAAATAAAGATCTTAGCTTTGCATCGATGTCAACAGAATTTTTTTTTAAAAATAAACCACCGGTAACTATAACTGTTGAAAAAATATAACTAACACATTTTTCATCTATCTCTTATTTGTCTTTTAGGGCCAATAATCTTTAACAGTAAATACAAACTTCAATGTAAAATAAAAATAAAAAATTGCATAGTCCAAAAAAGTCCAAAAACACAGAATCTATACAATTTGTCATTGTAACATTCCAGTCCTAAACCCTAATTTAATTGCCATTTGACAAATTGAATAGTGCTGTAAATAAGGACATAACATCTTTTTGAAAATACCTTTTTAGTTACTGAAACACTTGCTTTTGGATACATGTTTAATAAATAAAAACTTCTTTAAATAATTATCTGATGGCCTTATTTAGACTTCTATTCAATTGACCGCATTGAAATTGATTAAGTATAAAATGTAAACACACTGTTGATAACAATTTGTCATGAAAAACAACTTAACATCTCAAAATAAACTAATGATACATTATTTTATTTTTACAGGTTAACATGGCTGATAACGAGAGTAAACAAGAAAAGAAAAGACGCCAAGCTAGAGAACGACGACAGAGAGCAGACAGCCAGCAGACACCGGAGAAGAAGGAAATTCGACGAGAAAAAGAACGCAAAAGAATTGCAAGCAAAAGACTGTCACTGGCAGAAATTAAAGATATGTCAAAAAAAGCAACAAAGAAAATAAAGCATTTACAACCTGTTGCTCAAACATCAGATGACGTTTTACCAGAAAAAATACAACAGATACCAAAAAAAGCAACAAAAAAAACAAAGCATTTAGAACCGTTTCATGAAACATTACATGACATTTTACCTCAAACAATACAACATATACCAAGAAAAGCAACGAAAAAAACAAAGCATTTAGAACCTGTTGTTGAAACATTATATGACATTTCACCTGATGAATATGAAAGTCAAAATCCTATATGCTTTGCAAATTGTCCTCTACTCAAGTCTTTAGCAGTAGAGGTTCATAGTTGTGGGGACACGACTACTCAATGTCAGTTTTGTGAGGCTTATTATTTTAAACAGGAGAGACCCAGAGATGGCCAATTTATTAGTTGCTGTCAAAAAGGCAAGTTCAAATTTCCAGAAAGGAAACAATTTCCTCTCTATTTACAAAATATTATGACTGAACCTACTTTTCCAAACTACAAAATTTTTAAAACAAACATAAGATCCTACAATAGTGCCATATCCTTTGCATCCATGGGGGCAACATTAGCTGCTAATGTACCAGGACATGGTCCTTACTGTTTTAAAGTCCAAGGACAAATTTATCATCGCACTTCCCATTTACATCCAGAGGAAGGAAATCAAAGAAAATTCGCTCAACTATATGTCCTAGATACAATGGAAGCTGTTGACCAACGTATGCAGATGGAAGAAAATAAAAAATGCTTACCCAGTGTTTTCATAGAGCTAAATAACATTATGGACAACAATCCTTACAGTAAAGCTTATAAAAAATTGGCAGAAGTAGAAAATGAACAACAACTTCATGCACAAAGACATCAATTACCAATGCCGAAGGTTAATATGGTGCTTAAAAGAGACAGACATACTGATAAACGTCGTTATAACTTGCCAACATCAAATGAGGTTGCAATGGTGTTTCAGAATGATGAAGGAGAACCACCATTTCAAAGAGACATTTAAATATATCCTAGAAATGAGGAGCAACCGTTTATTAATATGAGTATCTTAAGTCCAAATTTAGATCCAATGACATATCCCATCTTTTTCCCACACGGAGAAGCAGGTTGGCAACCAAAATTAACTCTTCCCAGTTACCCAAATGCTAAAGCCAGAATCCGAAATAATGTTTCTATGCTTGAATTTAAAGTAGCTCAAATTGCCATTCGCAATGTATTTAATCCAATTTTATGTGGTGGGAAACTAACACAACAATGGATTATTGATTCATATTTGCAAGTTGAGGCAAATAATTTAAACTTTATCAAATATCAACAAGATAAACTCCGTGTAGAACAATATTCTGGATTAATGGACTATGTTGCTGACGTGGCTACAAGCAGAGACATGACAGCTGGCAAAGCCATCATTTTACCATCTTCCTTTCAAGGATCTCCTCGGAATATGAGAGAAAGATACAATGATGCTATGGCTATTGTCACTAAATTTGGCAAACCCGATTTATTTGTGACATTTACATGTAATCCACAATGGCCAGAAATTACACTAAATCTACTTCTCGGACAAACTGCTTCAGATCGACCAGATTTAGTAGCCAGAGTTTTTAAGATTAAATTAAATGAATTAATATGTGACTTCACTATAAATCAGTTATTTGGCAAATGTCTTGCTTATGTATATACCATTGAATTTCAAAAAAGAGGCCTTCCACATGCACATCTTCTAATAATACTTCAAGAAAAAGATAAATTAGATACATCGGACAAAGTGGATGCAGTCATTGTTGCTGAACTACTAGATCCAGAACTATATGGTAGACTATATGAGATTGTTACTCATCGCATGATTCATGGACCCTGTGGTGACCTTAATCCACAATCACCATGTATGGAAAATAATAAATGTTCCAAAGAATTTCCAAAAGATTATAGAGACAAAACCTATGCCAATTGTGATGGATATCCACTTTATAAGAGAAGAGAAGGAGATAGTGCCATTATTCGTGGAAAAAAAGTGGACAATAGATATGAAGTACCCTACAATCCACATTTACTCATGAAGTACAACGCCCACATCAACGTAGAAGCCTGCACTTCCATCAAATCCATTAAATATGTCTACAAATATATTTACAAAGGTTACGATGCAGCTACTGTAGTCGTGCAGACAACCCTGAAAGTAGTGAGTTAGTACATGATGAACTTGCATCTCATGTAGATGCTCGCTATGTCAGTGCGCCAGAAGCTATGTGGCGGCTTTTAAAATTTGAAATGCATGATAGATCACATGCAGTATATAGGTTAGCAGTACATTTGCCACAACGACATTTAGTCTATTTCCATGCTGGAAATGAAATGAATGCATTGGCCCAAAGTGAAGATCGTCACACTACACTAACTGCATGGTTTGCATTAAATTCCACTGATGCTGAAGCAAGACAATACTTATATATTGAAATTCCATATCACTATGTTTTTGTGAAGGGATTATGGAGACCAAGAAAAACCAGAGGCAATAAAATTATTCCAAGAATTTACACAGTCCAAGAGATGTTGAACGTTTTTGCTTACGGATATTACTTTTAAATGTTCCAGGAGCACAAAGTTTTGAACAATTAAGAACTGTTAATGACATTGTATATGAATCCTTCCATTTAGCTGCAAGACATAGAAACTTACTCGCTGATGATACAGAGTGGGAAAGATGTTTAGAAGAAGCAGCACAATGTCAAATGCCACGACAGATGAGAGAACAATTTGCTTTTATTTGTATCTTCTCAAATGCTCCAAATGCATTAGCTTTGTGGGAGACTTTTAAAAGTAATATGGCTGAAGACTTTATGCGACGATACAATGAACCCATTGCACACTTAAAAGCGTTAATGGAAATCCAATAAGTCTTTTTAACTCATGGATTAAGTTGTGCAAGTTTTAATTTGCCTGATCCAGGTCTTATAGATGACATTAACTTTGAAGACTGAGGGCCTCATTCTATTATCGGCCGTAAATCGGCCGTAAGGCTGCGATTCCTTGCGGGGGTTCAGTTAACTCGCGATTCTATTATACGGCCCCGCAAGGATCTCCTTTTACGGCCGGCCGCATATCTTGGAACCGGCCGTAAGCTGTGAAATATAAAAACTCAAATATAAATTCAAGCCTGCACTGTACAGCTCTGTAAATGCTAGGGATCATATTGGGGGACATGAGGATTAAAAGGAACCCACTCTCAAGCTTGCACATCTGCCCAAACCCGAGTTCAAATTAACTGTTTATTTTCCAGCTGCGGCGTGGGTGTGTCTGAAGTGCTCCAAGCACTCTGGACTTTTTACATGGATATTTTACGGATATTAAAAATAAAATATTTTACGGATTTGAGTACAGGATAATTATGTGCTATTTTTTCTAACACCTAAAATCCCTTTATAGTCTTCGCAAAGTGCAGGATGGCTTTATTTAAGCTATTTTATGTGCTTAATTGGTGCTAGCGAGACCTCTTTCCTGCAAGTAAGCTGCGGCTCGCTTTTAGCCTTGCAGAGAGGTTTCCCGGAGGAATTGAATTGCAAATCTCTTGCGGCCGTTTTAGATCAAAGGCTTTCCTCCGGCGCGAGCGGCCGCAAGAGATAGCAAGGCACCGGCCGCAAGCCTGCCGGAGCCTCCGGCCGTAAGGGAATAGAATAGCCGAATAGCTTGCGGCCGGTCCTTGCGGCCCCGCAACGGCTGCGGCCACTAATAGAATGAGGCCCTATGACATTCAACTACAAGCAGAAAGAACGGAAGAAAGACTTGCAACTTTAAATACACTACAATTGCAAGCATTTCATGCCATTAAAAATGCAATAGATGATGACATGGTGACAGAGCGTTATTTCTATCTTGATGGACCTGGCGGATCAGGAAAAACATATTTGTACAATTTATTAATGAGTTCAGTACGAGCACAAGGAAAAATAGCAATGGCGTTTGCCACTACTGGAATTGCTGCACTTTTATTAGAAGGTGGAAGAACTGTTCATAGTGGATTTAAACTGCCAGTGCCTATTTTAGAAAATTCTGTGTCAGATATTCGCATGACATCCTTACAAGCAAAGAAATTGAAGAAATGTAAATTAATTATAATAGATGAGGCCACAATGATGTCATGCTATGCCCTCCAATGTATTGACCGTTTGCTTCGTGAAGTCATGGATAATATTTTTCCATTTGGTGGAAAGGGATTGTTGTTGGGTGGCGATTTTAGACAAACATTACCTGTCGTTGTACATGGAAATCGAACTGACATTATCAAAACATGTATAAAGTCAAGTACAGTATGGAAACATTTTACCCATCTTCAACTGCAACAAAATATGAGATCAGAAGGCCAAACTGATTTCAATGATTGGCTTATTAAAATTGGAGAAGGCAGAACAGAAAAAATACTACATTTACACTGTAGAGATCCCACCTCATATGATTTGTCAACAAGATATTATATCGGCTATATTTGAAGGGAGCATAAATAACGAAGAATATTCCGAGCTTGCCAACCAAGTTATACTGACGTGTAAAAATAAAGATGCATTAATACTCAATAATGAAATCTTTAAAAAAATTAATGCACCACAAAGAAATTATCACAGTGCTGATTCTGTACTTGCTGATGACAATGAAAGTCAGGCAAACTTTTCGACTGAATTCATAAACTCTTTAACTCCTTCTGGAATGCCACCACATATTTTGCAGCTAAAGAAAGGTGCAATTATCATGTTACTGCAAAATATGAACCCCAAAAAAGGCCTATGCAATGGCACAAGATTAATTGTTCAACAATTAAAGGACCATTTTATAGATGCTGAAATTTTAACTGGGACCCATAAAGGAGAGAGAGTTTTCATACCAAGAATAGATTTAGCACCAAGTGAAAGTAGACTCCCTTTTATACTTCAAAGAAGACAATTTCCCATTATTATGGCATTTGCCATGACCATTAATAAATCACAAGGTCAAACTTTCAAATCTGTGGGTATTTTCTTGGAAGAACCAGTTTTTGCACATGGTCAATTGTACGTTGCGTTGTCACGGTGCAAAAATCCACAGGCTATTAAAGTTTACATTGAAAACAATGAAAGTCAAGGTGATTTATTAGAAGATGGACGTATTTTTACTAAAAACATTGTCTACTATGAAGTACTATAACTTTGCAGGATACAAATTAAAGATGCCAACATTTTTTAAAAGCATTCCAAAATACATAACAATTGGTTGTTTAATTCAGTCATAATTAATGGAAGTACTGTTTATGAATGATTCGCCTCACAAAATACTTGCCTTGCATTGTTAGTAAAAATTATGTTAAAATGTTAAGTCACTATGTTAATGTTTCTAATGTTACAAGTTTAAAAAATATATTTTCAAGTTATTTCATTCAACAGATTACAAAGTGGATGTTAAGAGGTCAAGCACCTTTTAAGTCACAATGTAAATATTGTCTGTTATCTTAAGATTACTACCTACATTAATGTTTATTGTCAGTTTATGTGCTCAGTAATGAATTACTTTAATTACGTACGTTTTAAGGAGAGTTTTACTGTATGCCTTCCTCTACATTCAATGTATATTCAAGTTAACAATTATTGTGATAGCAATTGCATTTTAATACTGATTAATTTAAAGGTCAATTGTTTTTACATTCAAATGTTAATACTTTTAATAAAAAATTAGGTTACAAAATGTATTCACTATGTTCCTGTTTATAATGTTCAAAATTATACCAATGTTTTGTCAACTTCTAAACTTACATAAAAAATAAAGTTCAAGTTTAAAAATATATACTTTGAAGGTTATTGCTTACATATATTTTAAACTTCATGTTAAAATTTGCGACGTTTCAAGAAGGCTTTTTACTTTTTGCTTTCCTATTCATTCAATGTATATTAAAGTTAACAATTCTTCAGATACAAATTAAATTTAAAAAACCATTACATCAACATTTTACAAAAATACACGTTCATATTAAAATACTTACAAGTGACAAAAATATATGTTAATAACTAAACAACTTGACAAACATATACATCACATTGCCGTCATTTTTTGACGGGCAAGTCGCTAGTTGATTAATATATACCAGAATGTCTTGTATGCTTAGCTGGGAACTATTGATCCAAATTGTATAACTTTACCTAGCACACAGGTCATTAATCTAAGATGAATATCTAAATTGTACCATCTTCACTATGTGTATTACATCTGAAAAGATGTATTATGATCTTTTACCAAGATCTAATCCCATAATTGTACCTATATTAATCTAAGTTTCCTTCTACTCATTGTCTCTTCCTCTTCCTCCCTACCCCCCGAGAAAGCTAGAATATCTAAGGGACCTACTCACTAGTATACAGGTTTAAATGGTTGATATTTTGAACAATAGCATATTTTTAATATGAATGGCATAGGGCGGCATAAACCCTAACAATGCCCATGCTGCATGGCCTTGTTACCTTGTTGACCATGCTTCTTGTACATTGTGTCAGCTTTTTTATTTTGTAATGGATAATTATTATGTGCACATACACTAGACCAGTGGTGTGGAAGTGTGTATTCTTAATGCTGCCAACAGTACAGCATTGCAGTGTGTTTCTTTTTGTATATTCAGGCTCTCTTTGACTTGAGCCCAGGTGTGTAATTCTATGATATTCCTTGTAGTCATGCACCTCAATCTCAGTGAACCTGAATACAACTTTACACTGGTACATAATGGTACATGACATGTCTAAATGTAAACTTCTGACACTGGTTTAAGAAGTGTTTTTCGCCTTATTGTACCTTCTGTATTTTGTATATTATGGTGTTTTTTAAGTTACAAGTTGTTTCTTCAGTAAAGTAATTCTCTGGAGCCTAAATGGAGAATAAAATGAACTGAAGACATTTTTGTATACCCCTAAGCAATGAACACAGCTGAATTTTAGATGTTTTATTAAGAATCTCTTTTCTGGGGGTGCATTTTTTTTGATAATTAGATAAAGTAAATCAAATTATTTGAAGAAAAAAACTCAGTGTAGATCTTGAAACATACATTTGAACTTTAATGTTAGAAGCTCTACCAGAGCAACCTTCTACTTCTACTAGACTAGTCCATTGACTGCACTGTCCCTATCAGGATAACCTAATGGGAAAATAATTTCATAGCCTAAAATGCTAAAGTTTTAAAAGCTGTATAAATTATTTTTTCTTTAAATGCTGATTTATTGTCAATCTGTTTCTACATAAAGAAAAGGGAACCCTACCACTACAATATCCCTTTAAAAGAAAACAGAAAAGGAATGCTCATTTTTGCTTATAAAGGATAATTTTAAATATTACATCTATCGACTAAGAAATGAAGGATCTGAAGAAATAAAAAGCATTAGATGAAAGCAAATATACAGAAAAATATGTTTGCCCCCTCATCCCCCCTAGATCTACCTGTTAAATGATTCAAAGTTGGACGGGATGATTGGTCAATCATCAGCTGCATTAGACTAGTAAGTTCCACTATTGCACTTTGTACCATTTAACAGGCAATAGCAAAGGGAAGATCAATTACTCCTTTAGTTGGTCAGTGTATGTTTAACATGGAAATCTTTCCATAAATGCTATACCCTCAACCCACACACATATACATACAAATGTCCTGTTTTTTTTCAACCCAGATTTTTTCTTCAGTGTTTTGTAGACCCATATAATGCTAGAAACAATTAAAAATCAACAAGGTAAGTAGAATATAAGAGGTATAATATTTGATGAAATTTTTTATTTTTTTTCTGTAAAGAGCTTGACACATGTATTGTTGGATCGGCAGAGCTGCTTTTGGATGGACAATGTGTGGAGAGGAACAGTGAACAGTTTCATGTTATGCATTCAGTCGTTGAGGTTTGTATGTATTAAAAAAAGACTTGTTTCTCCCTGAGAAAGATAACAGTGACCAAAATGTACCCACCCTCTAAAGAAAACTACTTGACTCATTTATTGGAAGGAGAGATGGATATTTCACTTTTTATTATAAATATTACTTATTGGAGCATTGACATTTACAAAATGTTAATTTTGGAGGTTTGCTAGATTTCTTCCCTTTTTGACTTTCTTTTACTATTGTGGTATAAATAATATTCATATAAATTATCTGAATTCTAATGAGTTTACTTAGGGTATGAAAAAATCTTGGGCGGCAGAAGGAATGGGACATTGTCTCTACAACAGTTCAACCAATACGAGATCTAAAAAGGTTGAACTTGATGGACTAAAGTCTTTTGTCAAATTGCTATGTAACTATGTAATAGAGTATTCATATATTCAATGAAATTATCAAATGTATTTATGCTATACTATTTAAATGTACTTTTCTTCTATTAAATCCTACAACAGATAATTAAAAAGTTTCATCCTGTGCTTATCTCTGCCCTCTCAGTTTCTGGAGTTGAAGTTTGCTGGCTTTACTTGGTCACAGGCTTTAACTCTTGACTAGGTCTCATTAGTATTTTCTGCTACTAACTTGAGATATCACACCATTAATTGCTGCAGAAGGCTTTCTCTAGCAAACATGAGATAACTAACTAATTTTTTTTATTGAACACAAAAGAAAATCTGTAATGATAGATCTAGAATTGGTGCAATAATGTGGTAATAAGCTCCAGAATTCAATTTTAGTGACAAGGCAGTTTCAGCTAGATTGTAGAGGCTTAAGAAAAAGGCTGTTTACCAGTGATGGACAAGAGCTTTCAGCTGAACAACAGTGTTAAAGTGGAAAAAAAAACTGTGAACTCTAAAATAGACTAAGTATGTTACCTAATAACTATTATGCAGTCATCATATGCAAATTTGATCAGAATCCATTCACTTCTTAACTACTTAGTAGAGTATCTACATTTTTTTGAGGAATCAATGAATGAAGCCTCTTTTTTCTCAACAAGATTTGGTTGATCAGAATGTTCAAATTGGGACATTTTGGGAAGATCTATTACGGCTGTCCTACAAGAGTCTCACTTTTGTCTCCTATCACTACACTTTCCACTCTCTTTTAAATCTTCTACCTCCCTTTCACTTTCTTTTTTATTTCAACTATCTTTAGGGATCTTCTCCTGACATACTGAAAGAGACCATTCCATAGAATCTGATGCTAAAGGCTAGCCTACTTTTAAACCTGACATTTTGGGCTAAAGAGCTTCTAGAGTTTATATGGCTATGTATGAGTTTAGGGTCTAATAAATGATTCCCATTAAAAAATACAACAATAAATAATAATCAAAGGCATGATGAACAGATGACATGCTTAACATTTCCACCTTTCCTTTACAGACAAAGTAGTTCTGAAAGAGCCTCTATGTACGCAACAGACAATACAGCAGAATGCTCATTATACAAAATGGAAGGAGCAGCAAAGTAAACATTTCCATTTTGTGGCAACTGGATGGACATGGTGACTTATGGAAATTGACATAAGGCTTTAATAAAGGGATCACCAGACAGCATCTAAATTCTTACATAGCCAAAAGTTCCAATATATAAAGTCCAGGGATGAAAAAGTAAAATAATTGTCTCCCCTACCAATAAATTGTAAATGATTAAAAAAAGAAACAAGTCCCTTTGTTTTGCCAGTCAAGTTTTGTGTCTTATCCTCTGCGTCTTTCTAGTTAACAACCTCAAAGTTTCCTCTTTTGTACCACTGCATGTCCTTCACTCTACGGATAGACTGAATCTGGGGTTGGTTGGCACCCCAGTTGTTCCAATGTTTGTATGGTCCAAACTCCATCAGATACTGATAGCCTCTGTATCCGGGATACTGGTATCCGACCCATCTGTTAAAAGAAATAGCAGAATAAGTCAGTATTGGAGTACACAACCAAATAAGTGTTCTAACAGAGCATTTCTCGAAACTGTGTCAAGGCCTATCAACAGATCATACTTTGGTTGTATTATTACTTGGCACCCTAAAACCCACATTACCCAGTACTTACGTTCCTCCAAGCACTTGCACACTTGCCACTCGATCCTGGAATCCATAGGACCACAAGCTAGGTATATCTTCATCACAAACCTCCATCTTTCTTCCCTCAAAGTTTGCACATTCGTAAAGGCAGATCTTGTAGTCCTGAGTGTCCTTCAATTCAACAAAACCCAAGAACAAATATTAAGAACCACTTCATTATATGTTTGTCCTTTGTTGTATATATCATCCCACAGCAGCCTCTCTTATTATAAAGATCTGCAATGGTACAACACAGCTAATTTCACATTTGGCAATGAGACAGTATATGTCTTTTAGACCGTAACAGAGAGGCCTAGTATTACATTTAACAATCACCAAATTAAAAGCAGTTTCTTTATATTACTTTCTAAAAAAGTTATGCCCTTATCAATTAATTCATGAAAGTGTAAATATTGAAATTCAGTGTAAGAGTCCTACCCTATCCCAATCTTACAGCCTTATTAAATTGCTATTAGGCCAATTGAATAAGTCTCTATATAAGCCAGAGCATATTTTTTTACAGAAGTTTTTAGTTAGTGAACCTTTTTCAAAAAGCAAGGTCTTCACTAACTAAAAACTTCTGTAAAAATATATGCTATGTGCTTATATAGAGCCCTATTCAAGTGGCCGAATCACAATTTAAAAAGGCTGTTAGTTTGCAAATTTAATAAAAAGAAATGCGTCACTTTAAGTTGAATTGGACTTGCTCTGTTTTTACTTATATATACTGTATATATAGCATGTGGCTAATAAAGGGTCCCTTAAACACTGCATGTTTTGTGCTGCTGTGCACATGTTCTCAACAATTTATGTTACACACAAATTGCTGTGTATTGCTGTAAATTCTGCATCCATGTGTGATTGTAAAGGCATGTACCGGATTGCAACAATGAGGTGCTGATATACAGGAATTGAGTAGGCTCAGAACTGCTGTGACCCTATTCAATGTTTCAGTGCCCTTCCTGTTGCCCCTTATCTTCTTATAGGGCAAGGCAGGATAAGGGTAATAAAAGGACTTGACTGACATACATCCTGTTTTCAAGCTCATAAAAAATATGACAGCACTTAGTATTTATTGAATATTGTTTAACTCCTTTGTGGCTGCAATCTGCTGCATTTCTTTGTGGTTGCAATCTCCTGCACTTTACATACACGATTTCTGCAAGGTGTATAGTATATGCAACATTATAAACAATTGTTGATCGTTCCTATACTTAAAGGGATAAAATGATATAATTTTTTTTGGCTATTATACAGTTAAAATATCATGTTTTTATATGAATAACTATTGATCTATAGTTTTTCATTGGTGACACAAAAGAGATTCCAATTTTATATTTTAGTACTATAGGTATTATTATAGTTTATTTATAACGCGACGACATATTCCGTAGCGCTGTAGGTAATAACAAGTACAGTATTTTATCAATCAACTATAATTAAAAGTTGCATTTTCATAGAGTAAGATGAAATTAAACTGTGGATCATCTTCTTTAATACAATGTAAGCTTGTGTTGGTATTAGTGTAGTGATTTACCAACAGTTGCTCGGGGGTCTGCATGCATTGTATTCAATCAAAACTGATAAAAGTTTCTGCATATAATGGTACGTTATAGACTGGGAATTTATTATACATTCACAAAAGTGTATTCATTTCTATGCTCTAGAATGTCCTCCTTTGTTGCTGTGTGAAATGTTAATGTACAGAACTCTGTGAGCCCAGGTGCAGCTCTGTGCACAGCAATGAACTTGCCCCCATTATTAACATAGAATCGTCGTCCTTGAGTGATACAACAACAATGCAGGGTATGCAGTGCTAATCACAACTGCAAATGGAGTTGCATGGAACAAAAATAAAACGTTTAACAAATAAGGAAGATCCTAACCATTTTAACAGGCCGCAAGGACATTATCCTGTCAGCACGGAAGCAGTTAGACCAGGAGTCCCAGCGGGGGTACTCTCCTTTCTCCAAGATGAACATCTCTCCATAGAAGTCCTTCTGTTCATATGCTACCCAACTGTAATACATTGGAAGGAATAATACAATGTGAGAAGGAATGAGCAGATCAGCACAAGGTGAGTAGGAGAACCAAACAGTAACAATAAAGTAGAGAGGGGTAAAACATCACATGGCTGGAAGGGTAACAGAACAACAAAATTAGTCGTTCAAAACAGTACAAGGCGAGAAGGGAAACAGCACAAGCAGGACTTATGAATCAGAATTCCAGAACCAATGACTAGAAGATGTTTACCTTTTTACATTGTGAATGTCAAAGCTTAGGACAAGCTTGATACATATATTTCATGCCAATACAATTGGCTATATTCACTAAGGCAATCACTTTTTCACTAGGAATGAGAAATTGCTACCCATTTTTATGTTACTCCACGGAAATTGGAGAGATGACTGAACACTTTGTTGCACAGAATAACATATCAATTGTAGACATCTCACCAGACTATTAAATGTTTACCTCAATAAATGTAACTCTATATATGATCTAGTTTAACATACACATATCAAACAATCAAAACTTGTAGATCTAAAGTAAGGTGTCCAAGTGGAGACAAATAAAGTTCACCATCACACCATGATCAGACTGCATGGAGGGTTAAATCATGCAGTGTCTAGATAATGGCATCCCCATAGGGTCTTAGTGCAGATGTTATTAAGAAGGCAGATGCATACACATATTGTGCAATAGGTTTTATTGTGTGTCACATTCAACTCCTTACCGGTAGGATGGTAGATCTGGTTGATAAAGCAGATCCCATGTCCCTAATGACTGGGTACCACAGATCCAAAACATTTCATGCCACAAGTTTTGCAGCTACATACCCAGCATCCCTTTCTTCTGTGGCTATAGGAATATTACAAGTTTTCTAACAATAATTCATTTAATTATTATATGTTATTGGGAACTTACGGTCCACATTCCACTCGGATGGACTTCACATGATCAAAGCCCCGATCACACAGGTTACGACACTCTGAACCAAATTCTACTTTTCGACCTTGGAAGTTCTCCAATTCGTAGCAGATCAGCTGTAGAGTGAGTAGGAACACATAAAACTGCCCATTTAAAAATCTGCTTCTTAGATGCAAAAGTAGCTAACTTTGCTAACTTTCACATATATGTTTTGTTTGGAAAGTAAATAGTAATACAAAATAACAGCACCTTTTCATTTTAAGAATACTGATCAAAAACAAAAATATGATTTTCACAATAAGTATAACAAGTAGATTTTTCATTTTCTTGGTTAAAATTTTCTTGGCTTCTGAGGAGCAGCCAAGGGATTCCATGGGGTTGCCAAGGGATTCCATGGGGCAGCAATAACTGTTTTCTATATTAAAGTTAACAGAAAACAGCCTTAGCAGCTCCTGTGAAGCTTAGTTAAATTTGTCACCTATATTTTTCTTTTGCAGTGTTCAATCTTCTTTTTAGTTAAAGTATTTAGAATTAAACTTAGGGATAGGTTTTCAAAATATTCTTAAAATTTTTGCATTCTAAATAGATACAAACGTTAAGGAATTTTACACTAACACTGCATGAAATTGCAATTACATACAGGTACAAATAATTAAGTAAATGCTCGTCTTTTTGCGCGCCCAGAAAACTATTGTTACTAAAAAACTAATAATGACATTTTGAGTAAAAAAGGACTGATTTGTTCAGTTAAAAAAGACTACTAAAATGTAGAAAACATAATACATTAAAATGTATTTTCACTAGCTAATGAGCTGCTGAAAATAACAATAATTTTAAAAGCACTTGTTTGTAAAAATAATTAAAAGAAAATGATAAAGTGATATTCTATATTTCATGGTACTTTCACAAATCAAGGCTAAAAGCTCAGCTCATTATACAGTTGCTGACATATTTACAGTAAATTATATACTACTTATCAATATTAATGGAGGGGTTCTGCAGAATCCCTGTTTGTGATAAATAAGTAAGTATTATCTTATTGTTATATACATACCCTGTAGTTATGCAGGCCAAGAGCAGTATGGCTGCCGATGCTGCCCTGAGCTCCACTGTGAGACATTTTTCAGAGCTGGAATAGAATAATTGATAAGAACATACTGTGCAGAGAAAATATCTAATATACAAGTTGTATTGAGGCTTTCTCCACATCATCTCAGTTTGATTATATGTTATATCACGACAAACTCTTTTGAAATCTCAATGTTTGTTCTTTCTTATACACAAAAGATCTACCATTTCCATGATGACATTCAATAGTTCAAATAAGGAATGCATGCAAACTCTAGGACATATACTAAGATGGTACAACACTATCTGAAGCTTACACACTGTGTTTTCTCTGTTTAATAGTAATAATATTAATGGCATAAATGTTTTAATATATAGTGTGATTACAGAATGCTATAGAGCAAGACATTGACCAATAAAACATGACATTTACATATGTTTCTCTATGTATGGACATTTTACAGTGTATTATTCTATATATTCAAACTTTATATAGAACACATTGAACTATTAAAAATGTGCTCTGTAACAAAATTAGATATAACCCTGGGTCTTCTCATTATAATGAGTTTTGAATACATATTTACGTACTAATTCTACATAAATACATTTGATAATATGGCAAAACAAAATTAAAAGGAGACTTTAAGTTGGAGTTATTAACCCCCACTTTTTAACTTACATTGCTAAATACCCATTGACCCTTTTATTACAAACACATTCTCAAGTATTACAATTTTATCACAATATAGAACAGCAATTTTATTACAGAACCATACCCAAGGGAATTTAACTCTATTGTATCTTCTAACAATCTCATGTAACTTAATAAAAAAAATACCCCTAATTTTCCATTAATCACTAAATTATAATTAATACAAAACAAGAAAAGCCCCTCAGGAGTATTACTTACAGTAACGCTGGGACTGAGCCACTGAGAGAGATGTTTGGTGCCAGGCCAGGCCCCCACCCCACCAATTTATACCCCCTAATTTTGCTTGCACTAAACTTTTTTTTCACCTTTTGAGAGGAGGGGTTTTAGTTGATGAGAGTGTACGATGGCAGGGCCCATATTTTGGACAAAAGGAATTTTGAAGTATTTTGGGACCTGTTAGGGACATAGAGAGTTGTGCGCTGACACTGCTTATTGTTTTGTCCTAACAAGAGTGTTCAGCAAAAAACAAAAGAGTGAATCAGTGACACATATTTCTGATTGTGTTCTTGGAATAAAAGTGCTGACCCCACCGGCTGTGCAGTTTGCAGCTTCATTACCTCACTTGTTTCCAGGGATTTAGATGCTAAGTAAACTAACAGTGTCACATTGTGATAGTATAAGCTTAGGCCTTTACCTGCAGGCCTTGCTTTACAGGCCCTGAATGCTGCATGTAATTCTCAGGTTTGGTTGATGGGACAGGAAAACATCATATTTTTCCAGCACTGAACACTGTAATCACTTTTATAAAAACTAATTTAAAGTTTAAAATATTCATCAGGTTTAATAATATATATATATATACTAGCGACTTGCCCATCAAAAATGAAGGGGCAATAACATTTTAAGCCATGGCAATGCTGTTTGCCACACAATGTAAAACTTTTGCTCCTTTGAGCAAATTCGGAGCTCATTGTGAGCGTCTCTCCTTGTGTACTTTTGCTCCTCTGAGCACCTACCGCGCTCATTGTTAGGCTCTCCCCTCGTGTCCTTCAAGTTTTGTGCATTGCAACGATCATGTTCGGCACTCATCGCAAACATAGATATATAAGTACAGTGTTAAATTTACAATTTTTTTCAGTGCAGTGTAAATTAGAAAAATGTCTCAGAGCATAATAAAGTGATTTAAATATGTAACTGCTTTGAGAATTCTATAGCTGGCAGCCAATGACCAATAATCCATATATATATACTACTGCAGTGTAAAAAATAAAAATAGGAAAGGAGATACATACACACAATCCAAAGATACATGCAGATTCCTCACGAAGTATAATCAAGCTCATGGTGAGATAGCCAGAATTTATCTGTTAAACCGGTTCTAACCTTTAAAAGAAATCGTAATCTTAAACAAATTCTGGCTCCAAGTGAGCTAAAAAATCCGGCAGGTTCTAGGGAGTCTAGCTGTTTACAGTCTATAAAAGGATGTTACAAATGTCACACTAAGAACTGTAATACGTGCAAATATGTGAAGTCAATTAACAGACATTGTAGTACAGTGGATATAAAAAGTCTAAACACCGCTGTCAAAATGTCAGGTTTCTGTGCTGTAAAAAAATTAGACAAAGATAAATCATTTCAGAACTTTTTCCACCTTTAATGTGACCTATAAACTGTACAACTCAATTGAAAAACAAACTGAAATCTTTTAGGTAGAGGGAAGAAAAAATATAAAAATAAAATAATATGGTTGCATAAGTATGCACACCCTTAAACTAATACTTTGTTGAAGCACCTTTTGATTTTATTACAGCACTCAGTCTTTTTCGGTATGAGTCTATCAGCATGGCACATTTTGACTCGGCAAGATTTGCCCACTCTTCTTTGCAAAAACACTCCAAATCTGTCAGATTGCAAGGGCATCTCCTGTGCACAGCCCTCTTCAGATAACCCCACAGATTTTCAATCGGATTCAGGTCTGGGCTCTAGTTGGGCCATACAAAAACGTTAATCTTCTTCTGGTGAAGCCATTCCTTTGTTGATTTGGATGTATGCTTTGTGTGGTTGTCATGCTGAAAGATGAAGTTCCTCTTCATGTTCAGCTTTCTAGCAGAAGCCTGAAGGTTTTGTGCCAATATTGACTGGCATTTGGAACTGTTCGTAATTCCCTCTATCTTAACTAAGGCCCCAGTTCCAGCTGAAGAAAAACAGCCCCAAAGCATGATGCTGCCGCCACCATGCTTCACTGTGGGTATGGTGTTCTTTTGGTGATGTGCAGTGTTGTTTTTGCGCCAAACATATCTTTTGGAATTATGGCCAAAAAGTTCAACCTTGGTTTCATCAGACCATAACACCTTTTCCCACATGCTTTTGGGAGACTTCAGATGTGTTTTTACAAAATGTAGCCTGGCTTGGATGTTTTTCTTTGTAAGAAAAGGCTTTCGTCTTGCCACTCTACCCCATAGCCCAGACATATGAAGAATACAGGAGATTGTTGTCACATGTACTACACAGCCAATACTTGCCAGATATTCCTGCAGCTCCTTTAATGTTGCTGTAGGCCTCTTGGTAGCCTCCCAGACCAGTTTCCTTCTCGTCTTTTCAACAATTTTGGAGGGAGCTCCAGTTCTTGGTAATGTCACTGTTGTGCCATATTTTCTCCACTTGATGATGACTGTATTCACTGTGTTCCATGGTATATCTAATGCCTTGGAAATTCTTTTGTACCCTTCTCCTGACTGATACCTTTTAACAATGCAATCCCTCTGATGCTTTGGAAGCTCTCTGTGCACCATGGCTGTTGCTGTGGGATGCGACTAAGAACATTTCAGGAAAGACCACCTAGAGCAGCAGAACTTTATTTGAGGTTAATCAGAGGCACTTTAAATGATGGCAGGTGTATGCTGACTCCTATTTAACACAATTTGGAATGTGATTGCTTAATTCTGAACACAGCTACATCCCCAGTTATAAGAGTGTGTGCAGACTTATGCAACCACATTATTTTTCTTTTTCTTCCCTCCACCAGATTTCAGTTTGTTTTTCAATCGAGTTGTACAGTTTATAGGTCACATTAAAGGTGGAAAAAGTTCAGAAATGATTTATCTTTGTCTCATTTTTTTACAGCACAGAAACCTGACATTTTAACAGGGGTGTGTAGACTTTTTATATCCACTGGAATTTAAAATTAAACACTTCTTGAATTGTAAAAGTGACTTTTTGGTGTACGTGATCACGTGTTCTTGTGGTAAACAATACACTGGTCGAACCACAAGGTCTCTTAAGAGACGGTTTTATGAACATCTATACAATGTGGAGAAGGGAGTTTTAACAAACGGCTTTTCTTCACATATCATACAAGAACATAAAAAATCCATTGAAGGGATAACTATACAAGCGATTGATCATGTACCACGGAATAAAAGAAGGGGGAATCGTGTCTTGCAACTGAGACAGAAAGAAACTTTTTGGATACATAAATTGAATACTTTAGAACCTTATGGATTGAATCTAGCAGCTTTTTTAGAGAAGTAATACCTATGGTCCTTTTTATATTCTTTTAGAGACTCTTTTTTTATGTATTGATAGGTATTTATATATATATATATATATATATATATATATATATATATATCTTTAGTTTTCATTATTATTTATTATTATTATTTATTATTTATTAATTTATTTTATTTATTTTTTTTAATGCCAAGTCATTATTAGAATTGGACCTCGCTCTCATATGAATTTACCGACCTGTTTTTATTTGGAGAATTATGTATATTTATGATATAGATACTTTTTCCTTTTTTTTCCTTTAGGGTCCTTTTAGGAATTTACGAATAGTACTCTGTAGTAGTTAAATGTATTGGTTTGCGTCTTCTCTATAGATTATTATTAATGTGGGCCATTTCATTGGTTTGTGATTTTATTTATATATATATATATATATATATATTTTTTTTTTTTAGATCACCTTTTGGGTGGTTTTCTAACTTTCTACTTATGGGAATACTTCTGTGTGAATATATATATGTGTATTTTTCTTTGTTTTATATATATATATATATATATATATATATATATATATATATATCTTTTTATATTATGTACTTTTGATTATTATTTACTTTTTAATATATATATTTTTTATATAAATATAAATATATTTTATAGGTATCCATTATGTATGTATGTATATATATATATATATATATATATATATATATATATATTTATTTCATGTATATTTTAATATTTGCATTGTATATTTTGGTTGTGTTCTTGTATATTATATTTTCAACTGCCTGAAGTTTCTCCTTTCCTGTGGAGATGTCCCTTGGAGCGTTCTATGTATATGTGGGGTGTTCTTTGTGGGGTTGTGTGAAGGCTGCTCTTCTTTGTGCTTGTTTGTAGTTCTGCTGAATACAGTGCCCACTAGTTGATATGCGCTTCCTGGAGCTCCGTTGGTGCGTGGTGACATCATTGCGCACGCCGCGAAATGCTATGCACGACGGGAAAATGTGTGGTGACGTCATTACGCGCCCTGGAGAGACACGGAAGCCCGCCAAATTGAAGGAGAAGGTAATGGGAACCCTCTATAAATACATAAGGTTAGATATATTTTAATTAACCATTGATAAAGCGCAATAGATGGACGAAACGCGTTTTGGTACCACAGATAGACACTTGGGTGTCTTGTTCTCATTTTTACATATTCTTTATTTTTATTTTATATAGTACTACATTTTTCTTTATTTACATGTTATTTGGATTGGGATTTTCATCTTATGGACTTTTAAATAGACTTCTTCATTGCCTTTCACACACTTTGGGTTGAGTACCCCCTAGTGAATGAGATCAGAGCTGAAAGTCTGAGAGACTATAATGTGGACCTTTATCCTCCAGCAGAGTTATAGTGTGAATATCAGATATATACAAGGTGTATTTTGTCTTTGGGGTATATCTGACCTCTCTGCAAATAAGGATTGTCTTGTGGAAGCAATACTATAAGCAAATGTCGAAGATCAAAGTATAATCCTATGTGTATATAAGATACCTCTTATATAGAGGGTAATACATGTGAGTGTCCATTTTTTATGCCTGTATACTTAAAAATAAAACTTTATTGATTTGCACTAGGAAGTGGCGTGCACTCTTCCCCTCTTTTTTTCCCCCTTTTCTACAGTATGAATCTGTGGTGACCAGAGTAATTGGAAATAGCTGCCCCACGACCTAATAAGATTGATCTACCAAGTGCATCTACATCTCTTTATACTTTTTGAGAGAAAAGAAGAGAAAGAATTTGAAACTTCATTCAAAGTACAAAGAACAATTATTTTTGGACTCACTTAAGTATTGCTTTTATTATTATTATTATTATTTTTCTATTTTTATTATTTGAATTAATTTTTATTTTTATGTATTTCCTTGTATTTGTCCTGTATCCCTTCCATTTATCTTGAGTGCTATGTTGACCCATATTTGGATGTAATTATTATTACTAGTATTATTATTATTATTATTATTTTACATTTTCTTATTTTTTAAGCCAGGTATACAGATCTTTTGGAGATTTGTTACTGTTATATATATGTGTATGTATATATTTGTGCACATATATGTGTATATGTATATACTGTGAGAATGTAAGGAGCCGGGGACAGATGATAGAGGGCCGTTATGTAAGCCATAGGCTGAACTGCTCCTTGTATCCAGCTCTCAGGGAGTTAAAACACTTAAATTCACGAGGTCCAGTGCTTCACTATAAAAAACCCAGGAAGCCCCAGTGAAGGGGAGGGGTGTGCTGCTGATTAGGCTCTGTCCTGAGTAGTTTGGAAGCTGAAGCCAGAAGCTGGGGCCTTGCCTAGGAGACAAGCTGGAAGGAGCCTGTAAAGTACAGCTAGTTGTGAGGACTGACAGCTGCCTGAATTGCTGCGGGGATGACCAAGGTGAATCGTTTGGAGAAGCAATGTGGTGAGTGAGATCCTGCGGTTTCTTGGAGCTGAAAGGTACCAGACTGATTATGCCTCAGGGAAGTTGCTGAGTGTGGAACTGACAGAGGCCCTGTTTGAAGGTATCAGACTGATTATGCCTCAGGGAAGTTGCTGAGTGTGGAACTGACAGAGGCACTGTTTGAAGGTACCAGACTGATTATGCCCCAGGGAAGTTGCTGAGTGTGTAACTGACAGAGGCCCTGTTTGAAGGTACCAAACTGATTATGCCCCAGGGAAGTTGCTGAGTGTTTGACTGGTACATATGCAATAATTTAATACTACTGTATCAAAGGGTCCCTGGGGTGAAGCATACGGGAGAGACGGGCGGGCCCTATGCTTCATCCGCGGCTACTGATGTAGAAACAAGGAAAAGACTACCGATATACAAGAGACTGTTTGTATCCTGGCCACAAGGTGGCAATATAGCATTAGTCGGAGACTATTTGTAGCCTGGCCACAAGGTGGCAATCTTTCAATAACCAGAGACTATTCGTAACTTGGCCACAAGGTGGCAATATAGCAATAGTCGGAGACTATTTGTAACATGGCCACAAGGTGACAAATTATAAGGATTAAAAGACTGTCTTTGTACTTGCCACTAGGTGGCACTATTCCTACGAAATTACTCCTTCCCGAGTACAACGGAGTGGGAGCTTCGTCCTGAAGACACTGGGGTGTAGTCTTTTTTGTCCCTGTTGCAGGTAAGCTGCACAGGTATAGCCAGGGCGTTCCTGTGTCACAGTCAGTCCGTATATGTAGATGTTTATTTTCGTTATTTAAGCAGAGATACTGCTCCTGTTTGTTTTTTTGTTATTTCATAATAAACATGTTTGCTGCCTCACCGGAAGGTATCCGTTTCTAACTCAAGAAAGCACAGCTCTACACGGCCATCCTGGTCACAATACATACCTTTGATCCTCTCTATTTATTCCTCTAGACATTTCCTATTTATATATTTATTTCTTATGACATTGGATCTCCACTACCTTTACTCTGTATTTTATGATTCATATGTCTTTTGGCCATATGCATATATCTTACAATATTTCAATTATAAGATTTTGATATTTAAAGATTGCACCATTTAGTTTATGCTAGCTTCTCTCTGTATATTTTGGCGCTATAGTACCTTCTAGGTCCCTTCGGGTAGGGAATTCTAGGTTTTATTGTCTCTAGCAGTGTAAAAAGTAAAACATTTTTAGTGCAGTGGAAAGTATACATTTTTATTTTCCATTACTAATTAATAGTTATTAAATTAATGTACGTTAATAATTAATTCTGAATGAACAAATGTATAAGGAAGTGCAAAGCATTAATGTATTCATAAAGAAACGGCAGTGTAAAATATGCTATTTAGCGTTTTTTTTATATATATACTGTATATATTTTTTAAGAATAATTAATTACTTAATTACTTAATAAATTAATATTCTTTACCTATTTCTAATTAATATACCAAGCAAACAATAGCCTGAAGTTGCTGCCCTGATGAGAAAGTGTCAGCAATGTGCCAATTGTGCAGTATAAGTAGGCTGCGTGCGTGAGGCCAAACCGTTGGTTTAGTTGGCTAAAGCGCCATTTTAGATTCGTAATGTTATTAGTTGCAAGTTAGTGTTGTAAAATGGCAGCGATTGTCTATCTGTTACGCGGCTCGCAAGCATTTTCTGTCCTTTCTAATAGTGTATTTTGTATCTCGCACATTCCTGGGTAAAAGTGATATGTGTCTGGCTGTGTTTTGCGCGGTTCAGGGTCGTGTAGCCTCGTTATGATTTTTTTTTGCCCGCCATTTGTTTTCTCGCTTAGACGATTTTCTAGTGCCGAAACTCGCCAAATTCGGCTTAAATTTGCGTGCAACCTCGCTCCCATACGTCCTGGCTGTCCCCCCGTGCTGTGTCTGAGTTTTTTTTTTTTGTATTTTTTTTTTTTGTGTGTGTCTTTTGTGTTATTCGATTTGCGCGGTTCGGCCGTTAGCTTCGTATTTTTCCGACCTCATATTTTTTTTTCTAAGTCCCGCGTTCCTGCATGCGATGATTGCCTTCGGGTTTCAATGCCTCAACTGTTCGCCTTCTATGCGAGGCTCGCAGCCAATGAGCGCCATTGTCGCTCATCGGCTAAGGGCTCGAAGCTTGGAAGACTTCTGTGCTTCAACGGCTCGCCTCGCTATGCGAGGCTCGCAATCGTGACAACGATTCGCAGTTTGACAACTATTATATGTGATATACTGTATATATAATAGTTATGTTTATTTAATATTTTCTTAAAACACTAATGTAGTTACATATTTATAATACAGTCTTTTGAATAACTGAACTTAACTGCACTTAATAAAGGGCAACATTTTTATATTGGAAAGTATTGTTAAATCTAACTAGTAACTTGCCCGTCATAAATGACGGTACCATAGATTGTTATCTTGAATTGGCAGTGCTCTCTCTCTCTCTCTGTACTCTCTCTTTTTCCCTGTGTGCTCTTTCTCTGTGTGCTTTCTCTCTTTCTTTGTGTACTTTTTGCATGCTCTCTCTCTCTGTGCGCTCTCTCTCTCTCTCTCTTTGCATGCTCTCTCCCTGTGCGCTCTCTTTCTCTCGTTTATTAAAGTAGATTGGTTCAAAACAATAGGAGTGTTAAGCAAAGCAGCACTAAATGGGGCAGTTTAATCTGGGGAAGATAGGGATAGGGGAACTCATGAAAAAAACACCAATTACAATTGAAATTTAAACTTTTTTGTTTTATATGAACTTCAAACAAACAGCAAACATAACTGAACATTAGCAGAAATATATACTGTAAATTTCTGATGTTGAAGCTTCTGGCTCCTGGACTCTGGGGGGGGGGGGGGGGACACACAGAGGGAGAGGGGGGGGGGGGAGAGAGACAGAGGGAGGTAAAAGAGACACAGAAGGAGGGGGGAAGAGACACAGAAGGAGGGGGGAAGAGACACAGAAGGAGGGGGGAAGAGACACAGAGGGAGGAGGAAGAGACACAGAGGGAGGAGGAAGAGACACAGAGGGGGAGGGGAGAAGAGAAACAGAAGAGGGCGGAAGTGATGCAGAAGAGAGGGGGAGGTAGAGAGGAAGAGGGGGGAAAAAGACACAGAGGGAGAGACACAGAGGGAGAGGGGGAGAGACACAGAGGGAGACGGGGGGAAGAGACACAGAGGGAGGGGGGAAGAGGCACAGAGGGAGAGGGGAGAGACACAGGGGAGAGAGACACAGAGGGAGGGGGAAGAGGCACAGAGGGAGAGGGGAGAGACACGGGGGAGAGAGACACAGAGGGAGAGGGGGGAAAGAGACACAGAGGGAAAGGGGGGGAAGAGACACAGAGGGAGAGGGGGAGAAAGAGACACAGGGGAGGGGGAAATACTGTAGATGCATGGGAGGGAGAGGGGGGAAGAGACGCATGGGAGGGAGGGGGGGGGGAAGAGACACGGGGAGAGGGGTGGGAAAGAGACATGGGGGAGAGTGGGGGAAAGAGACATGGGGGAGAGTGGGGGAAAGAGACATGGGGAGAGAGGGGGAAAAGAGACACGGGGAGAGGGCGGGGGAAGAGACGGGGGAAGAGACACAGGGGGAGAGAGGGGAAAGAGACACAGGGGAAAGAGACAAAGGGGGGAGGGGGGGGGGAAAGAGACACAGGGGAGGTGGAAAGACACGGGAGGGAGAGGTGGGGAAGAGACACAGCGGAGGGAGAGGAGGGGGGAAGAGACACAGGGGAGTGAGATGAGGGGGAAGAGACACAGGGGAGGGAGAGGAGGAGGGAAGATACACAGGGTAGGGAAATGGAGGGGAAGAGACATGAGGAAGGGGGAACAGACACGGGGGGGCAGGGGAAAGAGACACAGGGCAGGGGGGACAGATACAGGGGAGGGATAGTGGGAAAGAGACGCATTGGAGGGAGAGGGGGGAAAGAGACACAGGAGAGAAAGAGACACTGGAGGGAGAGGGAGGAAAAAACACAGGGGGGGAGGAGATACAAGGGAGGGAGAGGACAGGGAAATGAGACACACGGGAGGAAGTAGACAGGGGGAGAGACTCGCAATGAGCTCCAAAGGAGCTCATCGTGATGACAGTAAAGTAGACAGTGGGAGAGGTGGGGGGGGGGGGGCTCGCAATGAGCGCCTTTGGCGCTCATTGCAAGGCCCGCGATGAGAGCCTTTGGCGCTCATTGCAAGGCCCGTGATGAGCGCATTTGGCGCTCATTGCAAGGCCCGTGATGAGTGCCTTTGGTGCTCATTGCGAGGCCTGTGATGAGCACCGAAGGCGCTTATTGCAAAGCCCATGATGAGCGCCAAAGGCGTTCATCACAAAGCCCATAAATTAGAGGGGGAGAGGCTCCGATTGTGTGGCAAACAGCATTGCCAGGCTTCACTTTTTATTGCCATCATTTTTGACGGGCAAGTCACTCTCTGCTTCATTCTCCCCTTGCTGTCCTCCCTTACATTTCTATCTCACCCCCATCACTCTCGCTCTTCCATCTCATATTCATCTACATTCCTTTTACAAGAGCCCATTTACAATTTAAAGCCTTACTTCTCCAGTTCCACAAGGAAACTGAGAGCACTCCCCCATCTTACTATCCCTCTTTAACAAACCACTGATTTGTTTTTCATTATAGAAACATGCAAATAGCCTGCAACTGATCAGTTCACAATATTAGCAATACCTGCTAACACTTATTCCATTCATAGATTTCCACCAACCCACAATGCCCATCCTGACTGACTTTACACTTACACACTTACCACTACATGAAATCTGAACTTTGTGCAGTCTTTCCCCTGTTTCATCCACTCAGCAAAAAAATATTGTAACTGTCTGTGACAACCTGTATGTTGAATGGGGTATGATAAGAGCCTATTGCCCAAGCCTCTCCCCACAGGTGTGACCGGTTCGTTTTACCTCTGTACAGCAGGAAGAACTTTCAGCCCTTAGGTTAGACTGAGAGATGTCTGTGGTCTTGCTTAGCATAAGGATCTTTATAAGTTCTGAAAAGAACTTACTCCAGCAATCAGAATTCCCAGCATCAATAACGAAATTCACACTTTAATAATGTGAACCAGTATAACAACTTTATTTCTGAAACCATCAGACATATTTATACCACATTCTTAGCAACAACAGACCAAACAATGCAAATGTGCATCCATGGTTATACCCAATCACATTCTAGCTCACATTATCACCCCTGCCTGCCCATCTAAGACAATCACCCATTGTTTTCCCTTGGCACCAATGTAGTCTTGGTAGGGGCAATTACATACAATAGGCATATAGACACCAGGCTGAGGCTTGTGATAAATAGAGAGAGATACTGGTGTCATGTGACTCCTAGGGGTAAATTATCTCCTTAATCTTGTTAATGAGGGACTAGTCCATTACTATGAAATATTGGGCATATACAATATTTCCCTTGTAAGTGCTAGCCAAAGCACAACACAGACATAAGTCCCATCACTCCCATACTGTTCATATGCATACCCCAACTATAAACATGGGTACCATAGTATGGGCCTAGTGGTACCCAGGCAGCTTTAAACAGGCATAACAAGGAACAACACACAAATCCCCAATGTTAACCCATCTCAGTGGGCCCCTTTTCCCTGGCACAGTAAGCCTATCCTATAAGGCTGGGGGCATCAGTCTGTAAGGCATTGCACAGCTGGTGCCTTGGCATGCTACAGCCATGACACTGTCCTACCTTAATACACTTATACTATGATTAGGTGTACTGTTCTATATATTTTGCAAAAAGCAACATATAAACATAAAAACATGTCAATTCCAATTGCAAGGTAATTGTCAGTGCTGTCTGGGTGAAACCCTTCAGAGGTGAAGTACCAGAAAATGGCAAGTCTAAAGTAACAAGTCCAAGGGCACAGGCAAAGAAAAGTCAGATAAGTCAAATACATAAAGGATCTCAAGAAATGGGAGACAAAATGTACTCAATGGATTTCTGATAGAACTTTGTGTAGCCTGTAGATTTCTGCAAAAATGAATCCACCAAGTCAAAAGGTCACTTTTAAATTCTTCTTCTTCTAGATCTCTCTGCTGCCTTTGACACTGTCGACCATCCACTTCTACTCCATATCCTGTTCTCCCTCGGTATTCAAGACACTGCTCTCTTGTGGTTCTCATCATACCTACAAAATCGATCATTCAGTATTTCCTTCTCCGACACCTCTTTTTCTCCTCACCCCCTGTCTGTTGGTGTACCCCAAGGATCAGTCCTAGGCCCCATCCTCTTTTCCATCTACACATCCTCACTTGGTACCCTAATAAACTCTTTTGGGTTCCAGTACCATCTCTATGCAGATGACACCCAAATCTACCTCTCAGCACCAGATCTATCCACCTCTTCTAACACACGTCTCCAACTGCCTCTCTAGTATATCCTCTTGGATGTCCACCCACTATCTCAAACTCATCATGTCTAAAACTGAACTCCTAATCTTCCCTCCCTCTTCCACAGCGTAAATTCCTCACATCTCTCTCACTGTCAACAACGACATCATCACACCCACCTAACAAACCTGTTGTCTGGGAGTTCTACTGGACCCCGCTCTGTCTTTCATCCCTCACATACAATCACTAACATACAAGACACAACTAAAATCCTTATACACTCTCTCATCATCTCTCGACTAGACCACTGCAACTCGCTTCTTGTTGGCCTGCCCACCACCCGACTATCTCCACTTCAATCCATTATGAATGCCTCTGCTAGACTCATCTTCCGTACACAACGTTCAGTGTCTGCATCACCTCTCTGTCAATCACTCCACTGGCTTCCCTTAGCCTCAAGAATAAAATTTAAAATCATGACCCTAACTTACAAAACCAACGCTCCCCCATACATCTCTGCTCTCATCTCCAAATACTCCTCCAGCCGCCTTCTTCGTTCTGCTAATGACCTTCTTCTTTCTACAACTCTTGTCACTTCCACTCACTCCCGCCTCCAGGACTTTTTTCGTGCTGCCCCTAGTCTCTGGAACTCCTTGCCTCGCTCCCCCAGATTACCCTCTTGCCTCAAAACATTTAAAACCTTATTTAAAATGCATCTCTTTAAAGAAGCCTATCACCTTCCACCCTAACACGCTTATCACCTCTCTCTCCCTCTTTTACCACTCACTAGACCTTAGATTGTAAGTCTGCGAGTTTCTATCCTATGTACTTTGGGAATGCACCATGGACATTGGATTCCTAGCTCAAAGACAGAGCCCTCCTTGCTTTGCAATTTGGTAATTTGTATTTATCTTTGTCTGAACTTAACTTATGCACAGCGCTACGGAATATGTCGGCGCGTTATAAATGAACTATAATAATAATAATAATAATGCAATGTTTTGACATCTCTGCTATGTTGGTTTAACTATGACAATAACATAGGAATGTTTCATTCACAAGTTATAGCCAATTCATTCAGACACACCAGTCATACAAAGTACAGACAAATGCCCAAATTAGACATTATTTAGACAAAACAATGTTCCAAGGTCAAAATGACCTTTAAAACTATGTACAGGGTTTGCATGTTTCCAAAATAGGGAACTGGATGAAAACATTAGATAAAAAAATATCTTTAGGCAACTATTAAAGACCAAGTGCATATATATTGTATAAATCATAAAATATGCTGGCTCTTAGAAAAAAGGAAGAAACTGTTTGACAGGAAATAATAATCGAATAGTGACAGAATATATAAACTAGTTCAGTAGAAGTCCTAGTTTATAAGGCTGAAGGCATCCAAATAATTCCAAAGCATTCAATGCATATTGAAGAAACAGGAAAAGTCAAAGGACGATTGTAGTCATATATTTAGAATACTATTTTACAGAACTATAATAATATTAATAATTAGAAGAAGAAGAAGAACTGCACTTGAAAATATGCATAATAGTTTTTAGAATGTAAAATTACAACTTCTATTTTATTACTTTTTATATGTAATTATGCCGTAGTCTACCATTTTGGTTCTTGTGAACAACTACATAAGGTAAGAGTAGACTTTGGGCCTCATTAAATTTCCCAAATTGTAGTTACAGGAGCCCGTGAAGGAGCCCATAAAAGTTAAGGCTATTAAATAAGTCAGTTTTAACTACTCGCAAACTATTTGCGGGTTACAGGCTTGTTAAATTCCTACAACACACTTGCTTTCAAACCCGCATATTGGGGGGTTAATATTAGGTGCCGCGGGGGTACGTGAAGTACCCCCGCGGCCGGGGTTAACTATTTAACTGCCAGGGGTACCCGATGGGGACCCCCACAGCAAGGTTTCATTTAGGGACCCTGTTGGGCTCCCACAGGCTTTATTGAAATTGTGATGATGGTCTCATTTACTATTGGTTCTGTGTAAGGCATAAATATGGGCTTGCATGAGCAATCCCTGAAATTATAACATAGGGAAACAAGGTTTACGGGATAAAGGCTTTGCGTCTGTAGTTATGGGCTTGTCTAATTTAATAGCTCTGTAACTACTGGCTGTATATATGTAACTGCAGGCTTGGAATTTAATGAGGCCCTTTGAATTTATAGGAAGTTTTGTACCTTTATCTACAGCTGCCAGTTTATACAACAGTCTATATCAATATTTATTAATGACGTAGAAGTGGGACTCGAAAGTAGTGTCTCCATTTTTGCTGATGACACTAAGTTGTGCAATGTAATTAAATCTGATAATGATGTACTTTCCCTACAAAGGAATTTGTATAAATTAGAGAAATGGAAGGCTAAATGGCAGATGAGATTTAATACAAATAAATGTAAGGTTATGCATTTGGGAATTAAAAATAGCCATGCAATTTATAATGGAGCATATCTAGATGTTTCTGATATTGAAAGGGATTTAAGAGTACTTGTGGACAACCACGTAGGTAGCAGTGCTCAATGCCGAGCAGTAGCTGCAAAGGCAAATAAAATATTAGCATGTATTAAGAAGGGTATAGAAGCAAGGGAAGCAAATATAATTATGTCACTGTACAAATCCCTAGTAAGCCCTCATTTGGAATATGGAGTACGATTTTGGGCACCACTTCATAAAAAGGACATTTTAGAGCTGGAAAAAGTACAGAGAAGGTCAACAAAACTAATAAGGGGAATGGAGGGGCTAAGTTATGAAGAAATACTAACCAAATGAAACTTTTTCCCCCCCAAAAAAAGGTGTCTACGAGGGGATATGATGACCTTATTTAAATACATCCAGTCTCAATATAAGGTTTTGTCAAGTGAACTTTTTGCGCCATCAGATTTGTAATTAACACAAGGACATCCCTAGAGGTTAGAGGAAAAAGATTTCACCTTAAAGAAAGAAAAGGGTTCTTCACAGTTAGGGTGGTTAAACTGTGGAATTTTCTGCCAAAGGAGGTGGTGACAGCGAATTTGATAGATAACTTTAAAAAAAGGATTAGATATATTTTTGAATAAAGACGGCATTCAAGGTTTTCCTAGACAACTAGGGAAGGAATATTGATCCAGGGAGAAATTTGATCGCCAGTCTCTGGGGTCAGAAAGGAATTTAGCTTTTTTTTTCGCTTATGAGACAATTGGCAACGTTTTAATGTTTTTTTTCTGTTTGCCTTCCTCTGGATCAATTAACAATTAATAATTATTATTAATTATTAATAGTCCACATATTAAAAGGATCAGAAGAGATCTAAAAAGGTTGAACTTGTTGGACTAACAGTCTTAAATCAACCTCAAGTACTATGTAACTATGTAAATATGCTCCATACTCTCCTTCAATTTATCAGCAAAAGGAAAACACTTTTCCACATTCTTTTCATGCCTCTGACTTTGCAGAGGAGATGTAGTGAGTTATTTACCAATTTTAAGGCTTACTCTGTTTAAATAAATGACTACACTTGGAACACTGGAGTCACTTTTGTTAAGTTCTGTAATTGTTATAACATTGGAAAAGTATAGTACACAGTAGTATATTTACACATATTTTTACTGTTGCATGTTATATTTAAAGAACCACTGTAATTCAAACAAAACTGCACGTTTCTGAAATATATATAGACTACCGAATTGCCCGTCAAAAATGATGGGGCAATAACATTTGAAGCCATGGGAATGCTGTTTGACACATAATTGAAACCGTTTTGTACTGTGAGGACCTTCGGTCCTCATTGCGAGGCTTGCGCTCATGGCATGCCTTGCAATAAGCACCTTTGGCGCTCATTGCGAGCTTCTCCTGTCGTGTACTTTTGGTCCTCTGAGTGAGATATAGATTTCTATGTATATGTAGTTAAGTAATAATTAATGATTTGTTAAATAAATTAATATACTTTAATTATTTATAATTGATATATGCAGTTAACAATAGGCTGAAGAGCTAACAATCTGTTTGTATTTTGTGTCTGCATAGAATATCCATTTTGAGTCTTGGTGCCCTGCTTATAAAGTATAATCAATGTTTGAAGTGTGCATTCTAAATAAGCTGCGTGCGCGAGGTAAAGCCGTTGGTTTATTGTATAAAAGGGCATTGTATAGTCGTAATGTTATTAATGTGGTATGCGTCTCGTGAGCATTTTCCGGCTTTTGTAATAGCGTGTCTTGTAGGTCGTGTGATGTGTAAAGTGCTACGCGTTTTGCAGTGTTTTGCACGGCCTGTGGTCGTGGAGCCACGTTTTCATTTTTTTCGGCGGCCATTTTTTTTTTTGCTAAGGCGATTTTCGAGTGGCGGAAATCATCTAAAACTAGTTAAATTCACGTTCCACCTCACTTACAGACGTCCTGGCTGTTGCCCCATGCTGTATGTGATGTTTGTGTAATTTTTTTGAGTGTATTTAGTGTGTTTTTCGTTTTTTTTCCTTCTCGTCGTTCGGCCGATAATCTCGTAAATTTTCGCGTCTTGTATCTTTTTTTATTCTAAGTTCCTGTGTCTCGTTTTTAACGGCTTGCCTCGATTTGCGAGGCTTGCATCAGCTAAGTGCTACGGTTTAGCGGCTCTCCTCGCTTCACGAGGCTCTTAGCAGCTGTGTACCTATGAATGTAAAAACATTTTTAGACAAAATCAGAACTTATGAAGTCATTTTATGTATACTAGATTCCATTTGGTTTTTGTTTGTCTAACTTCATGACATGAGGGTTGTGTTTTCATCAGTGGAAGTAGAGGTGGGGGAGCAAGATGGAAAGTTTTATAGAATCACT
Organism: Discoglossus pictus; assembly: GCA_027410445.1. Lineage (NCBI taxonomy): Eukaryota > Metazoa > Chordata > Amphibia > Anura > Alytidae > Discoglossus > Discoglossus pictus. The sequence goes on along the minus strand of CM050164.1, from coordinate 77,827,359 downwards.
GACTATATAGAATTTCAATAGTTTGCTTCTTAATGTCATAAACAGTTAATGGACCAATATCATAGGTTTCCCATATCTTACTCACTGAAACACAACATTCAGGCTTTTTTCAACAGTTCAACTTTCTCTTCAATCTCTATGGACCAGTCTTTGTGTTTGCCACCACCACCACCACTATCACTTGCATCTTTGTTCAAAGCTCAGAAAGGCTCAGAAGGTCAAATAGACTCTGTATGTACTGCAAACAGGCTCAGAATGACAAATAGGCTCAGAACGCCCTTCTTTTAGGCTCAGAAGATCAGATAGGCTCAGAATGCTCCACTGTTTGACTAATAAGATCAAATAGGTTAAGAAAGTGCTCCAAATAGGGTCATAATTTGCTCCTAATATGGTCAGAATGACAATTAGGCTCATAATGTCTTCCAAATTGGCTCTAAATGACTAGTAAACTCAAAATATCCTACAAATAGGCACAGAATATCCTCATTTATAGGTCAGGAGGTCAAATAGGCTTAGCATGTCCTCCTTTTAGGCCCATACAGTCAAATAGGCACAGAAAGTCAAATAGGCTCAGAAAGTCCTTCAAATAGGCTAAGAAGGTCAAATAGGTTCAGAACGTGCTAAAAAAGGGCTCCAATTTTACTACTTGCTTAGAACAGGCTCCAAAGAGGCTGTGACAAACCAAATTTCGGCACAAAATACCGAACACTGTATAGGGACTACATGAGCATATCCATACACATAGCTACTTTTTGTCTGTATTAAAGGAGGTTCCAGATTAGCCAATGCCGTATAATCGGTATAAGACCTTCTGGCAGTAAGGGATAAATCTTGGTCTTTATAAAGAAACATTCTATTATACCATCAGATATAACAAAAAATAGAAATGTATTATTCAGTGTAATTATAAAATTAGACTTTGCTTACTTTTAAGTCAAACAGCTCTCTTTCTCCCTATATGCTCTATACGTTATATGTTTTTGACAATTATTTATAAGCAACACCTTTTGGAAACTGGCAAGAACAAAACCTCTACTTGCAGAACATAAAATGTACACCACATGCGTAACAAGAATAACAAATTATGTGCACTTAACATATGTATAGCTTTATTCCACAAAATGATACATTCACTAATCTTAGATAAAGTAATTGTTATCCATGTTAATAAATATAGATTTGAATTCTAAATTTCCCAGCAAAAAGGAGCACAAGCTCCTTGTAACAAACATACAAAATATAAAATATCTGACCTCAGTTTGTATATGTTAAACAGACACCAAATATCTAGGGCTCCACACTTTTGCTTTTACAGAATACCTCACAATACCAAGAGTATGTATCCACAACTTATACTTTTATGGCTAAATAGAAAAATGTAACCCTCAGGGTCCTATAAGTGACCCAGGGCAATGTGCAATCCTGCTGACTGCTATGTGGCTATACCAACTATGGTTAGCTCAAAACTATCCCTGTGGATATCCACTTCGCTGCACGTAGGAAGCTTGGCATGGAGGACTTGGAGGGAGGTTGCCACAAAGACTTACCCTAAACATGTTATGAACAGGGGCACATAGTGCTGCTACAGAGGCACTGGTGATGGTCACATAGGGTACCCAAGGTTTTTGGCCCAAGATGCCCAAGGTTCTAGTCACAGGATCACAGCCAGAGACTGGTGGGGTTGTTTCCAGGAGAAATGGTAGTGGTACCAGGAGCACAATCATAGGGTGTGGGCCATATGCACTTGACCTCAAGACCCTAGGGTCACATTTGTGGGGCACAGGGATGGCCCAAGAACACATGGTGTTCCTGCTTCCACGTTCCAAAGGCACAGGGTGGCTATTCCCAAAGGGCACAGGAGTAAGCCAAAAATCTATGAGAGGCTGACCCCAGAGTGTACAAGTTTCTGGACCCAGAGAGCACAGAGACCTAATCCCAAGGGCATATTAAAATGACCCCTGGGCTAACTCCAGTTTGCATTGAATTGGGGGCAGAGCAGTAAATCACCTTGATTTATCCAATTGCCCTCCAAAAAAACAAATCCTCTATCTAAGTATCTAATGCTCAATATTTCAAACAAGTATCAATTACCCCTTTTGAGAGGTGTTACTGGAGGGCTGATCCATTTATCCCTTGTGTTTAGTGGGGAGGTACACAATGCCTTCTCTGAAAATGATGAGGGATGAATGGATCAGTCCTCTAGTAACCCCCTCAAAGAAGAGGTAAGTGATGCCTGCAGGGCAATTCAGTCATTTCAAATTGCTTTATTAGTCTTCACCCTCACCAATTCAGTGGGTACAGAAGAGAATCAATAACGTAATTTTATTCAGATATATATAAATTAAATTAGTAAAGGGCATGGGTCTTTTGTGTCTAATCCCAGCATCGTTGGAGAGGTAATCAGGTATTATTAGCATACCAGGTTAAATTAATGTGTCTGGCTATGAGAGAGCCAAATCAAGCAGCCACTATAATTTAATTTGGTTGGCAGTTTGATGGTTAATCACTACCAATGTCTCAAGTTGCAAAGACAATTTATATTGACAGGATTTATCTTTCTTCGATCTGAAAGAAACTGAACAGCATGGGGAATATGGTAAAATATTTTATACATATAATGTACTGCTATTATAAATGATTAAATATGTTTATAATTAAAAGGAAGAATTATAAGAAGTAATTTATAGTAATGTTAGGAGCTATAGGAAGAGGTTATATTGAGAAACATGAATAATACATTCCTCATTCCTATAACTGAACCTGTATGATCATAATAAATTCATTATTTATAATAAAAAAATGTGGTTGTCTAGAATAAGAAACATTAGCATTTGCATATTGCCCTCACAGTTGATGAGGGCTAAAAACTTTTGCAGCTTGAATCACTAATAGTGTGAAGCCCTTCCCCTGTCGGTGTAGTCTTAGCCTAGCTTATAGTGTACCGGAACAAAGATATGAAAGATGGCAGCATGCAGGGAGTATACAGGTAGTAAGGATGGAAGTTACTAGTCTGTTTTCTTATTTAAAGCAAGTGAAATGTAAATTGTATATAACTACACCGTGAAAGAAAAATAATTAAATAAACCTAGTTAGGACATTTAATTAAAATAAAAAAAAATGCTAAAGGGCCATTTAAGGCACAAAAGGATCCATCATCAAATCAAAGAAACCACACATAGCTGAGAGAGCTGTATCAGGATGCTTAACCCACTAGGATGTACCATCCCAATGATGGCTGTGACCTACACACCTACACAACAGCGGCAGAGGAAAACTTCAATTTTGCAACAAGTTAGGTGTTAGCTAAATTGACCTCAAATTGACTCACAAATGGACCGACCTCATGGTCACTGGAGTGTTTGGTTATATATTTATTGCATTCAAAATGTAAATAATTCTGACTTGCTGGTAGACTTCTCTGGTTCCTCACAATTGGATGCACTTTTGTGGAGGCCATAGGTGGTCTTTTGTAGTGGCAGAGCTAGTGCATGGAGGGTCTTTTGAGAGGTATGTCAGTGATTAACCCAACAGACTTGTCAGCAGCAGCACAGGCTATTACCACCAATCAAGTGCCTGAACTACTGACACTTAAAGGAGCAATGAGATCTAGAAGCACAACAGGCTGATACCAACGAGACGTCTTGGAGGAGTTACATTAAGTTCAGGGAACACAAGCTGAAGCAGCGTTAAATCTGTTCCAGATCATAATTGGTCCATTCCATTAGTCATTTAATCTGAGGTATTAAGATAAGCTGAATATATCTGTGAAAATAAGTGATGCTGTGCGGTATCAGTTCTTTAAGAAACAAAATGTCCTCCACCTAATAAATATATAAAATGATTTACTTAATTATATACACACATTTAGCTTTAAAGGGTCACATACACATTCATGCAACATGATCTGATGATATAATATGAAATCTTTATGAATTTTTCTTATTATCTCTAATTTATGTTGCTCTAACATATTCTGAATAGCTGGGGCACAGTAAAACAAAGACATGACAATTCAACATTTGACAGATAAAAAAAGAATTGATGATCATTAAGATAATAGTTACAAACAAGACTTTTATACAAAGTACCTTCCAAAACTGAGAGTCGACAAGCTGACAAACTAAAGGATTAATGAAACAAAAGGTGAAGGAATTAAAATGGAGAAACAAAGTCTTACAGGTAATTGAAAAGAGAGCAAATGGTTAATTGCTGATTAAGACTTTTGGTGTAAAAGCTGTGAAAGATTGAGGTGATAGTGCATAAACCTGCACTATAAAGTAAATCAAAAGTGGGTGGGGCCCAGTGCCTCTGGCTGAACCCCTGCAAACGTGGCTTCCTCAGTTCTGTTGTTGAATGGAAGTGGGAAGTTGTCACTTGGTGAGTGCTTCTGCTTAGCTGTATGGTATGGGGTCCAGTGTTACTACAGATGTGTCTGCCTGAATCCTGATGAGGAAAGAGGAAAGCATGCCCTATACGAGAAGGTTAAGAATGATATAATACCAGGGTCTACAGTTAGTCTTAAGAAGATTTGAGAGAGTGCAAAGATACAAAACCGTTCTGAAATGGGGTAGCATCCAAGATATGGACATATTTACTGTACTTTATGTCTCAAATATATTTATCAGTTGGTGTCTTTCATTTCATAAGCATTAGATAGAGGTTTAGTGATTCTCTGTTGGTGTAATGTTTATTGATTTGTACATTGTGGAAGTATTTGCAGTTTGTTAATCATATTTAATTTCACTGTTATTTTGTAGCATTTTAATCTTTGTTTAAGCCTTCATTTATATGTAATATTTAACACCGGGGAGCAGACTAGCCAGGTCAAGAAAAAAGCACTTACATTCTTCTTTCAACCAAACTACCATAAAGATTTAAAGGAAACCTCCTGAGAATCCCTGGAGTAATGACCCCACCCAAGACTGTCAGATATGAGGTAAAGGGTGCTAAATTTGCATACAAGTGAGTGTTTGGCACCTGCTCACTTCCAAGATTGTTGAAGAATGGTTGATATGAAAATAGAAAATAAGCGGACAAGGAGAATGAAGGATTTGTTTTCATCAGGGATACCTGTAGAGATGAATTAACGAGACAACAACCTCTCTTTGGAACCAAGTTTAACCAATGATTGCATCGGTACTGGGAGATATTTGATGTGGATCTCTGCTGTCACCTATACCTTAAGGTATAACTTAAACAGGCACCTGTTCTGTGGAAGAGTACATCAATGGTAGTAGAAGCAGACTCTAATAATGCTGCTCCCAACTCTTAATTCCTAGTTGGTCTATAAGTGTAGATCAAAGTTGAGTTGACATACCAAGATCTTATTGTATCTCGGCACAACTAAATTTAGCTTTGTGTGAACTTATACATAAAGGACCCGGAGATACAGACACCAGAGAAAGGGAAATTGCATTCTCAAAAAGACTTTCCAACCCAAACTATGTTCTCGACCATAGAAAATCACAGGAAGTCACACATTTCTACAAGAAGCCCATGCAGCTAGGAATCTGTTCCGTGAGGCCAGGAAATAGTATAAGAAAATGGTGGCTCAGGTATATAATTATGATACCTATATCTAAATAAGGGTGCTCCTAAGGTTAAGCGTATGACACAATAGTGTAAAGGAAAGAGAATTAGATCCTCTTATAGGGCACACCTTCTATACCAATCTCCAAAGAGAGTAATAAGATAAAACTATAATACTACTTTAATAATATTAAAACATATATTGACGTAGATTGCAGCAGATTCCTTAAATAAATTGTTGTGATATCCAATTTCAACTTTTTATATAGGACCCATAAATATCTTGGCACTAAGGTATAATAAAGTGATTGTGCTTAAATATCAGTACATAAAGTGCATACTAATAGTGTTGATACTAAAGTGCTTAACTGCAAAAAATATATGTGAATCTTGTTAAACAAGATTGATAAATATAAATATACCTTAGATATTACGACATATACAGATTAGGGATTCTGTATCTTCAAAATAAAGAATACTGCACTTAATTCCTTGTCAGAAAAATGGTGCTTTGATTGGCCTTTTTGTTATATTATGGTGGATATCAAAAAGGCTAAATTCTAAATGTACTCCATGAAAGTCATACTTCTCTCTATAATAACATGTCTGGGTTACCTTACTAGCATTTAGATGTATTAGGGAGGGTCTTTATCTAGGGGCCTACAGAGCGTGGGTAAAACCCATCTTCCATTTCTAAAGTAAGCCTATTATATGCTAAACCTTGCTCTCTAGCTTCCATGTTCCCTCATCACCTTCTCTGGATAGTTATCTCACTATATAACTTTTACTAGAACTGGATTTCAGCATAAGCAGACATGGAGGATCCTCTACTGATGCACGCCGCGATCTAGACGCCTGATTGTGATGTTGTGCGATCTCAACGGCGTGACTACTTCGTCTCCCGACGCACGTTTCTATTATTTCCTCAGGGGCAGAGGAAACAAACGTGACTAGAGTAGTCCCAGGTCTGGGGAAATATATGGTACTTCCACCTATGCACATACTGCTTGTCTCAAAAACACTCAAATAGGTAGGTGCTAGTAAAACTGCTTCAGTATTCAAAATTGAATGCAGCTCTCTTGTACTAACCAGTGGTATTCCATTCACAACTTTACCAAGGCCTCTTATCATCACTGTACTGGATAATTAATCCCCAGGCTAAAGTGTCATCCCATTCAGCTGTGCCAATCACTCTATCCATGGGAGCAATTCACACAGAAGAAATCACTTCCTATTTCATCAGTTCTCAATTAACACATTTAAGTGGTTAAACTAACAACTTTCCATAAGGAACACATTTGTTGGAAATGATAGTCTTTTGCCTAAAAATACTTGGTTTAAACAAACTGAATATATCAACCTTAGAAACCAATTAATGGCAAGACCTTCTGCCCTAAATATTCAGTGTGCAGCACTAATAACATAACAGCTTTTGGGATTAATTTGTGGTAATACTTACTGCATGTAAAACACTATATTTTGCTAATTATATCAGCAAATAACAGCTCTTGATAAGAATAAAATAATTTGGAAGTGATAATGGGTTTTTTTTTGTTTAAAAATATTTGATTTAAACAACTAAATGTATTAGCCTTGGGAAACAATCTGTGACAATAATCTAGTAGATGCAATGGTAGAGCATGTCTCATAAATCAAGATATCTAAGATTGGTTAGGAATGACGCGTAAAACTGTTTGGTTATACTTACAATTATAAATGTTTATGCTTCAAATTATAGTATTATCATGAATTTAGTAATCTATGCTTAATGTGTGGGTTAATTTAATAAATAAAGCATGTATATAAGTAATAGTTAATCTGCGTGTGCTAGTTATTGGAGTAAAAGAAATAATGAGGGATATTTTATCCATAACTAAGCATATATTACATACAGATGCTCTTAGTGACTCACAAATCTGAGGAAACTATCCCATTATTTGCATTATATGCTCTGGCCCTCCTGGCACCTAGAGTTTTATTTATTTTTTAATAGCTGCTTATTCTGGATATTTTATGTATCAGTGGATTTGGTTTTATAAATTCACAATAATAAAGGTGATGTTTTAAACAGATTTATTTGCTCTTTTTGTGTCTGTTTCCTTGGTATAAGATATTGGTTTAGTGTGTCAAATACAATTATATCTACCCCTAATGATCACCATGAGTTTATCAGTACAGGCGGTACCCGAATTACTGAGAATGTATTTAAGTCAGATTTGTATGTAACTCTGATCCGTCATGAATAATATTAATAATAATAGTTAAAAACAATACTATAATGTTTCATATGGGGTAATAATAATACAGTGTAATACAGTAATAATAATTATAATACCACTAGCGACTTGCCCGTCAAAACTGATGGCAATAAAATTTGAAGCCTGGCAATGCTGTTTGCCACCAAAGGAAAGGATATGGCCCCTCTGAGCACCTTTGGTGCTCATTGCGAGCCCTGCACTAAGCTCATCTGGTGCTCATCGAGTGGCTCGCAATGAGCGCCTTTGACGCTCATTACGAGCCTCTTCCTCTGTCTACTTTACAGGTCCTGCGATGGGCGCCTTCGGCGCTCATGGTGAGCCCTGCAATGAGCGGCTTTGGCGCTCATTGCTGTTTTTGCCAAGCCGCACCTTTCCTACTTTGCAATGATCCCCTTCGGCACTCATTGTGACCCACACAATGATCGCTTTGTGAGGCTCGCAGATGAGGCCCTACAGACCGCAAACGGTTTGCCTTGCTATGCGAGGCTTGAAAATCGCGACGACAACTCACAGTACAACAACTATATATGTGATTGTACTGTAATAATAAGATACATAAATAATTGTGCTCTCTCTTAAATCAAACAAAAAGAACATAAAAAGAAACTTATATAAAAAGCATTGGGAGACCATTTTTAAGTACAGGTCATCTGTAAGTCAGGTTGCCAGTAACCCGGGCATCTCCTGTATACCTTTTTCTCTTTTCCTATATGTTCACATACACTGCTAGTGTGATTATCCAAGTTTATTAGTTACTCTACTTAAACATATTGGATATTATCCTGTTGTAGTTTATTTGAGTAGGATTTTCCTTCTTTCGCTTGTTTCAATTTTGAGAACTGATTTGTTGGAAACCCACATGCTCTGCTGAGGCTGGAAATAACTACTGCATAAACTAAAGATAACTTGCATAACCATCAAGAGTTGTAATCCTTTGCCTCTGAAAACAGAACTGGTTAATCGCATCCAGGAAGTCATTCTTTAGAAATTAGATTTGAGAGGGGCCTAAAACCTGATATGCATCAGAGAAGGAGGTGAGCAGAAGACTGCATTTACTACCTCTAATGTACACTACTGTATGGTGTCAAATCATTCAATCTGTAACGCACCTGCTATCTTCCAAGCATTTATAAATGACATCTTCCAAAATTCCAATAGTATGTGATAATGTGTCTGAATAACATACTGATTTATTCTAGTAGATCATAGAGACACTACAAGGACATGGTTAAGGAGTTATCCACTGCCTTAGACATCATCATCTCATCACAAGGCATAAAAAATATATTCCATAAGACAGAGATCACCATCTCTGCCAAGGTGTGCTATTCAGAACTGGTTCCTCCAATAAAAAAACATTCAGAGCTTTGTTTATTTTCTGTAATTACTACAAAAAATGTGTTCTCTGCTGTAATAGCTGCTATTTAGGCTCCCACATACAGCCTCTACTTCTGCTGTTTAAGATCCCGAAGGAGAAATTCTCTACCATACTCTTCTTAGCTCACTCTAATGGACATAAACGGTTCATTCTATAGGTGGATGCTTCAGATATTTAAGCAGGTGCCATGCTTATATGTCCAACACATGATACTGTGGAGTAAGAAGAGACAGCTCTGAAGGTTCACAAGAGAGCGCACAGTTTGTGTGAAGGAGTTCAGTAGAAGAGCTTGCTACATCAGTGCAAAATGACAAGCAGAATCACATCAATTTACACTTTAAAATGGAGGTGAATAAACACGACATTTGCATAAATATAAGGCATTGTGTTGAATAAGTGCGAAAAAGCAATGTTTTTAAAATAAATAAATTGAAATATATTTTAAATGGCATGTTGGATGAGCATCACCCTCCTCTTGTGCCAAAGGGGGTGGAACCCCCCCAACAGAATAGGAATCAGAATCCATCATTCATAAAGTCAAAGAAACAAGTCCTAACCTGTTTCACTGCAGTGTACTACTCTTGGATTTAAATATGAATCTTATGGTTTATATACATTTTCCTGCACTTACACTAAAGTTAGTTGTACAACTTTAAAGTATCAAAATTGACATATTAGTATAGCAAATATAGAGAAAATACAAACATTGTCATAATTTCTTTTGACGGTTGCATAGTCAATATGGATTCCAAATAAAAGGACACACCACAATAAAATACACTTACACATAGATGGGATTTTAAACGACTACAGCTTTTATTGAAATATTTATGGAAGAAGAACGGGAGGTCCTTATCCACCCATAACTGACTCTATAGCACAAAGAGCCGATGCTGATGTTCATACCTACTGTGGGCAAGCACCAACGCAAAGCCACTAACTGTGACAAAAATAGTTGACCTAGGTCATTACTAACCCACACTTATTCCAATGCCAAACAATACAGGGAGGGTGGGTGGAGAAGATGAGCTGGCATAACAAATTAACTGGCAGGGATAAAAAGACTTGGGTCCATATAGAGGTTGCCCTCCAAAACCCACATATGCAATAGTTGTAGCCCTCGCAGATGCACTCCTCTAACACAATGCACTCCACCCCTTTCTCAAAACCATGGCCTTACTGATTCCTTCTGCCAACCCAAGACTGAATAACCTTTAGCCTATTTTATCTCTTCTCTGTTCCAGCCTCCAGCAACCATATTTAAACTCTCATCTGGCTTTTTGCACACACTGCTACAAGCCTCCAGCAACCATCTTTAAACTCTCATCTGGCTTTTTGCACACACTACTACAAGGTATCTACAGCCATCTAATTGATTCCCCTTTGACTCTACTGTATCCTCCTGTAACATTAATTATGAATATCCATATCTGATATGATTTTTGTTCACATAGTAACTTTATTACTACTTTGTTAAATTGTAAGCTTTCACACTGTATTTCTCCACCACCATCTCCCCACCCCCTTCACACCTTCATATCTGTCTGCAACAAATGCTCCTTTTAAATGCATAAATACTGGGCTAGCCCCAAACTATATCTCACTATCTCTTCTCTGTTCCAGCCTCCAGCAACCATCTTTAAACTCTCATCTGGCTTTTTGCACACACTGCTACAAGGTATCTACAGCCATCTAATTGATTCCCCTTTGACTCTACTGTATCCTCCTGTAACATTAATTATGAATATCCATATCTGATATGATTTTTGTTCACATAGTACCTTTATTACTACTTTGTTAAATTGTAAGCTTTCACACTGTATTTCTCCACCACCATCTCCCCACCCCCTTCACACCTTCATATCTGTCTGCAACAAATGCTCCTTTTAAATGCATAAATACTGGGCTAGCCCCAAACTATATCTCACTATCTCTTCTCTGTTCCAGCCTCCAGCAACCATATTTAAACTCTCATCTGGCTTTTTGCACACACTGCTACAAGCCTCCAGCAACCATCTTTAAACTCTCATCTGGCTTTTTGCACACACTGCTACAAGGTATCTACAGCCATCTAATTGATTCCTCTTTGACTCTACTGTATCCTCCTGTAACATTAATTATGAATATCCATATCTGATATGATTTTTGTTCACATAGTACCTTTATTACTACTTTGTTAAATTGTAAGCTTTCACACTGTATTTCTCCACCACCATCTCCCCACCCCCTTCACACCTTCATATCTGTCTGCAACAAATGCTACTTTTAAATGCATAAATACTGGGCTAGCCACAAACTATATCTCACTATCTCTTCTCTGTTCCAGCCTCCAGCAACCATCTTTAAACTCTCATCTGGCTTTTTGCACACACTGCTACAAGGTATCTACAGCCATCTAATTGATTCACCTTTGACTCTACTGTATCCTCCTGTAAGATTAATTATGAATATCCATATCTGATATGATTTTTGTTCACATAGTAACTTTATTACTACTTTGTTAAATTGTAAGCTTTCACACTGTATTTCTCCACCACCATCTCCCCACCCCCTTCACACCTTCATATCTGTCTGCAACAAATGCTCCTTTTAAATACATAAATACTGGGCTAGCCCCAAACTATATCTCACTATTTCTTCTCTGTTCCAGCCTCCAGCAACCATCTTTAAACTCTCATCTGGCTTTTTGCACACACTGCTTTCTCTGACCTCCCTCCCTGCCCCACTCCCACCCACCCTTGCGTTGTTTCAATTTATAGATACCCACCCGACTTACACCTGCTCACTCAGCATCACCTGCTTCAAATTATTCAACTAAGGTAATACACACACAAAAATAGAAGAATATATATATATATATATATATATATATATATATATATATATATATATATATATATATTTATATTTAAACACAACCCAGCTACTCTCCCATCTCGGTCACTAACAATTTTTCTTTTACTCTCACACCTTTATCTCATCTACTCCCCACACCTACACACTATGTCAAAATGTTCTCTCACTTTTTTCTCCTCCTCATCTTCTACTGCCTATCTCTCAGACTTTCATTTGCAGCCTATCCATATCACACCCCAATACTATAACCACCTCACCTTCCTTGCTTTCCTCTGCTCTTCTCTGCTCCCATGAGCTATTCTCTCTCCTTCAATCACAATCTCATCCCCTCCCCAACACTCATAAGCAGAAACATCACTAAGTCCCACTCCCATATTCTCTCACTCTCACTCCTCCTTCTGCTAGCTGCTGGAGACATATCCCCTAACCCAGGTCCCTCCCTCATTTCTACCTGCTTTCAGCCACGCTCTACTCCAAGGGCAGAAAACACCAGAAAAACACAGAATTTGATACCCATCACGTGTCACAAACCCTCCACTCTTCCTTTCTCCTGTGCTCTCTGGAACGCACAATCTTTCTGCAATAAACTCACTTTCACTCACGACCTTTTCACTACCAACTCCCTCAATCTACTGGCTCTTACTGAAACCTGGCTCTTCTCTTCTGATACTGCCTCCCCTGCAGCACTCTCGCATGGGGGTTTTCACCTCAGTCACACACCTAGACCTGGGAACAAACAAGGTGGTGGTGTGGGTGTATTACTTTCTTCTCGCTGTACATTCCACCTCATACCCCCTGTCCCATCCCTCCAATTTTTGTCTTTTGAAGTTCATACTATCCACCTCTTCTCTCCTATCTCTCTACGTGTTGCTGTAATCTATCACCCCCCAGGTACTCCCTCTCAATTTCTCTATCACTTTTCCGCCTGGCTCCCACACTTTCTTTCCTCCAACATTCCCACACTGATACTTGGCGACTTCAACATTGCCATTGACACCCCCACCTCCTCAGCAGCCGCCAAACTATTTGCACTCACCTCTTCCCTTGGCCTCTCACAACTTACAGATTCTTCAACTGCTGGACACTCGGAAACCACTCTTGACCTTATTTTTATAAATATTACCCATACCTCCAACCTAGTCATCCACCCTCTCCCTCTATCTGACCATCACCTCCTTACCTTCAACCTCACTACATCTTCCTCCCATCACTCTTCTTCAACCCCAGCCACAATAACCCACAGAAACCTGCTAGAACTCGACCCTACACAACTCTCCACTGTGCTCCAACCTCTTCTCAGCACTATCACCAACCTCAACTGCCCTGACACTGCCACCTCACACTACAACTCTACTCTCTCTTCCACCCTTGACACCCTTACCCCCATAACTACACGCAGATGCCCTCAATCTCATCCACAACCATGGCACACCACACACACACGTTACATTCAGAAGTGCTCCCGCACTGCTGAACGACTATGGAGGAAATCACGCTCCGCAGCAGATTTCCTTCACTACAAGTTTATGGTACGTTCCTACTCCTCTGCCCTCAACCTGGCCAAACAGCAGTACTTTACATCACTAATATCAACTCTGTCCTTGTGACGAGATCAGTCTCGTCACTGAGAATTGGAGAAGTCTGGTTGCCCACATTCTTCCTTTTGACTATGGCCCATGTTGATTTCCCCCTTACAAAGACATGGAAGCCATGCTTCATTTGGTCAGAAAGGAGTATGATCTAACTTTTGAACCACTGGACCAATTTATATCATTTGGACATATGTTTGTATTTGGAGTATGCTGATTCTGAAAATGTACGTTTTATGTGAATGTGATGCATACTTTTAAAGTTATGAATAATGTGGAAAAATGTGTTACAGATTCTGACCACCCCCATCTATGAGTCACTAAGGCCAGATGGTTAAGAGCAAAGGTTATCTACATGCACAGCAGAGGAGATAGCTGAACAAAGGGAGTTCCAGAAATGCAGGCTCCAAAACCCCATGGGGTTTCTCAGCTTTCTTAGCAGGGGCACAGGGGACAGCAAAAGCCATGTTTCCCCTCTGGTGGTCAGAAGCCAAATGACTCTATTAGCCACACCTAGTGGGCGGACCTGAGAGGAGTCTCATATTTCCCACGGTGTGACACTATGTGATTGGCCAGAGGCCATTAGGGGCTGACCTCAGGTAGCCCCACCCTTTACTGTGTATGTGAAAATGGTTTTAATATGTCTTTGTAATTAATAAAGAAGAGAGTTCACTGCTTGACCCTCAAACACAGAGCTTATGTCTCGTTCTTGGGGGGATTCATGGTATGCTGTTACAGACTGACTGCCAGGAGTGTAAGCATCTTGGGGTGCTTTTCCTGTTCAGCTGCTAGCAGCTATTCGTGAGGTTCCAGTTCCAGGCTTGGAGCATAGTCACCTTGGATCCAGTTTGGGGGAATCGTTGTCCTGCAGTAGCTGTCCCTATATCACTGGACGGGCAGATCGGCTAAAACGGACTTGGCGCGCCCTTATATGTGTGGGGGTACCGTAACAGTCCTCTAACCCAAAACGTATTTTTGTCACTTTCAATACTCTCCTCTGCCCACCACCTCCCCCCAACTCTTCCTGTCTCACGGCTGAAGAATTTGCCAACCATTTTGCACATAAAATTCAATCTATCCACAATGAACTCTCCTCTCACCGTGGCTCACACACTTCACTCTCTCAACTAACTCAGCTAACCAACAACACCCAATCTACCCCCCCCCTCCATTCCCACAGCCATTCTGAACTACTTTACCCCTGCAACAGAAGATGAAGTCTCCATCCTAATATCATCCTCTCACCTCACCACCTGTCCTTCAGATCCTATTCCATCTCAGCTCATCCCTCCCCTCTCTACTACACTAATCCCAGCTCTCACACATATCTTCAACCTTTCCCTAAACACTGGCACATTTCCATCATCTCTAAAACATGCCATAATTACACCCACTCTCAAGAAACCCTCATCCGATTCTGACGTTGCATCTAACTATCGCCCTATCTCTCTACTTCCCCTGGCTTTCAAACTACTGGAGCGGCTCGTCTATAACCGCCTTACCAGTTTCATCTCCTCTAACTTTCTTCTGGACACTTTCCAATCCGGCTTTCGGCCCCAACACTCCACTGAGACAGCCCTCATAAAAATCACCAATGACCTGCTCACCGCCAAGTCTAAAGGCCACTTTTCTATTTTGCTTCTTCTGGATCTCTCTGCCGCCTTTGACACAGTTGACCATTTAATTCTACTCCACATTCTCTCCTCCCTCGGCATTCGAGACACTGCTCTCTTGTGGTTCTCATCATACCTCCAAGAACGATCATTTAGAGTCTCCTTCTCCGGGAAAACATCTTGTTCTCCTCACCCCCTGTCTATTGGCGTACCCCAAGGATCAGTCCTAGGCCCCCTCCTCTTCTCCATCTACACATCCTCACTCGGCACCCTAATAAACTCTTTTGGGTTCCAGTACCATCCCTATGCAGATGACACCCAAATCTATCTCTCAGCACCAGATCTATCCCCCTCTCTTCTAGCACACGTCTCCGACTGCCTCTCTAGTATATCCTCTTGGATGTCCGTCCACCATCTGAAACTCAACATGTCTAAGACTGAACTCTTAATCTTTCCACCCTCTACTACAGCTTCAATTCCTCACATCTCTCTCTCTGTCAACAATGCCATCATCACTCCCACCTCCCAAGCCCGTTGTCTAGGGGTTCTACTGGACCCTGCCCTCTCTTTCATCCCACACATACAGTCTCTAACCAAATCCTGTCTTTTCCATCTAAAAAACATATCCAAAATACGCCATTACCTTACACAAGACACTACTAAGATTCTAATACACTCTCTTATCATTTCTCATTTTGACTATTGCAACTCGCTCCTTGTTGGTCTGCCCATCACTCGCCTCTCCCCACTTCAATCCATAATAAATGCCTCTTAATCTTCCCACCCTCTACTACAGCTTCAATTCCTCACATCTCTCTCTCTGTCAACAATGCCATCATCACTCCCACCTCCCAAGCCCGTTGTCTCGGGGTTCTACTGGACCCTGCCCTCTCTTTCATCCCACACATACAGTCTCTAACCAAATCCTGTCTTTTCCATCTAAAAAACATATCCAAAATACGCCATTACCTTACACAAGACACTACTAAGATTCTAATACACTCTCTTATCATTTCTCGTCTTGACTATTGCAACTCGCTCCTTGTTGGTCTGCCCATCACTCGCCTCTCCCGACTTCAATCCATAATAAATGCCTCCGCCAGACTCATCTTCAATACACATCATTCAGTGTCGGCAGCTCCTCTTTGTCAATCACTTCACTGGCTTCCCTTAGCCTCCAGAATAAAGTTTAAAATTTTGACCCTAACTTATAAAGCCCTCAAGAACAGCGCACCCCCATACATCTCTGCTCTCATCTCCAAATACTCTCCCACACGCCCTCTTCGTTCTGCTAACGACCTTCTTCTTTCTACCACTCTTGTCACCTCCTCTCACTCCCGCCTCCAGGACTTTTCTCGCGCTGCCCCTATTCTCTGGAACTCCTTGCCTCGCTTCACCAGACTATCCTCCTGCCTTAAATCCTTCAAAACATCAATAAAAATGCACCTCTTTAAAGAAACCTATAACCTTCCTCCCTAACATGCTCAGCACTACTCTCTCTCTACTGTACCACATACAAATGTTAACCTTTAGATTGTAAGTCTGCGAGTTTGAATCCTGCAAGGTGCTTTAGGGAAAGCGCTATGGACACCGGATTCCAAGCTCAAAGACAGGGCCATCCACTCTTTGCAATGTGTGAAATTTTAACTTGTCATTGCCTGTAACTTAACTTATGTATAGCGCTACGGAATATGTTGGCGTGTTACAAATAAACGATAATAATAATATTAAGATGTACCCCATCCTTAATATAAAACTTCACTGCATCAGGGCCCTCTAAATTAGTGTGGCGTACCGACCCCCCCCCCCCCCGACTTTATTAACAAATTATGGAATTGCCTTATTAACTTTTTTCCTACAACTTGACATGATGGAGTTATAATAAATATATGCCAACTAAACTGGTGAACCATTTTTGACCATGCTAACAGTATTTCAGGGAATAATTGCTGTAGCCGTAATAACTCCCTCCTCATATTATCAAGTAAATACTTTAATTGCTTCGTCCCCAAATCATTACTCCCTGTACTCCCTGCATTAATTAGTAATATGTCAGGCCGGGCAACACACCTAGCATACTGTACTGTCTCAATCAGAACACCATCCCACCTCATTCCTCTCTTACCAAACCATATAACTTCTATTACATTTCTATCCATACCCAGTTGTAGCCCATTCTATTTCACTGCCGCTGTTCTTTGTGCCCAGTATTATCCATGCTTCCATAGCTACAACAGCACATGTAAAAAAAAGCTAAACATGACATAAGTCCCATCCCCTTCTTCCTCTATAAACCACCAGCTCAGTAATATATTTTTTCCTTTTTTTCTTTTCTTTTTTTTTTATAATAAAACATTGTAATGAACAAAAATAATGGCAGCAATGAAATTCACATAAACATTATGCCCAAGTACATTTATTTAACTCCAATGTCAAATGAGCGGATATAGAGGGGAACGGTGGTGGGGTAGGTATTGGTATTATTTGTCTATGGTCTTAACTGTGCGCACCATCCCTTCTATGCTCAAGAATCAGCTACACAAACAGCCCTATTAAATTTGGGCTACCTGTTAAACTGTAGCTCGTAAAGTAGCTCTTTATGACTTACTACTATTAAATTAGTCCCGTAACTCAGGCCACTGACAATCTGCAGATTTGGTGCAAAAAAAGCCTACGGGACGTGGAACGTTGAATTTTGCGGTCCCAAATCCTTGATTCTCTCAAGCCCGTAACTGCTAGGTTTCCAATAAAGCTATTAAATTACAGTCACTCGCAAGCGAAACCGGAACACCCAAATGTAGCCTAAAGGCCAACGAGAGCTGGAGAGGACTCGCAAGGGGAGTAAAGTCCAATACGTAGCACTTGAAATGCAAATATCACCACACTACTGTACTTTTATTAAAATGGAAAATTATGTTACATTCACAAGCTCGCAAATCGGTTCTGAAAAATACTCTATTTCATGTTTAATTTTTGTGTTATAACGATCCCGGAAATCAATGTGTTAATACATATACTGTAACTCGCATGTCATTGAATATCATATTTACTGCTAATATTGCATTATATCTGCAATGTGTGTCCGATCGTAACTCGCAATTGAACCCTGTAAGACTTTGAAATCCAACCCCCATTTTGCTGTGACGCTATGGTGACGATCTCTGTTTCCATTGGCTCCATGTAAACCCGTAACTATGGGTTTGACTAAATGATCATGTTTAAGCCCGTCAAATGGTTAACGGTTTGCATCTCCAGATCATAGCTCGCAGCCCGTTCTAATTTAATAGCACAGTTACTCGCCCAAATTTCAAGCCCGCAGCTGTTGCAAGCTTCACGTTGGAGTTTCTGGCTTCGAATTGAATAGGGCTGCAAGACTCCATACCTGTTCCGAACAAGGGATTGAATATGCAGCGGCTCCTGGAGCACTTTGCCTGAATCTCTGCCATTGCCTCCTAGAGAGAGCATCAGCAATAACGGTTTTGTATCCTGCAATTTGCACTGCTCTACACAACATACTCTTCTCCAGGCAGCCCATCACCAGACAACCTGAATAAGCGTACTACTGGCAATGATGATGATGTTGGATTATGAATTGCTATCACTGCCGACATGTCACAATTGAAAACAAGTTATAACAACAAAGCACCTGCAGAACAAATTGAATATGTAAATACATTGAACCTAACACCAATCAACATAAGTATAAACAGAAATTACATGAGGTAACCTAACAGTGGATGAAGAGAGGTGGGTGCAGGTGTTTGGACATCACCCACGTTATTTTTAACTTATATTTTAATGTATTTATTTATATATATATATTTTTATTTTATATAAATCACCTATTATAATTGTCCAACTACGATTCGTCGTCACGCTGTTTGCGTAGTACGTACGACATAGCGATGAGCGCCGCAGCGTAGCGAGGCGAGCCATTAAACCGTAGCACTTAGGCAATGATCGCCGAAGGCGCTCATTGCCGGCGAGCCGTTAAACCGTACCACTTAGGGAATGAGAGGCAAGCCTCGCGTAGCACGTCACACGCACGACTCAGAAAACCCCCCACCTTGGAACCAACCTTAACGTAACAAACACCCACACGCACTAAAAATACGACCATAACATCCGAACCGCACGCACCTAAAAACAGTCAAAACACACCAAATACTCACAAAAACTGCATAAAAAGCTTAACCATAGCAAGGGGGATGGGGCACCCCGGACCTCTGAAAGTGAAGTTACACCTCCATTTAATTCAAATTCCCGAGTTCAGACACAAGAAAATCCCCTAAGCAAGAGAAAAAATGGCAGCCGAAAAAAAACGAAAACGAGGCTCACAGCCCAGCCACATACAACTTACCGTAAAGGTCCTTAAAGGACCCGTTATAAAAGAAAACAAATATACACTATCACCCTGTCACTCACGGGGGACAATACAGACCCCATAAGCCCTTCATTAAGCCTGTCACTCATGGGGGTCAATACAGACCCCCACAAGCCCTTCATTAACCCTGTCACTCATGGGGGTCAATACAGACCCCCATAAGCCCTTCATTAAGCCTGTCACTCATGGGGGTCAATACAGACCCACATAAGCACTTCATTACCCCCCTCACTCATGGGGGTCCATACAGACCCTCATAAGCCTCTATTTAACCCCATCAGTCCCATAAGGGTATATTAAGACCAATATGGGCCTGTTACAACACTACATTAACCACATAAGTGCCATGATGGTCCTCAAGGACCATCATGACACTAAGTATAAACACTACATAAAACATTAAATATCAACTAAACAGCCTCTACACTAACCTATTACCACCTACACTAGCCACCTACCCCATAATAACCCCACCACTCTAATTACAGAAAATAAAAAAGCCTAAAGTCACAAGAAAAAACAAATCTACATTACATAAAATAAAAAACCTAACTCACAAAAAAATCTACATTACAGAAAATAAAAAACCTAAGTCACAAAAAATAAAAAAAGGAACATTACAGAAAAAAACAAAAAAAACATTACAACCCCCCCCCCCACTACAGAAAAAAAAATTACATACCTGAAAAGGAAATATATATAATACAATACAAATACAATACAATACAATACATACAATACAAATACATACAATACAAATACATACAATTAAATACAATACAATACACCCCTATCTAATATACATCACACAATCTATCTAAATAAATACCATAATCTAATATACATCCTATCTATATAATATACATCACCAATCTATCTAAATAAATACCACAATTTAATATACAATACATTCTATGCGATCTATATAAAACACATACCCCTAGCTAACATACAGTAAATGCTATCTATATATATAAAATAATCTAATTCTAAGCTAAAACAAAATAATTAAGACCACTTACCTTTGCAGATGTCCATTCAGATCAGCCACCTACGGAAAACAAAATATGAAAAAATTAGTGCAACACGTTTACAGTACATAAAGAAACATTCTATACATTCTAAATATTCTACTCACCTTTCCGGCATGTCCCGTCCTTATTCTTTTACCCTTCTTTGGAGCGGCACCTGTTAAAAAAAACATAACATTAATACACATACATAAAAACAAAATAAACATAATCTACATTGTACTTACCTCCCCGCGATGTCTCCGGCCTCCTCCGGACCCTTTTCTGCCCCACCCTGTATAAAAAACAAAACAAAAAAAAACTTACATCCGCACTCACGGACGTCCCCGACGATAATGAGGCTCCCGGAGACTTTTCTGGAAGAAAATAGGCAATGGCGCCTTCTAATTGGTTAAAAACGCTGTCTATCAAATTCACCCAATCAGGAGGCGCCAATGTGTGAGCCAATCAGAAAGGGATACACCCTAAAATTCCACTCTGATTGGATAATGTAACTGTCAATCTTTATTTAAACCAATCACAATGTGTAGATGCCTTCAGCCAATCACAATGGAATACACCTACACAGGGTGATTGGTTAGAGCATCTGCTCATTCTGATTGGTTGCACTGACAATAGCCAATCACAATGGAATACACCCCCACGTACTGATTGGTGATGGATTTGCGCATTCTCATTGGCTATTGTTAATATCAATAAATATTACAGCCAATGGGAAGGCGCTGATGTATTCACCAATCAGTATGTGGAGGTATATTCCATTGTTATTGGCTGATGGCAATAAAGCCTTAGATTTGGTTCTAATAAAGATTGACAGGTGTGTTATCCAATCAGCGTGGTATTTTGTGGTGTATCCCTTTTTCGTTGGTTCACAATTGGTGTCTTCTCATTGGCTGAATTTGATAGACAGCCTTTTCAGCCAATCAGAAGCCGCCATTGGCAATTTTATTCTGGAACACTCCGTAGGAAGCTCATTAGCGTCGGAGACATCCGCCAGGGCAGATGTGTGTGTTTTTTTTTGTTTTTTTTTACCGTGCGGATGCTTCTGGAGCAGAACACCAGGAGGCCCGAGACATCGCAGGGAGGTAAGTATAATGTAGATTGTGTTTATTTCACTTTGTTTTAGGTTTATGTATGTGTGCTAATGTAATGTTTTTTTTTTAACAGGATCAGTGCCGCAGAGGCAAACATGGAGGAGGACGTGACATGCTGGGACAGGACATGCTGGGACGGGACATGCTGGAAAGGTGAGTATAATATTTAGAATATTTAGAATGTTTAGTTATTTCATGTAAACGTGTTGTATTAATCTTTTTAATCTTTTTTACCCTAGGTTGGTGATCTGAAGAAACATCTCAAAGGTAAGTGGTCTTAATTATTTGATTGTAGCTTAAAATTAGGGTTGCTATATATAGATAGCATGTATTGTATATTAGATAGATAGATAGATAGGGGGATGTATATTAGATAGGGGTGTATTGTATTTAATTGTATTGTATTTATTGTATTGTATGTATTATATGTATGTCAATTTTTTTTTTAAATGTAGTGGGGGGGGGGGGGTTGTAATGTATTTTTTTTTTTTCTGTAATATTCCTTTCTTATTTTTGGTGACTTAGGTTTTTTTTGTTCTGTAATGTACATTTTTCTATTTTTGGTGATTTTTTTATTTTTTATTTTATGTAATGTAAATTTCTGCTTTTTGATGAATTTAGTTTTTTTGATTTCTGTAATTAGAGTGGTGGGGGTTATTAGGGGGTAGGTAGTGTAGGTGTTAATAGGTTAGTGTAGAGGGTGTTTAGTTGATATTTAATGTTTTATTGGGGGGGTATAGTGCAGTAATATACCCTTTTGGGACTGATGGAGTTAAGTAGAGGCTTATGAGGGTCTGGATAGACCGCCATAAGTGACCGGGTTAAAATGGTGTAGTGCTTACACTTTGGGTCATGAGGGTCCTGGATGACCCTCATGGCACTTATAGTGTTATTACATGAGTTAATTAGTGTGTTAGAGGGGTCTATATAGTTGAGGCACACAGTACACTCACATTGTGTGACAAACAGCATTTCAACACTTTCTTTTATTGACCGTCATTTTTTGACGGGCAAGTCGCTAGTATATATATAGTTTCAATTAGACCACTTATAACACACAATAGTAACAATGAATGGTAGCACCAGACTGATAAAGCATCCTCCAGATGCCAAAGTTCTCCCAGACAAGACGTTAGGCTACTACTAAAAAACACTTGAACCGGTTAAGCATTTGCCAAATTCCAAAGTTCCTCCGGGAAAGACGTTGGGACATTGTTCCACTGATAACGCGTCTGCGATGTCATTCACTTCCAATATTAATAGCAATAAGGGAAAAGCTCTAGAAAAGTCATGCTCTTTAACAAACCTACCTCAGCCCATTCCTGAGGCCACCGAGCAGTACACCACAACCTTAAAAATATGCTCCAAAAACCCATGCCTCCGACAGCATCTGTAAAAGCTGTACACACACAAAGATGATGAGATTTAGGGTGGACAGACAGCAGTTGGAATGTAGACTCAATATCAAACTTAGCTAGAAGTTGGCCGGAAGACAAGCCCTTCTTAATCTCAGGGTTACTGGCCCCCATTTAGGATAAGAATAAGTCTAAACTTATCAGGTTTCTTTTTGGGAACCACACACCTAAAGGTGATAGACATAAGCCATCTATTGGTGGATGTGAAAATGAGCCATTCTGCTCAAAGATACCTCTTTTGAAGCTTCTAATAAACTATCCCAGAATACTGCCTACCATAGATCAAATTTGCTGGACCACGAAGCTTATAAAAGGATAATGAAGAAAATAATAAAATTAGAACTGAGACCTCCTAACAGCATGCTTGCCATTACAGAGCAGCCAGGGTGGCTAGCGTATCGCCTTACCTACAGAACCTTCCTTTCTATTTTTCCTTTCTATTTTGATCTAGGGTGAGAGGGACATGGGAACCTGGATGGGGTCTTTTCAGATGGCGGGAACAAAGACTGGGTCTGCAAATGGTGCCTCTCCTGCAGATTCAGACGTGAATGCAGATATCTTCCATCACGCCCATGTAGAAAACAAGTCATCTTTTGTCTTTTTTCCTCATCCTTTCTTTTTTCGTCCTTCTCTCCTAGACCTCAAAATAAATATCTAGCAGAAGGAGCGAAAACATTTCCAAAAGCTTCTCTTTGATGTCAAGAGGAACTTGCATTGGCCCAAGATAGCTCAAGGCAGGCCTTGCCCTAGCTGTTTACACCAGAATTAAAATGTCTGATTTCTTCCTCCATTTTCACCAGATCCTACTTCAGCTTCTATCCCATCTTGAATGATTGGTGTAGAAGATATCTCTCCTGAAAGTTTACCATTACCCAGGGGCAATGAATGAACACCCTGTATGGGGGGGGGGGGGGCAGTGTTACTCTTGCTATGCTGCTATCCTGCCCTTCCAAATGATCTATCATGTTCCTTAAGTACAAAATAAGGGACTTAGTAGCATCATCATTAATTTCCATACCATATCTCATAAAATCAGAAGGGTCTCTCAAGTTTCCTTCATTTGCAGAACCTATGGCTCACTCCACGCTATTCTGTGAGAAAAGGCACCCCTCTCCCTCCTCCAGTTAACTTCCTCCCTATGCGCACTTTTGCGACATTCTGCGTGTAAAATAGTCAGCCTATGCCCCTTGCTAGGCTATACCTTCCTGTCATGTGCGCTTCCTTCAGGTCATGTAGTGAAATCCTTGGGGGGGGGGGGGGCTTATTATTTTGGAGTGACTGCGCTTTACCACCCACCTTTGCGAGGTAGATGAAGCTCCAAACCCCCTCATCCTCAGATCCATCCTCATCTGTAAGAAAATAGACAGTCACAGTTTGCCTATTTGGAGGCACTGCAACCATAACTTGGTCCTGCAATTTTTAGGGCTCATTAATTTGCATTCCTGTATAACCCTTATCTCAATCTGAAAGTGAGAGACTGATATCATGCTCAATGCTGCTTTCCCCCAGTACCATAAATGCATCTAGAGTTCCTCACCACTGTCTGACATGACTGCTGTACTGTTCCCCTCTCCCTGTCATGTCCTCCCTTCCCTTTCCCCATGTTTGCTAGCATATGGTCAGATACGTTACCCTTCTTACTAGCAGCCATCTTGGCTTGCTAGATCTCAGAGGATGGACACCTTTTAACTTACCTTTGGGACTGCCTGAACCTCCTGCTGCTGCTCTACCACATGAAGACGCTGCAGGGTCACAGAGTGGATTTCTGTACCTCTGGTTAGAAGTAGAAGGTGAGGATTTTCTAGCATGTCCCACCTTTCTCTTGGGAACATGGGGTGAGTAAGTGAATGGACTAAGCCACTGGGGTGGCCTAGACCTTCTTAAATGTCTCTTAGCATTAGTGCCTCAATCATATAGCAGGGCTTGTTAATATCCCAGAAGGATTACGGTAGTTAAGGTGACAGGGCTGGCAGCTACAAGAATTACCCCCATGGCTAATACTGAACGGGTATAATTGATGCTAGCCATGAGGAGCCCCTGAAAGCAGTTTTCCTCCTAAAAAGGAATTAAAATTGTCCACAAAACTTGATTCCATGCTGAAGCAGGGAAAGAGTGATGTGGAAGATGAGCTGGCTTTACAAATAAACTGACAGGGATAAACAGACTTGAGTTGCCCTCCAAAACCTAACCCCTCCCCTCCAGCACCTCCCCTAAACCTAACCCCTTATATTTCTACTTCCCATCCTATTCCTAGTACTGTAAAACCCCCACTCTCCTTAACTGCGTACGGCCGTGGTGTTACTCTTCCATAAAATAAAGTCTGGCTGATGTCATATACATTATATAGATTTGTCCAAAACACTTCATTTTTATAATTAGAAGATATTTTTTTGTTAAAAAAGAACTCTGTGTGGCTTAGTGACATGTTTATTTGTCTTCTGAAAGATTTAACAGTAGCAAGGATCCATACGCTGATTGAATACTTAGGCTAAACATAAAGTGAAAAATAATGAAAGTAATTCAGAACAAAAGGGCCTGCAGTACTATTACAAGTAAATGACAAAAAAAAAAAAAAAACACATTTACTGTGTTTAAATATAACTAACCAAATTGTTGTATTTTTTTTAAATATATCTTTGTCATTTTATGGAAACCATTAAAAGGCAAAAAGACATAGTAAAAAATACAAAACAAAATGCTTAAATTAAAAAAACAACAAGACCACTCAAAGGAATTTGATAAGGTTTCATCAAATATTCCCAACATGCTCTTATAAATGCTTTGAGGGTGTCAAAGTAAGGTAACATACAGATACAGAGGCAGAGCTACCACTGGTCCAGCCGATGCAAGGCACCAGGGCCCACTACAAACCTCCTGCATCCTGTATCTGTAAGTGCCAATGTGCAGCCTCTATCTCTAAGTGCCAATCTGCAGCATGTGCCTGTAAGTGCCAATCTGCTCTGAGGGGAGCAGGGTTGTGCATAGTTGCGACCCCCCCCCCCCCCCGAACCTTCTGCATCCTGTATCTGTAAGTGCTAATGTGCAGCATGTGCCTGTAATTGCCAATCTGCATCCTCTGTATCTGTAAATGCCAATATACAGCATGTGCTTAAAAGAACCCAAGTTACAAGCAATAGCCTGTCTCCTCCTTCTCCTTCTCTACATCGTCACCATCCCATTGGGCCCTCATGTCCTCTCAGTACAGTTAAAGTGAAGTTACATTCTATGTTATCTGATGTAATTATTGTTTTTATTTATGCCTGTTTAGTTTTAAGGTTTTGTATCAAAAAACAAGACCATAAGTTCAAACGAAAATGTGAAAAATCTGAGGTAGGGAATGGATTATTTCAAATTACATTTATTCCTATGGGAAATGCTTGTTTGGAACTGATCCTGCCATCCGGAATGGAGTAAGGACGAGAACCGAGGTACCACTGTTTTTATACACCAGGCATATGCTTAAGGGAAGTAGTATAGTAAAAAAATAGTACATTTGTGTTCACATTCAAATGTCTAAAACAAATGAAAAAACTTGTTAAGAAATACAGTTATTATACTGCAATCCATAACCATAATAAATATGGCTTCCCTTAAGCATATGCCCGCTGTATAAAACAGCTTTGACCAAAGCTAGGGTTAGATTATACATAAGCTAGGAATCCCACCCACGTACATTGGTTTCAAGGTTACTGCCTATCATCAGCGTGGGGCCGGATCCTTAGCTTGTGTAGTGAATATTTTGAGTAAGTAGTTCACCACAACAATCAATTAATATATGGTGGGCAAAAGAGTGATAGAAGCCCTCCACCGTACAGGAGTACAGTAAATAAATAGTACATTTGTGTTCACATTCGAATGTCTAAAACAAATGAAAAAAATTGTTTTATGCCCAGAATTACAAGAAATACAGTTCACAGAATGCAATGTAATAACTGTATTTCTGGGAATTCTGGGCATGAAACAAGTTTTTTCATTTATTTTAGACATTTGAATGACTTGTGTCACTGGACTGTTCTGGAATTATACAATGCATGAAGAGATGCCTATACAGGATGATGACCAATATCCTAAAACATAATAGTGAAGTAATTGTTATATATGTTGATGTCCCAAAACCCTTAACATGAGAAACACATGGAAACATTGATAACAGTATAACAATCATTATTTATTGTATACACAGAGCACAGTCATAAATATATGAGACTATACATTAATAACATGGGTGTGGTGTGGGCAGATGCAAAAGGTCAAGAGGCTGAACAAAAAGGCAAAACCTAAAGGGGTCAAAGTAATACTGTATAATAATAATGATGCATAGCATCTACTAGGGTGACATGTGGTTAATACACCACAGTAACCAGAATCAGATAAAGAAAAATATCATCATTAAAATGTACATATAATAGAAGAAAATAGCAATGCGCATGGCACATACATCATATGTTCATCTGCTCCATCACACAGCTGATGAAAATCATGTATTATGTAATCCAATTGAATAATACACATACAGTGTGTTCAGAAAATCAAAAATGGAAAAACAAATTCATAAGCTAAAAAAGGCAGAAGAGGAGAAAAAAACCTACCTAAAAATATGTGTGTGTACAGTACATTGGGAAATACTGTAACTGTAACTATAAAACAACTTACCTGTACTTCATCCACAACCTGTGCAAAACATTGTTTATCTTTCATTTGAAATCACTTGACATCACCACGAGTAATGATGTGGCATCTCACAATTGTGTCATGCCCAGAAGGGCCTCAGCTGAACTTTTTGCATTATGGACTATTGTGGGCCCTGAGGGGAACCTGGTACCTGAATCATGTTATTTGTAACCCTGGTGCATATGATTGCTAAATATTTCAATGGTATTGACTTGCTAAAGAATATGACATAAAGGTGGTACCCAGGCATGTTTAATATCGACATACAGCATTTTCCCCCAGGGAGTGTGATGGAGTGTTTTGAGGGGCAGAAATTAGCCAACATGATCTAGAGATGATGGGAAGGATAGCTTTAATCCTTAACCCTGTGGTGAATACTGGGATATGTGGCCACTTTGATGTGTATACCTGGGGAATTTACATCTTTCCTGAAAAAGTACAGCATGCACAATAGGATGCAAGACTCGTCAGTCACCTTATAGGAATAGTTCAGTCTCATAAAGGTGGGTAGGATCAAAGAAGCTATTGCTAATTGGCTTCTTATTGGCCTTGTGGGTGTTGTTGTTTAGTTTTAAAAGATGTGTCTAAGAAAAAATAAACTTGTCTTCAAACAAATGATGTCAATACTAACTTCCCTGTGGTGAAGACTACCTCACATCAATAGCAACTCCTAACACTAATGTGTAAATTGTTTCTTTTCCTGGACAAGCAGACATCAAAAGACCCCCTGCCAGATCAATAAATGGTTGTCAGTTGAAAATACATAATTTGAGGTGTGTGTCTCCTTCTGAGGGAATATATTCATTTTAACCATTTAAATTATTTTTGTGGACTCTGCATGGAATTCTGCTCCTAACCACTAGGGGTAGTATTGATTTCCTGAGTTCCTGTATCACAAGGACTTATCATTTCTGGGCTGACTATGGAGCTGGGCATTGAGAGAGAACTCCAAAATCTACGGCCTAGAAAAATTCCTGTAAGCTAAAGGCACGTGGTTTGGGGTGGTAAGTTGCGCCTCAACTCTGGGTCATAACAGATGGTCTAGCTGTGGCCACATCCAGGGGACCTGGCTTTTATCACCATCTCTCTAGGAGATTTTAACACATGTTCTAATGCTGGCTTGGAATGAATGGACAGTTTTGGACTTTGATAGTCCCATGCCAGACTTGCATTTCTAGGAGTTGCACTTACAAAAAACATGATATATAATTAAATAATGGCGTGTGAGATCATTCTGCTTGGGGGATGTCATTAATGGAATGGATATCTGATTGCAGCTGTGTATATTTGTCACTCACTTTATCTGGTCGCAGATTAAGAATATTCCTGTATGAAACTGAATTGGGCCTAAAAAAGAAGAAAATATTTTTTAGGAAAAAACATAAATAGGAACTGCATCATCTCTTCTCAACAGCATTCCTCAGTGACCATCAATTGTTGCAATATTAAACATAACCCTACAAGTCCACAAAGAAGAGGATCATGGATCATGTGATGGGGGGTAGCCATCTGCTCACAAAAAATCACCATCACATAGGCCATGATTCTCTACTCTGTAGCCAGGCTAAATTATGGCAATACTTGGACCAATAGATTGCCACTGAGGAGTGCTGTAGAAAAGATTGAATCCTAGGTGCAGCCCCTATCACCTCCTTTGCCTTGCCATAGGATTCCCCACCCTGGTGCCACTGCACCCAGTCCCTGCTCTTTAGTGGACCCAGACCTCCTGCCAGCTGTTATGAGAGAAGAATGGTACATGGTTAACAACATTTTATGAAATTTTAATTGATGTGTGTTCCTATCTATCTGACATCCAGCTATCTTGCACATGAATTGTTTCCTTATTAGTTCATGTTTGAAGCTATACTTTGCTGGATGTGATCATTTATTTGTATTTTTATTGGCTCATAAAAACCTAAGTGGCAGCTGGAGAGCGATTGACACCATAGACCCTCAAATATTGCCAGCAAACAACATCCACTGCCAAGGTGAAGAATAATGTCATTGCTACCTTGTTTCTCATAAAGTGATTGTTAATTATTACTTGTCTGATAAAAACTACCTTAATTGTGTTTCTTTTTGGTAAGGGAGATTAATTGATGGGTGGAGAGAGTGATTTCCAGCAGGGACCCCCAAATCCTGAAAACAACTTCCACTGGCAAGGTTCAGTATAGAATATTGTCATTGTTCCCTTGTTTCTTATAAGGTGTTTGGTAACTGTTAATTTTCTAATAAAATCTACATTAATTGTATTTTTGTGTACAGAGTAGAAAGAAGAGCAGTCTGGATGTAAAAATGCAGGTGCTGGCCAGCCTTGAGAGAAGGCAAGTGGATATTGGGGCAGATCTTAAATTGTCAACCTCCACCATCAGCACCATCTTCAAAAACAAGGAAAATATTAATTCATCTGCGAATATCAGCACTGCATCTTCTGCAAAGAAGATCATCCGTTCCAGGTGCTACACCCTTGAGGAGATGGAGAATAGGCTGTCCATCTGGATAGATGACAAACTGGCTAGGCCATCATGATGGATAAGGCGTGAAGCATTTTCAGCCATATCCAGACCCAAACACCAGATATGACAGCAAGCTTCATAGCCAGTAGGGGTTGGTTTGAGCGGTTCAAAAAGAAGAACAACATCTACAATATAAAGATAATTGGAGAAGTGGCAAATGCTCACACAAAATCTTCTGAAGGCTTTTCAGCCACTTTCAAGGCTATAGTGAAAAGATTTGTCCTGGAAGGAGGTGACATAGCAATGCCTAAAAGCTGTGTGGAAGAAAATCTGGCCAGAGCTGTCTGGAGATGTGCAAGCGGAAGAGCACTTAAAAGCAGTGTCATGATGCCCCTGGCCACCAGCCTCTTTGGACTCATATGATCTATGCAGGGTGGCCTAAGATTTTTAAAACAGACCATTACTCTGGCTACATTATGATTCCTATCAGGACTGTCTCCTGGGTATATTTGGTTGTGGGATAAGGAACTTGTACCTTATCTGACTCACCCCCCTCTCCCTTTCCCCTCTCTTACCTTCCATCAGCTGCTCCTCTGCACGTCTTCTGGCGTTGGGACCCAGCATATGCTAATGACGTGATGTCACATGCGGTTCACGTCATTAGCATATGCCGGGTCTCGACACAGCCAGGAGGCCACGCCGAGCAGCAGCTGATGGAAGGTAAGAGAGGGGAAAGGGAGAGGGGGGTAATTGGAGAGGGGGAAGTGATGAGAAGGGAGATGAGAAGGGAGGATGAGGAGGGAGGAGGAGGGAGGGTGAGGAGGGAGGTTGATGAGGATGAGTCGGGACCCGGCATATGCTAATGACGTAACGCGCATGTGACGTCACGTCATTAGCATATGCCGGGTCCCGACACAGCCAGAAGACGAGCAGAAGAGCAGCTGATGGAAGGTAAGAGAGGGGAAAGGGAGAGGGGGTAATTGGAGAGGGGGGAAAGTGAGGAGGAGGGAGGATGAGGAGGATGATAAAGGAGGGGGAGGGAATGAGCCCCCAGGGAGAGGGAGGGAAAGAGACATGAGGGAGAGGGAGGGAAGGAAACACAGGGGAGGGAGGGGGAGAGAAAGAGACACAGGGGAGGTAGAGGCGGGGGAAACATAGGGAAGGGGGGAGAGACACAGGGGAAGGGGGAGAAACAGGAGAGGGAGAGAGCAGCAGGAGCACAGTGACTCGAGTATAAGCCGAGGGGGGCTTTTTCATCCTTACAAAAAGGGCTGAGAAACTTGGCTTATACTCGAGTATATACAGTATATATATATATATATATATATATATGTGTATATATATATATATATATATATATATATACTGTATATATATAAATATATATATATATATATATTTTGTATATAAATAATATATATACCGTATTTATCGGCCATTTATCTCCCTGAAAATAGGGGGCAAATGATGTGTGCGTGTTATACGCTGATATTCCCTTCCCCCCACTGGCACCCGGTATATGCTAATGACGTGGCGTGCATGTGACGTCACATGCGCTCCAGGTCAAGAAGGAGCGGAGGCCGGAGCAGAAGCAGGTAAGTGAGGGGAAAGGGAGAGGGGGAGGTATTGAGGGGGGTTTAGGTTGAGGAGGGGGGTTTAGGTTGAGGAGGGGGGTTGAGGAGGGAGGTTGAGGAGGGGGTTGAGGATGAGGAGGGAGGTTGAGGATGAGGAGGGGGTTGAGGAGGGGGTTGAGGAAGGAGATTGAGGTTGGGGAGGGGGGTTAAGGAGGGGGTTTAGGTTGAGGAGGGGGGTTTAGGTTGAGGAGGGAGGTTGAGGAGGGAGGTTGAGGAGGGGGTTGAGGATGAGGAGGGAGGTTGAGGATGAGGAGGGGGGTTGAGGATGAGGAGGGAGGTTGAGGATGAGGAGGGGGGTTGAGGAGGGGGTTGAGGATGAAGAGGGAGGTTGAGGATGAGGAGGGAGGTTGAGGAGGGGGCTGAGGTTTAGGAGGGGGGTTGAGGAGGGGGCTGAGGTTTAGGAGGGGGGTTGAGGAGGGGGTTTGAGGATGGGGGGGTTGAGGAGGGAGGATGAGGAGGGAGGTTGAGGAGGGGGTTGAGGATGAGGAGGGAGGTTGAGGAAGGAGGTTGAGGATGTGGGGGTTGAGGAGGGGGTTGAGGAGGAGCAGCGATTTCTGAGTAAACTTTTGTAAAAACATATAATATCCAAGTTTCTTTGTTAAAAAAAATGAGGTGCGTGTTATACGGCGGTGCGTGTTATACACTGATAAATACAGTATATAAAATATTAATACATTGGATATAAAAGAAAATGTATATTATAGGATTATTATATTAGCTTATGATACCCATATAAGATTGGATTTTATTCATACAAAAGTTCTGACAAATATATACAAAATCCAGAAGACTCACAGACTGTTACAGAATTTTATCAGTTCAAGTGTAAATATTCACCCATTGAACTTGTTATACATTTAAACAGCCGGAGAGCAGAGCATCTAGAAGAGAGAAGGGAGATTTTTGGACTACAACCGGGCCATGGACTGTTAACCAAGCTGTCAATGGGTTACCACTGTTACTATAATTAGCTGGTCCTCCTACGTCCAATTGGAACTATTAAAAGAGTTTAAGGACTTATTGATGTATCCTCCAGACTGTAGTGTTGGGTCTACAGAGTGGTGGGTGGAGCTAAATCAGCAGCATCACCAATATATGAGAATTAGCCCTGGAACAGATGAAGCTGAGCCCCTCGAGACCCTGATCCATTAAGAAGTGATGCTAGAGGAGGGGTATGCGGACTTGCTGGACAAGGCAGCCTTGGAGGGGATTTTACCACCAAGCTCAGCGATGCCCTGTCAGTCAGACAGGAATGCAGATGTCCTACCAGGGGCCCTGGGAGGGAATATTTTGGACTGGTGGGAGAACTCTGACCCTGGTGTTTAAAAATTAGCAAGACTAGCACCTGGGACCTTACTAGACCAGGGGGACTAGCCATGGCCAGATGGCTGGGGTACCACCACTAGCATGTGGTGTGGAGGGCAGAGGACATCTATCAGCCTGATAACCTAAGGGGGAGTCTGGATGGGAACAGCCATACACATCACTGTTGGAGGAGGAAATGGACTGTGTAAATGAAATGATTGTGACCCTAGCCTGGGTCTCCCATGGATAACCACTGCCTAGGAGCCCTGATGATGTGGCCAACTGTCTTGCTTTTTAATAGTGTATTCACAACTAGAGAGAGTTGTGAATCCCATTTTTTTTCCAATTTTCTCCTCATGCTATCAAATTCTGTTGGGGAAAAATACTTGATGGAACACTTTGTTAATGGTCTTTTTTCTTGTGGTATATTTACTTCCTATGAAGTTTCTCCACATAATGACTCAAATAATATAACCATCTCTCCTCTTCTATGCCTCCATGAGCTCCTCTCCCTCCTCCAGTCATAATCTCATCCCTCGCCTAAAGCTCAAAAGCAGAAATGCTTCTGTAAGTCTCATTCCCATCTCCTCTCACTCTCTCTTCTACTTCTGCCTACATCTGGAGATATATCACCTAACCAAGACCCATCACTCATTTCCACCTGCTGTTACCCACGCAAAGACCCCAGGGCAGCAAACACTCGAAACACTCTTAATTTAATACTCATCACCTGTCACAAATCTTCTACTCATATGGTGGCTTACATTTCAGTCACACTCCTAGACCTGGGAACAAGCAAAGTGGAGGTGTGGCCATAATACTTTCCTCTTGCTGCACTTTTCACTGCATATCCCTATTTCCCTCACTCCAATTCTTATCATAGTTCATACTGTCTTCTCCTGTATCTCTCTGCGAGTAGCCGTGATCTATCACCTGCCTGGACCACCTCTTGGTTTCTGGATCGCTTTGCCTCCTAGCTCCCTCGCTTTCTCTCATCCAATGTACCTTAACTCATTCTTGGCAATTGCAACATAGCCGTTGAAACACCCACCTCCCGAACACCAGCAAAATTGCTTTCACTTACCTCTTCCCTTTGCCTCTCACAACTGACACACAGTCTCCATGATTGCCATCTATCTGATCACCAGCTTCTAACTTCCAACCTCACCACACCTTCTATTCACAACCTACTTCAATCCATGCCATGAGAACCCGCAGAAACATGCAAGCACTTGACCCACAACAACTTTCAAATGTTATACAACCCCTTCTCAGCCCCCTCACGACCCTCACCTGCCCTAGCATTGCCACTTCACAGTACAACATGAATCTATCTTCCAGCAAATGCTTTTGCTCTCATCCACAACTATGGCACACTACACAAACATACTATATCCAGAGATGCTCACGCACTGCTGAACAACTATGGAGGAAAACTCGCAATTCAGCAGATTTTCTCCATTACAACTTTATTTTGCGCTCCCACTTCTCTGCCCTTAATCTTGCTAAACAAAACTACTTCTCATCCTTTAGATTGTAAGTTTACGAGTTTTCAATACTGTGTTAGTGCTTGTGTCAACTATATTGAGGAGGTCAACCTTTAGGAAAAAAAACACAAAGAGGGTGGTTAGTTATAGAAAAATACAGAGTTGAACTTCAAAGACAGTATAACAATTCCTCCTAAATAAATCTAATCCACTGAGGTGCCTGGGGTGGAGAGATGTAAACATGGTTAAAAAAAATGGTTAGTGTGGCAGGCTGACCGGACAATATGGCGTTTGGTAATAGAGAACGCTGGCCTACAGCACCGATGCAGCACTGACGCATTGGAGTGGACCGAGATATCCGACATATCTGTGGATAAGAAGAGTTCTAAAGATCACAGTGAGTAGTGTTGGTGCTCATGAAAACTATGTGTTAATTTCCGGAGAGGGGCTGTTCTAGAGCACACATCGCAATAGAAAGTGCCTGCACGGGGGTAAATTCCCCAGGATCCAGCTTGTGACTAGAGAGCAGCAACATTGAGAGGCTATGAAACTGAGGTTGGATGTGGATCTTCGCTGTGTGATACTTGAGCCCAGCTATGACCTTGAGCTTAAGAGAGTGTACTTTATAAAAAGCCTAGGCCTAAGACTACACACCTAAAAATGACGTTATCCTTAAACTGAATCAAGAAATGCATTAAGATGCAATAATGAAAATCTCCTTTGAGAAAAGGAAATTTGAGTCACCTTATGACAGCATCAAGGATTTTCCGGATATTTCAGGGGAAGCCTTGATTTTTCATAGGCAAATTGGGGAGGCCACGAAAATTCTTAGAAATCACAGTATAATGTATAAGTGAGGCTTAAATTGATAATCTTTTTTGCGGATGGAAAATATGTGTTACACTCTGTTACAGAAAGTGAGAGACAGCTTAAATTATGGCAGTTACTACCATCAAATATGGAAACGCTCTGATCCAATATATATATTAAAGTGTAATTAGAGAGTTAATTTAATGATGGTTTGACAATTAACTGAAATTAAAAAATTTAAGGATTGACCGAGGAGTCTTTAATTATGATATGTGTTTTTTTTTTAAATTTTTCCACTTTCCAAATATTTGTTAGAGGTAACAAAGACGCAACGTTCCATAAACTCCAAATTGACATACAGAGTCATTACAGTTTAAGACACGTTAAAACACTATAAATTATTTACTATATGTGATTTAAGCATAATAATACTATTTTTGTGTAGTTAGATATAGTTTGGAATGATCACTGACAAATTAAGATTAAATTGAACCAGTCTGATTAATAATCTGATTGATAGTTAAGTAATGACTTTTACTGTTGAGAAAGATGTTATAATTCACTGCTATTATTCTTACTTTCTTTTTTTTTTTTTTTATATATGAATAAGATTACACTGGAAATTACTTGAAATAAATATTTGATGTAAATTCTAAATTTAAAAATTCCCTAGTTAAGTTTTGAGTTTTTTACTTTGGAATAGGAGGCAGAGTGCATTGTCTAGTCTTGGTTCTTCCAATAAATTTAGAAACTATCATTTAAAACTATGGGAAGATAATTTTTAGTTTGAAGTTACAATTATGGTATCTGGAATATATATTAATGACTATGTTTGTTAGAATATTACAAATGGGTGTTTTTTCTCTTTCTTTTGGAACCTTTTTGGGTTTGTTGTATGTGATACACATGAAGAAAAGGGTTAAGACTTATGTTTGCCATTCATCAGACTTTTCAAACCTTTTGGGATAAACTTCCTTGATATTATATGTGTCATGATTTAATTGTTTAAGGACTCATATCGCCAGTAATTTATGAATATGGCCAAGGGAGCATGACATTGTTGCATTGGGATTATGTATTATTGTGTGTGTTATATGTTGCCTGTACATGGTTATTATGTATCCTAGTTATAATATATTCTAAGAGGGAAAATGTTATATAGAACATATGTGGAATTGGTAAAAATGCTCTGCATAGAAGTTAGCTGCAGATCATTGCACACTCACACATACAGACCTTGGGTCAAGACAGATGAATGTACTTCAAGTAGTCCTAAGCAAACACTTAAGTTTAACATAAAGTTGTTTTCACTAGCCAGCTATAGATATCTGGTGAATTTGATCTCAAGAGATTTGATAGCCCAATTTTGCAAGCCAGATGGGCTGACATCACACATACACAAATGTACACAAGGGTGTGGTATTGGAGAGTATACATATGTTGTTTTGATCATTCAATAAAGGTTGAGAGATAGTTTTCACATATACAAGGTGTGAGACTATTTCTGTGTGTTGTATCCTGACTTGGGAAGTGGTCTTGCCATGGGCCACTAATAACCTGTATGCAGTATTATCTGCCTGTACCTTTTGGGCCTTGTCCTCTTCCGTAGCGATCTTTTGTGCCACAGAGAACAGGAACTACACGATTCTGCTGGGGTAGGTTTGAACTAGGTTCATATCAAGTACCCTTGAAGAAGCAGATCGTGACAATATGGCTTTAGAGATATAAACATTTTAGGGGTCTCTTATAAAGCTTTCTTGAGTTCTCCAGAGCTTGGATAGTCAATTGAAATGTATTGATGTTTCCCTACTGTTTGTTGTCCAATAAGATCTTGTAGGACCATAGTATGGGGAATAAAAATCCCCCTTAGGTTTGGAGCTCTTTTATTTCTATGTTATTTGTTATATGTTTTTTGTACTATGTTATATTTTTTGTTAGAGACACAAGATGAGGATTGCGAGGGTCCAGGCTGGGCATTTTGGTACAAATAGATGTTAGTTCTGTTTACTAAATGACTTTGAAACTTATTACACAAACTGTGCAGGCTTTGAATCATGGCACTAAAGGAAACTGTTTTTTGACTCTTTTGTTGAAGAACATGTGGATGTCCTATGCATTCAGGAGACACATTGGCTACAAGAGAAACTTAATTATATTGCACATCATATATTTAATATTAATTACAATTAGATATTTCAAAAAAAGCTAGGGGTGTCTTTAAAAGAGTTACTTTAATGTAATTTGTATAAATTGATCAAGAGGTAAAATTTGTAATCTGGTCGGGCAAATTAATTAATATTAATTTTACCATTGCAAACATTTATGCCCCAAATCAAGGACAAAACAAATTTATAAATAAAGTGCTAAAACAAGTTGATAAATTTACTCAGGGCCACTAAATTATTTGCAGGGATTTTAACCTCTGCCCGGATCCTATTTATGATAGGAAATCATCTAATAAATCCAGTCTAGATCACCAAACTCTAAGAAAATCAAGAAATATTCAACAAACTTTGGCAAGATATAATCTCTATGATGCCTGGCGGATGTTCCATCCTGTAGAAAGAGATTACACTTTTATTCTAACAGATTTCAATCTTATTCAAGATTGGACTATTTTCTTGTGAATTTGCAAGCTTTAGATAATATAATGATTTTGGAGATTGGCCGCATAGTTTGGGCCGAATATGATATGGTGAAACTAACATTCAAAATAAATAACTTTAAAAACATAAAGAAATCCTGGAAAATTTATATGTTCCTCTTTTCCGATATTGATAATAAGGACTTATCCGCGAAGAATGATCTAAATTCTTTCGAAATAATAAAAATTCAGTAAATTCAAAAGTAATTGTTTTGGAACACCCATAAAGACTTTATCAGAGGGTGCCTTATAAAAACCCAAAAAATGGAAAGATGGAGCTCATTGAGGGACCTATATATCCAACTATATGCCATAGAAAGAACTAATACAATTAATTAGAATTCTGACAATATAGTGCAACTTAAACAAATTCAGTTAAAAATTTGAAAAAAATTACAAATTATGGCGGATAGATCATTATGGATATTAAAACAGAAAATGAACCATCAAGGTAATAAAACCAGAAGATTACTTGCAAATAAATTGAAGAAAAATTCAAGAAAAAAAGGATTGAATATCTGTGTGATGATCAGGAAAAAATAGTATCTAAACCTGAAGAAATTGGAAAAGTTTTCTATAAATATTATCGGAACTTCTATAATATGGAATATACGAAAGAGGTTGAGAAACCTTCTACCCAAGATATTGAACATTTTCTAAATAATTTATAGATACCTAAAATTTCTCCAGTAGATCTAGAAATGTTAAATCTAGATATATTGGAGAATGAAATTATAACATTATAAAAAATGTAAAAGTACGTAAAGCCTCAGGTCCTGACGGATTTGTAAAAGAAATTAAAAATGTAGGCAGAGCTCCCAGTGAAATGCTTGAGGCAACTATAATCACAATTCCTAAGCAAAATATAGATCTTTCAAACTGCAAAAACTTTCAACCAATTTTATTATTTAATACGGATACTAAGATTTCTGCCAAAATTTCAGCTAATAGGTTGAGTTTAGTTATTAATCACCTAGTTGAGAGTGACCAAACAGGATTTATCGTAGGAAGACAAGGGCAAAGTAATACAGGAAAACGAATGGATTTGATTGACTATGTTAACATGGAACATATACCCTTTGTCTCATACAACAGGGGGGGGGGGGGGATTCTTAGAATTAGCCCTTTTAAAACTAGGGTTTATGTGATTATGCCTCTAAAGCTTTTAAAGCTTTATATGAGAACCCATCTGCCTCTGTTGTTGTAGTTGGATTTAGTTCTTCTAAGTTTACAATTAAGAATGGAACTAAGCAATGTTGCCTTCTGTCTCACTTAATTTTCGCTCTTTTACTAGAACCCCTAGCAATTGCAATTAGATCTTCAGGAAAAATAAAAGGTATTAACATTATGGAAAGAAGAACATAAAATACTTCTTTTTGCAGACAATATTGTTCTTACTCTCTAAGACCCTGCCTCCTCAATTATAAAGTTACGACAAATAATATGTGATTATGGTTATGTTTCATATTATAAAATAAACATTACTAAAACTGAAGCTATGACTACTAATTTATCTCAACAATCATTAGATTATTTAAAGGAAACCTACACCTATAACTGGGAAAAAAATCCATCACCCATCTAGGTATTTCCCATACTATTGGATTAAGCTATTTCATAAAATAATTGATAATTTTGTTTATAGGAAACAACAAAGAAAGTTTAAATCCTGTATTACTTTGAGACTATACCATGACACAATTATGTTACAGCATTTTATTGATTGGAATGACAATTTGAATTTGCATGGCTGGTCACAAATAGAGAAAGACTTATACATTTGGATCTTGTAGCCCTGTTATGGTATAAAAATGTACCCAAAAAATGTATCGTTCAAAGACTCATTAATAATTAAATTTTTGGGGAATTTCTGGACAAAATGTAACAATAAATAGAGGCTTATGCCTTTTCCAAGCCCTCTTATACCACTAAAAATATTGGCTAGTGAGCTGAAACTGGCTTAACTGGGGAAATATTGTTCGGGGAAATTTATACGAGAATAATACATTTGCCTCTTTTGAAGAATTTAATAGACTGAAAACTTTTATGTATGACTCAGAGTTTAATCTCAAACAAACTAGATCTTTGACTCCCCTAGTTTAACATTTTACACTTTTTAAAGCAGAGTGTGTTGGTCTAGTGGAAAGTGAGTTTCATACATACATATTTTCATTAGTAAACCTTTGGTTCTAAATCAATGTCATTCACTTGTTTTTCTTAAGTAACTATTGTATTAACACTCATATGACTGATATATGTAAATAAAAAAGTATATTTTTTAATAAATAAAACAAGTGGAAGGTAGAGGAATCGAAGAATGAAAATATCTTTAATATAGATTACTTACCACTACACAATCATAGTTTGCTTACAAATAGGGTATACATACATAATACAATGTTTAACAGTTACAAACGTAAAAGACAGAAAAAGGCAACTTAATCTTATACTAGAGATGTGTAATCTGTATATGAAGGGAAACAGTGCCTTCTACTAGTACAGAAAAATGGGTGAGATGGATTATGAGAGGAATTAATTTATTTTGTATATATCTGT
This sequence comes from Discoglossus pictus, assembly GCA_027410445.1. NCBI lineage: Eukaryota > Metazoa > Chordata > Amphibia > Anura > Alytidae > Discoglossus > Discoglossus pictus. The sequence goes on along the minus strand of CM050164.1, from coordinate 77,786,649 downwards.
CGGCTCATGGAATGACCATGGAATGTATCAAAACATCTCATATGCGGTCATATCATTAGAATCTTTACCGACTAGAGAATGAGATATCATAACTATGATCAATGTTAAATGGCTCACAAAGACCATGTGGAAATAAAATGTAACTTTTAATAATATTACTCAATCAAAAGAATATAAAATATAAGCACCAACAAGGTGCACCTTAAAAAAGAGCATAACATAAGAGGGATAGAGACTAGCATTGAAAAGGGACAAAGCCTCAAGTCCACCTGGGTACTCATAAAGGGTGCACAGATAAATACAGATACATGGAATAAGATCATGTAGTATATGAAAGGCCATTCCCAACAACAACTTACCCTACATATATGAAGTCTGGTGGAGATAGAATCGCCATTACCTGCTGTCTTTTCGCTTTACCATAGCGTGTATCGTCACTCGTCAGCGACGTTGCATACGGATGACGTATGCTACACTAGACATGTGCAAGACCGTTCTATGCATTCCACAGTGGCGCATGCAACGAAACTGCTCAACGCACGTTTCGCAAGGATGTGCTTTCTCAAAGGGCTGCAAAACATGCTCACACAGGAAGGGCTTTATATTACCCTAACTATCCAGTGATTAACACATGATTGGACCTACCCTTATTGCAATATAAAGGGGCCATATTACTATACAAGAATTATACAGTATATCAAAAGTAAATAAAGAGGCTCGTAAATATTTGTACATTTTGAGAGTTTGAGGGACCATAAAACTGTAAGGCGACACAGGGATAGTTGAGAAATAAACCAGACTAAAAAACTGAGGAAACAAACAACAACAAAACAAAACTAAAAAACACAAAACATATTCGTAAGGTAAAATAATACATGAAAATGTAATATTTTATATACACACCTGAACTGTATACAAGATATTTAGCGTTTCTTCATATCGGGACACCTGTCAGATGTCAAGGTGGACAGATGTAATAAAAAGGGGGGAGGGGATGTGGCCCAGCTGGAGCCTGGCTCCAAAGGCGTGATGATGGTGGGCCTGGTGGTGGGGTGGGAGTCAGGCTGACGCACTGCTGGGGGGGGGGGTCATCCCTCCAGTAAGAGGGCCCTGGTGATAACAGTTGTTGTTAGAGGAGGGGGACAGTGGGGTCAAATGCCACCGGTGTGGTGGATGGTCCTGCAGGTGACCCCACTGCCAAGATGAAGTCCTCCTCCTCGTAACCAGGGACCTCAGCACCGCTTGGATCCTCCTCTCTCTGAGCCGGTTCCTGCTGGTTGGGGGCTCGTTACCCGACATCCTGCTCCAATGGAGCCAGCCTCTGGCTCACTACTGGACCCAGACCTCCTGGAAGCTGAGTAAGAGAAAAGAAAGGTATGTGTGATAATCATGTTGAATAATACATTGGTTTGTGTTCATTCCTAACTATTTTACATCTAGGCTTGAACCTGGATGATCCATTAAATTGCAACTTCAGTAGCTGTCATTTGCTAGATGTAAACTATTCATTGTTTCTTGATCTTGATTGTTCTTGACTTGTAACGCTATCTTGATCCTGGCTTGGGGGCACCACTTGGTGCTGCAGACCTCACATCCGTTTCTGCTATGCCCACTGCTGTGACTGCGGCCACTACCTCCTTCCATGCCTGGGCCCTAGGCCCGGGCCTAACTTCCCTCCCCCCCAGCAAGGATTGCTGGGTGCTCACGTATGGCATGTGATTGTAGTTTGGGGCCCTTTGTCTGCCCCAAGCCTCTTTCCCTCCTGAATGTGGACGGGGATACAGCTCTCCCTCGTCTGACCCTGAAGTTGAGACTATGGGCCTGGCCACCCCCCACTTCCTCTCCTGCACTCCCCTCCTAATCTCCTCCACTCACCACCTCTTCCTCTCCTCCACCTCCCCACCTCTTCAGTCCTCTCCCCTCCCTCCATAATATCCCAAAAATAAAATAAGGATAAATCAAACATAGTATTTGGGTATATATTTGTGAGTTAAAATAAAAATGTGTGTTTTTTGTGCAATTATTTACTGTTGAGGTATAGGGTGGGTGTATGTAGTGACCTAACTATATGTGTATCTATTAGTGCTATTTATGTGTAATCAGTAAATATGTGTAATCAAAGTTTAAGTGTAAAATCTGAAAAATCTCCCACTCATTGTATCTCACAGTCACTTGGGGCCACCACTTGGTGCTGCAGACCTCACATCTGTTTCTGCTGTGCCCACTGCTGTGACTGCGGCCGCTACCTCCTTCCCTGCTTGGGCCCTAGGCCCTGGCCTATCTTCCCTCCCCCCGCAAGGATTGCTGGAAGCTTACTTATGGCATGTGAGTCTGCCTCCAGACTCTTGCCCTCCTGACTGTGGACGGGGATACTGCTCTCCATTGTCTGACCTTGAGACCTGTCCCTCCACCGCACTACCATCCCCCTTAGGATCAGGCCCCTCCCCCTCTAACCCTGAAGTCGAGACCTCCCTCCATAATTATCCCAAAAATCAATAATTTTCCGCTAGCCTGCTTTCTATTGGTTCTGAGGCCTGTGTCGCACTCTGTAATTAAGGTATTGGATTATTACAGAGGACCTTATCTAGTTCAGCCCACTAACAGCTTGCGGACGCTTTTAAGGCTTCGGCCCTGTACTTGCGGGCTTTTTCAATTAAATTGATCTGTAACTGTTGAAATTTTCATGCCTGCAGACGTATGAAGGCAACTGCGGAATTGGAATTTAATGAAGCCCTAAGTCTATTGAGATACTTGGACTTATATTGGAATTGGACCTTTACATTAGGTCAATATTTTTACATAAAGGTGGACTATTGAAGCACTATAACTTCTATGTAATTAATAAGGGAAATTCCATAGTCTAAAGGGAGGGGCCCTAGAAATATGGATATACTGATTATTATATTTCCTTGTTAAGAGTAAATTCAGGTTAAAAAGCTAAGATTTGTTAAAATACAAAAAACACAGCTAAGGCAATGTATAAAAATCATTGAATGCTGAATATATATAATGAAGATTGAGCTGTAGAGTATTATATGTAAATTAGACTTTCATATTTGATTTGATCTTTAATATATATAATGTGGCAGATTCACTGTCACGCTCAGGATCCGTGCCTTGTTTATCAGTAGCGCAATGGAGTACTCTGGAGCCTTTTGTATGGTTTAACTGATCTTGCTGTTTATTTGTCAGCATAACAGAAATTAATCCAAACAGAAAATAAATCCTAGCTTCTCCTTGAAGCACTACCTACACTTTTCCAGCTAACTATTCAAAATAAGGTAATTAGTACATTTGAGAGATATACTTTAACTGGAATAGGGATATTACTTCTGGGCTATTTATATAGAGAAATAAGATATACTTTTACAATTAAACAGACAATGAAAAATAAAGGAAAAGAAAAAAAAGATTAATTCAAAAGGGACCTCAGATTTCTTTTCACCAAACGAGAAAGAAAAAACTCTAAATAGATCTCAGCTAAGTCAAACTTCACATTTAGAAGCTTCCACAACATGTTCTGAGACAAGAAGTAAATCTTTATTAGAAACCTCTAAATTGGTAAATGGAGAGAAAGCTGAACCATTAACTATTAATAATATGGAAAAAATATTCTCTAAAAGCACATATTACACAAGATATTTCTAATAATAGTAAAGTTATAAGCCATATGAATACAATGATGAAAGAAATAGGAGTCCAATATTACTTATTACATAAAGAACATATTTCCACACTGACATATGTAAAAACACTAGAGAAAGAAGTAAAAACTCTCAGAACAAAACAAATTCAATTTGAAGAACACTCAAGGAGAAATCATTTGAGAATAAGAGGTATTCCAGAAACTGTAACAGTAAACGTTTTACAATCTTATGTTACCTAATTTCTTTTATCAGTTCTAAATTAAGAAATCCCAGGAGATGATAGAATAGATTTCATAGAATTCCACTCCCCAGGGATTTCCCATTGAAAACTCAGAGAGATGTTTTAGTGATATTACATTTTTAAACATATAAAGAAGCAGTTATTAAAACATCTTCAGTTTAAATATTTTAAAGGACCATATGAGAAACTGTCTATCTTTTCTGATTTGTCTATGAAGACTTTGAATAAAAGAAAGATTAAAGTTATAACTAAAACATTAAGAACTGAGAAAATACCATGTAGATGGGGTTTCTCAGCACAACTAACTGTCTATAGGAAAGATCATAGATTTGTTTTCAATATAAAATTCTGCTCGACCCCGAACAAACCATTAAGAGAGAATGTTTAATAAATAGTAGTCTACCGCATTAAGAAAATTAAAACATGTGTAGGAATAGATGAACCTCTAATTTACAATATTATATATTTTTTTTTTTTATGGGGGGGTGCAAATATTAGATAATAATTAGTATCAATGTAATATATATTTGTTACACTATTGGTCGATTAGTGAATATGTGAAATACTATAAAATGATGTGTATACAAAAAAAGATTTATAAAATTATATAATTGATAAAGATTAATTAATGGAAAGTTTATACCTCACTCCCCTCCTTTCCCTCTTATCTCCCCTTTTTTTCTCTCTCCCCTTAGGTGGAAAATATTAGATATTAATTCAAGTATCAAAGTAATATATATTTATCACATTATTGGTAGATTAGTAAATAATTGGAACACTATAAAATTATGTGCACATAAAAAAATATTAACTTGTTAAATTGATGAAGATTAAATGGAAAATGTATACCCCACATACCCCTTTCCCCCCTACTTTTTGTTTGTTTTTTGTTTTTTCCTTTTTGTTTCTTTCTTCCTATATTTTAATGGAAGGCGTTTGCTAAATAGAAAGAAATAGTAACAAAGGGAAGGTTCCTCAAATTCCCTATGCATATCTATTTCAATAAATCAATAATTTCAGTTGGACAAGATTTACTTGTAAAAAGACAAGCTTCATGATTAGGTTAGGACATCATTTGTCAGAATAGTTTCAGGCTGACTAGTCTTGGAGGAAATAATGCAGACTATGGGCCCTATGGCTGCGGGTCAAATTTTTTCTAAACATGTAGACATATTCAATTGTCACTAACCCGTAATTACATGCTCACAGCCCAAACACACAAACCATGAACCCGTAAGAAGCATTTCAGGGCATGATCATGATCAATTAAGCAAGCCCGTAAGTTAAATTTTATACAGAGCCAATAGTAAATCAATGATGTCAGTAAAACAATGAACTACAATCGATTAGTGTTTAAAAGTCTGATTCTCAATTGGACTCGCAACCCAGAAATGTAGAAATCAATAAAAATCAATAAAGCAACTGTTCTAGTCCATGCGGGTTCCATGAAATGTATTAACTCCTTGATTTCCGGGATCGATATAAAATAAATATAAAATGTTTTAGTTGAAATAAAATGTTTTATTCCAGATTTGAAAGCTTGAGACTGTAGTGCAATCAATTCTAATGTATTTCATTGCTTCCCCAGTATTTTTAAGTACAGTAGTGTGTGTTTATTTGCTTTTGCAGTGTTATGAACAGGTGTTTAACCCCCTTGCGAGTCCTATCTAGTACTCTAGGAATGAAGGCAATTGCAGGCGTATTAAATTGTTGTAATTTAATATTGATTTTGTGTCTTTAGCACTGGTAACATTTAAGGGATTGAAACATCAAAGGAGGAAAAAGGACAGAGTTACGTTTTTGACAAATACAGTGCTTTTGAGCCAGTAAATCGCAAAAGGAATGCAAGTACCCAAAAGTAGCCAATTGAATACCAGTAACATTTACAGACTCCATTACAGGCTCATGTAATTGTGATTTGGACCATTAAATAGGGCACTATGTCATCTTAAGTTTGTTAAAGAAATGTTAAAGATCAGTAATCTCTTACATGTATGTTATTTTATATGTTTGTATGTTTTAAAATGATATGGAGTTGGCAACTATCGATGAAAGAGGGCACATTTAAAGATATAAATGGGGAAATCTGGGTTTTAAAATAATCTCTCAAAATGTACAAGGACTTAATTCTCCCTATAAAAGAAGGGTTGTAATGGGAACTTATCAAAGAGAAAATGCAAACTATGAGCCTTGTGTAAATCAAGTGCTCAAAGTTAGGGCACTACCGTAAATTGGCTGCAGGAGCTTTTTTCTTTAAGTTCTACACAAATGCAAAACTTTTGCTCCCCCAGGTTAGGACACTCAGCCCACAGCCGTAAATCCTGCCTTAGACGTAACAGATTTATGTGTAGGGAGTAGCCAAACAAAAAAGATGTGACAATTGTATTTACAGGTTCAATAAATTATTATATGTTTATTTTGTGTTAATATGTGATATCTTTATAGACAATGCATTAGAGTATTTGTTTCCTTGGCAACGTGGTTTTGTGACGTGTATTAACCCCTTGAGTACTGGGTTGTGTGTTACCCTGGATTTTGCATCATAATACAGGCTTAATACAAACATGTCATATTTTTAAATTAAACATATGGTGATGTCGGGTGGCTAAGTGTCAAATAATGTTGAAATCTCATAAGTTTGTAGTTCTTTTTGTGTTACTGATAGACTAAGCAAGAGTTTAAAAACCACTTGCAAGTGGTCTTTGGTACCAGTAAATCTCAGTAAAGTAAGTTTTGCAGTTACAGCAGTGCCCTTGTTTGCGAGTGATGTATAAAATCTTATTAGCATAGGGTGTCAGAGTGTAAGGGAGTAACTTCTAATATGTTGTTAATGTCGTGAAGTTCACTTGTTGCTTCTCTTGCAATGTTTTAGGGATGGGGGTTTAACATAGCTAGGTAGGATTTACTGTGCTGCTACGGCACTCGCAATTGCTTTTGCAGAGATTTACATAGGGCCCATAGTCTGCATTCAAGAAACGCACTGAAAAATAGACAGAGAGCCAAACTTGCCCAATAAAACTTTCTCGTTTAAGATAAGTTCTAAATATAAATCTTTTAAGTTTAGAGGAGTTTCAGTTTGGTTTAATAGAAATTTGTTTCTATTAAAAGAATTAGGAAGGTTAGACAGAGAGGGCAGGTATATTATATGGATCAGATCATTAAATGGAGAGACATATATTATAATTAATTTATACTCTTCTAATATAAGCCAAAATGCTTTCTTAAACAGAAAAAAGTATTTGATCCCCTGCTGATTTTGAACGTTTGTCCACTGACAAAGAAATGATCAGTCTATAATTTGAATGGTTGGTGTATTTTAACAGTAAGAGACAGAATAACAAAAAAAAACAAGAAAAACGCATGTCAAAGAAGTTATGAATTGATTTGTAGGTCAATGAGTGAAATAAGTATTTGATTTCCTATCAATCAGCAAGATTTCTGGCTCCCAGATGTATTTTACACAGGTAACGAGCTGAGATTAGGAGCACTCTCTTAAAACTCTTCTGTATAAAAGACACCTGTCCACAGAAGCAATCAATCAGATTCCAAACTCTCCACCATGGCCAAGACCAAAGAGCTGTCCAAGGATGTCAGGGACAAGATTGTAGACCTACACGAGGCTGGAATGGGCTACAAAACCATCGCCAAGAAGCTTGGTGAGAAGGTGACAACAGTTGGTGCGATTATTCACAAATGGAAGAAACACAAATTACTGTCAGTCATCCCTCTGTCTGGTGCTCCATGCAAGATCTCACCTTGTGGAGTTTCAATGTTCATGAGAACGGTGAGGAATCAGCCCAGAACTACACAGAAGGATCTTGTTAATGATCTCAAGGCAGCTGGAACCAAAGTCACCAAAAAACAATTGGTAACACACTACGCCGTGAAGGACTGAAATCTTGCAGCGCCCGCAAGGTCCCCCTGCTCAAGAAAGCACATGCACAGGCCCATCTGAAGTTTGCCAATGAACATCTGAATGATTCAGAGGAGAACTGCTTGAAAGTGTTGTGGTCAGATGGGATCAAAATCAAGCTCTTTGGCATCAACTCAATTCGCCGTGTTTGGAGGAGGAGGAATTCTGACCCCAAGAACACCATAAATGAGTCCAGCAGCTCAGCTAAAGGGAGCAGGTTCTTGAGTACACTCAGGGATCATTATCTGGCCCAGGTTATACAAGAGCCTACTAGAAATGGGGCCATCTTGGATTTAGTCATCACAAGTAATATTGATATAATTTCAAATACGGGAACCCTTGGGGAACAGTGTTCACAACACAGTCTCATTTGAGATTGAATACAAAAAAACAGAGTTGTAAGGGGCCAACTAAAACTCTTAATTTTAAAAAGGCTAACTTTAATGGGCTAAGGGCATCAATACTACATTTAGACTGGGACAAAGAACTTACAGGAAAAAATACTGAAAATAAATAGACAACACTCAAATCCTTACTAAATAAGCATATTCATTGGCATGTACCATGTGGAAATAAAATTAATAGGAGTAAATCACATCCCATGTGGCTTAACAACGACTTAAAGATCATGATAAGGAAAAAGAAACATGCATTTAAATTATACAAGAAGGAGGGAACAGAGGCAGCTTTATGCGACTATAAGGAAATCAACAAGGCTTGCACAAGGGCTATTAGACTGGCTAAAATAGAAAATGAGAAGTCAGTTGCAAAGGAAAGTAAGACTAACCCTAAAATATTTTTTTTATATATTAATGGGAAGAAGGCGAGGAAGGAAGCTATAGGAACATTACAATGTGACACAGGCCATCTGATAATTAGTGACCAGGAAAAGGCAGATGAGCTAAATAGGTTCTTTACGTCGGTATACACAAGGGAGGTACCAGTGGTAGGGACACTGCAACAAATTGGGGCTACACTACCATCACTAAATAATTGGTTAACAAAGGAAGAAATCCAAAAGAGACTGGAGAAAATAAATGTTAAAAAAGCCCCAGGTCCTGATGGAATACATCCAAGGTTACTGAGGGAGCTGGGTTCTGTAATAGCCAAACCACTATATCTAACTAGAAACTTGCCCGTCAAAAAATGACGGCAATAAGATTGTAAGGCAGGTAATGGTGTTTGTTTGCGACATAAATTTTGTTGGTGTTCTGAGATCGTTCAGCGCTCATTGCGAGCCTCGTGCTGATTGCCTTTGGCGCCTTTGAGGCTGTTGGTTGTTTGTGTGCAATGAGCAGCGTTGGCGGTCTTCTTTTGTATGCTAATGAAAAAATGAATACAATAATAAATAAATATACTTTACATATTTTGAAGTAATATATGCAGGTTGCATTGTGCTGAAGAGCTGGCAATCTGTTTTCATGTTGCTGCAGCATAGAATGTGTGTTTTCACTGCTGTGGAGCTGCTGTATAAATGTCAGCAATGTGTGCAGTGTGTAGTGTAAATAGTGTGCGATGCAAGGGAAGCAAATATAATTCTGCCACTATACAAATCTCTAGTACGCCCTCATTTGGAATATGGAGTACAATTTTGGGCACCGCTTTATAAAAAGGACATTTTAGAGCTGGACAAAGTACAGAGAAGGGCAACAAAACTAATAAGGGAAATGTAGGGGCTAAGTTATGAAGGAAGACTAACCGAATTAAACATATTTTCGCTAGAAAAAAGGCATCTACGAGGGGATATGATTACCTTATTTAAATACATCCGGGTCAATATAAGGCTTTGTCAAGTGAAATTTTTATAGCAAGAGATTTTACAACTAACAAGAGGACATCCCTTTAGGTTAGAGGAAAAAAGATTTCACTTTAAACAAAACAATTGGTTCTTCACAGTTAGGGTGGTTAAACTGTGGAATTCTCTACCAAAGGAGGTGGTGATAGCGAATTCAATAGATAACTTCAAAAAGGGGTTAGATATATTTTTGAATAAAGAGGGAATTCTCCTAGATAACTAGCGAAGGAATATTGATCCAGGGAGAAATTTGATGGTCAGTTTCTGGGGTCAGGAAGGAATTGAGACAATTTTCAACGTTTTTTTTTTTTTCTGTTTGCCTTCCTCTGGGTCAATTAACAATTAAAAAAAGTTAAAAAAAGTCCACATATTAAAAAGATCTAGAGAGATCTAAAAAGGTTGAACTTGATGCACTAACAGTCTTTATTCAACCTCAAATACTATACTATTATTAATTAATTAACAACTAATTAATTAATAACTTATCCACATATTGCAGATCAGAGGAGATCTTAAAAGGTTGAACTTAATGGACTGAAAGTCTTTTTTCAACCTTAATTACTATGGGCCTCATTCTATTAACGGCCGTAGGAGATGCGGGGCCGCAAGGACCGGCCGCAAGCTATTCGGCTATTCTATTCCCTTCCGGCCGGGGGCTCCGGCAGGCTTACGGCCGGCGCCGTGCTATCCCTTGCGGCCTCTCGCGCCGGAGAAAAGCCTTTGATCTAAAACGGCCACAAGAGTTTCGGCCGCAAGAAAGCCCCGGTTGCTATTCAATTGCTACGGGAAACCTCTCTGCAAGGCTAAAACCGAGCCGCAGCTTACTTGCACCAAAAAGGTCCCGCTAGCACCAATTAAGCACATAATAAAGCCGAAATAAAGCCATCCTGCACTCTGAGGAGACTATAAAGTGATTGTAGGTGTTAGCAAAAATAGCACAACATTCCCCTATACTCAAATCCGTAATTTTTGTCAAATATCCGTGGACAAAGTCCCGAGGGCTTGGATCACCTCAGACCCGCAAAGGCTGCGGGATTAGCCTCCGTCAAGTCTGTAAATGGGTAAAATAGACCTACGGGTCGTAAAGGGCTAACTTGCAAGTCGTAGCATAGAAAAGCCATCCTGTACTTTTATTAAAAGTGAAAGTGATGTTTGGTTTTAGAATTAATAGCTCAACATTCCCCTACTCTCAAATGCGCAAATAAAGATATTTAACTTCATCTATCATGCAAGTCCGCACGGGTTTGAATAACGAAGCTACGGGCTTGGAGGGCAATCATCCCCCAAACCCGTACGTGCTTCACTAAGAAGCTACGCAAAAAGTCTCAAGCCCGTAATCCTGAAATCAAACCTGAAATCAATTAACCAATAGGAAGATGACAATCAAGGGCACAAATATTTTAAAAGGGAGTGAAATTCGTAAATCTGTGACTGTGTTGTATGCTGTGCAAGTGGACACACAGGTCTTGTAGTTGGAGGTTTTGTTAGAGCAAGAGAGAGAGAGGAGGAGAGATGGAGGGAGAAGGCAGCGACGGGCATGGAGAGCAGGCCCCCCAGCCACAGGCTGGCCAGCCAGCTGCTGCACGAAAAAGGGCAGCAAATTTCACGAGCCAGGAGATTGAAACACTGGTTAGAGGAGTACAAGCCGACACTCCATCCTAACCGGTGGGAGCGAAGTGAGGCCCAGGCAGAGGACAGATGCCTGGAAGGAGATCGCGTCTGAGGTCTCCTCGCTGGGGTATGCGAATCGTACCTGGCAGTCTGTCCAGCACCGGTTCCAAGACTGACGCATTGAGATCAAAAAGAAGATGGCCAATGAGGCCAATGCGGCACGTGGAACCGGTGGTGGGCCGCCAGAAACATTCACATACCCCGGTTGGGAGGCCACAGTCCGCGACATGATCCAGCCAGCGGCAGTCGTGGGCCTCCCTAGCCTGGTGGACTCGGGTCGTTCCCAAAGCCTGCAATGTGAGTACCATGTACACCTTAACACCCTCATATGTACGCACATGTACCCCACACAGATAGATAACTGACGTTGAATTGCACTGTAAGATATCTGGTTGTGACTACAGATATATGAGGCTGCAAAAATCATGTAAGTCCAGTGTAAAGAAATATACTCTTCAGAATTGTTAGCAATGAAATATATGTCCAATACCTCCTCCCACAACTGATTATGATACCGTTTTGCAAATCTATTGATGTTACTGTTATGTTTGCTGTTGGTTCCCAGTGCATATAAAGCATACATGACAACTCCATTGCAATTGTTTGTTTATTGTCATGAGTTCCCCTGTCACACTCTACTCCATGTTAAACTGGCCCATCCATAGCTGTTTGGCTTAACCCTCCTACTGCTTAGAATTCATGCGTCCCCATGTAGCCGTCAAAAATAGTTGGTACACCCAAAGCCCCTAACCCTCTAACCCTAACCCCCTAAACCCCACTTTCTAACTCTAACCCATACCCCCTAACTGTAGCCAGAACCCGAAACCCATAACCACTTACCTGGCCTGCTGGGCTGGCGTACCTAGAGTCGTTGGCGGTGCACTTCCAGAGATGCGCACATACAACAGGATAGGTCCAGTCTAGCTAGGACATCCCCATGAGACTACATGTATGGATGTGCACACTGCAGCATATGCGGATACAGACTCTGATGGACTGCCAGTTTGTGTCGTGTAACGGCATAATCTGGACCATGTTACATTAACATGTTAACTCACATTGCTGAGGATTGGTCACAGATTGGTCTGTCTCACACACTGGCCAACAGATTCAGATGAGCACGTGTCCTAATTAACTGCAATTGGCACACCGCACCAGCATTACATATAGTCATATGAGCCATGGGCCCTTTCCTGTTATCTCACCGTGACTGCTGGTAGCAGCAGTGAGCAGCCTCTACATGTCACAGCATTTTCCTGGAGATTATATAATCATGCATATTTAGTGGGTTATGGTGTTGTTAAGATAAGTGGTTCAGATTAGTTTGAGGGCTAGTGCTTTTGGGCTTCTGTGTAAGGTGAAAATGATGTATATAACAGCGGCAGCGCCATCTATCAGCCCCTTGGTCCAACTGCTGCTGCCAGCAGTCGCTGTCACATAACAGGAAAGATCCCAGCCAGGATCCACAATACTAATTATGCAGATCAATTTTGATTAGCGTCAAACATTCACAGCCAATTACAAGTCACTCTGATCTCAGAGATATGGAAACAACAATACTCAAATCAAAATCTTGTCTCATTTCAGTACCAGCCAGGCGTCCCCTGCCCTGTTGCAGGTGATGTTGCTGCAGGCCCAGCAGGCCCAGCCAGCCACTCCAGCCCCACAGGCCCCGCAGGCCCAGCAGGCCCAGCCAGCCACTCCGGCCCCACAGGCCCCGCAGGCCCAGCAGACCCAGCCAGCCACTCTGGCCCCACAGGCCCCACAGGCCCAGCAGGCCCAGCCAGCCACTCTGGCCCCACAGGCCCAGCAGGCCCAGCCAGCCACTCTGGCCCCACAGGCCCCGCAGGCCCAGCCAGCCACTCTGGCCCCCACAGGCCCAGCAGGCCCAGCCAGCCACTCTGGCCACTATGGCCCCACAGGCCCCGCAGGCCCAGCAGGCCCAGCCAGCCACTCTGGCCCCACAGGCCCAGCAGGCCCAGCAGGCCCAGCCAGCCACTCTGGCCACTCTTGCCCCACAGGCCCTGCAGGCCCAGCAGGCCCAGCCAGCAACTCCGGCCCCGCAGGCCCAGCAGGCGACTCCGGTCAGGCAGGACACACCAGTCAGCAGTGCCTCCACCCAGAGGACACAGTGGTCTGGGTCGCTGCCAGTTAGTCCGGCGCTGTCAGCGGCCCAGTGCCAGGATTTCCTGGCTCATCTCCAGCATGAGCGTGAGCAAAATCAACAGTTCATGCTGGAGATGAGACGCCACGATGCCAGGAAGCTCGAGGAGAGGAGACGCAACAACGACCGGAACTTCGAGGAGAGGAGACGCCATAATGAACGGGTGTTTCAGGAGATTACACGCCAAAATGAAAGAATGTTCCAAGAGGTGAGGCGGCATAACCTTAGAATGGAGGAGTATGCCCAAAGGGCCGAAATGGCCCGAGAAGGCCAGCCCCAAGACCGGGCTACCCCTTCAACCTCACCCCCTTCAAACACTTTATACAATAGACTTCCTTATAGACTTCCTTATCCTATGAGGAGTCTCTGTACTAGGATTATCTATTATGCCAAGGTCTGCAATAGTCTGGGCTAAGATTTTGCAGAGCATAAACCAACATACATACAGTATAACTGTATATACAGTATACAGTATAACAGTATGATCATATTTTAACCATAAAACAGGGTAAAACAGTGATGGGTTCCGTTACACTCCCCACCTTCCATTTGAGGAGTCCCCCACAGATGCTCAATAGGGTTTAGGTCTGGTGACCTACTTGGCCAGTTCAACAACTTTTGACCTTCAGCTTCTTTAGCCAGGCAGTGGTCGGCTTGGAGGTGTGTTTGTGGTCGTTATCATGTTGGAATACTGCCCTGCGGCCCGTTCTCCTATGGGAGGGATCATGCTCTTTTTCAGTTTGTCACAGTACATGTTGGCATTCATGGGTTCCCTCAAAGAACTGTAGCTCCTCAGTGCTGGCAGCATGCATGCAGGCCCAGACCAAACATATATGCATGTGTATATATGTTTTCGCTAATATGTTGTGTGGATTCCCCCTATATGTATTTACCTAATGATGTCAGATGCTGCATCCCCTCTCTCTGCATCACTGTTTAGGTTCAAAATGATGGGTTCATCTCATATCAATATTTTTGTGTTTGTTGTGACTTATCCATTTATCTCTGGCACTGGGGAGCTACAGTTCATTGAGGGAACCATGAATGCAAACATGTACTGTGACATACTGAAGCAGAACATGATCCCCTCCCTTGGGAGACTGGGCCGCAGGGCAACATAACATAACGACCCTAAACACACCGCCAAGACGACACTGCCTTGCTAAAGAAGGTAAAGGTGATGGATTGGCCAAGCTTGTCGCCAGACCGAAACCATATTGAGCATCTGTGGGGCATCCTCAAACTGACGGTGGGGGAGTGCAAGGTCTCTAGCATCAACCAGCTCTGATGTATCATTAAGGAGTGGAAGAGGACTCCAGTGGCAACCTGGGAAGCTCGGGTGAACTCCCTGGCCATGAGGGTTAAGGCAGTTCTGGCAAATAATGGTGGCCACACATAATTGACATTTCGTGTCAATTTGGACATTTCACATTAGGGGTGTACTCACTTTTGTTGCCAATGGTTTAGACATTAATGGCTGTGTATTGAGTTATTGATGGGTCAGCAAACTTACTTTACATTGTAGCAGAGTGTCATTTCTTCAGTGTTGTCACATGAAAAGATATACTAAAATATTAACAACAATGTGACGGGTGTACTCACTTATGTTAGATACTGTGGCCCTCATTTAATTGCAATTTGGCCAATTGAATAGGGCTCGAAATAAGCACATAACATATATTCTATGAAAAATGTTTTAGTTAGTAAACATCTATCCAAAATCAAGGTTTTCACTAACTAAAATCTTTTTGAAACAATATATGTTCTGTGCTTATTTTGAGCCCCATTCAATTGGCAAAATCGCAATTGAATGAGGCCCTGTATGTTCACTATTAGGATGTGAGCCACTTACGGACACCTGTCTCATTTGTCTGTTTCTGTGTCATATAGATTGTTAATACCAACCTTCCCTCATGGTTGAAATCAGTAATGCAAACACACTGTGAGAATTCTATTGACACCCCTAACTGATGGTGCAGAGCACAGATGTGGAGTCTGAAGGTCCTTTCATTGATGTTCCGGAAATGCTATGGTATCAACATTGACGAGGCAGACACAAACAACATCTCAGATAAATCATATTTACTATTTACAGAAATTAACAAGGCAAGCTTACCACAAAGCCACAGGTTGACTAATCAACACAGCTATGCAAAGGATCATGGTGGAGGGGGGTAGGATACAAAATCCAAGTAACACAGGGAAATAGGGATATGAGAGCAGAATGCAGGCAGGGAAAATTACATTGATATAGATGATCATGGGAAGTACAGTGTATCAACCAACATAAGGCAATATAATAGATCTCATTATTGTTACGACATATATATAACAGTCAATAAGGAAAGACCATAATAATACAGAATAAGGTGATATACATATGGGGAGAGCAAAATGTATGCTTGTGTGTTAAACGGACACTCTGATGCTTCATCAGAAGTATAAGTGCTTAATCAGTGAATGCTATGAGCCCATAACGTCAGTTCTCACGCAACAATAAGCAGCACATAGATAACCTTGGTCAAAAAGATGGTGACCTGACCAGGACCATATCAGTCAGATGTTACTTATTGCAGAGAACTCACAACAAACCAGGCAATATCAAGGATAGTTTGTTCTCTGATTGAGCATCTATACTCACTGTTGTTGCATATGCATAACTGAAGATTAACGTAACCTCCTTAACTGTTAAGTCCCAAGCCTGTATGTACTCTTCCCCATATGCACAGGGAGGGTCACATCAGCACTGAAAAAAAGATCTTGAAGGGTTGGTGCTGCAGGCTTCACAACAGTCCAAGTAGAGGAGAGGATAGAATGTCTAAACCAATAGGTACCTATGAATCGAGATAGACTATATGAGCATACACATGCTGTGGATATACCATTAACATCAGCTGACAGATGTCACATCACATCTTCATTGTATATTGAAATTGGCTCGTGACACATATCGGCTATTCAGTCAAGGTCATCAGATATCAAACTGGATCCAACAAAGCAATGAAACGGACACATGCACATACATGAGGACATTGACATGGCCACGGAATGTCAGGATGTTTATCGTCATGCCTTGTTCTGACCGGGATCTGGAATACAAACACACAAATATTATATTAGTGGAAACCTTACATATGCCATATGAGCAGCCACCAACAGATGTAGGTATGTCGGCACACAGGAATTGGGATCTCGTACAAGCTAACCATCTGTCCGATGATAATGATGGCCCAGACTAATTTGTCCTGATGTGGGAATATTAGGATTAGTCTAATTCTCATTTATTTGTATTGTGCAAACATATTCCGTAACGCTGTACAGGGGAGAAGAACCAGAAAATATACAGTATGTAATATTGCCAACGCAGGAAAATGGAGGGCCCTGTTTAGAGCGTAAAGTCTGTTGATAAATGATTTGTTCCCAAAGGCCCACACAAGATTCGAAAATCACCACTTCCAAGTTAAAGGTAATGGACATGGGGAAGAGTAGATAAGGAATAGCAAGGTTAATAAGTAAGTCAGAGATACATAGGAAGGAGGTTGTGTCAAGTAGAAAGATATGCATTAGTTGTAGAGGAAAGGGATCAGATTTAAAGTGCGATGCACTATTAAGTAATAAGGTATCTGCCCCATGTGGACAGATAATGTAATCTGCAGATGGGACAGTCAGGAGACACATAGTTTAACCACAGCTTGAGTAAGATTAGCTGATGGGCAAATAAAAGGAGAGAGGTGGGCATGAGAGTTGAAATGAAAATGATGCAGACAAAACGGGGAGAAGTAAAGAAGAGTCTGAGGAAAAGGCAGGGGATGTGAGGAAGAAGACAAGAGAAAACATAGTGGAAAGGGTTAATTGGGATAGTTAGCAGAAGACTTGTGTGACTCAATAAATTAAGGGTAAACAGGGGTGGGTGGGATGAGGAGAGAGACAGACAGACAGACAGACAGACAGAGAGAGAGAGAGAGAGAGAGAGGGAGAGACCAGTGCAGCCTGTAATAGAAAGGGAATATCACAACTATCACATATTGATACATGTTCGGACATCCACATGTAGTTTTCTACCTTGGATAGATCAAGTGGAGTATTCAACGAAGAGATCTGTTCCCCCAGGACACGTCTGCATGGTCCAATAAACATTTCGGACCTCTTCAGCAATACATAGGGGATGTCTTGGGAAAACGAAAGTTAGGCCTACATTAATGGAGTTATTAGTCATTTCCTCTCATGCATACATGCACATGTTTCCCGCAAATACTCACTTACAATGTAGATGACATTGATGTAGCTGATGTTCTGTTGCTGGCCAGGTCGTTTCCCATGTCTGTGTGGGTAAACAATGTGTTGACACACGGCAACAGTTCTGTAATGGCAATATGATGAGATGAGTCACACAATCCATATGATATATTGCACAATGATTCATAGTTAACACATCCTTGAGACTATTCCTGTTATCTGACTGAGAATGCTTTTACCAGCATTCGCTGACAAAGAACAGGGGACCTCCCCTCTTTGCATCACATGAGGTACATTTATTATGGTTTACAATATGCTGGTATGTTCATATATCCAGATTGCTAGGAATTGCATTGACCTCCATGGGATGTGGAATAGCATGATCAGACAATGTGAACATTACTGTTCTGGGAAGATGTTTTCAAATACGATTGTGAGGCCTATATCCATTGACATTGTGGAATATATCATACTATCCATTTAGCTTAGCTTCTGGAGGTATGATGTGTATGGGAATGTGCGCATACTTACCATTAACGGATATCAGAGCAGGCTGTATTTGATCCAGTATGAAGAATGCGTCACGAGACATATGTTACATCACAAAGCTATCCTCTACTGTGGACTGTTGGATATTCTGGAAGACAATGGGGAAGGAGAAAAGAGATGTATTAGTAACCATAATCAAGGTACATTATAGTTGGTTGTTATTAGTTTCAGACTTACATGGGAAGTACTTATGAATGACGTAGGCACGTAGTTGTGACCCCTGAACGTTATCCTCACCAGGGGGAGGTACTGGACGCTCCGCCGGTTCAAGCGGAGCATCATCAATGTTCCCCAGACAGTTTGCCTGTACTGCTATATTGTGCAGAATACAGCAGGCCATGATGATGTGACAAACCTTCCCTGGTGTATACTGTAGCGCCCAGCCAGTGGAATGTAAACATCTGAAGCGCATCTTCAGGAGTCCAAAGGTGCGCTCTATTACATTCCGGGTTCTGGCATGGGCCGCATTGTACCTCTCCTCCCCCTCTGTGCGTGGATTGTTCACAGGGGTCAACAACCACGGCAAACACCTATATCCTGCATCACCTGAAGGAAACAAAAATGGGAGATGTAGATATGAATGTGAGTTTGTGCTGCTCGTTAAAGCATCTGTAAATATACGCAATGATTAATGTGACGTTAGTTTAGGGATCTCTGGGTTGGAACTTCATACTCCTATGACCACGTCACATCGGGTTAGGCACAGCAACAAGCTACGATGCAATGGCCCAGTCGGCACACCTTCTTTATGGCGCACGGCAAATGAGCGCGGACAATACGGCGCTGACAGAAGCCGGCGACAGTAGCGCACTGTTGGAAATTGTGTGCCAAAATGTGCGTCCATCAAAGAGCGCAAGTTGTAGAATCTATTGACTAATGGGCCAAAACCCTCTAACCCAAACCACTGAGACCCCATGCCTAACACTAACACTCATAATCCAAAGCCTTAGCCCAAAGACCCCTAAGCCTAAACCCCCTAAGTCCACCCTTAAATCCTTATCTCAACTCCTGCGCGCAGATGTTGTGCGCGCTATTGAGGGACTCTATTTTGTCTGTTGGCGCATGCGTCGTTGCGCATTTTTCATGCAACAATGGAATAGCATTACAGTGGAACATGATGTATATTTTAGGGGATCCTTTATGGGTACTCACCCAGTAGCCACCCAGGTGGAGCTTCTCCAGACTCAAAATAAAGATGGGTGGATGACTGACGCAGGATATGGGCATCATGAGTACTTCCCGGGAAGCCTGCAACCACATTTTGTATGCGCATGTCTGCATCACAAATAACCTGGACATTGATGGAATGATAGTGTTTGCGATTTCGGACCAGCGATTCTTGATCTCTAGGAGGTATCAATGCTACATGTGTACAATCTATAGCACCGAGCACATTGGGGATACCTCCCATTCGAAAGAAATCTGCTTTCACCTTCAAGATCTCTTCCCCAGTGTGGGGAAAACTGATGTATCTGGCAGTTTTCGGAACGATAGCATGAAGGAATGTGCTCAGGCACATTGAAAGGCTTGCCTGAGACATTCCTCCTACTATGCTAGCAGTGTTCTGAAAACTACCAGCTGATAGGATGTGTATGGCGGCTAACATTCGTGTCATGCCTGGGATGGCTCTATTGGTCCGTGAGGAAGGCTCCATGTCCTCCCTCAGTACCGCATAGAGCTCCTCCAGGCTGGCACGGGTTAGCCTAAAACGCTCATACACTTCCACATCAGTTAACCCCTCTAATGTGACTCTCTCCCTGTACACCCTGGGTGCACGAATCCTCATGGCAGGCTCCTGGGCCTGCTCACCCCCCTGTGGGTCTGGCTGTGCAGGAGCCCCCACTTCATGTGCCACACCCTCTAGGGGTCTCTCATCTGGCCCCCCCATCAGCTGATCACCCACATCAAGGTCCTCCTCCCTGTCTGCAGGTGCCCTCATATCCCCCTGTCCCTGTGCCACTGGAGCTCTCTCCCCTAACTGTCCCCCCACCATGACCCTAGGCATATCCTGTGATGAGCCACTTGCCTGGCTTGGTTCCGGACCACCATGGATTGCATCAGCACACATTCACTCCCAGCCGCCCCTCTCTGTCACGCCTCAGCCACTCCACAGTGGCACGCCTGACAGCCCGGTTTCCACTCTGCAACATTCGAAACAAATATCCATTCCTACGACGCTGCGCTCTCCTCACATACCTATACGCCGCACTCAGGTTGCTGCTATCCATGATGGTTCAGACTTGCTAATTCATGGATGATGATGTGGTTATATAGCTTGCTAATTACCCCAGATGTGATTATCCGGGTGGATTTCATTAATGGAAAAGCTCACTGGTGTATCTAAGCTTCATCATGTTATGAAGTTCCCTGATTATGGATTTGTTTAGCCATTTTAATTAGTAACCCCTAATATTCTGGCCCACATTTGAATTAGGGCCCATGCTACATGATCTATGTAATGTGGCGTGGAAATATATACAATATTTGTGTTCAAAAATGTAGATGTGATAAAAGAGATGTAAATCTGATAATGTTGATATGTTTAGGGGACACATTCTAACCTTTCTGAGTACTAAAGGGTTAATTTGGCCGCCATATTGAGGATGTACATGACAATAAAAATATATCTTTTATTAACATATTTGATCATTGGGGATTGTTTTTACAGTAATTCGAATGCCTTTTATTGCTTCCTTTATACTTTTAGGGCCCTTTCAGCCCGGTTTCATTACAATGCCGTAAGTGCATCGTGTGGACTTCAACGGATGCGGCCGTAAATTAAATCTAGACAGGCGCGAATCGCGGCCTTCAGAATGTAGGAAGGCCGTGACGTTTAGGCGCGCATGCAAGCTGGAAGGGGGACGGACTAGCCGCGCCCGGCACGAACCATCCAATAGCAGAATCACGCATCGCACCACCGGTCGCCCAGCCAATAACTTATGGGATAGACCATTTGATTGACAGTGGGAGTGAATAAATAGGAATGACACGCGCCCACGCCTCGACTGTGTTGCGATTTCTGACGAGGTAGCACGCGGTTCCAGGAGCTTGGTGGTTGAGAGGAGGTAAGTTGCTTTATTATCAAGTCGCGGTTTAAGTTCTTTTTACGGGAATCCGTTACTACATTTACGGATGCCGATGTAAAGAAGTACAATTGTGTTTTTTGCTTGTTTATAGGTGTTTGGAGGATTTTTGCGAGTTTGTGAGTTTATATCCGGCCCGTAGGAGTTTGGAGGGAGGTAAGTTGCATTGTACATGCTTTTCATCCTATCAAGCTGTCTTTTATTTGTATGTTTTGCCAATTTCTATATTTACTGAATACACTGGCGAGAGGTACAATTGTGTTTTTTGGTTGTTTATAGGTGTTTGGAGGATTTTTGCGAGTGTGGGAGTTTTGATCCGGCCCATAGGAGTTTGGAGGGAGGTAAGTTGCATTGTACATGCTTTTCATCCTATCAAGCTGTCTTTTATTTGTATGTTTTGCCAATTTCTATATTTACTGAATACACTGGCGAGAGGTACAATTGTGTTTTTTGGTTGTTTATAGGTGTTTGGAGGATTTTTGCGAGTGTGGGAGTTTTGATCTGGCCCATAGGAGTTTGGAGGGAGGTAAGTTGCATTGTACATGCTTTTCATCCTATCAAGCTGTCTTTTATTTGTATGTTTTGCCAATTTCGATATTTACTGAATACACTGGCGAGAAGTACAATTGTGTTCTTTGCTTGTTTATAGGTGTTTGGAGGATTTTGGATCTTTGATCCGGCTCTTAGGGGCTTGGAGGGAGGTAAGTTGCATTGTACATGCTTTTCATCCTATCAAGCTGTCTTTTATTTGTTTGTTTTGCCAATTTCTATATTTACTGAATACACTGGCGAGAAGTACAATTCTGTTTTTTTTTGCTGTTGGCCTATAGGTTTGGAGAGTTTTTTGTTGTGGGGAGAGGAGTTTTGTGGAGGGAGGTAAGTTATTTATATTTTTCTGTTTCGTATTATATCTGGATCTCTCTCTCTCTCTCTCTCTCTATCTCTCTCTCTCTATATATATATATATATATATATATATATATATATAGAGAGAGAGAGAGAGAGAGATTGAGTTAGATTTTGAGTTTGATTGGGTTTGATTGAGTTTGATTTTGAGTTTGATTGAGTTTGATTTTGAGTTTGATTGAGTTTGAGTTTGATTTTGAGTTTGAGTTTGATTGAGTTTGATTTTGAGTTTGAGTTTGATTTTGAGTTTGATTGAGTTTGATTTTGAGTTTGATTGAGTTTGATTTTGAGTTTGAGTTTGAGTTTGATTTTGAGTTTGATTTTGAGTTTGAGTTTGATTGAGTTTGATTTTGAGTTTGATTGAGTTTGATTGAGTTTGATTTTGAGTTTGATTGAGTTTGATTTTGAGTTTGATTGAGTTTGATTTTGAGTTTGATTGAGTTTGATTTTGAGTTTGAGTTTGAGTTTGATTGAGTTTGATTTTGAGTTTGAGTTTGATTTGGAGTTTGATTGAGTTTGATTTGGAGTTTGAGTTTGATTTGGAGTTTGAGTTTGATTTTGAGTTTGATTTTGAGTTTGAGTTTGAGTTTGATTGAGTTTGATTTTGAGTTTGATTGAGTTTGATTGAGTTTGATTTTGCGTTTGATTTTGAGTTTGATTGAATTTGATTTTGAGTTTGAGTTTGAGTTTGATTTTGATTTTGAGTTTGATTTTGAGTTTGATTGAGTTTGATTTTGAGTTTGAGTTCGATTTTGAGTTTTATTGAGTTTGATTTTGAGTTTGATTGAGTTTGATTGAGTTTGATTTTTAGTTTGATTGAGTTTGATTTTGAGTTTGATTTTGAGTTTGATTTTGAGTTTGAGTTTGATTTTGAGTTTGATTTTGATTTTGAGTTAGATTTTGAGTTTGATTTTGATTTTGATTGAGTTTGATTTTGAGTTTGAGTTTGATTTTGATTTTGAGTTTGATTGAGTTTGATTGAGTTTGATTTTGAGTTTGATTGAGTTTGATTTTGAGTTTGATTTTGAGTTTGTTTGATTTTGAGTTTGAGTGAGTTTGATTTTGAGTTTGATTGAGTTTGATTTTGAGTTTGAGTTTGATTGAGTTTGAGTGAGATTTCTACACATATTTGCAATACACATAGGTGTTCCAAACTGCTTCTTCAATGGGGCTTGACAAGAACTTATTTTCAGCCTAGAACAGCAGGACCATGTAGTTCCTACTACCTCTGGTACAGAAGATGGCTTCAGGATAGGTACCACGCCCAGAGTATAATGCAGATAGGATGTTAGTGGCCTCAGACATGGGCCACTCCCCACACATGATAGAAGCACACAGTAAATAGCCGCATACCTTGTATATATGCAAACTGTAACTGACCCACATTGTTTAGGAAAGTATTGATCTAGCGTGTTTCATCAGCGCCTCTCAGGTCCAGAGTGAGAGGTGCTGTACACCCCTCCCACTGCTGTCACAGGCTCTGTCCACTTAAGGTTGATTACTGCAGTTAGTTACAACATTGATATCCAAGCAGAAATAGTGTTAGAGGCGATCAGAATGGGAGACGAGCGTGGAGCAGGCAAACCCACTAAAACATTTCTTTATTTCTCTTTCTTTTCTTTTCAGGTGGTGATGGAGGGAGAGGAGCAGAGGGGAGAGGAGTGGCAGGGAGTCCCGGGGCGTGGAGGTGGGGAAGAGGAGGGGAGGAGTGAGGAGGAGGAGGTACTAGTTGAGGAGGGGGAGGTAGTAGAGGAGGAGGTAGTTGAGGAGAAGGGGAGGAGGAGGAGGGAGGAGAGGAGGAGGAGGAGGGAGGAGAGGAGGAGGAGGAGGGAGGAGAGGAGGAGGAAGGGAGAGGAGAAGGAAGGAGGGAGGAGAGAAGGAGGGAGGAGAGAAGGAGGGAGGAGAGGAGGAGAAGGAGGGAGGAGAGGAGGAGAAGGAGGGAGGAGAGGAGGGAAGGAGGAAGGAGGGAGGAGAGGAGAGGAAGGAGGGAGGAGAGGAGAGGAGGAGGGAGAAGGGAGGAGAGTAGAGGAAGGAGGGAGGAGAGTAGAGGAAGGAGGTAGTGGAGTAGAGGAAGGAGGGAGGAGAGGAGAGGAAGGAGGGAGGAGAGGAGAGGAAGGAGGGAGGAGAGTAGAGGAAGGAGGGAGGAGAGGAGAGTAGGAGGAGGAAGGAGGAGGAGGAGGAGGGAGGAGGAGAGTGGAGAGGGTCCTCATCCCCAGTCTGGAGAGCAAGAGGCTGGCGGCAGGTCCAGGGCCCACAATTATAGCCGGGAGGAGAACTGGGTCCTCCTGGAGGCCATCCGTGCCCGCCCCGTCATCACCTCGGGGGGTAGGGAAGTCAAGGCTGGGCCCAGGGCTAATGCTTGGCAGCAGGTGGTGGATCTGGTGAACGATGTGGCGGGCCATGGACGTAGTCTGCGGTCCATCAACCATCATTTCGACGACATCAGGGCCGTGGTGAGAAAGAAGATGGCGCAGGAGGCCGAGGGGCGGAGGGTCAAGTACCTTGCACATGAAGGGATTGCAAGGGCCATGCTTGCACCCTCCGACGCAGCTGGAGCATCAGGCCCGGTGGAGCAGCAGGACCCAGCCTCCATGGCAGGTGAATATGACATACAGCAAAATGCCACCTCATGTGCATCACACACACTACACATGGACATGACTCTGACATGTCAGCTCCATGAAAAACAAAGGGATAGATGGATGCATCATTAAATTCATGAAGCTGACAAATCACTGTCATTCCTGGTCAACACAACAGTAATCAAGCAATAGAGCAGGTGTGTCCAAACTCGGTCCTGGTGGGCCACACACATGGCTGGATTTGATAACCCTGCTGCGCACAGGTGAGTCAATCGCTTCTTCAGTCATCCTGATTGACTCACCTGTGCACAGAAAGGATATCTTCCAATCCAGGAAAGAGTTTGGGCACCCCTGTAATAGAGAGTCCATGTATTGGTGTGCCCTTTCAGCCTATGCAGTTACAGACAGCAGCCGTAATACAGATAGCGTTGTGAGCCGAGAACCATCCAGAACAGAAACCTAAGAATAGATAACAGCTAGTATAAGATAGCTAATCAGAGAATCATCCATATTCAAGGCTAGATGTCAGATAATTAGAAATGAACACATATCAATGCGCTAATCAACATACTAATGACATGTACCTTTCTTCTCTATCTCTCAGCATCCAGGAGGAGCTCTGGGTCCTGTGACCAGGGAGAGGAGGCGGGGCCATCAGCCCTATACCAGGATCTTCCAGCACAGGGGGAGGAGGAAGGAAGATCGGAGGGTTCTGGGTCAGAGGATGGGCTGGTCATTGACCTTGCAGGGTCACCTGCCACAAGCCCTGGGCCTATGCCCATCCTCGAAAGACTTGCTCTGGGGCCCTCCCCCGCCCAAGGGACAGCACCTCCTTCCCCACACAGTGTGCTGGCCTGGTCACCACCGGGCACATTGTCACCACAGGCTCCAGCTGTGGATCTCCCCGCTACACCTCACCACGCCCACCCAGCGGTGTCGTCGCCGCAGAGCCAGGCTGTGCAGGTGGAGATGCTGACCGTCATGAAGGAGCTGCTGGCCAGCACCCAGAGGATCGAGGCCAACCAGCTCCGGATGGATGCCAGCATCTCTGCCCTCCAGTCACATATGACCCACAGCCTGGCCAGGCTGTCCAGGGAGGTGAGGAGGCACCACATGACATCGGAGCACCTTCAGGTCAGGCTGCTCAGACACGCGATGGTCCCCTCACCAACATCCACGGGGATCTCCCAATCCCCCAGCCAAGAGCAGCCTGGCCCCTCCTCTCCTCCCATGTGTCCGCCACCGCCCAGACCACCGCTGCCTGGCACCGCCCCCCCCCCCCCCCCCCACACCATCACCACCAGAGGGGAGACGGAGGATGGGCACAGGTGATGTGGGTCCTGGGCCCAAGCGGAGGAGGACATAGGGCCTCATTCAATTGCAATGTGGCCGATTGCTAAGGGATCAATTTGAGCACAGAGCATATTTTCTACAGATGTTTGTAGTTAATGAACTTCTCTCCAAAAGCAAGGTCTTCACTAACTACAAACGTCTGTAACTAAATATATGCTCTGTGCTTATATAGAGCCCTTTTCAATCGGCCATATCGCAATTGAATGACGCCCATAGGGTCTGCAGACATGTTTTAGCCTTCTCAACAGCACTCCTCAGTGACCATCAATTGGTCACAGGTTAAACAAAGGGCCTCATTAAAATGTGATTTGGGCAATTGAATAGGGCTCTATATAAGCACATAGGATATTTGGTTTACAGAAGTTTTTAGTTAGTGAAGACCTGGCTTTTGCATAGAAGTTCCCTAACTAAAAACTTGCTTTCAAAAAGATGCTGTGTGCTTATATAGAGCCCTATTCAATTTGTTACATAGCAATTTAATGAGGCTGTTAATTAGTAGTGTGACCAATACATTGTCACTAAGGAGTGCTGTTGAGAAGAGATGCTGCAGGCCCTATGATGTTTTCAGGCCTTATTTGTTAGGTTTTGTCTTTTTTTGCTTTTTTTTTTTAGGTCCATGAAGGCATCTCCTGCATCTGCAAGCATTGTGGAGGAATTATGAGGTGGAGGGTTTTCCCAGTGCCTCTCAGGTAGACATGCCTTCAATGGCAGCCCCCTTAACATGTAGCTCCCACAATCTTACAGCTATCATATAGCCAGATATCTCCAACATGATTGTTGGTAGCTTAAATGTAGACAAAAACCGCTATGGCGGTGGACTTGCAAAGTCTCACAATGGCATGTTAATACCAGCCAGCATTAATATATGCACTAGTGACGCATGTGATCCTGACCTCAATAGCAGGCTGAGAACAGATCTTTGGGTCTGATGTAAGAAACAGTGAATCTGGCTGCTGACCTTTGTGTCCTCTCCATAATAATGGCTATTTGCCCATATTTCTGATTATCCACAGACCTAGCTAATGGTTAGTAATGCTTGCAGATGGGAATCACGTGAGTTGGTATATTGGTACAGTATTTAGAACTGTACTGTACATACATCATGATTCTAAATTGTTTTGGATCCTCCTCCGCATTTTTTGATTTGAACACTTATTTCAGATTTTTGTTTGGTCAACACACTGTATGTGTGAAACTGGATTGGATTACACAGTCCAAAGGTTGAATCATCTGTTTAATTGAGCAGATCTAGTTACAAGTTGTAAGTGCTATGCACATAAATGGTTTCTTCAGTTAAATGGAGAGATTTCTGGTTCCGGTTGCAGCATGTGACCCTGGTAGGTGCTATGCATCATGCTTATTCTAGACTATTAGATTGACCCCTGTAGGTTTCCCTTTTTTTCCAGCCTCTTGCTCTTCAAGGACCTGCCCACACCACACCCATGATATTAATGCAGTTTTGACCACTGCTGATTGTGGTCTGTCTATCAAATAAAGCTTTGTTATACTGTTATGTGAATGCACAATCTTGACCACTGCTGATTGTGGTCTGTCTATCAAATAAAGCTTTGTTATACTGTTATGTGAATGCACAATCTTGACCACTGCTGATTGTGGTCTGTCTATCAAGTAAAGCTTTGTTATACTGTTATGTGAATGCACAATCTTGACCACTGCTGATTGTGGTCTGTGTAAAAAATAAAGCTTTGTTAGACCTTTCTGACTGCGTCCATGTGTTATGAATATGTTTTGTTCTGTGAAATCCACATGCATTACATTAGTGTCACCTTCCTATAAATGTAAACTGATGAGCCATAGTTAACATGCATTAGATCAATACATGTAAAACTGTTGAGGAGTCAGAATAGCTTTAGATATCACCTGATCCCAAATATCATATCTACTACTAATATAGGGTTAATACCCATGACAAGTCTGATTAGCGATACTGTGGAGTAGGAACATTCCCCTGAGGGCCTACAATGAATAGGACAGGTGACACTGGAGTGCTTTTCCAGTTCCTTCTCTAGTTGATTGGGATTAGTCTGACCTCTCTGATAAGACATACCCCCCTACACTGGCCCTATGTAGGATAGCTCACAGCTTCATTGAAGTACACAAACTCCTTCACCCACATCACTTAGCATATGTGTGAATACAGTTAGTTGCCCAATAATGAACATGCATTGGCTAAATATACTTTGGTTATCATATGTTGTAATGGTCATGCACATGCCAATCTGACAAACCATGCTGCAACATGCATAATATGATTGAAGCCACACTACCCAATTCAATAGCAAGAGTAAAACATGAGTCAGGTCATATGAACCCTTTGCCACGCACATGAGCTCTATTGTGATCCCTTAAATCTCTATCTAATTGCATACACATCTAGCTCATCACATCTACATTAGAGAATACAAATAGTGGCCAAATCAGACCGCCACTTGGCATATATCAAGTACCAGGGGAATATTTCATTATATGTGGTTAAGTTCTTCAGTTGTGTCCGACTCTCCGTGACCCTATGGACTGCAGCACATTCAGCTAGGTCTCTGCCTTTGCTGTTATCCACGGTTTCCAAGCTAAATATACTGGTGTGGTTTGTCAGTTCCTTCTCAAGTGGATTGGACCTTGTCTGATCTCTCTGCTATGATGTGCCCACCTACAGTGGCCCTACATGTTATAGCTCCCAGCTTCATTCAGGTACACAAGCCCCTTCACACCACTTAGCAATGCTGAAGGGGACCAGGGGAACATGCACCACACATATCTACTCTGACACATCAGGAAGGGCCGCAAGCTCCGGGATCGACAGCAAACTCACCGCCATCAGGCATAATCTCTGCTACGCCCATCCTGGTGGGAGCCATGTGCCAGGTGTCTAGTTATTCCCATTTGGTGAACTTCCAAACTGTTCTGCTATTTATCAATTTACATGGGTGAGGCTTGCTAAGTGGTGGTGGTGGTGAAGCAGCTTGTTTACCTGAATGAAGCTGTGAGCTACTGTAGGTGGGCAGGTCATAGCAGAGAGATCAGACAAATCCCAATCCACTAGAGGAGGAACTGACAACCCACTCCAATCTCTTTGGCCTTCAAACTTTAGATAACAGCACAGGCAGAGACCTAGCTAAATGTGCTGCAGTCCATAGGGTCACGGAGAGTCGGACACAACTGAAGAACTTAACCACATATAATGAAATATTCCCCTTGTACTTGATATATGCCAAGTGGCGGTCTGACTTGGCCACTATTTGTATTCTCTAATGTAGATGTGATGAGCGAGATGTGTATTCTATCGTTGATCAACCATATAGCGTGCATCGAATGTGCGCTGTCATCTGCGCACCGACACATGAGCGCATCAACAACAGCAGGCCCGACAGTAGGCTAGCAAGTCTAATGATTAGGATTAGGCTGTGGGGTGTAAGGGTTAGGATTAGGCTGCGGCTACAAGGGTTAGAAGGGTTTATGGCATTAGGTCATATCACTTGCGCCCTTTCATCAACGCGCACTAGTCAAAAATATTACAACTGCGCAATGATGTGGGACCGCTCATGTCAGCTACATGTTGTCAAAACACATTTGCTGTGCGCGCCAATGTTGGGGTGACATATTCTATTATAGGGCTGTTTTAGAGGCTACAATGGAACCTGTATGTGTGCTGACCAATCAAACATATGAGGAATATTAAACTAATTTTAACTATTGTTCATTTGGAGGATGTAATGCTTGGGCCTCCATTTTAGGGTTACAGTCTTAAACCATGCAGACTGCAAAAACCGTAACAAAATGGATACCTTTAACCTCCAAGCACGTACGGCCTTTAAAAATGAGCTGCGGGCTTGGAGGACAGCCCGCACGGGCTTGAATACGGAGCTACGGGCTTGGTCAGTGAAGTCCGTGGGACTTGTACGGATTTTGAAATCAAAGTACAATTTGGCGATGTGCAAGCTTGAGAAGGTTTGGCTAGTAATCCTCATGCCCCCTCATTATGTTCCCCATCATTTACAGTGCTTTGCAGTGCTGGATTGAATATATATTGGCTAGTACAATGCTTGGTTTGTGGCCCTTCATCTCCGAACCCGTACGAGTTTGAACAAGGACCAGCCCGCGGAACTACGGGACGTAAAGTAATCCGTAAATAATAT
This sequence comes from Discoglossus pictus, assembly GCA_027410445.1. Classification (NCBI taxonomy): domain Eukaryota; kingdom Metazoa; phylum Chordata; class Amphibia; order Anura; family Alytidae; genus Discoglossus; species Discoglossus pictus. The sequence continues at coordinate 77,756,355 of CM050164.1, read as the reverse complement.
ATCGGATTTGGGCTGATGTGCAAGCTTGAGAGGGTGTTGCTATTAATCCTCATGTCCCCCATTATGATGCCTAGCATTTACGAAACTTTACAGTGCATTCTTGATTTTATATTTGCATTTTCAGTTTTAGGACTTTGCGGCCGGAAAACAAGATTTACGGGCGCTGGGAAAAAGCTTCCGGCCGTTTGCAGGATATGCGGCCGGCCGGAAGGGGATATCCTTGCGGCGCCGTATAATTGAATTGCAAGGTAAAAGTAGCACTACACGGGGCCGTAAGATGGCCGCAAGGAATCGCAGCTTTGCGGCCGTTTTACGGCCGATAATTGAATGAGGTCCTATGTAACTATGTAACCATCCCCACCGTCAAACATGGAGGTGGAAACATTATGCTTTGGGGGTGTTTTTCTGCTAAGGGGACAGGACAACTGCACCACATCAAAGGGACAATGGACAGGGCCATGTATCGTCAAATCTTGGGTGAGAACCTCCTTCCCTCAGCCAGGGCATTGAAAATGGGTCATGGATAGGTATTCCAGTATGACAATGACCCAAAACACACAGCCAAGGCAACAAAGGAGTGGCTCAAGCAGAAGCACATTAAGGCCCTGGAGTGGCCTAGTCAGTCTCCAAACCTTAATCCCATAGAAAATCTGTGGCGGGAGCTGAAGGTTCGAGTTGCCAAACATAAGCCTCAAAACCTTAACGACTTGGAGAGGATCTGCAAAGAGGAGTGGAACAAAATCCCTCCTGGGATGTGTGAAAACCTGGTGGCAAACTACAAGAAACATCTGATCTCTGTGATTGCCATTAAGGGTTTTGCCACCAGGTACTAAGTCGAAGGTGTCAAATACTTATCTCCCTCATTGACCTGTAAATTAATTTATAACTTTTTTGACATGCATTTTTCTTGGGTGGGTTTTGTTATTCTGTCCCTCACTGTTAAAATACACCTGTTTTGTATACAATAAAGTGACCTATATACTTCCCTAGTGGTTTACATGAAATAATATAGAAGGATAAAGTTTTAATTGGGGAATTAGGAGAAGTAAAATCCAGGAAAAATCGCTGGTGATGCAATTAAAAATGTGTGTCAATCCATCAATAAATCAGCGTCAGTAGGTGTCACTGTCCCATAATATTCTGGGATATAATTAGTGATAACGTAATTTGACAGGTATAGCTATTTTACTGCATATAGATTGATATTAGAATAATAGGGCCTATTATGAGTATTACAATAATATCCGTAATGAATCTATGCAGGCCTCATATGCAAAGTATTTGCTAATCATCGGTGTGCAAAAAATATTTAGAGATGGAATACATTGTATAAAAATAGTGCACTAATGCAAAGGTAATTAAAAACAAAAAACAGAGGAGAAGGAATGGTGTGTATAACTGAGCAATACTAAAAAATGCAGGGGGGATGTGTATATCCCTATATGCATATATGTCACTTTTTACAACATTAAAACTAAACACAAGGTTTGGTCTTTACTGTCTAAGTGAAAAAAAAGCATCATATATATCGCTTGTTGGCATAAAATATGCCCAAGTACTTGCGCTTTTGTTGGGGTAAAGTCTCTGGTATAGAGCCTCACATAGCCTAGATCAAACACACCATCCTTCTCTCTCTCCCGACGGTTTGTTTCGCCACAAGAATGGACTACCTCATGGGCTAGGGAATAGCAAAAATCAAGGCCTATTTAAGGCCTGGGCACTTCCGGATATCTCTTCAATCACATGATGCAACGTTAGCGTTTGACGTCATTGCGCCTGTTTGTGCTTGTATGAGTTGAATAAAAACTTTATATAAAAAAGAAAATCTCTTATTGGTTTGCGAGTCATGTTAATCACGTGACGCGGCGTTAGCGCATGACGTCATTGCGATATATGTCAATTTATGCTTGAATACAGCTTTATACAAAGAGATAAAACGTTATTACTCTGAAGTACAGAGAGTGATTTCTATTCCTTCAAGAAAATATTTAGACGTGTTATATGATAGATGAATATGATATAATGAGTCTATATATGTTAGATGTCAAATAGGGGATAATGTATTTAATATATTTAATGGTCTACTAAATAAAATCAGTTAAATTCAATTGATATTTATATATATAAATTTTAATTGAATGAAGATAATAGTGCTATAATAAATCTTTAAGTGATGATATTTGGGTAGTATTACTTTTAATTGGTGAAATTACTAGACTATTAATTAATTATGAATATAATGTGATGTTTATATGTATATGTATTAAAGTGTAATATTTTAATAGTAAGATTGCTCAAATTTAAATAATTGTATTAGTGTATAAGTGATAAAGGTGGGAATTGGCTTACAATTTTAAATAAAATCAAATAAAAATTGATTTATTGTTTGAACGTGTGTTAGTGAATTGAAAATTAATTTATTATAATCAACTATAATATTATTTTTTTTAACTAAGTGTACACTATATCATCCATAACATGTATTTAGTAAAGAACTTACATTCTAATTAGGCTCAAATAAACGCCATAATAAGTATTGGTCAAATGTGGCGATATATAACAAGATTCTCTTGAACTAAAAAAACAAACAAAAGAAAGAATGCTGAATCTGAGAAGCCCTCATTGATACCATTTGGATATTGCGAGTTTAGAGTAAATATCCATTTACTCTCGAGCTGTAAAAGCTGTTTATCTCCTCCTCTTGATTTTCTACATAGATGATCAATGACATAAATCTTCATTGTTGAAAGTTAGTTTGCATGTACAAGTTGAAAATGTCGTGAGACAGGAGTATCCATTTGATTTATGATTGCATATGTGTGTTCAAGTATACGACAGAGTAATTGCCTTATTGTTTTACCCACATATAATTTTTGGCATGGGCAGACAAGAACATAAATCACATGTGTGCTTTTACAAGTAATGAAGTTTCCCAACGGATATTTTTTGAGTGTAATTGAATGTGTGAAGTCGTGGCTTGGCTGTACATATGGACAGGCCTTACAGGCTCCATGCCAGGTGGTCCCAAGCCAGGTGGTCTTTCTTTTATCCTCTTCCTTTGATTTAAAGAAACTTCTGACGATATTATCGCCTATGCTCTTACTCTTTCTATATGTGATTTGTGGTTCCTTGGTTAGGTATTTTTTAAGAGTAGAGTCACCCAATAGGGTATGCCAGTGTTCTCTTAGGATGATTTTGATCTGCTTCCAATCACGGCCGTATGTCATTATACAGAGTGTGGATTTATCTTCCTGTTCATTTGGTAGGTCATTTGGACTGGTCGGCCATATGAAAATACAGTCCTATCCTCTTGAAGGGCGCATTTATAGGCTTTCTTGAAAATCCTGTTTGGATAGACTCGATTTTTAAATCTAAATTTTAAATCTTTAGCCTTATATTGGCCATATGGAATTCCAGACTTTTGTGCCAGGGGGTGTTGGCTAGACCATTTTAGCAGCACATTTGAGGCTGTTAGATTTCTATATACAGAGGTGTGTACCGCATCAGATTCATCTCTCTTCAGTCTAAGGTCCAGGAAGTCAACTTGATCAAGTCATGTGGGATACTGGAATATAAATTATACATCGATGGTTGCTAGTAGAGTTCCATGGGGAATATGTATTCCATCAAGATGTCTCAAAATATCCAAATTATCCTTTAAGTAGGCAGGTAAAGCTTCCACCATATCGTTGATGTAACCATCTACAAAGGTGCTTATATTTTCAGTCTAGTTGTTCTTGCCTGATACGAGTGAACGTTTGTGAACGTTTCACGTTCTTATGCACCTTGGGCAAAGCGTAGAATGATGCAATCGTAGGGAACTTGGCATATGTGTCCTGGTCAATCAAATTGTTATTTCTCGCTTTATTAAGTATTTCTTTCAGCTCCTGGTTGAATTTCAACAATGGATTATTACTTAATTTAATATAAGTAAGTTTGTTAGAGAGCAATAAATCACACATAGATATATAATCGTGCTCATCTTGTAGTACAATATTGCCGCTTTAATGTGCCGGCATTATTATTCTCGAAGCTCAGTTAGTGCTCTTTTTTCCAATCTACTCAGATTTTGCTTAGTTTTCATAGTATCAGGTTAAATAGAGTCAAAATGGTCTACAAAGACTTTTAAGTTGGCATATTGGCTTTATTCAGGTATGAACCTGCTTGGATTTTTTCTTTTCATGGATTTTAGACCACCGGGTCCATCAGAGGATTGTTCATTAAACAGTGACATCAGGTCTTCGAAGAGATTTTCCTCTTCTTTTTGTAAGCCCAAGCCTATTAGTCTTCTCTCTGATTTTGCAAAAAAATATTTTCTTAAGGCCAACGTTCACACAAATAAGTTGTCTTTGATATTGGTGAACAAATTAGAGTGACTTGTGGGTACATAAGAGAGACCTTTCATTAGAAGAGGTCTATGGGCTGAATCCAATTTAAATTTAGAAAGATTCCTGATTTTGATGTCAGTATCAATTTGTTGAGCTTTTGTAATTTTTATATCTGGAATCATTTGCAAAATCAGTGAATCAGTCTTTTTTTGGAGTTTTTTATATTACTAATCTGTGAGGTCACTAATGAATTAGATGATATAATCTTATTGGAGGAGGCGCGACCCAAAGAAATCAAAGATCCTACATTGTCTGTGGTCTGTAATTTCGTCTTGATCTTTGGTCGCGCCCCTTCTCTAAAAAATGTTCCATGGTCCTTGGCCTGCAAATCCACCTGTGGAACTGCGCAAACGTTGGGTTGATACTCATTGGGAATATTCATCCCTATCGATCCCAGTCTGAAGAGCTTATGTCTGTTTCACTTTGCTTTCTCACAGTGGTGATACATTTATAGACTCTTCCATTTTTTTAGTCAAGACTGTCTCTGGCAAAATTATTTTGTTTTTGCATTGTCATCTCTTTTTTAAATTTATCAATATTATTCCGTAATCTCATGTTTGTATCATTATATTCTGCCAAGTCCTTACATTTTTCACAGTCTTGTTGAGATTTTCACTATTCCCTAGGCTATGTGAGGCTCTATACCAGAGACTTTACTCCAACAAAAGCGCAAGTACTTGGGCATATTTTATGCCAATAAGGGATATATATGATGCTTTTGGTTTTGCACTTAGACAGTAAAACCAAACATTGTGTTTAGGTTTAATTTTGTAAAAAGTGACATATATGCATCTAGGGATAGTATTGCTCATTTCAACACCCTTCCTTTTCCTCTGTTTTTTGTTTTTCATTACCTTTGCATTTGTGCACTATTTTTGTACAGTGTATTCCATCTCAAATATTTTTTCCATAGTGATAATTAGCAAATACTTTGCATATGAGGCCTGCATAGATTAATTACAGATATTATTGTAATACTCATAATAGGCCCTATTATTCTAATATCAATCTCTATGCAGTAAAATTGCTATACCTGTCAAATTAGGTTATCACTTATTATATCCCAGAATTTTATGGGACAGTGACACCTACTGACGCTGATTTATTGATGGATTGACACACATTTTTAATTGCATCACCGGCAATTTTTTCTGGATTTTATTTCTCCTAATTCCCCGATTAAAACGTTGTCAATCTAAAATACACCTACCATTAAAATTATAGACTGATCATTTCTTTGTCAGTGGACAAACGTTGAAAATCAGCAGGGGATCAAATACTTTTTTCCCTCACTGTAAATGTAAGATTAAAATAGGCTCTCTGATAATCTGTTGAGACTTAAATATGTACCATAATTTTGAACTTGATCGAAATTATCTCATAAAATCTTTACCTGATTCACAAGTTAGTTGAAGAGCTAATAATTTTTTTATACAAGTCTGATCAAATTTGATCTTTGCGATGTCTGTAAAGCTCTTCATGGTAAGAGATTATACTTATTTCTCTTTTAGACATAAAATTTACTCCAGACTAGACTGTTTCTTAGTTGACTTAGTTACAATAGAGAGAGTTACAATTACAGAGATTAAACCTTCTAACTGCTCAGATCATGCATTAAGTATTATGCAAATAGGTGAGCAACAAAGTCTAAATAAAAATTTGGTAAGGAAATTTGATTCATCGTTATTAAAAATCCCTGGAAAAAAGAAAAACTGAAGAAGGAATTGATTTTTTTTTTTTTAGATAAATGATCAACCTTTAGATCCAGTGCTTTATGTAAGAGGACTGATGACAATGTGGAATATTCAATGGAGGAAACAAAGAGGACAATCTCTTAGATAATTAAATATTGAATTAATTAAAACTGAAAGATTTAATAAGATACTAATCAAAACAATATAAATTAAATAGTTTTAATTTGAGCACAGATTAGGAAAATTGGTCAATTCTTAGTTGATAAAGCTATTTGGAATTTTCAAAATAAACACTATCATTTAGGAAACAAAATAGGTAAATCTTTTACAAATAAAATAAGAAAAAAACTACCTCAGAGTAGAATGAAAACAATTCATAACAAACTAATATTTTTTTTAAATTACTATAAAGATCTTTATAATCTTGAAGAAAAGGGGAAAGTTGTTAAACCTACTAGATATGAATTGCAAACTTTCTTAAATTCTTTAGACTTACCTAAAATCCCTGAAGAACAGTTTGAAAATCTTAATAAAGATTTTACATTTAGAGAAATGTAAATAGCTATAAAGAATCTTAAGGTCGATAAAGCTCAGAGACATGACAGATTTCCTAACCAATATTATAAATTATTTGCCCCTATCTTGATAGAACAAATAAAAAAGACCTTAAATGAAATTAAAAGAAAAGCATTAGCACCTTCTGAAATGCTGGAAGCTTCAATAATTACAACACTTAAAATATGAAAGGATTTATCTAATTGTATAGATCTATTTTGCTTTTAAACACCGACATTAAACTATATCTTAAAATACTAGATTCCAGGCTGAATTTGTTGATGCCTGAACTTATAAACTTAGATCAAACAGGATTTATTAACAATAGACATTCATAGACATTTTTGCATACTCTAAATTAAAGAAAATCCCTATGGTGGCCTTGTCATTGGATGCTGAAATGGCCTTTGACAGGGTCATCTGGGAGTATATGGAAATGGTCTTTTAGAAGTTTAGTTTGGATAAGTTTGTCTCTCAGGCATAAAAAGCTCTATACATCGACCTTACACAGGGGGAGAGGCTCGCGATGAGCACCGATGGTGCTCAAGCGCTAGGCCTATAAAATACTCAGGGTTAGAGTCTTGCAATGAGCGTTGAGGGTGATCAAAGGTGATCATTGTAAAGCAGGAAATTTGCGGCTTGCCAAAAACGGCAATGAGCGGCATCTCGCGCCTGTAAAGTACACGGGGGAGAGGCTCGTGATGAGCGCCGAAGGTGCTCAGAGGGGCCATAGCCTGGCATTGTGTGGCAAACAGCATTACCAGGCTTACAATTTTATTCCTGTCATTTTTGATGGGCAAGTAGCAAGTATGAATAGAAATGGGAAAAATGGGGTATTGTATATTTGAAAGATCTATATGAAAATGGGAGGATTAAACAATTTAAAGATATATGTAAAGAATACAATATTCCGGACTCTAAATGCTTAGAATGAAACACCTTGACCAGAATAGTATATTTTTTAGGATATAGCTTAAATCAAGATAGGAAATTATAAAAATTTGAAATATTGCGTTTTAATAAACAAATTAAATTCTCTATATCCGAGTGTTACACTTTGCTAAGTGGAGAAAACTTTTGGGCATGAGCAGATGGAAAGAAGACTTTAAAGTAGAATGGAAAGATTCAGATTGGTTTAAAGCATGTGAACTAACATCGAAAGCATCTACATGCACTATTTATAGAGAGACTTATTTCAAATTAGTACAAAGATGGCACAGAGTTCTGGTGTTTACAGCAAAAATATTCCCAGATAAATTCTCTGTAAAATGCTGGAGAGGATGTGATTCTAGAGGTAAATATATACACATAGTGGGATTGCCCTAAAATCCAAAGGTTATGGTCCTTGTGCATTCACCAGATTTAAAATATTTTTAAATATTCAAGCGCATTGTCTTCTAAATTAATGCTGTTCTTCCCAGAGGGTTTAAAACATTCGACAAGATATCTGATTGTTCAAATTTTGTTGATTGTTAAATGGTTGCTCAATAAATATTGGAAACAAGATAAAATACCAACATGGAGAGAGATAGCAACTTCAATAGAAACAAACAAATTGAGAAAGATTTCTGATTAATAGATAACTCTACTAGAAATAACACTTCTTTAAAATGGAAGATGTGGGATCAATATACAAGATAATAGAGTTGCCATCTTCATCTTATAGAATGTATTGTTTTTGTAGAAACGTTGCAAAAAAGTTTTGTGTTATCAATGCACTGGCTAAATTTAAATTAGTAATTGATTTAATGTCTGGTGCTTCACTAGACTTAGCCAGACTGAAAACTTGCATTATCGGACAACACTCATGCAAGTGGATGGGCCCTATTGCTGAGGTACTGGAAATTGGATCTCATCTCCAGATCTGGATAGGTATTTTTGCCATATGATGGGCGTTTTCTTTTTGGAAACCAGTTATATGGCGCAATAAAAAGAGAAGAAAGAACCCACAAGGTGATAAGGGATTATGAGACCAGAATATATTACTAGTTTTACAACAAGCACTAAGATAGAGATACATTTTCTCAGCCCTGAAAGTATCCTACCATTTCCTCCCAGTGAAAAGGGGGACAACGTTCTCTGTTCATAACGAAAGACATCCTTTCTTTGGGGGGGGGAAAGGAGAAATAAAGAAGGAAGGGCAGACATCCCAAGTAATGCTAGGTGGCTTCTCCATCAATATCTAAGCACTTGGGAGATGTCAACTCAAGATATCTGGGTCCTCTCTTTTCTAAGGTTTAGTTACGAACTGGAATGGAAATCTGCAATAAATGGAAATTTCTTCCAATCAAAACATTCTTCGGTGCCAGAAAAAAGACGTGCCCCTTGTTCCTCAAAAAAAGGAAGAAATTAAAATCATCATTTCTCTTTCATTCACTCAGAAGGAGAAGGATCTATACTCAAAGTTATTTGTGACCTGCAAGTCCCTAAAGGATTGGAGACCCTTAAAAGTTCTAAACATCAATTTCATAATAAAATAATCACAAAAAGAAACAACCATGAAAGTCTTCAATGGTCCAAGTGCTTAAAACAACAAAATTACAAACGGCAAAATAGGAAAAACTTTATTTATACCAGGAAATTAACTACAACGCTTTAAAATATAACCATCTGATAATATTGGTGGTTCTATAGGGGGTGTGTATTTTAAAAACTTTCCAACTGGTCCCATTAATGGGTTAATGTTATTTAGAAGGTTTTATCAACTAATATACCTTAATAGACTCAAAACACAACCCTGATAAAATCCAACTGGTTATTAGATATCAGACTAAGAACTTAGCATTTAAGTAATTCTTGATTTATATACAAAAATAGAAAATGCAACTCCTCCAGCAGCCCCATTAAATTGGCATACCCGCAAAGGCTGCATTCTCGAAATTCGGCTGCGTTACGGAGCTGTGCGGCTGTGAATATGATCAATTAGTCAAACCCATAGTTACGGGTTTAGACGGAGCCAATGACAAATGAGATTGTCATCATTACATCACTGAAAAATTAAAGTTAGATTTCAAATCCTTACGGGTTTCAATTACGGGTTTCGATTGGACCTGCATTCTAGAAATAATGCAATATTAATAAATCAGTAAATATTATATTCTAGTCCATGCAAGTTCCATTATATGTATTAGCACATTGATTGCCAGAATCACTATAACATGGAAATTAAACAGAAATAAAAGTATTTTATATTGCAGAGCTTGAGAATGTTGTGCTATTAATTGTAGTAGATAACATCACTTCCCCTTTAATTGAAAATACAGTAGTGTGTGTCTATTTGCATTTACAGTGCTATGGATAGGACTTTAACCCCCTTGCGGGTCCTTCCTAGTATCCGTTGGCTTTTTGGCTCGATTTGCGGGTTACGGGTTTGAACGCCAGTGGATTCGTAGCAGTTTAATAGCGATTTTCGAATGTAACAGTTACGGGATTGACAGATCAAAGGATTTGCAGCCGCAGAGTTCAAATTTCCACGTCCCGTAGGGTTTTTCCACCTGTAACCCGCTGATCGTTAATGGGTTGCTTTACGGGGCCAACTTAATAGCCGTAAGTCTTGCGTGCTACGTTACGGCTACGGTTTTACACTTTCAGGGAATTTAATAGGGCTGCAGGAGTAGAGACCTCCTAACTGAAGGGCTATGGTGTGCCCCACAAACTAGCTAGTATCCCTGATGTCTAATAGACTTGAACAACAACCATTCCAGGAACAAACAACCAAATTGTAAATTAAGGAGTTACTCTATAATCAAGCTGGAGTCCTGTGTTTCTTTCTGAGACCTCCTTTCTCAGGAGCTATGGTATGCCCCACAAACCAGCTGAATGCCCTGTATATTATAGTAATATATGCCGGATACAAAGTCAGGATAAATTCCAAATGTTAAGTTCTAAAGACAATTAAAATACATATATCACATCCATACTGCTAAAAATAAGAACACATTTCCATGTCCTCAATCGGACTAATTGCCTCATTCCAATACCACTTATTATTGAACTAGCAATTGTTCAAAGGACTAATGTACCATTCTTTTAGCAACTAATGCTGGCTAGTGAGTGGTAACTGCTATAGGCTGCAAAAATAATTTGCCCTGACAGTTTTAGGAGAAAACCGTTTCACCCTTGCATGGGCTTTGTCAAAGGCTAATAGTTTTAAAGAAAAAACTGCGCTCTTACGGGGTTTAAATACCTTTATTCATGTATGTTGCACCAATCCAATAAGACTATACAAATTGTTTGTGCTCTGAGCTATCGCGCATGCTCCAAAATGGAGGATTGTCCATTTGTTATTTTAATCTGTATCTGAATAAAGTTGCTTTGTTATTTCAATCTATAACTGAATAAAGTTACTTTAAATTGTGCTCAGTGCTATCGCTCATGCTCCAAAATGGAGGATTGTCCATTTGTTATTTTAATCTGTATCTGAATAAAGTTGCTTTGTTATTTCAATCTATAACTGAATAAAGTTACTTTAAATTGTGCTCAGTGCTATCGCTCATGCTCCAAAATGGAGGATTGTGCGTTTGTTATTTTAATCTTTGACTGAATAAAGTTACATTGAATTTAAACAGACCACAACTTGTTCCTCTGTATAATTGCGCTATTGCGCATGCGCTATATGTTGCGTTTTTTTATATTACCGTTGTTGCACAAAGTTTATTCTACAGTGCTTTTAAACTTGCTTAAAGGTATATGCACCATTGAATATGGGAGAAGAACAAAAGAGAAATAAAACTAAGTGTCATGATATAGCACCAGTGTCTACCAGTAGAGCACAAAAGGTCTTAGGTTATATGATAAATTTTGCCTCTTGTCATTGTAATAATGCCATATATCATTAAATTTACCCAAATCCACATTACCAGTTTACAAAGAGGAAAGTAAAAATAAAAATAAAATAAAAATTATAGTGGCAATGATAAAAATAATATAAATAAATAAATAGTGTAATTCGAATCTTTTTATATAATATATTCTACTTATTAGATTCCTTTTGGTTTAAAAATGTGCAACTGTTATTGTGCTGTTTTAATAATTAATATTTGAAAGCGTATTAGTTGAGTGTGTTCATTTCTAGTGTACTTTTATGTATTTAATTTGTGTATAAGAAGAAGTTATTAACCAAATAGAATAGCGAACTTATATAAAATTAGTTTTTATATAATAAAAAGGTCTATTTTATAATTGCCAAGTGAATATTATTTTGTATAGAGTAAAAAATATATAAAAATAAAACATTAACTTTACTATATTGTTAATTTGTCTTAATAGACTGTCCTTGAATATATGACTATTATATAATACCATAACATATTTATTTTAGGTCACAAAACCACTAAATATATTGAGCACGATTCAATTGAGCTTTTGTATGTTACTGGATCTCGTAAGTTAGGTCGCAAGTTAATTTGCTATTCAATTGTTGTCTTTTTGCGAGCTCCAAATGGGTTACAAGTTACGACCTTGATAACTTTGCGATGGTTAGACCCGTAACTTACAGCCTACCTAAGCCTTTGATCTCTCACTTTCGCAAGTTACGATGGCTAAAATCGCAAAACGCTATTCAGTTGCTCCAATTCCCCAAGCCCACAAATGTTTTCACACCCGTAAATGGCAAACAAAGGAGAAAATCCTATGAGTGCTAGGGAGGACTCGCAAGGGGGTTAAACACCATTCATAGCACTGTAAATGCAAATCAATACTGCACTGTAAACAACGGGGAAAGCGATGAAAGACATTAGGATTAATTACACAACAGTCTCAAACCCCCAAATGTGCAGTATATAAGATTTACCTTTATGTCTCATTTTGGGTTAAATCGATCTCGGTTATCAATAAGTTAAAACATATCAGGCCACCCATATGGACTAGAACAGTATTGGCATTAATTTTCATAGTTCTGTATTTTTCGGTTTTGTGAGTCTGGTCCCATATCAGATGCCTGAACCTAATTGATTGACATGTAACCTCCATGTTTTACTGCTGTTATAATGACAGACTCATTTTCTATTGGCTGATTCGCAATGGGAGGTTACATGTTTGCTTAATTGATCGTGTTCCCGCCCTGAACTGTTACGAACCAGTGCATGGTTTACGGAGTCGGCTTTGGCCCAGTAACTTGCGGGCTTGAGCAACTGAATAGCATCGTAAACCAGACGAACAGGAGCCTGCAACACACCCGCAGACATACCGCCTACAACTATCGAGTTGTGGGCTTGCAATTTAATCGGACCCTTTATGTTTGTGTAGTTCATACGAATTAATCTTATATTGTTGTTTCTTTTTCTTATTTCTTTTATATTTCTATATCAAAGCCTTTTATTCTTGCTTATTTTTAAGCATCAGTTGTTAAAGCGCCGTAGTTGATTTCCTGGTATAAACAAAGTTTTACCTATTTTGCCTTCATAATAAAATCATTGAGCTCCATTATATCTTAAAAAATGCCTCAAGATCCGACTGCCTCGATAGATCTCAAAGACTCTTACCAACATATTCATTTTTACTGATGATATCCACTGTTCACTCACCAGGAAGAGGAAATTGGAGAGTAGCCTACTCAACCAGGGAATGGTAATTAAACCTAGTGATCTTCTAAGTTTTTTACTATTTATTTGTAGTTGTCTGCCTTATGATTGCCTAAGAAGTTCTGGCAAACACTCTTGAAAGATTTCCATTTAGCCTTTTCAGCCTTGTTCAACTGACTATCAAACTTCTCATCTTTAATCAGTTGTCTTATTTGAGGTCCTTTAAAGATCCCCTCTTTGATCTTTGCATCACTGATCCTTGGGAATTTTTTCTTAAATATATAAATCCAGGTTCACTTTGAGTCATTGCTTTGACAAAGTTCTTCATAAGACCGAGCTTTATATGGAGTGAAGATAGATACACTTTTTCTGGATCAATGAGTGGTGTATTGACAACATTCTTCTGTCCTGGAGTTAGTGATGTTCCTTTTGGCCATTGTTTCTGAGTGTAATGATTTCTTCGGTCTCTTGCTGTTCCACTCACAAAGAAAACAGCTGTACTTTGTGTGACCAAGTTGTTGTTCAAGCAAAAGAGTGACTACTTTCAAGTCACCACAGATATTCCATTTGTATTCTTCATATTTGATTTTTTCAAGCACAAGTTTCCTGCTCTCATAAGTTTCTTTGATATTGGCAGCATGAGCCTTTGGCACTGATGGAAACTTATTTCCTTTGTGGAGAATCACAGCTTTCAAGCTAACTTTAGAAGAATCAAAAAATAAATGCCAATCCTCTGTTTTGTACTCATGACCAGGTGCTTCCACGACAGAATAAACATCATTGCAAAAAACAAGTTCATCTTCAAGTGAAAAGAAATCCTTAAAGTCACTATGCCTATCTCTAAAAAACAACAACTTTAGTTTGCTTATGGAGGAGATTCCAGCCTTTCAATCTGGAGCCTAAAAGTTCTGCTTGCGTTTTAGATAGGTTCAAGTCTCGGATGAGGTCATTGAGATCTCCTTGGGTAAGGAAATGTGGTTGTAACAATGAACAGGCTGCCTCAAAAGTTTGATCAAGCCTTATACATTCATCACCATGCTCTACAGGATCTTTTTATTGGTCATCATCGCTAAGTATTACTTCTTCTGGAGACGTTGGCACAGGCAATTCTTCACTATGCAGCACTGATGGTAAATTTGGAAACTACACAGTGTATTTTGATTTTGAACTGATGCCTAAAATGTTTGTAAGACAAAAGTAACAATCTGTGGAGTGATCTTCTTGTTCTCGCCAAATCATTGGAACAGCAAAATTCATGTGCCTAGAACTCGCTGACCTACTTGTGAGAAGTCTGACACAAAAATGAGGGGCCCAATTTTTATCTTGGTCAGCGACTTTGCATCCAAAGTAAAGCTCTTAACATTTAAAACCACATTAATGATTTTTAAATATTACCTTACTGCAAATGTAGCAAAATGAGTCAGGATGATTAATACAATTTCTTGGCATTGTTCAACTTCATATTATGAACATAAAATGTTCATAGAACTAAACAAATAATACACACAGCATTAGATGTTTCAAGAACCAACACTTTCCACCAACTGGCCAGGAGTGCTGACTCATACAGTAAGCAAGCAAGCACGTTATTTATTATGCCTCAAGAGCATCATGTGACAGAAGATTACTCAACTGTTTATTACTCTGGGCCCTTTTTAAGTTGACTAATCAGTAGAATTTACAACAATGAAAAAAAAATACTAGGATTTTACTGATGAAAAATGAACATATCCAAATGCTGTATGAATGTGTTATATAGCATAATGTATTATATTAAAGCGGATGTAACTTTAATACTATGGGTGATAGAAAAATTCTGAGACCATTTTCAAAATCAGTGGGATACATTACATAGGGCTCAACCCTTATCTGCTCTGAAACAAACTCTTTGTTGACCAGTGTAATATTTTGATCCAAATTAGGAAATCTGTCTTCCAACTATAACAAAATATCAATATGTACAACTTCTAGACATTGTGAGAGTGTTATCTACCTACATTTCTAGAACAAAAGAATGGAATCAAGGATATAGCTTATGCATCTATCCTGCTGGTAAAAAAACAGGAGAAAATGCAACTTCTTCTTTCACTAGCATATGGATTGTACATTGTATTAAGAAAGATCAAGAGAAAATTATTCCTCCACTTTCAAAAGTTTATTCTATAATGGTAGTACCTACTTCCCAGGCGATAGGCAGTGAAGTTTGCAGTTCCACTAACTAGTCTTCTTCTAATACCTTTTTGAGGCACTATAGTTTGGATGTTGTTACTAAACAAGAATCTAATTTTTTAAATAAATGTTCTTGAATCAATTAATAAATGAATTTCCTGCATAGATATGTGATCTCAATATGTTTTGTTTTCTTCCCCTCTCTCTATTTTAGGCTTGTGTATTACCCATAAATTATTGCTGCCTTGAACTAGTTCAGGAAAATGGAAAAATTATAAAAAGCATGGGTGATATCCTGGACTGGTTCAATGCAGCAGTGCTATTTTCCATCCCTATTTTGACTGAACAAGACAGGTTTGGAAGTAAAAATGTGATTTTTTTTTATGGGGGAGAAGCAAAAACCTATGTGTTATTGCTGCCATGAACTAGTGCAGGGAATTAAACTGACTCTTGCTCTTTTTGTTATAACTTTTCCATTTTTTCCATTTCCTTGTTTTTCACTCAAACGTCTAGGAGGAAGACAGATGGCTGGAATGTCAGTTCTAGAGAGTTAATGTCTGTATGAAGTGTATGAAGTATTATGCACATATTACGTGTGTCTATCTCTAAACATTTAATTTGCCCATTGTACAGAATAGCAGTAATACTACCTAATAATGCACAAGTGTCCCTAATTTGGCCATTAGAAATATGATATTGTAGCCTCCTTATAGCACTAACTGAAATGATAAGGTATTGATATTCCATGGATAAGTTATTAGCACTTCATTATGTAGAGAATAGCAGTTCATATACTGTTTGTTCATATTTAAGATGATATTTTGAAAACCCTTTCTGAACTAGGTCGACCAGGCCAATCAGTCAAAGCCAGGAGTGGAAGAAAAAATGTTGTTTAAAACTGTGCAGTTTTAAGGCACAGAGGAATAACATCCAAACTCTGAGCAATCATTTGTTACAGAGCAGTGATTTTTATACAGAAACTGTTAATTGCTGATTGCATTCTTGGTAAAAACATTATTATCTCAAAAACTATTTGAATAAGTCTATTCTTAATTCCCTTAGGTGCTTTACACCTCAGTTAGATTAATATGGATAAAACCATGTCACAAAAAAAAGGAATATATGTGAATATTCCTACAATAACTACCTCAGGTTACTTATCTAGTAGACTCCAGTAATACAACAAAAAACACCTATAATCTAATCATATCAATGTAATAGCCAAATATCACTACTTAATACACTATATAGAGATAATATTTTCTAGATCTAATATATCAAAGCAACACAATGAATATTCTCAAAGCAGTGCATTATTGAGAGCAGCAAAAGCCCTTCATATAGGTACTAAGGTAATCGTCATATCTGCAAGGCATAATCTTGGGATTACCACAATGCAGGATAACACGTATTAAAAATTATAAAAGCAACCAGTGCCTAAAGTGAATAGTGTAAAATAAAACAATGAAACAAACAAACAAAACAACTACAGACTGTAACAGCTACACATCGCTATATAAAATATATGCTCCTGTGGTATGCCTGTTAGGGAACTTTGCAATTCAAATTAGAATACATAAAGATATTACTTACCACTTTAATTTTATAAGATTTGTAAGATTTAGAAATGCCTCAAAGAGGTTTTCCAGATACTTCAAAATTATGGCCATTTCTGATCTATCTTTAAAAGGGTCATTTTATCCCATCCACCCAAAGCCTATGATGCAAAACAGGGTGGCAATCATGACCACAGTTCCCCCATAGTCATTGTCTTTTTTTTCGACTCTCCTAGCTGGTCAATGAGACTTCTGCTTCAGTCAGAGGGCTCTTTACTTTGACAGAGGTAGGCAGGGGTATGAGCATCTGCTTGGGGCCTGAACAGTTGATCTTTCCACTCCTTTATCCAATCCTCCACACCAGGCACATAGACAGAGACTGCACATATTTCACATGATTCAAAATCCTATTTGATCTTTGTCTAACAAAAACCCTTTCCAATGGATAGGTGGGGGTTTACTGTACACAAGCTCAAAGGGGGAACAGCTATATGGGTTGTAAGGGGCAATACGGATACGGAACAGGACGAGTGGAAATACATCTTGATGAGTCTTCAGGATGAGGTTGATTATTTTCACCTTGCTACTGGACAGTAGGTGCCAAGCAGTGTGTAGCTTACATTCAATGCCAAAGGTTGTTGCTGTTTTTTGACCACTTCTGCAATGAAGGCCAGCCCATTATCATCACATATATAGTTGTGAGCATACGAGCCGTTGCTCACGCTTGCGGGCTCGCGCAGCAAGCCAGCAAGAACTGCGTCCCTCGCAAAGCGAGGGACGCAGTTCCCCACAAATGCGGGTCCTCGCGAAGCGAGGGGCCGCATTTGCGGTGGTGGAGCATCCCAAAGTCCCCGCAAATGCAGATCCTCGCGAAGCGAGGGTCCGCATTTGCGGAGGTGGAGGCTCCAACGTCGGCTGTGTTAACACACACACAAGTTTTTAACAAAAAAAATCTCAAAGGGGCCTCACACCTTGTTACACACACACTGCGGCCGAGGGCCTCAGTTGCTGGCAAATAATCACAAAAACGACATAAAAAGCTTACCCAGGACCTCTGAAACTGAAGTTACACCTCCATTGAAGTCTAAATTCCCGAGTTCAGACACACGAAAATCCCGAAAGCGAGAGAAAAAATGGCCGCCGGAAAAAAATGAAAACGAGGCTGAAAGACCCAGGACCGCCCAGCAACCTACAATTTACCCAAGAAGGGATCCGAGATAAGCTCGGAAACCCGGATTAACCGCAGGGGATCCGAGATAAGCTCCAAGCCCTGCATTAACCCCACATTAACCATCACAGTGGGGGTCCCGATTGCACGCGATCAGGGACTCCCGCTGCAATCAAAATTCTAAATTCCTGCGTTACAGGTCCGTAAAGGACTGTAAAGGTCCTTAAAGGACCCGTTGTAAAAGAAAAAAAATATACACTGTCACCCTGTCAATCATGGGGGTCAATACAGACCCCATAAAATCCTCATTAACCCTGTCACTCATGGGGGTCAATAGAAACCCCCATAAGCCCTTCATTAAGCCTGTCACTCATGGGGGTCAATACAGACCCCCATAAGCCCTTCATTAACCCTGTCACTCATGGGGTCAATACAGACCCCCATAAGCCTCTATTTAACCCCATCAGTCCCATAAGGGTATATTAACACCATTATGGGCCCGTTACAACACTACATTAACCACATAAGTGCCATGATGGTCCTCAAGGACCATCATGACACTAAGTATAAACACTATACTGCACTATACCACCCCCAATAAAACATTAAAGATCAACTAAACACCCTCTACACTAACCTATTAACATCTACACTACCTACCCCCTATTAACCCCCACCACTCTAATTACAGAAAATAAAAAAGACTAAAGTCACACAAAAATTCTAAATTACATGAAATAAAAAACCTAACTCACAAAAAGAAATAAACTACATTACAGAAAATAAAAAAACCTAAGTCACAAAAAATAAAAAAAGGAACATTACAAAAAAGAAAAAAACAATACACCCCCCCTGACTACACAAAAAAAAAAAATACACACCTGAAAAGGAAATACATCAAATACAAATACATATAATACAAATACATACAATTACAATACAATTACATAGAATTACAATACAATACACCCCTATCTAATATACATCACACAATCTATCTAAATAAATAGCATAATCTAATATACATGCTATCTATATAATAATACATTCCCAATCTATCTAAATAAATAACACAATTTAATATACAATACATCCTATGCTATCTATATAAAACGCATACCCCTAGCTAACATACAATAAATGCTATCTATATATTAACTAATCTAAGTCTAAGCTAAAATAAAAAAAATTATATACTTACATCCGCACTCCCGGACATCCCCGACGCTAATGAGGCTCCAGGAGACTTTTCCCGAAGAAAACAAGCAATGGCGCCTTATGATTGGTTGAAAACGATGTCTATCAAATTCACCCAATCAGGAGGCGCCAATGTGTGAACCAATCACAAACGGATACACCTTAAAATACCACTCTGATTGGATAATGCACCGTCAATCTTTATTTAAACCAATCACAAGGCGCAGATGCCTTCAGCCAATCACAATGGAATACACCCCCACAGGGTGATTGGTTGGAGCCTCTGAGCATTCTGATTGGTTGCACTGACAATAGCCAATCACAATGGAATACACCCTCACGTACTGATTGGTGAAGGATTTGCGCATTCTCATTGGCTATTGTTAATATCAATCAATATTACAGCCAATGGGAAGGCGCAGATGTCTTCACCAATCAGTACGTGGGGGTATATTCCATTGTGATTGGCTGATGGCAATAAAGCCTTAGGATTGGTTCAAATAAAGATGGACAGGTGTGTTATCCAATCACCGTTGTATTTTGGGGTGTATACTTTTTTCATTGGTTCACAAATGGGGTCTTCTCATTGGCTGAATTTGATAGACAGCCTTTTCAGCCAATCAGAAGCCGCCATTGCCAATTTTATTCTGGAACACTCCATAGGAAGGTCATTAGCGTCGGAGACATCCGCCAGGGTGGATGTGTGTCGCTTTTTTTTTTTTTTTTTTCTTCATGCGAGGAGGCCGGAGACATCGCGGAAAGGTAAGTATAATGTAGATTGTGTTTATTTAAATTTGGTTTATGTTTACTAATGTAATGTTTTTTTTACAGGAGTATCGCCGGACAAGACGCAAAGATGGACGACGGAACATGGAGGACGTGACATGCTGGGACGTGACATGCTGGAACGGGACATGCTGGAAAGGTGAGAATAATATTTAGAATATTTAGAATGTTTAGAATGTTTAGGTATTTCATGTAAAGGTGTTGTATTAATTTTTTTAATCTTTTTTACCGTAGGTTGCTTATCTGAAGAAACATCTCAAAGGTAAGTAAGTGGTCTTAAATAATTATTTTATTGTAGCTTACAATTAGGGTAGCTATATATATATAGATAACATGTATTGTATATTAGATAGATAGGGGGATGTATTATTAGATAGTATTGTATATTAGATAGTGGGATGTATATTACATTATATAGTGGCATGTATATTAGATAGTGGCATGTATATTAGATACTGGCATGTATATTAGATAGTGGCATGTATATTAGATAGTGGCATATATATTAGATAGGGGTGTATTGTATTTTATTTAATTGTATTGTATTTTATTTAATTGTATTGTATTGTATTTTATTTAATTGTATTGTATTGTATTATATGTATGTATTATATGTATTTCATTTTCAGGTGTGTAATTTTTGTAAAAAAATTGTAGTGAGGGGGGGTTGTAATGTATTTTTTTATTTTCTGTAATGTTCCTTATTTAATTTTTTGTGACTTAGTTCTTTTTTTTTGGGTTCTGTAGTGTACATTTTTTATTTTTGGTGATTTTATTTTTTCTTATTTTATGTAATGTAGATTTCTGCTTTTTGAGGAATTTAGTTACTTGAGGCACACAGTACACTCACATTGTGTGACAAACAGCATTTCAACACTTTCTTTTATTGACGGGCAAGTCGCTGGTTTCCAATATCCATGGATGGACCATAATTAAGGATGAAATCTGGTAACAGTTGCTTGACCACTTCTCTCGCCTTCTCTGTTCTGCATGGATATACCTCTATCCATCCTCAAAAGGTATCCAAGAGGACCAGGAGGTATCAGTTTCTATTGCACTTTGGTTCTCTGTGAAGTCCACTTCTCAAAAGTCAAATTGGGTGATTCCTTTTCTTTGTATTCCAGATGGTTTACTCCAATAAACTCTGGCAATGTTTTTTGCACAGGTAACACATTTTCGACAGTTCTTTTGGTATATTGAATAATCAGATGTTTCCTAGAAAGTCCAATTAGGGCTTCTGTGCCCAGATGAGAAGATCTATGTAAGGCTTCTAGAACTGTGGGTGCCACATGTCCTGGTATTAGTACCTTCTCGATGAAAGTAACATATCAGTATTCCTGTAAGACTGCTGCTTTACCTCATTAGAGTATAGTGGATATAATGATTCCAGGGGGATATTGGGAATCAGGATACAGATTCCATCTGTTACATGACCCCCTTAAGTAGCTTGTTTGGTTGCTAGGTCAGCTCTTCTGTTCCCTTTTCTGATCTAGGAGTCATCCTTTTGATATGCCCTGCAGTGGACTACGGCAGTCTCTTTTGAGGCCCATATTTCTACAAGTAGACTTTGTATTTCAGGAGAATACTTGGCATGCTTGTTTGCCTCCATTAACAGTCCTCTTACCTCTCCTGCAAATAGACTATTGTCCAAACAACAATCTATTTATGATCCCACTGGAAATTAGCTTACAAATGCAAAAAGAGTATTTAATTAATGTGTTAATGCTTTCTTCAGAAACACCTTCAATAGGGCAAATTACCCTCTGTCGAGTTATGTACTACTTACAAATATCCCCAAATAACCCCCGCCCCCTGATCTTATTAATCAGTTGCTTAATCTCTCTCCAATCATTTTTAGCACTTATGATTACTTCCTTAAAATCATACATGGACCCTTAATTTTCCAGAGATATTGATTACTTTCACAAATGTAGTAACTTTTACATGATTGTTTACAGTATGTGTATCTGTGGATAAGTACTGTTGAATCAAGACAAGATAACAAATGTGTTTCCCAAATGTAGAAGTTAAAATTATCTATTCATTGTATAATGCATTGCAACAAAACAACAATCCAGTATTTTCTACTATAAAATATATCTCTTTGAAGCTCACAAATAGGGACCTGTCAGAAATTAATTTGAACACTTCTGCAATTTGTAATCAGGGCTCACTCCTAGCTCTCAATGTTCCTGCTTCAAAGTCATTTTCTCTCTTTAATAAAATTAACATTTAACAAAACAGAACTAGGTGAACGGAGTAATATTCAAAAATGTAATCTTACTCTCCCCAAAATACACGATTTTACAGAATCAATTTTAATAGAAAAATACATACATTTGAAAATAACTGGCAATATAGCTACAGTGCATGATAATTTTTCTTGGATATTGCAAATTACATTATTTATATAATAATGTAATAAATTACTTTAAACAATAGATTGTATTAATATATTTTTTTTACCCATTTAAGTTTTTCTCTTTTTATTCTCCTTCCTCTCTCCTCCTAACCACATTCCTTCTTTTCTTATGTTAAAGTTTGCGTCTGCTCCCGCTTCAATCCTTAAATAGTAAGGAAATAGAAGAGGAAAATGTATAATATCTTTTCTCCATATATTAGAATATTAAAGATATGATTTGAATAGTTTAGTACTTTTGAGAATAGAGTTTTTTTTTTTTTATGGGTTAGGTTGTGGCCCTTTAATAATGAGATATAGTTGTAAGATTAAGTATAATAAGATTCTAGAGGGAAACAACCATACATTGAATTACGAAAGGCAGAACACAATAGAATAAATAGTGTTGTCATATTGTTTCTTAAGTAAAGAGAAAAAGAAAAAAAAGAAAAAGAAGAAGTGTAATAACACATGAAGAAGGAAAAGGAACAAAAATAATAAAGGAAGATAGGGGAATTGGGGGGAATATATCTCTCCTCGATTTCAGTTACTTGGATAAAGAATAAAATGTTAGTACTTAAAAGAATTAGATAAAAGTTACCTCTTGATTTGTACTCCATAGTCGATGCCAGGGCTCCAAGCCACTCCCCCATCTCATCTATTAGGTGGACACTAGTGGGTGCTGATTTTTATCATAGAGTAATAATATGTGTATCGGCAAGAAGATAAGTGATTCTTTTATTGATTAGAATGTGATTTAATTTATTTTTAATAGGTTAGAGACTGAAAATATCTGAGGGCCACAGTTTAGTTATATGGCTTTTGGTGACAAGAAATTGTAGTAAAATATTTTGAGGAGTTGGGGGATGATATCCCTAAAAGACAGTTTTCAGTATCAACAGTCACTTGAATAAATCTGAGGCTAGATTTAATATTTCTTTCCAAAGTGCTTTAGGGCAAGTCTACCATATGTGAATTAACGAGCCAATGTGCCAGTGCCTAGACATTACCTAAAGCAGCAGGGATTGATAGAGGTTGTCCGTTTATGTAACTTCTCAGGGGTAACATATGTTCTATGTAGAACCAAAAGGGAGGTTTCTAAAATAGTATGATTTAAGGAGCCTCTAGAGATGTTGGACCATGATTCTTGCCAAATCTTTTGATCCCAAGTTTGATTTAGGTCATTTTCCCATTTGATCATGTATTGGAATTTGTGACCTGAAAGGACTGAGTTAAAGATGTTGCATAGCATGCCTGTAGTTCCTTTTCTTAGGGGATTATCTTCGCATATTTGGGTAAGCCAATTTGAATCAGGGTCTCCTAGGTTTTTTTTTTGTTTTGTTTTTTGGTTATGGTGATAAAATGTTTGATTTGGGAGTAGCTGAAATGTCCTTGAATGGGAAGGTTAAAATTATCGAGTATCTGGTTATACGGTAAAATGTCGCTATCTTTTATCCAGGAGCCAAATCTATCAAGATTTCCAGGTAAATTCATTTTTGTTGAGTCCCACAGGGAATGAGGGATGGGGAAAGATTGGCGTTAGATTAGACATTTTGGGCATAAGTTTATAACAATAATTTGCCCATGTCAAACACAAAAGAGAGTGTTTGGTGATAGAGTTTGAGTTATTTTTTTAATTGGGAAAGGGGCTGAGGGAGCCAAATACTGTTAGGGAGTAGGGATGCATGAGGTAATTTTCAATAAATGCCCAGATTAGCTGATGTACAGTAGAGTGGATGAATGGAATAAAGGCTAATTGTGCTGCTTTATAGTATAGTTTTAGGTTAGGGCAGGGCAGGAACGTCTACCTGTAGACTTGTGCTTGTAAATAATGGATCTGGCTACTCTATGGGGATTCATTATTCCATATTAATTTAAATAATGTTGATTAGAAGTTATCTAAGTATTTATAGTTTATAGGGAAGGGGAGTGTCTTGGATACATTTTAATATACCTGGGAGAATATTCATCTTTATTGAGTTAATTTGACCTAGCCAGGAGATTGGGGGGTTTGACCATTTATGTATATCAGATTCGAGTTTCTTATATACGGGAATACAGTTAGCTTTATATAGATTGTTTAGTTTGGCTGTAATATTACCTCCTAAATATCTAATGTGGGCTATCAGCAAGGAAAAACTACAATTAAGTTTTATGATTTCCTTTTCTAGGGTAGACATATAGAAGTCAAGGGTCTGTGTGTTTTCTGCTTTCACTTTTAGGCAATATAAATTACCAAAGTCCTCTAATTTTTTCATTAGGATTGGTATATAAGTGGTAGCTTTGGTTAGGGTGCAAAGGATCATCTGCAAATAAACTACATTTGAATTGGTGTAGTCCTATGTTGACCCAGTGAATATCAGAGTTAGAGATCTGATTGATTGGGGAAGTGGTTCACTTGCTAATATGAAGAGAAGGGGGATAAAGGACAGCCTTGTCTAGTTCCCCCTCTGTATATTAATGTATACTCTCTCTTTGCCTGGTCATTTTAAGGATGTTTTGGGGTAGCTGTAGTAAGTCTTAATTAGGTTTATAATTTGGCATTTAATGCCAAATTTGGATAAAACTGAGTATGGATAAGGTCATTCTACTGGATCAAATGCCTTTTCAATATTTAGGGCCAATAAATATGCATGTATTCTAATAGGAGTTTTTTTAGAACACCCACTAAAAGTGCATAAC
This sequence comes from Discoglossus pictus, assembly GCA_027410445.1. Classification (NCBI taxonomy): domain Eukaryota; kingdom Metazoa; phylum Chordata; class Amphibia; order Anura; family Alytidae; genus Discoglossus; species Discoglossus pictus. The sequence continues at coordinate 77,731,241 of CM050164.1, read as the reverse complement.
ATAATACATTTTAGTTTTTTTTTGTGGGGAAAAGGAAGTACGTACTATTTACATTTTATTTGCATGTATTCAGAAACAACGGCGCACACAAATTAAAAGCATTTAAAAGGAAAGATGAAACACCCTTTGTATAGTAAGGTATTAGCAAGGATCTTATAATTTCAATGACTATAAAATCTATTTCCCTTCAATTTGGGATAAAGATCTTGCTAGTTTGGTAAGTAAGTCAAACTGAAAAAGATGGACGCATCCCAAGAACAAGAACGCCAAATCAGCCACAGACGCGTACCACACATTAGGTGCCATTTTACAACACTAACTTACACAATGCGGAAGTACACAGCTACTATTTACACTACACACTGCACACATTGCTGATACTTACACAGCAGCTCCACAGCCCTCAAAACACACATTGTATGCTGCAGCAACATCCAAACAGATTGCCAGCTCTTCTGCACAATTCTTCCTGCAGATATTGCTTCAAAATAGGTAAAGTATATTCATGTATTATTTTATTAATTATTTCATTAGCATAAGCAAAAAAAAAACAATGCTCGTAGCACACAACAACCAACAGCCTCGCAATGAGCGCCGAAGGCGAGGCTCGCAATGAGCGCCAAAGCATCTTGGAACACCAACAAAATTTACCTCCCTTACAATCTTATTGCCGTCATTTTTTGACGGGCAAGTCGCTAGTATGGAATAAATCCCACCTGATCTTTATGTATAAACTTAGCTAGAAGCTGAGATATACTGTTGGCCATACGTTTAGTTTGGATTTTAATGTCTTCATTCATCATTTTTGACCTCAAGAGGATTTCGGCCTCTTTTGGGGAAGAAGACCATTTCTGCTAGTTCAGGGGATGGGATGGCCATCTAGGATTGCAGTGAATAGGTTTGTTAAATGAGGTGAGAGGAGATATATACAATTTTTGTAGTAAAGATTAGTAAATCCATCTGGGCCTTGAGATTTGCCCATCTGTATATCTCAGAGTTATCCTAGATCAAATTACACAATTTTATAGGATTAAACCACAATTTCCTATAATCAGGTGAGTCTAACACATCACCTGATCTAAATAACAGGGTGCTACTTACTCAGATCCTTTTCTCTGTGGTTTTACATAGTTGAACAATTATACATATAACATTTACCATTACATTTGTAAAAATATGGCTTATATACAGACAACTTTTAACATGACTTCAATGTGTATTTTATAAATATAACTTATTATATACAACTGTAAGAAATCTAGTGTTAATAATTTTTTATAGCAATTGTATAGACATTATACCTCAGGTCTTTTTATTATTCTCACAAATATATATATATATATATATATATATATATATATATATATATATATATATATTATAGATGTGTATAAGTTAGCTAGCTATATGTGTATGTAATTAGCTAAAATCCAAGTCTGTGTGTGGGAAAGGACAACAGGTGTGAGTAGCCCTGCTTAAAATAACTCAGAGAATCACAAATGTCTTATTTACAGTAAAAACAGCAAGTCTTAGGTGTACATTTGTAGACAGCTGAATACAAGACTCTAGATGGGTGTATATGAGTGTAATGTTACCACCTGTATAGACACCAACAGTCTAATTTCAACTTATAGCCATGTATGACGTATAGAGAGGGTGGGTCATGAGCTACAATATGATATAAAAAGCCAAGAATCTTTGGAAAAGGGCAACCAGTTGGCAACCAGTTGGCAACCAGTTGGCAACCAGTGGGCAACTAGCAGGCAACTAGCAGACAACCAGCAGAGGTACCAGTTGGCCCAGGTTGAAGGAGCCTTCATGCAGTCCAGAGAGAAGAGTGCCAGATGAGCCCAGCTGAGCAGATCCTTGTCCTGACCAAAGAGAAACCTGATGGAGGCTGAACTTCCAAAACTGACCACAAGTGGTATTATCCTGTATCTTTATATTACATAATGTAGAATTCATATCAGTATTATATTTGTAAACATCGTCTTAATACTTCTTGTCTGTTATCTGTTTTGTCTAAAACCCATTGTGTAACCGTATATTAATTTATGTAAAATATATCTTTTAATTATAAAACTTATTCATATGTTAGTTTATTGATTTGTCCAAAAGAACTTATTACTTGAAGAAATTATACATTAATTATTTAGTTATTAGTTAATTTCTTACACATTGCAATACTTTTAACAACACAATATAATCATAGGATCCAAAATTCTAACCATTTATCTTGTTTAATGAGTTGATATTGGAGTCAATCCTGCCTAGATAACGTAAGCAGTCTGGACCTTTTTCAGACTACATCCCTTTTCTACTAGGGTACTCTTTTCAACACACACACATTAAGGGGTACACCCAGAAACCTTAAACTGACCTCCTCCCTTGGTGAGTTACTACACCCATTCTTAAGTACCTTTCCTTCGGTCTACAAGGCCTTGTGGGAGAGTCTCTAAAAAATCTCACTTTATTCTAATCCTCAACCCCTCATTTCTCTGTTTAAAAAATGGCCTAGGAATTTGCAAGAAGTTTCACATCCTCTCATTTCTTTGTTTCAGGAAATGACATAGGAATTTATGAGGAAAACAACACTCTATTCTTTTTCCCCTAAACCCCCACTTCCCGGTTTAAAAAATTGGCTACAAATTTATAAGGGAAATTAATAAAGGGTTGCTGTGAAGACTGTTGACTAGCATGATCCCACAATCAACATAGACCTCACTGTTTGCCGAGATCTAGGACTTCACTAAGTGCTGTCCATCCCAAAAGATACTTCCGGAACCAGCTTGAGGTATTGCAATCAGTGCTGCCCAAGGCCCTCTCAACACAATGTTCAAAAAGAACTGGCATACACCTAGTTACCTCTGGATCAGTTAGAAATATTATGGTTAAAAAAAATCCTTTCTCCCCTGGGTTGACCAGGCCAATCAGTCACAGCCAGTTTTAAGGCACAGATCAGTGGGTTTCATACAGAAACTGTAAATTGCTCATACATTTGTTAAATGTTCATTGTATAGTTCACCTTGCAATAAGGCATCTATTTGACCATCTGGGTGCTGTATGTGCTGTACTTCCTGCTACAGCCCAAACAAGATATGAAGAGCTCCAACCTAAAGATCAAGGGGGACACAGAAGTTTCCAAGTTATGTCTTCTCCCAAAACAAGATTAACTTTTTTATAATAATAAATTAAAAAGTTGCTTACACTTATCTTTGTTACTTAAAAGTTATGAAGTCTAAGCCATTAACACACCATCAGCCCCAAATTTTACCTGCATCCTGGTTTCAGAAGGCCTCACTGGTTACTCTGAATTCTGGGAGTTTCAAACACACCATCAGGTATGGAGAAGACCTTGAAAGCTGCATCTTCCCAGGAGCAAATATATTTTATTAATATTTCTACTATATGCTTGTTATTATATTTGATGACATAGAATTAGAACATTAGTTTAAACTCTTACAAATGTTCAATTTATCTTGCCTGGCTTTCCTCCCACTTCCCCCTTTTATGGCCTGTATAATTTGCCTAGATCTCCTCCTTTCCACATGTCTTGGCATTTCATTTATGCTAACTGTTCTCTCTCTCTCTCTCCCCCTCTCTCTCCTCTCTCTCTCCCTCCCTGTTCTATTGGTCCCTTATACCATATTTTTCTTTTCTTTTAAGCCCCAAATTTTACCTGCATCCTGGTTTCAGAAGGCCTGGGAATTCTGGGAGTTCTGCCCTCCCTCCCTTCCCCTCACCCTCCCACCCATTTCTGAATAAATATATAGTGAAATGGCAATCACCTGACTTTCCTACTTGCATATATTATCTCACCACTAGGGGCAGACAACATATTAAATGCTAGAGCCCTCACCTCTGTTCCTTCTCTCTCCCTCTAAATGAAAAACCTTTCTAACTTTCACTTCTCTTCTGACCCTTTTTATTCCTTATCTGTTTAATCTTTCCCTGATTTCTGCCCCTTCCATTCCCTTTAGATTGTAAGTGGCGAGTTTTCAGTCTTCTAGGATGCTTTGGGAAAAAGCACTTTCTGCAAAGATTCTAAGCTCAAAACAGGGTCCTCCATTTTTGGAAGGTTGTTAATGCTGTATTTTTCCCTGTTTTATCCCCTGTATTGCGCTACGGAATATGTTGGCGCATTACAAATAAATGTTAATAATAATAATAATTAAATGCGGCTTTTCTCTTCATCAGCTCAAAACTGACAAATGTGCAGGGACAGAGCTAGTGAATTGAGGGGCTCCCTCATAACTTCTCTTTACAAGGCTAGTGCCCTTAGGAGTCAATAAAACAACTTTTGTTTCATTAATCCTTTACTAATGTGTATTATTTGCTAAATGATGTATTGTTATACCTATGTTTTACTGTAGACCAATGGTATGGAATATGTTGGCTGTATATAAATAAAGAGATTATATAAATAAAGAGAAGACTAGGGTCAAAATAGTCTGCCTATCTACTTAAAACTGTAAATACAATTAGTCCTCAGATTGCCATGGTGTAAATCCTAGGCATTCTTATTATTATGCATTTTTTGTCTCTATGACTCCTCATTTAAAGCAGTGCTTATTCAACTTTAATCTACAATCAGAGTGCTGTTTGAGGAACAGCCATTCTCTTCAGCTCTCGAAGTATGTGATGTATGCTAATAATTATTATTATGGTTTTAGTGGTTTCCAAATCTATCCTAAGTGACCACCAGCAAGCCAGGATTTGTGCATTTCCCTAGCAGAGCACAGGAGTATCAATTAGTAGTTCCTTCATCTTGACTGAGTAGCCTGATAAAATGTGAGGATATCCTCAAAACCAGTTGTTGGTCCCCAAGGAAAGCGTTGGGAACCACTGCCTTGCCTTTGAAGTCTCCTATACATTTCCTATCATTACAATTTTAGCTCCTGGATACAAATGTGTTTACTGCTCCTCTAATAACAACATATTATGAATATGCCTTGTTGGCCCTAATGATTGATGTGCATTTTGTCAATCTAAACAATAAGTCAATAGGACAATGTAACCTATGAAATACTAATGCAGATTTACCCTTTTAATACATTATCATCAAAATACTAAAAATCTATATAGTACTGTAAATGGGAAAAAAACATTTTGTGATTTAAATTCCTCCTAGTTGCAAGGGTGTGTAATTCATTGCATATTGGTGGTAATGAATGTATCAGAGAAGCTGGAGTTCATTGATTTTCATTCCTGACATCTCCTGACACGCACAGACTGGCCATATTGATCGATTGAGGCGTATCACTGCCATCAAAAGAAGACCGGTACAATTAGAAAAAAATCACCAGCTACTGAAATGAGAGATGAATATATTTCTAAATAAAGTTAAAGGATTTAAGACACCTATATATTGCTAATATTGTAGAAAGTGACACAACAAATGATCCAGTTAATATAGAAATCAAACTTACACCTATACATTTTCCTAATTGCATTTGTCATTTCAAATTGTGGAAATGTTCTTTAACTGAGCTTGAAAGCATACATCTTCTAGAAAGGACCTCCATCTCTCTGTCTTTAGCTCTTACAGTGGGGGTGATATGAGGAACCTGCCCAGTTGGTATAGATTAGAATAATGATAAGACTGTACAAACTAAAAGCCTCTGTTCAATCAAGCAAGGCCATAACTACCGATTTAGAAACAGCCAATAGTAAATGAGACCGTCATCATGATGTCAGTAAAACATGGAGGTTTAACGTCAATCAATTAGTATTTAGAAGTCTGATATGTGATCAGACTCTCAATCTGGCAATGTACAAAATAATAAAAATGAATGACGATACTGTTCTAGTTCATGTGGGTTGCCTGACGTGTATTAACTCCTTGATTACTAAGATCAATATAAAACAGAAATAAATAGTAAAAAAAAAATGTGATTGCAGATTTCCGAGCTTGAGACTGTTAATTAATTAATGCTAATTTCTTTCATTGCTTTCCCCGTCTTTTAAAGTGCTGTATTGATTTTTTATTTGCATTTACAGTGCTACGATCAGGTGTTTAACCCCCTAACAAGTCCTATCTGGTACTCTTAAGATTTTCATCTACATTTGGCATTTATGGTGTGAAAACAATTGCGTGCTTGAGGGATAGTAGCAATTGTAGCGATTTGCGAATGTAACATTAACGGGCTTGAAAGATCAAAGGCTTAGCTGGGTCGGAGTTACGATTTTAATAACCGCAGGGATTTTCATTTGAGGGTAGCTACAAGACGCCAATTGAATAGTTTAATTAGTTTACAGGCTACAGTACGGGCTCCAGTAACTTACAATTGCTCAATTGAATAGGGGCCCAAGACAGGTAAGGATGGTGTACCATAAAGCTCAGACATTAATAAGGGATTCACCAGCCCCACCCAACACACTGTAAAGTGTTAGAAAAAAGGGACACCTAAGGCTTTATTTAATACCTACCCCATGGTAAAGGGATGGTTGAGGTGAAGAGATCTTATACTACTCGAAACTCATTGTCCCCTTCCAAACCAGGCATGACATTTCCTCTCACGGGTGCATGCATCCTCCGCTTTTAACATCTGGAGTTGTACTGAAGCTTTGACAAATCTTTTGACGCTATGAAAAAGCTTTGACAAGAAGTCCAATGTCTTTTTGAAGGACCTTGCAAACTGAGCAATGTTACAGCCATAAGGAATCAATTTAACAGGTCCATGGTGAAACATTTACCATGATATTATTAAAGGGACATGGGATGTTTCAGGATTTCACTAGGAAATAAAACATATACCTATGTATCATTTTACTTTTGTGTATTTTATTTTATTAAGAAGTGCTTAAAATAGCTCATGAAGATGCTGTATTTCTATGTACTGGGGTTGCCCTGTCTTATAGCAACCAATCATAAGCAATATTCTGCAGCATACTTCTTGAGAAGGGTCATTGACAGGCTAATTTGAAACACTGCACTTCACACTCTGTAGTCATGAGCCACAGAAACTACAGAAGGCAGACCCAAACCGATAACAAATATGTGATTTTAGGCAAAAAAAAAAAAACACTTCTTAAAAAAAACAAAGTACATAAAAGTAAATAGATAAATAAGTATATTATATTTCTAGCGAAATTTAAAAACTTTCCATGTCCCATTAAGCCCTTAATCCCTTTCTATTTAATTTAAATGAGTACAAAATAACTTTAATAATGAATGCATATAAAGTATTTTCAGGAGAAGATTTACTTTTACTGTAATAATCCATATAAAGAATTTTAGAACCTGATGACAGCTCACATGGCTCTCCTGTCATTCCTGAAATGTGCAAAAAAAAACATGAAACGAATCCCCTGTACAAAAAGTGCAAGTTATAGTGTAATCAGACATACTACTTATCAACAGTGGTGTGTTTCTGCAGAGACCCACATGGTTTAGTATAGCACCTTTTCAGGACACTGCAGCTTACCTCAAATTGCTGATACAGTTTTACAAAGTTGGTGCAAATTCATAGAACTGTATATATATATATAAAGACATTTATATCTAAAAGTGTAGCTTATATTTCCTGACATAACATTCAAGCACAGATACACCTGTATTTTTGTCTAGGTTGTGTTCTTGATCTGAAGTTTGACATAGTTTGACTGTAATACCCTTAGATTGTAAGTTTGCGAGTTTTCAATCTTGTGTCAGGCCTTGGAAACAAGCTCTATGTACATTTGATTTTATGCTCGAAAACAGGGCCCTCCATTCTTTACAAGGTGTTTAATTTGTTTTCTGCTATGTACTCAACCCCTGTACAGCGCTACGGAATATGTTGGCGCGATATAAATAAAGATAATAATAATAATAATAGTAAAGTTTGCAGATCCTGAATTAAAGTAAAAACTTCACAAGGATTGCGTATATGCACAGTATCGGAGAGCCATCATGGAAGTCCCTGGAAGCAGACCTGCAACAGGTTAACAGAAGGGAACCCTTGACACAGGAGAGCCTTTACGGTGCCGGCTGTGGAGTGATGGGATGGCCTGCAATGGTGGGAGCTGCTAGACCCACCTCTCTGCAGCAAGGGCGCCATGTGTCAGTCTACAGCCGGACAGCAAGGAGACACCCATCCTCCCTTCCCTAACTTAACATTTAATCAGAAAGTTTTAAGAGTTTAGAGGGAATGTTATAAAAAAAAAAACTTGTGTATGGAATTGTATTGGCATGTAAGTTAATTTAAAAGTAAAATAATTTATTGTGGAATTTATATGTCACAGCGGCTGATGGGGGAGTTGCCCGGCCCAGTGGTAAAAAGGGGTCATCCCTACCCCTAGGAAGGTTGCTAATGGCAAAAAGGTGGGGCCCTAGGCACGTGCTTAGGGTACGGGGCCCTCAGGTTGGTTAACAAAGTGTTATGTTTATTAATAAAGCGTTGTGGACAGTTGTACCTCCAACAGGTGTTCTGCGTCTTTATTTTGGGGAAGGCACCAATAGATAATGACGGGTCATGTTAAATTTATGTGCCCATGCTACTGGAAGAAAAACAATAGCTCACAGTACAAATAAAATAAATATCAGGCAAGGACAGAACTAATTAATACAACTGCACATGTGAATCACCTTATTCCCCACTTATACCATCTTGACATGGTAAAGAATACACCTTATAAATACAATACTATATAAATGTAATTATTACACTTTTTTGGATAAGTATTGAAACTGAATGGAAATCAATGTATATTTTTATGATACATTTTAGCACATCCCTTCGTGGACATAGCAGGTCTGGGGCAGGCCAGTGAAGTCATGGGCTGCAGGCTCATTCATGCAGACAGCAATGCAAATTGTGCTGGGCAGAGTCTCAGACAAGAGGCCTGGGATCAGCAGGAGACAATAGCATAGACTACATTGTGCTGACTCTGGGTAAAAAGCTGGCATTAAGACCTGTTCCTCTGCTCTCTATATAAACCCCAGGGCTGGACGAGCAGAAATAGGCAAGTGCCAGATGGAGATCCCAGCAGTTCAGACTGAGCGAGGTGAGTGTACCTATTCAATCTGGAAGACCATATTCAATTCTGGATTTTTGGGGGAAAGATAGTCTAGTGTTGTTTTGCATATAGGTAAAAAATGTTTGTACCTCTGGTCTATGCAAAATATGCAATTATATAATTTAGGACAGAATGTAAAAATAGATATATACACTCCTACTCAAAAGTATGGAATCAGTAGTACATAGTACATAGTAGTACTACTGATTCCATACTTTTGAGCAATAGTGTATCTATAGCAATTATATAGTAAATTACATATATATATATATATATATATATATATATATATATATATATATATTTATTTATAATTATTGATGCAATAGAAATAAAACTATAAGGGATGTGGTATGAGCTGGAGTTAATATTTGATATAAATTACTAATTTATAATAAGATAGAATAAATATTTGATTTAGCATCATTGGTGTATCCTATAATGTGCTTTAAGGTTATCAAGATCTTGTGACAAAGTACTGAGATTCAGCTAATTTAGTTATGTTAATGTTATCATCCAATGTAATCAAGGAGAAAATGTTACAGTAAAGATATATAGAAAGAAACAAATATTCACCCTGCTTGATGAAAGGTTCAATTAACTATACACATATATCGTTAGTGTTTACTTCATGGTGAATATTGCCCAAACAGGACATCCATATTAGAGGGAAGATGTAGGTTCATTTTCCCAAATCCGTTTACAAAAAACAAATGGTTTTGAGGTCTTCTACCTTCTCATTTAGTTTTTTTTAGATATCAGCATTTAATGGGTGAACCTATAGCAATTCATTTGTATCTTTCTTTGACATAACTGCTGTGAGAATATTTATCATTCATTAAAATGTTAATAGATTTAAAGCCATGTTTGCTGATGTAAAATATGTAATATGTTTAATTCTCTTTAAGAAGACATCATTTCTGAAAAAATGGCCCAGACCAACCCGCTCCCTGCTCCTCTGGGGCCATGGAAGGTAACAACAGATTCACATCATGTATATGGGCAGGTTAAAAGCATATGGAAATGTGATTTATGAACACAGTTTAATACAAATTCTAATCAAATGGATCTTTTTTTTCTTTATAATGATCCAAAGGTGACACATAATAATGTCAGATTTTCTTGTTTTTATTCCAGTTTGATAACAACATTTGCACTGGGAATACAGGTCTGTGGGATCATCAAAAAAATAGTCACCCATCAACCTAATCTGTAAAATATATATTTTATATTTGTATCAAACAGCTGAAGATTAGTTTCACATCTGATCGTGCAGAACGTTTTTGGATTTTCACAGGATGTAATTCTCTATATAGAGTCAAAGTTGGGACACATTTCTGTTAAATTAAATTCAAAACTCATAGACTGAATTACATCATTATGACCAGTTCTATACCACTTCTAAGTATAAGGTTTAATTTTCATTCTATTAGATCACAGTTTATGACCAAGAAAACTTCCAAGGCAAGAGGATGGAATTTGCCTCTTCCTGTGCAAACATCATGGATTGTGGCTTTGACAACATTAGGTCTCTAAAGGTTGAATGTGGAGCGTAAGTATGCTCTGTGTGACTAAATTAGGGTACAGTGTAGTTAATAAAGCTGAAATCATCAGTCTAAAGTGGTTAGATTACGCCATGATACTTCTCTCACTATAATCATGACTGGAATTATCCAAAATAACTATACAGTTTTTCAGTCCTCAGATTTACTAATATGTGAAATTTACAAGGATTCTCCAAGATGTTGACCCTTAATACATCTGTCCCATGAGTTTAAAGATGCAGTAAATGATTTGCTTTTTCTAATAATGAAACTTTATATATGGTACCTATAGATTAAAGGGGAAGTTAAGCTCTTATATGAAATAATTAATGTATAGACGTTCAAATATATTTTTGTAAAATGTTAGTATTTGCCTTTATTTACTTCAAGGCTCCTATATATTATGTGGTGTGAGCTGCTGAAGAACACCGGACATGAAAGGAACTGTCACAGTTTAGAATTCAGCTGTAGTTTGATTGGCTGTAGCTGCCTCTTGAAATTTTGACCCAATTAGCTCAGCACTCTTTAAATTAACAATAAAAATAAACTTTTAAATTGCAGCTTATGCTCTCCACAAACATGGATAGTTTATTTACTCAAAGAGTAATCTTTGATAAAAAAGGAAATGTATTTTTAGGTGGAACCTGCTCTTTAAGCACCAAGCTATTAATATCCCACTTTTAAAAAGAAGAAATGTATTACATTTTTTATTTTTGTGGCGGGTGAGGCACACAGTAACATATAATCAGCTCTATACCACTTACAGAATAAGGGAGCTCATTTGAGCCACAAAAAGTCAATATTCAATACAAAACTCTATGCTACTTATACACGTTTCTATACCGCAGTAAAGTTGTAGTATCATTGCATTTGCAATGTCCTAAAATGTAAATTTATCACGTAAGTTATTGGTGGTAAACAAGTTTTGCAAATATGTTAACCCCACTGCAATGTTAAGAATGTTAATAAGCAGTAACGGATCATCTTCTATATGAAGTGCATTAGCTACTGAATAATGCAGAGATCATTTACATTGTGTCTGACATTTTTTGACATCCCTATTATTGATGTTCATACAGATGGATAGGATATGAGCACACAAGCTTCTGTGGTCAGCAGTTTGTTCTGGAGAGAGGAGAGTATCCTCGCTGGGATGCCTGGAGTGGCAGCAATGCCTATCACATTGAGCGACTGATGTCCTTCCGCCCAATCTGTTCTGCCGTAAGTGTGCCAAAACAATCTGTGTGCTCTTGATGCAAGAGTCCAAGAATATTATGACAAGCATATATTCCTGATGTTTATCGATTTTATATTTTTCCCTCCATTAACAGTTTTTCATGACTATACACAATACTACTGATACATGAATATCATCTCATAAAATTCCTATGGTTACTGTAGCAAAGGTACATAAAAAGAATATTACTTGTACCATCCAATAAATAGGACTATTCAAGAAAATCAGATATAATTTACTCTTGAAAACATCTTTATTTAAATTGTAATTAGAACTTGCTTCCTTAAATATAAGATCTGACTTGACATTAATCAGATTTCTGTTTGGTACTTGTCCTCTAGAACTCCTAAACCACTACAAGGGCAGCCCACTTAATGTTACCTAGTTTTGGGAACCACTAGGGATGATGGACAAAGTTTTTTTTCTATTATTGACTCTTGCTCCTCCCTGTAGAACCATAAGGAATCCAAATTGGTCATCTTTGAGAAAGAGAACTTCATTGGACGCCAGTGGGAGTTGTGTGATGACTACCCCTCTCTGCAAGCCATGGGCTGGTGCAACAATGAGGTTGGATCAATGAAAGTTCAGTGTGGCTCGTAAGTACAACAACAAATCTTATATCACTCATTCACTAATTAACCATTATTCCAATGAGGTTGCTCAAATATTCAAACTTTTTCTAATTACAATAAAATTTGTTCATCCACTGGAAACACCAATTTGCAAAAATTATTATTTATAGCCTTACAGAACTAATAATTTTACTGCCTAAGATCTCATAAAATGTAATTGCTTTATGCTAGAGCATAATGACTTGCTAGTGGGTACTCTAAATGAGAGTTAACATTTGTTAATAACTGAAAGTCTTACAATAAGCTCAAATAAACAAAGGAATTTTGTTTTAGATAATAAAATACATTTCAAATAAAATAATTTCAGACAAAAAGTGTGTGTTTATTCTTAGGTATATGTTTACCATTATCTCTTTCTTTCAGCTGGGTTTGCTATCAGTATCCTGGATATCGTGGTTACCAGTATATCTTGGAGTGCGACCATCATGGAGGAGAATACAAGCACTGGAGAGAGTGGGGCTCTCATGCCCAGACCTTCCAGATCCAATCTATTCGACGCATCCAGCAGTAAAGGCCCCAGATGCCCCTGTCACCTACTATTGCTGTGTTAGCGAGAGGTCACCACTCACAGGCTCACTATGGTGCTACCAATATCTTTTAGAGCAAGCAGAATCCTTTCTTGTACTGTGAATGCATGTTGGGAAAATTACTTCTTAATGGTACCAGCAGCTAAAATGAGAAATAAATGTCATTCAGACAAAAACAAACCTTGTTTGGCTTTTTTGTTGAGTCGGGGAGTATTTAATGTAAAATAACTTGAAAAATAATAATGTGCTTTGGAAACATATTTAAAAAGCATAACCAAAGATTCTTAAAATAGGAGTTCAATCAATGTACATAAAACACTATTAAAATATTTTACAAGCAGGCTTGGAAATGAGGTTACATGCAGAAACACACAATGTGCCCGGTCCTTAATTATGGATCTCAAACTTAGGGAAACTGGACCATTTATTCTATAGAGTGAAGTGATGGAGACCATATCTTTGCACATATGCTCTACAGGATAATACTGGAACTGATAGCTAGCTCAGTAGTTTGTTAACATTTAATTCTTTATAATATCTGAGCCAGCCTTTCACTTTTCACCTGCCCACCTAAAAACTATTCACAACTAAAAACTATTCACATCAAAAGCTGTGTTGGTCCTCTGAAAGGTATCACTAACACCCAACGTGCTGCTTAATTTAAGAAATCAGTTTTAAAAATAAATTGAAATAATACAAATGTGTTACAGTTTATAGTTCATTTACTTACTTGAATAAGAAAATTGTGGGGTATAAAAAGTTATTATAAAAGAACATGACTCCTTTTAGAGGCTAAGCAATGAATACTCTATAATTATTTGCATTATACTGAAAAAAGGGGTTAAAAGAACAGGCGACTTTAGCGCAGCACTGGGATGAAACAAACAGTATTAAGCGATGGAAAATCTTCAGTAGACCATTGTAGTGCTCATAATAATAACTGGTTAGAAATAAAATCATCATTTGAATAAAAAAAATCAGTATTTCTTTCAAAACTTAAAGTTTAGTTCTCTGGACTTCAGCAGATAATCTTGTCTTCTTCCCTTATGTCCAAAGGGATTGCATTCAAACCTTATTTGTCCCCTGGATACCTTACAGGAGTTGTAAGCTTCATTGCTAAGCTCAAGTGTAACTACAATTATCTTTTTTTTCTTCAAATACTGCTCTTATTTTTAATCAGTTACTAAGTAAACAAATGAAACTTTATTGTCTAATCACTATAGTGGCCCTTTAAGTGAGTTTGGCTCTATGTTTTCAGTATCCATCCTAATATGTATGGTCCCTGTTTTTCTCTTACATCGGTCCTTTCTGACCCACACCAATATCACATAACTAGCATCACTTCATTAACCATATGCAAATAATTAAAATATTTACAAGTAAGGGCAACGAAAAACGCAAGCACATATACACGATTGATTATTACTTGCATTCAAGACAGTGGAAGAGCCACAACACTGTAGGGCCCCCCCTGCTAACAGTAGTAGTCTGATTTTAAGGAAGTCTGTTAAAGGGTCTTTGAAATAAGTTTTTCTTTGATAATGTTTAACAGTGTGTTATACTGCTTTGAATGGATACCTGTCTTTGTGGGTTTGTCCATGTCAGCCAATGTGCAGCAATACAGCTGTATGAGTCATAAGTGCCTACCAATGAGATCTAGAATGATGCATACTCACTGCTCACACAGGGGCATTTCCTGTCAGTTTCCAATAAGTTTCAACAAGTTTTACTAAATGTTTTTTTTTCATAAAAAAATAAAATTCTCTTTTCAATGGATGACATAAATTTGCATTCTCTGTCCCTTTAAAGGTACATGGAAATGTCCCTGTCTTTAACTGTTTCTCATCGAACACATGCTGCTTATATCAGACACACACATTACACAGAGTCATTCTATAAACATACATATTTATCTTATTTAATAAAAAAAAATGGTTTCATCATAGGCACCTCATACTAGTCAGTTAATGTTTATATGGGGATTTTTTCATGCAAAACATTGTTCCCATACACCACTGATTCTCCTCTATCAGACACATTCATAATCTATAATACTTCCATATACCTTTAAGTTTTTAGAGGATAGGAGTTTACAATGATTTTGATACAATTCATTTTTTTTTAGAAAAGTGACATGTTATACTCAGGGCTGATCTGCACTTACATATATTTGTTTTCTTTTCTCAGACCCTACATGCATTTATCTTGTATAGAGTTATAAGGAATTATTTTTCAGTGTTGGTCTGTTATTGGAGCTCCAAAACATTGGTCTGCTCAGAAATGTAGTTCAAGATATACACATGCTGAAGCTTAACAATACAGTACTTGCTGAAAACATATAGAAACGGATCAATAAACTCAGATTTATTTATTCCCTAGGAAAAGTTTATGCATACTCAAAAGATTTTTCAATTTATTACTCTGTTTCTCTAAAACGTTCACTGAACTGTTAGTTCAGTTATGTGACAGTACAGGAGTGTCCAGGGCAGAGCTAACCCTCCATTATCTAGCTCCGCCATTGAGCAGTGCGTCTGCAACTATGACATGATTGACTAAGGTAATTAAAGGAGAACTGACAGAGCAAAAAGGAATAAGTGTCAACTCATTTCTGGTACTTTTTTTAGGTAACAAATCTTCATCAAAATACTCAACAAAATCTTGCTTGATTTGATGCCAAATTTTCATCAAACACAGCACAAACTTGAAATATTAAAATTGTATTGGAGTATTAAGCGAGCATGTATTTAAAAAATAAGTAGAACATATACAGTCAGGTCCATAAATATTGGGACATGGACACAATTCTAACCTTTTTGGCTCTATACACCACCACAATGGATTTGAAATGAAACTAACAAGATGTGCTTTAACTGCAGACTTTCAGCTTTAATTTGAGGGTATTTACATCCAAATCAGGTGAACGGTGTAGGAATTACAACAGTTTGTATATGTGCCTCCCACTTTTTAAGGGACCAAAAGTAATGGGACAATTGGCTGCTCAGCTGTTCCCTGGCCAGGTGTGTGTTATTCCCTCATTATCCCATTTACAAGGAGCAGATAAAAGGTCCAGTGTTCATTTCAAGTGTGCTATTTGCATTTGTTGCTGTTAACTCTCAATATTAGATCCAAAGAGCTGTCACTGTCAGTGAAGCAAGCCATCATTAGGCTGAAAAAACAAAACAAACCCATCACAGAGATAGCAAAAACATTAGGTGTGGCCAAATCAACTGTTTGGAACATCCTTAAAAAGAAAGAACGCACTGGTGAGCTCAGCAACACCAAAAGACCCGGAAGACCACTGAAAACAACTGTGGTGGATGACCGAAGAATTCTTTCCCTGGTGAAGAAAACACCCTTCACAACAGTTGGCCAGATCAAGAACACTCTCCAGGAGGTAGGTGTATGTGTGTCAAAGTCAACAATCAAGAGAAGACTTCACCAGAGTAAATACAGAGAGTTCACCACAAGATGTAAACCATTGGTGAGCCTCAAAAACAGGAAGGCCAGATTAGAGTTTTCCAAACAACATCTAAAAAAGCCTTCACAGTTCTAGAACAACATCCTATGGATAGACGAGATGAAGATCAACTTATACCAGAGTGATGGGAAGAGAAGAGTATGGAGAAGGAAAGGAACTGCTCATGATCAAAAGCATACCACCTCATCAGTGAAGCATGGTGGTGGTAGTGTCATGGCGTGGGCATGTATGGCTGCCAATGGAACTGGTTCTCTTGTATTTATTGATGATGTGACTGCTGACAAAAGCAGCAGGATGAATTCTGAAGTGTTTCGGGCAATATTATCTGCTCATATTCAGCCAAATGCTTCAGAACTCACTGGACGGTGCTTCACAGTGCAGATGGAGAATGACCCGAAGCATACTGCAAAAGCAACCAAATAGTTTTTTAAGGGAAAGAAGTGGAATGTTATGCAATGGCCAAGTCAATCTCCTGACTTGAATCCGATTGAGCATGCATTTCACTTGCTGAAGACAAAACTGAAGGGAAAATGCCCCAAGAATAAGCAGGAACTGAAGATAGTTGCAATAGAGGTCTGGCAGAGCATCACCAGGGATGAAACCCAGCGCCTGGTGATGTCTATGCGTTCCAGACTTCAGGCTGTAATTGACTGCAAAGGATTTGCAACCAAGTATTAAAAAGTGAAAGTTTATTTTATGACTGTTAATTTGTCCCATTACTTTTGGTCCCTTAAAAAGTGGGAGGCACATATACAAACTGTTGTAATTCCTACACCGTTCACCTGATTTGGATGTAAATACCCTCAAATTAAAGCTGAAAGTCTGCAGTTAAAGTACATCTTGTTCGTTTAATTTTAAATCCATTGTGGTGGTGTGTAGAGCCAAAAAGATTAGAATTGTGTCGATGTCCCAATATTTATGAACCTGACTGTATGTACACTAAGCATGACAGAATTGCATCAGGATTTAATTGACCACATCCCAAATTTCAGTTAAATTTCAAAAATAAAAAGAGAATATGGTCTAAAGCGAAACCCCTGTGCAGTATTTGATGCATACTTATTATATACATAGCCTAGGAATGGAAGTTCAATGGATTGCACATAATGGATATCGTTCTAATTTGTTCACTTAAAGGAACATTTTCATGATCTTATAAAGGGTTCTCTAAACAATATATATGGAAGGTTTTATAAGAAAACATATTATAAAAGTTTGAATGTACATTACCTACTAATTTTTACCCAGGCTATATAAGCTCTGGATCTTTCCACCGCCCCCCCCCTCCCCCAAATGAAGTATTGTGGCTGGAGTGGACCACTCTCAGAAACACAGATTAGTAGCAGGGAGCAGTGAAACCTGAGTGGATAGCCATGTATAAACATATTTTATAGTCACCACCCAATATCATACAGTAGTTGTGATATGCTAGTTTATAAAGCCATCCCCCTAGGTGGCTACACTCCAGCGACAATATTTAATTTAGTGATGGAGAGATCTAACACTTGTATGGTCTGGGTTGTAATCGACAAATAGTAATTCATTGTTTAAATGCACAGTAAAAGTTTAAGAAAGTTTTTTTTTCTTATCAAGTTCTACCTAACTATTCTTTATCAGTTTCTGTGATGCTTACAAGGTGCGTTCAATTTAAGACTTGCTTTAAACTTTCAGTTCTCAAAAATGTAAAATAAAAAAATAAAAAATCTTCTAGTTCTCATTGTCTGAAAGATCATTCTTTAATTTTGTTTATGCAAAACTACAATTGGGAGGAATAAAGAGAGAGTATACAATTAAACAAAAAACATTAGGGTTCCTATAAATTTCTGCATTATTTGATTCATGTACCAATTGATCCATCTACCTATTAGGCAATTAAAGGGACACTATCAACACCTAGTGGAGGTAATGAAAATAACAGACTCAAACATGGAAGTCACAAAAAACTGCTGTGCATTATCATGTAGAGCAGTGATCGTCAACCTGGTCCCTACAGCCTGCTAGTGGGTGATTTAAGTTTTCATGGAGGGCGGCAGGATAATCGCTAGGTGTTGTCACTGATGAGTGATGTCACACGCCAGAGACCCACAGCACCACGCTTGGCTGGTTGGAGAGCTGGTGAGAGAGCATAGGGACAGCTATCTAGTAAGTACAGGGCGATACATAGCTGGGGTCATATGACTTACAAAACCAAAAATGAGAGAGGGTAAATTGAGTTACCTCTGCAC
This sequence comes from Discoglossus pictus, assembly GCA_027410445.1. Taxonomy (NCBI): domain Eukaryota; kingdom Metazoa; phylum Chordata; class Amphibia; order Anura; family Alytidae; genus Discoglossus; species Discoglossus pictus. The sequence goes on along the minus strand of CM050164.1, from coordinate 77,712,601 downwards.
CAGTGGGCAATAAAGAAAATTTACCATCAAAAGTGGGCGGTAGGTATTAAAAAAGTTCACGACCCCTGATGTAGAGGCTTGAAAGTGATGTGTGAAAAGTTGCTTACAATTGTTAAAATTGATCAATAATTCACAAAGTTATTGTCTGTTATAATTAGCGGTTGTATAGTTCATAGGCAGCCACTGACACATTGATTATATTTTAGCTTTATTAATATCTATACACTTTTTCATACAGAAGGATGGCAAGAGTAATTACGCTTGTGAGTTCCCTTGAGGAGTTGTGAGTTCAACTCCTACTGGCACCATTGTTTATATTATTATTTTGTATTTCAAATAATTATTATAAAAGCCAACACCCATATTGGTCACATTTGCACCATTTTAAAGATTACATCTGCTTTGCAGTTGTTTTTACCATGGATCTATCTATCCCCCTTTGGAAAAACATTTGTCCTGATTGTATATGAAACTGATTCAATTGATATTCCACCAATAACCAAAACAACATCAATTCTTATCACATTTTAAAAATGTAACCAGCTTTCCCCATATGATTTTCAAGACTTTATCTAATAATGCAACTCCGTTTTCTACAAGTCACCAACTTGTTGATATTATGCAAGACTTAAACTGCCAAAAAGCATTATGGTAAAACTGTAAAAAAGTGTTGGCATCATTACTTTATTTTTTTGTAATTAACATCTGTGTTGCCCTCGTAGGGACAGTAAAACTTTATTCTATGTTTAATGTTGAAAGAAAATACATATACTACTGCATCTATTTTCCTCTTTGTCATGATTACATTGTTTAGTGACTGTAATATTACCAGTAATTATGGATATGGCCAAGGGCGCATGACATTGTTGAAATGTAATTATGTGTTGGCTGTACATTGTTATCTTGTATCCTAGTTATAATATGTTGTAGAGGGAAATGTGATATAGAACAGAATATATGTGGAAATGGTAGCTAGCTATAGTCACCTGTCATGTAGTTTAGACATCTGGGGAGTTTGATCTCAAGGGCTTCTATAGCAACCAAGGTTCAAAAGCAGATGTGATGATATCACACACATACACAAAGGTACACAAGGGTGTGGTATGGGAGATGTATACATATGTTAGTTCTAGGATTCAATAAATGTTCAGTCCCAGTTTCACATATCTACAGTGTGAGGCTGTTTTTGTGTTTGTATCCTGAAATGGGGAGTGGTCTTGCCATGGGCCACTAGTAACCTGCCTGTACCTTTGGGCCTTGCCCTCTTCAAAATCAATCTTTTGTGCCAGAGAGAACAGGAACTACACAATTCTGCTGGGGTAGGTTTGAACTAGGTTCATATCAAGCCCCCTTGAAGAAGCAGATCATGACACTCTTCAAATGGAGTGGCTAAAGAAGATCAAGTATGTATTTTACTGTAAGTACACATTATATTTTTTCTATTTTAATTGACCTCTATTTTATTGTTCTTTAACTTAAGGTGTTATTGATTCACATATTCAATAAACTTTAGAAAGACAAGAAAGAACACCTTTTTTTGTGGTATTTGTTCTATCACCACAAACTAATCTTTAAAATGTATTTTATTTATAACCTTCTTTAAAAACCTTCCTGTTAAAATTGCTCAGGCAAATGTAAAGGACGGCTCTATTTTCTACTCAAGAATTACACTAACTACTTGTTATATTTCCTTGAAATTTCCTTGAAATCTACACAATTGAAGTATGACTGTTAATCTGATCTGTTTGCGTTATGGGTAATAGGGTGAATTTGCCGATTTGCTTATGGAACAATTCGTTTTTTAAGAGAACACTGGGACACACTTGTTAGCATAAAAATTTACATTCTTTACTTTAACTCCTTTGATAAATATAGGTAGACACTTCTGACAAAGCTTGGCAGATCAGATTGAAACCCCTTGATGTTTTCAAGAAAATAAACATGTATCAACCTAAAAAGACTTCAGTGCCGGCTCCTGTTTTTTTAGTCTATATACACACTGCATCTCTCATGCTCTCAAATTATATAATATCTCCTTTATGGGCACATTTGCATGTCCCTGCCAAGGTTCCCAGAATGCATTGGATTAACAGTATTTTTCGGAATTCTGAGCAGGACAGGTTTTTTTAACTTGTTTCAGCCGTTCAAATGTATGATTGATTCATATTCTCTCAATATATATATATATATATATATATATATATATATATATATATATATATATTACACACACATACACATATATACACACATAAATCTCTATGTCTATATTCATTTATATCTTCAGATATATATCTACTGTACTCTGCCTTAAAATTATGTTGATGCTACATATTTAGTGAACTTGCATTCTTCACATTCTGTGGTATATCCTCAGCTTTGTGCCTCTGACTTTTAAATATAGCAATTTTATTTGCTGAGGGGGCTAAATATACTGTTTTGCACATAGGTTTCCAGGCAAATTACAAAGCAGCTTTCCTCTAGGGATCGCTCGAGACTCATAACTATTGGTTGGGATGATAAGAGAGAAAAGCAGAGGATGTACATGGCATAGTTTAAATATGAAAAACAATGGAAATGTCAGTATAATATATTTTAACATTTTATTGGTTTTGTATTTAAACTACCACAGCAGTTCAAGAAAAAAAAAAGACACTGTTGCATACGTACCAAATGAACAATATTAGCAGCTGTAGAAGTCCTGAATCTAGTTTTATTTTTTGCACAAAATCTGTTTACAAGTACAGGAATCTCACTGCCTAAGAGTGACGATGAGGCTGTGTTTGTAGTTATAAAGCAGAGGAGAGAGGGCTGGGGGTCAAGGGAACAGTCCAGCGGCACTGGATAATATGGACACCACACCCCTTCCATCTCACTGGCCCAGAAGCAGACTCCTTGCATCAAAGGATGGAACCACAAGCTCTCAAGAAATGTAAACACCCCTCTCACAAACACTTTCCACCAATATACTATGGATCCCTCTAGGGTCCTACAGAGGCATTTGTTTCTTTTTTTTCTATTTTAATACATAGATGTATGACTTTTTTTCCAGGCTGATGTTCTAAAATTCAAAGTATTCAAACACATAGGTATTTGTTTTTTCATTGTGCAGGTATATGGATGTTCCCCCATTTTTTATATTTTTTGAAAAACTGTTGAGAGACAATCTGTAAGTGGCTACTACATCTATCAATCAAACTATTGTATGCACAAGCTATGTTATGAAGGCAGATCTTTGCAGGGACTGTTTGGAAGGTATAAGTAAGTTAAAATAGAGCCTTTTAGCGCTTGTTAATAAAATGATGTTTAGATACGCAACCAAACACTTAGGTCAGTTTAGTTTAAGATTAAAAACTGGGAAACTTCTATATACTTTTAATGCAAAAAAATTCTGAATGATCTTGTATGACATATTTGCTGAAAGATGGGGGCCATCCTTTCTATTCCATAATAGAAATCTGGAGAGTACTATGTCTTTCTAAAGCATACTTGAAATGGCTGTTTGAACTGGCTTCATTAATTTACAAACTCTATCTCTTAATTCATCTTTATTTTTTTTCCCTTATGTGAATGTCATTATCTTTTTCTACATTCGCCATTTAAGTATTTGCTTTTAAATGTTTAAGTCTACCAACTCCAGTGTCGAAATGAAATTTATTTTATAATGTATAGACAGCGTTGAACCATGTTAGGCATATGTAATAAAAAAAAAAAAACAGAAACTAACTTTGATCTGATAAAGGAGCCATAGTGCTCAGAAAATTCCCTTTATGTTTCTCAGTTAGCCATTAGAAGGTATCAGTCTTTATACGACTGTTTTTTTTTTCTACAACCAGATCTTTATTGTATGATCGCCCAATCTGAAGTCCATAATGGTCAGAATTCAAAGCTGTGCTGTTCTGTATCGTGTGAACCTCACACTCTAGGCCATTAATAGCAGTTAACATTGTGAATGGTGTGAAATTAGGAAGAACATCTGTGTTGAGAGTTAGCACAGATGATTATATTTAAAATTAACAAAATGGAGAAACGAGCAGACATCTAGAAAATGATATCACCTTCACTCAAAATTTCCCAAGCTTTGCATAACATCAATGAGCCATTAATGTGACATATGGTAGAGAACTGTAGGATATAATTAAGCAGAGATAATGAGCAGGCAAACTATAGATTTTATAGGAGATTTATTTTTCTGCTTCACACATATAGACAATATTTAGCAAGAGAAATTAAGTGGCAGCATTACAGGATTTGTTATTTTGCTTTGCAATTGCATTCACGTTGCCATTTTGTATTTGTCACCCTCTTGTATCACACCTAAACCCTTAGGGCCTCATTCTATTATTGGCCGTAAATCGGCCGGCCGCATATCTTGAAACCGGCCGTAAGCTCTGAAATATAAAAACTCAAAAATAAATTCAAGCCTGCACTGTACAGCTCTGTAAATGCTAGGGATCATATTGGGGGACATGAGGATTAAAAGTAACCCACTCTCAAGCTTGCACATCAGCCCAAACCCGAGTTCAAATTAACTGTTTATTTTCCGGCTGCGGCGTGGGCGTGTCTAAGGTGCTTCAAGCCCTATGGACTTTTTACATGTATATTTTACGTATATTAAAAATAAATTATTTTACGGATTTGAGTATAGGATAATTATGTGCTATTTTTGCTAACACCGAATATCACTTTATAGACTCCGCAAAGTGCAGGATGGCTTTATTTGAGCTATTTCATGTGCTTAATTGGTGCTAGCGGGACCTGTTTGCTGCAAGTAAGCTGCGGCTCGTTTTTAGCCTTGCAGACAGGGTTCCCGGAGCAATAGAATCGCAACCAGGCTTTTCTTACGGACGATTTCCTTGCGGCCGTTTTAGATCAAAGGCTTTCCTCCGGCGCGATCGGCCGCAAGAGATAGCAAGGCGCCGGCCGCAAGCCTGCCGGAACCCCCCGCCGGAGGGGAATAGAATAGCCGGAAAGCTTGCGGCCCCGGCCGATAATAGAATGAGGCCCTTAGATTGTAAGTTTGCGAGTTTTCAATTGTGTGTCCGTGTCTTGGAAACAAGCACTATGTACATTTGATTATATGCTCAAAAACAGGGCCCTCCATTCTTTAAGGTGTTAAGTTTTTTTTTGTCATGTACTAACCCCCTGTACAGCGATACAGAATATGTTGGCGCGATATAAAGATAATAATAATAATGCCAGAGCAACATTTAGTGCATGGAACAATTTCATGGTTTATAAAATACTGGTTAGCCAATGGGAATAAAGAATATAAAGACGTAGATTAAGGTCTTACATTCGTATATATTATTCTGGACACTGGCCATTTAAACCAAAAAGGGAAAAATACACTATATAGATTAATTTATGAATATAGTGAAGCTTGCTGAAAACCGTTAAGGCAAAGACTTAAACATGATTTTTATGAAATGTTTACATACTTCACTGGCTTGCAGTCAATTTTGCTACTTTGCAAGGGGCCATGTATTAAAATGAGTACCAATTCAATCTTGAATTGTTACTTTAAATAATGTTGTTATAGTTTACATTTCAAGAGAGGCTTAAAAATGGTTTTATTTAGAGGTGGACTTGAATTTGGTTGGAGCTCTCCCCTCCCAAGGGGTGCCAGTTTGGGCAAAACTCACATAGAACTGATCTACCCTCTGCCCTGAGAAACATGGAGAAGGTTGGAGTCTCAACAAACCAAGGCTCCTTTGGAAAGAGGAGATGATCTCTTAAATCAGAAAAGGTGAGATGCACAACACTCAGGAGCATGCTGCCTAGGAATTGTATCCATTCATGCTTTAGCACACTTGTACCATTGAACAGAAGAAATATTAAACTAGAATATTGCCCGTCAAAAAATGACGGGAATCAAATTGTAAGTGAGCTAATGCGGTTTGGTGTATGTTAATGAACTAAATAATACATTAATAAAGGAATATACTTTACCTATTTTGAAGTAATAAATGCAGGAAGCAGTATGCTGAGGAGCTGACAATCTGTTTTCATGTTGCTGCAGCATACAATGTGTGTTGTGGAGCTGCTGTGCAAGTGTGAGCAATGTGTGCAGTGTGTAGTGTAAATAGTGTGCGTGCGCGAGTAAAATCCGTTAGGGTAGCTGTGTACTTCTGCATTCTGTAAGTTAGTGTTGTAAAATAGCGCCTAATGTGTGGTACGCGGCGGGTGGTGATTTAGCATCCTTGTTCTTGTACCTCGTCCGGCTTTTTCGGAAAATCTGTATGTGTTTGTTGGTGTTTTGCGTCTTTAGGGTCCTGTAGCCTCGTTTTCGTTTTTTTTTGGCTGCCATTTTTTGTCTTGCTTAGGTGATTTTCGGGTGTTTAAACTCTGTAATTTGGACTTAAATGAAGGTGTAACTTCACTTGCAGAGGTCCTGGGTGCCCCCTCTTGCTGTGGGTAAGCTTTTTATGTGTTTGTTGTGTGTATTTGAGGTTCGCGCGGGTTGGCCGTTAGTCGTAATTTTGCGAGGTCGTAATGATTTTTTTTGTCTAAGTCCCGCGTCTCGTATTTGTGTGTCGTAAGTCCGTACATGTTGCGAGGTCCGCAGTTGCTGGCAAGGAGCGAGGGCCGCAGCGTTGTCATAACTGCAGGTTTTCAGAAGTTGTTGCTAACTATATATGTGATAACAAAAAGTGCAGATTAGCAAAAAAAAAAAAAAAAGGAATATATCTAGCCCCAATCCCTAGACTTAAAGTACCAAATTTGCTGTTTTATTCAAACATAATGAAGTTAGTTTTTTGCATCCTTCAAAAGGATAAGCCTATTTACAATAAAAACATAGGAAATGCAAGTGAAGTTATTGAGTTTATGTAAACATTGGCTGTAAGACAGTATTTCCGATTGCAATTTTTTTTTTACAATAGCTTTTCGTAGAATTAATGTTTTGTTCATCTTTTCAACATTGATTTTTAAGGTGTTAAAACTTTCATAATGTTTAATATCTATGGTTTCAGTGGCAATCTGTAAGGATCATCTTCCGAGTATACTTGCCGTTCAAAGGCCAGGATATAAGGTTTTATTTTAAGAGGAATATAAATATGAAAGTTATATGTAACCTGGCCTTCCACAGGTTTCAAGAATCCCCACACGGCTAGGGAGAATACCTCCTATCCTAAGTGAAGACATTGATGGCTTGGTATTTTAATCTAAAACAAGAATCAAATACAATTTTTGTTCCATTGTAGAAACACTCACACAATCACAAACCTCATTTATTCTCAAGTAAATAATAACAATTTAGCCAGACGTGTTAGCTCTCAAGAATGTTGTTTAATAAGTGCTCAGTAATGAATTGTGTAAGGACTTGAGAGAGAAACAGATGCAGACAGGTGAAAAGCAGTAAAGGTATTACAAAAAACTGCAAAAAAAAAAAAAAAAAAAGGCAAAACAAAAACCAGAAAAAAAAAGGGAGAATAAGTTACCAAAGACTCCAACCTCCCATAGGAAAAAAAAAGGAAACGTTTAACAAATCTGTTCATATAACTTTTTTGTTTCAGTTAAAGCAGCAGCACATGGGGAAAATAGCTAGATTATAAAGCCCTTGCTTTTACATTAATGCATTTGCTAATTTTCCCCTTTACACAATATGTGTCACTGTGGCATCAATAATACAAACATATTCAAATACCAGAGGCATAATTGTGTATGGCAGAAAACAAACCCCTGCTTACTTTCCAAAGAAAAACTATTTTTGTTTTGTTTTTTTAATTTAGCTTGTACTGCTGCTTTAAATCCTTAATTAATAAAGGATGTTACAGGACTTAGATCACCATTTGCTACCATGCAATTCAATGCCTAAAAGAGCTAACGTGATAATCTAAAGTATGTGGCACATGCAGATCCTTAAATTAGTACATATTAATAATAGTCCTAAACTGTTTAAAAAAATAAAAGTAGTTTGGTCTACTCTATGGGTTAGCATAAAATACAGTGGATCTGAATTTTAAAAGAAAAATAGGGGAGGCTCGAATTATCTATTGTTTGGTTTTTCATGCTCTTCATCTCCAACCACAGAACTGGTAATATTGGTTTCCAAATGTATAATTCTCTCTTGCTTGCAATCAGAGTATTCGCTCCAGGTATCATACGGTAATATGCATAGTACAGGTCACAGTCACTGTTTAACACTGAGATAAAACAAAATAAAATAAATCCAAAACTTCAAGATCCCAAGTTTCTGCTCCAAACCAGCCCTAGCCACCGTAAACGAAAAAATCCCAAACAATGGTGGTGTGGATATATGCTTTCTAGGAAGTGCCTTGAACACCAAGAGACCAGAAGTTATCTATCTAATTCAAAGAGACACAGCATAGGCTCAATGTATTGCAGAAATGAAGAGCCAACATATGAATAAATATAATTGCAACTGGTGGTTATTAAAATGTTGAGTGGAAGTTAGATGAATGAATTACCTATACAGCACCTCCCTCTCCAACTACAGCCATTAACTCTCACAGTGGTTGGTAAAGAAAATGAGCACGCCTAGTTGGTACAGAATAGAATGACAGACTTTAAATATACATGGAAACAATTCTTTTTTTTCAAGCATTTAAAAGACCATGCTTTAAACATTACAAGTTTTGTTTTGCAGGAATGAAATAAGTAAAGCTTGTTTAAATGTGACAATCTAATATATATATATATATATATATATATATATATATATATATATATATATATATATATATATATATATATATATATATATATATATCACTCACTGGCTGACAGGGGCAAGACCCTACATCGGTTAAACATATGAGCTAATTTTTTCTGCTTTGAAAGCATCATTTGAATAAGAAATACCCATGTTCCTTTTACAATTAAAAAAGTCTCTGACTACTAATATTTTCCATTTGTGCATGCTTTGCTCCTTTTAAAATGTAAATGAAAGTTAATGACCCTAGATAATGATAGTTTGATAGAGGGGGTCCTGTATAGATAAATTAAGTGTAAAATATCCAACTTTCAAGCTCACTTCTCTAAAATTTCTACTCAAAATATTTAATAACTAATTTCAATTATATTTGTGCAGTTTTATTACTGCCAGAACAGGGGCATTTGCTATATCCTATGCATTCGCTTTCAAAAGGAAGTTTAAAAATGTAACCACTCAAGTCATTTTTGCCATATTCAAGAATTCTACTTGTACAATCTGTGTTTGAGAAATGTTGTCTATTCTCAACCATGCAATACATTCTGTTTACCAAATGAACATACCCAAAACAGAATGCTGCAGATTTTTTAAAGGGCTTAAAACGGGTTGAAAGATTCACCGTTTAATTGGTGTGCCTTGGGTCTAGGAGTCAGGAAAGTTTAAGAAACACCCCCATATATGCACAAAGCATGTGCAAGTGCTGTGAAGGTAGTTCACATAAGGCAGACTATTTTCTATGGGGAAAAAATGCCATCACATCATTATAGTAAGATTTGATGGGAGATAATGTGTCGCAAAAAATGTTGTAAACTAAATTTGGGTAGCACATATGTGTGTCTCGCTTTGTACTCAGTTACTTTAAAAAATTAAATTAATACAACACAGCACAGATTTTGTACATTGGCCCATAATACTTGAAAACGCAACAGATGGAAATGTATCCACTAAAGTGCTAAAGTGCAGCTAAAAATAAATCCAAGTCATGTTACTTAACAAACTGAGAACTTTTTGGTGAAAGAGCAGATTCCACTTAACGCAAATAATTCTGTAATCTTTATTGTGTTTCAGAACATAATAAATAAGAATATTCACTACTAATCTACATTAGATAGAGATACGTCTTTTACTCCATAACTGGAATTGCCTAGCTTTCTAGATTATTGGGCAAATAAAATAGGATACAAGGGTTATTATTATATCAACAAAGTGACCGTGTGGAAATATTATACCCACTTGTTTATCTCAGGAGATGGTGGGGAGGAGGTAGATTTTATTAAACTGGCATAACGGCTTAAAGAAGAGGGTACATTGGTTATTGCATGCCATTTCGAAAAACGTAACTTGACAAATGAGGAAAATTACAGTTAGAAGCTGAAAAACATAAATAAATACAGCCTTCAATTTGTTAACCATTATATTGAATCTGATCAGTTATCTTGGATTTGTGGGTACTTGGCCACTAAAACATTGTATGGACTACCTGGTAGAACTTCAACTAGACGACACAATAACTACTGTCAAAATAATCAAAGCTACTGAATTGTCAGTCTGATGCATGGAAACAGCCATCCAATTTATACCTACATTATTTAAGCCCATTTTCCATGTTTTGTAAAATAACTTTGCAATAAAGATTTGATCTCATTCAAACAAAAAACTGGCAATTGTCTCCATCAGAAATATAGACCACAGCCTTCAGTAAACTCTTCCACAGCACCTGAAAATAATCTTGAAAACATTTGTTACCGTATTTAAAATTAAAATGCTTAACAATACAGCTAAATGAAAAAGCAAGGGTACAAATGGCCTCATGCTACTTGCAAGGTCAAACACTAGTACAATCCAGAACTCCACAAAATTAGAAGATAGCCAGGCTAGTGAGGAGCTGGGGAACAGTGTATACAGATGCAGAATAAAGCAAAGACTGCTAGGAAGCAGAAATTAAAAGGGCCAAAGTAATAATCAAGGAAAGAATAGTATAATCGACTTTCCAATTTATTGTGATAAAGTTGATCTTCTGTGAGGAAACATACTGAAACTTGATTGCTTGCCTACTATATTTGGGTTGGAGCTCTTCTCGTCGTTTTCGACCTATATGGCAAGGAAATATATCACTTTGTACATCGGTAAAAACGTGGGGTACATTTTCAGTTTTAGAGAAATCTGTCACAGGCCTTATTACATTTTCTCACAAAATCAAGCAGGGGTGAGCAAGTCCGGTCCTGGAGAGCCCCAAACAGGCCTGTATTTGAAGATATTGTTTCTGTGCATAGGTAAGTCAATCGGTACGACTGAGAAGAGATTGACCTGTACGCAGCAGGGATATCCTCAAATCCTGGCCTGTGTGGGGCTCTCCAGGACCAAACTTGCTCACTCCTGAAATTAAGATAAACTTTAATAAAACTGAAAAATTAGTTAGTACTGATGTACTACATAAAAGTCATAACAAGATGGACCAAAACGATGACCCTTTATCATTGTAGGAACTGTGTCTACCTAGTTCAGGTTAAGTTTTTGTGTTAATCTGCAGTACTGATGGGTTTAGCTGGTCTAAGACTAAGCAAATTTTGTGAGAAGCCACTTGCACCCTTGAAATTTTACCATGTACTGTCAAACATGGAATACCTTATTTGTATTTTAAATTATAGCAGCTCTTTCCAACACATTGCTCTTTAACAATATTGTAGTAGTTGGAGGAACAATACATCTTTTTCTGTGTCTGGTAAGCACTGAGTACTGGCTTCAGTAAGAGGAAACTATCTTCTCAATGAGTCTCACTGAAATCATTAAGTTTCTATTCCCTCAAATATGTTCTGACACTTTTCACAAAATATGGTAAGATGATCCCATGTCTGCATTTACACCTTAATTTGAGATATTTTTATAAGCTTTGCACAATACTTCCTTTTATCTCAATATTTGTAAGCAAAATAACAAACTCGAAGATCCAAATAAACTCAGAGATCCATTCTATACTAACCTTACCAAAATGCACTGGATTATACAATTAAAGGGGCCCAGTTATGTATTGTTTTGACAAATGTTGAGTGTTTAAATGCACTGCTCTTCACAACACATTTAAGTTATTTACATCTTAAAAATGTCCCTGCCAGCAGCAAACTGAATTAAGTGATATTTCCAAGTTTTGCAGAATCTTCAATATTTAAGAGTTGCAAGTGCTGCTACAATTAAAAGAGCAGTTCATTGTATTACAATATATTTCTAGGGTAAACCGCTTGTTTTCATGTTAGTTCACCATTAAGTAACACTAAACAAACAAATGCAAACCGCTGCAAAGAAACCATCATGGCAGCTATTACACTCTTCCTCTGCCTTCATTATCATCATGTGCAAAATAGTGCGAGACAAATACAATCAACTATACTCACTTTGGGATTGCAACCATAACCCACCTTCCTCCATCAGAGCATGCGCCACGTTATCTTGTAATTATTTTTATTTTTAAAATGCTTTCTTTGCGGTTGTTTGTATATGTATTTTTAGTGTTAATTAATGGACTAAAAAGTATATTGACCTTGAAAAATGCTTACACCGGCCCTTTACTGTAGCTCAGGGAAACCTCAGTTATGCACATAAACTATATACACAATTCCTTATATTATATGCAACACAAGCCAACCTTATTAGTGACCAATTTATGTCCAGTAACAGATGAAAATTAGAAAATAATGTATGTAGTAAACAGCGCTACTTTTTATTGACAACCACTTTATTTAAAGTGACAAGCTCCTTTTCAAGTGCAACCCAATAAGGGATTGGATGTTATAAATTATGCCTTTACACCAGAATATGTGGTAAATAAAAAATGTAATATATAATTCTGTATAAAACATATATTTTTTTCACTCTTTATTTTTCTGAACTTATAGGTCTCAGCCATTTCGCATCATAGTGTATTCTTTGTTTAAAATTTACTTTCTCTTCTAGTCTAAGAGCATATATTTGTAACCTCTGATCTGCATTGGTTTAGACCTGAAGGTTACATCGCTTAAAAGATTATCACTTTAAAACAAAATGTTTGTCCACTGAAAAAGATATAAATTGCATACAACAAAAAAAATTCCATCACTGATTTATGGAAAATGTTCATGGCTATACATTTTTTTCAATGCTATTTAAGCAAAAGTAAGGATTACTATAGCAGGCACGATGAAAGAATTTGTTTTAATTGGCAAAATATTTTTAGAAACTTAAAAAAAAAAAAAATACAGCCTTTAATTTTAAAAACCATATACAGACCTCTCCCCTTGTAAACCAAACCTATATTGTGAACGGGATTTGTCGACTGGGAAGGGCTATGGATGCTGATAAGACCTCTGCTCATTAATGCCGAAGAAGAACTACCACAATCATATATAAACTTACAATACAGTTAAATGGAGGTGTAACTTACATTTCAGGTAACAATTCAGAAAAAAACAATGAAAAAGCATGTGCTGCCCACATTTTTTTTGCATACAACAGCTAATACATTAAAGGCTGTATTTTTTTTGCTTTCTGCAAAAACAATTCTATTATAAAATGGTAGTTCTTCAATACTACTAAAATATAAGACTTCAGTTGTCCTTTAATAGATAACAACCAGTGTCATTGTACCACAATATGCTAAATCACTAACAGCCTTATTAAATTGGTAAATTTAAAAGGGCTCTATTTAAGCACACAGCATATTTTTTTACAGAAGTTTTTAGTTAGTGAAGACCTTGGTTTTGGATAGAAGTTCCCTAACTAAAAACTTCTGTAAAAAAATATGCTGTGTGCTTAAATAGAGCCCTTTTAAATTTACCGAATCGCAATTTAATAAGGCTGTAAGTGATTAATAAAAGAAACCTTTTTTAAGGGGAAGTAAATAGGCAGACATGTGTCAAGACTGCTTTCTTCTAGACTTCTACAGCATTGTATTAAAATACTTTTATGTGTACCCATAAGAAATATGGATTCCACACCTTGACTGTATTGATAGAGATTTTGATGAATTTTCTATAATTTATATATATATAATGATGATGATAAATAACTGACTACCACTGCCTTAGAGTGTCTTCAATTGAGATGAGTTTCTGTGTTTTGTAAATGAAATTATTTCATTATTTCTAATGAGCTACTGCAACTGTCTTTTACGTCTCATTACATCTCAGCAGTTCCTAGGTGGGTACAACTAAGCACTCGCACAAGTTTGGTCTGCACATGTAAATAATATCAGAACTTCCAGCTGTTCGCCTCCGCCTACCTACATTTCTGAATAAATAGTTCTTAAAGCACAGAAATATATTTCAGTATCTTATTAATCACATCACTAATATATATATATATATATATATATATATATATATATATATATATATATATATATATATATTGGTATAAATAGGTCTGCAGTCCTTTACACAGATGTTACTATATGTTTAGAGTTTACTCAAATGCAAAATTAGTGAAAATCAAATTTAAAAATATTGGTCTTTATTTTATTCTTTATGACACGTGTTTTTTTGAAACATGGTTGCATCATTGCTGTGAACATCAGCAGGAAGGAGTTTTTAATAAATTATCCCAATATTATAACTTCTGATCTTACATATTACAGGGCATGCCTCCTGCAGATTCAGAATTAATATATATCAGCTATAAACAAACAAAAAGGGAAACTTATTAAATGCATGGAAATCTAGCCCTGCGGTATTAATTATTTCACAGACCAAGAGAACGAAAGTGATATTCGGTGGTTGGGCACATCCCTCATTTGCTAAAACTACCATCAAAGCAAGGAATTGCATACCTCTGGCAGCAAATGGGTAAATCCTATAAAATAGATTTGCCCTGGTTATTTTCCTTTTTCAGAACTAATGCATGGATTGTAACTTCCACAAGGCAGAAACAAAACTTTCAAAAAATACACACATATAAAACAGTTGGAAAATAATGTTAGGAAACCAGATACATATGCAGTATTGCCAGCAAACATCAGCTTCTGAACACATGGTTGGGTTGATTAAAAAACAGAGTCATTTTGATTAACATTTTTTGAAAGGCAAAAGAACCCAAGTGCGCTAACAGGGGTCAGCATAGCAAGGCCAATGCTAGTCCCTCCAAAAAAGAAATTAAATAGAAAAAATGAAAGGGACATACACAACCAAGAGATTAACCCCTTTCATTTATCGTGAGGGGCCTGCAACATGATAGCAATAATATTTGTTCTATTTATATAGCACCTTTCAGTTTCAAATTGCAATTGCACTCAGGCAGCCACCACAGAGGTGGAAGCCTGGCACAAAACAGGGGCAGACAACAGAGGGACACAGTGAGAGAGACAGAAGACGGCACTGTTGGCATAGCTGGGTCCAGAGTCTCAAATAATGTGCATATAATGCAAACCTTTCCCTATTTATCGACATATTGCAGGCCACTCCATCATGGAAAGGGTCAATACCTTTATTGCTAGCATCCTGCTTTCTGCATAGTCCCTCATCAATGAGAGTATTACCAAATTATAAAAGGGTTGAACATTTCTGTCACAACACTGGCAGAATTGTACACAGTAAAAACAGCCAGGTCTTACCCCCACCAAGACCTGAAAAGTTTACAGGTGGACAAAGATCTGCAACTAGGTGATATCATATCCTGCACAGGAAGGGTTAAAGCAGAAAAACAAAACAAGATTAGGTATTAGCAAACACACAAGATGAAGCAGCCAACTACCTGAGCAGCTTCATTTAACTTGCTCCCCCCTTTCATACAATGACATCAAATTGAGGGAACATAATTTTTTTTTTTTACATTTCTTTTAAATATATTAAATGCCTAAATAGATTACTTTGTTTTGCGTTTTACTATTTTTTTTTATAATTTTTCTTTTTTTAATTGTCTTTTCATTTTAAATGTCCTCAATAGACGGGGAGAAATCCAAGAGTCAAATAAAAGAAAACATACTTTTCCGATTTTGACAAACAACGAAAAATGGTTAAAAAAAAAAAAAAATGAAAGATGATTTAAGACAGTTTGCTTTTCTTTTCTTTTCCCCCCATTTTGTCCTTGTTGGATCTTTTGTTACAATGAACATCCTTGCGAGGAAACCGAATTATTAAAAAACAAAACAGCAACAACAAAAAAACTGATACTAGTAACTGTGGTAATGTGAACCTTGAGATTTGTCCATTTGTTTGTGTTTTTTTTTTTTTCTGGCATTTTTGCGGGGGTAAAGATTCATACACAGAAGCCATTAATGTAATGATACATATAAAGGTGAGACATAAGAGTGGAGCAGCTTGTATCCCCCCCCCCCCCCCCCCAGAATTCTTTGCACTCCCTTCTCACTGTTGGCAAATAAGTAGAGAAGCATTTATGATAGCTGTGGCTCCTTTTGTAATTATCCACAGGTAAAGTAACAGGACGACAAAATTTTGCGTTTTGTGCCAATCCTGTGTTAAACGTAAAAAAAAAATAAAAAAAAATAGGTTGAGAGTGGAAGGGTTGAGTGTTGTATACAAGGAAAAAAAAAAAAAAAAAAGAAAAAAGGATGAGGTGGTGTGGAAACAGGTCAGCGTAGGATTGTGTTGGAACTTCAAGGTAATAAAACTACTGGAAACTGAAGAATAGGACAAAAGAGGGAGAAAAAAAAAATGTTTGTACCAGCGATTAAATAATAGTTTTCTAATCCCCTGGAAAAGGTTTCTTTCCTGATTTGATCAAAAAGTGTCTGAATAACATGGTCACTTTTTTTAAAATTTGTTTAAATAACTATATATATATATTTATATAGATATAGATTTGTCTATACATAGTTATCTAAACAAAATATATATATATATTTGTATGTATATATATATTTATATATTTCTATCCATTGATTCTATTTATGCTTCTTTCTGCTGTTGCACTGAAGATTTTGAAAGGGGCATGATACCCTGTTATTGTCTCTCATGCACAGATGAAATGCCATAGGAAAGAAATTGCCAGAAGTCCCCAGTTGTCTCAGTGATCTGGACGGTCCATGGCTTCATAATAAGTGATTATTCTATTGGGATCTGAAATAAACAGGAGAGGGATTTGATTAGGTATTAGATCATAGCTCATAACCTAATTAAAGAAGAAAAGCAGTATGAAAAGCATATATTTAAACAGTTTACTATTATTCAAAAAATTGCTCGTCTGGAGCAGGGTTACTAATGGCCAAGTCTAAACTCCATAGAAAAGTTATATGCCATTAGAGAATATGAAGATAAATTATAAAATGTAATTCTATGCAGAGAGAGGGCAAGAGTTTGAGTGAAAGAGATCAGAGACAAAGTGGGAGAAAGAGCAACTGAAAGAAGAGATACAAAGAGACAAGAGAAGAAAGGATGAGTATGCTAGAGGAGTACGATAGTGAGCACTCCAGGACAGGTGTGAGCATCCGAAAAAGCAATAAAGAGTAAATTTACATATAGGTAAAATATAATATCGGGAGGGTATGTATAAGCAATTTACATTAATGGTGAAAGTGTATGCCAGCAGGGAGAACCACTGTTATCATAAAGTAACAGCATGTTCCCTTGTGGTCCAGTGCTTGGGATTTGCTGCTTTCAACCCTGCGACCTGGGTTTGATTCCAGTCAGGGAACCAAGAGGTCACACCACACTGAAGCCAAGCAGGGTTGGGACTGGTCAGTACTTGGATGGAAGACCACCTAAGAATACCAGTAGCTCAGAGAACCATTATATACTGATTAAAGAAACATACTAATAAGGTACCAGAATGTGATCTCATGGACCGCAACACACCACGCTGTATGCTGTGGCCCACTGGAGAAGGGACTGGCAACCCACTCCAGTATCTCTGCCAAGTGGCTTTGAATGGTGCGTTGCAGTCCATGAGGTCACGGAGAGTCGGACGCGACTGTACGACGCGCACACATTTTAGAGCAAAAAAGCAGACTTGGTGCACCCTAAGAATTATCTTTAGTCTAGTGTTCATATATAGTTGCAACAAGCATGTGTATCAAATAAGAACAATCTATTATTGAGACCCTCTTAAATTATGAGTTAACAGATCTAGTACCTTCATAGTATGTTTCTTTAAATCACCTGATTTATTAAAACAGAGGTACGTACGTACACAACATTTTAAATATTTTCTTTAACAAAAGTCGCCATGTGTGCTCTGCGCCATTAGATAGAGAGTGAAAAGCATGTGGAAAGGGTTTTTCCTTTTTTAAATTGATGCTGAATTCATGGAATTATGATCCATATAAATTTGGCTCGTTTAACGCGTTGCCTTTGCCTGAATGAGTAATGGGCTCTGTAACACACAGGATGCAATGAATATTAATAAGATCAGATTGAAAGGACTACATTTACATTTTTTTTTTTTTTTCCTTTTGTGTTTTGTTCGTTTTCCCTTTTCCTTATGAAGGGAAAAAATAAAGGGATAGAAAAAGAGTATGAAGAACATTTAGAATGAACATAATGTGCAAGAAATGAAGTTTTTCTTTGTAAATTTAGTCTTTTATAAAATGTTGAAAATTAAAAAATATAATAAAAAAAAAAAAAAAACTACATAATTATATGGTTAAAAATAAATGTATTTATTTATATACACACATATATCTATATATATCTATATATATATCTATATATATATCTATATATATATCTATATATATATATATATATATATATACACATATATATATATACATATATATATATATATATACACACACACACATATACACACATACATACATACATACATACACACACACACATATATATACATATACAGTGGATATAAAAAGTCTACACACCCCTGTTAAAATGTCAGGTTTCTGTGCTGTAAAAAAAATGACAAAGATAAATCATTTCAGAACTTTTTCTACCTTTAATGTGACCTAAATCTTTTAGGTGGAGTGAAGAAAAAATATAAAAATAAAATATGGTTGCATAAGTATGCACACACTTAAACTAATACTTTGTTGAAGCACCTTTTGATTTTATTACAGCACTCAGTCTTTTTGGGCATGAGTCTATCAGCATGGCACATTTTGACTTGGCAAGATTTGCCCACTCTTCTTTGCAAAAACACTCCAAATCTGTCAGATTGCGGGGGCATCTCCTGTGCACAGCCCTCTTCAGATCACCCCACAGATTTTCAATCTGATTCAGGTCTGGGCTCTGGCTGGGCCATTCCAAAACTTTAATCTTCTTCCGGTGAAGCCATTCCTTTGTTGATTTGGATGTATGCTTTGGGACATGGTCATGCTGAAAGATGAAGTTCCTCTTCAAGTTCAGCTTTCTAGCAGAAGCCTGAAGGTTTTGTGCCAATATTGACTGGTATTTGGAACTGTTCATAATTCCCTCTATCTTAACTAAGGCCCCAGTTCTAGCTCAAGAAAAACAGCCCCAAAGCATGATGCTGCCACCACCATGCTTCACAGTGGGTATGGTGTTCTTTTGGTGATGTGCAGTGTTGTTTTTGCGCCAAACATATCTTTTGGAATTATGGCCAAAAAGTTCAACCTTGGTTTCATCAGACCATAACACTTTTTCCCACATGCTTTTGGGAGACTTCAGATGTGTTTTTGCAAAATGTAGCCTGGCTTGGGTGTTGTTCTTTGTAAGAAAAGTCTTTCGTCTTGCCACTCTACCCCATAGCCCAGACATATGAAGAATACGGGAGATTGTGGTCACATGTACCACACAGCCAGTACTTGCCAGATATTCCTGCAGCTCCTTTAATGTTGCTGTAGGCCTCTTGGTAGCCTCCCAGACCAGTTTTCTTCTCTCTTTTCATCAATTTTGGAGGGAGTTCCAGTTCTTGGTAATGTCACTGTTGTGCCATATTTTCTCCACTTGATGATGACTGTCTCCACTGTGTTCCATGGTATACCTAATGCCTTGGAAATTCTTTTGTACCCTTCTCCTGACTGATACCTTTTAACAATGAGATCCCTCTGATGCTTTGGAAGCTCTCTGGGGACCATGGCTTTTGCTGTGGGATGCGACTAAGAAACTTCCAGGAAAGACCAACTAGAGCAGCTGAAATTTATTTGGGGTTAATCAGAGGCACTTTAAATGATGGCAGGTGTATGCCGACTCCTATTTAACACGATTTGGAATGTGATTGCTTAATTCTGAACACAGCTAAATCCCCAGTTATAAGAGGGTGTGCAGACTTATGCAACCACATTATTTTTATTTTTTATTTTTCTTCCCTCAACCTAAAATATTTCAGTTTGTTTTTCAATTGAGTTGTACAGTTTATAGGTCACATTAAAGGTGGAAAAAGTTCGGAAATGATTTATCTTTGTCTCATATTGTTACAGCACAGAAACCTGACATTTTAACAGGGGTGTGTAGACTTTTTATATCCACTGTATATATCCACACACAAACAAGCAAGCAAGGCAGGGGAATAGAACCTCTTTACCAATAAAAAAAGTTTTTTGGTTTATTTATTTTTTTAAACAGAACATTTACCATTATACCAACACCCTCTAAAATATAGTGTAAACCCAGAATAGAACAGACCCCAACCTTTTTTATTTATGCAGATGTTTGGATTCCAGGGTTAAAGTAAAATGGCAATATTGAAGTAAATTCCTGATTAATTAAAAAAATGTAAATACATTTTACATATGATTTTCCACGCACTATCTGGGAATGCAGAGCACATATGGCATCTTCTGTGGTCTATTAAAAAAGGGACAGTTTCCTCGTCATAAATGCTCTTCCAGGTGTGAAAGAGCACAAAATTCTATATTAAAATTATCTATTGCTTTTTTTTTTTAAATTACACTAATAACAATGTATGGTCTTAAGTCCGTTTAACAACATATGCCTACGCAAGCAGTAGAAAATGCTGCACACATAGATTTATAGATTTCCTTGGGTTCTGGAATGCATGCAGCTACTAGTTAACCCCCAAGTCACATATTTAGCCATTTAAAGCAGTCATTTCTCTGCACAGATGTATTTGAGAAGTGTTAAATCACTCTCTGACAGCAAAAGCTTGTGCAGAGAGCAGACAGTCTGCCTGGGTGACTTGCCAGAGCTCAAGTAAACATACACTTCATTAAGGAAGTTTTATGTGAAAAATGCACCAATTTCAAAAAGTATTACAACTTGTTTTTATGAGGATACAGTGGTGTGCTCCAAGTTTTGCTTAATTAACTGGCCGTTTAAGTAACCAAAATATGTACTACTGCTATATTAGCTAAAATAAATTAAAGAACTGGATTGTCTTTACTTTGGATTTTATGTTTGGTCCTTACCTTGTTTTTGCAAGTTGAAAATAGATTCCATTTCTGTGGGGACAGAAAACAAGGAAAATAGGTTACAGCAGTGAATAAGGATGTTCTATCAAAGTGTGAAGCAGGGTACAAATTATAAAGTATTAAGCAGTTTCCCATCCCCAAGAAGATCTCATTTAAAGCTTTACAACCAAAAGTATTTGATTTTGCTAAATTCAAAAAAGAATTAGACATACGGACTATGCTAAATCACAAGATATACTAATACAGATTGTCCTAAGATCTGGTATTTGTACAAATAGTTAACCTTTTCCTGAGTATTGAACAAACTGGTTATTGTCTCTGCATGTTTGATACCAACATATTATTATAAATCCATATAAAACTATAATGATTGTATTATCTAATTGTTCATTTATAAAAAAAAAAAGACAAGGTAACCTCCATTTTGATTATAAAGCAGGGCTTGGCAAATCCTGGGAGCCACAGCTTCTAGAATTGTATTACTTGTTCCAGGGGTGAAAATATCCCAGTATCCTGTAAACCCAGGTTCCTAAATATTCTAACGATAAAACAAATAATTTATCCCTGTGAAGGGCTTCCTTCAAGACTTCTAAAAACAAACTGTCCAGCTCCTAAGTTTTAAACATTTCTGTCCACAACTGGATAGCTACTAATCTTTTAATTACACACATTTATTTCCATTTATAATCCATACACTGGCTCCTAAAAATGTTTGGTTGGCTGGTAAGTTTCAGTTAAATTTGTCAAACCCTGATATAAACTTGAAGAGGAGTCTAATCCATCGTGATCATTGTGTATTTTTAAACAAGTGTCTAATTCTGTCAATCATGAGTTTTACTACCAGACATAAATGCTAAAACAGATATATTAGAACTTATTGGTTGGAAGGGACAAGCTATACAGTAGTGTATAAGTATTTTGTGTTTATGTTCACTTAAATTTAAACAGCATGAAGCAAAAAAAAAAAAAAAAAAAGCAAAAAAAGTTTCAAACTTGTCCAATGGCAAAATGAAACAGAAGTAAATAACACATTTTATATTAAGTCTGCAATTTGATTTGTTCTTTACAGAGGACTGTCAACTCTGGTAGGTCCAATTATACCCATACAACCCTTACAGTTTACACACTTTACTTTTTGGCCATTTTTCACAGGATTTTTCAGTTCTCCAATACATGGAAATTTAATGTCCTATGCTTGTAACTTTGAAGCTGTTATTTCTAACACTTACTAAATGGATTATTGTGATTTATAAAATAAATGTAAAAAAAAAATATATATATATATATATATATATATATATATATATATATATATATATATATATATATATATATATATATATATATATATATATATATATATATATATATATATATATATATATATATATATAAAAAAAAAAAAAAACTCTTTAAATGTGTAGAACCAAAACCAGAGTCAAAATCTAGCCTTTAAAAAGCGTACTGGACTAACTGCATGGGTCATCTATCAGACTGTAATAGCTAGTTACCTGTGTACATAACCAAATAATCCGCTCACAAATGAATCCAGTTTACTTTTTTTTCTCCATTTTATAATAGAAAATTAAGACTCCACTCCTACATGCAGTTTGCTTTTAAAACATTTTTTTGTCTTTTCTGTGCCTTTTAAAAACACAAATAGATAACAACTTAGTTTTACATATGCAATGGTTTATGTTTATACACACACATATATATATATATATATATATATATATATATATATATATATATATATATATATATATATGCACACACACTCATTCAATTGCAATTTGGCCAATTGAATAGGGCCCTAAATAGGCACATAACATATATTTTTTTTAAGAAGTTTTTAGTTAGCAAGCATCTATCCAAAAGCAAGGTTTTCACGAACTAAAAACTTCTTTAATAAAAAATATTGCTTATTTAGGGCCCTATTCAATTAGCCAAATCACAATTGAATGAGGGCCTAGGTGTGCTTATGCTGTAGTAGGTTGCATAATTGCAACCTACCATGGATTATGCTGTATTAGGTATGTTGCATAATTGCATTCGACAGGTATGTACAATTTTATTGCTACAAGGAGGAAGAGAAATTCTAATTATTTTTTTTTGCCTTTTTGTTTCAGGTCTCCAGAAAATATGTTTTAAAAATGAAAGTATTTGTAAAACATGGAGACTGATGTAAGGTAACTAACTTGAATCATTTGGAATGGTCTCTAAATCGTGCGCTCCAAAACCCTGGCGCCAGGTTGTCTTAGTAAACAGAAAATAACAGTCAGCATCTGCACATTAGTGTATAGCTCTAGGAGCAAAATACTCTACATTCAAGTCCTATGTTAGTAAGAGGGACATCCTTTCTTCAGACTCCGTTCACATAATTATAATTTTGATTCAACATAAATCAACATAAAGCACGGGTGCACAGGACAGTACATCTAACTCACTCAAATGTATCTCTAAATGGATGACCCAGTTAATAATGTAACCAATGCAATGAGCAAAGTAACAGAATGAAAAAGTTTTTTTTTTTTTTTAATAAAAGTCCCTTCTTTGGGTATTTTACTAAAAAATTAAAACACATACATGGCTGTATACAAAAAAAAATAAAAAAATAAAACCCTGGGTAGCTCCTTTACAGGGAGTGCAGAATTATTAGGCAAGTTGTATTTTTGAGGATTAATTTTATTATTGAACAACAACCATGTTCTCAATGAACCCAAAAAACTCATTAATATCAAAGCTGAATATTTTTGGAAGTAGTTTTTAGTTTGTTTTTAGTTTTAGCTATTTTAGGGGGATATCTGTGTGTGCAGGTGACTATTACTGTGCATAATTATTAGGCAACTTAACAAAAAACAAATATATACCCATTTCAATTATTTATTTTTACCAGTGAAACCAATATAACATCTCAATATTCACAAATATACATTTCTGACATTCAAAAACAAAACAAAAACAAATCAGTGACCAATATAGCCACCTTTTTATGCAAGGACACTCAAAAGCCTGCCATCCATGGATTCTGTCAGTGTTTTGATCTGTTCACCATCAACATTGCGTGCAGCAGCAACCACAGCCTCCCAGACACTGTTCAGAGAGGTGTACTGTTTTCCCTCCTTGTAAATCTCACATTTGATGATGGACCACAGGTTCTCAATGGGGTTCAGATCAGGTGAACAAGGAGGCCATGTCATTAGATTTTCTTCTTTTATACCCTTTCTTGCCAGCCACGCTGTGGAGTACTTAGACACGTGTGATGGAGCATTGTCCTGCATGAAAATCATGTTTTTCTTGAAGGATGCAGACTTCTTCCTGTACCACTGCTTGAAGGAGGTGTCTTCCAGGAACTGGCAGTAGGACTGGGAGTTGAGCTTGACTCCATCCTCAACCCAAAAAGGCCCCACAAGCTCATCTTTGATGATACCAGCCCAAACCAGTACTCCACCTCCACCTTGCTGGCGTCTGAGTCGGACTGGAGCTCTCTGCCCTTTACCAATCCAGCCACGGGCCCATCCATCTGGCCCATCAAGACTCACTCTCATTTCATCAGTCCATAAAACCTTAGAAAAATCAGTCTTGAGATATTTCTTGGCCCAGTCTTGACGTTTCAGCTTGTGTGTCTTGTTCAGTGGTGGTCGTCTTTCAGCCTTTCTTACCTTGGCCATGTCTCTGAGTATTGCACACCTTGTGCTTTTGGGCACTCCAGTGATGTTGCAGCTCTGAAATATGGCCAAACTGGTGGAAAGTGGCATCGTGGCAGCTGCACGCTTGATTTTTCTCAGTTCATGGGCAGTTATTTTGCGCCTTGGTTTTTCCACACTCTTCTTGCGACCCTGTTGACTATTTCGAATGAAACGCTTGATTGTTCGATGATCACGCTTCAGAAGCTTTGCAATTTTAAGAGTGCTGCATCCCTCTGCAAGATATCTCACTATTTTTGACTTTTCTGAGCCTGTCAAGTCCTTCTTTTGATCCATTTTGCCAAAGGAAATGAAGTTGCCTAATAATTATGCACACCTGATATAGGGTGTTGATGTCATTAGACCACACCCCTTCTCATTACAGAGATGCACATCACCTAATATGCTTAATTGGTAGTTGGCTTTCGAGCCTATACAGCTTGGAGTAAGACAACATGCATAAAGAGGATGATGTGGTCAAAATACTCATTTGCCTAATAATTCTGCACTCCCTGTATAGTTTTTCTTGCTGGATCATACATTTAATATAACATTCACAACACCTTGTAAAGTAGAATAGAAAACATTCATATTAATTTATAATTACCATAACTTTTCATTAAAACTGGGGAATTGCTCATATATCTTGTGTAAGAAATTCCTTAAACCAATTGCAAAATCCAGTATTTATTTATGTATTTTAAGAAAGGAGAAACATATATTTGGCTATATGTACTAAGCTATTGTAGGGGCTGCGATGTTTGCTCAAATGCCTACATTTGCTTTGTTTCCTGAGGGGGGAAATTACCAATCACACACAGTGATATAGATTGTTGCCCCTGCAATGATTACTAAACCTCCCTTTAATTCAGAGCATGGCAAATCCTAGGGGCCTCATTCAATTGCGATTTGTCCAATTGAATAGGGCCCTAAATAAGCACATAGCATATATTTTTTAAAGAAGTTTTTAGTTAGTGAAGACCTTCCTTTTGGAGAGATGCTTACTAACTAAAAACTTCTTTAAAAAAAAATATGCTATGTGCTTATTTAGGGCCTTATTGAATTGGCCAAATTGCAATTGAATGAGGGCCTAGGAGTCTGGTAGCCACAGATCCTAAAATGTTACTGTTAATTCTGATCATTTCAGTTATTATACATCCATGTCCATATTTAATCCGTAGCCTGGCTCACTCTACTGGTTCCTAACTTCCCTAATTGGCTCTAAAGTTTCCGAAAAATGTGTCAAGCCCTGCTCTAAGTTCCAATGAATGAATTTCACTATGGACCTCATTCAATTGCGATTTGGCCAATTGAATAGGGCTCTATATAAGCACAGAGAATGTTTTTTTACAGAAGTTTTTAGTTAGTGAAGACCTTGCTTTTGGATAGAAGTTCACCAACTAAAAACTTCTATAATAAAACATGCTATGTGCTTATATAGCGCTCCTATTCAATTGGCAAAATTACAATTGAATGAGGCCCTGTGTACCACCACAGCTTGGTTCAAGCTGAATATGCACTTGAATGCAAACACTATTACTAAACCATTGTAAAGCCATTTTTTATCATTAATATAAATCAGCATTACTTGTCGAAGAAAAAGGACATAATTTTCATAAAAATAAGCTAGCTTAATGTTTAAACAATATTGCATGCTTGAAATATTGACCCTTTGATTTCAGTGACCTGTAGGCTAAGCTTGAGAATGTGCCATTTCCAGATTTCAAAAGGGTACACATTGCCTAATATTACCTTCCTAGCTTTTTCCTACACTAGTGAAATAAATTATGGCATGATTATACTTTTCCATAAATTCTGGGTCAAAATTTAGTACAGGGTTCTCTCCATTTATATCATGTCCAGGTACCTTGGAAGCACATTGTATAGAAGAACATGTTCCAAATCAGGTTAGGTTCCAGGATCATTAAGGTTTCCTATAATGCATGGCTTAACAATTCCTAACCATGGCTCCTAACAACAGTTTGAAACTCTCATCAACAACCGTACTGTTTTTTTAAGTTTTATATATAATTTGTTTGCTATATTATTTGCTATAATGGCCTCAAAATAGAGAAAGAACAAGTTTTCCAAAAAAGCAAACTACTTACATGTTAAAGACAAATCAAGAACTTTTTAGTATCAGTGAAATATTTTTCTCAGACAATAGAAAAAAGTTAACTTTTAACCTAGTTTAATAAAAGATGTAACATTTTTTTGTAATATATTGGTGATAACCAATAAAGAAAAACTATTAACGGGAAGAAACCATTGCAAATAATCTTTTTTTTTTCCCTTTTTCAACTGAAAAAAAAGGAGTGTTTTTTGCTTTTTCTTTACATCATTTTCAGACAAAACACCACATACTCTCCCTGGAAGGTTTGACCTGCACATTTCAAAGTTACAAAAAAAACATAGCTTTACTCTTTTACTTTGCAAATGCAATCATTTCCCACATTTATAATGTTAGCCATTCCTATACATTTATATATATATATATATATATATATTTATATATCACCACTAAGCAATGAGCATAACTACTCTGATGAATGTGTATGTCTAATACTGGTAGAATACCAATAATTTTTTGGTCACTTGTAAGACATTCATTGGGACCAGTCTTCTATTGAGCATCTTTACACTGCGTTTATGGATCACTTATGCAATATAAGTTACTTATAAAACAGTTTTAATAAGCAGAGAACACCAAGCTTAAAAACTAATGCAACTAAATTAGTTCAAGAGTGACGAATGGAATGTTCTTGACATTTTAAGCTAATTGTACGGTGTTAAGCTTCTACATTCTATATTAAGTTACACCTCTGAAATTAATCCATCAAAGCATTCCTCAATGTTAAATGACACCAATTGTGTTTCTAATGGCTTACGCAGAATTTTCCAGAGAAAAGGAAAAACTATGAAATAAAACTGATGAAATCATAGATACGAAGCGCATCTTCTCATTAATTAATCAAAAGAGTCAGTGGATTTACTGTTCTTACCATAAAGCAGATTGTTTCAGCTCAACCAAAAGCAAATTAACTGCAATGAAAAGCAAGCCTTTTATAGGAGCCTACAAAAGACCTTCTTCTACAACATTCAAACATGCAAATGCCTTTTTGTAATATTGCAAGATAGTACACTGGTTCAGAACCACCAGTCCATTTTAAACTTGAAGGCAACAACTAATATCTTTACCTTTAGTGTGATACAGAATAGCAGCCCTCAGGTCATTAGAACTCCATTCAAGGCCTCCTTGGTACCTCTTATCTTTGGCGGAGGTCTGTAAAGTGTTTGTCAAGGCCCGAGGAGAAAGTTCCATCTCGTACATCTTTGACTGAAACACTAAAGAACCCTGGCTAGCATCATCAGTCTTTTGCAGCTCCCCTAAATGCTGCAGCTCAGAGGATAACCCAGCACCCTCACCCCCTGACCCGTGAGCCGCTTTCATTGCGGCCACATCTGGAACCTGAGGGCTAGTCCGTTTCTCTAGCTCGTAGGCCTTAGGAAACACGGGGCACTCGTTTCCTGAGGCAGCTATTTCAGCACCCTGTGAAACAGATGGAATGGCAGGCTCCCAGGCCAGTTGCCCACATGCAGGTTTAGCCACTCCAGCCTCCGGGCCGGCACTAGGCTCATTTATGAATGATAATCCCCACTGGTTCTGAAAGATTTCTCCCAAACTGTGTTGATTTGCCTGACCGGACAGTTCTCCCTGTGACATGGCCGGCAGTGCATGTTGCATATTTGAAGGGTACATAAAAAGGCTAGATTTCTTTTGTTCGGAGGGGGTTAGGGCAGAAGCTGCTTCTGCAGGCATAGGTTCTGTTCCCCCAGGCAGTGTGTGTGATACAGTACTAGCAGCAGTAGCTAAGAGAGGCTGATTCCCAGGGAGATATGGACTCCCATCAGTTCCTGCTAAAAGGGGCCCATTAGGGAAGTTAACTGTAGATACAGACTTCATGGCAGACATGGGAACCTGGGATACACAGTTCAAAGTCATGACTTCCCCAGCCACCATAGAGAAAGCTAGGGAATTCAATGAAGCAGAGTTGTTCTGGGCTGCTTTGTTGAGGTTTTCTTTAACTTTGCTTGCATAACTTATTTTGGGAACAATTTTAGCACTGCTGTTGTCCACTGGGAAAGCAGGAGGAGGTTTAAACAATGTCCAGGAGTCCTCCTTTGAGGAGGCAGCAGGAGATGTTTTGCCCTTGGGTCTGTCATCAAACTTTTTGGATACGATAGGTTTACCATCAGAATTTTTCCTTTGAACATCTCCAGAGTTTGGTTTACCTCTGCTGCCACTAGAATCACATTTCCATGAGGCTTTAGCATTATCTACTTTGCCTGCTCCCTTCTGATCTGTCAAGTGGTCAGGTTTAAAACTTTCTAAATCCAGCTTGACATCAGTATCTGTGATTTTGTCCATTAAAGAGATGGCC
Organism: Discoglossus pictus; assembly: GCA_027410445.1. Classification (NCBI taxonomy): domain Eukaryota; kingdom Metazoa; phylum Chordata; class Amphibia; order Anura; family Alytidae; genus Discoglossus; species Discoglossus pictus. The sequence continues at coordinate 77,683,522 of CM050164.1, read as the reverse complement.
CCCTCAGCACCCTTGGCATTGCTACACCTAGCTTTCCTTTTCTTGGGAGTGGCATATCCACTTTCTGAACCACTGCCATCGTTCTCAGCACATTTGCCCACATATCCATTAGTTATATATCCAGAGCTGTTCGCCTGCAAACCGTTCTGAACTGGTCCGGTCTCCCCTTTGTCTGAGCATTTGATCTCTTTAGGTTTGCTTTCATAAGACTTTTCATTCTTTTTGTCCATACTGTTTTTATGGAGCAAAGTTTTAGTCTTGCTCGCTTTCCCAAAATTGTAAGTCTTTGCTTGCTGCTTAGGGTTGATGTTCGTGTCGACAGCTTGCTGGTTGCCGTTGGAAACCCGAGAAGCAGTCTGGCTTGCAGCTTTGTCAGAGCCCAGTGTCTTTGGAGGTGGATATCTGTCTCCTGCAGTACCATTTAGCTCTCCATGGCCTATAGAAGAAAAATGATAGTGTTAATACTGAGCATGAACACATGTTTAAATCTGAATGGTACCATAAAGTTTAAACTACTACTACTACATTTAAAATTTAGAAGAAAAAAAAAAAAAAAAAAAAAAAAAAAAATCGACATGTACTTTCAATATTAGAATTATTTCTTACAGAAAACTTTAAGTTGGTAGAATGCTGCATTTTAATAAAAGTAAGTTATCCAGCAATAAATTAAACACTACTTTATCAAGCAAATACTCCTACGCATAGAGTAGTAGAGCATGGTCATAATATATGAAGGAAACAACATTATCCTTCATCCTACTTAAAAATACAGTAAATCAATTATTTATTTTCTGAACGGAGTGCTTGACAACAAGAAAGCTATTATTTTGGCCATAGGAAGCTATTCGTAATACAAGAATTTTTTTTTTTGATAGTATAAAAAACAAATTATTCAGAATTAATAAAGTTTTTGTTTTTTTTATGGGAAAAGTCCCACGTTCCTAAATAGGCCAGCACTCAAAACTTGTAGCTGGTTGCTTGGTTTTCATATGTTCACCAAACACCTCCCAAATTCGCTTATTGTAGAATATTGAATGTGATCTCATAAATTATTCTAATAAATTCTTCTGTTTTCTACACACACTTCTTTCCCTGTAGCATCATCCTAATGCCAGATAAAAACATTTAATTTAAGACATTCTCCACTTTCTCCCCAGTAGATGTATGCCTTCCATTGCATAAAGGGGACACCATAAAGGATTTGTTTTCTCTGAAGACAGCTAAAGAAAAGATATTTTCATTCCTACTCACACATGGCAATCAGAGAAGACATCCAGAGGTGGCCCCCCTCCCCATGATGACAATTTCTTAATCAGGGGAAACCGTCTCACATGGGGTTGGCTGAAAAAAGTAAGATTATCATGGAGGCAGAGAGCACATGCTATTGGAGGAGAAAGCAGGTGTATCCCAACAGCACAAGACAACTAAAATGTAAGTTATCATGTTACTGCAAGCATGTATTGTACTATATGCATCAATCCTATTTTTAATTATTTTTTTTTTCTATCTTTCGATGACTGGACGCGTACAGTCTTTCCAGTGTCCCTTTAACTTATTGAAGCTAGTCCACTATATTGTCTCCAAGATCCAGTAGTGAAGACCAAACTAAACTAGGCATACTTTTTTTCCAGTACATGAAGAAACAAGAGGAACCATAATATTATTCATTTTAAGAAGTGTAAACAATCTAACAAACTTAAGTTATTCCATATTAACAATGTATCATCTCTGTGACCAGACCGCTAAGGAGAACTGTATTGTTACAGCTGCCCACAGGACACAGATTTCAAACTCCTCACACAAGGAGACAAAACAGGACTAAGGATCTGAAAACTTACACTACCGAACGCGTGGTGGACGATTTTTCAAGCGCATGCAACCAGAAGAAATATAGCAGTCTTCATTAAATATGGTTTCTTGGGATATAAAACTGCTCTTCTACGATATTCTCTGGGGTAAGTATGACCCTGAAACACTATTAATATTCTGCACAGTACATAGGACAATTTGTAGACTTGTTTATTAAAAGCACTCCTGGCACCCACTTTCTTGTATGTAAGCTTTGTTAGAATGCCGATAAAGATGGTCAGTCCGTGGTGTTATCTTAAGACATTGTTGCCTAGCAACAGTTCTACACAGAAGTGACCAACGGTGGCAGCCCAGAACTGTATTGCGCATAAGTACCTCTATCACTAGTGATCTTATGTTCTCTCAAAGATCCTGATTATCAAAGTGTCTCTACTTTCCAAAACTTAGAATATAATCTTTTGAACAGCTACATTTCACAGTGGTCTAGAAAAAAAAAGTCTGTGTATAAAATGTTTACCCAGTACACGCTATTATACTGCAATGGCAGCTATTTGGTGATCTACATCACGCAGTGGGAAGTTACCTTTAATTCAGAAATGTGTCAATACCAAGTGCCAGTGCTTTAAGTACTACATATTATGGAAATTACAAATCAGCAAGCAAGGACACATCTTGAAAAGACAGTAGATCTAACAGACTGCTTACTGAAGGTAAGGAAGGCCTGCCCTGTTATTGCATAAGTTGCACGAGTGATGGTCTTCAACCAAGAGGACACTACTTGTTTTATAGACTGGGAAGGATTTGGATGGTTCTTCTTACAAGCATGGATAAGAGTAAATTACTTAAAGTGTCTTCTTGTAAATAACAGAGAAGGCACCCAGGTATTATTGAATATGAACACATTTTACAATTTTAGTGAGGCACTCAGAGTATACAGTATTGACAGCAAAAACGTTATTAAACATTTCCGACAAAACACACTTTTCTGAAGTGGAAAAAAGATATACTTCAGAAGTTCACAAATATGTCTGAAATTTAGAAGCCAGTCAAATATTTAGCCAGAATATGGATTATATATAGCAATGTACGTCAAGTAACTACAAAGTTAGGAGCTGTGGCTGCCTGGCTAATGAGATTGGTTAAGCCCTGACACACACCATAGTTTTTACATATTTTATGCAAATATACATTTTCTTTAAAAAAAATCCTCATTGTCAGCATGCAGTTCTATCATTGCTGCTATAGTCAAAAGCTCAAGGCACCATGAGGCATATAGTAATGATATGCACTGACAAGTCAAGCAGGACATTAAGTAACAGCCGGCTGCTAAAGAACAATCTGAGCCTGGATTCTGGGACCACCATGAAAGAAGAAGGGGTCAAAACAAGAACAGTTGTGGAGAAGTCAAAGCAGAATGCACAGAAGTGGACACATGTAACAGATGTTTTAAAACCATGTGTCTATTAGTTTAAAAAAAAAAAAAAAAACACATTCTGCAGTTATAAAAATCAAATATGTCCACAAACACAATAGGACCCGTTCTATTTGCATAACATCAGATAGGCTAGCAGTGACAGACAGCAGAAAATGTTAATTAAAAAGAAGCAATTGACAATTGCCAGAAGCCAAGAATATGGCTCCTCCTCAACCTGGCTAGCTCTAAAGTATCAGATAAGTTTATCAACTTTTGACCAGTATATACAACTTGTTGATCCCAAAGATAAATAACTGCTATCCCCTAGTTTGCCCCCTCCTGTTATAGTCTGCTATGGCATTCCTTTTCGAGATGAGAAGTCATGGCAGCCAGTCGAGAAAACAGCTGGGAATATTTAAATTAGATTCTTGTTCCTTGTAAAGACTTGAGTGCATCCAATAAGCAAGCTCTCATTAAAACAGGGGCATGCATCAAACTGCCAGAAACTTGCAACAACAAAAACAAAAAGGTATATGTGAACTTCTTTGAGCAGATGTTAATAAGAGAAAATGTTTTTTTATCTTTTAATACAAAAAAAAATAATACGAGATAAACCTAAAATATGCATAAACAAGGCTAACTACTTTATCATTCCACAAAACTTCACCGCACTGTGCAATCACTCCACAAAACGCACAGGGACCAATTTCAGTAATAAGTTATTAAAACATTTCATAGGGTGATATTATGACAAATCTTCAGAGGTTTTGTAACAGTTTGGGCTTCTTGAATTCAGAAACCCTATAAAATGAATTGACAGATAAGACTTCCATCTGGATCAATATATTTTACAGAGTAAGGCGTTGTTAAGAGCTTTTAGAAATATATGTATAACAAAAAAGCCCTTCTCCAACAGTAAAATTATAGGAAATGTGGACACTGCTTGCTGGGATTTCTAAACGCCTTTTTTAGAAAATCGTATGAGAAAGAATCAAAAATATTAGGTGCCAGAATTAACAGTTTAGGAGCCACTAGTTCAGTGTCTCCTGAAAAGACATTGCCTCTGCACATATGTTCTGCCAACAATTTTGTTTTAAAATACTTGTTTCTAAGAATGTAAGCCCCCCTTCTTTGAGCAGATGTTAATAAGAGAAAATGTTTTTTTATCTTTTAATACAAAAAAAAATAATACGAGATAAACCTAAAATATGCATAAACAAGGCTAACTACTTTATCATTCCACAAAACTTCACCGCACTGTGCAATCACTCCACAAAACGCACAGGGACCAATTTCAGTAATAAGTTATTAAAACATTTCATAGGGTGATATTATGACAAATCTTCAGAGGTTTTGTAACAGTTTGGGCTTCTTGAATTCAGAAACCCTATAAAATGAATTGACAGATAAGACTTCCATCTGGATCAATATATTTTACAGAGTAAGGTAGGTTTGAATTCACTGAACAATATATTTCATACTCTAGACATCTTGGTTATGTAGTAACATATTTATCTAGTCTGCACATCTGTTTAATATCTCTGACCTAATTTGATCCTTGGCAGTGCTGTATCCTTAAAGGGTGCTCGTCAGAGTATTTACAGTAAAAGTAAGGGATTCACCCCACACAAAAAAAATGCTTGTTAGACAAATGATGTCACTGCTGCAATCACAGCCTAAAAGCAAATGCACTCACTTTTCCTGTTACCATGACATACTGGGATATCTTATTTGACAAAATACACTGAGCAGATTCAGAGATGGTAGATCGATTATGCCACCATTCATGGGGAATATATTCATAGTTTCTGCACGGAGACGATTTGGGTGGGAAGATAATTATTTCAAAATAATAAAATGCTTTCTAGTTTTCAGTATCTCTTTCACTATCTAGCGTTGGGCAACAGGTGGCCCAGGGGGATTGCCAGCCTGTTCTCAACTGCATGTCCTTCAATAGCCGACAATCATCTTCTTGCACAACGGGCATGTCAATTTGTTGTACTACAAAATTCTGCCTTTCATTATCAATTGTATCATTACCAATTAATACATCTCAATCCCTCTTTCACATCTATTTAACCATTTTTGTAATTTGTACAACAAATGTTTTCTCTCATTGCCTAAGTAAAGTAGGTTGCAGGTCACTAATCGAGAAATTCTAAGATTTTTTTCAGTTTAGTCATCATTCTTTAAAAGGATTGTATTGAATCACCATACTTTGGAGAGGTCATAATATCAAGTAGAATGATATAAGCACATACTGATAATTGCGTCAATAATAGATCAGGGGTTCACAAAACTTGCACCAAACTTCTACTAGTGAAGGACAACCAAGAGTTGTTGTAAAAAGCAAAAAGGTTGTTTTGTGTGTGTTTAAGAACATGTACAGATAAATGTATATGATATTTAAGAGTCATGTTAGTGAGAAGCCCACCAAATATTTTCAAGAGCCAGCAAAAAAAGTATTTATAGCAGGGGTTGACAAATGTATCGGAAACTTAGGCGCCTATGGATTACATATAAAAATAAATCCACAATACCTAAAAGGTTAAGAGACAGCAATACAATTTTAAGAGACTAGTCTCCCAGGCGTTGTTAAGAGCTTTTAGAAATATATGTATAACAAAAAAGCCCTTCTCCAACAGTAAAATTATAGGAAATGTGGACACTGCTTGCTGGGATTTCTAAACGCCTTTTTTAGAAAATCGTATGAGAAAGAATCAAAAATATTAGGTGCCAGAATTAACAGTGTAGGAGCCACTAGTTCAGTGTCTCCTGAAAAGACATTGCCTCTGCACATATGTTCTGCCAACAATTTTGTTTTAAAATACTTATTTCTAAGAATGTAAGCCCCCCCCCCCAAAAAAAAGTAACTAATTGACTAATGTAAATCTGCTCTTTTAGTGCCATGTCAAGATCCACTGTAAAGAAACAAAAGTCTTAAAAATAAATACTGCAGTGTCAAAGTGTTTGATCTGTGTGGACATTTTTTATTTTAGAAGTCGTTTTCAGTCAATTCTGCGGGATTCATAAATTGAGGGTTTAAACCTAAAAGCACAAAACCTTAAAGGCCACATTATTTGTCTATGGACGGATTTGTTTAAGAACTGCGAAAAGACACTGGATATTACCCATCACAGACCATATCATTACAAAAGCGCTTTCTATAAGACGGGATTTTGATACCCCAGTGTTACATAAACCTAAAAGCCCACTGCAAAAATGTTCTGCACATGCTCTCATCAGCTATATTGTCACGCTAGGTGTCAAAGCAAATCAAGGTTCCACATACAGGAGCATGGGGTGCCAGACAGTGCAGCAGCTTGGCTTACCAGGTACAATATTGGTAGCTGCTTTTCAAATAAACCTAAAATCTATGGTGGGAAACTGATGTTCAAAAGCTCTCTGGTCCAATGTGACTTTATGCAGTACTTTGACTTTTACAAAAAAGCTATAACTCAAAAATCCTGCAGAGTTATGTGGAAATAAAATGCATGCCTTCGTCCAAGTAGACAATTAATCCAGTCAAAGATTGTATTTTATGGCCGTTAGCTAATATTATCAGACACAGGATTGTATCTCTTTAACAAAAATATTACATATATTTATACCCCTGAGTGGTCTAAGTGGCATTTTCCACCCAGAAGTGATGGTTTAACTCAAGCAGGCATGGATGAGTATATTTTCAGTCAATTAATATCAAGGAGTCAACCCATTGTAGGTTCTAGTAAATAGCAGAAGCTTGATTCCAGAAAGGTCATTACACTGGGTACTCAAAATGATAAACTATGTTCATTAAAGACAACTGGTTTCTCACCAGTGAGGTAAGATCTTTCCAGTTCCAAAAGAGCATGTTTCACTAAGCTATCAAGAGATCTTCAAATTGATCAATTAAGTTCTATATAACACAGAAATGAGAGCGAGCGCCACTCATTACAAAGCTTACAATCCTGGCAAAAATAACCACAGGTCTAGTCGGACCATAAAAAAAGTCAAAGGTCATGTCTCTACTAAACTGACCCAAACTCAAAATGTAAAAAAAAAAACAATGAGTTGTCAATTTCATCAATTCTGATCACTTACAAATAGTCACCCCCCCCCCCCCCCAAAAAAAGTGTTTTTTGAGAATATTTGATATCAAATAAATAATCTCTAAAGTGGATCTATATTGTGCTAACCATGCTTTCTATAGTAAAATCCTCAAGCTAATAAGCATTTCAGAATACCTGATTACTACAGTTCTACAAATCAGGACACTAAGCCACAGAGAGAAAATTATATATACCTCAAAAATGATTTAGACTGGATACAATGGGAAAGGGTATAGAAGCAGTTTTTATAATGCTTTCCAAAGCACCAAACTTGTTATGATGCGGCCCCTTTAGAAAATAGTAAATAAAAGTTTGTTGTATCATGGTTAAAAATCTTACAGTTCTGCTTATATCAATGCAACAGCATTGTATCAAATGCAAGCTACAAGCATTTTAATTTAACCTGATCTTTCAGGTTGGTCAAAAATTAAGAAACTTGATCACAAAAGTTTAAATTAAAAATATAAGCAGTTATTTATCATAAATAAAGGTTTATAAATGTATGCAGCATGAAAAAATTAAATAGATGGCGAGAAGAGAAATTGCTTCAACAATCTGACAGTAACATAAATATCGCTGTAGGATATCTACTGAAATGCTATTAATAGTGTTAGAGAGCAATTGCTGCTTTATTTTAATCAAAAAGAATGACAAGACTGAAAACCTACATTTGGAGTTATTGAGCCACATCAACGATTAGACATTATTTTTTGTCATTTGATTATAAAGCAGGATCATTAAATGTCATAGTGCTATGACTGCCAATTCCTCATCTATCATTTGCTACTAATAATTTGATTTTCATTGGAAAATGCAGTCCCCTTTAATCACTACATTGTATCAATACATCATTAAAACATAATTACGGGACACTGGTATAGAGCGCCAGCAGACAAATGTAGCAGCTGTTCTATCACTTATAGAAAACCTTATTGGTATGACTAAGTGGTCTGTAACAAACTTTTGAAGTGTTGTGTCTCAGAATTGTCATATAAGTGCTTTAGCACATCAAGGTTTCCAAATGGCCTTTGGCTATGTATTTAGAAATGCAAATAACCTTTTTCAGAAAGAAAAAAAAAAAGTCTAATTTCTGATCAAAAGAAAAAACAGCATTTTCATCCACCTCTGTCTAGACAGTTTGACAGTTTGTAGGAGCATACTATGAGACACTTCTCATACAGTGATATCTGAAGTGAAGTGTCTACTAAAAGGTGTTCTTTTACACTGTACAGATATGCTCTACACACAAGTTACACACTTTGTATTATAAACTGGCCTTTGGTACAGTTGAATCATTATGATACCAGGCATACGGGAATAGTAACTTCCTAAAAACAAGTCACTACTACAGAGTAGATGGTGCAAGAACATAATTTAGTATCATTATAATGCACTGGCTGGTTTATTAATAAGCATGAATCATTAATTGCACATAAGCTACTTTTGATAATTACCCTCTGACATGTTTGTGACCCTCAAAAATATAATTTGTTGTTCAGTCATATCAAAATCTCCATGATCCTATAGACTGCAGCACGCCAGACACATTGTGTGTCTGGGTGTGCTAATGCATAAGGTTTTCATGGCAAAGATCCTGGTTGCCAGTTCATTCTCCAGTGGACTGCAATTTGTCTGACCTCTCTGCTATGACCTGCTCATCTTGGGTAACCCTACATGGTATAGCTCACAACTTAATTGAGGTACACAAGCCCTTTCACCACAACAAGGTAGTGATCCAGACGAGGCAAAAATATCCTATTACACCTTTAATCTAAGAATATTCAAGAACATTTAACGATGATACCCAGAGCATATTTAATCCCACTAACGAGGATACTATATACAAGGTTTTCAAATAGTTTCTCTGGTTCTTCTTGACCAAAAACATCTGAGAGACTTATTTCCCAATATTAAGGGTAGCAAAGCCTCATCACATCATTTTGTGAAGTCCCAAAAAGGACCTTGTAAAACAAAGGTACTTGAGATGTGCTTGGATCTGCCAAGATAGATAGATAGATATTCTTCATCTTTCTTTGAGGTTCAGAAGTGCCCTAATAGATGGATTTTGATCCTGTTTCACAACTATGGTGCTAAATAAGCAACAAGAAACTTTAAATACCTTACTTATCTTGCCCATATTCCCAATAAATGAATTACAATTAAACACTTCCTCTTTCATTGATTAAGACTAATGGGTGAATACAAGCTCCATTCTAACATTTTACAGAAACCCCTTTCTAAACTATTAAACAGACGCCATACTGCGTTGAATACACTGTTCTTCGTAACCTGTAAAACCGTTTTGAGACCTACACACCGCCTATGTCCATTTCCGCCTGGACCGATCTAGGTTCTCACGCGAGTCCCCGGCTCCACATAAGAAGACTGGGCCGCAACTAACAGCTGACTGACTGAGGGGGGAGGAGAATGTACGTGGCGGGGCAGAAACATGCAAAGGCAATGAGGGGGAAGAAAAAAGGGGAGAAAGCGGTGACCCGAGCTCCTCCCACCCCGCTGGGCCGCGCCACGCCCGCCGGGCGAGCTCAAATCAGAGGCCCGGGAGGAGCATACAGGCAGCCGGCCGGCTACAGCAAGGTCACAGTGAGGGGCCTCTAGACAGGGACCGGGCCGCGTGGTGTACCCTGAATATAATCAGGCTGCTGAGGCACTGCTAGACGGGCTGTGTGGAGGCCTGGGCCTAATGTGTTATACTAATAACAGGGCAGTGCAAGCTCTATGGATATATAATATACAATGTGGTACATATGTGATAGACACATAGAGCACTAGATAGCTTGTATGCACACAGGCAAGCCTGGACACTTGTGGGGAGGGATATATTCATTATATATAAATTAATTGTTCTCCAACAAATAACATAGTATATAAACAATATGTTGCTGCTCCCTGCCATACACCACTAATGACATCTGCCCTGACCCCCCTTCTGCTCAGTATTATATAGACAATATATAAATGTTACGAAATGCTGCCTATTCCATAAAGGCTCCCTCCAGAGCACAGACCCACATTTGTGTCCCCATTACCCTCAGTGCTGCTACATTACTGTACTTTGAACAGCCTCTATATGAATACCTCGTGCTCATTTTGTATTTAAGTTTCTATATGGGGTTGGTTTTGTAACAATGTGGCCATAGGACAATCTCTGATTTATATAATGTATGAGTATGGAGCCATTCATGGGTTTACATAACATGTAATGTTAATACATTTACCAAGACCCATGTCATGCCCTATAAGTAGCTTCTTCTGACAGTTTCCACCTCACTCCATATGTCATATACCATGACACATACATGATATTTACCAGTCACTGACATGTCAAAACATGATGATTAAAGATCTATAAATGTCACATTTTTATAGCCCTCTGGCATCTTGCATTAGAGGCCCCACCTAGCCATTCAACAACTGTCTGTGTATAGATGCCCCCATAATATGGGATTCCCCCATTGTAATCACCCTGATATAACAGTCTGCTCCTGTTGCCCCATGCCCTGTTAAGCTGTTGGTGCCCCCTCCTCCCCAGTGCCCTTTGCCACCCTGATGATCCCTCCCTTCACCCCCTTTCCTCCCTCCAGACCCGGACCTGTTTTCTTCTGGTGTGTTTCCTGGTGCTGTAGGGCGTGTTTCTGGTCATGTTTCAGCGGCTTGGGTTGGGGTTTGGCGCTGCCCTCTCCTCCATGCTGCAGACTGGGGGGCTGCTGGTAATGGTGGTGGTTGTGGTGTTGCTGCTGGCTGTGTGTATAACAGTAATAATGACTGTGAGCGGACGGAGAGTGGAGGTGGAGATGGTGCTGGCCAGGCTGCTCCTCCATTGAAGTGTCTGGGCTCTCTGTGTGCTGGATGCAGAGCACAGAGCCCCTCTCTGGATGTGAGTGTGCAGATGTGCCTCTTACACTAGGGCAAGCCGGTTGGCTTAGGGACTTTCTAGAAACGATTGACTGTCTCTCTCCAGCAATCAGGCATCTCCAAGTGCCTCTATTCCCCTCCTACACCCCTCAGTGCCTCCTCCCCCATGTCTCCCCTCCCTCCTTTCCTCCCTGCACAACTTTGCTTCTGCAACCTCACAGGGCTGGGCTTCCAACGTCAGCACTATGGCTCTCCCCTTCCGTGCAACAGCACTTTCTACACAATACTGGAAGCTTCATACAGTCACAGGGCATGCAAAGCAGATTGCACTGCAGCAAGTCACCCTACTGTACCTGGAGAAGGGGCAAGTGTGCAGCAACTATGTATATGAAGATATTTGGGATTCAATTCAGAGATCTGCTCCTTTGTATTCAGTTAAAAGGCAAAGCCCAACAACTTAATAGCTCATATTTTAAAAGCTTTTCTAGTAGTATTATACATTGAGTAATATTCCCGGATCTATCCTGTTTTATGTGCGCATTTCTGGAAGCGCTCCGCCGACTCTAGGGTTGCGGCCGTGCTCACGTCCCCATGTAGCTGTCAAAAACTAGGTAGTACACCCCAAGCCCCTAACCCCCTAAACCTCCCTTCCAAACGATAACCCCCTAAACCTCACTTTCTAACCCTAACCCCCTAAATCTCACCTCCTAACCCTAAACCCCTATGCCTCACTTCCTAACCCCCTAACCGTAACCCCCTAACTCTCTAACCATAACCCGAAATCCCTAACCACTTACCCGGCATGCTTGGCTTGCGTCCCTAGAGTCGGCGGCGGAGCACTTCCAGAAATGCGCACATACAACATGATAGGTCCATATTCCCTTTCTGGATCACTACTTTGTCATGGTGAAGGGCTTTAATGAAGCTGTGAGCCATACCCAATATGGGCAGGTTATAGCAGAGAGATCACACAAATTGACATCCAGTGGAGAAGGAACTGGCACCTACTCCAGTATATTTGCCAAGAAAACTATACGGATAAGCACAACAAGAAACAAAGAGGCGTCTTTATGGTCATACAGAGTCAGATGCGACTGAACTGCTAAACAACGACAACAAATATTTATTACTAGTATATATTTGAAAATTGCATTCACATAGAAGCATCCTATTATTGTAATATTTATAGTCTAAAACTTTGTAATCATCATTGATTATGTCAATGAGAAATATTATTAGTAAATATTTTAGGTAGTGTTATCAAATGTAGTTCGGATCACTTGAACATCGCTTAGGGTAGTTTATTGTATCATTTAAGTATATAGCCATTTATGCATTACCTGGTGAGACATTTCTATTGTTGAGCCGTTCATTCTTGTCCAACTCTCCGTGACCCTATGGAGCGCAGCACGCCAGGCACATCAACAGTTGGTCTCTGGATGTGCTTATCCATAAGGTTATTTTGGCAAAGCTACTGGAGTGGGGTGGCCAGTTTCTTCTCCAGTGGACCACATTTGTCTGACCTCTGCACTATGACCTGCCCATCTTGGGTGACCCTACATGGTATAGCTCACAAATTCACTGAAGTATACAAGATCCTTCACCATGACAAGGTATCCATACTTAAATGCTACATTTCTATTACTATTCATTGAATGTGTCTCGTACTTATTTTTGTAATCCCTGAAAGAAGCTCACAGACCACAGTTTGGTAACTCCAATCTTCCAGTTTGAAATTAAAAAATATTTTCCTTGGCTGTAGCCAGTAAAGCAAGTATATATACCAATTTCTCAAAGGAAAATATATTCCCCCATTATAAAACATACCCTCTGATAATTAAAATATCTTTATTATGTTGAAACAGACTTTTTTTTATGTTATATAAGTGTGAGATGCACACATGCACTTTATTCTTGTATGAGCTATAAGAAACAATAGAAAGATCTCTTTATCTTCTAGAATCGTATAAGACACAGAACTAAGGGATGAATTCTAAGTAAAAGAACCTCTGTGCCCATAAAGTAACATTTGTGCCCTATTTACTATGTGTTGCAAATAATCCGGAGATGAGGATAATGTTGATATTTTGCTCCGTTACTGGATAATATGTGCAGTCTTAGAGCCTCATTCAATTTGGGGCTCACATCTCGATCGTAGACAGCCGAATGTCCGCGATTGAGTTGTGTGCTTCCGTTTGTCTGCGATTGCGATGATATTCAATTGTCTGTGAGCGCGAATTAGGGGCCTATCGCGAAAAACACCATGCCGTCCGACGTAGCATTTCCGGGCTTGAACATGTTAGGGGAGCAAGCCCGTAACTCGCGATGCAGAAACAGCCAATGGAAACAGAGATTGTCATCCTGACCAACCTCCAAGTTCGTAACTAGTAAGTGAAGGCCGTAGAACTTCGAACAATGGAGGTTGGATTTCAAAGCCCTACAGGCTTGGAGGTTGAAGCCCATAGCACTTCATATTTATTGCTGTGATTGATATAACACAAAAATTGAACATTAAATAAAGTATTGGAGAATGTTGTGCTATTAATTCTAAGACCTAACATCACTCTCACTCTTAATAAAAGTACAGTATTGCTTTTTTATTTGCTTTTAAAGTGCATCAATTTGTAATTATGCCCTTTGCGAGACCTCCTTGGTATCATTAACTTGTGGTTAGATATTTGCCATTTGCGGGCTTGACGGAGTGGTTAGCGAGGGGGAATCAGAGCAATTGAATATTTGCGATTTTAGCCTTGAGACATTGAAAGATCAAAGGCTTGGAGGGAATTAACTTGCGATTTTTTAAATCCCTATAAATAGCAGCTTGGAGCCCCTAACTCAATCAGAGCCAGCAAACTGACGCCAACTGAACAGCAAAATAACTTGCTGGCTCCATTTCCAAACCCGGATCTCCCGAAATCCTCAATTGAATGAGGCTCTTAGTCTTTACCTAGTTTTTGCTCCAACGTTCCTCACTGTGCATTTTTAAATACTTTTAAAAGTAGTTAGCCTATTTTAGAATACAGCAAAAACATTAATTTACTATCTCTGCTCATGGTCAGATTTACTTATTATATGTTCCTCAGGTGCCTGTATCCCATTTGTTATGTCCCACTTTTGGGGGAAAGGCCACAATAATTGACTAACTAGCTCTGTTAGTTCTACTTATATGGCTAGATCCATTATTGTTCACATAGGCGGAAAAAGGGGCCACAAGGCCCTCTGTATTTAAATCTTCATTGAAAACAGGTATAGTGGCATCAGTGAGCCGTAGTGAAACTGGCCTATTGTGTGAAATTAGTGGCATCACATAACAAGCCGGACAGGTGACCCTGTCAGTGAGGTGACCCTATCCAACAGGCTAGCTTACTTATCAATAAATCTTCTCTTTGCTGTAGAGTATTTTCCTTGTTCCACTGACAGCAAAAAAGTGTAAGCTATTATAAATGTGTCTTTTGAAAACTACTATCGTGTTCAAGTGGAATGAGGTTCAGTGTATATTCTTAGCATTGTTTATACTAAACTACACTGTTGAAAGAACATTAATGATATACATTGCTCAATGAGATGCAAGGAAGATGACTGGCCAAGATTTACTAAAGTAGGTTGACCTCTAATAATATTTCCATGTACACAGCTCATTATAGACACTAAGTCTTCTTTAACTACAAATTAGATTGCACAGCCAAAAGTCATGACATGACACTACAGTGCTTGCACATTTTGCAGTCAGCTCATTATATGAGTCTTGTTGAATGCTCATGGAAGAAAAATAAACACATCTGTTAATTATTTTTTTTAATCAAGGCTTGTATTTATTTAACATTTAAAGAAATTATTTTAATGACCTTCTAGTGTTGTGGCAGCATGTCCTGATTTTTTTACTGCATAATATCAGATCTTGATTAACTCATCTTTGCTTCAGCAGGGATAACTTTAAATCCAAGCCTGTTAATAGTATATATTTGATATAGAGGTTTAGGGTGTTTCATGTTAAACAGAACTCAAGCAACCAGAAAAAAATTGAATACTGTACTTTAAATAAAATATATATTTTACAGTGCTCAACAAATGCCAGGAGCCAGGTTGTGATGCCACAAAATGCTTACAACACCTAGATATCGTCCACTGTATGTCTCTGCAATTATGTTTTATCTGGAAGCAGACAGGCATAAGTGACTGAGCCAATGTAGTGTTGGCGTTACATTCCCCGGGTTCAGCACCACACCCTCCAGCCAAACGTACCTGTGTGTAAGTGAGGAGTGAAAGCTGCTGCTGCAAGAACAGCCCTCACTGACAAATATACTTAGCACAGCATCCTATGTGCAGCCTCTTTTAATAGTGACTCTCAAGCAACCAGAAGCTGCATATATCCGGAATCTACCAATCCCTGTGGGTGCCGGATAACTGAGCGTGTACTCTATTATATTTTTCAAATTTTGAAGATGAACATTTTGCCCATTGCTTATTTAAAAAAATATATATTGTAAAGGACCACTGCACAATTAAAACAACTTTTAGTCTGACTAAGGGCATAATTAAGCAGGAAAAAAGTAATACAACTATTTTTTAGTTAGAAGAAAACTAAATGTTGATGCCCTCACTGGACTCTGGAGGGATCCATGATACATAGGTGGAAATTATTTGTGTGAGAGTGGAGTGTACATTTCTGGAGAGTTTTTTTTATATATTTTGATGCAATGTCCTGCATCTGGGCCAGTTAGGGGGAAGGGTTATGGTATCAACTTCAATCTTATCCAGTTATCAAACAAAGTATCTGCCTGTTCCGTCCTCTGCTACCCCTCTCTCCACTGATAACTACAAGCACAGCCACCTATCATCCAGCTCTTATTATGTGATGTAACAAACATAAAATAAATTCCTGTACTTTTTTTCTCAAGCATTTTTACATGCCCATGGCTTCCACAGCTGCTAATAATATTACATACTTGAAATCCAATAGAACATATGGTTCAGATCCAAACGTAGCTCAATATAGACCAAAAAAGACAAATTTGTCTAGATAGCAAATTCGATGAACTGAAAAAGGGGAAAGCTCTCAACTAAGAGTGATACAGAATACAGCTGTGAATTCACATGACTGTCAGAATTTATAAATCTATTCATTTGTTCTCTGCAACCCACATGTCTTCTAAAACATTAGATTTTTGAAACAAAAATGAAGGTATACTTAAACAACATGTCGGTTAGTAATGGGAAATTGAAGTCACCATATTTACTCTCCACCATCAGATGCAGGGTGCAAATCATGTTGAAAAGTTGTTTACATTTTTGTTTTTTGAATTGATTTTACATATGTTAACTTGCTTATATCTGCCCTCAAAACTTACATCAGGAAATGGCATAAATAATAAGGTTCAGACTGGGTCCTTTCCGTCTTCCCAAACTCACAAGATTGGCAGCAGCAGTGCCGCCGCCAACCGCTAGATGGCGCTGCTGATTTCCCGGAATAGTGCTGCCCAATGTATATAAGGCACAGACTGTAGAGGCCTTGAGCTATGAGAGGCGCGCTCGAGGGCCGAGTGCCTGCGCCGAACAAGGCGATGGCCTCCAGGACAGCACCATCTAGCGGTTACTTGCTGGCACTGCAGCTGTCTGTGCTGGCGATAGCTGTGCCCTTAAACAACGGGATAGATCCTCAGGCTGTGATCATTACACTTATTCCATTACAGCTTTAATGACTCCTATACTCTTTGTTTAACATGTAGAGATGTGGCATTGTGATCCTTATCTCAGGCTTTTAATTAATTTGCACAGTGGGCTGTGATAAAAAGAGCATGACCTGTTAATATAGATTATAATATTGATAAACCTTTTACAATTAAATGTTTGTAATTATTATTTACTTGATTTGGCATGCTCTTCATTATCATTCTGCTGTGGGATTTAATGAATTACCTTAGATAAGAAGAATTAAACAGAGGAAGGTCCTGTATAGATGATTTATGCTTAAAATACCCAACTTTCAGCTTAATTATAGAATGTTTTTGCATTGTTTAGTCGTGTCAAACTCTCCATGACCTTAACACACCATGCTTATCCACTTGGTATTCATGGAAGTGATACTGGAGTGCATTGCCACTTTCATCTCCAGGGGCCACATCTCCTGGTATTCCTAGGTGGTCTCCCATCCAAGTACTGACCAGGTCCAACCCTGCTTGGCTTCAGGGTGATGTGATCTCTTGATGCCCTGACTGGAATTAAACCAAGGTTGCAGCAATGAAACCACTGAATCCTAACCACTGGACCATCAGGGACCCTATATCGCTATTATATTTATCTACTAGCGACTTGCCCGTCAAAAATGACGGCAATAAAAAGTGAAGCCTGGCAATGCTGTTTGCCACACAATGGTAGCCTCTCCCCCTCTACTTTACTGGCCTTGCAATGAACCCTTTGGCGCTTATCACGGGCCTACTACCCTGTCTCCTTCCTCCCTTGTGTCTCATTTCCTCCCCTCCTCTCCCTCCCTTGTGTCTCCTCCCACCCTTGTGTTTCCCCCTCTCCCTCCCGTGTCTCTAACCCCCTCTCCCGTGTCTCTTTCCCTCCTGTGTCTCTTTCCCCCCCTCTCCCTCCCATGCGTCTCTTTCCCCCCCTCTCCCTCCCATGCATCTCTTTCCCCCTCCTGTGTGTCTCTTTGCCCCTCCCCTGTGTCTCTTTCCCTCCTCAACAGTGTCTCTTTCCCCCCCAATTTCCCTCCCTGTGTATCTTCTTCCCCCGTCCTCTCCCTTACTCTGTGTCTCTTCCCCCTCCTCTTACTCCCCTGTGTCTCATCCCCCCTCCTCTCGCTCCCCTGTGTCTCTTTCCCCATGTCTCTTTCCCCCCTCCTCTCCCTCCCCCGTGTCTCTTTCCCCCCTCCTCTCCCTCCCCTGTGTCTCTTTCCCTCCGGTGTCTGTTTCCTCCCCCTGTGTCTCTTTCCTCCCCTCTACCTGCCATGCGTTTCTTTGCTCCCCTCTACCTCCCATGCGTCTCTCCCCCCCCCCCTCCCTACCATGCATCTTTCCCCCTCCCTACCATCACTTTAATGCACATGCATACTTGTTTATGTAAACACACGAGAGGTGAAAGAGAAACCTATTTTGCCAAATTGTAGAATGCACATTTTTTTAGTATTCACTTTAAATCACCATATATTTTACTTCCTTACCAAATGTGTGATTTTAGGGCACTGTTTGAAATTACAGTTTAAATAAAACCACAAAATGACTACATGGCCATTAAACAAAGTGGTACATGCCAAATGAATTTTAACCTATTTCTGAGCTAATGATTTCAAGCCTTTTCATTGCTAGACGAGATTCATGACATTACAGCACAGACCATTAGATCAGGGAATGGTATTGGTGGTCAGTCTAGTGCCCAGCACAGGCCGGGCTTAAAGATTCATAATTGAAGGTACATGGAAGGTTTCTAGATTTAACTAGGAATATAATGTACACATGTATCTCTTTACTTTGGTGTATTAAGAAGAGCTGAAAAGCTATTTTTTTTTTTTTTGCCTAAAATCTTTAAAATAGTTCCTAATTGATTTTTCCCCTCTGCAGCTTATGAAGCCAGTGTACATTTAAATGCATATCTTAGATTTCTGGATTATGAATGGATCTAATAGAGGAGAATCAGTAGTGTATGAAAACATTTTTTGCATGAAAAAATACCAAATAAACATCATCAAACTCACCCTGATGTTTGTTATTTCTTTTGAGTTTGCAAGCAATTACTTTTGTGAGTTAACACCACTTCCTACGCCAGCTAAAAGTAGCATAACATTCATAATTAATTTTGGCCAATCACAGGCAGCTAATATATTTGAATACATTGTAGCAAGCTGTGATAGCCTGTGCTGGAAGGAATCATGGGACGTGTAGTCCTCTGCAGAAAGAAGCAGGAGGAGCCAGACACCGCTCTGTAAGATCTCCTCTTACTCCCCTGTGTCTCATCCCCCCTCCTCTCGCTCCCCTGTGTCTCTTTCCCCATGTCTCTTTCCCCCCCAATTTCCCTCCCTGTGTATCTTCTTCCCCCGTCCTCTCCCTTACTCTGTGTCTCTTCCCCCTCCTCTTACTCCCCTGTGTCTCATCCCCCCTCCTCTCGCTCCCCTGTGTCTCTTTCCCCATGTCTCTTTCCCCCCTCCTCTCCCTCCCCCGTGTCTCTTTCCCCCCTCCTCTCCCTCCCCTGTGTCTCTTTCCCTCCGGTGTCTGTTTCCTCCCCCTGTGTCTCTTTCCTCCCCTCTACCTGCCATGCGTTTCTTTGCTCCCCTCTACCTCCCATGCGTCTCTCCCCCCCCCCTCCCTACCATGCATCTTTCCCCCTCCCTACCATCACTTTAATGCACATGCATACTTGTTTATGTAAACACACGAGAGGTGAAAGAGAAACCTATTTTGCCAAATTGTAGAATGCACATTTTTTTAGTATTCACTTTAAATCACCATATATTTTACTTCCTTACCAAATGTGTGATTTTAGGGCACTGTTTGAAATTACAGTTTAAATAAAACCACAAAATGACTACATGGCCATTAAACAAAGTGGTACATGCCAAATGAATTTTAACCTATTTCTGAGCTAATGATTTCAAGCCTTTTCATTGCTAGACGAGATTCATGACATTACAGCACAGACCATTAGATCAGGGAATGGTATTGGTGGTCAGTCTAGTGCCCAGCACAGGCCGGGCTTAAAGATTCATAATTGAAGGTACATGGAAGGTTTCTAGATTTAACTAGGAATATAATGTACACATGTATCTCTTTACTTTGGTGTATTAAGAAGAGCTGAAAAGCTATTTTTTTTTTTTTGCCTAAAATCTTTAAAATAGTTCCTAATTGATTTTTCCCCTCTGCAGCTTATGAAGCCAGTGTACATTTAAATGCATATCTTAGATTTCTGGATTATGAATGGATCTAATAGAGGAGAATCAGTAGTGTATGAAAACATTTTTTGCATGAAAAAATACCAAATAAACATCATCAAACTCACCCTGATGTTTGTTATTTCTTTTGAGTTTGCAAGCAATTACTTTTGTGAGTTAACACCACTTCCTACGCCAGCTAAAAGTAGCATAACATTCATAATTAATTTTGGCCAATCACAGGCAGCTAATATATTTGAATACATTGTAGCAAGCTGTGATAGCCTGTGCTGGAAGGAATCATGGGACGTGTAGTCCTCTGCAGAAAGAAGCAGGAGGAGCCAGACACCGCTCTGTAAGATCTCCTCTTACTCCCCTGTGTCTCATCCCCCCTCCTCTCGCTCCCCTGTGTCTCTTTCCCCATGTCTCTTTCCCCCCCAATTTCCCTCCCTGTGTATCTTCTTCCCCCGTCCTCTCCCTTACTCTGTGTCTCTTCCCCCTCCTCTTACTCCCCTGTGTCTCATCCCCCCTCCTCTCGCTCCCCTGTGTCTCTTTCCCCATGTCTCTTTCCCCCCTCCTCTCCCTCCCCCGTGTCTCTTTCCCCCCTCCTCTCCCTCCCCTGTGTCTCTTTCCCTCCGGTGTCTGTTTCCTCCCCCTGTGTCTCTTTCCTCCCCTCTACCTGCCATGCGTTTCTTTGCTCCCCTCTACCTCCCATGCGTCTCTCCCCCCCCCCCTCCCTACCATGCATCTTTCCCCCTCCCTACCATCACTTTAATGCACATGCATACTTGTTTATGTAAACACACGAGAGGTGAAAGAGAAACCTATTTTGCCAAATTGTAGAATGCACATTTTTTTAGTATTCACTTTAAATCACCATATATTTTACTTCCTTACCAAATGTGTGATTTTAGGGCACTGTTTGAAATTACAGTTTAAATAAAACCACAAAATGACTACATGGCCATTAAACAAAGTGGTACATGCCAAATGAATTTTAACCTATTTCTGAGCTAATGATTTCAAGCCTTTTCATTGCTAGACGAGATTCATGACATTACAGCACAGACCATTAGATCAGGGAATGGTATTGGTGGTCAGTCTAGTGCCCAGCACAGGCCGGGCTTAAAGATTCATAATTGAAGGTACATGGAAGGTTTCTAGATTTAACTAGGAATATAATGTACACATGTATCTCTTTACTTTGGTGTATTAAGAAGAGCTGAAAAGCTATTTTTTTTTTTTGCCTAAAATCTTTAAAATAGTTCCTAATTGATTTTTCCCCTCTGCAGCTTATGAAGCCAGTGTACATTTAAATGCATATCTTAGATTTCTGGATTATGAATGGATCTAATAGAGGAGAATCAGTAGTGTATGAAAACATTTTTTGCATGAAAAAATACCAAATAAACATCATCAAACTCACCCTGATGTTTGTTATTTCTTTTGAGTTTGCAAGCAATTACTTTTGTGAGTTAACACCACTTCCTACGCCAGCTAAAAGTAGCATAACATTCATAATTCATTTTGGCCAATCACAGGCAGCTAATATATTTGAATACATTGTAGCAAGCTGTGATAGCCTGTGCTGGAAGGAATCATGGGACGTGTAGTCCTCTGCAGAAAGAAGCAGGAGGAGCCAGACACCGCTCTGTAAGATCTCTGCATTGTGCTGCTGCTGTCTTGAAGCTTAGTAAAGGGTTAAAATCCGTACCCAAATGCAGTGTTTCACTGTGCAGCTCTAGGGGTGTGGAAAACACGTTTTATTTTTAATTAAAATAAATCTGTATGTGTTTGATTAGGAAAAGGTAAAAATAGGAAACTTAGATATACCTTTAAGTACTCTCATAGTAACCAATCAGTGGCAACATTCTGCAACATGCTGCTTGAGAGAGGTCACTGACAAGCTAGTTTGAAACACTGTGGATTCTTGAGCTGCATGAGCTACAGAGAGGGCAGACCCAAAGAGGTCCAAATTGTATGATTTTAGGCAGACGAACATCTTTTAAGCACTTAATATATTCCTGAAACATTCTCTGTCCCTTTAAGCATGGGAACATTTTTTATAAAATTAGTTTTTAATCAGAAAAAAAATCCATTTTTTGTTTTTGCCTACTTTGGACCCTGGATACATCCATGGTACTTTTGAGGAAGTGTGTGTTTGAGAGGATATTCACCTTCCTGGAGAGCTATGCATTTATTGATACAACTCACTGCTTCTGTAAAGGGGAAGATATGTGATGCAAGCCCCAAGAGCAGATACAATCAAAAGGTTTTTGTGCTCTGAGATCTTGGTTTAAAATAAAAAAATGCACTGTGGCACATTAGCAAATAACCTCTCCTTGATACAACAAAGCCCAAAAAATGTTAAATGTCTTTTTAAGATGATTTTTCTAATCAATTATTTTTTCTTAAGTAAAAAAACAAAATATGTTATGAATGTGTGAAAAACCTATAGATTCAAACGCTATGCCTATTTCCACGTTTGCCTGTGCATATAAATGGATGGGTGTGTTTTGGCTCAGCCCATGAGGCCCAAGTATATGGCAGCACATTTTCAGGGGGTAGCAGGCAATGACATGGAATAAGCACAAAAAATGTATATATCCAGAGAATATTCTGTCTGTGAGAGTCCCTGGCATTTTCTGACTTACTGTATAGACTCACATACGCTTATAATTTATTTTGGTACCTTATAATTTGGGATATAGCGAGAGGAAAGGAGGAGTAGTAACTGGGTCATGGTGGGGGTGCACAAATCTGAAGTGGTGTAGGGCAATAGAAAACCTAAATACACCCATGGATAAATTAATAATTAAGTTATCATTGGCTAAATTTTAATATTTGGGGGTTTAATTAAAAAAAATCATGTAGTATAAAATGTAATTATATAATTTACTGCAAAAATCCACTGTATACAATTACATATTCCACAAAATATATCTATTTTTAGGATTTTATAACTGGATACGTTACTTTTAATCATGAAAGTTATTTAGAAAGTTGAAAGAAACTGGCATTATTTTAAGATTCCTAAAATGACTTCTCCGTTACCAGCTCACCCTGACTTGACCTGTTAGTGAAGGACTGTGTGTGCATAGCTGTGCTATTAATATATTTTTAGCACACACATCTTTGCTCAATTAATTATCATCCTGTTTTATGAATTAAATTGAGATAAAGGCAAATGTGTGCGAATATCTTTATTTTCATTGGGTTTGGGTGTTTGTGTCAGTGAGACGAATTAACGCTTTATAGACTCAAGGCAAGGCTTGTTTGGGCTGTACTGCCCAGCCCCCTCTGACTTGGCATGTTAATATTGATGGCAACGTCAGCAGTTTCTCTTCCAAGGCTGCACTTTCCACACACAGAGGCCACGCCAAAACCAGAGTGAGAATTCAAAGCAGCAGATTCCACATCCTGCCTGGGAAATCACATGTCTGTGAGCTGGCTAGCTTGTCAGCAACTGTGTAGTGAGCTGGAGACAACAGGGCTTGTTTATGAATGTACACCTCCATTGTGTGTCTGACTGTGTTATCAGTCAGCAGGACCACTGATCTGTACATATAAAGAACACAGAAAAGGCCCCCTTTATTGAGGAAAGACAAAGCAGTCATTAAAATAAACATAATTGCAACATGTTGTATATACAAATTCTGCAATAAAATTGATATTGAATTTAGACTTTTTATGTATAAATAGGCATATAAAACAACTGAACCTTAACTGTTTCGTCCTCGGCAATAGTGGCGTGCAGCAGCCAGTAGGTGGTGGATCGCCAAGGCTTTGTTCAATTTGTTCTTAGGGTTGTAGCAGATAATAAGCTTTTCTTACTTCACAGCACACTACTACTTTACTATGTAAAGCTTATCATCTGCCACTTTTTTGTGTGTTTGTGGATTGCAACTCACCATGCTGATCCACTTGGTGGGTTACCAGTTCCTTCTCCAGTGGGCCACAGGATACAGCTCCTGGTATTCCTAGATGGTCTTCTATCCAAGTACTGACCAGGCCCATGGCTCCAGGGTAGTGTGATTCCCTGACTGGAATCAAACCCAGGTTGCAGCAAAGCACCAAATCCTAACCACTGGACCACCAGGACACTACCCTAACCCCTAAGAACAAATTCAACAAAGTCGCCACGAGCCATCATCGCGCCACTATTGGCTGCTGTACTCCACTACTCCAGGGGACGAAACAGGAAAGGTCCCATAACTATGTTTTTCATGCATTTTACACATTGCAAAAGTTGTTTGTTTTTTTGCATGGAAAAAATATGAAGTAAAACTTGTTTAAACTTAATTGAAATTAACAGGAGATGCAGAGAACAAACTTTAGTCTGTAGATCTCATTGGCTGCTGAGGGTTAAGTCCCATAAGAACAGTTACACTTCTGAATAAGCAGTTGTGCTCTGAGACCCAAGAAAATAAAGACTCTCTTCTGATGCAATAATGAAAATAAAAATTCCATGTCCCTTTAACTGAAAAATTCCCCCCTGCAGTTAATGACTTTATCAACAGCAGTTAATTAAGATTACCAGTGGGGATTATAAAGAAGCATGTACAGTTAAACATAGCAGTCATATATAAGTGTAATTGTTAAGTCTGTGTCATTATACATATTTATACCAACTGGAAATGCATATATGTATTACCCTCACTGCCAATTGTGATTGGTGTACATAAATCTAACTCCATCAATTTCAAATCACTTCAATTTAGGCTTTTTTAATTTCAACCATTTGCAACTGTCTTTATTTTTACCTTTCAATAAATGGGATATGTGTCATTTTAACTTATTGAAGCACTCAGAGCTTGTTTCAAAATCAATATATATATATATATATATATATATATATATATATATAAAATAACAAATAAATACATTTTACATTCTAAAACTATTTATTTTGTTTAATTTGGTCAACCACACCATAGTAGTGCTGTAGTAGTGCCACTATAGCCCTGTTTTTACTATATGGCCTTCTAAATAACTAATCTTTATAATGGACTAAGTGTTCCTAGAAAATAAAAAAATACACTTTTTTTAAATTACCGGTATTTAACTGTTGTATTCATGTTTTTATTTTTATTTTAGGGGACATCATTTACTTGTTTAATCTGCTTCATGCAGCTGATTTCTAAGGGCCTCATTCAATTGCAATTTGGTCAATTGAATAGGGCTCTATATAAGCACACAGCTTATTTTTTTACATGGTCTTTATTAACTAAAAATTTCTGTAAAAAAAAATGCTATGTGCTTATATAGAGCCCTATTCAATTGGCCAAATTGCAATTGAATGATGCCCTAAGTAGGGTGTGTCCTCTGTGAAACCTCCATTAGTGCTACTGAACTTTTATTGCAGACTAGAATATTGCCCGTCAAAAAATGACAGCAATAAAATTGTAAGTGAGCTAATGCTGTTTGGTGTATGGTAATCAAATAAATAATACATTACAAATTGAATATACTTTACCTATTTGGAAGTATGCAGAAAGCATTGTGTTAAAGAGCTGACAATCTCTTTTGATGTTGCCGCAGCATCCAATGTGTGTTTTCAGTGTTGTGGAGCTGCTGTGTAAGTGTCAGCAATGTGTGCGTGCATGAGGGGAAGCCGTTAGGGTACCTGTGTACTTCCGCATTGTGTAAGTTAGTGTTGTAAAATGGCGGGGAATGGGTGTATTACACGGCTGTGGCTGATTTTGCGTCCTTGTTCTTGTACCTCGTACAGCTTTTTAAAAAAATCTGTATGTGTTTGGTGGTGTTTTGCGTGTTTAGGGTCCTGTAGCCTCGTTTTTGTTTTGTTCGGCGGCCATTTTTTCTCTCGCTGAGGGGATTTTCGGGTGTCTAAACTCTTTAATTTCTACTTAAATTGACTTGTAACCTCACTTTTAGAGGTGCTGGCTGCCCCGCCTTGCTGTGGGTAAGCTTTTTATGTGTTTGTTGTGTGTGTATTTTTTGTGTTTTTAGTGTTTTCATGTGCCGCTAATGTCGTACTCCTTGCTCACTTCGCGAGGGCCGCAGCGTTAGCAACAACTTTTGTCAACCCGCACTGTTTACAACTATATATGTGAGAGAATCTTCCTCTGTGTGTAAGGTGATAATTTGTAAAAAAAAAAAAAAAAAGATCAGGAGAAACCAAAATGGTAGCTTCCACTGCAGCATGATTGCATGTGATAAGTAATAAATTAAAGCTGTATTATTTTTTTCTACTTCCTAAAAGCATATTCCGCATCACACAGTGTAGGCCTTCAGATGAGCATATTTAGTGCATATTATTTTGTTATATTTAGGGTTTTACTTATTTTAAGTAATTCTAATCAATTTCTGTCACTGTGTTAGAAGTACAGTATATTATTATTAATATTATTATTATATTTTATTTGTAACGCGCCAACATATTCTGTAGTACTATACAGGGGAAAATACAATATTAAAAACTGAAGAAAATGGAGGACCCTGTTTTGAATTTAGAATCTTTGTAGAAAGTATAATATTGTACAGTATAACAATAATGGTTGATATTTATGATATTTATAATTTTAGCTATTTTCTCTGGGAGAAAAATATTTTTTAGCAAAGTAAATTTTACCCTATTTGAATATTTTCTAAATAAAAAAAGGAATTTTCTGTTAAAATTAAATCTAGGGCCATTTGATTAAAACCATTGCATTTTCTGAAAATAACAAGAACAAATCTATGTATTCAATCATTATAGTGAAAATCAAAGCTTCTATTATACTCATTCATTAAAAGTGTGAAATAACATTATTCCTAATTTTGATGTTGGGTACATACCAAAAAATAATTATATATATATATATATATATATATATATATATATATATATATATATATATATATATAAACGTAATAAAATTATTTGTGATTAATAGTTTTTTCTTAATGAACTTAGAGGTTAATTAAAAAGTGCCATTTAAGGATAGTATATATTATGGAAAAGCAGCTTGTATTGCCAGGCCTCCTGCTGGTGAGACACAGTATTCAAAATCTGATTTGACGCCAAGGATTTTTAAACAAATCTCAGTGAATAGAAATAAAAAAATTTAATTTTACAGAATATTCAAAATTCAAATTTAATTGCATGCTGAGATTTTTTTTTGTGTGCAAATTTACACACAACAAAATGTTTAGTGACAGGATAAGGACACTTCCCCTAGATAATGAAGCTGTATATTGATTATTAATGGCTGTGGTGTCTGTCTCCAGTAGGAAAAATTGCCACCACTACTGCAGCATTTGTAAAGCTTAGTGAATATACCACCCACAGAAACTTGCAGTCATTTAACTCACAACACCTCTCTAATTTACTACAATCCCTTCTCGGTCCTCTCACTTGCCCTGATACTGCTATCACACAATACAATTTGACTCTAAATTCCACCCTGGACTCTCTGGTCCCAATAATCACAGGCAGACGCACTCGCTCTCACCTACAACCATGGCACAACACACAAACACGCTACATCCAGAAGTGCTCCCGCACTGCTGAACGATTATGGAGGAAATCTCGCTCCTCAGCGGACTTCCTCCATTACAAGTTTATCCTACGCTCCTAACACTATGCTCTCAATCTTGCCAAACAGAACTACTTCTCGTCAAATTTGGCCTTCAACCCCAAACGTTTGTTCTCCACGTTCAACACTCTCCTCTGCCCCCCCCCCCTCCCGCCCCTTCTCTTACAGCTCAAGATTTTGCTGGACACTTTAATAGTAAAATTGAAAATATTCATAATGAACTCTTCTTTCAATGTGGCCATATCACATCTTCTCTTCAACAAATACACAGCACCCTGCCTTCACTGTTTCCCAAACCTTTATCTATTAACTCCCTTAACCCTGTAACTGAGGATGAAGTTGCTAGTCTTCTATCAACCTCTCGTCTCACAACTTGTCCATATGATCCTATTCCACTACACTTATGCAAGCTCCCACGCATCTATTCAACCTTTCCCTAGGCACTGGCAAGTTTCCATCACCTTTCAAACAAGCCATAATTACACCCATTCTTAAGAAACCCTTATCTTATCCAGCTTCTCCATCTAATTACCGCCCCAACCTCTCTACTTCCCTTGGCTAAACTACTTACTACTTACTACTTGAAACTACTTACTACTTGAGCGTGTAGTTTACAATTGCCTTACACAATTAATTTCCTCCAACTCCCTCCTTGATCCCTTCCAGTCTGGCTTCCGGCCCCAACACTCCACAGATACAGCTTTCACAAAAGTTACTAATGACCTGCTCACCGCCAAATCAAAGGGTAATTTCTCTATCCTAATTCTCCTTGATCTCTCTGCTGCCTTTGACACAGTTGATCATCCTCTTCTTATCCAAACTCTCTGCTCCCTAGGCATTCGTGACTCCTCTCTCTTGGTTCACATATTATCTAGAACATTGAACGTTTAGTGTCTCCTTCTCTGGTGCCTCTTCATCTCCTTGCCTTCTAACTGTTGGTGTACCCCAAGGCTCAGTCCTAGGCCCCCTCCTTTTCTCCATCTATACACCTTCCCTTGGTGCCCTAATAAATTCTTTTGGATTTCAGTATCATCTATATGCTGCTGACACCAAAATCTACATCTCTGCACCTGAACTATCCCCCTCTCTGATAGCTTATGTTGCCAACTGCCTCTCAAGCATATCCTCATGGATGTTTGCCCGCCAACTCAAATTCAATATGTCTAAGACAGAGCTCCTTATCTTTCCACCCTCTTCCTCAGCTCCCACCCCTCACATATCTCTCTCTCACTGTTGACAATGCCATCATCACTCACACTTCCCAGACCCACTGTCTTGGGATCCTACTGGACCCTTCCCTCTCTTTCTTTCCTCACATTCAATCACTCACAAAATCTTGTCACGTTCACCTAAAAAACATTTCCAAAATACGTCACTACTTTACACCAGATGCAACTAAAATTCTTATTCACTTTCTCATCATATCTCGCCTCGATTAAAGCAATTCTCTCCTTGCTGGCCTCCCCATCACCCATCTGTCTCCACTCCAATGGTATTGTATATTTAAGAGATGTCTGTATGAAACCATTCCATTATGACATGTAAATTCTTTTACCTAGCAAAGTAAGTTTGGGTCGTTTCCTGTTATGGTTACGGCACCAGTCCGCCTCTGCAGTGCGGTGACCAACCATTCGATGGTGCTGCCGATATTCCAGTGCCATATGATAGAGGGAAGGCTTGGGTGAGGGTTAGGATTTAAGTTTAAGGGGTAGGCTACCATTCTAAGGTTAGAACTTCTCTAACATATCGACACCGCTGCAAATTATCGTTAGTGCCATCTAGCGGTTGGTTGCTGCACTGCAGCGGCGGACCTGTGCAGTAACTATAACAGGATAGATCCAAGTTTTGCTCTCTTCAGGTTCTCTTCAGTTGGTGCATGTATACTTATCCAGATGGCAGAATGCTCTAAACCAGTGGTTCCCAAACCTCTACTCAAGGACCCCCAGACATTTCTGGATTTTGATTTACACAAATATGGATTCCTATACTCATAAACAGATTCTTCAAAAATGCAGAATTTCACCCAAAAATGTTTTATTTCAATCGCTTACATAGTTGCAAATATTGTTAGTTTGGTATGTACTTGATAAACAAGTGTCTTTTTTTCTTCTTGAACTGCAGTGGTCCTTTAAGCGTTAGGCTGTCTTCATTGCCACTTTGCCCTGAGGATTGGAAGTATTAGGGACTGACACAGTCCTCGGACCAGCTGCTGAGAACCACTGTCTTAGACAGTACATCTTCCGCTGCATCATCTTCTCTTATAAGCAGAACTAGGAATCTTTTTATGGCAACAGACATTTTTCCATCGTGGAACGAGGCAACAATTAATGTTATATGGTCTCATTTTGAAAGTAACCACAGACTTATGAGGGCAAGTCCATTTCCATATGACTTTCCTTTCTTTAATACTTCCCAGTCAGGAACTCTATCAAACTCAAGGATGTTAGTATCCTTTACTTGTACTCCATGTACACATAATTTGCCCTATTAAGTTATTTTAAATTGAATCATTGATTTCCTAACTTATTTAAACATCCAAATGATACCATTATACATTTAAAACTATCTAATGCCACATAACTCTTGATAGATTATGTAAAATATTAAATCTATTTTATAGTATCAAAACTACCTGAAAAATATTTTTCTAAATAGAAACATTTGTTAAAAGATGAAAGGAAAAAGACAAGAAACTAAATTGTGAAGTCTTTTTTTAAACAATAGATATTAAAAGCAAATTGCTCAAGAAAAGTTGGTTCTGATAGTCTCACTGGTACTCTGCTGGTTAAGTGTCCACGACAAAATTTAAATAACTAATTTGATAATGAGCAGGATAATTTTAGAATAAAAAAAAATAACCACTGCCTTTGCATTGTTGACTTTTATATGCTATTATTTTTTTGCTGCAGTTGTTTCCTTTAACAGATAATTTGGACTGCAGTCTTTTCACAGCCCCCAAACAATCTCTCTATGAATGCACCTCTTGCCAGCGTCTCTGTGCATCTCCCAATGAGATCTCTCTCTGGTTTCTGGCTTCCATACAAATCTCTCCCTGGATACAGCCTTCCATTACATCCACACCCATGCCTTTTAAGCTGCGTGTTAAGTGTCTAACCCCAGAGGAGAAATTGTGAAGTGCTCTCTTCTGACCTCTGATGGCACTTCATCATATCCTCCACCCCATCTCGACACCATGGGGTTGAGCGTCCAACTCCATGAGGCAGTGTATGCAATCCAACGCATCCTCTGTACCATCTGCCATTTCACCGCACTCTTCCCGTCATTTTGGCACAAGTGAGACTTTCTCATATTTGCCAAAGCTACTGCTCTTCCGGCCATCTCATCCTCTAGTGTGCACTTCTTTGGACTGCTAGGAGCATCACCATCATTCTTCCTTACAGGACTACCCCCATCTTACAAGTCACTCCGGGAGTACTGGGAGCCTGAGACTGGAGCTGCCTCAATTCTGTCTCTTTCCGCTTGGCTTTCATTTGCTCCTTTACTATTCCTGTTAAACGTTCTTTCTTTTCCATAATTTTATCTACAGCTTTCTTATGCCTTTTTCTGGCCTTTTCTTATGCTTCAGCATTAGACTTGTTTGGCTTTCGCTCTTCACTCTTCGCCTTCAACTACACCATCTCCTACCTCACACAGCGGAGGTCCTTCTCGATCTTATGGAGTTTGGCTTCTTTCTCTCTGGTGAACTCTTTCATATCACTCAGTCGCTCATTACAACCAGATGGGGGTTAGTGTCTGGCTCAGATAGCAGCTGGCTCTCTGCTATCAATCTGAACAATTCTTGGTCAAATTCTGTGACCTCCTGAGCTTGTCAGGCTCCCTTTCTCAGCTCATTCTGTAGGGTCTCCAATTCTTCCTCTCTAGGCTCACCAACAACATAATTTCCACCTTCCCGATGGAATAGCAACTTCTTGTATTGTTTTTCTTCCCTTTTTTCGTGGCTCTCTCTATTTCAGGTGCTCCAATTGGCTGGCTGATAATTCTCACCAAACTGAATCAGCTTCAAATGGCCATCTTCCTTCTGTCCTGGTAGAGTATCACATATTATAGTTGTCGTACTACGAGTTGTCGTCACGCAATGCTAAAAGTTACGGGCTTGCGCATGCTCATCGCGAGGCATGCACGACTTTCACTAACAAATTGTGGCCTCTGTTCCCTCGTGGTGCTAATTAGCCAGAGGATGCTCCACCGATGGAGGATGGCAACAGATTGAAGTCACCCATAGTGATGCCTACGATCAGTGCCGAAGCACGTAGGTCTTTGGCGCTGATCGCAAAGCATGTAGTTTACAATTATAATGGCCGAAAATTTTTAAGAAGCGTAACTCGAAAGACTCCCAAACAATGCCAAATACTTAAAAAAATGAACTCACACACGGCACAGAGGGAGAGGCAGGGAGCCTGTGACTGAGGTTGCAAGCTAATTTTAGGTTTAATTGGCATTTTTAGGAGATCAAAAATCGGCTAAGCGAGGAAAAAAATGGAGGGCAAATTTTTTTTTTTTCTCAATCAGATCAAAACGAGGCCTAAGCCAGTAACACTTAGCCCAACAACACGAACCACGCAAAACTGGAGCAGATGCACAGAGGAGAAAGACACAGGGGAGGGACGGGGGGGAGAGGCTGGAAAGAGACACAGGGCTGAGAGACGGAGGAAAAGAGACACAGGGGAGAGAAATAAGGGGGGGGGGGGACACATGGCAGGGGAGAGAGAGGGGGAAACAGAGACATGAAAGGGAGAGGAGGAAACAGACAGAGGGGTTAGAGAGTGGGGAGAGGTTCGCAATGAGCGCAGAAGGCGATCATCGCTGGCCTCATGATGAGCGTTGAAGGCACAAAATTGGTGGGTTGCACAACGTCGCCCACCGGGTGGAGGGGGGAGAGAATCGCAATGAGCACCAAAGGCACTCATTGCGGGCCTCGCGATGAGCGCCAACAGTGCTGATTGCCAAGCATGAAAGTGGCAGGTTGCTCATCGCGAGGCCCGTAAAGTAGACAGGGGGAGAGGCTCGCAATGAGTGCCGAAGGTGCTCAGAGGGGGCAGAGCTTCACATTGTGTTGCAAACAGCATTGCCAGTCTTAACATTTTCTTGTCATCATTTTTAACGGGCAAATCACTAGTCCTTTATAGATTCCAAAGACAGGTCCTCTCTCATGGCTGCTTCTTGCTCTTGGCTCTGTACTTCATCTTTCTTTCTGTTCAGAGCAGGCCTACTCGTTACCTCTGCACTTCCAATCCTGCAAGGTTTGCAACTCTCTATCTCTGCCAGGAAGGAGCTATCAGACTTTTGGTTTTGCTGGAATGTCTCCAGCTGTTCAGCAACTTCAAGCTGACATGCAACAGATAGGCTAAATAGGATTTTGGATTCCTTAAAAACATTTTTGATTTCAGCATCCTCAGCTTTCACCCGTGTTACTTGTTTTAACGGCTTCTCTTCCTCCTTTTTCTGCTTTTCTACTTACTTTGCCTCCAAGGCTTCCAACTTTTCATTTTTCACAGCTTCTTTCAGCCGCAGTTTCAACTCATTAGCTTGTTGCAAATCCAGGTCACGCTGCTTGCACTGGCTCTCTTGCTGCATATTCAATTGAAGGATCTCTCCCGTGAATACCTCTGGCTGTTCCGCCATATTTTCTTTGCCTTTCTGTCTCTCCTGTACAAGCTCCTTCCCTATGTTTTGCATATGAGCTTTCTGCAAATATCGCTCTGCATTCAATGTAGCATCTTGTGCACACAGTTCCTGAAGATTAATGATTAATGTGTTAGTCGCTATGTCTCTCTGGATAAACTCCACTCTTCTTCAACTGTGCCTCAATATCAGAGTGGGCTCACCCTCTGCTTTTCTGGATTATGGAACAGGAGCTCCTTTTCTATTACAGCTGCTTCCCTCTGGTATATACGGTCATTCAGCTTGTGCATGGGAGGACTCTTCTTCTGCTCCCAAACAGACATCTGTGTCTTCTTCCTATAGGACACTCTGTTGTCCTCAAACGCAGGCTTCCTTCTCCATTCAAGAATATAATCTGGCA
Source organism: Discoglossus pictus (assembly GCA_027410445.1). Taxonomy (NCBI): domain Eukaryota; kingdom Metazoa; phylum Chordata; class Amphibia; order Anura; family Alytidae; genus Discoglossus; species Discoglossus pictus. Next base: position 77,649,888 of record CM050164.1, on the reverse strand, counting down.
TCATCCTGATACTCTTCATTTTAGTAGCAACTTTCCTGTCTTGCACTTCAGGCTTTCTCAGTCCCCTTGGGATAGAGTTCATCTGTACCTCTTGTTTTACTTATTTCCCGTCTTGCCTGTCCTTGTCCATAGCACTTTGTTTGTTTGCTACCAGAGCGCTCTAGGGATACTTTACTTTTATTTTAGGACACATCTCCATATTCTGCTTCTCATGTCCTCTCAGGGATGGTGGTTTATCTTTCACCATCTCAATCCCCAGACTCTTTTCTTCCTTATCTTTTACTTTAGTAAGGATTCCAGTTTATTCATCTTTATATTTAGGACATTCTGCCTTTGTAAGAATACTGGCTATTTTCACCCATTTGATCTCTCCTTTCTCTGGGTCAGAGATCTTTGTCAGGGACTTTCTTTCTCTAGTACTCTCCACCTCAGGAGTATTCACCAAGGATTGGTGTCTGTGTCTGTCCAGGTTTCTTATGGATGCATCGTCGTTGCGTTTACCCATAAGGTTTCTGCAACTATTTGGGTTGAACTCATCCCCAATGACTTTATCAGCATGCTTCATACTGAGACTAGGTTTGCAACCAGTAGGTAACAAGTCCTTGTCCTTTTCTCGTTGACCTTTTCCCCCACACCTCCCTCCATTGATAACTACAAACATCCCCCCACCATCCAGCCTCCAGGATGGGATGTAACAAACACAAAATTGATTTCTGTACTCATAAACAGAATCTACAAAAAATGTGTTTTGCTCATGGTTTACAGATCTGCTAATACTGTTAGTTTGGTACATACTTGACAAACAAGTGCGTGTACTCTAGAACGTAGTGGGCCTTTAAAACTGATATTAAAGTTGAGTCATTTTATGTTATTTTTATTTTATTTTATGTTATTACATTTTTCTTTCATTAATCTTCTCTGTCACCATTATCATGTTCAATTGGACATGGTCTTCTTTATTATACCTCCATGGGCATTTAGCTATGTCACTTTAAGTTTCAGTCTTTAGAACAATTTCTATCACGTAGGTGTTTTACCCTTTACAACTTAGGTAGAGGGTCCATTCTATTATTATTATAATTATCGTTTATTTGTAACATGCCAACATATTCCGTAGCGCTATACATGGGTTCAAGTTCAAGGCAAAAACAATAGCAGTATTAACACACTGCAAAGGATGGGGGGCACTGTCTTTGAGCTTAGAATCTAGTGTCCATATTGCTTTCCCACTATGCAAGATTGAAAATGTGCAAACTTTCAATCTAAAGGAACAGTTTTCTCTTTGTACAATAAAGTTATCTCTTTTAATTTAAATCAACTATTCCATTATAGTGCAAATCCCATATGCCATAGACATGTGATACATGTGGGAAGGAATACCTAGAAGATACACATTTGAGCATATTCAAGTTTTCCAGAGCATATGGAAGCACTAAGGATATATAGCAGTTCAGTGTAACAAGCGGCCCAGGGGCCACATGCGGCCCTCAGACACTCCTCTGCTTTGGGAGAGCATACCACCCTCAAGCAATAATTCTCATTATCTATACCTCTATTACCAAATAATTCCTTTCCTACAGAGACTTAACATTTTGCTTTGAGTAATCCCACATAAGAGACTCTTCACGTAAAATAGGTTGCCCGTCACTGATCTATGTAACTTGTAAATATGGCAATGCTATCTAACTACGAGTAACAAAGATATTGTGCAACTGTTGATTGCATTGACTTTGGCTTGTCTGTAGGGGATGAACATTGGAAAGCAATGTAACACATAGGAGATATTCATCTCTAAAAGTAGAAGCTTCTATAAGTATTAAAGGTCCACTGTGTTTAAATTGTATCTGTATTGTTTTTTGAATAGGCAAACATGATGGACAAACTTTTTAAAAAGACAAAAAAAAATAAACACAACTTTTATATTTTGCATGTTTTATGCAGTTATACTTTGCTGCTTGGCTTCATGTTGCTTTCTTCTGCGTTACTTTCTTCGGTGGATGCGTGCTAGTCAATTAATTAGGTTACCTTTAATCCTGCTGAGCGCAAAGGCATATGCATGTTCCACATACTAATTGGGCAGAAAGACACTTCCTATGTATTCAAAATTTATCGCCACTGCATAAAAAGGATTTGCTAAGACCAAAAGGGTAGTTTCCACAGCAGCATAATTGCATATGAAATGTAATAAATTAGAGCCTGTATTGTTTTTTACCATCTAAAAATGTTTTACATATTTTTAAGTGTGCTTCTTCAATCAGTACATTATAAAAATATTACCACAGTGATCTTTTAAGAACCAAGTGGTATTTTTGTATAGAACCTCTAAGAATATTGTGGCATCTGACTTTGGTGTTTGCTTTAAAGGGACATGAAAGGTTCCATGATTTTAATATTAAAATAATCTACCTAAATGTTTATTCACTTTATTTGAATATCATTTTAATAACTTGATTTTTTAATAAGCTTTCTTTTTACACACTGAACCTTTCCAAACGGTACCTGCAAAGGCCTATCCCCGGTAGTTCATACATATAATATGTCTATTAAAATAGATGTATCAGTCAATCACAAATTGTGTCTCAGCAGTATGTTGCAGTCTGTGATTGACTAGTACATCTAGTACATTAGACACATTAAATGTATGAGCTATAGGGGATAGGCCTTTGCAGGGACTGTTTGGAAAGGTTCAGTGAGTAAAAACTGACCTGTTAAGCACTTGTTAATAAATGATGATACAATTTGCAAATAAATAGGTAGTTTATTTTAATATTAAGTTGACCCCAAAATTAAGGCACCAAATTACTTAAAGTGAAAACAATCATTTTATTGCATATCTATAAAATGTGAAAGGTTTTGTTTTCAAAATCTAAACCAATTATCAATAAAATATATGCTAGTAACAGAAATATTATCTAGTATAAGTCACTGCGTCAACAAGAACATATGCTCAAAGCACTATTGATTATTTAAATTAACCAAACACAAATGCAAGATATGTCATTTTAAATATGTGTGCATACTTGCCTTTAAAAGATAATATGCCGACTAATCTGTAAGCATTTTCTGTTCAAGGAAGTTTTTTTCTCTAACCTTAATTCGGATGAAGAGCCCTTACCCTGGGAGCACATATTATACAGCACTGGGGCAGGGATTGGTGATCTCGGAGGCATTAAAGGAACGACAAATTCCCTTACTCAAGGCGTTCGTCATGCCCCAGAGGACACTGGGCCAGAGAAGATCAACACGCCCAAGGGGCAGCTTGACCGTGGCTCCTATGCATGCATGAGGCTGGCAGCCACTAAGCCATCCATGAGTAATTAACTACTTTAGCACTATACCAACCCATTACCCTCTAACCCAGCTAACAGACTGGTCTAGGTCCTTAAACTTGAATCTCTACCCTCCTTAAAAGATGGCAAGTCGCAGTACTAGCAAAGTACAAAAAACAGGCTGGAAAGGGAATCCAGGCGTTCTACAAACCACGTGACGCAAGCCGCAACCCAAGTCCGAGTCCTAATTCGGAACATCCGGACTCGCCGACCCAAGCGGCGGCGCAGAGCTCACAACCAGTTCAAATGGAACTAACGGACGGCACCCTGTCCAAAATCAAGCAGATCATGCAAGCTGAAATCAAGCACGCAGTAGATGATCTACGGTCATCAAGTCCCTGACCCAGAAGCTGCAGGGCCTGGAGGAAAGCACCGACCAAATTGTTGAGGCCCAAGCACTTGATAAGCAGGATATCTTGCAGAACGCGTCTAAGATCCAGATACTGGAAGACAAAGTGGAGGACCTGGAAAATAGATCCCGTAGACATAACATCAGATTAAGGGGGGCTCCCAATAAAATAACGGACGTTTTGCAGTACTCTAGAGATTTTATCAGCATGATCCTTCCATCGGTCGAGGAATCAGATTGGACAATAGAAAGAGCTCACAGAGCGATGGGGTCATCTAGGGACCAAAATATACCGAAAGACATCATCATCAGATTTACACAGCAAAAAGCTAGGGATTTAATTCTAGCTGAAACGAGATTAAGAAAGGAAATCGTAGGTCCAGACAGCACCAAGATCCAAGTTTATATGGACCTTTCACCCTCTACCTTGCAGAAGAGAAGGAAGATGAGACCCACATTAAGAGTACTCTCCCATTATAAAATACTGTATAGATGGGGGTTCCCATTCGCCCTTTTGTTCACGTATAAAGGAAAATCTTTCAGGGTGCTATCACTGGAGGAAAGTCAAAGCCTTTTAACCAGACTGAGACTCGTGCCTGAGGATTCAGAGGAGGAAAGCTCCTTCCTTCAGGCGGATTCGAGGCAGACCAGGAGGGGTTCAGAGAACCCGCTGCCTCAAAGATCAAAGTCCAGTTCCAACCATGTGACGGACGTCAAGCATCGGGAGCAGGGGGTGACGGAGGACCCTTTATCCTAAAAATTTTTCCAGGTCCACACTATTGCACTATAAGTTTTTACATGCTGTCCACAGAGGCTGGACTTTACCTCGGGATTGGAGAGAGGAAAACCTGATTCTCCAGACTCTTCGCACACGCTGGGACATTGAGCACACTACAGACTCTACCTCAGTATTGTATCTTGGTTTGTGCATATGTTTAGCGGGAGCATATAGGGGCTAAAGGCCAGGCTTAACTTGAGGAGATGTTAACTCATGTAGGCTTTCTTTACTCTTATAACATCTCTTTAGCCAGCAGTGGGTAATGGGTTAAATTGTTTTTCTAAAATGTTTTTCTATTTGTTTTCATATTGTTCTCTAACTCGCTTAGTATTGCAAATATTTTATTGAGTACTCAGAATGGCTACCTTAGGTAGCTAAGTTTCATGACAACCAGGGGCTTAGTGCCCAAGATATGGCTAATATTATTATGGTTAATGTTAATTGATAGTTTTCTCCCTGTAGGAATAATTAGGGGGGGGTATGTTCCCTTACCTTAATCCTATCAGAATGACTATATGTAGTAGTCAAGGGAGGACTCACTGTCATTGTAGGTTTATTACTGAGATACTAAATTGTACTGATACTATTTTTTGTTTTTTTACATGTTATGCCGCTTGTGCCTGGCGGATCAAGAATTGCCTGGAGTCGTCCGCGTCACGAGCGAGTTGTGGTGGGCATGTCCCGGACCGGCCGGTATGGGAAACGGGAGCCGAGGCAGAGTGGTCCGCGTGGGGTAACTTTCTAGAGACTTTTACACACCTAGAGAACAGACAACCATGACGGATCACCCACATAATATAATAACACATAATGTAAAAGGCTTCAATTCCCCGTTTAAAAGGCGTAAAGCCTTCCTCTTTTATAAAAAAATCAAACCCTCTATAATTTTTTTGCAAGAAACTCACTTTGCATCAGATAAAGTCCCGAAATTCCTCCACAAGGATTACCCAAATTTTTATACTTGTTCACAACAAACCAAGAAAGCAGGTATGGCCATTCTCCTTCACAAGAACCTCCCCTTCAAGCTAGAGAAGCAGGTAAAGGATAAGGAGGGTAACTTCCTTATAATTACAGGTACGATTCTTGAACTTAAGGTCTCCCTGGTGAATTTATATGCTTCCACGGTTAATCCGCACAACATGCTAATCAAACTTTTGAACCTCTTGAAGGAAGAGGACAGAGGGAAAATTATCATAGGGGGGACCTAAATCTGGCGCTTCAGCCATTCCTGGATAGGTCAGGGACACCCTCGTAGACCAGGGATGCGAGAAAACTTAACGTCATACATGCCCTACTTAAAGAACTGGACTTAATAGATGCCTGGAGGGGGTTACATCCTTCTGAAAGACAATACACATTATTTTCCCTTACACATAACACATACTCCAGGATTGATGCCTTGTTAATCAACTCCTCACTGTTCAATAGCACATCAGATGCCCAAATTTTACCCTGCCCATGGTCAGACCATGCGTTGATATCTTGTAAATTAAGTTTAAGCCAAAATAATCCCCACATCCACGCTTGGCGTCTGAACGACAAGTTGATCACGTGCTCAGAGATACAGGCCCAAATAGATGAGGAAATTAACGCCTTCTTCGTTCTGAACGATATTCCTGAGACGGAAATAGGTTGGTCCTGGGTTGCCCATAAGGCTTACATTAGAGGGATAATCATAAAAATCTCAGCGGCATATAGGAAGAAACTACTCAGCAAAGAAAACGAACTCTTCCAGAAATTACAAAAGTTGGAAAAGTTAAACCATAGTAAATTCACCAGGGAAACACAAAACGTCATAAATCGAACCAGATCAGAATTAGACACCATTCTGGCAGAAAGAACCGAGAAGGCCATTAGAAAAACGAGACATAAATTTTACTGTCAAATTAACAAGCCCTCTCATATGCTGGCCAGGAGACAACATTTTCGGAATAACTCTGCGCGCATTCAACCAGCTTAGGGACGCGAGGGGGGAAATTACTATGAAGCAGGATGAGATCAAAGAAACTTTCAGAAAGTATTACCAGGACATTTACTCATCTAAACTGGTGGCCAATAATTATAAAATCCACGAATTCCTGAACGCCTATGACCTCCCTTCAGCCACTGAGGAGGATTTAAATATGTTAAATGCTGAAGTCTCGCTAGAGGAGATAAGCAGAATGATCAAAACCTTGAAAAAAGGTAAAGCTCCGGGCCCGGATGTCTTTACAAACAATTACTATGCCACATTCAATAATCCACTTGCCCCAAAGTTGCAAAAGCTTTTCAGGGATATTATGGAGGGGAAGACCATGCCCCCCGAACTCAATCAGGCGAGTCTTATCTTCCTCCCCAAACCGGGTAGAGATCCTTTACTGGCTAAAAACTTCAGACCCATTTCTCTCTTGAATGGGGATGTGAAAATCCTTGGGAAAATATTGGCCACCAGATTAGCAAAGTTTCTGCCAAGGTTGATACATAAGGACCAAGTGTGCTTTATTCCCTATAGACAGGCGGGGGATAACATAAGAAGACTTCTCAACGTATTTCACTTAGCCAAAAAGGATAATACCCCCTTATGTACAATAGGACTAGACCTGGAGAAAGCTTTTGACTCCATAGAATGGCCATACCTGCACGCCACACTGTCGAAGTTTGGGTTGGTGGGTAATTTTGTGAATGTTATTAAGTCTTTTTACAATAATCCATCTGCAAACATCAGCATTCCAGGGGCTGATCACACACTCATCAACATTAAAAGAGGCACAAGACAGGGCTGCCCCCTTTCCCCCCTCCTGTTCGCGCTAGCCATTGAGCCATTGGCTTAGGCTATTAGGAATAGCGCCTTAATAACAGGGATAAATGTAGGCCTACATCAGTTCAAATGTTGCCTCGTTGCCGATGACATCCTGTGCACACTTACGAACCCAATTCACTTAATACCAGCCTTGATGTCCTTGATGGAGTCCTTTGGGTTCATCTCGTGGCTCAAAATTAACATAGACAAGACGGAAGTGATCTTGGCTCAGGCTCCACAGGCCTTGAGAGATACTCTCAAATCCCAGTACTCCTTTGATTGGCCAGAAAAATATATAAATTATTTAGGTATTAAAATTACTCCGGAGATCACTGGCCTGTACCAGTCCAACTATATTCCGCTATACAAGTCCCTGAATCAGGACTTGTTGAAATGGAATAAGTATCATCTCTCTTGGTCGGGGAGGATAAATGCAATAAAAATGAATATTCTCCCCAAGATCCTGTACTTTTTCAGGACTCTGCCTATTCAGGTACATATGAGAGACTTGACCAGCTTCCAAAATGCAATATTCAGATTTATGTGGAATTACAAGCGCCCTAGAATAAGGAAAGCAATTATGATGAGGAGAAGATCCTCTGGAGGCTTGGGCTGTCCCGACCTCCTTAAATACTTCAGGGCAGCCCAGATTTCTTTCTTGCCCCAGGCGCATTCGGCAGAGCACCAGCCACTTTGGGTCTTTGTAGAAAACCACCAAATTGCACCATTAAAATGGGATACTCTTATATGGGACCCTTCTTCCCCGTTGCCCTTAAAGCTGGCTCGAAACAACCCGATGATAGCCCTGTCTCTGAGGGAATGGGAAAGAGCTTACATCAGTAGGCAGCTAAGCCCCAATATCTCTTTGCTAACCACTACACTCCCTTCCCCAAGCACCCTTGAGGAGATGGGTACGTTCTCCAAAGATTGGTGGATCTCACGGAAGTTAGATAGGTTTGGAAGCTGGGTTAGAGAGGGTGCAGTACTAAATACTAGGAGTTTTATGGAAACGTACAATCTCCCACCCAGAGAATACTTCAACTACAACAAAATTCGCCACAATGTCACCATTAAACTCCGTAAATGGGGCCCGCCAAGTTCAACTTGGTTCACACTAATATGTAATAAAGCCCCTCGAACCAGGGGAATATTGGGGGAACTGTACGCTATATCCAACTCTAATGACATGGCTAGCAAGCCCAAGCATGTTAAGCAATGGGAACAGGATATGGGAGTAGAATGGGACATGAGTAGGTGGTCCAAAATTAGCCTGGAACTGACGAAAGGCTCCAGATACTTTAGCCATATGGAAACATCTGCCAAAGTTTTATTTAGAACCTATTACACGCCAGACAGGCTACACAAAATGGACCCTAATATCTCTCCTGAGTGTTTTAGAGGCTGTATCACAGGAGGTTCCTTCCGCCATATTTGGTGGGACTGCCCAATTGCTCAATCATTGTGGCACACTTAAAACAAAAATACATCCCGAGATGGGAACATGTCTCCTAGGGCTTCCAGTACAAAACTTACGTATTCACCAAAATAAGTGGCTTCAATTTATCATGTTGGCGGCTAAAAGCAGTCTGGCAGGAAATTGGCGGAAGAATACACTAGATATCCACTCAGTCATTAACAAAATCAACTTTATTATGACATTTGAACATATGACGGCAACTTTAAACGATACGGTGGCTGTTTATAAGGAAATATGGGGTGACTGGAGCGGGACGGAACACTCATTCCAGATACACTGACGGTAGTACACTGATCGAGAGGGGGAGGCAGATAATAGCTGGTACGGTCCGGGACAGGGCTCTCCATGGTACCTCGTTTGAGGTCGCTGCGGACGTGGACGGTAAGAAAGGTAGTAAGCAATTTCTGTAAAACGTAATGTTGAAAGGCACACGTTAATTTGTGTTAAGTTATGTTATATTTTTGTTAGTTAAAATTGTTTTAATTTCTGAAATAAGTAACCATAGCAGGATATCTAGCACATGCGAGACATAGATAGAGTATTTAAGCAAGGGTAACTTACCTAACCTGTTATAGGTTGCATGCATAGACGATCTTAACAATAGAAAAAGGAAAAAGGCGGAGGGTGACACACGAAATTGACATATGCATTTTATCTTGGGCTAGCACAAATGTATACGATGAAAATCATAAAGTGTGGGGGACCTGCGTGTCGCTCCTTGTTTTCAAATGTGCTTGTCTTGTGAATGTGTCAGTAAAAACTTTATGAAAAAAAAAAAGATAATATGCCATTCTGTCTATTCAAAGAAATCTCAATTCCTTTATGAAATATATATTACATACATTTTTCACTGAGATTTAGACTATTTTTGGCTATGTCAAAGAAACATCGATAGGATATTTTTTGGTATATAATGAAATATTTTCATGTATTGGAATATTATGGAAGAGTGCATGCACATTTAAAAGAAAATGTAAATTATTGTTGCAATATATTATTAAGTTTTCCTTGAGCTGATCTTGTTGTGGGTATATTGAATTTACATATACTAATTAATAAAGCAAATACCCCAGTTATTACAGATATGAAAATGACTTCCCTTCTAAAATAATCTGTGCAAGTCCATTCAATCTTTATTGGCCACATAAGTCCCACACAAAAGTAATTTTAGGGTACAATGTATGTGACGGCCTCTGGGTTATGCCTTTTGTGTTCAAGATCTCAGAGCCCAGCAGACAATTCAGATCAGAGCATCGTTTCTGAAGAGGCAGGCACTATCAGACCCCTTTTCTTAGGAGCTAAGAAGCATACAACATGTACCCTTGATTAGTACAAGCAGACTCACTTCATTTCTCCTTCAGATACATTTGCAGATATCACAAAACACCATCCCCCAGGTCTATAGCCAAACCCCCATCTCTAGTTGCTAGCCCTCCTTTTAAAGAGAGCCTTTGATATTAGCAAACAGATGTGATAGAGTTCCAAATAACAGTGTTACTTGTGGGGGAAATGACAATGTGTTATTGATTTTTTTTTATACTTCATTAATTTAAATGACCCACTCAGATTATGACACTGGTCTCAAAGGCTTAGCTCACATCTAGTCCTCAAAAAAAAAAAAAGATGTGATGCTAAGTTTACCCTGATTGAAGAGATGACTTGATCATTGGAAAATAGGAGTGGTGAAACGTGTCTGGTCAGCCTTTTAATGTTTTTAGTTAAACACATATATATAGATATTTGATTATTTAACAACATTGTTAAAACAATACACACTGTGTGTGGATACTTCAATATATCCGAGAAGATTCTGAATCTTCCCTGACATTTGCTATACAGTTGTGCCCAAAAGTTTGCATACCCTTGGAGAATTTGTAATACATGTACCATTTTAAATGAAAACATGAGTAAGCAGCCGAAACACATTTATTTTATTTCTTATGGGATTCATATTCAACTGTAGGCTATAACAAACGAAAAAAATGAAATGACCCTGTTCAAAAGTTTGCATACCCTTAGTTCTTAATACTTAGGGTCATTGTCATGCTGGAAAGTCAAAAAGCGTCCCATGAGCAGCCTTCGTGCAGAAGAATGCTAATTGTCTGCCAGTATTTTCTGATAACATACTGCAGTCATCTTTCCATCAATTTTCACAAGATTCCCCCCCCCAAAACATCAGTGAGCCACGACCATGCTCCACAGTGGGATGGTATTCTTTTCACTATATGCCTTGTTGACCATAAAGCTCTATTTTTGTTTCGCCACTCCAAATTACAGTGTGCCAGAAGCTGTGAGGTGTGTCAAGGTGTTTTCGGGCATATTGTAACCAGGCTTTTTTGTAGCATTGGCGCAGTAAAGGCTTCTTTCTGGCAACTGGACCATGCTGCTCATTTTTGTTCAGATATCGTCGTATTGTGCTCCTTGAAACAACCACACCATCCTTTTCCAGAGCAGTCTGTATTTCTCCTGAGGTTACCTGTGGGTTTTCTTTATTCCAAACAATTCTTCTGGCAGTTGTGGCTGAAATCTTTATTGGTCTACCTGACTTTGGCTTGGTATCAAGAGATCCCCAATTTTCCACTTTTTAATTAGTGATTGAACAGTACTGACTGGCATTTTCAAGGCTTTGGTAATCTTTTTATATCCTTTTCTATCTTTATGAAGTTCCATTACCTTGTTACGCAATTCTTTTGACAGTTCTTATTTGCTCCACATGGCTCAGTATCTAGCCTGCGCGTAAGAGCTAACAAACTCATTGACTATTTATACACAGTCATAACTTGCAATTTAACAAACCACAGCTGTGGGAAATTAACCTTTAATTACCATTTTAACCTGTGTGTGTCACCTTGTGTGTCTGTAACAAGGCAAAATATTCACGGGTACATAAACTTGTGATCAGTGCCATTTGGGTGATTTCTGTTATCATTATGATTTAAAAAGGAGCCAAACAACTATGTGATAATAAATGGCTTCATTTGACAAATAGACATTTTTTTGCATGATCAGTCATATTTTTAAAATAAATACCCAAATTTCATAATTTCTGCCAGGGTATGCAAACTTTTGAGCACAACTATATTTTATACCACATTGGCATATTAATATTATTGAATAGTGTAGTATTCCCCAACACTTACACAGGTTTTATTACACGTTGAAACCCATTATCCACCTCAAGATCACTACACGATGTGGAGTACTAACCAAACAACTGAGGCGTGTTGGGAAGCGTTATATATAACTCATATCTTGAGTTTACTACAGGTGAGAGTAAAATCCATATATATATGCATTTGTGTGGTAGAGACTCTGTTGATCTTGGTGATCTGCACCCCTCTTCTCTTGATTTTATTATATAGATGCACTTATGGACTGCGTAGTTGAGAGTGAAGCTGCGCACCTAAAGAGCAAGAACACCAATTTCCTACCCACTTTAACAAGCAAGCTATACATAGGAAACATCTTTCCAATAATTATGAATGAACATTGAGCACATCTATGTTTCATATTGATAATAGTACAACTGATATCACTACAGAACACATACAGGGATATACATACCCTGGATAAATTCCTCTTTAAATAATAATATTACTAATAACAAATTTTCTTACAGAAGGGACTCAAAGCGCTTAGGAGAGGAAAGAAGAAAAAAAAAAAGAGAGGGATAGTTATAACTTATGGGAAAGCCCAGTGTTTTAAAGCTGTATATAATATTAAACCTGAATTTCAAACATGTCTGAGTGAAAGATTTGTATTAATTGAGTGCACATTTCACACAAATTGTATTTGTTTTATAAAACAAAAACAAGCATTTTCTAAATAACACTTATAAGGGATCTTGAATTAAAAATTCATAATGAGCGTTAACCCACTGTGAAATTGTGTTTTAATCTTTTTTATTTGCCTCTGTTATTTTTGGTGGGTTTATTACATGTTGGTTGCTACCTTTGACCTCTTTCTTGGGAATTCTATGAAATGTTTGTTAATCATATATTACTGTGTACCTGTAGCTGTCAGGCTACTCATTCCTTTGGGCCTTACCCATGTCTCCACTGGAAAGTGTTTTTTTATTTAACATTTTCAGTTACATTTTTTTTCTGCAGGCTATCTACCTTTCTTCTTGTCTCCAGGTCAACAGAAAACCAAACACTGCCTTGAAACTCAAACTAAACCTCTAAATAACTGGATGGTCTGGTTAAACACTAGACAGGTGATAAATCCAAAGAAATGTAAATACAGGGGTTAGGACAGTCTGAAGCAGGTAGCCACAAACTGCCAAGGTCAGAATGAGCTAAAACAATGCAACACAATTTCTGGTATGTGTCTGTCCCAATCATGGAATTGTCATGCCAGTAAATGTCAAGACACTTATTTAAATAAAATGTGGTTTTGACATAAACATCATTAAAATAGCAAGACCACATTTATTTATTAAACAACATATGTTCAAGCAGACACATTGGACTAAGTACAAATGACCCACTGCCTCATATATGCCTTAATCCCACAAACTATATACAATTTCTGACTTGCTCTCTAGTTTCAAGAGCTGCCAAAATATACTTTATCCTGTAAACCAGTTTCCACTGAAGTGTCAGACTTTCCATTTTACATAAAAGGTTAATAGAGTCTTGGACTCCCAGCAGAGACATGAGCACAGAAGCGGAAATAAAATGGCTAATGACTAAAAAAAGGTTTGGTGTAAAATCAGAAAGTCGGAAAAGGGCTGGATAGGTTGCTCTAATGATTTCTACGATTTTATCTATTTTATATCCCAGTGCTGTTTTAGTCCTTTTTTATAGTTAATTAAGGTCTTGGGGCCCCATCATAATCCATAACATATCTGCACCAAAATGCTCAACCCCAACAGTGGGAGCTTTTTTTTTGTACACAAGATAAATACCCTTCACATACCCATCGCAATCCTAAATTCTACAAACCCCACCATTACATTGCCTTTTTTGTTCATAGTTTACATACCATCTAATATTGTTAGTTTGTTACATTGTTAGATGTGAATGTTTTCCTAAACTACTGTTTTAAAGATGTGAGGACATCTACCTTAACAGAGGTGGGTTATGACTCATTAATTACCACACCTGTGCTCTGAGATAATTTCAAATATTGGCCTGTTACAGTGTTTTAGAAGTTAAAGCAATGGACCACTAATCTTGAATACTTCCAAAAATATTCAGTTTTCTCATCTCTTTCATTCTGGTTTATATTCTCTATTTTTGGAGACCGGCCGGCACGGACAAGGAGTGACAGGTCAATGTTATAAGGCATTCACCTGGACAGTTATCCAGGTGTCTCTTGAGGGTGAGATCTTCACCCTCATCATTATTCTGGTATGCAATATTCACCTTAATTTAATATCTGATTCTACCTGACTAGTGATGTCGAAAACATCAAATTTTCGGTTCGCTAACAGCGGACCCGAACTTCCATCAAATGTTCGCTAACGGGCGAACCCGGCGAACCGCCATAGACTTCAATGGGCAGGCGAATTTCAAAACCCACAGGGACTCTTTCTGGCCACAATAGTGATGGGAAATTTGTTTCAAGGGGACTAACACCTGGACTGTGGCATGCCGGAGGGGGAACCATGGCAAAACTCCCACGGAAAATTACATAGTTGATGCAGAGTCTGGTTTTAAGCCATAAAGGGCATAAATCACCTAACATTCCTAAATTGTTTGGCTTAACATGCTTTAAAACATCAGGTATGATGTTGTATTGATCAGGTAGTGTAAGGGTTACACCCGCTTCACATTAACAGACCAATCTCCCCGTTTAATGCACCACAAACAACCGCAAACAGTCCCTTTGCACAACCGCAAACTCCCCATTTGCACAAGGTTGGATACCAAGCTAGCCATGTCCCGTTCCTTGTCCTTACTGATGTCATTGAAGGTCTCTTCCTCCACCCAGCCACCAAGGGTCCCCGAAAGGTGACAACAAGCCCCCTGGGACGCCTGCTGTGTTTGGTCTTCCACCTCCTCAAAGCCACCTTCCTCCTCTGACTCCTCTTCTTCAGACTCCCAGAGTCTGGGGGCTTCCACTGCCCAGCATGAAAGATTATACACAGGTCAGAGTCTGGGGGCTTCCACTGCCCAGCATGGAAGATTATACACAGGTCAGATTATACGCGTTGACTCTGTCTGTGTTATTATAAGGTGTGTACTGTTAAGTAGTACTATTCCTATCGGTTTAATCCCTGTTACGTCCACTATCAGGGGACGTGTATATGGCATGGATTTTTGGAAGCGGGAGATGGAAAAAGATGCTTGGTCGGTCCTCCCACTTCAAATTTGGGGCACTGCTCGTGCAATCTAAGGTGCCACCAGATATGAGTGTCACTGTGCACTGGCAAAAGTTGGCAGAGTAGATGCAATAGGCTTCACACACACGCCTGTAGGCAGGCAATTGCTATTCAATCTATTACAGTCAAAAAAGTGTTGTTTTATGTCACTGAGCACAATATAAAAAAACATTACATTAGTAAACATAAAGCAAAGTAAAATAAACACAATCTACATTATACTTACCTTTCCGCTATGTCTCCGGCCTTCTCGTCTTCTCCGGAAGCATCCGCGCCTTTCCAAAAACAAAAAAAAAAACAACAACACACATCCGCCCTGGCGGATGTCTCCGACGCTAATGACCTTCCTATGGAGTGTTCCACAGTAAAATTGGCAATGGCGGCTTCTGATTGGCTGAAAAGGCTGTCTATCAAATTCAGCCAATGAGAAGACCCCATTTGTGAACCAATGAAAAAAGTATACACCCCAAAATACAACGCTTATTGGATAACACACCTTTCAATCTTTATTTGAACCAATCCTAAGGCTTTATTGCCATCAGCCAATCAAAATGGAATATACTCCCATGTACTGACATCTGCGCCTTCCCATTGGCTGAAAATATTGATTGATATTAACAGTAGCCAATGAGAATGCGCAAATCCTTCACCAATCAGTACGTGAGTGTGTATTCCATTGTGATTGGCTATTGTCAGTGCAACCAATCAGAATGCGCAGAGGCTCCAACCAATCACCCTGTGGGGGTGTATTCCATTGTGATTGGCTGAAGGCATCTGCGCCTTGTGATTGGTTTAAATAATGATTGATAGGTGCATTATCCAATCAGAGTGGGATTTTAGGGTGTATCCCTTTCTGATTGACTCACACATTGGCCCCTCCTGATTGGGTGAATTTGATAGACAGCGTTTTCAACCAATCAGAAGGCGCCATTGCTAATTTTCTTCCGGAAAATTCTTCTGGAGTCTCATTAGCGTCGGGGATGTCCGGGTGTGCGGATGTAAGTATATATATATATTTTTATTTTTTTTACAGGGCGTGGCAGAAGATGATCCGGAGGAGGCCGGAGACATCGCGGGTAGGTAAGTATAATGTAGCTTATGTTTATTTTATTTTGATGTATGTGTATTAATGTTGTGTTTTTTTTAATAGGTGCCGCGCCGGAGAAGGATTTACAGAATGCCGGACGTGACATGGCGGAAAGGTGAATAGAATATTTGGAATGTATAGAATGTATAGAATGTATAGAATGTCTATAATGTTTATTTTATAAGTGTAAACGTGTTGCACTCATTTTTTGTATTTTTTTTCCGTAGGTGGCTGATCGCAATGGAAATCTGCAAAGGTAAGTGGTCTTAATTTTTTTATTTTAGCTTAGACTTAGATTAGTTAATATATAGATAGCATTTATTGTATGTTAGCTAGGGGTTTTACATAGATAGCATAGGATGGATTGTATGTTAAATGTTGTTATTTATTTAGATAGATTGGGAATGTATTATTATATAGATAGGATGTATATTAGATTATGCTATTTATTTGGGTAGATTGGGTATGTATTATTATATAGATAGGATGTATATTAGATTATGCTATTTATTTAGATAGATTGTGTAATGTATTGTGGCAGAGCGCCCCCTTCTGGCGGGATCAGCGCTCTGTTTATCCAACTTTTTATGCTCTTTATGGAGGACTCTGGAGCCTTTGTATGCTTTTTACAGGCTTTAATAAGTGGTTGGCAGAATATAAATAAACATAGCTTGTGGTCAGCATGAAATAAACATCTACTCAAACAGGCTTACTTACTTGCAGGAACGCCACTGACTAGCCCTGGGACCGCTAATCGGCCTGCAGGTAAAAACAGTACCTTTTGTATCACAGAGGGGTGGTACCTTTAAGTCCAGTCACTTAGCTGCAATGGATCCTCTTCTGCTTGCAGCGAATGTTCTCCTTTAAATCAGATGTAGTTACACAGCCTAATCCCACAATGGCAGCTTCACTTGCTGCTCTGGCACACTTGCTTCCCAGTCTCTGGTGCTCTCTTTCTCTCTGGAGCTCACTGGTGCTCGCTCTCTCGCTCTCTGGAGCTCTCTGGTGCTCGCTCGCTCTCTGGAGCTCTCTGGGTCCACACCCAGCCTGAAACCCCCCTGCTGGTTGCTTCAGGAGGCCTTTTAAAGAAACTTCCAGCTGGGCCTGATTACACCTCAAGCTTAACTCCGTAGCTCCTGGTGTAAATAATAACGTCTCAGGGATTAGTCCTCTTCCTAACGCTGCGTCCACACTGGCTTCTGGGGGCAAACCATCACATCTCCTCCCCCTCAGCTCGACACCATAGGGTTGAGCGACAACGCCGTGAGGCCGTTTATGCCACCATCCTACTGTCCGGCCATTCTTGCGCCAGTAAGACCTTCCCAATAGTGCTGAAGCGTCTGCTTTATCAGCTTTCTCATCTTGAAGCGCTCTCTTCTTCGCACCGCCCGGGACATTGCCCACACATCGTGGGTAGGACACCGGCCCGCCCGTCACTCCGAGTGCCCTCCTCCAGGGACCCTTCAAAAGTACTCGTCGTACTACTGTATGAGAACGCACTTCTCCATAACGTCTCTTCCCTGTAGGCTCATCAGTAGCATCCCTCTCAACTTCATTATACAACAGCAACTTCCTGTGCTGTCTTTCTTCCCTCTGTTCCTTGCTCCCTCTATTCCAGGTGCTCCTATTGTCTGGCTGACAATTCTCACCAGAACGTATGAGCTTCATACAAGCACCTTGCTTCTGTTCTGGCCCAGGATCCGCTATAGACTCCAAAGGTAGGCCCCCTCTCACGGCTGCGTCTTGCTCTTGGGTCTGTACTTCATCTTTCTTTCTGTGCAGAGTAGGCATGCTCTCCGTCTTTGCTAGAAAGAAGCTCTCAGACTCTTGTTTTTCCTGGAATAACTCCAGCTGTTTGGCAACGTCCAGCTGACTACCAACAGATAGGCTAGTATACTTCTTAGTAGCCTCTTGTATCCTGAATTCCTGTACAACATTTTTATTTTCTGCATCCTCAGCCTTCACCCATTTTATTTCTTCTTTTAGTGACTTCTCTAATAGCTTTGCCTCCAAGGCGTTCAGCTTTTCATGAACATTTTCTAAATTTTCTTCTTTAATAGAGTGGTCGTTATGGATTACTTGTTGGTCATTGGTTTGTGGCTCAGAGGACTCATTTTCTAATTCTTCAGCCGCGGTTTCATGGTTTGGCACTTGTTCTTCAGAAATGCTTTGGGCAGATGGGTCATGCACTTCTTTTGTTGCCGAGTCACTATTCACAACCTCAGGGTTAGAAGAAGATTCATTTTCTTTCTGGAATGTCTCTACCCCCTGACCATCTTGTCCTGATTCATGTTTATCTGCATCCTGATGGATTTGCTGTTTATCTCCTGTGCATACAGTCTCAGATAACTGTTCTGATGATACAGTTTCAGCTGATATGGTCTGTGACTTATGAGTGTCCATAACCTGTTCCCCACTATCAGAAGACTCTTTATTTATGGCATGCTCATTAACATGAGCAGACATCTCAGGCACTTGGGTTGATTTTGGTGGTACTGCGATTGGCTCATGCATTGCGGACTCTTCTGGCTCGGAAGTCGGTATAGATTCTCCTACCGGTTCATGAGCTTCCTGCGAACATCGTTCTGCATTTAATGTAGCGTCTTGAGTACACAGGTTCTGGAGGTCAGTGTTAGTCTCTTCTGGAGATGCATCACACTGAACCAACTGTCTCTTCATATCAGATGAATTGGCCATCCTCTGTATTTGTGGAGCATGAAATAGCAGCTCCCTCTGTATTACAGTTGCTTTCCTCTGTTTGCTGGATTCCTCTATCTCTTGTGGCTGAGAGCTGGAAACTGTGATTTCTCCTTCTCTCTGAGATGCACAATTAGGGAGGAGATCTTGCCTCTCCTGTTTATCCTTGTGCTGCAGCTCCCACACAACGGATTCTTTCAGCTTATACCTGGGAGGACTCCTCCTCTGGTTCCATCTAGGCATCTGTACCTTACTTCTGTAGGACACTCTGTAGTCTTCCAATTAAGTCTTCCTTCTCCATTCAGGAATATCATTAGGCATCTTCCGGATACCCTTCCTTTTAGTAGTAACTTGCCCGTCTGTCTTCTCTTTAGAAAGGCTTCCAGTTACTTCTTTTGTAAAAACACTGGCTTTATTCATTCGTTTGATCTCTTCTTTCTCTAAATCAGAGATCTTTATCAGGCACTTTCTTTGTCTAGACACCTCAGGAGTATTCACCCCGGGCAGGTGACTGTGTCTGTCCCTTTTTCCTTGTTCTTGGCTCACAACTTTAGTTGCTTTTAAATCATCATTAGCTTGCTTCAGGGACAAAAGGTATTTTCCAGACTCCTCTGTCTCTTTTGCCATCTCTTTTTCAGCGGTTTCTGTTCTTTTCCCAGCAATCGTGTATGCCGTTTCATCGGTCTCTTTCACCGTATCAGCTGTTCCTGCAGTCTTTTCCACTTTCTCTGCAGTCTCATCAGCGGCTCCTGCCGTCTCTGCGCCGGCTCCTCTGTCAGCCCGCCAGTTCCTTGCTTGTCTATCTTTGACAATATCATCAAATGACTTCTCAACGCCAAGCTCCAATGGGGTGTCCATAATATTTGGATGGAAATCTCTCCTTGTCATGCCAGTCACACCTTTCTCGTGTGCTTGAAGTATAGGAGCACTTCTCCGGCTAGCTTGTTGCACCCCCAGCGCCTTTATGCTGGCTGTAAAGTACGCCTTCTGTTCATTCTGGGAGTCGTTCCTCATCCTCTCATCAGGGACCCCGTACACTGGTTTGTGGTAGGGATGGGCATGCTCTTCTTCGGTATTCCATCTTCTATTATCAGATTTTTCCCACAGAGAGGTAGGGGCCTGTCCAAATTGTGAGACTTCCCCTCTGTACTGTAACTTCTCCTTATTACAACTCAGGTTCTCTTTGTTCTTATATTTCTGGGTACTGATTCTCTGTGCTCTGACATCCCGGGTAACTCTAACTCTGGCAAGGATCTCAGCTTTGAGGTCATCATAATTTTCTATCTTTTCTTCATTCAAGCTCAGATAAGCTTTCTGAGCTTCGCCCGTCAAATACGGGGCAATGAGGCTGACCCAGTACCGTTTGTGCCATGCCTCCCTAATGGCTGTTCTCTCAAAAATGGTGAGGTATATGATCACATCATCATCCTCTGTCAGCTCCAAAAGAAGTTCATCGGCTCTAACTCTGGCCGCATCTTTTCTATATTTTTCCAGTATAGCTTCATTCTGAGCTAACTGGATGGCCCACTTTCTATTGTACTCTTGCTGAGCAGCTGTGGCCTCTCTCATGCCGATTATTCTCTCCTCTGCTTGTCGTTGCCACTTCTCTGTGGCCTCTCTCATGCAGATTATTCCCTCCTCTGCTTGTCGCCGCCACTTCTCTGTGACCTCTCCCAAACATGCAGCAGCACCTCTTAGTTTACCCTCTTTTGCAGCATGGGCTCCGTCCGCTGCAATTACTTTTTGCCATTCCTGCTGACAAGCTCCGCCCACTTTCTGGAGTGTAGTGGCATCTACCAGGGCTTTCACTAGTTCCTCCATGGACATCTTGTAAGGTGGGCTGTCTTCTTAATACAGACAATTTAGCATCCCACTTCTGACACCAACTGTGGCAGAGCGCCCCCTTCTGGCGGGATCAGCGCTCTGTTTATCCAACTTTTTATGCTCTTTATGGAGGACTCTGGAGCCTTTGTATGCTTTTTACAGGCTTTAATAAGTGGTTGGCATAATATAAATAAACATAGCTTGTGGTCAGCATGAAATAAACATCTACTCAAACAGGCTTACTTACTTGCAGGAACGCCACTGACTAGCCCTGGGACCGCTAATCGGCCTGCAGGTAAAAACAGTACCTTTTGTATCACAGAGGGGTGGTACCTTTAAGTCCAGTCACTTAGCTGCAATGGATCCTCTTCTGCTTGCAGCGAATGTTCTCCTTTAAATCAGATGTAGTTACACAGCCTGATCCCACAATGGCAGCTTCACTTGCTGCTCTGGCACACTTGCTTCCCAGTCTCTGGTGCTCTCTTTCTCTCTGGAGCTCACTGGTGCTCGCTCTCTCGCTCTCTGGAGCTCTCTGGTGCTCGCTCGCTCTCTGGAGCTCTCTGGGTCCACACCCAGCCTGAAACCCCCCTGCTGGTTGCTTCAGGAGGCCTTTTAAAGAAACTTCCAGCTGGGCCTGATTACACCTCAAGCTTAACTCCGTAGCTCCTGGTGTAAATAATAACGTCTCAGGGATTTGTCCTCTTCCTAACGCTGCGTCCACACTGGCTTCTGGGGGCAAACCATCACAGTATATTAGATAGTGGTGTATTGTATTGTAATTGTGTTGTAATTGTATGTATTTGTATTGTATGTATTTGTATCATATGTATTTCCTTTTCAGGTGTTTATTTTTTTTTTCTGTAGTAGGGGGGGTTGTAATGGTTTTTCTTTTTCTGTAATGTTCCTTTTTTTTGTGACTTAGGTTTTTTATTTTGTGTAATGTAGTTATTTTTTTTTTGTGAGTTAGTTTTTTATTTCATGTAATGTAGATTTTTTTTGTGACTTTAGGCTTTTTTATTTTCTGTAATTAGAGTGGTGGGGGTTAATAGGGGGTAGGTAGTGTAGATGTTAATAGGTTAGTGTAGAGGGTGTTTAGTTGATCTGTAATGTTTTATTGGGGGGGTCTAGTGCAGTATAGTGTTAATACTTAGTGTCATGATGGTCCTTGAGGACCATCATGGCACTTATGTGGTTAATGTAGTGTTGTAACAGGCCCATAATGGTGTTAATATACCCTTATGGGACTGATGGGGTTAAATAGAGGCTTATGGGGTTCTGTATTGCCCCCCCATAAGTGACAGGGTTTAAGAAGGGCTTATGGGGGTCTGTATTGACCCCCATGAGTGACAGGCTTAATGAAGGGCTTATGGAGGTCACTATTGACCCCCAGGAGTGACAGGGTTAATGAGGGTTTTATGGGGGTCTGTATTGACCCCCATGATTGACAGGGTGACAGTGTATTTTTTTTTCTTTTACAACGGGTCCTTTAAGGACCTTTACGGACCTTTAAGGACCTGTAACGCGGGAATTTTGAATTTTGATTGCAGCGGGGGTCCCCGTTCGCGTGCAATCGGGACCCCCACTGCGATGGTTAATGTGGAGTTAATGCAGGGCTCGGAGCTTATCTCGGATCCCCTGAGGTTAATCCGGGTTTCCGAGCTTATCTCGGATCCCTTCTTGGGTAAGTTGTAGGTGACTGAGCGGTCCTGGGTCTTTGAGCCTCGTTTTCATTTTTTTCGGCGGCCATTTTTTCTCTTGCTTAGGGGTTTTTCGTGTGTTTGAACTCGGGAATTTGGACTTAAATGGAGGTGTAACTTCACTTTCAGATGTCCTGGGTGCCCCCCTTGCTATGTGTAAGCTTTTTATGTAGTTTGTGTGAGTATTTGGTGTGTTTTCACTGTTTGTAGTGGCGCGCGGGTCGGCCGTTATAGTGGGATTCTTAGTGCGTGTCGGTGTGTGTTACGTTATGGTTGCCTCATTCCCTAAGTGCTTTGCGAGGACCCGCTTTGCAAATGCGGCCCCTCGCTTCGCGAGGACCCGCATTTGCGGAAGCGAGGGCCTCAGTTGCTGTCATGGAGCGCCTTCGGCGCTCCATGCCAGCAACTGAGGCCCTTGTCTGCGGTGTGTGTGTAACCGGTGTGAGGCGCCTTTGAGCTTTTTTTTTGTTTAAAAGTCGTGTGTGTGTTAACAGAGCTGACGTTGGAGCCTCCACCTCCGCAAATGCGAACCCTCGCTTCGCGAGGATCCGCATTTGCGGGGACGTTACGTTGGTTTTTTTTGGGGCTGGGAGGTTGGGTTTTTTTTTGTTAAAAAGTCGTGTGTGTGGTGTGTTTGTGTTAACACAGCCGACGTGGAGCCTCTACCTCCGCAAATGCGGACCTTCGCTTCGCGAGGTTCCGCATTTGCGGGGACATTGGAATGCTCCACCACCGCAAATGCGGCCCCTCGCTTCGCGAGGACCCGCATTTGTGGGGAAGCAACGGCCTGCATGCTCACAACTATATATGTGGTTGTGTTCCTATATCTAATCAGCTATCTTCCCTTTACATTCTGTTTGATGTGCATATAATTTACTACTTGGCACTTGCAACAATTAAATGCATTGAAAAAATGTTTTACCTGACTTCCATAATTTAGTCGGCCAGTCTGTGACCTGAAATTACACCAAACTTCTCATAGCTGACTGATCAGGCCTTTTAAATCTAGTGGCACTTTGGGAAGGCATTTCCAAGGGAACATTTGCAAAATATCAGCTACATCTGTTCACATATCATAAGAGAACATTCTTAAGGGCATGGGTAGATTAACCAGTGGTGCAGATGGTGCAGTGCACCAGGGCCCTCCTCTGGGGGTGGGGCCCAATGTTGCAAAAAAATTTTTTTTTTCCATTTTATTTGTATTCTGTAGTGTAAGCACACCCCAGCCAAACCCACCCCAGCCCCCTCTGGGCCCCCTGTGCCTCCTTAGCCACACCCCCCCATATGGAAATTGGTGCATGCCTGTTTAAAAAAAAAGCATTTCTATTTAAGCTCACAAAATGGCAGTGTGAATCAGATCACCCCGCTAGGGATATGTATCAGGGAAGAAGATAAGAGATCAAGGGCTGCAACGTGACAGTAAAGTACAGGGGAATGGGATATGTGATGTGGGAGCAAAGGAGATAGGGATGGGTGCTATGTGAGGTGGGTGCTGAGAGGGGTTGGGTGCTGTGTGGGGATGGATGCTGAGAGGGACTTGGCCCCCTCTGCAGCACCAACACGTGTTTACATATGGGCTAATTGAGCTGCAGCCCAGGGCGGCACTATTTTAGAGCGGCAAAACTAAGCTATTTGTGTTTTGCTTTTTTGATCGGAAGCTCTCTACGACCCCATGTCCCCTAGGAACCCAGTCTATGTCCCCTAGGCCCCCCTGGAGCCCCTCACCCTCACCAGGACCCCCTCTCTTACCCTGATCGGCGGGAGTAAATCTCTGTGTTTTCTGCACTTTCCCTGCTGGCGCGTCTATCTGCAGAGGCAGGGAGTCTTGAATGACATCAGGTGAAGACACACAGAGATGAAATCAATTGCCTATTAGCATTTTTAAATAAACCATATGAAGATCACCTTAGTAGGTATGCAATGGGAGGTCAAGAATTAAAGAACAACTGGCAGGACCAAAATCTTCAGAATTAATGAACACTATTCTAAAAATACAGTACTATTATTGAATTTATATTCTGTCACGTGTCATTTTTCTGTTTTAATAGACATAACAATATTTATTTTTTCCGTTTTAGTTGACTGACACTTTATGAATACCTGCATATAAGATATCTTATTTTTACAAATAGGTTTGTGAACAAATACAATTACCACAGTTTCTGCATACAATTACCCATTTGCAATGCACTTTCCAACATGTTATGTGTGTTTTAGTAGGTTATTTTTAATTAGTAAGAGCACCATACATATATAACTAATGTAAGTAACTAATTTGCTCAGTGAAGAATTAGTGTTTGATTAGGGTCTGCAGACTTGTAAGAATGTGGAACCTGCATTATAAATGCATCTTGACACTGGCCATAACTTTTGCATTCTTCAAAGCTAAACACATAAAAAAATATATATCTTACACTGTGTTATGGATAGTGTTAAATCCATAGAGCAAGTGCAGACTTAGCCAGGTCTGCATCTTGTCATACAGGAAAAAGATGTACATGTGACCAACCCTTCTATAATACAAGCGGACCAAATATTATAGTATTACATAGGCATAGTAAATCAATAATTTTAAACATGTTAAAAAAACTTTTCATGTGGTTTAGGGTGAGGGAGTCTAGGGGACATGGGCTGGGTGCCTTGGGGACATGGGGTGGGAGAGGGCTTCCCATAGAAAAAAAATACAAATAGCTGAGTTTCAAAAAAATAAATAAAAATCAATTGGGTTGCACCAATTTATATATATATATACGTCAGAATCTGATTTAATGTCAAAAATGTAATAGAACAAAGATGCCATCAGTACGATGTAAATTAATTCACTTAGTAACCCTTCGATTTCCACAAGGTTGCAAATCGATATAGCCCAGGGTGTCAAAAATCCGCCCTGCCAACACCCCCTCCTCTTAGAGCATGTCGCAGGAAAGTGGAAAATGTGCATCCTAGAGCTGTGCTGCTGGCGGGAAAGCTTTGCACAGGCAGGAGGTGGGTGAATTGGTACCATGAAGCCCAGTTCAACAAATTCTTACAATAACCCCTTGAGGTTCTCTAGCACCACCACTGCTAGAGGGTAGCAATTATAATTATACAGGAATTAATCAGTATTTAATAGGTACTGAACACACCTAAATTGTATGTTACCTCTGACATGAACAATCAAGGCAAGGAATTGTTATCTTTATTTTTATATATTGTATTGCTTCACACTTCCTCACACTTTCTTCTTCTTTATAACATCCTTTATAACATCCTGTATCTTTCTCAGACTCTTCTCCTCCGTTTCTTCACATCATGTCTTAATAGTAAATCACCTTCCCTGCTCTCCTCTTCTTTGCTCCTCTCCTTCCTCCAGTTACTAATCCCCTACATCTTCTGAACTTGAAAAGCAGAAATACAGTGGTACCTTGGAACTCAACTTTAATCCATTCCGGATGGCAGGTAGGGTTCCAAAAAGGTTGAGTTCCAAGGTAGCATTTCCCAAAGGGATCAATGTAATTGAGATCCAGAAATTTCACATTTTATTTTGAACTGATGGTGTTGTTTTTTAAAAAAAACCTTAACACCAAACAAACATACATAAAAAACAATAATTAGATTAAATAACATAGAATTTAACATAAATTTAACTGCACTGAGAGGACTTGAGGGCCCAATGGGATGGTGGCGATGTAGAGGAGGAGAAGAAGGAGTGAGGTTATTGCTTGGAACTTTGATTATTATAGGCACATATTGCACTTTGATTCTTGTAAGCACAAACTGCCCTTTGATTAGTATAAGCACAGGCTGCACTTTAGTTCTTATAGGCACATTCTCTAGTTTAGTGCTTATAGGCACAGGCTGCACTTTGATTCTTGAAGACACAGACTGCTCTTGGGCTCTTGCAGGCAGTAACTACACTACACCACAGTACAGAACTTTATTCTACTTCCTGAGAGACAGGATGCAGGTTGGTGCAACTGTGTCGAGTTACATGCCAATTTTTGTTAGTCCAACGCGTCGTGCTCTGAGCAAGCAGCGAGTTCTGAGCCATTTTTTTTTCAGGCAGACACATGGAAATCGTTATGTGTCCCAAGTAGATCGAGAACCAAGGGTCCACTGTACTTCTTAAAGACCCCCTCCCACATTCTCTCACTCCCAGGCCCCTTACCCATTTCCACCTGCTGTCAGCCACACCCAACCCCAGGGCAGCAAACACCCAAAACACCCATAATTTAATATCCATCACCTGTAACAAAACGTCTGCTTTGCCTTTCCCCTGTTCCTCTGGAATGCACATCCTATTTGGAATAAACTCACTTTCATTCATGACCTATTTATTTTCAACTTCCTCAATCTATTGCTATCACTGTAACTTGGCTAACTGCATTAGACTTTGCCTCCCCTGTATCACTTTAATAGGGTGGCTGTCACTTCAATCACACACCTATAACTTGGAATAAGCACGGTGGAAGTGTGGATGTATTTCTTTAATCTCACTGCATACCCGCAGTTCCTTCCCTCCAGTACTCATATTTTCAAGTTCACTCTAGGCGCATCTTCTCACCCATCTGTCTGTGAGTTGCTGTGTTCTATCGCCTGTCTGGACCACCCACCAATTTCTGGATTATTTTGTCGCCTGACTCACTCTCCAATGTGTCTTCACTAGTTCTTGGTGATTTCAACATAGCCACTGACATACCCACCTCTCCACGTTCTTCTTCTCTTGGCCTCTCCAAATGGATTGAATACCCATCTCACAGTGATAAACACTTCCTTGAGCTTATTTTTACCAATCTCTTCACAATCTGCAACCTTGTCATCTCCCCATTTCCTCTATCTTACCACCACCTCCAAACCTGCACCACAACTTCACCACACCTTCATCTCACTGCCCCTTTTCAAACCCTGCCACTAGAATCCACAGGCACTTGACTCACAACAACTTTCCAATGTGCTAAAACCTTTAATCAGCCTCCTCACCACCCTCACCTGCCCGATATTACCACCTCACAGTATATCATCCACCATTTACACTATTGCCCCCAGAACCACAGGCAGATATCCTTGTTCTCATCCACAACCACAGCACACTACACAAACACGCTACATCCAGAGGTGCTCCCACACTGCTGAATAACTGTGGGGGAAATCTCACACTTCAGCAGACTTCCTCCATTGCAAGTTTGTTTTGCGTTCCTACTTTTTTGCCCTCAATCTTGCCAAATAACACTACTTCACACCTTTAATATCAAATCTGTCCTCCAACCCCAAACATTTGTTAGCTACATTCAACACTCCCCTCTGCTCACCTCCTGCCCCTTCCTGTCTCATAGCTGACGGCTTTGCCAGCCACTTTAAAAATAAAATTTAAAACATCTGAAATAAACTCTCCTCTCAATGTGGCTCAAACATTCCCTCCTCTCAACAATCTGACAACACCCAGCCTTTACTCTGACCATGTAATGGGATGACGTATGTACTCTATCAACCTGTTGCCTTATAAATTGTCCATATCATACTATTCAGTCACAGCTAATCCCTCCCCTCTCTGCCACACTTATCCCAGCTCTCACACATCTTTTCAACCTTTCCTTAGACACTGCAAGTTTCCATCATCTATAAACCATGCCATAATTACACCCATTCTTAAGAAACCCTCATCTTACTCAGCTTCTGCATTTAACTCCCTTCATCTTAGTATCTAACTATTGCCCTATCTCCTTAATTCAACTGGCTTCAAAACTGTTTGAGCGGCTTGTCTATAATCTTTTCCCCAATATATTTTCTCCAACTCCCTTCTTTCTTTTTAGATTTTGTTTATTCAATTATAAATACTACATAACAAACATTACCTCATGCAAACATACAAAAAGGAAAATGGATATTACTCTTCCTACAAGGAGAAAACTGTTCTTTTATTGCAGGAGAGAAATCAAAGAAAGAAAGGTCAGAGGGAAAAGGAAGTCATGGCTTTATCCAGCATACAAATCCTAAAGATACCAGTTAATAGATAAACCCTTTTTCTTTAGACCTTCTACAGGCCATTCTTTAGCAAATTCTCTATTTCTCTCTATAGTACTTTCTACTTCTAACCAAGAGGGAATTTGTTTACATTTTCAGTATTTTATAAGAAGCCATTTTGCTAGCAATAAAATATGACATAGCGGATATTTACATTGAGGAAATAAAGAATTACTTTCCAAATGTAATATTATAAATTGGGGATTGCAAGAAATGTCTTTACCAATAATCTTTGAGATCTGTATGCTACATTGGTTCCAGAAGGGTCTCTCACATTCCCACCATACATGTAAACGTATGCCGTGTTGGCCACCACCCTTCCAACACATAATTAGATAGTTTGGATCAAATCTATTGAGGGACCAAATACCATCGCTGAACTGTTTTAAAGAATAATTCTGTACATGACGCACAAATAGAAGATTGTTTGACCAGACAAAATGCATCATACTAAATATTTTCCCTACATAATACAATTTTTTTCCCATGCCATCAACCCCCCCCCCCAGATTTGTCAAAATGCCAATTGGAAGTAATTGTCTTATGGCATTTTTAGAAATTATATGTATATGGAAATCATTAACTATGAAAGATAACTTTTCAAATGGGGTTAATTCTCTCATATTGTTTGGTCTAAAACCCAATTGTAATAAAGTATTCACTAGAGCTAAATAATCTAGCCATGACATTTTTTTATACCAAATTTAATATGCATATAGCCCTTTTAAATTAGAGCTGCGTGTAGAAAGTAGGACCTATGGCTATTAAATTAGACCCATAAAGCAGGCAGCTGCCAATCTGCGGGCTTGCTGCGAAAAAAGGTTATGGGATGAGCCACGTTGAACTTCGCGGCCACAGATCCTTTGATCCGTCAAGCCCGTAACCGCTATTATTCCAATAATGCTATTAAATTGCAACAAAGTCACTTGCGAGCAAGCCGTAACTTGCAAATGGAGCCAAAAGCCCTACGAGTGCTGGGGAGGGCTTGCAAGGTGGGTTAAGTCCAATACGTAAATAAAATCACACTACTGTACCTATATACAAAGTGAAAGTGATGTTCGGTCTTAGAATTAATAGTACAACATTCACAAGCCCGCAAATTGGCCAATAAAATACTTTATTTCATGCATATTTTTTTGTGTTCTATTGATCCCGGCAAACAATGTGTTAATACATATGATGGAACTCGCATATAATAGAATATCATATTTGCGGGTTTATTAATATTGCATCATGACTGGAATGTGGGTCCAATCGTAACTCTAAATTGAAGCCTGTAGGTCTTTGAAATCCAACCTCCATTTTTCACTGATGTAATGATGATGATCTCTGTTTCCATTGGCTCCATCTAAACCCGTAACTACAGGTTTGCTTAATTGATCATCAACAAAACCGCAAATCCGAAGGCCGACAACTGGTTTACAGGTTTGCGTCTCAAGCTCGTAACTCGCAGCCTGCTCTAATTTAATACGGCAGTAACTTGGCCAAATTTCAAGCCCGCAGCCGTTGCAAGCTTCACGGTGCACTTATGGGACTCTAATTTAATGGGGCTGATAGACATTAATTCTAATAAAGAGCCTTTTAAACATAGATCTCCTATATTGGAGATTCGATTTTTTGTTTTCAAAATGTTATCTAAATCTTTTTATCATAAGACAAGATCTCAATTGGTGCACCTAAGGAGGGAAAAGAAGATAAGTTCATTTTATCTCTGATCTTATACCTTAAGAGAGTATCTTATACTCTGATCTTATAAAATGTTATTGGAGAGTTTACTCCTCTTAGGATGTACTTAAATCTAGGTGGATCAAATTTAGAAAGTCATAAAATAAGTTAAATAGGGGTATTTTGTAATAAAGCAACTTCCATTTTTTTCCAAAGTGATTTCTTATGCGAGGAACTCCATCCTACCATATGTGAAATTGCAATAGAACCAAGGATGTCTTTTAATGAGGGTAAAACCAATCCTCCATGTTAAAATTTTCCTTTGGAAGTACTGTACATTATCCTTGCTTTTTTTACCCTTATATATATATATATATATATATATATATATATATATATATATATATTTGTAAATTAGTCAGGATATAATTGGGGACTATTACCTGAATGCATCTAAATGTATAGGTTATTTTAGGAACAATGATCATCTTCACTACCGCAATTGTAGCTGACCATGACAGATTTACATTTTTCCATTCATAAAATATGAATCTTTTAGTAAATGTGAGAACCTAGCACCCAGATGAGTAATACATTTAATCTTAATTTTTACTCTAAATTAATAATACCTTTAGAAATAATATCTGTCTTTGATTAATTAATTTTAAAATAGGATACTCTTCCAAATTCTAAAATATGTAATTGAAATAGAGAGACCTCCGGATCTGTAAGTGTTAACATTATGTCATCCTCAAAGAGGAGAATTTTATACATAGATTTTCCTCTATCCATTGTATTTCCTTTGAGACTCTGCAAGATGTTCAAGGAATATGATGAATAATAGAAGAGATAAAGGGCACCCCTGTTGTGTAATATTTTTAATATGAAAATTTTCAGTTTTGAAACCAAAACCTGTTATAAATACTTTTCTCCAAATTCCTTCTTGACCCCTTTCAATCTGACCCAACACTCCACAGAGACAACTCTCACAGTCATTATTGACTTGCTCACCGTCCAGTCAAAGGATCAGTTCTCTATTCTAATTCTCCGCACACTTTGAACACACTTTGACCACACTTTTCTAATCCAAATCCTCTGCTCTCTTGGGATCCTTGACACATCTCTGTCATAGTTCACATTCTACTTAGAAGACTGAACATTTGGTGTCTCCTTCTCTAGCACTTCTTCTTTACCATGTCCTCTGACTGTTGGCATACCTCAAGGTTCAGTTCTAGGACCCCTCTTCTTCTCCATCTATGTATTCTTCCTTGGTAACCGAAAAAAGTCTTTTAGATTTCAGTATCATCTATATGCAGATTAAACTTTACTCTACCTCATAGCACTAAATATATCCCTCTCTCTCTTCTATAACGAGTTGCCAACTGCATCTCAAACATATCCTCCTGGTTGTCCACCACCAACTCAAACTCAACATTTCAAATCCTGAACTCCTAATCTTGTCACCCTCTACTACAGTTTCCATTCCTCAAATATATCTCACTGTTGACAATGCCTTTAACACTCTCACCTTGGTTTTACTCGATCCTGCTCTCTCTCTCGCGTTCAATCAATAACAAAATCTTGTAATTTTCACCTAAAGAAATTACAGAAATACATCACTATCTTACACATGACACAACTAAAATTTGAATCCATTCTCTCATCAAATCTTGCCTCGACTACTGCAACTCTCTCCCCATTATCTGTCTGTCTTCACTCCAATCTATAATGAACGCCTCCGCTAGACTAATCTACCATACTCAACACTCACTGTCTTCAGCATCTATCTGTCAGTCACTCCACTGGCTTCCCATAGCGTCCAGAATACATTTTAAAGTCATGACCCTAACGTATAAAGCCCTCAACAACTGTGCACTCCATTATATTTGTACTCTCATCTCAAAAATACTCCCTTAACTACCCTCTTTTTCTTTCCTCCTCTCTAATTACCTCCTAGCGCTCCCACCTTCAGAACTTTTCTTGTGCTGCCTCGAATCTATGGAACTTCTTGCCTTGCTCTACTAGACTATGAGCCTCATTCCATTCAAAGCCCGCATCTCGCGGTATATATAGGCCTTATGTCTGCGGGCCTGCGAAATACAAAACTGTAAACCATGCACTTGTAAGTAGCATTTCAGGGCGGGAACATGATCAATTAAGCAAGGCTGTAACTATTCATTTAGAAACAGACAATCGAAAATTAGACTGTCATCATTAGCTCAGTAAAACTTGGATGTTACAGGTCAATCAATTAGCGTTTCGAGGTCCGATATGCGATCGGACTCGAAAAATCGCGAAACACAAAATAATACAAATTAATGCTGATACTGTTCAAGTCCTTGTGGGTGGCCTTATGTGTATTAACTCATTAATTCCTGTAATCAATATAACCCAGAAATGAAACTATTACAATTATTTTTAATTGCAGATTTGCGAGCTTGAAACTGTTTGCAATTAATTCTTATGTCTTTTTTCGCTTTCCTCATCATTTACAGTGCAGTAGTGGTTTTCTTTTTGCTTTTACAGTGCTACGGATATGTCTTTAACCCCATTGCGGGTCCTCTCTAGTGCTTGTAGGATTTTCTTCTACATTTGCCGTTTACAGGTGTAAAAACATTTGCGTGCTTGAGGAATTGTAGCAATTGAATAGCGATTTACAATTGTAACTCTTGCGGACATGAAAGATCAAAGGTTTAGATGGGGTGTAAGTTATGGTTGTAACAACCACAATGATTTCAAGCCCGTAACACGTCGCCCGTTTGCAGCTTGAAAAAAAACGTCAATTGAATAGCAAACTAATTTACGGCCTCCGTTACGGGCTACTGTAACTTACAATTGCTCAATTGAATGAGGCTCTATCTTCCTGTCTCAAAACCTTAAAAAACTCACAAAAAAATGCATCCGTTTAAAAAAGTTTATCACCTTCATCTTTAATGTACTGCATTTTCTACAGCATAATATCCCTCACACCCACAATCTACAGTGCAGCATACAACCACCTCCACTTGCTTGAGCCTATTGACTAACAAACTGCCATCTTGCATCTATCACCCTCCTGAATCACAACTAAATCCCTTTAGATTTTAAGTTTGCAAGTTTTCAATATTGTAAGATGTTTTGGCAACAAGTACTATGTATGTTTGATTTTAAACTCAAAGACATTTTTTTGCAGTGTGTTAATATATATTAAAATTATTATTATTAATAATAATACAAGGGAGTTGATACACATTTTGTTTCTGTTTGGATTACTGAATATAATTACTGAAAAACTTACATTTTTTTTCAGCTTTTGAAGTAAAGGAAGCATTGAGAATAATTCAAGAAACTTATGTCTGTTTTGAGTCTTTATGAATTAGATGAAAAGAGGCACTTGGAGAGAGAGACTGAATAATTATTTAAACACAAACATCTCATGTATTTGAATAAAATAGTCCATTATAAATATTCTAATAAAGGCTCATAGAAGTAGATAAAGTAAGACTGCATGTTCTTTTTTTGCTGAAAGTTCCTAAACAATTCACCACCTACTGTAATGATCTATTTCCCCCAGTTGTTTCATAGATGGATTCGATTTTTGGGGATGATGTTGGTCAAGCAGTCAGCATCCTTTTACTAATTGCCCACACAAGTCCAGGAAGTGAACCTTTGTGTGTCATCTTAAACCTCCCATTCTTTGGAATCACTGGAGCCATAAATTGTACAAGAAGAGAGCCTGTATATCTCATTGTACCAAGCACTCATTAGCACCACATAGCTTTTCTAATTATAAAAGAACAGACAGTTTATAGGCTTGTGTAACCCCTTAAATAGACAGCTGCACATTTTTCTTTATAAAAATAACCTTTATAAAAACGCATTTAGATAAAGGTTTGTTTGTTTTTATGCATATTATGCATAAAGCATTTTACATTTTTTTTAAACTGATGAAGATTTGACATAAGCATTTAAGTTATTGCTTGTGTATCCCTTGAAGCATTCCCACTAGCAATTCCATAAATAACGAGGAAGCTTGATATAGCCCGTCAACCAAGTGAATGGAGCTAGTTTGAGTCAGACCATAGGAGAAACAAGCAGTTACATGGTCCAACAATCAGAAATCTCTGTGTTTTGATACCCCTTGTGATTTTTTTTTTTGCACAGTTTTGAGACAAAATATTTTAATTAAATGAATAAAGCCCATTCTTTCCTTTTTCTATCTGTACTTTCATATTTAAATGTGTTTTCACAAACCTTCCCCAGAACTGGAAATTAATCTGTGACCTTTTCTGTACAAGCAGCATTTCTAATGCCAATGCTGTGATTGTTTAGCAACAATTTGTTGCATTTTTGGAGGAAATATTTTATTTACTTTACAGGCATATTTATGCCAAATGAGTATAATATATCCAATAAATTGTACAGGAATGTGAATGGACAGAACAATTGATTTATTTCCTCTAATTGACAGATCACCTTTAGCTGTTTCATTTCCACAAGGTGGTAAACATCTCTGTGCATGTTTCGCAGTTATCTCTGTAACCCACATCTGGTGAGATAGTGACAGGCCTGACCCATCACATATTGATTCTCCTTTCATTTTCAGGTGTTTTAGGGACACAGCACATTCCGTAAACATTTGCTTGTAGCTGTCCTTCTACTTTGAACCTTGCAAGAGACACCAAAGTCCTACATTTTATACAGTGATTTAAAAGGAGATAGAATGCACATTTTCTATCAGGCTTTAAACATTATCAACATTATCAGAACATGCTTTAAACATTATCAGCCTTATTAAATTGCGATTCGGTAAATTTAAAAAGGCTCTATTTAAGCACACAGCATATTTTTTTTACAGAAGTTTTTAGTTAGTGAAGACCTTGCTTTTGGATAGAAGTTCACTAACTAAAAACTTAAAAAAAATATGCTGTATGCTTAAATAGAGCCCTTTTAAATTTACTGAATCGCAATTTAATAAGGCTGTAAAAGTTTATTTTTTTCGTGTAAAAGTAGGTAATAAAACTTGTTTAAACTTATTGGAAACTAAAAGGAAATGCAACCGGAAATACCTCTGTGTGAGCAGAGAGTATGCACGATTCCAGATCTCGTAACGCAGTGGTTCTTAACTGCTGGTCCTGGTTATATTTTAGTCTTCAGTAAAAAAAAAAAAAGGATGAATAGAGCCAACACTTTAAACATAGCTCCACCATTAGTCATAGTTATCGAAGGATTATTGATGAATAGTGATGTCGCGAACATAACATTTTCGGATCGCGAACCGCGAACGCGAATTCCCGCAAATGTTAGCGAACCGGCGAATCCGGCAAACCGCCATAGACTTCAATGGGCAGGCGGATTTTAAAACCCACAGGGACTCTTTCTGGCCACAATAGTGATGGAAAAGTTGTTTTAAGGGGACTAACACCTGGACTGTGGCATGCCGGAGGGGGATCCATGGCAAAACTCCCACGGAAAATTACATAGTTGATGCAGAGTCTGGTTTTAATCCATAAAGGGCATAAATTACCTAACATTCCTAAATTGTTTGGAATAACGTGCTTTAAAACATCAGGTATGATGTTGTATCGATCAGGTAGTGTAAGGGTTAGGCACGCTTCACAGTGACAGACCAAACTCCCCGTTTAACGCACCGCAAACAACCGCAAACAGTCCATTTGCACAACCGCAAACTCCCCATTTGCACAAGGTTGGATACCAAGCTAGCCATGTTCCTTGTCCTCACTGATGTCATTGAAGGTCTCTTCCTCCACCCAGCCACGTACAACACCAAGGGTCCCCGAAAGGTGACAACAAGCCCCCTGGGACGCCTGCTGTGTTTGGTCTTCTACCTCCTCAAAGTTACCTTCCTCCTCTGACTCCTCTTCTTCAGACTCCTCTCACTGCGTTGCCTCTCTCTGCATTATTATAAGGTGTGTTAAGTAGTACTACTCTTATCAGTTTAATACCTGTTACATCACCTATCAGGGGACGTGTATAAGGCCTGGATTTTTGAAACCGGGAGATGGAAAAAGATGCTTGGTTGGTCCTCCCACTTCAATTTTGGGGCACGGCGCGTGCAATCTAAGGTGCCACCAGATAGGAGTGGTGTGTTTGTAAGTACTACTCTTATCAGTTTAATACCTGTTACGTCACCTATCAGGGGGCGTGTATAAGGCCTGGATTTTTGGAACCGGGAGAAGGAAAAAGATGCTTGGTTGGTCCTCCCATTTCAATTTTGGGGCACGGCGCATGCAATCTAAGGTGCCACCAGATAGGAGTGGCGTGTTTGTAAGTACTACTCTTATCAGTTTAATACCTGTTACGTCACTTATCAGGAAGCATGTATAAGGCCTGGATTTTCGGAACCGGGAGATGGAAAAAGATGCTTGGTTGGTCCTCCCACTTCAATTTTGGGGCACGGCGCGTGCAATCTAAGGTGCCACCAGATAGGAGTGGCGTGTTTGTAAGTACTACTCTTATCAGTTTAATACCTGTTACGTCACTTATCAGGGGGCGTGTATAAGGCCTGGATTTTTGGAACCGGGAGATGGAAAAAGATACTTGGTTGGTCGTATCACTTCAATTTTGGGGCACGGCGCGTGCAATCAAAGGTGCCACCAGATAGGAGTGGCATGTTTGTAAGTACTACTCTTATCAGTTTAATACCTGTTACAGCACCTATCAGGGGGCGTGTATAAGGCCTGGATTTTTGGAACCGGGAGATGGAAAAAGATGCTGGGTCGGTCCTCCTACTGTCACAGGGCCGGGGGGTTACCTGGTTGATCCTGCCGCAAAGATTAAGCCATGCACGTTTAAATACACACAGCCGGTACAGTGAAACTGCGAATTGCTCATTTAATCAGTTATAGACTGGTTCCTTTGATCGCTCCATCTGTTACTTTGATAACTGCCGGAATTAGAGAGCTGATACATGCCGACGAGCGCTGACTCCCCGGGATGCGTGCACTTATGAAAAATTAGGTATTGTTGCAGCCGAGGCTGTTGCAGCAACCAGAAAAATTTACGTTTGTTTACCAGGCAGAAACTGCCCTAAAACATTGCGTCTTGAACCCTAGTTGGTGGCGGATAAGTCACCCAAGTCATGCGGCATTCAAAGATAAAATACTGCAGCTTGTGGACCATTTTTAGCTCAAGGCAGCTCATCTCATCATCCCTTTTTTAGTCTAATGTATCGCCCAGTGTCAGTCCGTTTGGGATCCATCCCTCATTCATCTTTATAAAGGTGAGGTAATCTAGACTTTTTTGACCTAGGCGACTTCTCTTTTCAGTGACAATACCTCCTGCTGCACTGAAGGTCCTTTCTGACAGAGCACTGGAAGCAGGGCAGGCCAGAAGTTCTATGGCAAATTGGGATAGCTCAGGCCACAGGTCAAGCCTGCACACCCAGTAGTCAAGGGGTTTATCGCTCCTCAGTGTGTCAATATCTGCAGTTAAAGCGAGGTAGTCTGCCACCTGTCGATCGAGTCGTTCTCTGAGGGTGGATCCCAAAGGGCTGTGGCGATGCTTAGGACTGAAAAAGCTCTGCATGTCCTCCATCAACAACACGTCTTTTAAACGTCCTGTCCTTGCCAGCGTGGTTGTGGGAGGAGGAGGATTACTTTCACCTCTTCCCCTGTTAGATTCCCGTTGTGCTGTGACATCACCCTTATACGCAGTGTAAAGCATACTTTTTAATTTCATTTGGAACTGCTGCATCCTTTCTGCCTTGCGGTAATTCAGTAACATTTTAGGTACTTTATGCTTATACCGGGGGTATAGTAGCGTAGACACCCAGTACAGGTCGTTCTCCTTCAGCCTTTTTATACGAGGGTCCCGCGACAGGCACGACAGCATGAAAGACCCCATTTGCACAAGGTTGGATGCCGAGCTACCCATGTCCCGTTCCTCATCCTCAGTGATCTCACTGAAGGTATGTTCTTCCCCCCAGCCACGTACAACACCACGGGTACCAGATAGGTGACAACTGGCACCATGGGAGGGCTGTTGTGATTGGTCTTCCTCCTCCCCCTCAAAGCCACATTCCTCCTCTGACTCCTCTTCCTCACAATCCTCCTCCAGCGTTGCCGCAGGTCCAGCAAGCGATGCTGATAAGGCTGTTTCTGGTGGTGATGGTGACCACAACTCTTCCACTTCTTCATCACGCTCATCTACGGCCTGATCCAACACTCTTCGCAGGGCACACTCCAGGAAGAAAACAAATGGTATGATGTCGCTGATGTTGCCTTCTGTGCGACTGACAAGGTTTGTCACCTCCTCAAAAGGACGCATGAGCCTACAGGCATTGCGCATGAGCGTCCAGTAATGTGGCAAAAAAATTCCCAGCTCCGCAGAGGCTGTCCTAGCACCCTGGTCATACAAATACTCGTTAACGGCTTTCTCTTGTTGAAGCAGGCGGTCGAACATTAGGAGTGTTAAATTACAACTTGTGGGGCTGTCACAAATCAAGCACCTCACTGGCATGTTGTTTCGCCGCTGGATATCTGAAAAGTGCTCCATGGCCATGTAGGAACGCCTGAAATGGCCACACACCTTTCTGGCCTGCTTCAGGACGTCCTGTAAGCCTGGGTACTTGTGCACAAAGCGTTGTATGATCAGATTACACACATGTGCCATGCACGGCACATGTGTCAACTTGCCCAAATTCAATGCCGCCAACAAATTTCTTCCGTTGTCACAAACCACTTTGCCAATTTTCAGTTGGTGCGGAGTCAGCCATTGATCCACCTGTGCGTTCAGGGCGGACAGGAGTGCTGGCCCGGTGTGACTCTCTGTTTTCAGGCAAGTCAACCCCAAGACGTCATGACACTGCCGTATCCGGGATGTGGAATAGTATCTGGGGAGCTGGCGGGGGTGCCGTTGATGTGGAGCAAGACGCAGCAGCAGAAGAGGACACAGCTGAGGAGGTTATGGAAGAGGATGGAGTAGGAGGAGTAGAGGAGGTGGCAGCAGGCCTGTGTGCAAGTCGTGTTGGTGTCACCAACTCCTCTGCAGAGCCACACATTCCATGCTTGGCAGGCGTCAGCAGGTTTACCCAATGCGCAGTGTAGATGATATACCTGCCCTGACCATGCTTTGCAGACCAGGTATCAGTGGTTAGATGGACCCTTGCCCCAACACTGTGTGCCAGACATGCCATTACTTCCTTTTGCACAATCGAGTACAGGTTGGGGATTGCCTTTTGTAAAAAGAAATTTCGGCCGTGTACCTTCCACTGCGGTGTCCCAATAGCTTCAAATTTTTTGAACGCCTCAGACTCCACCAGCTTGTATGGTAAAAGCTGGCGGGCTAAGAGTTCAGACAAGCCAGCTGTCAGATGCCGGGCAAGGGGGTGACTTTGTGACATTCTTACGCTCAAACATGCCCTTGACAGACACCTGACTGTGGGGAGATGAGCAGGAACAGCTAGAGGCGAGAGACGGAGTGGCGGATGGTTGAGAGGGGGCAAGGAGGACAGCAGTGGTTGACGTGGATGAAGATGCGGGACCAGGAGGAGGATGGCGGCTTTGAGTTTGTGTGCTGCTTGTACTCAGGTGTTCATCCCATTGGCATTTGTGATGTGACATCATGTGCCTTTGCAAAGCAGTTGTACCTAGGTGGGTGTTGGACTTCCCACGATTCAGTTTCTTTTGGCACAGGTTGCAAATGGCATCGCTGTTGTCACAGGCAGACACACAAAAAAAGTGCCACACTGCTGAGCTCTGCAGTGACGGCGTTCTGGTGGTGGCAACAGCATGCGTTGATTGGCGTGCTGTCTGGCTGACCCCGGGTGCCGATGCATGCTGTCTGACTGTGCCATTAGCTCCTTGCGATGACCTCCCTCTGCTTCCAACTCGTCTCCTCCTCCTCTCTGTCTCACCATCTAAACATTCCCCCTGTTATTCTTCTCTTCTAGCGGGCACCCATGTGACATCCACGGACGCATCGTCATCATCATCACCCGCTTCACTTGTATCTGACAACTCAACAAAGGAAGCAGCAGCGGGTACATCATCATCATCATCACACCGTACGTACATGTGTGTAATGCTGCCTGACTGAGACATATCCCTGTTATCTACATCCTCTGGCAATAATGGTTGCGCATCACTCATTTCTTCAAACTGATGTGTAAATAACTCTTCTGACTGATCAATTGAAGCGGTTGTGGTACAAGTGTTGGTGGTGGCGGCAGGCGGGTGGTAACTTGAGAGGTGCTCGAAGCTAAGCTGGAGGAGGATGGAGCGTCAATGTTCCGAGCGGAAGCTGTAGAAGATTGGGTGTCCTGTGTTAGCCAGTCAACTATGTCCTCAGAATTTTTTGAGTTCTTGGTAACTGGCCTCTGAACACTGGGCATTATTGTAGGGCCAAAGGGAATCACAGCACCACGACCACGACCGCTCCTGCGGATTGGCCTGCCTCTGCCTGTCATTTTTTTTGCGATTAGTGGTACTTTGTGTGCAAGCTACTGTGACAACAGATTTGAGTGGCACTGTGCACTTGCAGAAGTTGGCAGAGTAGACTCTGTAGGCCTGACACACACGCTTGCAGACAAGTAACTGCTATTCAATGTATTACAGTCAATATTGTATTCTTTGTTTAAATGTGGACTACTGACAGTAACACCAGATATGAGTGGTGGCACTGACTGGGCAAGTGGGCACAGTATATGCTGTGAGCCTAAGACACACACGCTGGCAGGCAGGCAAATGAAATTAGAAAAAAGAGTTACTTTTTTTTAAATGTAGCCTGCTGGTACACCACCAGATTGGATTGGTTGCACTGGGCACAGTATCAGTTGTAAACCCGAGACACACACAGACTAGCGGTCAGGCAAATGAACTTCAATTTAACAAAATACAATTTGGGGTTTTTTAAAGGTAGCCTGCTGGTACACCACCTGATTGGATTGGTTGCACTGGGCACAGTTTCAGTTGTGAGCCTGACACACACACTGGCTAGTAGGCAGGCAAATGAACTTAGATTAGACAAAATAAAAGTTTTGTTTTTTAAAAGTAGACTGCTGGTACACCACCAGATTGGATTGATTGCACTGGGCACAGTATCAGTTGTGAGCCTGAGACACGCACAGACTAGCTGTCAGGCAAATGAACTTAGATTTACCAAAATACAATTTTGTTTTTTTTAAAGGTAGACTGCTGGTACACCACCAGATTCGATTGATTGCACTGGGCACACTTTACGTTGTGAGCCTGACACACACACTGGCTAGTAGGTAGGCAAATGAACATAGATTAGAGAAAATAAAAGTTTTGGTTTTTAAAAGTAGACTGCTGGTACACCACCAGATTGGATTGGTTGCACTGGGCACAGTATCAGTTGTGAGCCTGAGAAACACACAGAATAGCGGTTAGGCAAATGAACTTAGATTTAACAAAATACAATTTTTTTTTTTTTTAAAGTAGACTGCTGGTACATCACCTGATTGGATTGGTTGCACTGAGCACAGTATCAGTTGTGAGCCTGAAACACACACTGGCTAGTAGGCAGGCAAATGAACTTAGATTAGAGAAAATAAAAGTTTTGTTTTTTAAAAGTAGACTTCTGGTACACCACCAGATTGGATTGATTGCACTGGGCACAGTATCAGTTGTAAGCCTGAGAAACACACAGAATAGCGGTCAGGCAAATGAACTTAGATTTAAAAAAATACAATTTGGGGTTTTTTAAATGTACACTGCTGGTACACCACCTGATTGGATTGGTTGCACTGGGCACAGTATCAGTTGTGAGCCTGAGACACGCACAGACTAGCTGTCAGGCAAATAAACTTAGATTTAACAAAATACAATTTTGTTTTTTTTTAAAGGTAGACTGCTGGTACACCACCTGATTGGATTGGTTGCACTGGGCACAGTATCAGTTGTGAGCCTGACACACACACTGGCTAGTAGGCAGGCAAATGAACTTAGATTTAACAAAATAAAAGTCTTGTTTTTTAAAAGTAGACTGCTGGTACACCACCAGATTGGATTGATTGCACCGGCACAGTATCAGTTGTGAGCCTGAGAAACACACAGAATAGCGGTCAGGCAAATGAACTTAGATTTAACAAAATACAATTTTGGGTTTTTTAAAAGTAGACTGCTGGTACACCACCTGATTGGATTGGTTGCACTGGGCACAGTATCAGTTGTGAGCCTGAGACACGCACAGACTAGCTGTCAGGCAAATAAACTTAGATTTAACAAAATACAATTTTGTTTTTTTTTAGTGGTAGACTGCTGGTACACCACCTGATTGGATTGGTTGCACTGAGCACAGTATCAGTTGTGAGCCTGACACACACACTGGCTAGTAGGCAGGCAAATTAACTTAGATTAGACAAAATAAAAGTCTTGTTTTTTAAAAGTAGACTGCTGGTACACCACCAGATTGGATTGATTGCACTGGGCACATTATCAGTAGTGAGCCTGAGAAACACAAAGAATAGCAGTCAGGCAAATTAATTTAGATTTAACAAAATACAATTTTGTTTTTTTTTAAAGGTAGACT
Organism: Discoglossus pictus; assembly: GCA_027410445.1. Taxonomy (NCBI): domain Eukaryota; kingdom Metazoa; phylum Chordata; class Amphibia; order Anura; family Alytidae; genus Discoglossus; species Discoglossus pictus. The sequence goes on along the minus strand of CM050164.1, from coordinate 77,607,386 downwards.
GCTGGTACACCACCTGATTGGATTGGTTGCACTGGGCACAGTATCAGTTGTGACCCGGAGACCCGCACAGACTAGCTGTCAGGCAAATGAACTTAGATTAGACAAAATAAAAGTCTTGGTTTTTAAAAGTAGACTGCTGTTACACCACCAAATTGGATTGGTTGCACTGGGCACAGTATCAGTTGTGAGCCTGACACACTGGCTAGTAGGCAGGCAAATGAACTTAGATTAGACAAAATAAAAGTCTTGGTTTTTAAAAGTAGACTGCTGGTACACCACCAGATTGGATTGGTTGCACTGGGCACAGTATCAGTTGTGAGCCTGAGACACGCACAGAGTAGCTGTCAGGCAAATGAACTTAGATTTAACAAAATACAATTTTGGCTTTTTTAACGGTAGACTGCTGGTACACCACCTGATTGGAATGGTTGCACTGGGCACAGTTTCAGTTGTGAGCCTGAGACACGCACAGACTAGCTGTCAGGCAAATGAACTTAGATTAGACAAAATAAAAGTCTTGGTTTTTAAAAGTAGACTGCTGGTACACCACCAGATTGGATTGATTGCACTGGGCACAGTATCAGTTGTGAGCCTGAGAAACACACAGAATAGCAGTCAGGCAAATGAATTTAGATTTAACAAAATACAATTTTGGGTTTTTTAAATGTACACTGCTGGTACACCACCTGATTGGATTGATTGCACTGGGCACAGTATCAGTTGTAAGCCTGAGAAACACACAGAATAGCGGTCAGGCAAATGAACTTAGATTTAAAAAAATACAATTTGGGGTTTTTTAAATGTACACTGCTGGTACACCACCTGATTGGATTGGTTGCACTGGGCACAGTATCAGTTGTGAGCCTGAGACACGCACAGACTAGCTGTCAGGCAAATAAACTAAGATTTAACAAAATACAATTTTGTTTTTTTTTAAAGGTAGACTGCTGGTACACCACCTGATTGGATTGGTTGCACTGGGCACAGTATCAGTTGTGAGCCTGACACACACACTGGCTAGTAGGCAGGCAAATGAACTTAGATTTAACAAAATAAAAGTCTTGTTTTTTAAAAGTAGACTGCTGGTACACCACCAGATTGGATTGATTGCACCGGCACAGTATCAGTTGTGAGCCTGAGAAACACACAGAATAGCGGTCAGGCAAATGAACTTAGATTTAACAAAATACAATTTTGGGTTTTTTAAAAGTAGACTGCTGGTACACCACCTGATTGGATTGGTTGCACTGGGCACAGTATCAGTTGTGAGCCTGAGACACGCACAGACTAGCTGTCAGGCAAATAAACTTAGATTTAACAAAATACAATTTTGTTTTTTTTTAGTGGTAGACTGCTGGTACACCACCTGATTGGATTGGTTGCACTGGGCACAGTATCAGTTGTGAGCCTGACACACACACTGGCTAGTAGGCAGGCAAATTAACTTAGATTAGACAAAATAAAAGTCTTGTTTTTTAAAAGTAGACTGCTGGTACACCACCAGATTGGATTGATTGCACTGGGCACATTATCAGTAGTGAGCCTGAGAAACACAAAGAATAGCAGTCAGGCAAATTAATTTAGATTTAACAAAATACAATTTTGTTTTTTTTTAAAGGTAGACTGCTGGTACACCACCTGATTGGATTGGTTGCACTGGGCACAGTATCAGTTGTGACCCGGAGACCCGCACAGATTAGCTGTCAGGCAAATGAACTTAGATTAGACAAAATAAAAGTCTTGGTTTTTAAAAGTAGACTGCTGTTACACCACCAAATTGGATTGGTTGCACTGGGCACAGTATCAGTTGTGAGCCTGACACACTGGCTAGTAGGCAGGCAAATGAACTTAGATTAGACAAAATAAAAGTCTTGGTTTTTAAAAGTAGACTGCTGGTACACCACCAGATTGGATTGGTTGCACTGGGCACAGTATCAGTTGTGAGCCTGAGACACGCACAGAGTAGCTGTCAGGCAAATGAACTTAGATTTAACAAAATACAATTTTGGCTTTTTTAACGGTAGACTGCTGGTACACCACCTGATTGGAATGGTTGCACTGGGCACAGTTTCAGTTGTGAGCCTGAGACACGCACAGACTAGCTGTCAGGCAAATGAACTTAGATTAGACAAAATAAAAGTCTTGGTTTTTAAAAGTAGACTGCTGGTACACCACCAGATTGGATTGATTGCACTGGGCACAGTATCAGTTGTGAGCCTGAGAAACACACAGAATAGCAGTCAGGCAAATGAATTTAGATTTAACAAAATACAATTTTGGGTTTTTTAAATGTACACTGCTGGTACACCACCTGATTGGATTGGTTGCACTGGGCACAGTTTCAGTTGTGAGCCTGAGACACGCACAGACTAGCTGTCAGGCAAATGAACTTAGATTAGACAAAATAAAAGTCTTGGTTTTTAAAAGTAGACTACTGGTACACCACCAGATTGGATTGATTGCACTGGCACAGTATCAGTTGTGAGCCTGAGAAACACACAGAATAGCGGTCAGGCAAATAAACTTAGATTTAACAAAATACAATTTAGTTTTTTTATAAAGTAGACTGCTGGTACACCACCTGATTGGATTGGTTGCACTGGGCACAGTATCAGTTGTGAGCCTGAGGCACGCACAGACTAGCTGTCAGGCAAATGAACTTAGATTTAACAAAATACAATTTTTTCTTTTTTAATGGTAGACTGCTGGTACACCACCTGATTGGATTGGTTGCACTGGGCACAGTATCAGTTGTGAGCCTGACACACACACTGGCTAGTAGGCAGGCAAATTAACTTAGATTAGACAAAATAAAAGTTTTGTTTTTTAAAAGTAGACTGCTGGCACACCACCAGATTGGATTGATTGCACTGGGCACAGTATCAGTTGTTAGCCTGAGAAACACACAGAATAGCAGTCAGGCAAATGAACTTAGATTTAACAAAATACAATTTTGTTTTTTTTAATGGTAGACTGCTGGTACACCACCTGATTGGATTGGTTGCACTGGGCACAGTATCAGTTGTGAGCCTGACACACACACTGGCTAGTAGGCAGGCAAATTAACTTAGATTAGACAAAATAAAAGTTTTGTTTTTTAAAAGTAGACTGCTGGCACACCACCAGATTGGATTGATTGCACTGGGCACAGTATCAGTTGTTAGCCTGAGAAACACACAGAATAGCAGTCAGGCAAATGAACTTAGATTTAACAAAATACAATTTTGTTTTTTTTAAAAGTAGACTGCTGGTACACCACCTGATTGGATTGGTTGCACTGGGCACAGTATCAGTTGTGAGCCTGAGACACGCACAGACTAGCTGTCAGGCAAATTAACTTAGATTTAAAAAAATACAATTTTGTTTTTTTTTAATGGTAGACTGCTGGTACACCACCTGATTGGATTGGTTGCACTGGGCACAGTATCAGTTGTGAGCCTGAGACACGCACAGACTAGCTGTCAGGCAAATGAACTTAGATTAGACAAAATAAAAGTCTTGGTTTTTAAAAGTAGACTGCTGTTACACCACCAGATTGGATTGGTTGCACTGGGCACAGTATCAGTTGTGAGCCTGACACACTGGCTAGTAGGCAGGCAAATGAACTTAGATTAGACAAAATAAAAGTCTTGGTTTTTAAAAGTAGACTGCTGGTACACCACCAGATTGGATTGGTTGCACTGGGCACAGTATCAGTTGTGAGCCTGAGACACGCACAGAGTAGCTGTCAGGCAAATGAACTTAGATTTAACAAAATACAATTTTGGCTTTTTTTAACGGTAGACTGCTGGTACACCACCTGATTGGAATGGTTGCACTGGGCACAGTATCAGTTGTGAGCCTGACACACACACTGGCTAGTAGGCAGGCAAATGAACTTAGATTAGACAAAATAAAAGTCTTGGTTTTTAAAAGTAGACTGCTGGTACACCACCAGATTGGATTGATTGCACTGGGCACAGTATCAGTTGTGAGCCTGAGAAACACACAGAATAGCAGTCAGGCAAATGAATTTAGATTTAACAAAATACAATTTTGGGTTTTTTAAATGTACACTGCTGGTACACCACCTGATTGGATTGGTTGCACTGGGCACAGTATCAGTTGTGAGCCTGAGACACGCACAGACTAGCTGTCAGGCAAATTAACTTAGATTAGACAAAATAAAAGTCTTGGTTTTTAAAAGTAGACTACTGGTACACCACCAGATTGGATTGATTGCACTGGCACAGTATCAGTTGTGAGCGTGAGAAACACACAGAATAGCGGTCAGGCAAATAAACTTAGATTTAACAGAATACAATATTTTTTTTTTTTAAAGTAGACTCCTTGTACACCACCTGATTGGATTGGTTGCACTGGGCACAGTATAAGTTGTGAGCCTGACACACACATTAGTATCACCTACACTCAGCCTCCTCTCAGTAAGACTGCAAGTTAGTTATGATTCCAAAATGGCTGCTGTCCATGAGGTTGAAGGGTCTGGAAGGCAGGGTATGATGCTGATTGGCTGGAATGTGTCTGCTGACTGTGAGGTGCAGGGTCAAAGTTTATTTAATGATAAAGTATAGGGGGCGGATCGAACATTGCATATGTTCGCAGTTCGCCGAGAACGCGAACATACTATGTTCGCCGGGAACAGTCCGCTGGCGAACTATTCGCGACATCTCTATTGATGAACATATCTGCTGTAACATGCACTCTACACAGTATAATCCTGTTTAGATTGTTCTAGATCTCAAAGGTCGCCCCCATGAATACTGGAAGTTAACCAACCAGGCAAAAAAGTTAATGTACTCTATTTGAGGTCTGGACCACTAGACATGGAGACAGCATTATGTGTATTTGGAGGTTGGCCAAATGTTCACAGGTGCCAGCCAGAATGCCAGACTATTAGACCCCTAAGTAGATTGTGCCAACGGGGAAGTGCTTTTTACCCCTGCCTGAGCTGTTCCCTAGATGCGATACCTCAGAACCATTACCTGCCTGTGGCCAAGGGGGTAGCAGTATGCCTCTGGATGAGATCCTAGATCTCAAGACCTTGGATGTGTCCCCAAGAATGATGCCTGCAATTTGGGGTGGGTTATTGAAGGAAAAGGAGCTGGGGTTGAGTTGTGTTGCTACCCTGGACCCCAAGGATTGGTATCCCAGATGTTGTGAAGAAAAAAAGGGGGGGAGGGTGGCTGAGAATTGGCTGCTAGCTCAGATACCCCCTGGAAGGACTGCACAATTGGATTGTGCTCCCAAGACCCAAAAGAAATTGGGGTTAGAGACTGTGGACACTTTCCTGAAAGATGGGCAACCACTGCAAGACCGGCCCAACCTACTACCCCCTCCAGGAAGAGGACATGCAATGGTACTTTTGCAGTGGCCACTTGGATCAACATTTTTTCTCCTTTGGATGGGGACTTGGACTTCAGCTATGGGCTGCAGTTCAAAACTATCATCCGTTAAGGATCATAGCCCCAGAACTGCTGTCTGGAAGTGGTAATGTCATAGACCAACTTTCCAGTTCCTGGATCTTAGCCCATTGAGCCACCATAAAAGACAGACTGCTTGGCTCCAGCCACTGGTCTATGTGGATAAACACCTCCATTATATTGTAATTTGTTTTGTCCCATTGTTTGCCAGATAAAGTTAATGTACTCTATTTGAGATCTGGACCACTAGACATGGAGACAGCATTATGTGTATTTGGAGTTTGGCCTATTGTTCACAGGTGCCTGCCAGGATGCCAGACTATTAGACCCCATTTGGAGTCAATCTCCTGTGTTTGTCTGCCACTCCCTGTCATTGTTGTGTTGTATACCCTGTATCTAACCCCTAGAAATATTGTTGACTTTCCAAAAATTAATCAGTTCACTGGTGAGACAAATAGAAATGGCATGTTCTCTTATTTGCTTCTGGTGACTGCGATACTGATCCTATCTCCACCCTGCAAGTAACTTGTCCTGGTCACTACCACAGTAAGGTTACTGAGACTCCTGAAAGTGCTGATTCCTAATGGAGAGACCCTGACTGATACAGAAGCCAGATATCAGGGTGCTGGTGCTGAGAATACCAAGAACCCAAATGGTTCTTGTGGTTAGTTAACCAATAGTCTATAGAAGGTGGCCCTGGGCAGTAACAGCCCCGACCCCCAGATTGTCACAATTAGTTTGAAAATAAATCTCAACTTTTGCAGTCTAATGTAGGTTGCCCTCTTGTCTGACTTGAGCACTTCCATTCCCTTGAAGCCTGAGGGTATGTACTACTTTGCAGAACAGTGGAGGGTTTTGGTATTTGACACTGATCCACTTCTTCTACACATTCCCAGAAGCTGGCAGGTCACAAGCCCTGTCCCGCAGACACCTCCTCTGATACATGCAGCCTTCACCAAAGTTTAATGGGATGCCTCCAGTAACCAGCAAAGTGATCAATTTTTTTTTCTAATTTAGAAATAGCTTGATGACAATGTTCGTGCCTAACTATGCGTTTAAAGTCACATTTTTCAAACAAACATATTTTTCTTATTATATTATATAACATTTTAGAAATATTAAAAACTTTTAAATTCACAATAGAAATATTGGGAAGTATGTGATGTTTTCTTCAACAGCAGGGACATATTTTTGTAGTAGTTTTTGTTTGTTTTATTCTATATATGTTGTAGAGAATGTTTCTGAGAAGGTTTCTATATACAAAACTTTATAGACAGAGAAGAAGGAACAGCTCTTTGTCCCTCTTTGGAGAGTTGAATGACCAGTATGTTTCACCTTACTATCTTATTCTTCTGAAAACCCATTTTCCCCTTAGCCTATTCCATGATTTTGTCTTCTTTTGAGAAGTCATTTCTAAAGTTCCATGCAAAAATGTATGGCCTGGTAGGAAAAGTACTCAGCAAATGATATCTGAATATTGTAATGCATGTGTCGTGAGCTGGCTTGGTGGGTATACACTGTGACATGTAGGAATTCTGAAAACATATACACAATTGCTGTCATGGATAAATCGTGCAATTTATCCAACTTTGAAACGGGGATGATCATTGGCTTTCGGTCCAAGGGTGGCAGTTTGCGTACTGTTTGTATGCTGCTGTTCTTAAAGTGTACACGCTACAGTTGAGCAACTCACAGTCCAAATGAACCAGGGGGCTTCCAGATGTGTGTTCAAAATGACAGTGCGCAATCTCTGTTGTGTTTGGGGCTCCAAAGCAAACGGCTGTTCACTGTACAATTTACAGATACAATTTTTCTTGGAATTTTCTGGGTCCACTCATACCTCTGGAAGGCATTCTCAACTGATTGGGTTATCTTTCCATCCTTGCAGGTCAAATACACCCATACATGTTGACTTCTCTGGAGTGGATGGATCACCAGGACAATGCACACAGCCAGAATTGTCCGGGAGTAGTTGGAGGAGCACGACAAAGACTTCCAAATACTTCTCTGTCCTCCAAATTAACAAGGAGAAAGGTGCCCGCTGCTGCAGCTTTTAGGCCTGATGGCACAGTAGGACTCAGCCTCCATGTCAGGTGAATATCATACACACCAAGGTGCCACCACATGTGCATCACACACACTACACATGTACATGATGCCCAACAAGAACACACATGTCAGCTCCATGGAATTAACAAGGGATAGATAGATGCACATTAAATCCATGAAGCTGACTAATCACTCTCATCCCTGGGCACAACAACAGTAATCAAGCAATAGACAGTCCATTTATTTTTCATCATACTAATGACATATACCTCTCTTTTAACTCTTTCAGCATCAAGGAAGTCTGGGTCCAGTGGCAAGCCAGCGGCGGGGGCTTTGGCTCTATTGGAGCAGGAAGTGGAGGAGCATGCCCCTCCCAGCAGGACCCTGCGCAGGGGAGGAGGAAGGAAGATGACCTGAGGGCCCTGGCACGGAGGAGGAGGATATAATATGGCTGGTTGGAGTCGCCATCCGGCCCTCCAGTCACACCGCCAGGATTCGACCCCCCCCATCCCCCTCCACCAAAGATTGCGGCTGTTGCCAGGGCCCTCCAACTGGTGTAATTTCAGCAGCCAGTCACACCTCCTCCCCTCCACAGCAGTGCGCTGGACTGGCCGCCACCACCGGGCCCACCCAGACTACCACAAGGTTTGTCCAGGCTCCAACCAGGCCCCAGATACTCCCCACTCCCACACCGTCACCTCCTCACCTGTCCACACCTCCTCTACCCCAGAGGCATGCCCCAGCCACCTGCAGCCCGGTCCCTCCTCTCCTCCCACCATGCCTCCACCACCGACACTGCAGGTGCTGCTGCCTCCCGGGGTTGCCTTCCCCCTGCCCTCCCCCCAACCCCCACCAGCAGCAGGGAGACAGTGGCCGGCCACGGTCGATGTGGGCCCTGTGACTAGGCAGAGGAGGACATTGGGGCTGCGCATATGTTTGTGCCTTCTCAACAGCACTCCTCAGTGACCATCTATTGGTCGCAATAACCTAATCTAACCTGGCTACAGAGTCTTGGATCTTGGCCTATGTTATGGTGATATTTTGTATGCAGATGGCAATAGCTATGATCCTCTTCTATGTGGACACGTAGGGTTCTGTTGAACATGTCACCAATTGTTGGTCACTGAGGAATGCCGTTGAGAAGAGATGCTGCAGTCCCTATGATTTTTAAGACCTTATTTTGTAGGGTTTTTCTTTCTTTTCCTAGGTATTATTTAGGTCCTTGAAGGCATCTCCTGCATCTGCAAGCATTGTGAAGGAAATGTATGAAGTGTAAGGTTTTCCCAGTCCCTCTCATTCCTTTAATGACAGCCCCCCTTAACATGTAGGCCCCACAATCTTAAAGCTAACATATTGCCCGATATCTAAGACATGATTGTTGTTAGCTTAAATGTAGACTAATACCACTATGGCGGTGGACTTCCAAAGTCTCACAATGGCATGTGATCCTGACCTCAGTAGCAGTCTGATAACTGATCATAGGGTCTGATGTAAGTAACAGTGAATCTGGCTGCTGACCTTTGTGTCCTCCCCATATTAATGGCTATTTGTCCATATTATTGATCATCCAGAGACCTAGCTAATAGCTAGTAATGCTTGCAGATGGGAGTCAGGTGAGTTGGTATATTGTTACAGTGTTTAGCACTGTACTAGACATGCATTTTGATTAGTTTTTTGTTTATCCTCCTCCGTCTGTTTTTAGTTGACTCCTTTTTTTCAGATTTTTGTTTTTATCACCACTCTGTATGTGTGAAACTGGATTGGATTATACAGTCCAGAGGTTGAATCATCTGTTTCATTGAGCAGATCTAGACAAGTTGTAAGTGCTATGCACATTAATGTTTTCTTCAATTACATAGAGGGATTTGTGATAATCCTTTTTTTCATCAGATTCCGGTTGCACACACATGTGACCCTGGTAGGTGCTATGCATCATACTTATTCTAGACTATCACATTACCCACTGTAGGTATCCTCTTTTTCCCACAAGCCTCTTGCTCTCCCGGGATCTACCCACACCACACCCATGATATTAATGCACAGTCTTGACTATTTCTGATTGTGCTCTGTGTATAAAATAAAGCTTTGTTATACTGTTGTAACCATGTCAGTGTGTTTTCAATGGTTGGGGTTATGGGACATCCATATGCATCTCATTTGTGTCACATTCCTATATATGTAAACTAAATAGTGTCACGACCCACTCACTGGCTGGGGTCTGCTGACCTGATTTGGGTTACTCCGGACCTTGGAGTAGCTTTGAGTACAGGAACATCATGTCTCAGCCCTTGGTTTAGACTGAGCAATATTAACAGTAAGTCTGATGAATCTTACTGCAAGCATATGTCCCCGGGTAAATAATACATCTACACACCACGTCTTGATGAAAATATGAACCCACGTTTTATTTTGGAACCACATATTTAAAACATTTCACACACACACACAGTGGAGGGAGTGGCTACTCTTAGTCAAACCCTCATTCCCCTCTCTCTGGCCAATAGGATAACCTCTAGAGTAACCTAATTACCTCTGTCCAATGTAGTAGAGGGAGGCTATGGGAACCACCAGACCCCTCCCCTGGGCCAACCCCAGGCGTGGCCACCAAGCTCATTCTGACCCAGGCGGTCCCAGGGGAAACTTCCTGTTTGCTCCTAGGCCCCCCCATTGTTATCTAGGTGCCTGGCTGTCTGGCAAATCTCTTTGTTTAGGTTCTGGCGACACCCTGTGAGGTTTATCTTGTTTAGGATAAACCCATTTGGCTCAGCTCCTGCCTCAGTGTTTATCTACTGGGGGATGGTTAACTAAATACAATCCCTCCATAATACAATATACAACCTTATACTGTAATTAATCATTACAACCCAAACCTTTTGTTCTTCCACATGGCAACAGCATGTGGAAGATAACCCAGCCCAAAATGGCCACTGCTGCCAGTCACAAAATGGCCCCAGCATAGTTCACACCAAATCCAATATGGCCCCTGGGTGATTCATGACAACACCTCCTCAAGCGTGGCAGGAAACATCCCTGATTTTTCCAGCTACGCTGATAGTCATGAATCTGCTGGTTTGGCCCTCTGTATGCTATGCCAGTTCTTGTCTGTCCCAAGGTGCAGAGTAAAAACCTCCCCCAGCCCTTGGCCTTGCTCCCACTGTATAGAGCAAATTGCTCTTCCCATTCACACCCCCCCAAAATAGTCCAGGGTACCTCCCCAATAATCTGGTATCCCAGAGTACAACAGGTGGGCCACAGTTTCTGTCCCATAGCAACCCTGTTCCCCCCAGCCAGTCCCCACCGCTGGGCTGAGGTCTCTAAAACAGTCTCTGGGCCTATGGGATTGCAAAGGGACAGCTCCTCTTGGCTTTCTTCCTCTGGTCCAGCTGTTTCCGTTGCAGCTTGGGGAGCTACGCTGCTCCCACCCAAGCTGTGCTTACCCTCCTCTGACTTGGCTGGGGGGCTATGCTGCTCCCATCCAGCTGAAGTGCCGGACTCCTCCATTGCCCGGGGTTGAGCAACTTTATCCCAGTCCTTTCTGATGAACTGGGTCTTTGGAGTGGTGTCTGTTCCAGTGGGCCCCTGGACAATGGTTATCCAAGGTATCTCCCCACTTGGTACACCCTCTTTCATGGTGCCACTCTGCAACCATAATGCTTTTGCCAAGGCTGGCATGCTTGCTGCCCCGGCCTGGCTCTTTGTGCCCCTGGCACACTCTTGCTGTGTGAGGTCAGGTTCCCTGTAGCCAGAAACCAATTCCTTTCCCTCCCCACAGTCTCTTAAACAACCCTCCTGGGCTCTGTGCTTCACTAGCACTTCTGGGAACAACTCCCCTGGGGTGTCAGGGTACAGACAGTGGTTATCTGATGCAGGCTGGGGAATCTCATCATTCCCACCCAGCCTGGCCTCTAAGGCTCCCTTCCCACCGTCCATTACATAATCATCCCGAGCCTCTGGCTCCATTAGCAGTTCTGGCCAACACACTTTGCCTAGAACTTCTGAGGGCAGACTTAAGTTATCTGGCCCTAGCTTGTGAGCAGTTCCCACTTCCTCTGGGATTAAATCTCTTGGGGTATCAGGGGGCAGACATGGATTATCTGACCCCACCCAGGGAACATTCCACTGGGTCTCTGGCTCTTCGGGCTGGTGACTAGGCCCTGACACAGTTACTGCATGTTCTAGGGGCAAACATTCTCCATCCCCAGGAGTTGGCAAAGGAACAGTGTTTACCCCTTCCCACTCCTCACTTTGTTTACCGTCTAGAAAAGCCTCTCCCCAGTTCCAGTGAGCATACTCACTCTGGTACATACCGTCTGAGTTGTAAGGGTCTGGTGAGCCGTCCTCCCATCCAGATGGGCCAAAATACTTCTTGGGTATCGCATCCCACAATTGAACATATTCAGCCTCCAGTTGCTGCTCTTGCCGAACCAGGGGTTCTAGCAAAGGAGCCTCCGGGAACCATGGTTCCAGTCCCAGACCCCGGCAGCGTTCAACAAATAAGTTATTATGTCTCCTTGCAGTTCCCATGCCACATTCCGGATCACCATTCAGAATCTCCTCAACCCCATATTGTAGATCCAAACGAAAATAGAGATCCTCTCTCCGGCCACCAAAGGACTCCACCCTGTCAAGGTACTGTTCCTCCAAGTCCATCTCTTTCTCTACCAGTTCCTCCAACCAGCTTGCCAGCTCATGGCCATGCCATAATTGCAGGAATGCCATCCATTGATTTAGCAGGACCCTTCCTCTGTAGTCCTCTTGGATAAATAAGTCAATGCTTTCTTTATCATCCTGGGACTGTTTAAAATTCTGATTTGCCAGTTTGACTCTTACTGGCATCTCTGCAGGGTTGACCCCAAGCCTTTGCTGAGCTTGGACACTCACCCCTGTACGTTCTTCCTGTATTTGCTGCTTTATTAGGTTCAGTCCTTTAATTGCCTCTTCCAGCGTTATCTCCCCGGGGCAAAACTCCCTGGCTATACTGAACCTGCGTCTTGCCTCCTTGGACATGTCCTCATACTGCTGCTCCATTTTCTGTTCCTTCTCAGAGTACCCCACCACTGTGCCACCAATTGTCACGACCCACTCACTGGCTGGGGTCTGCTGACCTGATTTGGGTTACTCTGGACCTTGGAGTAGCTTTGAGTACAGGAACATCATGTCTCAGCCCTTGGTTTAGACTGAGCAATATTAACAGTAAGTCTGATGAATCTTACTGCAAGCATATGTCCCCGGGTAAATAATACATCTACACACCACGTCTTGATGAAAATTATGAACCCACGTTTTATTTTGGAACCACATATTTAAAACATTTCACACACACACAGTGGAGGGAGTGGCTACTCTTAGTCAAACCCTCATTCCCCTCTCTCTGGCCAATAGGATAACCTCTAGAGTAACCTAATTACCTCTGTCCAATGTAGTAGAGGGAGGCTATGGGAACCACCAGACCCCTCCCCTGGGCCAACCCCAGGCGTGGCCACCAAGCTCATTCTGACCCAGGCGGTCCCAGGGGAAACTTCCTGTTTGCTCCTAGGCCCCCCCATTGTTATCTAGGTGCCTGGCTGTCTGGCAAATCTCTTTGTTTAGGTTCCGGCGACACCCTGTGAGGTTTATCTTGTTTAGGATAAACCCATTTGGCTCAGCTCCTGCCTCAGTGTCTATCTACTGAGGAATGGTTAACTAAATACAATCCCTCCATAATACAATATACAACCTTATACTGTGATTAATCATTACAACCCAAACCTTTTGTTCTTCCACATGGCAACAGCATGTGGAAGATAACCCAGCCCAAAATGGCCACTGCTGCCAGTCACAAAATGGCCCCAGCATAGTTCACACCAAATCCAATATGGCCCCTGGGTGATTCATGACAAATAGCCCTAGTTACTATGCAATAGATCAATACATATAACAATAATAATAGTCATAGCACTAGCTATCATATAATAATATATCATATATAATCAACATTAAGGGTTAATACACATGCAAATGTCCAATTAGTGATATTGTGGAGTATCAACATTCCCCTGGAGGCCCTAACTGGAACATGACAGGTGATACTGCAGTGGGTTGCCAGTTCCTTCTCTAGTGAACTGTGATTTGTCTGACCTCTCTGCTATGACGTGCCCGCCTACAGTGGCCCTACATGTTATAGCTCACAGCTTCATTCAGGTACACAAGCCCCTTCACCACTACCACTTTGCAAAACACATGGGGACCAGGGGGCCACTAATCTACTCTAACCCATCAGGAAGGGCCACAAAAACATATGGAGGCTGTGCATAGGCACGGGGATCAACAGCCAACTCACCTCCATTAGCGATAATCTTCGCTAGGCCCACGTGCCAAGTGGCCATTGTCATGAATCAGCCAGTGGCCATATTGGATTTGGTGTGAACTATGCTGGGGCCATTTTGTGACTGGCAGCGGTGGCCATTTTGGGCTGGGTGGTCTTCCACATGCTGTTGCCATGGGGAGGAACAAAAGGTTTGGGGCCCACTTGTTATGGATATATTGTTGTGTTGTGGTCTAGGGGATAAAGTATTATAAGTTTACCCCTTAGCATATCCCCATCCCTTCCATGTTTAGGCTCATTGTAATGGGTGTCATGTGAGGGAGCTGGTGGGATGTGTTGGTTGTATGTGTGTGAAACATTGAGTGTTATATTTGTAAATATGAATGTATGTTATTATATTAGTATGTTATTATATTGTTGAATACAGCCAAGCCTCCTTTGTTCCCAAAGGCCTGTTAATCCCATTAGCTAAGTGTCCAGCAGGGAACTAACAATGGGAAGCTCACAGCTGGAGAGCAGACAGGCAGGCACCATAACCCCAGGGGGTCTACAGGGATTCCTACTCAGAGAATCAGGGCAAAGTCCAGAGGGCAGGAAGATGTTTCTCCCTTGAGAGCCATAGACCAACTAAATTAGGTAGCCACACCTAGTGGGCGGCCCAGGGGAGGGGTCTGGAAGTTCCCAGAGCTTACCTCTAGTCCATTGGCTAGAGGTAATCAAGTTACTCTGGAGATTACCCCATTGGCCAAGAGGAAGATAAGGGTTGGACAAAGGGGTAGCCACTCCCTGTACTGGTTTTGTGAGTTGTTTAAATACTTGTGTAAAAATAAAGAAGTTGTTCATAATTTTCATCAAGACTTTGTGTGCAGGTGTATTATTGACCCAAGGGCATATGCTGGCAGAGGAGATCGTTTCTGACTTCCTTCCAGGGTTCCCAGCACACACTACCTTAAGCTGGGACTTATGCTCTTGCATCCGCAAAGAAGGTCCATTGGTCTGAGTCACCCAAATCTTAGGTCTAAAACCTACAGGAGATAAGAGGACTAGGATCCTCTATACTCCATCATCATTGTAGGTTGTGACAGCCATGTACCAAGATGTATACCCATTTCCATTTGGTGACATTCCATTATGTTTTGCTATTCGTCAATTTACATTAGTGTGGTGTATGTTCCCCTGGTCCCCTTGTGGTTTGCAAAGTGGTGGTGGTGGTGAAGGGTCTTGTGTACCTGAATGAAGCTGTAAACTATACCATGTAGGGCCACTGTAGGTGGGCAGGTGATAGCAGAGAGATCAGACAAATCACAGTCCACTAGAGAAGGAACTGGGAAGCCACTCCAGTATCTTTGGCTGCGGTGTTAAGTGATTTCTGCAATTGAATAGCGATCAAAGGCTTCGGGAGGCTGTAAGTTATGAGTTTAACCATCGTCATTTTTTCAAGGCTGTAACTCGGAAGCCGTTCAGAGCCTGCAAAAAGACGCCAATTGAATAGCAAATTAACTTGCAACCTTACTTACGGGCTACCGCAATTGAATATGGCCCACTACTTTCAAAATTGTTTCTATTAAACCATTATAGAAAGAAAACAATTATTTGTTTGAAAACGTTAAATCTCAGTGCATAATTAAGCAGGGAAAAGTTCTTAATTAGAAAAAAATACATGCTGATGTCTCTGCAGGACCCTGGAGAGGTCCATGATACATATGGTGGATATTGTGTGAGAGAGTTGTTTACATTTCTGGAGAGCTATTTTTGTAGTGAATCATGCAAGGAGTCTTCTTCTGGGCCAGGAATGGGAATTGTGTCTACTTCAGTCTTATCTTTACAATTGCTTTCTGTTCCCTCCTTCCCCACACTTCTCTTCTCTGCTACTGTAGACAAAGAACACACCCTTATGAAAAAATAATATCTGGTCAGACTGGTGTAATTTCTACTGCAGGAGGAGCACATACTAGACAGACCAAAAAAAGGACATAACAGTTTGTTGTGGTTCAGTAAAAGAAACACACAACACAACCAATTATTTTTTTCCCCCAACATCGCAAGGAATACTTGTGTAGTGCACACATAATATCCTGCTAAAATATATATTTCACAAAGTATTGCCTGACAGTGGGAATAACATAGACACATCACTATTCTTCAACTATTTTGATTAGTTATAAATTTAACAAGAAGATGCAGATATGTAATGGAGCACTCTTCAAATGCTTGCTAAGCATGCTTAAAATAGAAATCTAATTAATCACTGCACAGGAAATGCTAATCAAAAAATTCATTTTTATCTTATTTTAGAAACAGGACAAGATCATGCTAGAAAGACGTGGGATGAAAAGTAGAGGTCATAATGAGACATTTTTTAGTATAAAGGACCATTTCAGAATGAAAACAAATATTTGAAAACTTCATTTCTAATTAAGAACATTACTAAGCAGAAAATAAATGCATACAGCTAGATTTAGTTAATTGGAAAAAATACATGTTGATGCCTCTGCTGGGCCCTTGTGGAATCCATGATACATTGATGTTGTGTGTGTGACTGCAGAGTTTACTTATTTCTGGAAATAAATAAGGTTGCATTTCCTGAAAAAAGGAGGGGGCTAGGTGTGGTATCAATTTAATTCTAATTTGATTATCATAATGGCTTGTGATGTAACAAACATAAACTGGATTGTTATATTCATAAACACACACACAAAAAATTATATTTTCCCCCAAAATGTTTTATGTCGATGGCGTATGCAATTTTTAGTTTGGCTGCTTGACAAACAAGTGTCTTTTTTCTTGAACTGCAGTGGGTCTTTAACTGGTTTTCAGTTTTGTATAAAACAACATACACTTTATTTATAAACTGGTATTATGCTATGGTTTATTAAATACTTTTATATTATAATCTAGACATAATTATTATGTTAGATCCCTGCTTGCAAAAGTTCATGGATATTATATCTTAATCTATACTACAAAATAATGCTTGGTTTATTTATTTTTTGTTAAAACAAAACAAAATTTTGACCTTGTTTAAGCTGATACATATCCAAACTTATTGAAGGAGACCTTGGATGCTGATATGGATTCTGTTGTTTCTATGGAATGTTTGCATTTATTAGTGCAAGTGTTTTCAAGAGAAGTCATATAAATGTTATCAGCATCCCCCTTGTCAAAGTGGCAGCTCCTATTACAGCATAATCTTAGAAATTATTTATTTATTTTTACGCTCTAAAATAATCTTACCTCTTTAGAAAGTCTAATTCTTCAAAAGAGCATAATGCAATTCTGCTGTCCTTTTAATCTGATAAATCTGTATGATGCCACCTTCAGATGCATAGCAAATCACTCACAATTCATTTTGTTCCACTACAGATGAACAAATGCACAGGGCTTCACACATCACTTTCCCAATATAACTCATCATCAAACTCAGTGTTCCACAAGGCCTACACACAGCCTAGTTCCTCATGACCTTCTTAGGAAGTCTATTCAGCTACCTACCAAAATCAAGAGATACATTTCTCAAAGCAATATCTTCTACAAAGCACAGTCACCAGACCCCTAGCTTTGAGCCACAAAGTGTGACATTTGTTCATCACTTGCAGCCTTATTAAATTGTGATTCAGCAAATTTAAAAGGGCTCTATTTAAGCACACAGCATATTTTATTTTAAAGAAGTTTTTAGTTAGTGAACTTCTATCCAAAAGCAAGGTCTTCACTAAATAAAAACTTCTGTAAAAAAATATGCTGTGTGCTTAAATAGAGCCCTTTTAAATTTGCTGAATCACAATTTTATAAGGCTTTAAGTGATGAACAAATGTCACAGGCAATGAAACACGTGGGCCACAAAAGGGCGCCGATCACACATTGAAACACTTAGTAAACGCTGGATCACCTTAGGCTGCAAGCAGTTGACCAACGCGGACTTAGAATTTTTTTTTTACGAGACGCGGGACTTAGAAAAAAAAATTAGAGATAGGAAAAATACGAACTTAACGGTCGAACCGAGCAAAGCGAAAAACACACAAAATACAACAAAAACATCACACACAGCACGGGGGAATAGCCAGGACGTCTGGGAGTGAGGTGGAATGTGAATTTAAGTCGATTTGGCAAGTTTCGGCACTCGAAAATCGCCTAAGCGATAAAAAAAATTGTCCTCCCAAAAAAATGAAAATAAGGCTACATGACCGCGGCCCGCACAAAACACATCCAACCGCATAGCACTTTCACACAGGAATGTACGATGTACAAAAAATGCACGAAAAATGCTCACGAACAGCATTGCACATAGAAAAACAATGCCAGTTTACAGCACTAACTTGCAGCTAATAACATTACAAATCTAAAATGGAGCTTTATGCCCTTGCGCGCGCAGCCTCTTTCTAATGCACAGTTGGAACATTCATTACACTTTCTCCTCAGGGCAGTAACACTCCAACTGTATATTTATTGTATGCTACAGGAAAACAGATTGTTAGCTCTTCAGGCTATTGATTGCTGGATATATTAATTAGAAATAGGTAAAGTATATTAATGTATTAAGTAACTTATTAATTAATTATTAGTTAACAAAATATATATATCTGTCTTTGTGTGGCAAACAGCATTGCCATGGCTTCAAATTTTATTCCCCCGTAATTTTTCACGGCCAAGTTGCTAGTAATAATAATAGTCTAACATTTCACAGGTTGTATTAATATATATATATATATATATATATATATATATATATATATATATATATATATCCCTTTGAATAGTGCACCCTCAGTCCAAAGGACCTATAAATAGACTGTACCAACCTTACAAGCCTTCAGTTCCATGAATAGCCCTGTTTTATTCTTGCTCTCATTTATTCATAACTCTTAAACAGTGTTGTTAGTATCTATTTCTTAACTATTCTGCTGATTTGAAAACACCTCATCCTATCTTCTTAATTTACCTATACCACTGTTCTATCCAAGCTTAGAAGGACCCAAACACTGAAAAATAGTCTTCTGTAAATATTGTATAAATTGTATTTTGTTATATGTACAGCTATTTAAACACTTTTTTTTAACAATTTAAAATAACATAATTTGTTCAGTAGTGACATAGTCCTGGTGCTTAATTTCCATTCACTGCATGCCCTTTTACCTTGATAGCACAACCAAGGATGCCTATATCAAATGGATAACCTACTGTTTTTATTTTAAAGGACGACTGTGATCAAAATTTTCTATATAGCAATTTGAAAAACGAAACTTGATAATGGTCAAAAAAACAGAGCCTTTACATTTGTAACTTTTAAATGCATTGATTAATTACCGTAAGGATCTATTTTCTTCTCTTAGTTGATTATTTCTGCTACATTCTCATGAGGGTGTTGCTTTATTAACTAATAAACTTTCCATTAACACAATTGAAAGCATTGGCTTTTTTTAGCTTCCAAACATCCATTGTAAAAATAAAAGTTTCCTCTGTATTAAGAATCACTTCTACTCCATGAAGTTGACCAGCAAGAGCTAAAATGTTAGACTTCACTGCAGCATAATCGCATATGTCACAACACGGGCGGTGCACTCTGGAAATCCCACCAGTTAGGTTTTAGACAATTAAGGTTATACTCTGTGACCGTGTGGTTACATACAGGTTTTCCCTTCCAAAGTAGAGCAAGTGTAACCCACATAAGCTTCCTGAAATAATGAATCACAGCTCTCATGCTTGTATTTGTTAACTAGAACAACCTTTATTCAGGGAATGGGTGAATATTTTATAGGGAAGAAAACAAAAGACAAATCAAATATTAAACAAAAAAAAAATTATTTCACAAGACCAACATGCCCAAATCGAACCTCCCTCTCCTTGAGTCTCCTCCAATCAGGGACTTGTGTCTGTCAGCTCCTCTGGGATTGGGTGCTGGAGAATCCAATTGTCCAATCATTAAGATAACTTCATACCTGTGGAATTAAACGGAGGCAATCAGGAGAGTGTCTATTTTAAATGGGTGTGATGGTGGCTTCAGCAAGCCTGGTCACTTATCTTAATCCCTTTAGCTCCTATAGACCACAAGGGAGCACCTCTCCCCCCGAGGGTGTAAGCAGGGGCTAGTGGCACCAGGGGGTAGCAAGGAGTGAAACTAGAGACTTTAGACAAGAGATAAAGTAAGGAGAATTATATAATTTCTTTTTTTTACAGTCTAAAACATATTTCCTCTTTTCAAGTGTAGTTTTTCTATATAGTATATTTTAAATGCAAAATTAAAGTGATGCTATAACGAACTAAGCAAAAACACTGGTACTGGTTTCAATGAGTCACTGGGTTACAGGAATGCCTCTCTCCACCCAGGAGACATGAAATCATTTACTAAAACGTTATAATAAATACCTTGTGGATTATTTTTAACAATGAATTACACCGTGCAGCTGCATTTCTGTACATTACTAAACACATCAGTTGTATACACTGAACATATTATAATAGGTACTCTCATTTCTTCATCATGCACCCACCTTAGATCACTGCATTTGTCTCAAAATACTCCCCCAATCCTCCACTTCACTCAGTTAATTACTTTATTTCCCCCTCTCCTGTCACCTCCTCTCACACCCGCCTTCAGGACTTTTCTTAAGCTGGCCCTACTCTACGGACTATCTTCCTGCCTCAAAACCATCAAAACTATCTAAAAATCAATCTGCTTAAAGAAGCTTATCACATTCAGCTTTAATATGCACTATTGCATACTCTGCAGCCTCATATTGCTCTCACACTCAATCTGTAGTGCAACGCACAGGCACCTCTACTTATATCAGCCTACTGCCTTACTCACTGCCATCTTGCATTTATCACCCTCCCCTATTGTACTCAACCTTACTTTTGATATTGTAAGCTCTTCAGAGTAAGCTCTTTTGTTGCACAAAACTGTCTGCAGACCCATTTGTTTCCTATTTGTATTGCTTTGTGCTTGTACTTATATTTTTTACTTACATTAGAATTTGTTTACACCTAATTTTCTAACTGCACCCACTGTACTCTATTCCACTTTATAAATAGCACTACGGAAATTGTTTTTTGCTTTATAAATGAACAGTAATAATAATATAATAATTATCTGACCCATTCCGAAAAAATCCTTCTGTTGCTCACAAATCATTGTCTAACTATCACCCTATTGTTCTCCTCCTCTTTGCCACCAATATACTTTAGACATTTCTTTGTAACTCTGTGATTTACTTGCCCTCTACCGACCCTACAATGAACTTTTTACAAACTGGTTTCCGCCCTCTACATTCCAGATAGTCTGCACTAACAACAGTGGACAATGATTTATAGCAAAGTCAAAAGGTCACTTCTCCTTACTCTTATTTCCTGCACAGCCCGCTGGGCCTATGTAGCTCCAACTGAGTGCTTTCACTCCTGACCACTCACTGCCTTCCACATTTCTGTTTTAGAGGTTCACAAGATCCATTAAAACGAATGTTTTCAAAGATCTCACACAAGTTAATAGCCACCAACACAGTCATATTCCTCACTGACACTAAATGACTGGCCTCCTTCCATCCTGCAACCCATTAACCCCTATTCTCCTGTAAAATATATTCTCTCATGAGAAGGTACCTCAAGCTCTTTTTTAGTGAAATGTTCAAACTTGTTGTTGTAAGAAGTCATGTATTTAGTGTAAGTCTTGTGTATAGCTTTGAGGCTAATCTTGATCCTTATAATTTAAGAATGATAAGAATAATGATTTAGCTGAGCCCACATTATTAAAAATTACCAGTTATTTGAAGATTAATATATTGTATTTGTATACTAGTTGTCATACCAATACAACTTACATGCACTCAAAGCAGTGTCATTTCTATACATAATAGAAATGAATTGGTAATTTCTTCTGAATGTAAAATATGTAAAAGTGAATATTGGCAACAAAGAAAATATAACTTTTTGTAATTGTTATAGAGTGTATAGACCTTTAGTAGAAGGTTATTGGCCGGAATCCAAAATGTAGCATTCCATATGTATCATTTTAGGGCATGGGCAAGATCAATTAAGCAAGCCCGTAAATTACAATTTAGACACAGCGAATAGTAAATGAGACTGTCATGATGACGTCAGTAAAACATGGTGTTAAAACCACAATCAATTAGTGTTTTGAAGTCTGATTTGCGATCGGACTTGCAATCCAGAAATGAAGGAATATAAAAAAAATCTATACATCTACTATTCTAGTCCATGCGAGTGCAATTATATTTATTAACCCATTGATTTCCGGGATCGATATAACACGGAAATTACACATAAAAAAAAAAAAAATGTTATTTCAGATTTGCAAGTTTGAGACTTGTGCAAAAGCCTGGACAAGAATAGGAAGATAAGGAATAGCAAGGACCAGGAGGGAAATGAAGTTTACTTAGGTAGGAACACATGCAAAGTTAGAATGATTTTTATTTAGAAGGAAAATTAAAGGATTTGATTGAAAGTAATTTGAGGTGAGTAATCTGTTACAGATAGTATAATGTGCAAATGGGAATATAAGGTGAGAGGCGTTGGTTAGCCAACAGATGTTTATGTGGGAGACATGATGTGGAAAAGTTGAGAAGAAAAACCTGAGGAAAAGGCAGGAGGTTATGAGGAAGAAAAAGGTAGGAAAATACACTGTTTAAAGAATTATTAGGAGTAGTTAACAGGGGTTGTTAATTTATCAATTGATCAGCTGTAGGAAATCTAAGAGACTCAATAAAAGAAGAGTAACAAGGGATGGGAGGGTGAGGGGTAGGGTGGAGGACAGAGGTTGCAGTATCAGAGGGAGAGAGACAGAGGCCCAGAGGAATTGGACACTGAAATAGTATATGAGAAGGATGGGCAATGTTATTTCACAGATAAGATGCAATAAAACCAGGCTTTGGGGGTGGGTAAGCAAGCAGGATAAGGGTGGTTTTTAGACGAAAGCATGGGTACAGATTTGCTTAGTGAACATTTCTATCACCTTAAATATCATATCAGAGAAACAGGGATACAAATATTGATAGTAAATTGCATACAGTAAACATTAAGTTGGCTCCACAGTGTATTCAGGGAGTGTGTATGGTTGCAGGATGAGAGGGAGATAGACAGAGGCCCAGAGGAATTGTGGACATTTCAGAGAAGCTTCCAGGGAGTGTGTATGGTTGCAGTATCAGAGGGAGATGGGTAACTGGTTAATGTTAGGTGTCAGGACCCCCATAGTATAGGACCCCAATAGTATAGGGGTAATGTTAGGTGACATGTTAATTCATAGTGACCCCATGGTAATATGATTTATTTTAGGCGCCATAAGGGTCAATAGAGCATCCAATTTTAACGAGTTAATCTTCAGTGCCATGGCGGTCCATAGGATCCCCCATGATTATAGTTTAGATTACCATGGGGGTTCATTGGAACCCCCATGGTAACAAGTTAATGTTATGTGCCACTGGGGTCCATAGGGAACACCATGGTCATAGATTTTATTGTGATGGTGGCCCATAGCGACTCCCATTGTTATACTTAGGGACCATATAGAGGCCCCTTAAGTCTGCTGAATATCAGTAAAAAGCAGGTTAAGTGTTTAGTAAAATCCTGAATACTTGGGTTTTCACTATAGGTGCCAGTTAAACCCTGTGACAAACTGCCATCCTCTATTCCATTTTAGGAATTATTCCTCCTGTATGCAGCAATACTGTACTGTCCCACCCTTCGCTACAAATACTCCCCCCAGGGACCCTTTTATATTGCAGCACCTATGCTGCTCAGGATGGCCACACTCTCAGACCTTTCCCTGGGGTTTCACATAGAGCGTACATCTGTACCTTTTCATCCGGTGCTGCTTGTCTTTGTAGTTCCTCATGGGTAGCTGTTATCTTTCTGTCTTCCAAAATCCTTTTCACTCTGTTTGCAAGCTTCATCAATCTCTGTAGTAAAACCTCTCCTCAGTTTGCTCCAATAGCTTTGGGAAATGCAGCAGTCCAAACAGCCTACTCACAGGCTTTTGTGTCTAGCAGCTTTAACACATTTCTCTCTGTGTCTTTTCAGCTCTTTCAAAACCTTCCTCTCAGTTCCCCACTAGCAAACTGTCTGTCTCTCTCAGTCCCACAGACTCTCATCAAAATGGCAGTCTCCACTCCTGCCTCAGAACTCACCGTGTCAGGCCAGCCAAGCCTAATTGCAGGGCCTCTCCTTTCCCTGTGTGTGTTCCCTGGAGAGAATTCCTCAATACTTTATGTATTGCACCATCCACTGGGGGAACAGTCCATCACACACCCTCCCCCTCAGCTCAAGAACATGGGGGCTGAGCGGCTAGTGCCGAGAGGTCGTAAAAGCTGCACATTACAACCACATGGTGGAGATGGCACTGTAATTCCAGGTCGAAACATAGTCATTCATTGTTCAGTATCCTCCACCCTCAGAATAACTGCTCACCCCACAGAATCTCTCTGTCATGCACATCGTTCCTCCTCTGTGCCATCTACATTGAGGCATACTGCAGTGATTGGACGGCCTTGTAAATTCATCTTCTCTTCATCCTCACATTTAACGGGCTCTACTTCACAGTGGATTACAGGGTCTAGAGCAACCATACTATACAGGCTTTGGTCCATCTCGACCACCTTGAACTCAACAGCACGCATCTCTTCCCGAACCAGGAAGATGTCCCCTATTCCAATTGGACTGTAGGCTTTTAAGAAGTATGGCTTGAGATACCCCTCAAATAGATTACCAGTGATTCCTTCCACAGTGTCTTCTATGGGTAGCACCTGGATTTGTTTGCCATCCTTCACATCAGGATATGGCTGGATACATCTAATATTTCCAAGCTGCGCTCTCATGTCATTACTCGCAACTCTGTTCATCCAGAACTCATCTGAGCAGGTGTCATCCGAAAGAGCAATACATACAGCTTTCTGTCTGTTCTTCCCTTTCAGAAGAACCGGGTCTGCTCAGAACAATTTAAGCTCAGTCATCTTGGCCTGAGACAGTGACACCACGCTATTATCTTTATTGATAGCTTCATCTACAATTAACCAATTGGGATGGTTCTTCCATTTCAAAACTGCTGAGGAGAGGTCATCTGTTTTAGAATCTGAGCCCAAGGCCGTGGTCCTGTTAGGGCTGGTCTCTTTTGGTGTCTGCCTATCATGCTCTGGTGTCTCTGCGATCCCCAAGAACTCTGAGTTCTCCGCTTCTGTCTGTCCCAAGTCTATCTCACAAACCACTCCAGGGCAACTCCCAACACTCTGATTCTCTGTGAAGCTTTGGACTAGAGCGTTTTGTTTTACACTAATGATCAGGACTTCTTTATTCACTAGAGAACTGAGAAGCTTTTGCGCCTCATCTTGCCTACTGACATATTACTCGTTCTATGCTTTCAGCTTTGCTAGCTTATGAAGTTTTACTTCGTTTTCTCTCCCCAACACTTCCACATTACTCAGTTGTTCTGCTAACACCACTAGATGGGGCTTGGTGTCTGGCTCAGGTAACAACGGACTCTCTGTTACCAGTCTGTGTAACCCTTGGTCAAGCTCTGTGACATGTTGAGCTGGTTGGGCTCCCTTCCTCAGCTACCTATGTATAGACTCCAACTCTCTCTTATTAGGTTCCCCATCTTCATCATTATAGTCGTTATCTGCTGTTCCTCTTACAACTTTTCCTCCCAATTAACTTTGCAGTCAGGCAAACTGTCTGGTTCCCATGAATAAGGAGGAGAGATAACCTGGCTCTTTCTGTTCCAGGTGGTCTCATTGGCTGGCTGAAAATTCTCACCAAACTGTATCAGCTTCATATTGCCATATGATCGAAACAGGCATCCTCGGGATCATGGTGCTTCCAATTGTGTAAGGTTTGCGACTCTATCTCTGCTAGTAAGGATCTCGCAGAAGTTTGACCTTGCTGGAATGTTTCCGGCTCGAAACATTAGCAAATACCAAACTTAGTAGCCTTTTGAATTTTGAGCTTCTGAAAAGAACTAGTGATTTCAGCATCCTCAGTTTCAATCTATATTTATTCCTCTTTTAGTTGTTTCTCTTCAACTTTTTCTTTGTCCTTTACCTCTAAGGCTTCTGGCTTTTCACTTTTCTTGGCTTCCTTTAGCCACAGTTTCTCCACGTTAGCTTATTGCAAGTCAAGTGCACTCTGCTTGCACTGGATCTCTTGCTGCATTTTAGACAGAGGAATCTCCTTCTCATCAGGTGCTCCCTGAATACCTCTGGTGGCTCAGCCATTCTTTCTTCCACCACCTGTTGCTCCTGTACAGGCTCCTGCTCTGTGCTTTGCATATGAGCTTCCTGTGGACATAGCTCTGTATTCAATGCAGCATCTTGTGTACACAGGTCCTGAAGATCAGTGTTCGACTCTTCTGGACTAGCATCTCTCTGAGCCAATTGTATCTCCATGTCAGAGGGATCAGTCATCTTCTGCTCTTGTGAACTATGCATCAGAAGCTTCTTCGCTATCAGAGCTGTTTTACTCTCTGTCTCTTGTAGCTGAGAGCGTAGATCATCTGTATGGCTGTGCCTCGTTTGTTTTTCCTGCTCTCAGTAGAGACACCCCTCCTTTAACAAGCAGTCTATTCTCTTTTGTTTTTCTTGCAATGTCTTTGCTCCTCAAACTACTCTTGGGTCTCCCTATTAGAGAGATCGCTTATCCTCTAAAGTAAATGGTTAGGGAGGAAATCTTGTTTCTCCTGTTTGCCATTGTGAGGCAGCTCCCACATATATTTCTCATTCAGCTTTTGCATGGGAGGACTCTTAATCTGCTCCCAAATAGACATCTGTGTCTTCTTCCTATAGGACACTCTATTGTCATCAAGTGCTGGCTTCCTTCTCCATTCAAGACTATAATCTGGCATCATCTGGATACCCTTCATTTTAGTAGCAACTTGCCTGTCTTCCGTTACATGCTTTTCCAGTCCCACTTGGATAGAGTTTGTCTGTATTTCTTAATTTACTTGTTTCCCGTCTTGAGTCTCCTTGTCCATAGCGCTTTGTTTTATTGCCACCTGAGACAAATAACACTCTTGGCATTTCTTTTAGGACACATCTCCATATTCTGCATCTCGTGTCCTCTCAGCAATGGTGGTTCGTCTTTCACATCTCAATCTCCAGACTCTTTTCTTCCTTATTTTTCACTTTAGTAAGGTTTCCAGTTTGTTCATCATATTTAGGACATTCTTCCTAGGTAAGCACACTGGCTATATTCAACCATCTGATCTCTCCTTTCTCTGGAACAGAGATTGTTGTCAGGCAGACTTTCTCTAGTATTCTCCACCTAAGGAGTATTCACCCAGGACAGGTGGCTTTGTCTGTCCAGGCTTCTTATGAAGCCATGGCAATGTTGTTTGCCACACAATGTAAATCTTTTTCTAATCTGAGGACATTCAGCGCTCATTAGAGCCTCTCCTCTGTTGTACTTTTGCTCCTCTGAGCACCTTCGGCATTCATCACAAAGACAGATATATATATCTATATTTTGTTAACTAATAATGAATTAGTTACTTAATAAATGAATATAATGTACCTATTTCTAATTGATATATCCAGCAATCAATAGCCTGAGGAGCTAACAATCTGTTTTTATTTCCCTGCAGCACACAATGTACTGTTGGAGTGTTGCTGCCCTGAGTAGAAATTGTAATGAATGTCCCAATTGTGCATTAGAAAGAGTCTGCGTGCCCAAGGGCAAACCATTGGTTTAGTTGTCTAAAGTGCCATTTTAGATTCATAATGTTATTAGTTGCAAGAAAGTGTTGTAAACTAGCATTGTTTGTCTATGTGCTACACTGCTCGCGAGCATTTTCCATCATGTTTAATAGTGTATATTGTACCTTGTATGTTCCTGTGTGAAAATGCTACGCGGTTGGCAGTGTTTTGCTCGGTCCAGGGCGTGTAGCCTTGTTTTCATTTTTTGGGGTAGGCATTTCTTTTCTCGCTTAGGCGATTTTCGAGTGTCAAAACTCGGCCAAATTCGACTTAAATTTGTGATCCACCTCACTCCCAGACGTCCTGGCTGTTTCCCCGTGCTGTATGTGATGTTTTTGTTGTATTTTTATTTTTTTGTGTTTTAGATGCAAATATGTGGCTCCTAAATACTAATTAGCTGCTTTGTTGTGGAAATTAGAATAACAGTCTGCTTGTCTGTCTCTGTGGTGGCAAAAACAATGTCTCCCAATGTTATCATGCATACACCCTCCCCTACCACCACCATCCTTTGCAAGTACTCTGCAGCATATTGAGAAGCACAGTATCATATGGAGCAGTACATGAAACACACAAACAATGCTGTATATGTGAGGATTGATTTATTGTAGAGAAAATGGCTATTACGATATACAGTACGTTTTTTATACTGTTTAAGAAGAAACCAACTTGAGTGTCCCTTTAATTATACTTTAGGGATTTGCAGGTTGTATATGTGCAAATTAGTTTACAGAGGGCTCTTATTATGGAGGGAATTTCCATTAACTGGAAAAATCAATGAGGATTAGTAAACCATTTACTGCTAGTATTAGAAGATTCCACACTGGGAGAGTAGGATAAAGCAAATATTTTGCTAGTAGAAATGTGCATCCTATGCTAAAGCAGTTTTGCTGCTGATGTCATAGCTTTAGGGTTAAGCTTCTTATGGTTAGGATAAGGGTTAGGGTAATGGTTAGGGTACGGCTTAGGGATTGGGGGTTAGGTGTTAAGGGTAATGGTTTAAGCTTGGTAATTGTGTACAATCACAGCAGCGCTTACAAACTGTGTACAATTTCGGCAGTGCCATCTAGCAGCTGCAACTGCTGCTGCCACTGCTTGAGTACTCATAAAAGGAAATATCCTGCAATTATTATTTAGTGCATGGCTCCATTTTTGCTTTCTTCCTTGCTGTTGACTGTTACTTTCTCAGTAGGGTGTGCATTTAGTGCCACTGAAAGTACTGACAGATGTAACAACCACATTCCTGTTGCTCAGACAATTACTTCCTGTGTATTCAAAGTCTTCTCAGGAAATTGATCTGCTGAAACCAAAATGGTATCAGCATAATTGCATATAAAACAATAAATAAATTAGAGGCTGTATTATTTATTTTTACATTCAAAAAATATGTTGCATATTTTTAAGAGTGGTTCTTAAAATAATAGAAAATGTAAAAATATTGCCACTGTGATAATTTAAAGAACTAATTAGAAATTATAAACTAGATCCAATATTAACTTAATCCATTAATCCAGATAGGATCAAAATAAAATTCCAGCTGCCACTGGATGCTACTTGAGTAAGATGTGTTCTGGATTATACTTCTGGAACTCCTATTGGTTCTCAAGACAGTCCCCAATCAGCCTATTGGGAATATCACCCAGGCACAAATATGTGAAAGCAATTGTTTTAGTTTTACATTTTAAGCAATTACATCAATACATATATACTTATAATTACATATAACTGTAGCCTGAACGGAAAATCGTTAAATAGTTACAAGAAGCTATCAGCCTTGCAGGCTGTTGGCTTCAGGTTAAGCCTCTAACCTCGTGTTCCTAAGCATGAGCTATGCCAGTCAATCACTTTCATTCAACATAACCTCGCACAGCTTTATTTTGGGCTACATATCTCAGTCACAGAAACAGTAAATTAGCATATGCCAATTGAAGCCAACAACTTGCTAGTCTTTCAGTTTCTTCTAATGTAGTTTCTACAGAACTTTTTTTTTTTTAAGTTAAATGAGAAAACATGTTTTACATTTTAATATATTAATATATTTGCTAGGAAAAATATATCTCAAAAAGATACATTTTATGCCTGTATGCATGTTACAATGGAAGCACTCGTATATATTTATTTGATAGACTTGTAGTACAGTAATGTTGTTTAGAATGGGTATAAAAAATGCAATGAGAGAATACATTTTTATGTGTTGAGAAATATAAAGACAACACATATCAATATATAATTTGCTGCTAAAGACTCCCTATATATCCATAATGAGTTTAGCATAATACATCTCTGCCATAGACTAAACTACAGGTAGGGCACCGATTATCCGGCATGCTTCATTCCAGGTGCATGCCGGATTAATGATTCTGTCGGACCAGCTCGGGTCAGGCAAATCAGGTTAATTAGGTAAAGCCACCAGAGATCCCTCATGGCCTCTCTTACCCTTCTGTGCACTTGTAGAAACCCCAGGGCAATAGGAGAGGCGAGAGGCTGCGCAGGGATGCTCGGGGCTTCAACCTGGGCACTGACTGAAATCGGAAGCGGTCCGTTCAGCACAGGAGGGAGGCTGCCGGATTAAAGGAGGTTCTGGATTACCGATTCTGGAAAATTGGTTCCCTACCTGTATTTCCAATATTACTTCAAAAGACAGCAAGCATATGTAGTGTAGACTGTTGCAGAAAGAAAAAAAAAAACTGAAATATAAAAAATAGCATTTTTACATAAAATATAAAGGATCTCCTAATTTCAAGTAATTTATAGAAAAGCATATTACTTACAGCTTTTTAATGGATATGATGCTACATCTTTAACTGATTTATTGTTGCATGAAAATGTATTCACCTTAATAGACCCAATTTTGGCCTTCACATTTATTATGTTTTTATATATTTTTAAACACTTTTTTCCACAGTACTTGACAATTCTCTGGGAAACAAAGAACAAAACCGAATTCATTGTAAGCTGATAGAATGATACAATAATGCATGAATGAATCATCAGATAACACCTGAATAAAACAACAATGGATAAATACGTTACGTGATTATGGAGGTGACTTCTGTGCCATTCTTTGTGTATGACGTGAACATCTATACACTGAGCCAAAGGAGCTTCATAGTCCAAGGTTAATTGCAATAATAGAAACCTGCTTTGGCTAACTGTACTGGCTTATCTACATCGAAGGGGGGGTTAGTGGAGGCTTTTCCGAGTGATATGAGATTTCAGAAGGCCAAGTATCCTGAATGTAAGTGATTTTTTGTTAATTAACCCTTGCTGCACTGATTGGCATCTTGTACCCAAATATATACACAGTAGACTCTCAGTTAACCAGAACTCAAGCAACAAGAACTCTCAAGCAACCAAAAAAAAATTGAATACTGTACTTTAACTAAAATATAAGTTTTACAGGGCTCAACAAATGCCAGGAGCCAGGTTGTCATGCCACAAAATGGTTACAGGCACCCAGACGTCATCCACTGTACGTCTCTGCAATTCAATGTTACCTGGAAGCAGCCAGGCATGAGAGACTGAGCCAGTGCAGTGTTGGCGTTACACTCCCCGGGTTCAGCACCGTACCCTCCAGCCAAATGTACCTGTGTTTAATTGAGGAGTGAATTAGATTAAATCAAAGTGATTTTTTTATTTTTTTATATAAATTACATTTTTGTTGAAAGAGATAGTTATTATATACAATATACCATGTCAATACAGATAAAATAAAATTGTCTGAAGCTATTAAATACAAATCGTACTTAATAAACCTTACATATATGACTGTACTCTTGTCCAAATTTTTTTGTAAAAAAAAGCTAAAACTCTTATTTAATACAAAAAAGTATTGTGAAGCAAATATGATCCTCATGTATTTTTTGTTCATGGTTATGGTTACCTGTTTATCTAAGGTAACCATTTTTTATGATATAGTGGCAAATAGTTTTCTAAAGAGTATGTTAATCTTTCTAAGCATGCCTGTTCATCAATTTTAGTGATAATTTGGTGCAAAGAAAGAGTTGACTATTTCCAATTTGTTGCAATATGAAGTTTAATAATATCAAAAATGCTTGATAATAGTTTTTACCTGCTGTCTTTAAAGTTTGGGGAAATATTCCTAATAGACATAGTTGAGGTGTGAATTATAACTGTCTGCCATACATGTCATTGATCAATTGATAAAAAAAACAAAAATGTCTTAATTCTTACTACACATGTAGATCGATGTATGTTTTTTGTTCCGACATTCAGTTGTTTCCGACTTTCCATGACCTCAGGAACTGTAACATACTGATCCACTTGGTATTCATGGCAAAAATACTGGAGGGGGTTGCCAGATCCTTCTCCAGTGGGCCACCGCATACAGCTCCTGGTATTCCAGTTTCTGGGTGGTGTGACTTCTTGCTTCCCTGACTTGGAATCAAACCCAGGTCACAGTGTTGAAAGATCCAAACTCTAAACCCTGGACCACCAGATGTATTGTATGGATGTATGGAAATACTTTACTCATATTAATCAATGTATATTAAAAAGATCCCTGAAGTCTCATATCGATAGCTTGCTCGTTTCTAGAATTTTACAATGAGCAATGTGTTTTTGGATTGTACAACATTATATCAATTATATAAACACAGTATTTAATGTATTGACTATTATAAGCAATTACTTTTTTTACTTCAAACATCCATTGCCTTTGTTGAGGTTAGTTTTCAGCTGCTTTTTCAAGGATGGGAAATGTAGGCTTATAAGAAACCTATTGGTCCTATTGAAAGCACTGACAGTAATGATTGCCCCATTAAAATGTAAATAGCTGAATCATTCTCCTTATTCATTATCTTCCCCAATCTGTAGAAAAAGCTAGACAAGACCAAATATGCTAGCTTCAATTGGAGCCTAATTACATATTTAATGTATCATTTCCAGTTTAAAAAAAAAAAAAAAAAAAGCATGTTGTAAATATGAGACAGTGGTCTTGTAAGTTTTAAGATCTGCTATGATATCACTGTTCTGTCTTCAATAGTTTGAATCAAACAACTGCTTATATTATAAAATATGTGTAACTTTTTAGTGACATAAAAATATTAGTTAAGGGAAAAAAATATTCAAATACTTAAATTTCTCTCTATTAAATGTGTGAATTTTGGGAGTTGGTGATGTTTAAAATTGTACTTTGCTACGCTGCCAAGAAGACTTTGACTTTGTGAGACTGATCTTTATTTTTGCTGTCATTTGTATATTTTGATTAATAATTTTAAGGCTTGATTATTTTTCCCTTTAGAAATGGTTATGAGGGTTAATATATATGTATATATATATATATATGTATATACTAGCAACTTGCCCGTCAAAAATGACGGCAATAAAATTTGAAGGCTGGCAATGCTGTTTGCCACACAATGCGAGGGCCCCCCCACCCCTAACTTGTGGGCCATGCGATGAGTGCCTTTGGCGCTCATTGCAAGCCTCTCCCACCGTCTACTTTATGGGCCTCGCAATGAGCGCCTTTAGTTTTGACGCTCATTGCAGGCCTCGGCAAACCCGCCACTTTCATGCCTCTCAATGAGCAGCTTCGGCGCTCATCACTAGCCTCTTCCCCCCTCTACCTTACGGGCCTTGCGATGAGCCACTCATTGCAGTCGAACAACTTT
This sequence comes from Discoglossus pictus, assembly GCA_027410445.1. Lineage (NCBI taxonomy): Eukaryota > Metazoa > Chordata > Amphibia > Anura > Alytidae > Discoglossus > Discoglossus pictus. The sequence continues at coordinate 77,574,298 of CM050164.1, read as the reverse complement.
CGGGCCTCCTACTGCCAATTTGTTGTGTAATTAATTCTAATGTTTTTCATCGCTTTCCCCATTATTTATAGTGCAGTATTGATATTTTATTTGCTTTTACAGTGCTACGAATAGGTGTTTAACCCCCTTGCGGGCACTCTCTAGCACTCGTAGGATTTTCTCCTTCTTTTGTCATTTACGGGTGTGAAAACACTTGCTGGCTTGGGGAAATTAAAACAATTGAATAGCGATTGTAGGCTTCGGGATCAAAGGCTTCAGGAGGCTGTAAGTTACGGGTATAACCATCGCCATTTTTTCAAGGCCATAATTCGTAAGCTGCTTGGAGCCCACAAAAAGACGCCAATTGAATGGCAAATTAGCTTGCGACTTCACTTACGGTCTCCCGGATCTCCAGAAAGCTCAATTGAACGTGGCTCCTGGTTTGTGAATAATCCATCCATTGCTATGCCTAAAACTGTGAAATAGAGTAAGCATATGCTTAAAAGGAGCCATGTAGAAAGTGTTTATGGATTGACAGAGTGAGCTTGCATTGTGGTCTCATTTGCATGTCCCCACCCAGTTTTCCCAGAGTGCAGTGCATCAACTGCATTTCTGAGAAATTTAAAAAGGAAATAAGTTTATTAACTTATCTTTTAGACATTCAAATATAATCACTAATGTACTATTCATTGTTTGTACTACTATATATACAGTGGGGGGAATAAGTATTTGATCCCCTGCTGATTTTGAACGTTTGTCAACTGACAAAGAAATGATCAGTCTATAATTTTGATGATAGGTGTATTTTAACACTGAGAGACAAAATAAGCACAAAACAACACAAAACAAGAAAACGGCATGTAAAATTTTTTTAAATTGATTTGACCCCTTCGACTTAGTACTTGGTGGCAAAACCCTTGTTGGCAATCACAGAGGTCAGACATTTCTTGTAGTTGGCCACCAGGTTTGCACATGTCTCAGGAGGGATTTTGTCCCTTTGTAGATCCTCTTCAAGTCATTAAGGTTTTGAAGCTGATGTTTGGCAACTCGAACCTTCAGCTCCCTCCACAGATTTACTATGGGATTTAAGGTCTGGAGACTGGCTAGGCCATTCCAGGGCCTTAATGTGCTTCTTCTTGAGCCACTCCTTTGTTGCCTTGGCTGTGTGTTTTGGGTCATTGTCATGCTGGAATACTCATCCACGACCTGGCTGAGGGAAGGAGGTTCTTACCCAAGATTTGGCGGTACATGGCCCCGTCCATCGTCCCTTTGATGCAATGCAGTTCTCCTGTCCCCTTAGCAGAAAAACACCCCCAAAGCATAATGTTTCCACCTCCATGTTTGATGGTGGGGATGATGTTCTAACTTGAGCGCGCTGCTGGCCCACAGCAGGCCCGCAGACATACAGCCTATATCCCGGAACTTGCAGCCTTGCAATTAAATGACTTTACATAGTTATATGACAATAAAGGAGTAAGTTACAGTCGTACAGCCCTCCCCCTCAAGCTACAGACAGACTAACAGTTTAAGATGGCATGGACTATGACAGGAAAAAACTTTATCAAAATATATTTTCTCTAAAATGTTTTTTTTCTCATTTCTAATTTCTAAGATTGTTACAAACTTCACAAGCATGTGATTTTTTTTCCAGTTATCCTTTAATAAATAAAAAGGAAGTTCCTTGTATGTGTCTGACCCTAAAATAAATGTATTATTTTGTCCGCTACGCGACTCTATTGCAGCAGCTGCTGAATAATCCATGATTGTTTACGTGTTCAGTTTTTACTCAACATTTTTCCAAGTTACATTTATGTAGCCAACAAAAATACACACACACAGTTCACAGGAGGTGAGCTGGCACCTATCGGGGAAGGAGGTTCTTAGTTAATAATTTAAGAAACGGTTGCATTCCTATAGATAAGAATATGTTCCAGACACCACAGAATTACTCTTTAGTATTTATTCTCATACATTTTCCTTTTCTTAGCTTTTACTCTTTTCATCCCATTGCTGTCCGCCTCCTAAAACTCCTAACGCAGGGGTCTCCAACTATTTCTTTAAAGGACCACTATAGTAAATTTTTTTCAATATTTCATAATATAAAAAACGTGTTTAGTAAAAAAAAAACAACAACACATCCTTTACATTTTGATCTTTTATACCAAATGAATCCTTACTGCAGACACTCATTTCTTATCAGCTGATCCAACCTGTTACTTTTTCAGGAAGGTGTTCCTTGTAAACTAATGAGCTGTCGATTAGTGCTAATGTCAGTTCTGGCAATTATGGATGGTGCATTCCCATTGTGTGGGTATGAATTTCTAGTGCAACCAAAGAATCCTCCTACCTTAGTAGATCCCAGCGAAGCATAATTGTATATAAAATGCAATAATATATTAGAGGCTGTATAATATTATTTTCCATTCAAACTATTTGTTTCCATAATTTTAAGCGTAATTTTTCAATATAGTATATTTTAAATATATGACTACAGTGTCCTTTTAATGGGACACTGAAGTCACAAATTTGCTATGATGAAGTAAAAAGTCAGGTTTTTAACATTATGTATTTTTTTCTCATATTCCCTGGTGGTCCAGTGGTTAGGATTCAGTGCTTTCAACTCTGTAAATTGAGTTCTATTCCAAACGGGGAATCAAGTGGTCACACCACACTGAGGCCAAGCAGGGTTGGGCCTGGTTAGTACTGGGATGGGAGACCAACTAGGAATACCAGGAGCTGTATGCTGTGGCCCACTGGAGAAGGAACTGGCAACCCATTCCAGTATCTCTGCCATGGATATCAAGTAGATCAGCATGGTGTGTTGCTGTCCATGAAGTCAAGAGTCGGACACAAACAAAGTTTTTCTTAGCACGTAAACTGTGTGAAGGGGTTAAAATTATTTCTTTTAATCCACGTACAAAGTGCATTTGGAAAAAAATCCAGACCTCTTCTAGGAATTCTTTTAGCTGTATGACTGACTTTTTTATGTATAGTTCAATATCTTAACTGGGGCATTACCATTACACATCTTAATTAGAATTAATGAAAAGTAGGTCTGGATATAGTTACAAAAGAATTTTGTAGAAATTTTAAAAGAGCATAAATAAATTGAAAAAAATATTATCAAAAAGGCTATCATTGTTTTTAGATAAACATCAAGCACTTTCCATTCATTGCTTTTTAATTGAATGCTTTAAGAGATGTTGTAAAACTTGCACACTATAGTATGCCATAGTCTACAGTAGGGGTGGGCAAATTTGGTCCTGGAGAGCCCGACAATGGTAAGCATTTGAGGATATCCCTGCTGCCTACAATTGGGTCTATCACTTCTACAGTCATCCTGTAGAAAGGATATCCTCAAATACAGGCCTGTGTGGGGCTCTCCAGGACCAGACTTACACCTGGTCTACAGTTTCATACCAAAGGCATTACTTTACCCCTAGATTGCTCGCCCCAGCTTGCAAAATATTATTACTCCCCAAGAGGCTATTTGAATGAACTGAGGGATGCCACTATTACTGTGCTAGTCCAGCCCCCGCCACAGGTTTAATTAAATATATGTGTAATAGTGATAGCCACATGAATGCAGAGCCACATATACTAACTGGTATTCAAACAGTGACATATGCCCACTGCATGCAGCAGCCTGAAATATAAATACTTGCTGAATTAGACATATACACAGCTACGTAGTAATTGAGGTTGAATAAAGACATTTATTAATGGCCGTAGGAGCTGTGTGGTCGCAAGTGATGGCAGCAAGCTACTTAGCTATTCTATTCCTTTAGGGCCGAGGGCTTCGGACGGCTTGCGACGTGCGCCCTGTTATCCCTTGTGGCCACCACCGCCGCAGGGAAAGCCTTTGATCCCACGCGGCAGCAAGAGATTCGGCTGCATGGAACCACCTATCCCTATTCAAATGCTCCGGCCAGCACTCCGCCAAGCCCGCAAAACGGCCCAAAAGGGCCGCAGCTTACTTGTACCCTGGAGCAGATGCTGCAATTAAGCCCCCCCCCCCGTTGGCTGCAGGGGACACAATTGTGACCCCTGCAGTCTCTCCATAGTGTCCCCACATCACCCGTATAATGCAGGGGTCCGATAGAGACGAACGGGACCCCTGCAGGGTGCAAACATAAATCCTATAATGCAGGGGTAACATCAGGACTTCTGCAATGTGCACATATTAACCCTTGCAGGCTGATCCGATCGGGACCCCTGCAGGCTCCCCGCATTAACCCCTTCCCTTGCTGCAGAGGGTCCCGATCGTCACCGATCGCGACCCTTGTAGCATCTACAGGATTTCAAATTTCCCCTCCAAGGGCTTGAATTAAAAATTAAATCCTGGGGAATTGAATTGAATTTCCTGCCGCAGGTCCTTAAAGGACCCATGGCATACTAATGGTTACCCTCAAACCACGGGGGTACTATAAGTACCCCCGGCACCTAAAACTAACCCCATGACTCATGGGGGTCAATATAGACCCCCATGAGACTAAAGTTAACCCCCTCAGTCCAATAGGTGTCTATATAGACCACCTATAGGATGCTATTAACCCCTAGGTTAACCCTACCAGTGCCATGAGGGTCATCCAGGACCCTCATGACAAAGTCTAAACACTACACTATGAACCCTAATTATACTCCATTAACCCCTTAACCTTATCAATACCATATTTAACCCTAACTGTACCTATCTAACCTAACTGGGCCTATCTAACCCTAACTGGGCCTATTTACCCCTTCGAGCCCTATTTAACCCCATCACTTATGAGGGTCCATACAGACCTCCATCTAACCCTATCACTGACAACCACCTAGGTAACAGTGCTCAAAGCCAAGCAGCAGCTGCAAAGGCAAATAAAATATTAGCATGTATTAAGAATGGGTTAGAAGCAAGGGAAGCAAATATAATTCTGCCACTATACAAATCTCTAGTACACCCTTATTTGGAATATGGAGTACAATTTTGGGCACCACTTCATAAAAACAACATTTTAGTGCTGGAAAAGGTACAGAGGAGGGCAACAAAACTAATAAGGGGTATGAAGGGGCTAAGTTATGAAGAAAGACTAACCAAATAAAGCTTATTTTCTCTAGAAAAAAGCATCTAAGAGGAGATATGATTACATTATATAAATACATCCAGGGTCAGTATAAAAATTTGTCAAGGGAGCTTATTGTGCCAAGAGGTTTTCAACTGACAAGAGGACATCCCTTGAGGTTTGAAGTAAAAAGATTCCACTTAAGGAAAGAAAAGGGTTCTTCACAGTAAGGGTGGTTAATCTGTGGAATTTTCTACCAGAGGAGGTGGCAACAGCGGATTGATAACGTTAAAAGGGGTCTGGATTTATTTCTAAATAAATTTGATTGACAGCTATTGCAGCCAATCAGAAGGCGCCATTCTGTTTTTTTTTTACCAGAAGAAGGCCTAGAAGCCTCATTATCGTCGGGGAGCTCCATTGTTTTTTTTTGTTTTTGTTTTTTAAAGAGCAGGTTTTTAAAGGGCCCAGACAGGGCAGAAGACGACAAGGCCAGGGACATTGCGGACAGGTAAGTTTAATGTATTTTATGGGTAATGTTCATCCTGTTTTGTGTGTATTTGTGTATGTGTGTGACTAATGTTATGTATCTTTTTTTCCAGGGGCCGATCAAGAGAACAGAAGAAGATGGATGGGGACATACTGGAAAGGTGAGTTTAATATTGTATTTACAATGTGTATTTTTTATATGTAGTGTTTTGTACTAATTAGATGTTTCTTTTTTTCCTAGGAGTTTCTTTTTTTCCTGAAGAGACATCTGCAAAGGTAAGGGGTCTAAATTATTCTATTTTAGCTTAGATTTAGGGTTTAATGTATTCTAGATCCCCATGATTGCTGGGGTTCATTTTAGGTGCCGGGGGTACTTATAGTACCTCCGCGGGTCTTTTAACAACCTTTCCGGAAATTTGAATTGGTTAATGTGGGGATCCCGCAGCATGGGGTGTTAATGTTAGTTGCCCCCGGGGGTAATAATTAGTGTGCTGCGGTCTCTAATAGTGGAAGCTCAGAACTTGACTGCTTTAAATAATATTGGGATCTATCCCATTGTGTATGCTCAAGAAATCGCCAGCACTGACAGCTGCAGTGCCAGCAAGTAGCTGCTAGATGACCCTGGATTACCATGTACTATTGCTATTCTTTCTTCCTTCTCTCCCCTGACCCAGTCCTCCCAGCCTGGACACTTGAACTGTGACAGCTACATTCTTATTGTTTTCCCTGTGGGATGGGGGAGCCTGGTTGTTCGTGGAGAGGGCCACCATATGGGGGGTGATTGGAATTATTGTAATGTTGTTTGAATTTATTGTTGTAACAGTGGCAACAGGAATGTTTGGTATTGAAATGCTGCATTTTCCCCAGGGAGTTCAGTAAAGCGTATTACCGGGGTCCCTGGGTGAAGGGGGTCCAGTTAAGAGGTTACCTGTTTCCGGGAACAGAATGAGCCCAGCAGAGATGGGGAGAGGCCTAATTAGACACATTGGCCCCTATTTTATTGTCCAATTACATGAGCCCGTCATGAAGCCCGTAAATGTTACTGAAATTCTATTGGCTACTTTTAGCTACTCGCATTACAATTGCGAGTTACAGGCTCAAAAGCACTGTGATTGTCAAAAGTATCTCAAACCTATCTACTCCTTTAAAGTTTCAAACCTACAAAGTGCTAAAGACGCAAAATCCATAGTTAATTACAACAATTCAACAAGCCCGCAATTGCTTTAAAACCTGTAAATGGTAAATGTATCAAAAAATTATACAACTACTAGATACTGCAAAAACAAATAAACACACACTACTGTACTTTAAAATACTGGGAAAGCAATGAAAGACATTAGAATTAATTGCACAACAGTCTCAAGCTCGCAAATCTGCAATAAAAAAATTTTTTAACGTTTAATTTCCGTGTTATATTGATACCAGGAATCAAGGAGTTAATACATATCATGGAACCCGCATGACTAGAACAGTTGTTTTTTTAATTTTTATTGATAACTATATTTCTGGATTGTGAGTCCGATCGCAAATCGGACTTCTTAACACTAATTGATTGTAGTTTAAACTCCATATTTTACTGACGTCATGATGACGGTTTCATTTACTATTGGCCCTGTTTTAAGTACGGTAACTTACGGGCTTGTTTAAGTGATCATGATCATGCCCTAAAATGCTATGTACAGGTTCATGGTTTGCATGTTGGGGCTATAAGTCTGTACTTGCAGGCTTGAGTCAATTAAATACATCTGTAACTGTGATGAATTTCTAACCCGCAGAAATACTGGCTTGAAATTAAATGGGGGCATTTGTCTGTGAAATATGTTTACAATATTTCCCCCCCGCCCTGCGGTGAAGGCTTCCTGACAGAGGAATGCCTGATATTAATGTGGGAATTTCACTTTTCCTGAGCAAGCAGGGATCAAAAGACCTAGCTACATGGTGACAGTCACAAAGTAATGGGGAGAAGGTGAATTCCATCATATTAATCATATTTTAATAAAAACTGGAGTTGTAGTGTAATGCATAACGTCTCCTTTAATCTCTATGCCAGGATAAACATGAGCTCAATGCTGTTGTCTGTTGGGCAGTAATTCCTTATAAGTAACTATGGTTTAATGTGCTCATACTGCTGAGTGTTATATGATATGAGGTATGGCCATGTTTAGTCTCGAAATGCAGAACTTGCCCTGGGAATTCTATTAAAATATGTTGCATGGGACTCACAGCTAAGGGTACCAAGTAGGGTGCAATAAGATGGGGAGTTAGCAATCAGCCGATATTATGTCTCAGTAGAGGTGATTAGCAAATTCCCACAACCAAGTACAGAGAGCAGGAAGGAAAGTACTGATGTGGGTCTGGGGATGACCTCCTCCCTAGGGTGAAGTGTTGGTGATCGAACATGATTGGACTGTGTTGTGCATAAATACACTGTACCACATTAATAAAGGCTGTTGTCAGTTTAAATATTTATAATTGATGTGTGTGTGTTTCATTCTGAGTGAATAATAATCCTTATTACTAGGATTATTGCTGCGGAACCTGCATTGGACTCTGTTGCAGCCGTAACATTTGCTTTGTGGCTCTCCTGGTTCGTGTGGTTTGCTGAGTGCGTTGGTGGCTGTTAGCTGGGTTGGTTCTGTTCCTCCCATCAGGGATACACAAAGAACCAGATGGTCCTACCCAGTAGATTTGAACTATCAAGCCCAGTAGGGAAGAGAGGCTTGAGCTGGAACTTTTATTTTGATAAAGCACTGGACAGGAGTTAGCCAGGGTGGGTAACCCTAAAAGGTTCTGGATGGGTGGAAGTGGGTAGACTACAATGGACCGTTGAACATAAAATTACACTATATAGAAAGTAATAAACTGAAGACTGTATATTTTTTTCTTACAATCTAAAAACATTTTGCTTATCTTCAGGTTTAGTTAATGGAAAGGATATATTTCATATATATAATGACAGCATTAAATGGCCAGTCATATTGTTTTAATATTTGGTCTGCTTTCAAATGCAATTCTTTGAAATAGTTTAAATATAATAATACAGCGGTCCTTTAATATTGTTGTAAATGCAGTAAAACATGCATTAAATGTTAGATTATTTAACCTTTGCAGAGGATTGATTTTCATGCAAAAAAAACAACTTTTTGATTTTTAAAATCTAATCTTTCAAATGTATGTTAGTCACCCAGACTCAACAAGACTAATCATGTCATGACACTGCAAATGTCTCTGATTGTGTTTCCTAGCTGAGACTGTATCACTATAATAATGGTTTCACAGCATAAATCCTTACTATAAAATGAATATTTTCTCTAACTTCCCACTTTCTTTTTCCACGTCTTTAACCGTGGCTATGCATGCACTCCTTTGTCTCGGTGCCTATTACATGTATGTCTCACTTTACAAGTTTGGATCTGCTCTCCCAGCAGAGTAAGCAATATTTGGATGCTGAAGTCACACTCCTACTTCCTTCCAGCCTGCTATTCTTAGCAGTGTCACTGTAAAGCTGTGCTATTTCTGTCTCAGCTCAGGAGCAGTGCCGAAAATCTGTATGACTGTTACAGACAGTGCTCATTCTTCAGAAGACGCCTCTGTTAGCTGGAAGTTTAGAGGAGGAAGTGAGTGGGAGGCTGCATTCCTCTGGTCCTTACTTCACCAGAATAGCATGTCCCTCTTCATTTAGTAACAGTCCTTGGGTATTATGTTGTTTTGCTTACAGGTGTCAGAGATCTGTATTAAAAAAAATAAAAATGTATTACCTTTGTTCAGCCTACAGTTTAAAGGGACATGAAGGGTTCACTGTTTCTACTATTAAAATAAACTACCCAAGTTTATATTTGCATATTTTATTAACAAGTGCATTAAAACTCTGCTTTTACTCACCAAAACTTTCAAAACAGTCCCTGCAAAGGTCCACTTCTGTAGCTCAATATGCCTATGGTAGTACATGTTGCTGTAATGCTGCCGAGACACAGTCTTTTATTGGCTAGTACATGTCGTACTATATAAATATTATATAAATATTATATGCATGAGCTACATCGGGCGGACCTTTACAGGAACTGTTTAGAACTTTCCATTGAGTAAAAACAGAGCTTTTAAGCACTTGTTTATAAAATAATGTTTAAATATGCAAACACTTAGGTTGTTTATTTTAATATTATAAATTGGGAACCCCCTCATGTCCCTGTAAGCATCTTAAAACATCAAAGCTATAAAATCAAACTTTTTTTGTTGCATAGATCTCACGCGCTTAAATATGTCTGCAGACTCTTTAAATTAATTATTCAACTCTAGAAAACTCATACTAATAATTAGACTGTGTTTTACAATTTTATATGGTGCTTCATTAATTCCAAAAGATCATTTAATTTGCTCACATATTGGCAACAACAATTCAGCCTATATGGAGAACCCAGTTCAATATTTTAAAATGCTTTAAGAATGCTGCTGTCCAATCAGAATCAGCAGCTATGTCACTAGCATGTTGCAGGGTGAAAAGTCATGTCAAACATTTTTTTTGTTAAACAAAGCTGTATGTTTATAAGTGTGTATAATAGTAAAAGAAATGTATTTAATTAAAATGCATATTTTATTAATACTAATAGTATTCATATGCAACTCTAGAGGACTGGATACAAACCACATGAGAGTAGATAATGGTAATCACAATCTGTCACTAAAATGCTTTTTTGTTTTAAACCTAAATTATAGGACTTAGGTCATTGTGTTATGCCTTTTTCATATTCACGTGTATCCATTGGCACAGCTACCGCTGGTGCAGGGGATGCACTCGGTCGCTAAAATATATAAATTATATATATATATATATATATATATATATATATATATATATATATATATATATATATAATTTTGCCCTGGGGGGGTACAAAATAATTTTTTGCACTGGGCTCCTCCTGTCCCTAGTTCTGCTATTGCATGCAACACTAGAGAACTGAATACAGATAATTTTTACTGTACTTATATGAGGGTCGTTAACAGTAATCAGAAAATTTTACAAAAAATTGAACATTTATGTTGTTGTTGTTCAGTAGTTCAGTCATGTCTAAATCTGTCAGCCACTGCCCCTCTGAGTTCCCTCAAGCTCATGTTCATCACTCCAATGATCTCATCCATCCATCTCCGCCTCTGCTCGTCTCTTCTTTATGTATTTTCAATCTTCAATCCTGTCTTCTCATGATATTTGAGCTTCAACCTCATAATCAAACCTTCAAATGAACAGTTTGTCTTGATTTCCTGAAGTATTGATTGGATCTTCTTGCAATCCAAGGGACTCTAAGTATTTTTCTCCAACATCAAAATTCAGGCGTCAGTTTTACTGTGCTCAGCCTTTTTTATGTTCCAGCACTCACATCTGTATGTTAAAACTAGGGATAACGTAGTTCTCACTATGCAGACCTTTGTTGACAGTGTAATATATTTATTTTAATAGCTTGTCCAGACTTATCATATCTTTCAGCCATCTGTTGATTTTTATTCCAGCAATATTAATTCCTGCTTTGGATTTGTCCAACTTGGCCTTAGGCATGATGTATATAAGTTGAATAAATAAGGTGACAATATACAACCTTTGCCACATTTTGTTGTGATCACACAGTAAAAAGCTTTAGAATAGACTATGAAGCAGAAGAAAATGATTTTTTCTGAAACTTTCTTGCTTTATCTATTATCCAGCAGACATTGGCAATTTGATCCCTTGGATCCCTGCCTCTTTGAAACCTAGCTTACATATCTGGTAGTTCTTTTAGATTAATCCCCATTGACGGGAATGGCTGTGATTGGCCCATTTGTATTGGCCAGGATTGTATGCGCTGCTCTAGGACTTTGGGCAAAGGCGCGAGCCTCCACCCAGGAAGCCACTCAATTGGTCAAGGACCCTACACAATGGAAATCTATAAATGAACAACGCTATCCTTCCATTGGCTGACGCTCAGCCAATGCACATGTTGCCTTCCCAGTAGAAGCTCTGATTGATTACAGAGAAGCCAGTAGAAGAACCGAAGATGAAAGTGAGCAGCGACAGCTCCACTGGTCACTGAAATGGCTTGGAAAAACTGTGAATCATCCACAGAAGGATGGTGGATCCTTGACAGCCCCACCCATGGGCCTGGAAGGCGAACTCCCACTATGGGCAGGAGGAAGAACTCGCAACTCGGTCCTGGTCAAATGAAAGGATCCTGATTATCTGTTGGGCTGTATGCCAGCCACAGGACATTGTCAAGAGCAGAGCTACAGCTTTCTATGCAATATGGGGCTCAGGGCCTTTTCTCAGGAGGATGGGTGCACCTTTCACCGCTGGGGATATTAAGACTTGTGGACTGGGAGATAGTAACAGCTGCGCTCAGCCTAAGCTGCTTTTAGCCTAATAAAGGCACCAGCCCTGATAGCTGCCTGAAACACAGAACCTGGGACTTGAATTTCCCTTCCTTGCAACTCTAGCTCAGGGCCAGGGTCCATGTACTGTTCTATGTCCCTGCACTTCTAAGAGCTATCATCCCTTTGAAATCTGTGATGACCCCATCTCAGGGTATGTTGATGATGGGTTGCTTGACCTTTGCACAGTCAACAGGACTGATAAACCGCTTTGTGCTGAGATATCACGGTGACATGATGGTTAGAAATACATCACTGGATCTGGGGCCGGTATGAACTGTTATACCCAGCATCAGACAGCTGCATCTGTCCATTATTATCCATAACACATCCTAAAAGACTATGTGCTTTGATAACAATATGTTTTACTGTTATTTAACTGTGCAATGGTTAGCTACTCGAGCTGCGACGGGTCTTTAATTTTGTTACCCAGCGTCAGTCAGTCTGCCTGTCAGAACCCTTTGTATCTCCAGGCCTTTCCTACCTATCCCCTTATTGGCTGTTAACACTGCAGCTCAGCCAACCGGGGCACAGTCAACATACAGCCACATTACATTTGAAGCTTGTATCTGCAATGTGAGACCCGTAGCTTGACGAGTTACGGATTTACGGTGCTATGAAATAAGAACAGGCTGCAAGTCACAGGCTTGAGAGGCAAACCTGTAAACCATTTGTCGCTCATTGGATGTGCGGACCTGAATGTGATCAATTAGTCTAATTCGTAATTACGAGTTGGCATGGGGCCAATGGCAAAAGAGATCGTCAGAATTACGTCACTGAAAAATGGGTTCAATTACGAGTTACGATCGGACCCACATTCCAGATGTAATGCAATATTAATAAAGGCGTAAATATGATATTCTATCACATGCAAGTTATAGTATATGTATTAACACATTGATTGCCAGGATCGATATAATACAAAAAGTGAACATGAAATAACGTATTTTTTGGGGCCGATTTGCAGGCTTGAGAATGTTGTGCTATTAATGCTTAATTAAAGAACTAACATAACTTTCACTTTTAAGTACAGTAGTGTGGAGATATGTGCATTTAAAGTACTACGAGTTGGACTTTACCCCCCTTGCGGGTCCCTCCTCTCTAGCACTCTTTGGCTTCTTTGCTCCATTTGCGAGTTACGGGCTTGAAAGAACAAAGGATTTTCTGCCATGAAGATCCACGTTCCACGCCCCGTAGGCTTCTTTCAGCCTTGCCGCGTCTTAACCCGTAAATCGTCTGCAGGTTGCTTTAAGGGGCTAATTTAATAGCCTTAAGTTCTGCAAGATAAATTACAAGCTTCTTAAAATTAAAGCAATTTAATGGGGCTGATTATCCTCCTCCATTGGCCCGCCTCCAAGGGAAGGCAATTCAAACCCCACGTTGCCCGCTACCACTTAATTGGCTCCTTGCGGACTACTAAGCAATATGTGCTTCTCCTATTAGCTGTTCCCCAACTAGCCCAGAAAATTGAAGACGCTTAATCCTCAGCTATGTTTAGTCCTCAACTGAAGCTATTGCTCTTTACCATTTGTATACCTGTGAAATCCTGAATAAAGTGCGTACTTTTAGGGAACATAGTCATGGTGTTCTCTGCTTTATATAGGGGTTATGACCCTTGCTTGTTATTTTGATCCTGTGTTCCTAATTTCTTCTGCTGATGATCCTGATCGGCATGCTGGGCACCAAGAAGTTCGTCCACATCACAATCCCGAGGAAGGATTCCTGTAGCTGAAAGGCAGGAGTTTTGGAGGTGAAGCAAACCCCCTCAACTGGGTCGTGACATCTTCTACCTTAGAAACATTGCTTCTCTCCTTCCACTTTCCACTAATATGCACAATGGAGGGCCAAAATAAGGACCCTCCTAAAGTACAATGTCACATACATATTAATTCACCTACCATTAGAAGGCATTTATCACTGGTTTACAGACAGTGTCTTTCAGTCTCAAGTAAAGAACATATTTGTATAAGAGGCATGGTGCTTTCAAATATTAAAAACATATGTGAATAAATGCCTTTTGCAACATGTTTTACTATTTTACTTTTCCTTCCTGCTGTATTCAGCATCAGCACTTCTCTTTTTCTTGCTTTCTTGGACACATAGACTGATTGCCTGTGATCGCTTAACAGACCACAGCAATGCTAATATAACAAGTTACATTGTTTCTGTAGTAAAGGTTTATTGAAAAATTGGTATAGCATTTAAAAATGTCAGTTCCATTTAGTTATTAGACGCCAGTGGATATGCTGTACTCCACCCCTTTCATATACCCAGGATTAGAGGACCTGCCCAGATTAGCTCTCCTGGCAGAACACCTCATCTGTTATCCTGATAACAATGTTTATTTGCATCCTTCCCTGCAGTGGAAAATCTACAACAGCTAGAAAAATGATGACAGCCTTCTGGGCAGACCCTCCTTCACCGTAATTGGGGGTGGAGAGAAGCATATGTGCTAGAGGCTACTATGTTAATTTCAAATCTTGGGTTTAAAAGCTACCTACATTGTATTCTCCAAATAATAATTTTAGTGCTAATTAGTAACTAAATAAACAAATTAAATCCTACTGGATGGCCACTACAGTGGTCCTTTAAAATGTGACTTACCTACTCGAGCACTTTTGAAATGTGCATCAACATGTACCTATACCTGTTCATAGGGAAACTATATACATGTACCCAATAAGGTTATGGGGAGCCAGGCTGCTCTATAAGGTAGGATCAATCAACAATACCAGTCGAAAAAATGTTACATTATTTTCCTAAATAGAAGAAATCAAGAGGAGGTGGGCAAACACTTATTAACAAATTTATCTCACATTTAGTCAAAGTGTTTTATGGAGTCAGATTAAAAGTAAATGTGAGGAATTTCTCTGCCTTTGTACTCTCTGGGACGTTAATCCCTAATGCCAAAGAATGCCACCGTCATGATTCCACAGTTTTCTTACTTCTGCAGAATGCATAGCGTCCTATATTTTAATACTAAATTACCAAATATTAGTACAAACAAGCTTTCTTTGTTATTTATATTATATTATTATATTATATATTATTTATATTATAGAAAATAATATAATTTTCAGTTCAGTAAAGAAGATTTGCTTGATTTACACCAGTCATGGCTCTGGATGTGCTGTGTACTTACATCAGGCCATGTTTATTGTTCGGCACATACCAAATGATAGCGTGCATATTTTCCAGCTACTCTGGGTCAAAAGGTTACACCACATGTGCATCATAGTCTTTTTTTTCAAAGTTCAATGAATACCGTTGCAACACATTTTAAAGAGGTCTATGGCGTAATAATCTTCCTTTATTTTGTTTCCGCCTAAAAGGGACTTGCAATCTTTTTAAAATGTGATATTATTATTATTATTATTTATTATTTTATTATTAGTAACTTTTAGTTGTAACGCACCAACATATTCCATAGCACAATACAGGGGATAAAAAACAAGGAAAAATACAGCATTAACAACCTTCCAAAAATGGAGGACCCTGTTTTGAGCTTAGAATCTTTGCAGAAAGTGCTTTTTCTCAAAGCATCCTAGAAGACTGATATGACAATACTCCCAAATGTTTTATTTCCCATAATGCTTTTACCATATGTTCACATGGTATAAGAAGGGAAAAGCATTGTGGGTAATACAAATCTCAGGATATGCACCTGATTGAGCAATTAGCAGTTACAGTTACAGAGAAACAATCATGGGGAGGTTAGGGTAATCTACACAAATCTACTCAAATATCTCCTACTCAGATGTGCGATTATTGCTATATAGATGCATTAAAGCTTATTTTCCTGTAGTTTTCTGTATCATATTATCTGAAAGGGATAGCCTGAAGTAGGTAAGCACACCGCAGAAACACAGAGAATAAGGATACTGTGGCCATTAACTTGTAATGTCCTTCAGGACCTTTCCCTGTCATCTTGGCACTGGTGGACAAACCGGAGCTTCTATTTTTTGAAGAGACCTCTGAAAAGTGGTCCCTGACCCAACTTGCTATGCCATGGTTTGAGATTTCATGTTATACGTATCCTACTAGGCAAGGCATGATTGGTCTTCTTTATAGCATGTTCAGTTATCCTACACCTGGTTACTATATACCTGTCTCTCTAATGATTGTGACAAATGTTTTAGGGGATGTAGATGATTTCCAGCATATATGGTGGCTGTACCCTACAGCTAAATCCCTGTGGTATATATTTCTGAAAATAGCATTCAATGTACTTAGCTTGCCTTTTTAATTTGCCTTAGAACACTGTTCTTTAAATGTTTATTTGCCTAACTTACTTCACTTGCAAAAAAACACCTTTTCAGTTTATGCTGCAGGAGAGCAAAAAACAGCTAAAAATAGAGGACTCTGTTGTTTTTTGTATGTGACACTGTATAATTAACCATATAAGGCTTTAATGGGCTACTCTCAAACAAACATTTGGACTTTCAGACCATATACCTAAGATTATGATCACAATGACTTTTTCAGGGCACGGTTCACATCTTTAAGGTTAAATTCTGTAAAGCCTAAAGGGCTCATATGGCTAGCTAATACAAATACATTGGTTAGTATGATGTAAGGGGGGGGGGGTTCTCTTACATATTCACATATTGGATGCCAATATTACCTTGGATGTGTTCCCCTCCTATATCGAATGTCACATCTTCCAACACATTTAAATGCAGAAAAAAAGTTTATATTTAAAAAAATCTTACTAAATGTTTTTGAAATAAAAGTACAAAAAATATTACACAAGTAGCTGTAATGTAATGTTTAACCACAATTCATGTATCAGGGGGTAGCTACCAGTTGTATAGGTGGTGCAATGCACCAGGGCCCACATCTGTGCTGTGTAATTTTTTTTAGAGCCAAATCATATAATGAAGGAGGGTAAGATCAGGAGGAAGCTGCTAATAAGCAATGGTAAAGTTGGGTAATGGAAATAAGTAGAACAGAAAATAAAGGTGGAGAGGAACAAGTAAACTGAGTTTAGATGCACAGAGATCATTTCTGTATTATGTAAATTGCTCCATATAAGTTAATCATATTTTCTGACGGCTTTTACATTTATTCTGGATTCTATATTTTGGATGTTTTTGTCCTCCCTTGTGTGTATGTGTCAATGTTTGAATAGGAACTTCTGTTGGTACAAGATATGATATGTTGGGGAACATTGGGATATTTTTAAATGAAGTGTCTAATGGCAGATATCACAAGGCTGAGTTGGGCCCTCCGGGTAACAAACAACTTCTTACATCAGAGATGTGTCATAATAGATGATGTCACAGAGCCCAGGCACTATATAAGGGGCTGTGATGGGAGGCAAAATAATTCACAGCATAAAGATCAACAGACGAGTAGCTGAATAACCATGTGCTAACCATGTGCCTGTGTCCTACATACATCACTATAGGAAGCTGTAAGATGATGCCCCAGAGGATGATGCAGGGTAGCAAGGTAAAGCACTTTTAAGAATTCACACACACACTTTGCCAGTGTGGAGCTTTAGTCACTGTGAGAAGAAGATTTTGCAAGAGCTGCAAAGACAGAGAGATTTGTTAAAGCTCCTTGACACAAGAGACATTTAATGAAGGTCTATTTGGAATGCTGCAGTTCCCCAAAGCTGAGAGAGTGAGACCCAGGGAGGTGGACACCCAGGCTGGGACATAGCAAGCAGGAGAGAGAGACTCAGAGAGTTGGACACCCAGGCTGGGACATAGCAAGCAGGAGAGAGAGACTTAGAGAGGTGGACACCCAGGCTGGGACATAGCAAGCAGGAGAGACAGACTCAGAGAGGTGGACACCCAGGCTGGGACATAGCAAGCAGGAGAGAGAGAGACTCAGAGAGGTGGACACCCAGGCTGGGACAGAGTAAGCAGGAGAGAGAGACTCAGAGAGGTGGACACCCAGGCTGGGACATAGCAAGCAGGAGAGAGAGAGACTCAGAGAGATGGACACCCAGGCTGGGACATAGCAAGCAGGAGAGAGAGACCCAGAGAGGTGGACACCCAGGCTGGGACAAAGGCAAGCGGCTTAAAGTGACAGACACTGAATAAAAAGGTAAAGAAGTATGTACTATGTTAAACCCCAGGGAAAAGTCTGAGCGTATGGACTTCCTGAGGAGCATAGGTGCAATATAAAATGGTCCCTGAAGGTTGGGGTATCTGGAGAGAGGGCGGGCCAGAACCCCACCTCTCTGTGTGAAAAGACTGTTGTTTTACCTGAAGGCCGAAAAGCCGTTTCAGGGCTAGTCAGGGGGCTCCTGAAAAATAGTAAGCCTGTAAATGTAGATGTTTATTTTCATGCTGACAAGAAGCTATTTTGTTTAGAAATGTTTTGTTAAAAGAAAAGATAAAAACATATGGCTTATGTGGATCACCGGAGAAATCAGTAACCAAAGGCCTGCTAGTTCACACTATTATTAGAAATACTACTGAGGAGCAGTCCTGTACGGCCATCCTTGTCACAGAAGCCTTAAAGGAGGAAACTCTACCTAATGGAGACTTAGAGATTACATAGTTATAGGTAAGATTTAATAACTAGGGGATTGGTTTAATTGTACAGTAGATTGTTCCAATTGAAGTAATATGACTGTCTTTCTAACTCTAAAAGAAGCATAACAAATGTGTACTCTGTTAGGTGTTACCTCTTGAAACTTACTATTACTGCCCGCACGCCGGGTCTGATGCAGCGCTGCGGGAGCCAGCGGCGCCTGGACGCTCCTGATTGGCTGGAGGCAGGAGGAGCCTCAGCCTCATAAGCCTCGAGGCTCTAGGGGTAACAGCAAAAGCACAAGGAGCTCTAAAAAAGCTCCTACAGTTTCTGACCGGTCGGCCCCTGCGGTCCCCACTGCCGCACCCACTGCAGGCGCTGCAGGTGTTTCGCAAGGATGACTGGGAAGAAAAAAGAGACCACCAGAGGAAGAAGAGATCAAATGATCGACGAGTTGGCCGCAGACCTGGTGGTCATAAACAAGGTTCCAGTAACGGCCAAGGTGGCACTGCAGACGTGCCCCACCAGGGTCCGGAAGTCAACGAACAGGTACAGTCCCTTGATTTTCACCTCGACACCAGCCAAGAGACAGAAATCCCCTGATATGAGAGCTAGGCCACAGCGCACTTCACCCATCCCTGACATCATTACGAATACAGGGACACCCATAGTGACTCAGGGGCACGACAGGGGTATGGATAGCATTGACTGCCATAGGCCACCAAGCCGGAGGGAATCCTTACGCCCTACCATAGCTGCAGAGTCAAAGTACTCCTCCGGGGGGGGGAACAGACCGTGCGGTCACTAACAGGGAATAGACGCAGGAGGTCTAGTGATTGTTCCTCATGCTTCCCCAGAGCCAGAGGCAGACCAGGTCTCGGAGCAGACGGTCTTGTGGCTGCAGCAGCGCTTGCACAAGAGGGGGCGAAAGGAGTCCTCGGCGGCCGAGACAAGCAGGGACGCCCACTCGTGTTGTCCCCAGGTTGGCAGCTGCCCCGGGGCAAGGAGAGTCAGGTGAGAGGCTTGGAAATACCAGGTAGGTGGGGGTAGCGGTACATGAAGACTCTCCCAGGGCATCTCAATTCCTAACGTCCCTGAAATCCCTAATAGAAGCTCATAACATTGCCGTCTCCGACGCGGAAGACGGGGCATGGGTGGAGGGTTTGGCCGGAAAGGCGTGGTCGGAGCCATCTACTCCCGCGAGGTCACCCCGCACGGGGCTCACCAACCCTACAATACCCCAGACGAGCTTGGCAGCACACGCCGGAGGAGCGGAACAGCACAGCAGCGGAAGAGGTGTAAGGGATTCAGCTGCGAGGCCATCCATCGTTTGCGCGCATGACAGTTTGGAGGCGCATTTAGTCTTAGACATCAATGAAAAAATCTGGCGACAGGATTACATAGAGATATTTTCCTTGTTGCCAATGTCACGTCTGGCTGATCCTCCAGAGAGGTTTCACAGGGAAGGAGACGACCGGAGACCCACT
This sequence comes from Discoglossus pictus, assembly GCA_027410445.1. Taxonomy (NCBI): domain Eukaryota; kingdom Metazoa; phylum Chordata; class Amphibia; order Anura; family Alytidae; genus Discoglossus; species Discoglossus pictus. The sequence continues at coordinate 77,554,419 of CM050164.1, read as the reverse complement.
TTCAGGAGCATACCGAGGACGTTTGACAACTGGTTACAGGCCTTTGCCATCATGGCCTGTGTCATGGGAGAAAGACACCCGGAGCAATGCTCTGGGCTGTTTGTGTATCTGGAGGAAATCAGGAACGCATACCGGACGTATGGCGGTATGGCTTGGTGGCGGTATGATGAGGAATTCCGACAGTACATGTCCGCCCGACCGGAGATGGCGTGGAGTGATAAGGCAGTGGCCTATTGGCTGAACATAATGACACCAATGCAGGCAATGCCGCCCTTTCGTGGGAATTCAGGCGGGGCTAGAGGCCCCAGGGATACATCTGGTCGAGGTGTCTGCCACTCATTCCATGAGGGCAGCTACAAGTGGGCACCAAACTGCTGTTTCAAGCACGCCTGTGCGAGTTGCAGAGGGGATCACGCGGTCTCAAGATGCAGCAGACAAAAGGATGGGTTCAGTGCTGGAGAGCCCGCTCAAAAAGGGACGGACTCCCATACTGTTGGTCGCAATGCTGCCGTGGCTAAAACGCTATGGTAGGTTGCCAACGAAAGCTGGGGCAACTGCCCTTCTACGCAAGGGTTTCCAAAAAGAGTTCAAGAGTTCAAGACTTGCCCCACCTGAGTCGCGTGAAGTCGGTGAAGTCGGTGAAGAAGTTTCCCGGGGTGGCTTCAGATAAACTCCGGACTGAGGTAGAGCTGGGAAGGATGGCGGGCCCCTTTTCCTCCATCCCTTTCCAGGATTTAGTCATTTCCCCTCTGGGCATAGTGCCGATGAAGGAAACGGGAAAATTAAGCCACATCCAACATTTATCTTATCCTCTGGGTGGCTCGGTCAACGACAGGATTGACAAACAGTATTCATCAGTGTCTTACGCTCCTTTCGATCTGGCCATGGACCTGGTTAGACGGGTGGGTGTGGGGGCTAAGATGGCAAAGGTGGATATCGAATCCGTTTTTCATTTATTACCTGTGCATCCTCGGAGTAATCGGTTCCTTTGCTGTTTTGTTGACGGGCAGTACTTCGTGGACCTTTGTTTGCCCATGGGGTGCTATATTTCTTGTTCCTATTTTTAAGCCTTCAGTACGTTCCTGCAATGAGTAGCACACACCGAATTAGGTTGCCATGGGATTACCCACTACCTCGACGATTTCCTCTTTGTGGGTCCCGCACGTCTATCCACCTGGAGCGGTTTGCTATCACCGTGGCGGTTCATCTGTGGGGCAGGGGCTTCGGGAACCACCATGTCCTTTTTCAATCAGGCAACCTGAACACGGTCCGTGTAGTCAATAGCTTGATGGCGGCGTTCGGGCCGTTGATACGGATCATACGGCATTTGGTTCTTTGTTGCCTACGGGCGAACATCTGGGTGAGAGCTGAGATTGTTCCCGGCCTGAACGTTGGGGTGGTTGACACCCTTTCTTGGTTGCAGGGAATCTGGTTCCGAGCACTAGCGCCGGAGGCGAAGGATCATGGAGAGGACATACCTCCAGAACTCTGGGAGCTTGGAGTGGTAAGGTAACTGGTTACGTAAGACAGTCAGTAGAGCCGAAGACGTGGGTGGCCTACAGGAAAGTATGGAACAGGTGGAGGGACATGGTTGAGGACGCCGGTGGTGCAGGATCGGAAGGCGATAGGAATTCAGCTGTGGTTCTTGCTCCGGAGCGCAGAGAGAGGTGATTCCAGGGCTCTGCAGTTGGCGGCCCTGACATTTATGTTCAGGTTGGCAGAGCAGAAGGACTTAGCAAAGGAGTTTGTGGTTTGCCGGGTGGTCAAAGGCATGTTCAAAGGGGAGCACCGGGCGGAAAGGAGGCGCCCGATCACTTTCTCTCTGCTGCTACGCTTTTTCTGGACGGACTTCTCCCTAGCGTTCTTCTGGGCTTTCAGGTTTGGGGATCTGGTCTCAGAAAACAGGCACAGTTCGGGCGGGCTGCTGGCAGAGGACATCTGTCTGGAAGGTGACAGATTGTAGGTATGGCTAAGGAGGTCACAAACGGATCAGGCTGGAAAAGGAAGGGAAATGGTTATATATAAAACTGAAACAGAGTGTTGCCCTCAGGCAAGTGTGAGATTGTACTTGTAAAAAAGACCGCCTGGGCCAGCCTCACTGCTTTTGCATGCCAAGGGCCAGACCTTGTCGCGGTTTCAATTCAAAAGGATGCTGAAGAAGTCCTTACGGCAGTTAGGCCTGGACCCGGCGGACTTTGGCACACACTCGTTTCGGATCTGGGCCGCTACAGAGGCAGCAAGACTAGGTCTTCCTGAGAGCATGGTTAAAAAGATTGGGAGATGGGAGTCGCAACGTTTTAGCTCCTATATACAGCCAGAAAGGGTAATCTAATTGGATTTTGTTTTGTGTGTTGCAGAAACAAAACAGCTGTGGATAGTCGGCCATTCCTACATGTATTGGGCTCACCGGTTAGCCGCAGTCACTGGAGACAATGTCCAAATGGGCTTCCTGGAGATGAGCATGCAAGTACGATGGCTTGGGTTCCTCGGCTTGAGATGAGCACAGGTGAATGGCCCATTGGAGAGAAACGCTCATCATCACGGTAGCCCACACATTTTGATTATACATGCCGGGGGCAATGATTTGGGAGTGATACCTACAGTATGAGGAAAATGTTGAAAGATATGAAGAGGGATGTGAAGTTTTGGCTAGAACAGTTTCCAGGCTTGTTCATAGGAGATCATGACGGAATGCAAAGGATACAGTTTCAGTGGATAGAGCAAGGCAAAAGATAAACAAGCAGATGGCTAGTTTTGTAAAGTACTTGGGTTTTATTACCATTAGGCACCAAAAATTCGAAGGCGCAGACGCCGATGAATTATTTCGCCCCGATAAGGTCCATCTAACAGAGATAGGATTAGAACTGTGTACTCTGGAGCTTAAGGATGGGGCTAGGCGTGCCTTAGCTTAATTGAGAGAGCAAGAGGGGGGATCACACCCTCAGGAGGCATCCATCGCCTGCTCTGTGGCGGGAGGTGAGTCCGGGCTTAAGTGGGTGTTGCCCTGCCTCATGGGCATGCTTAGTTAAGTATTGGGAGGCTCTCGGCGCGGGCCCAGGGCGTGTGGTAACTGAAAGGGCCGGGCTCCTCCTCCGGGATGTTTAATTAAGCTGAGCTGTAACAGTGTTAATTTTGTTAATTGGTATTTGGAATATGGTTGCTTTAATAAAGCTGTGGCTTGTAATTTTCCCAAGAAACACTTGGTCAGTGTGCTTATTTAACTAAACGCCTAATGGATCTTGCTGGGGTCATGTACTGTATATGTTGTATGCCTTGCATTTTTCTGCCAAACATGGTAGCACCATATAAAAATACAGAATATATTGAATAATTCCACCAGTGAGGAGATAGGACTATGAGGTAAGTATAGACTTCAGTTTATTTATTTTAAGGAGGCCAGACCTCCCTATAACAGACAGGGGAGCACTTTGTTTTAAAGCAGCCCTACATACAATATGCGTTTTTTTGTTTTAGAACCATTGCCATTAAAGGGGAGGTGTATTTTGTGTTTTTTGAATGTCTGAGTATTGATATAATCTTGTGTAATTATGTGAGAAGTGTTGTCTTCATGAGTATCAGAGTTGTGTTGCAAGCTTCCCCAGGAAACAAAGCACCAACCAAGGACAGTTACGCACAGTCTCTTGTGCACCTGTATATGTATATAAAAGCATCATATGTTATATACTATATGGTATATGTAACGGAGCTGTGACATCAGAGGTCAATATCTCTGCTAATAAATAACAAAGATAGCCAAGTATAGCGCAGCCCGGTTCCACAAGTCCCTCTTTCCACAATGGACGATACACACCGTGGATTTTCAGAACAGGCATCCTTTTTAATTCTTTTACACACATATATATACAGTCAGAACGGAGGGTGAGAGTCTCCACAAGGACAATGGAATACTCCCACCTTTGGCCATACAAAGACTTAATTAGCAACTGGATTATAATATTAACACATCATCACTGGAGCCGACTGGTTCCCTACACAATGGAGCTTTTACAAACAAAGCAGATTGATAATTGGGTTCGCTCTTCCTGTCCCTTGCAGACTTCCATTTCTAAACAAAGATGATGGAAAGCCAAGATTAACCCTTGGGCCTCGTATAGTCCAGTTAACCCTTCCCTGGCCTGGTATAATGTCCCTGGGCAAGGATGCAATGTCCTTGGTATAATAACAGTGATGGGTTTCTGTTACACTGCTCCCCCATGACCATAAGCCGGCATACAAGGGCTGGTCCCAACGGATCGGCCTGGGGAGGTCCGGAGAAAACTTTTTGTTGGTAACTTTTCTAGTTCCGTTTGCCTAGACAACCCATCAGCATTAATGTTGTGCTTGCCCGGGCGATACTGGATTGTGCAGTCTAAGGGTTGCAGCGCTAGACTCCAGCGCAAGAGTCGGGCATTATCTCCAGACACCCGGTTGAGCCACACCAACGGGTTGTGGTCAGTAAACAGGGTAAAGGGTTGTCCATACAAATATGGCTGTAACTTTTTGAGTGCCCATACTACAGCCAGGCATTCCTTCTCGATGGCGGCGTAGCTTACTTCCCGGGGTAGCAACTTGCGACTCAGGTAAGCCACCGGGTGGTCGCCGCCGTCAGGTCCAACTTGGTTCAATACGGCTCCCAATCCAAACATAGAAGCGTCTGTGTGGACAAGGAAACGTTTAGTTCGATCAGGAGCAGCAAACACAGGGGCCTGGATCAGAGCCGTTTTCAATTGCTGGAATGCCTGTTCACACTCTGGGGCCCAGACTACCTGCCTAGGAAGGTTCTTACGGGTCAAATCAGTAAGGGGCTTGGCTAGAGCACTATAGTTGGGCCCAAATTTGCGATAGTACCCTGCTGTCCCCAGGAACGCTAGGACCTGGGTCTTGGTCCAGGGGGTGGGCCACTGTGCTACTGCCTCTATCTTGGCTGGTTCGGGTTTCTGCTGCCCGCTACCTACCTGATGGCAAAGGTATTGTACCTCTGCCATCCCTAGGTGGCACTTGCTTGGTTTGAGAGTCAACCCTGCTGCCCTAATGCGGTCTAACACTAGTCCTACGTGGTTCAGGTGTTCCTCCCAGTGGTCACTATAAATGGCAATATTGTCCAGGTATGCACAAGCATACTCTTGGAGCCCATCCAATAGCCGGTTTACCATCTGCTGAAACGTGGCCGGAGCGGTTTTCATCCCGAATGGCATGACCCGAAACTGGTACAGGCCAAACGGGGTGACAAACGCCGACTTCGGTTTGGCTTACGCGGCTAGGGGAATTTGCCAGTATCCCTTACACAAATCTATGGTGCTGAGGTATCGCCCTCGGGCCAATCTATCTAGGAGCTCATCTATCCGGGGCATGGGGTAGGCATCAGACACGGTTCGGGCATTTAGCCTCCTATAATCTACACAGAACCGGGTCGTTCCGTCCTTCTTGGGTACTAGCACTACCGGGGAGGCCCAGGGACTATCAGAGTGCTCAATAACTCCTAAATGTAGCATCTCCTGAATCTCTTTCCGCATCGACTCCTTTACGGATTAGGGATGCGGTAGGGGTAATTGTCCGGGGGTGTCTACCCAGTCAGTGGCCAGAGGGGTGTACCCAGGCAGGTTGGAGAAGGTGGCCTCCTTTGCTTGTAGCAACTCGTGTGCCTGTGTACGCTCCTGTGGGCTTAGCCGCTCTCCTAACTGTACCCCTCCTAAACTCTCTGGGCCTCATTAAATTATTGGCCGTAAATCGGCCGCAAAGCTGTGATTCCTTGCGGGGCTCCCGTTACCTTGCAATTCAATTATACGGCGCCGCAAGGATATCCCCTTACGGCAGGCCGTATATCTTGCAACCGGCCGTAAGCTCAGTAATCTTTAAAAGCAAAAATAAATTCAAGACGGCACTGTAAAGCTCTGTAAATGCTAGGGATCATAATGGGGGACATGAGGATTAATGGCAACCCCCTCTCAAGCTTGCACATCCGCCCAAATCAGAGATTACATTAACTGTTTATTTTCCGGCCGCAGCGTGGGCGGGTCTGAGGTGCTCAAAGCATGGATATTTGATATAAATTCAAATAAAATGTATTTACAAATTTGAGTGTAGGGGAATGTTGTGCTATGAATGCTAACACCTACAATCACTTTATAGTCTCCTCAGAGTGCAGGATGGCTTTATTATGGCTTTATAATGTGCTTAATTGTGTGCCTGCGGGACCATTTTGCTGCAAGTAAGCTGCGGATGGGTTTTAGCCTTGCAGAGAGGGTTCCCGGAGCAATTGAATAGCAACCAGGATTTTCTTGCGGACGAAACTCTTGCGGCCGTTTAAGATCAAAGGTTTTTCTCCGGCGCGTGCGGCCGCAAGGGATGACAAGGCGCCGGCCGCAAGCCTGCCGGAATCCACGTCCGGAAGGGAATAGAATAGGCAAATAGCTTGCGGCCGGTCCTTGCGGCCCCGCATCTCCTACGGCCCATAATAGAATGAGGCCCTCTGTCTGGTCCCCCTCGTCTAAGAGGTCAGGTAGGGGAAGGTTCTCAACATCTTCAGAGGATGGGGCGCAGATAGCTGCCACATCCTCTGTGCGCTCATGATAGGGTTTTAGCATATTTACATGGAGCATGCGGTTTTTCCCTACTCCTGAGCACGGGCCAATCACATAAGTGGTATCACATTGTTGTGCTACCACCTTGTATGGGCCCTGCCAGGCGGCCTGCAACTTGTTAGTGCGGACAGATTTTAACATTAAAACTTTCTGTCCCACTTGAAAGCTGCGGTCCGTGGCTCCCCTACCACCGGCGCTGGCGTTGTTGAGCTCTTCCTGTCCCTTGCAGACTTCCATTTCTAAACAAAGATGATGGAAAGCCAAGATTAACCCTTGGGCCTCGTATAGTCCAGTTAACCCTTCCCTGACCAGGTATAATGTCCCTGGGCAAGGATGCAATGTCCTTGGTATAATAACAGTGATGGGTTTCTGTTACAGTATATACTATACAGATAGTATATACTATACTATATGGTATATATGGTATATACTATACAGATGTAGGGACAGAAAATCTCCACGTCAATATGTGTAATGTACAGAAACCTTAAAGAGACATTGTAGCTCCATGTTTACATCACACTCTTGAAGTATTTGACTTTAGCAATGTACGAACTATAGCCTTTAATTCATATTATCATATGCCATTATTATTCCCTGGGCCAGCCATTGACTTAGCTGTGTATCTGCTTTTTCAGTAAGAGAGTTTATAGACTTATATTTCCATTAATCTTACTGTGGAAGACTTACACTAAGGATTACTCCGTTTTTCTTTTCAAGAAGGTTCCTTCTAAGTTTTTTCAAAGTAGTTAAACAGAAAAAACGGTGGCCCCCCACAACAGTCATACACCTGTAAAATGTAAAGTCTACTTTTTGTTTTACTTTCTAAATATTTTGCACATTATCAAGTGTAGATCATAACAATAGCATATTATAAACATGAGCTTTCAGAAGTTGTAGGTTCTAATGTTCTTTAAAACTTAGAGCCCCAGAAGTGACAGTGACATCTTTGATTGAATATTATATTAGGGAATCAGATGTAGGGAATCAGATGGAAAATGTAAGACTTCTAATTCAGGTGTCTCCATGACAGATCAACAGATGAGATACACCTTTCCCTTCAGATTCAGTAACATGACAAATAAAACTCCCCCCCCCCCCAGACTTACAAGAAGTATAACCCAAATGGAACTGAATTCAGTGTCCTGGAATATTCCCTGTATTCTCTAACATTCACATTACTCTTTGGAAGAAATAGACTTGGGCTGCACAGCCTTGAATTAATTTCCTATCATATGCAATTATTCTTAACTGGGGGCAGTCAGTGTCTTGTTTGTGCAGCTGCTTTCTCAGCCGAGAGAGACTTTGTAAACTTAGATTTCCATTAGTCCTGCTGTAAGCACTTAAGACTAAGGATTGACACATTCTTGCCAGTTGAAGAAACAGGTAAACAGAAACAAACATGGTGTTTTTTTCACTACAGTTTTCTACAACTGTATATAATATTTAAAGTATATAAAGTAGTTTTACTTTATAAAACAAACATTTTGTCTGTCTAGTCATACACACACCTGTCTCATCCATAAAATAACATATGTAAGGTTGTAAAACGACATTGTTCTTTAACTCTGTTTCCCTTCTCTACAGATCTGCAACCCAATACTCCCAACCCAAGAAATATAAGCCAAATGGAACATAATTTAGGTTCCCGAATTATTCTCTGCATTCTTTGACTTTGAATGAAGCCTTGAAATGATAAGATTTGGGAACATTAGATTAGAGTTCGTCCAGTAGAATATCTCATCTTCTCATCTATTCAAATAGACAACTATTAGTGGCTTGATCTTAGCTTCATATGAAGAAATTGGTGACACAGTGTGTTAATATACAATCACCGAAAGACTAGAGATTTTGCATTATGTCAGTGTAGTGCACCTGCCCAAGTAAAAAACAAAGAGGGGAACACAGCCTAACTTGCTATGTGGAGAGAAATCCAAAACAGTATTAAATATTGGAAGACCCTACTGGGACACCTGAACTATTCTCTGTATCACACACTTTGTCTTGTTATAAGTCATATATTTATGATGCTCTTTGAAATGTTTATGTTCAGCAAAACAAGCCAAGTTTTAGCACTGATGTGGTCTTTCTTTCCTTCGAAATATAACTCAGGCGTCTTGAACGCCATTAAGCATTTGTAATTATACTTTGACTGGATACTGTGTTCTACTCTGCTCTCTGTTGGTCAAGAGAATCAAAAACCTAAACAATAGTTTCAAAACTGTTTAAAAATCCAATGCGCACCACCACGTGCGGCACTAATCATATAGCCCTGCACAGTACCTGGTATATAAAGATATAGCAAGATCCATATAGTCCTCCACATTAGAGATGTATAAATAGACATCAACACACAGGTATATAAACATATAGTAAAATCCATTAAACCCTGCACATTACAGGCATATAAAATAATAGCAAGCTCCATATACAGTATATATCTGCATATTACTGATATATAAAGATAAAGTAAGCTCCATACATAATCCTGCATGTCATGGCTGTTTTGGGGACTCTCCTGAACCCCCACAAGCAACACTCCTATTTTGGACTCTTGCACATTGGGTTACTAATATCCAAGGTTATTAAAATGGGAATGAGACTTGTTTAAGCAAATCTCGCGAGAATACGCGATCGCGGGAACGCGATGACGTCACAACGTGAACGTGAACGCGGTGACGTCATCGCGTCACGCAAATCGCGGGATTCCTTTAAAAACCTGCGTTTCATAAGCATCACATATCCCCTGATGAATCCGTAATAATAACAACGGGGAAACGTACGTTGGGACCTTAGCAGCAGGCTAGAGGGAACAGTCTATCCCCATTGGTATGTACAAATGCTGATGTCTGCACCATTACAAGGTAATGAGATACATTTCTTGTTTTCTGTTCTGTAGTAAATTTTGGTGCAGTAAATTAATTGTGAAACCCACCTTACCTATAACTGAAAGGGAGGGTCTCTCTTGATTACAGCATTGTGCTGTGTTATCAGGATCATTATACTATTTTTTGATAGTGGATATTATCTATGTTGTCTCAAATTTTGAACTTACTTCAGCTTATGGGATGGTGAGTGCTGTGTCGCTCTTTTCTCCCATGGGAAACATAGAGATCCACTTGTTTTAGTAACTGGAGCAACTGTTGGCCGCCATCTGTCCTCTCAAATAGACAGGTGCTGACCTTATAACTAAATTACAATATGTAAGTACTCATATTATTACTTTGGGGTTTACTCATTAGACTGTACCCCCTTCCCCCTTTTCATTAGCCTGCTGTTTGATATACTTCAGTATATCTTTTATTACACTCATTGTATATATATCTTATTCACATTTTTTTCTCTAATAAAGTTTATTTTGTTTTTTTCTGGTAACTAGTTGCTACATATTTCAAAATAGAGTCTTAGGTGTTTTTTTAGTACACTGGACATAGACTCATAGGATCCAGAGTTACTGGGAACACACATTTGATAAGATAGTTATAGTAACTCGTACTAAATATATATTATACTAGTGAATTGCCCGTCAAAAAATGACGGCAATAAAATTGTAAACCAGGCAATGCTGTTTGCCACACATTGTGAGGCTTTTGCTTCTCTGAGCACCTTCGGCACTCATCGCGAGCCCCGCAATGAGCACATTCGGCTGACTGCTGTTTGTTTTATTTTCAAAGTCCAGTGTGCCTAGCGTTGTTAGTGTTACTATCTTTGCCGTTGTGTATTTTCTAAGTCTCGTGTGACTGACTTTGCTCAGCCTCGAATTCATCCAGTTTCAGATTGTTTAACGTTTTTCGTCCCGCCATTTTTTTTCTCGCTTAGCCGATTTTCGAGTGACGAAACACGGCAAATATGACTGAAAAATCGCTTGCAACCTCACTCCCAGGCTTTCTGGCTCTCCCGTGTGCTGTGCGTGAGTGTGTTTTCATTAATTTTTTATTATTTTTTTTGTTTTTCGTCTTTTTTGATTTTTGCCAGACCTTGTCGCGGTTTCAATTCAAAAGGATGCTGAAGAAGTCCTTACGGCAGTTAGGCCTGGACCCGGCGGACTTTGGCACACACTCGTTTCGGATCTGGGCCGCTACAGAGGCAGCAAGACTAGGTCTTCCTGAGAGCATGGTTAAAAAGATTGGGAGATGGGAGTCGCAACGTTTTAGCTCCTATATACAGCCAGAAAGGGTAATCTAATTGGATTTTGTTTTGTGTGTTGCAGAAACAAAACAGCTGTGGATAGTCGGCCATTCCTACATGTATTGGGCTCACCGGTTAGCCGCAGTCACTGGAGACAATGTCCAAATGGGCTTCCTGGAGATGAGCATGCAAGTACGATGGCTTGGGTTCCTCGGCTTGAGATGAGCACAGGTGAATGGCCCATTGGAGAGAAACGCTCATCATCACGGTAGCCCACACATTTTGATTATACATGCCGGGGGCAATGATTTGGGAGTGATACCTACAGTATGAGGAAAATGTTGAAAGATATGAAGAGGGATGTGAAGTTTTGGCTAGAACAGTTTCCAGGCTTGTTCATAGGAGATCATGACGGAATGCAAAGGATACAGTTTCAGTGGATAGAGCAAGGCAAAAGATAAACAAGCAGATGGCTAGTTTTGTAAAGTACTTGGGTTTTATTACCATTAGGCACCAAAAATTCGAAGGCGCAGACGCCGATGAATTATTTCGCCCCGATAAGGTCCATCTAACAGAGATAGGATTAGAACTGTGTACTCTGGAGCTTAAGGATGGGGCTAGGCGTGCCTTAGCTTAATTGAGAGAGCAAGAGGGGGGATCACACCCTCAGGAGGCATCCATCGCCTGCTCTGTGGCGGGAGGTGAGTCCGGGCTTAAGTGGGTGTTGCCCTGCCTCATGGGCATGCTTAGTTAAGTATTGGGAGGCTCTCGGCGCGGGCCCAGGGCGTGTGGTAACTGAAAGGGCCGGGCTCCTCCTCCGGGATGTTTAATTAAGCTGAGCTGTAACAGTGTTAATTTTGTTAATTGGTATTTGGAATATGGTTGCTTTAATAAAGCTGTGGCTTGTAATTTTCCCAAGAAACACTTGGTCAGTGTGCTTATTTAACTAAACGCCTAATGGATCTTGCTGGGGTCATGTACTGTATATGTTGTATGCCTTGCATTTTTCTGCCAAACATGGTAGCACCATATAAAAATACAGAATATATTGAATAATTCCACCAGTGAGGAGATAGGACTATGAGGTAAGTATAGACTTCAGTTTATTTATTTTAAGGAGGCCAGACCTCCCTATAACAGACAGGGGAGCACTTTGTTTTAAAGCAGCCCTACATACAATATGCGTTTTTTTTGTTTTAGAACCATTGCCATTAAAGGGGAGGTGTATTTTGTGTTTTTTGAATGTCTGAGTATTGATATAATCTTGTGTAATTATGTGAGAAGTGTTGTCTTCATGAGTATCAGAGTTGTGTTGCAAGCTTCCCCAGGAAACAAAGCACCAACCAAGGACAGTTACGCACAGTCTCTTGTGCACCTGTATATGTATATAAAAGCATCATATGTTATATACTATATGGTATATGTAACGGAGCTGTGACATCAGAGGTCAATATCTCTGCTAATAAATAACAAAGATAGCCAAGTATAGCGCAGCCCGGTTCCACAAGTCCCTCTTTCCACAATGGACGATACACACCGTGGATTTTCAGAACAGGCATCCTTTTTAATTCTTTTACACACATATATATACAGTCAGAACGGAGGGTGAGAGTCTCCACAAGGACAATGGAATACTCCCACCTTTGGCCATACAAAGACTTAATTAGCAACTGGATTATAATATTAACACATCATCACTGGAGCCGACTGGTTCCCTACACAATGGAGCTTTTACAAACAAAGCAGATTGATAATTGGGTTCGCTCTTCCTGTCCCTTGCAGACTTCCATTTCTAAACAAAGATGATGGAAAGCCAAGATTAACCCTTGGGCCTCGTATAGTCCAGTTAACCCTTCCCTGGCCTGGTATAATGTCCCTGGGCAAGGATGCAATGTCCTTGGTATAATAACAGTGATGGGTTTCTGTTACACTGCTCCCCCATGACCATAAGCCGGCATACAAGGGCTGGTCCCAACGGATCGGCCTGGGGAGGTCCGGAGAAAACTTTTTGTTGGTAACTTTTCTAGTTCCGTTTGCCTAGACAACCCATCAGCATTAATGTTGTGCTTGCCCGGGCGATACTGGATTGTGCAGTCTAAGGGTTGCAGCGCTAGACTCCAGCGCAAGAGTCGGGCATTATCTCCAGACACCCGGTTGAGCCACACCAACGGGTTGTGGTCAGTAAACAGGGTAAAGGGTTGTCCATACAAATATGGCTGTAACTTTTTGAGTGCCCATACTACAGCCAGGCATTCCTTCTCGATGGCGGCGTAGCTTACTTCCCGGGGTAGCAACTTGCGACTCAGGTAAGCCACCGGGTGGTCGCCGCCGTCAGGTCCAACTTGGTTCAATACGGCTCCCAATCCAAACATAGAAGCGTCTGTGTGGACAAGGAAACGTTTAGTTCGATCAGGAGCAGCAAACACAGGGGCCTGGATCAGAGCCGTTTTCAATTGCTGGAATGCCTGTTCACACTCTGGGGCCCAGACTACCTGCCTAGGAAGGTTCTTACGGGTCAAATCAGTAAGGGGCTTGGCTAGAGCACTATAGTTGGGCCCAAATTTGCGATAGTACCCTGCTGTCCCCAGGAACGCTAGGACCTGGGTCTTGGTCCAGGGGGTGGGCCACTGTGCTACTGCCTCTATCTTGGCTGGTTCGGGTTTCTGCTGCCCGCTACCTACCTGATGGCAAAGGTATTGTACCTCTGCCATCCCTAGGTGGCACTTGCTTGGTTTGAGAGTCAACCCTGCTGCCCTAATGCGGTCTAACACTAGTCCTACGTGGTTCAGGTGTTCCTCCCAGTGGTCACTATAAATGGCAATATTGTCCAGGTATGCACAAGCATACTCTTGGAGCCCATCCAATAGCCGGTTTACCATCTGCTGAAACGTGGCCGGAGCGGTTTTCATCCCGAATGGCATGACCCGAAACTGGTACAGGCCAAACGGGGTGACAAACGCCGACTTCGGTTTGGCTTACGCGGCTAGGGGAATTTGCCAGTATCCCTTACACAAATCTATGGTGCTGAGGTATCGCCCTCGGGCCAATCTATCTAGGAGCTCATCTATCCGGGGCATGGGGTAGGCATCAGACACGGTTCGGGCATTTAGCCTCCTATAATCTACACAGAACCGGGTCGTTCCGTCCTTCTTGGGTACTAGCACTACCGGGGAGGCCCAGGGACTATCAGAGTGCTCAATAACTCCTAAATGTAGCATCTCCTGAATCTCTTTCCGCATCGACTCCTTTACGGATTAGGGATGCGGTAGGGGTAATTGTCCGGGGGTGTCTACCCAGTCAGTGGCCAGAGGGGTGTACCCAGGCAGGTTGGAGAAGGTGGCCTCCTTTGCTTGTAGCAACTCGTGTGCCTGTGTACGCTCCTGTGGGCTTAGCCGCTCTCCTAACTGTACCCCTCCTAAACTCTCTGGGCCTCATTAAATTATTGGCCGTAAATCGGCCGCAAAGCTGTGATTCCTTGCGGGGCTCCCGTTACCTTGCAATTCAATTATACGGCGCCGCAAGGATATCCCCTTACGGCAGGCCGTATATCTTGCAACCGGCCGTAAGCTCAGTAATCTTTAAAAGCAAAAATAAATTCAAGACGGCACTGTAAAGCTCTGTAAATGCTAGGGATCATAATGGGGGACATGAGGATTAATGGCAACCCCCTCTCAAGCTTGCACATCCGCCCAAATCAGAGATTACATTAACTGTTTATTTTCCGGCCGCAGCGTGGGCGGGTCTGAGGTGCTCAAAGCATGGATATTTGATATAAATTCAAATAAAATGTATTTACAAATTTGAGTGTAGGGGAATGTTGTGCTATGAATGCTAACACCTACAATCACTTTATAGTCTCCTCAGAGTGCAGGATGGCTTTATTATGGCTTTATAATGTGCTTAATTGTGTGCCTGCGGGACCATTTTGCTGCAAGTAAGCTGCGGATGGGTTTTAGCCTTGCAGAGAGGGTTCCCGGAGCAATTGAATAGCAACCAGGATTTTCTTGCGGACGAAACTCTTGCGGCCGTTTAAGATCAAAGGTTTTTCTCCGGCGCGTGCGGCCGCAAGGGATGACAAGGCGCCGGCCGCAAGCCTGCCGGAATCCACGTCCGGAAGGGAATAGAATAGGCAAATAGCTTGCGGCCGGTCCTTGCGGCCCCGCATCTCCTACGGCCCATAATAGAATGAGGCCCTCTGTCTGGTCCCCCTCGTCTAAGAGGTCAGGTAGGGGAAGGTTCTCAACATCTTCAGAGGATGGGGCGCAGATAGCTGCCACATCCTCTGTGCGCTCATGATAGGGTTTTAGCATATTTACATGGAGCATGCGGTTTTTCCCTACTCCTGAGCACGGGCCAATCACATAAGTGGTATCACATTGTTGTGCTACCACCTTGTATGGGCCCTGCCAGGCGGCCTGCAACTTGTTAGTGCGGACAGATTTTAACATTAAAACTTTCTGTCCCACTTGAAAGCTGCGGTCCGTGGCTCCCCTACCACCGGCGCTGGCGTTGTTGAGCTCTTCCTGTCCCTTGCAGACTTCCATTTCTAAACAAAGATGATGGAAAGCCAAGATTAACCCTTGGGCCTCGTATAGTCCAGTTAACCCTTCCCTGACCAGGTATAATGTCCCTGGGCAAGGATGCAATGTCCTTGGTATAATAACAGTGATGGGTTTCTGTTACAGTATATACTATACAGATAGTATATACTATACTATATGGTATATATGGTATATACTATACAGATGTAGGGACAGAAAATCTCCACCTCAATATGTGTAATGTACAGAAACCTTAAAGAGACATTGTAGCTCCATGTTTACATCACACTCTTGAAGTATTTGACTTTAGCAATGTACGAACTATAGCCTTTAATTCATATTATCATATGCCATTATTATTCCCTGGGCCAGCCATTGACTTAGCTGTGTATCTGCTTTTTCAGTAAGAGAGTTTATAGACTTATATTTCCATTAATCTTACTGTGGAAGACTTACACTAAGGATTACTCCGTTTTTCTTTTCAAGAAGGTTCCTTCTAAGTTTTTTCAAAGTAGTTAAACAGAAAAAACGGTGGCCCCCCACAACAGTCATACACCTGTAAAATGTAAAGTCTACTTTTTGTTTTACTTTCTAAATATTTTGCACATTATCAAGTGTAGATCATAACAATAGCATATTATAAACATGAGCTTTCAGAAGTTGTAGGTTCTAATGTTCTTTAAAACTTAGAGCCCCAGAAGTGACAGTGACATCTTTGATTGAATATTATATTAGGGAATCAGATGTAGGGAATCAGATGGAAAATGTAAGACTTCTAATTCAGGTGTCTCCATGACAGATCAACAGATGAGATACACCTTTCCCTTCAGATTCAGTAACATGACAAATAAAACTCCCCCCCCCCCCAGACTTACAAGAAGTATAACCCAAATGGAACTGAATTCAGTGTCCTGGAATATTCCCTGTATTCTCTAACATTCACATTACTCTTTGGAAGAAATAGACTTGGGCTGCACAGCCTTGAATTAATTTCCTATCATATGCAATTATTCTTAACTGGGGGCAGTCAGTGTCTTGTTTGTGCAGCTGCTTTCTCAGCCGAGAGAGACTTTGTAAACTTAGATTTCCATTAGTCCTGCTGTAAGCACTTAAGACTAAGGATTGACACATTCTTGCCAGTTGAAGAAACAGGTAAACAGAAACAAACATGGTGTTTTTTTCACTACAGTTTTCTACAACTGTATATAATATTTAAAGTATATAAAGTAGTTTTACTTTATAAAACAAACATTTTGTCTGTCTAGTCATACACACACCTGTCTCATCCATAAAATAACATATGTAAGGTTGTAAAACGACATTGTTCTTTAACTCTGTTTCCCTTCTCTACAGATCTGCAACCCAATACTCCCAACCCAAGAAATATAAGCCAAATGGAACATAATTTAGGTTCCCGAATTATTCTCTGCATTCTTTGACTTTGAATGAAGCCTTGAAATGATAAGATTTGGGAACATTAGATTAGAGTTCGTCCAGTAGAATATCTCATCTTCTCATCTATTCAAATAGACAACTATTAGTGGCTTGATCTTAGCTTCATATGAAGAAATTGGTGACACAGTGTGTTAATATACAATCACCGAAAGACTAGAGATTTTGCATTATGTCAGTGTAGTGCACCTGCCCAAGTAAAAAACAAAGAGAGGAACACAGCCTAACTTGCTATGTGGAGAGAAATCCAAAACAGTATTAAATATTGGAAGACCCTACTGGGACACCTGAACTATTCTCTGTATCACACACTTTGTCTTGTTATAAGTCATATATTTATGATGCTCTTTGAAATGTTTA
Organism: Discoglossus pictus; assembly: GCA_027410445.1. Lineage (NCBI taxonomy): Eukaryota > Metazoa > Chordata > Amphibia > Anura > Alytidae > Discoglossus > Discoglossus pictus. Next base: position 77,537,357 of record CM050164.1, on the reverse strand, counting down.
TGTTCAGCAAAACAAGCCAAGTTTTAGCACTGATGTGGTCTTTCTTTCCTTCGAAATATAACTCAGGCGTCTTGAACGCCATTAAGCATTTGTAATTATACTTTGACTGGATACTGTGTTCTACTCTGCTCTCTGTTGGTCAAGAGAATCAAAAACCTAAACAAGAGTTTCAAAACTGTTTAAAAATCCAATGCGCACTACCACGTGCGGCACTAATCATATAGCCCTGCACAGTACCTGGTATATAAAGATATAGCAAGATCCATATAGTCCTCCACATTAGAGATGTATAAATAGACATCAACACACAGGTATATAAACATATAGTAAAATCCATTAAACCCTGCACATTACAGGCATATAAAATAATAGCAAGCTCCATATACAGTATATATCTGCATATTACTGATATATAAAGATAAAGTAAGCTCCATACATAATCCTGCATGTCATGGCTGTTTTGGGGACTCTCCTGAACCCCCACAAGCAACACTCCTATTTTGGACTCTTGCACATTGGGTTACTAATATCCAAGGTTATTAAAATGGGAATGAGACTTGTTTAAGCAAATCTCGCGAGAATACGCGATCGCGGGAACGCGATGACGTCACAACGTGAACGTGAACGCGGTGACGTCATCGCGTCACGCAAATCGCGGGATTCCTTTAAAAACCTGCGTTTCATAAGCATCACATATCCCCTGATGAATCCGTAATAATAACAACGGGGAAACGTACGTTTGGACCTTAGCAGCAGGCTAGAGGGAACAGTCTATCCCCATTGGTATGTACAAATGCTGATGTCTGCACCATTACAAGGTAATGAGATACATTTCTTGTTTTCTGTTCTGTAGTAAATTTTGGTGCAGTAAATTAATTGTGAAACCCACCTTACCTATAACTGAAAGGGAGGGTCTCTCTTGATTACAGCATTGTGCTGTGTTATCAGGATCATTATACTATTTTTTGATAGTGGATATTATCTATGTTGTCTCAAATTTTTGAACTTACTTCAGCTTATGGGATGGTGAGTGCTGTGTCGCTCTTTTCTCCCATGGGAAACATAGAGATCCACTTGTTTTAGTAACTGGAGCAACTGTTGGCCGCCATCTGTCCTCTCAAATAGACAGGTGCTGACCTTATAACTAAATTACAATATGTAAGTACTCATATTATTACTTTGGGGTTTACTCATTAGACTGTACCCCCTTCCCCCTTTTCATTAGCCTGCTGTTTGATATACTTCAGTATATCTTTTATTACACTCATTGTATATATATCTTATTCACATTTTTTCTCTAATAAAGTTTATTTTGTTTTTTTCTGGTAACTAGTTGCTACATATTTCAAAATAGAGTCTTAGGTGTTTTTTTAGTACACTGGACATAGACTCATAGGATCCAGAGTTACTGGGAACACACATTTGATAAGATAGTTATAGTAACTCGTACTAAATATATATTATACTAGTGAATTGCCCGTCAAAAAATGACGGCAATAAAATTGTAAACCAGGCAATGCTGTTTGCCACACATTGTGAGGCTTTTGCTTCTCTGAGCACCTTCGGCACTCATCGCGAGCCCCGCAATGAGCACATTCGGCTGACTGCTGTTTGTTTTATTTTCAAAGTCCAGTGTGCCTAGCGTTGTTAGTGTTACTATCTTTGCCGTTGTGTATTTTCTAAGTCTCGTGTGACTGACTTTGCTCAGCCTCGAATTCATCCAGTTTCAGATTGTTTAACGTTTTTCGTCCCGCCATTTTTTTTCTCGCTTAGCCGATTTTCGAGTGACGAAACACGGCAAATATGACTGAAAAATCGCTTGCAACCTCACTCCCAGGCTTTCTGGCTCTCCCGTGTGCTGTGCGTGAGTGTGTTTTCATTAATTTTTTATTATTTTTTTTGTTTTTCGTCTTTTTTGATTTTTGCGGTTCGGCTGTTAACTTATTTTTCCGAGGTCAGGTTTTTTTGCCCCTGAGATTCCGAGCTCAGATTTTTTTTTCTAAGTCCCGCGTTCCTCAACTGCTTGCAGCCTAAGTAAATTCTGCGTTCCTCAACTGCTTGCAGTGTCTTTGACGTGTATTTTCTAAGTCACGCGTGCCTGGTGTTGGTAGTGGAAGTGTTACTGTCTTTGCCGTTGTGTATTTTCTAAGTTCTGTTTGCCTGGCTTTGCTCAGCCTCGTTTTCATCCAGTTTCAGATTTTTTTACATTTTTCGTCCGACATTTTTTTCTCTCGCTTAGCCGATTTACTAGTGTCGAAACACGGCAAATAAGGCTCAAAATCGCTTGCATCCTCACTCCCTGGGTTCCTGGCCCTCCCCCTCTCCTGTGTGTGAGTGTCTTTTAATGTATTTTTTTATTACTTTTCTTGTTTTTCGTATTCTTCGATTTCCACGGTTCGGCCGTTCACTTCTTATTTTTCCGAGGTCGGTTTTTTTGCACCCGAGATTCCGAGGTCAGTTTTTTTTTCTAAGTCTTGAGTTCCTCAACTGCTTTCAGCCTAAGAAAGTCCTGCGCTCCTCAACTGCTTGCAGCCTAATTCCTGCGTGCCTCAACTGCTCGCCTCGCAGGAGTGCCTTCGGCGCTCATTTAAGCCTAAATCCTGCGTGGTTCAATGCCTCAACTGCTCGCCTTGCAACTTAAGAATGTATTTGTACGTAAATTGTATCCCTGATGAATAATATTAATAGTAATAACAATATTATAATGGCTCAAATGTGGTAATAATTATACAGTGTAATACTATAGTAATAATAACAATACCCTCTGTAATAATACTGTAAGTTACAGAAACTATTGTGCTTTTAATTCAAACAGACAGAACATAAAAACAAACTCATACAAAAAGCACTGGGAGCCCATTCTTAAATACGGGAACCTCCTGTATATGCATTTTAAATGCAGGCCATAATGCCATGTGAGTTTGTTTTCCATATTTAATTATTGCTGTAGAATAGTTCTCTTAATTATATTTTTAAGTTTTTTTTTTTTTAAATTTGAAGGAAACTTCATCAGCCCCATTAAATTCGGCTGCGGGCTTGAAAGCTGCGTTATAGAGCTTTACATTAGATTGAACTATGCTGCGAGTTACAGGCCGTAGACGCAAACCTGTAAACCATTCTTGCGCACGTTGGATGTGCGCCATGAACATGATCAATTAGTCAAACCCGTAGTTACAGGTTTAGACGGAGCAAATGGCAAATGAGATCGTCATCATTACATTACTGAAAAATGGAGGCTAGATATCAAAGCCTTATGGGTTTCAATTACGAGTTTTGATCGGACCCGCATTCTATAAATAATGCACTTAATCAGAAAATATTATATTATAGTCCATGCGAGTTCCATTATATGTATTAACACAGTGATTGCCTGGATCGATATAACATGGAAATTAAACAGAAATAAAAGTATTTTATTTTGCAGATTTGCGAGCTTGAGAATGTTGTGCTATTAATATTAATACTAAAAATATGAACATCCCATAACGAAATACATTTTTGAGATCAATACATTTTACAACTTTATATCTACAGGAGTCATTTATGTAGCTACGTGTTTATGTAATAAGGTATACGTCGGCAAAACAAGAAGACAGCTACGCCGTACAATTGATGAGCATATATCTATGACATCGATAATTTCTATGATAAGCCAATTGCACGTCATATTAAATATTATCACAATAACAAGTGTGTGGTGAGGTAGGGTGTGGTGAAGAATGAGGTTCTCAAATTTTTGTGTGCTAGATAATGTAGATCCAGGTCCAAGAAAAGGAGACCTTAAAAGAAAGCTTTTGCAATATGAGGCAACTGAAGGCCCAAGTCCCTAATGGGCTCAATGAAGGTTTTTCCTTTACACCATTCATTTGAGAAATAAATAAGGATATGGCAGTTTAATTCCACTGGAGTCCACTGATAAAGTGTTAGATATGATGACTAAGATTAAGATCATCTACTCTGTTAATCGAGATATAGTTATACTTTATAAAATGGGGTGCCCATTGAGGTATCTATATATTATAGAACAAGTAATGTGGAGTCCTATATTCATCCACTTTCAATCACACCAAAACACATCTCAGATGATTTATCTATGTATTTGGATAACTTCCCTTAGAACTGACCACTTTGTTAAAAACAATTACACTTTTACACCATATCACAGTCATGATAATTTCATAAAGTCCTCTGTTTGATGTAGTTTATTTTACACACTGCATATTCACTATATAATTAGTTTTTAATACAATACACTGCATTTGCACTATATAAATATGTTTTTTATATGTTATATACATTTAATTATATTTATATATACTTATAATAATTTTACACTGTCTGTTACCCACCTATTTGACATGCTTTTTGTCATATAGGTAGGATGAGACAAAGAATAGACACAATTGGTTATATTGAGTCACAGAGTTTTATGAATATAGGTTCACTTAATATTTGCATCATAATCTGACTAAAGTAATTGGATATACTTACCAGCTTTTAAAATATGGCTGCATGTATTCATGAATATGTATGATGGGGCTCTTCAATAATATGTGGGAGTGTTATACCACAATAGCATCACAGGATGCGCTGTATGACGATGATATTATAGTAAGGGACAGTTCACTGTCGATATAAATATAACTATGGGATATAAAGGGTACTTGATGAAGGACAACACTATAGTTACACATATCTATTAGTTTACCATACCAATTATTTGTATATATTCATCAGTTTAAAATACGAATTAGAGATTTTTGTCAAATGAAATGATGCACTTCTTCAGTAGATAAAACCAACTGTGAACTATAATTGTTTATCTATACAATATAAGCTGGAATTACTATTTAAGTATAGGTTACCATGACAACGTATTAAGTATAAAAGACTGGCAACGACGTATATGCCCTCCCCCTTTAACAAAGACGTCACAGTACATCGAAACGCGTAAGGCATAGGCATTTACACCCACATGTGCAATATTACGCACAACATAGCCCACGCAAACAAGAAAGTGCTTATGGGCAGGGATAGAGATGAATAGCGTTTGGGCTAAGCAGCATGGTGAAAGAGACTGCGTTCTCGAGAAGGAAGTAAAGTTTTAGAGAGACAGTGTTTGCAAACATTAAAATCGGATACTATAAGATAGCTGTTATGAACAGAAGGGCCCACTGGACTGTTTGGGGTTAATCGGTTGTTAGTATAGTGTCAGTCTGATTTTAGACACACTAAACAAAGGTGGTGTCGAAGTCTGCTTGTACTAATCAAAGGTACATGGTGTGTGATTCTTAGATCCAAAAAAAAAGAGGTCTGATGGTGCCTGTCTCTTCAGAAATGATGCTGTCATCTGAAGTGTTTGCTGGTGTCGAGATCTGAACAAAAAGTTGCGACCCATAGAGAGAGAGACTTGGGGTGAGCATAGTTCCCCAAACCAGGCGGGCGTAAAAGCTGGTGGCAGCGGTGGGAAATCTCAAGCATTTTTACCAGCAGCCAGGATGGCTACTTACAAAGACAGAGAGGAAGAGAGCCAGGTGACAGAGGCAAAGGATTGCAGAGGAATGGTCCTTCTAAAGCAATGGATGGCGGTTCTAGGATTGTTGCAGGGCCATGAGTTGTCAGGCTGGCTGAAGAAACTGGTATGGAAAGAGATTGCCTTGGAGAAACAGTATCATGCCAGGATATGGCCTGTTGGTGCCCTTGGAGAGGATATCTATGTTCGATTGGAGCTAATAGATGGGCTCTGGGAGATCGTCTATGGTGACCCTGACATGGGGACTGCAAGGAGGCAAAATAACTTGTTTCTTAAAAGCTGTCAAGGTCTGGGACTAGAACCATGGTCCCCAAAGGCTAATTTTCTGGAACCCCTGATTCAGCAAGAGCTGCAGCTAGAGCTGCAGCTAGTATGTTGAATTGCTGGATGAGGCATCCATGGAGGGGTTTTGGCCATCCAGTTGGGAGGAACCCTGTCAGACGGACAGGGAGGAAGAGGACTGGTTACCAGAGGTCTGGGGAGAGGATATTATGGACTCTGACCAGGACTATACCAACATGGAGGTACAAATGGGCCAGGCCCAGTTAATTTTTGCTACAACTTGGACAGATGAGGATGGTACCATACATTATGGGAACATCTCAAAAGCAGTGGATTCTGAGTCTCAGACAGGAATAGCTGGCCAGATGGAGGGCCTGGGAGAGTTCTGGAAGGAACCAGAGATGGATTGTGAACCTAGCATGGGGTTCCCGTGGATAACTACAGTCCAGGAACTAGCCATGGATACTGGGGCGAACACAGAGAATAGCCTTGGGACTGTGTCAGACCAATGGGGCCAGCCATACCCAAATGGCTGGGGCACAATTGCTAATTACAAGGCAGTTGAGAAGACAGAGAATGTCTGTCAAACTGATGGCCCAAGGAGAAGTCTGGATGAGAGCTGTGAGGTCATGCAAGGGAACACAGTGACCAAAGATCCCAAGGGAGGTGGGTGCTGTGCCCAGGTCGTGGTTCCAGAGAGAGGGGAATGTGACAGGCTGATCCAGATGCAACCTAGAGATTTGGAGTCTTTAGACCAGACCACAAAATTGGGTGCCAGCTTCCAGATCCGTCCAGTACATTCCCCCTTGGAATTACTATTTTTCTGGGCGCCTCAGGGGAGTGTTTTACCCAGGCAGTGGGGCAGAAGAGTGCATCAGCCCTGGTTTTTAGGGGATGGGATGGAAATGGCACCCTTGGACTGTATTGATTACCCTGGCACAGAGGACTGTGGTCCAAGGAGATGGAGCAATGGAATCCCATACCCAGACCATTGCTCCAGGTGAGCAGGGGTACTGTGCCCAGACTGCGTTGCAGGGGAAAGTGGAGCCTCCAGTCCAGACCACCATCATGGATGCTGGGTTCAGGATCAGACCGGAATGTTCCTCCCTGGATTTAATAGTTTATGGGACTAACAAGGAAAATGTTTCCCCTCAGACATTGGGAACAGTAGGGCACTGGCCCTGGCTTTTGGGAGGGGGGTGAGCCATGACACCTTGGGAACTGTCACCTGGACTGGGTACCACCCTGAGACTGGGTGAACTAATAGGCCCAAGGACTGTTTTAGATGCAGCTGCCCAAGGAAATTGTATTCCCCAATGGATGGGGAGGATGGGGAGGGTTGGGGCATGTACCATGGCCCTGGGGAGGTGTATGGCAATTGAGCCATGGAGGCTTTGCCCAAAATTGTGTGCCCATTGGAATTGGAAGAAATGTGGACTGTGAGGCAATTACAACTCTATCACTCGCACCAGTGAGATCAGTGTGGCTAGAAATTTGTCCTGCAGGACGAATTCCTAGGTCCACACTAGGATGGGGGAAACTAGCTGTTATGAACAGAAGGGCCCACTGGACTGTTTGGGGTTAATAGGTTGTTATATGTGTGGTTGGAGGGTGCTGGCAACTTGCTTGGCAGTTGTATCATGGGTGTGGTGCATACATGTAGTTGTATCATGGATGTGGTGGGTGCATGTGGTGCTGTCATTGATTAACATTGGAATACTGTATCTGTGTTAGAAATAGGATAGTGGGCTATGCTAAATAATAAAGTTAATGCAGTCACTTATGTGACAAAGGGTTAAAGAATTTATATGGCCCTGCGATCGGCCACGTGTGACTGCTCTGGCTTTAGACTGGAAGGGGGAGGTATAGTTTTATAACCCTGTAAGTTGAGATCTGGCATGTGGGGGGAGTGAGCTCTCTGTGTATTTTTAGATATATCTCTGTAACAATAAAGAAGTGTCAGTCAGTCTGATTTTGGACACACTAAACAAAGGTGGTGTCGGAGTCTGCTTGTACAAATCAAAGGTACATGGTGTGTGATTCTTAGATCCTAAGAAAAGGGGTCTGATGGTGCTTGTTTCTTCAGAAATGATGCTGTCATCTGAAGTGTCTGCTGGTGTCGAGATCTGAACAAAAAGTTGCGACCCATAGAGAGAGAGACTTGGGGTGAGCGTAGTTCCCCAAACCAGGCGGGTGTAACAATAGAGATCTATGCCTGTAGTTTCTCTAGAATAACTCACTTAAGAGTATATGGTAAAGAGTGCTCATATTAAAGGATAGATTCCTGACCAATATTCACTACATGAAGGCAAGATTAGAGAATTTTAGAAGATTAAAAGGAATGTTAAAGTCTCTATTTGATATATGAGATAACAACTCGCTATTTTATCTGCCTTAATTTATGATAGTCTCAAAAGCTGCCCAAACTGTGAATTATTATCCCTTATAACTAGTCCATAGAGTTCTAAAATTGAAGTTTGTCATAGATTTGTAAATATATATGGTAACAGAGAAATAGAGTGTCACACAATTTAAATACCTATAGGACACAACAGCATTTGTTTAAGATACTGTGTATAACAGTTACCTTACTTGGACTACAATTATTTTGCTTTGAAATTAATAAGAGGCAATGAGAACCTCTAAATATTAGAAGGAAAGTGACCTAAATTATATTTTGTCAGAGGATATCCCTTTCCAGTGTTTTTATATTGTTTTTAAAAAAAAATGTACTCGTCGTTGTTTCTGTGAAATAATAAAATTTGTTGGCCAAACTGTAAATTTTCCCACCGGTGATATATTATGATTAAAAGAAAGTGACAAATCACTCAAGGGAAAACAGAAATTCCTAAAGTTCTAGCGTTCTATTAATATTAATACCTAACACCACTTTCCCTTTCATTGAAAATACCGTAGTTTGTGTGTATATATGCATTTACAGTGCTACAGATCTGACTTTAACCCCATTGTGGGTCCTCTCTAGTAACCATTGGCTTTTTGGCTCCATTTGCAGTTTACGAGTTTGAACACTAGTGGATTCGTAGCAATTTAATACCGATTTTACGTAACAGTTACAGGCTTGACAGATCAAAGGATGTGCGGCTGCAGAGTTCAAGTTTTGATGTCCCATAGGGTTTTTCCCCCTGTAACCCGCAGATTGTTAGCAGGTTGCTTTATGAGGCCAATTTAATAGCCGTAAGTCTTACAGGCTAAGTTACAGACTACGTTTTTACACTTTGTGTGAATTTAATATGGCTGCATGTGTCTTTACTAACACGAAGCAGCTCAAGTCTGCACACTTAAAGGTGAAAAGCTCTCTCTTCTCTGTCTGTATTTCTCTTCAAAAGAAAGATTAATAGTTTTGTATTAGTAAACTCATTCAGCACCTAAGGAAGGACAAATATAAAACAATTGTATTACTACAACAGAAATGTTATTAAAGGGACATTTTTACTTTGCTGAATCTAAAAGATGACATCTGGAATTGTCCACAACACATTGTAATTTTAGAATTACTGCATACACTGCTGTGAATGTATAATAGTTCTGTGGCTGGAGAGTTGTCTTTGGTATTCATTGAGTGGTAAGAGATACTGTGAGTCATCAGCTTCAGCCAATGAGAATGAGATGATAGACATCTGTAAAATCTGTGCATTTCTTAAACATGTTTTACTAATGTTTATTTTGTGCATAAATAAACTCCAAATTTTAGAATATTTTAAACATGCCTCTCAAAATACATGGTAGAAAACGTGTTAGCTGAGTCTAAAGTGATCATGTAAGAAACATGTCTGCCCTCTGAAAATGAAGCCAGGCTTAGTTTTTTATTGATTCTTACCTGAACTCGTGAGATTACAAAAGAACAACAATAATTAACTTTGACCCTCTTAAATAAAATTCTAAATATATTAACTAATTAAACAAATCTGTTGCATATTTTTAATATGAATGTATATGAATGAGGTAGCCGTGAATGTCCAGTAATCCAGTAATGATTAATCTATCAGAGTATTGCAGTATAAAGTGATACCTTTTTATTGCACAAACATATTCATAGTTTTTATGACAAGCTTTTGGGGGGGACCTCTCTTTGTCAAGTCAGAGAGTATTGCCTCTGAATGTGCAAATTTGAGGACAGCAGCAGGTCACTAGCAGTCAGTTTCCCTTCAAATTACAAAAAGAAGAACCATGCACCGCTGTAAATATAGCAATTTAAAAAAAGGAACTCTTAGTTATTTATAAGTGCACAACAACCATATCAAGACGACATGCCTCTTTATTTAATTATAATTATTTATTTGTTTGAAAGTTCTCCAAAATTCTTTACAAAGTTACAAAACAGATCAGATGATCATAGCACAATCAGGTAAATGAGGCCTGTTAGGAAAGGGTAGAGCACAAAGTATGAAGTGTTCTTCTACTGAGATATTGTGACAGACCAGAGGTTGGTTTGAGTCCCTGTGTGCCATTTAATAGCAGGGGAGAGATAATGGAGCAAAGGTGGGAGGTTAATCACAATGGATATGGTGGTACAGTTGGTGGCCATTTCTTTGTCAAACTTGCTATATTTTTACGGTGAGGTGAAGATACAAATCTATTACAGTATTATCATTATCGTTTATTTGTTACTCATCAACATATTTCATTATGCTATACCGGGGTTAAGTTCAAATCAATATAATACATTAACTCAACAGTGGCCAATAGACTAGAAAAGGTCAGTCTACATCCCAATCCCCCCCCAAAAAAAGAGTGATCCAATTATCGAACAATTGCACTCATTTCACATGCCAGCAAGGTAATGCTTAAGATCCTACAAGTTCGACTCGGGGTTCTGCAGAGAAAGAGGCACAAGAGATCAAACTGCCAATATCCGCTGGATAATATAGAAAACAAGAGAGTTTCATAAAAACATTTACCTCTGATTCATAGAATATTCTAAATCCTTTGACTGTGTGGATCGCAACAAAATGTGGTAAGTTCTTAAAGAGATGGGAATACCAGATAATGTCGACCAAGAAGCCATGGTCAGGACCGAACATGGGACTACAGAAGTAGTTCCGGATTGGAAAAGGTGTGCAACAAGGTTGTATATCGTCACATTATTTATTCAACTTAAAGTACATCCTGTGTAAGTCTGGACTGGATGAATCCAAAGCCGGAATCAATATTGCTGGAAGAAATATCAACAACCACGGATACACTAATGATACTACTGTGATGGCTGAAAGTGAGGAGGAACTAAAGGACCTATTGATGATGGTGAAATAAGAGAATGCAAAAGTTGGCCTGCTGCTCAAAGTTAAAAAAAATTAAGATCATGGCAAATGGTAATCTCAGTTCATGGCAAATAGATGGGGAAGAAGTGACTGATTTTATTTTTCTGGCATCCAAGATCTCTTCAGATGGTGACTGCAGCCATGAAATTAAAAGAAGTTTGTTTCTGGGGAGGAAAGGTCTGCATAGTTAGAAATATGGTATTTACAGTAGTAACTTACGGATGTGAGAGCTGGACCATAAAGAAGTCTGAGCGCCGTAGAATTGACACCTTTGAATTGTGGTGTTGGTGAAAACTGGTTAGATCCAAGAAGATCCAATAAATCAGTACTAAAAGAAATGAAGACAAACTGTTCACTGGAAGCTGTAAATGTACCTATTGCTGATGTGTCCTAAAGTTCAGGGTTTATGGAAATATTGCTTTCATAAAATGCAATACATTTTGGGATATTAAATGCCAAGAATGTTTAGTATAGCATTATATTAATTATTAACATGTCAGATTAAAGAGAACATCTTGAACTGTTTTTTTTTTTTAATCTGTATGTCAAAAAATATAAAAATTGCCAGTTCTTAGAATCAATTAATACTTCCACATTGTGATGAAACTATGACTTTATTAAATAATGTAGGAGACAAAGAAACAGGTGTTATGGCATCATGAAACCATTGACTTATTTAATACATTTTGGTTAAGATATATTCAGATAATAATAATAAAATATATAATAAATAAAAAGAAAATTGAAAAGGTGCATTAAATCTATTTATATTTAACCGGGATGCTGGAAAACTATATGTTGTTTTGAAAAAATGTCTTTGTGCGCTTTGTATTCAATGTCTATATTATTTCTATATGTATACTTAAAAATAAAAATGTAAACAAAAACAATATAATAATGGAGTGGTTTTCCAAGTGTTCTCTTCAATACATCACTGTTTAGAGGTGGCTCCTACTGACTTTAAATTTATTTATTACCCCAACCTTCAGTATATACAGTGGACAAAATCATACAGTATATTTTGACTCTAGCCTTGATGTTCTGTATCACATCCTCTCTGGTTGTTTTTGTACTACAGCCTTGACTTTAGAAATTCCAGACATTTCAAGTATCAGATGACTTTATTCAGAAATTTTGACTGTGTCAATCTAACAAGCTATTATTATTTGTTTTAAAAACTTATTAGGTATCAATGTTAAATTGCTTTTGGGTTTGCCACATCATTAAAATGAGAATATACAGTCAATATTGTACACCATGCCAAATTAGTTGTTCATCATCATTCATTGAAATATATTTTTGTTATTTAGTATTATGTTGATTTTTGATTTTTTTTCTATAGTCATGTTCGACTAGCAGACCGTTTGTCAGATGCACCACCAAGTTCTTTTTTTGTGGCCTCAAAAGCCTATAATCATTAAAATAAGACATTTGGGATATTTTAAACATTTACAGCCTTATTAAATTGCGTTTCGGCAAATCTAAAGCGCTCTATATAAGGACAGAGCATATTCTTTTTACAGAAGTTTTTAGTTAGTGAACTTCTATCCAAAAGCAAGGTCTTCACTAACTAAAAACTTATGTAAAAAAAGCGAAGCGAGGGCCTCTGTTGCTGGCATAGAGCGCCGAAGGCGCTCCTTGCCAGCAACTGCGACCCTCGCAAACTTTACGTTGTAACGCAAAAAACACCACACAGCAACTGCGACCCTCGCAAACTTTACATCGCAACGCAAGCAACATACGGCACACGTTACCACTCATTACGACCTCACAAAAAGCGCCCGCAACCCGTGAACAGGAAAAAATTCAAAACACAATAAATACACACAGCACATACATAAAAAGCTTACCTACAGCAAGAGGAAGCATCCAGGACTTCAAAAAAACAACTTACACCTTCATTTAACTAAAAATGAAAGAGTTTAGACACAAAAAAAAAATTCTAAGCGAGAGAAAAAATGGCCACCGAACAAAACGGAAACGAGGCTACAGCACTCTAAACACGCAAAACACCACAAGAAACTCGCAAAACACCAGAAAAGGTCTACGGATATTCCGCTAAGACGCATACCACACATTACCCACCATTTTACCACTATGCAGAAGTATACAACTACGCTAACGGTTTCGTCTCGCGCACGCACACTATTACACGCACACATTCATCACGCTTACACAGCAGCTCCACACCACTAATGCTGCAGCAACATCAAAAGATTGCCAGCTCTTCAACACAATGCTTCAAAATAGGTAAAGTATATTCATTTATTAATGGATTATATATTTCATTATTATACACCAAACAGCATTAGCTACCTTACAATTTCATTGCCGTCATTTTTTGACGGGCAATTCTCTAGCTATATATAATTTCCAAACTCTTTACTAATTACAAGGTTTGCATGCCAAAGATACTGGATTGGTTTGACAGTTCCTTCTCCAGTTGACTGTGATTTGTCTGACCTCTCTGCTACGACCTGCCCACATAGAGTGACCAAACTCACAACTTACAACTTCATTAAAGTACATAAGCCCTTTCACCACCAGAAGGTAGTGATCCAGAAGGGGGCCAGGGGAATATACACCACACTTATCTACTCTAACCCATCAGGAAGTGCCTCAAACACACATGGAGGCTGTGCAGAGCCACGTGGAGCAACAGCCAACTCACCTCCACCAGGGATAATCTCTACGCCCATACTTAAAAGTCTCATGCCATTGCTGGTGGCCATGTACCAAGATGTATACACATTATCATTTGGTGAAATACCATCAAGTGTTTTGCTATCAATCAATTTACATTATTACCTGTCACATTGTTATCAGACCTTCAGGGGAATGTTAATAGTATCACAAATTGGACCTTTCATGTGTATTAACCCCATATTATTATATATTATATATATTATATATTATATATATATATTATCATTATATGTATTAATCTATTGCAGAGTAACTAGGACTCATTAGTTTACAGATATAGGAATGTGACACAAATGTTATGTATGTGGATGTCCATAACCCCAACCATTGAAAACACACTGACATGGATAGAACTGTATAACAAAGCTTTATTTCATACACAGAGCCCAATCAGAAATGGACAAGACTGTGTATTAATATCATGCGTGTGGTGTGAGCGGATCCCAGGAGTGCAAGAGGCTTGTGGTAAAAAGGGGATACCTAAATGGGGTAATGTCATAGCCTAGAATAAGCATGATACATAACACCTTCCATGGTCACATGTATACAACCAACCGGAATCTGATGAAAAAAAAGGATCATCATAAATCACTCCTTTTAATTGAAGAAACCATTAATGTGCATAGCACTTACAACTTGTCTAGATCTGCTCAATGAAACAGATGATTCAACCTCTGGACTGTGTAATCCAATCCAGTTTGACACATTCAGTGTGTTCCCAAAACAAAAGTCTGAAAAGAAGTGGTCCAAAAAAAAAAAGGCGGAGAATAAAAAAAAAATGAAAAACATGCATGTACAGTTCAGTGCTAAATACTGTAACTGTAACAATATACCAACTCACCTGATTTCCATCTGCAAACATTATTAACCATTAACTAGTTCTCAGGATATCTCACTAGCCATGACCATTACTGTAATAATGATGTGTCATCTCACAATAAATGCTTAGCTGTGACCAGCATCAGTGGTCCAGGTGTACGATCACCTTCTCCACATGATATTGTTTATCAACATTGATATCTCATCCATCAGCTTTACAGGTGTTAGCACATGTTAAAGGATACTCATGATATCAGCAAAAGGGGGAATACACATTAATACGGAAAGGACACAAAGGTCAGCAGCCATATTCAATGTTACATCAGACACAAGTATCTGTTCTCATACTGATATTGAGGTCAGGATCACATGCTTCACTAGTTCATATATTAATGCTGGCTGTCATTAACATATGTGTATCAAAATCAAAATTAGAGTTCACACATTGGAACTCGTTCCTAATACCTTATCACAATATACTGTACATGCCATTGTCCAAAGTACTATGGCTTTAACATGCCATTGTGAGACATTGCAAGTTCACCACCAAAGCGGTATTAGTCTACATTTAAGCTAACAACAATCTTGTCTTACATATCTGGATATATGATAGCTTTTTTATTGTGGGAGCTACATGTTAAGGGGGGCTGTCATTGAAGGAATGTCTACCTGAGAGGCACTGGGAAACTCTTATACTTAATACATTTCATTCACAATGCCTACAGATGCAGAAGATTCCTTCATGGACCTGAATTGTGCCTAAATAAAAAAAAGAAGAAGAAAACAATAGCCTGCAAAATAAGGCCTTAAAAAAGATAGGGGCTGCAGCACCTCTTCTTAACAGCATTCATCAATGACCTTCAATTGGTGAAATGTTAAACAGAACCCTATGTGTCCACAGAGAAGGGGATCATGGACTATGTGATGGGAGGTAGCCACTTGTGTACACAATATCACCATCACATATACCAAGATCCAAGACTCTGTAGCCAGGCTAGATTGGGTTAACATTTGTATCAATAGATTGTCACTGAGGAGTGCTGTTGAGAAGCCACAAAAATATGCGCAGCCCCTACATCCAACCCTTCCTAGCCTCAGGGCCCCATTCCGTCGTCTCACAGGTCTGGGGGTGGTGGGGCAAGGGGGAAGAGAGGAGGGGCTGGGCTGCGGGTGTGCTGGGGACACCTCCTGGGTGGTGAGGCAGGGCTGGGGACGAGAGCACAGCAAACTGCATCCGTGGTCACCTGCTGGACTGTGCTCTGGCCTGCCCCCATCCTGAGCAGCCCAGCAAGGTAGGAGTTATGAGATGGTGCCTCCTCTCCTCCCTATTGCGCCTGGCCAGGCTGCTCATAAGTGCCTTGTGATTGGAGGAGATACTGTTTTGGATCCCCAAGACACTGCAAGATCTGTCTCAAAATGGCCAGCATCTCCTCTTGAGCAGCCTGGCTCCATTCCGGTGGTGGTGGTGGACCTGTTGTGGCATATGGTCCAGCAAGTGGCCCCACTGCCCAAGTGAAGTCCTCCTGTTCATCCTCACCAAGGCACAGGGATTGTGCTGGTCCCCAGTGGTGTAGTTAACCTGGGGCAGGAGGAGCAATGCCCCCCTGGTGGCACTTCTCTGAGGGCTGCAAAAGTGCCCCCACCTGCCTATGG
Source organism: Discoglossus pictus (assembly GCA_027410445.1). Classification (NCBI taxonomy): domain Eukaryota; kingdom Metazoa; phylum Chordata; class Amphibia; order Anura; family Alytidae; genus Discoglossus; species Discoglossus pictus. The sequence continues at coordinate 77,521,085 of CM050164.1, read as the reverse complement.
CCCTCCTGTCCCCTTCACCAAAGTCACCTCGCCAGACCCTTACTTTCCCCTGTGCCCTTTTACCTCCTACTGTCCCGCTCTGCCTGCACAGATCCCTGCAGGGGAGAGGAGGAGCGGGATGGAGGGAGAGCCATCACACAGGGGACACAAGGAGCAGCTTTGTGGTAAGAGACAGGGCAGAGAGCGAGGGGAAGGGACAAAGGGTGGTGAGAGGGAGATAAAGAAGGAGAGAGAGAGACAGAAGTGAGAAAGAGATAGTGTGAAGGAGAGAGAGGGAAGGAGGGAGGGAAAGAGTGTGAATGACAAAAAGAGAGCAGTGTGAGGGAAAGACAGAGAATGAGGGACAGAAAAGGATAGAAAAGAGAGTGAAGAAGAGATAAAGAGAAGGAGAGATGCAGAGAGAAGGGGAGAGAGAGAAAGAAGGAGAGAGTGAAGGAAGGACAGAGAGAGAGATAAAAGGAGAGAGTGAAGGAAGGAGAGAGAGAGAGAGAAAAGGAGAGAGTGAAGGAGGGATATAGAGAGAGGGAAGGAGGGACAATGTGAAGGAGAGAGAGGGTGTGAAGAACAGAGAGAGAGAAGAAGAGAGAGAAGGAGTAGGAGGGAGAGAGAGAAGGAGGGAGAGAGAAAAGGAGATATAGAAGGTGAGAGAGAAAAAGAGGGAGAGAGAGAGAGATAAAAGGAGGGAGGGAGAAGGAAATAGAGGAGAGAGAAGGTGAGAGAGAGAAGGGAAGAGGAGAGAGAAGGAAAGGCAAGAGAGAGGAGAGAGAGTGAATGAGGGAGAGGAGAGAGTGAAATATGGAGGTTCCATTGGTGGAGGCTCCACTGGAGGCAGAAGTTGTTGACGAAGAAGGTCAGGACATTCCAGAGGGCCTGGGACCATCCACACAAGGTGGCTATTCATGTTCACCATCATATCAGGAGTGGGAATCACTGTCTGGGCCCTCAACAGCATCATTCAGCCATGCACAGCTGTTCCAGACTCTTCCACGGCCATGTCCTGGCTCCAGCCATCATCACAGCTGCCACCTGCTACAACAACATTGCAGCCACGGCAGGCCACAACCACTCCCATACAATGGGGTCCCCCAACATGGCCTCCCACAGAATGGGCTGCCCCAACATGACCTCCCACACAATGGGCTCCCCCAACATGGCCCAACACCCCAGCCCTCCTGCCGGCACCTCAGGCACTCCTGCCATCACCTCGAGCCCTGCTGCGGTCACTTCCGGCCCTGCTGCCATCACCTTGAGCCCAGCTGCCGTCACTTCCAGCTCTGCTGCCAACACCTCTGGCCCTTCTGCCGTCACCTTGGCCCCGCTGAAGTCACCTCCGGCCCCGCTGCAGTCACCTCAGCCCCGCTGAAGTCACCTCCGGCCCGCTGCCGTCTCCTCCAGCCCCCATGCCGTCACCTCTGGCACCAATGCCATCAACATCAGCCACAATGCCGTCAACACAGCTACCCCTGACATTGAGGGACATCATGGCCAGTTTCACCAGGGAGGACATGGCACGCAAGAAACAACAGAATGAGAGGCTCCGGTTGCTCAGAAGGCAGTGTCGGCTCACACACACCCTCCTGGCGAGTACCAGATCACTCCATTCTGAGGTGAGGAGGCACAACCAAAGGATGGAGAGCTATAAGGAACAGGCATTTTGGGACAGACAGCAATTCATCCAATTAGCCGAACGCCAGCTCATACCTCTCCAGCCTTCGGTTGCACAACTGCAAGCCGAGATGTCGGCCTCCTCATCTCAGACCTCACCACCATCTCAACCTGATCCCTAGCCACTTGGAATCCTACACCACCAAGATGTGGAAGAGTGAGACCGGGAGAAGGCACGGAAGGTGGGGGCCCAGTGCTGCGTAAGAGGAGGTCTTAGGACCATCCACAAAGTCCTCCTCTTGATCACTCCTCACTGAATACTGATTGGTATAGATGTTGACATACTATGAACATGACTGGTGTGAGTTTCAATTATAATGAATAGTGTCCCGGCTTTAGAGTTGCATGGTCCCATTAGGATCCGCTAATCCAAACCAGTAGTTATACATGCGTTTTTGTTGCATTTCATCCCCTTAACAGTATGAAAGTGAATTAATTGTCATGTCATCAGCAAACAAAATGGATAATTTCCTTAGTTTGACATCAGGATCAATGTTCATCTGTTTAGGGGTAATGTCAACAGTGTATTCTGTCTGGCCTTGGAATAACCCATATACCAGTGAGATGTGATATCAGCATGGCACAGCTATTCCATGTAGATAGTGATAGTCTATTCACAGTGAAGCATGCCTTGTTGTATTACATATCCTCAACATATTCCGGGAAGGCTGATGGAACAGGACAGAGTCAATATGGTTATCACTGCTCGTAGATTACGTTCATGTTAATTGGTTTATTGTAGTGTCCAGAGCAAAAATAATGTACTATAATAACAGCTTATGATTGTTCTAACACCTCCTCTTTATGTTTTCCAGATTCCTATCATCTTTTTAGGAATTATCATTAATGGGACCTGGCTTGGTAGGTCCTTGAGGCCCCTCCCCCACTCATTGTAGATGACGGTCACTTTGGGGCCACCACTTATTGATAAAGCAACCATCTCCTTGGCCATCTTCCTCCTCACCAAGACTTTGACGTCATCAAACTTGTGCTTCACAGACCTCACATTCCTTTCCGTCATGCCCACTGCTGTTACTGCGCCGCTACCTCCTTCCATTCCTAGGCCCCAGGCCCGGGCCTAACTTCTCTACCCCCTGAAAGGATTGTGGGCCATTCATGGATGGCATGCAGGAGTACCACCATAGTAATATGGGGCCCTGTGCCTGCCTCCAGCTTCTTGCCCTTCCAACTGTGAGTGGGTATCCTGTCCTTCCTCAAATGTCCCTGGGGCCTGTCCCTTATCCCCCTACCAACCCCCCCCCCCCCCCCTGGGATCAGGCCTCTCCCCCTCTAACCCTGATGTAGGTGTGCCTATCAATATGGGCACCTTCTCACCCACCTCCCCCTCTACACTACTTCCCACCTCCTCCACCTTCTCCTCCGCATCCACCTCCTCTGCCTCCTCTCCAACACTCCCCATCACCACCTCTCTCTCCTCTTTGCCTCTCCTCCTCTTCTCCTCCCACCCTCTCAACTCCTTTAACCTCCTCTCCCTCCATTTCAATCCCAAAAATAAAATAAGGATAAATGAAAAAAAGTATTTGTGTATATATTTGTAATGTAATTTTTTTTTAATCTTTTATGTGCAATTGCTAACTCTTGGGGTATGGGTGGGGGGGTTATGCGGTGACCTGGCTCTATGTGTATCTATGTGGGTTATTTACTCTATGTGTATTTGTATTTAGAATAATCAGTATATATGTTTGATCAAAAAGTATGTGCTCTCCAATTTCGCCTACTCTCTCTCTCTGAATCCAACTCCAGGGCCTGAGTGCTACTTCGAAAGAAGCTACAACACAGTCAATGCATAAGCGTGTGGAACGCAGCTTTATTATCTCCCCCTGTCAATCATTTTCCGGGATCCCGCTTTTTATTATTGGATTGTAACTGCGGAAAGCATTTTTTCCAGCCCCCTAACAGCTTGCGGGAGCAGTAATGGTTTACGGGCTTGCGGCTTTGTCCCTTTGGTTGCGACCTTGTTAAATTGAATCGCTCTGTACTCCTGAACATTTTGGAATTTAATAGGGCCCTAAGTATCTGTTATTTTCTAGTTCAACAAACCTCAGCATTTACCTGTGCCTTATGAGATCCTGAAATTATAAAAATTACCCTTTAATGTACCCTTTATGCATTTTTAACATTTTTATTAATTTCATAACTACATGTCGTTGCTGTTACACACACAAGGTCTTCAATGGCTTAAAGGACCACTGCCGTTGAAGAAAAATACACTTGTTTGTGAAGTATATACTGAACTAACAATATTAGCAGCTTTGTAAGCCATTGACATAAAACATTATTTTGGGAACATTCTAATTTTTGATGACTTTGCTTATAAGTACAAGAATACATTTTGTGTTTGTTACATCACTTCCTCAGACCAGAATTATGATAGTGTGTGTTTTAGAGATAGGGACCATAGAGCAATTGTAAAGATAATTGGAAAAGATTGAAATAGTCGCAACACTCGTTCCCTCTCATTAGTCCATAATCAGACTCTTGCATCACTTACTGCAACAATAGCTCTCCAGAAATGTAAACTCCCCTTTCACACAACGTTCACCAATGTATCATGGATCACTTCAAGGTCCTGCAGAGGCATCACAACTTTTTTTATTTTTTATTTAGAACTAGCTATATGACCTTTTTTCTGCTTATTTACGTGAGAAAAGGGTTTTAAACAAATATTTAAATTTTTACTGTGTAGTTGTCCTTTAAATTCTGAAGACATTCTTAGAAAATTCTTCCACATCACAATAAATAGAAATATAAATAGATAAAATCTGGACCATTACAGTGACACTTTATCGTGCCATGGCAGGAACAATTATTTGTTTCATATTATTACATTTGTATATTTCTCACTGTTGCCTAAAACCAACTTTATTAAATGAAAACTGACATTTATAGAAGTACTGCTCCATATATATACATAAATAGTTTATGGAATATTTTCAATCAAAATGTTTGATTTACCAAGGCTTAAAAGTTGCTTGTAGTTTAAAACTGAAATCTTATTAGAATTCCACATTTGGCAGAGAAGGTATTTTGGATGAGTTTTGCTTTGTTTGAGTTGTACTTGCTCTGTAGTATGACATCATGGCATATGTTTAAACCCACTTGCTTTTCATCCTAAACTGTTTATGATCCTTTTAAGCAGTGTACTGCCTGTCTAAACAGGAAATCTTTGGATTCTACTTTAACTAACAATGTGGTTAACAACACATTTAAAAACTAAAGCAACTCAGACCACTTTTGCAGGGAATATGTTATATCAGCTGATGACCACTTCAGTTCACTGATGGACTCCATACATACAACCACTTTGTTACTGTTAAAGGATCGCTGTATGATGAAAAAACAATGTTTGAAACATTTGAGTCTGATAAAAAGTATAATTAGGCAGGAAAAATGTCACAAACCAAGGGCCCTATTAAATTCTCCCTCGTAGTTCTCTCGGTGCTCGCAAAAGGCAGTTTTCCTGCTGTTTGCGAGAACCGAATCTCTCGCAGCCTGCTTTACGATATGACTGCGAGAAAATGGCCGAGAATAGGCTCCGAGAGAGCTACGTAGCCTTAAATCTATGCACGAGTCTCGCATATCGTAAGAATCCCTACGTGGACAAAAAGTCCACGCAAGGGATCCGAAAGCCTCTACGTGCTGCCTCGGAACAGCCCGAGACAGCAGCGTGAGGCTCCCCCCTGCACCCTATACACATCCCCATGCTGCAGGGGTCTCTATCAGGACCCCTGCAGCACCCCCACATTAACCCCTTGCAGCGGGGGTCCCCGATCTGCATAGATCAGGCCCCCCGCTGCATTTAAAACTTTTAAATTCCCCGCCGCGGCTCCTTAAAGGGACCGCGGCACACTATTAGCCAATCCCGGCCGCGGCACTTAAAATTAACCCCCCTCTATGCTGGGGGTCCCCATCGGGACCCCCGAAGTGTCCCCACATAAACCCATTGCAGGGGGGGTCCCCGATCTGCATAGATCAGGCCCCCCGCTGCATTTAAAACTTTTAAATTCCCCGCCGCGGCTCCTTAAAGGGACCGCGGCACACTATTAGCCAATCCCGGCCGCGGCACTTAAAATTAACCCCCCTCTATGCTGGGGGTCCCCATCGGGACCCCCGAAGTGTCCCCACATAAACCCATTGCAGGGGGGGTCCCCGATCTGCATAGATCAGGCCCCCCGCTGCATTTAAAACTTTTAAAGTCCCCGCCGCGGCTCCTTAAAGGGACCGCGGCACACTATTAGCCAATCCCGGCCGCGGCACTTAAAATTAACCCCCCTCTATGCTGGGGGTCCCCATCGGGACCCCCGAAGTGTCCCCACATAAACCCATTGCAGGGGGGGTCCCCGATCTGCATAGATCAGGCCCCCCGCTGCATTTAAAAGTTTTAAATGCAGCGGCTCCTTAAAGGGACCGCGGCACACTATTAGCCAATCCCGGCCGCGGCACTTAAAATTAACCCCCCTCTATGCTGGGGGTCCCCATCGGGACCCCCGAAGTGTCCCCATATAAACCCCCTGCAGCGGGGGGCCCCGATCGGCACCGATCGTGACCCTGCTGCAATTCAATTTTAAATTTCCCGCCTCGCGGGTCCTCAAAGGACCGTAAAGGTCCTGAAAGGACTCGCACTAAAAATAATAACCCCAGGCAACTATAATTACCCCATTAACTCATGATGGTCAATCCAGACCACCATAAGGCCTAAATTAACCCATTAACTCATGGTGGTCAATCCAGACCACCATAAGACCTAAATTAACCCATTAACTCATGATGGTCAATCCAGACCACCATAAGGCCTAAATTAACCCATTAACTCATGGTGGTCAATCCAGACCACCATAAGACCTAAATTAACCCATTAACTCATGGTGGTCAATCCAGACCACCATAAGACCTAAATTAACCCATTAACTCATGATGGTCAATCCAGACCACCATAAGGCCTAAATTAACCCATTAACTCATGGTGGTCAATCCAGACCACCATAAGACCTAAATTAACCCATTAACTCATGATGGTCAATCCAGACCACCATAAGACCTAAATTAACCCATTAACTCATGGTGGTCAATCCAGACCACCATAAGACCTAAATTAACCCATTAACTCATGATGGTCAATCCAGACCAGCATAAGGCTCTATTTAACCCCATCAGTCCCATAAGGGTATATTATTACCATTATGGGCCTGTTACAACCCAACATTAACCACATAAGTGCCATGATGGTCCTCAAGGACCATCATGACACTAACTACAAACACTACACTATAACCCCCAATAAACCATTTAATCTAAACTAACCCCCCTCGACACTAATCTATTAACACTTACACTACCTACCTACACTACCTACCCCCTAATAAACCTCCCCAACACTCTAATTACAAAAAACAAAAAACCTACAGTACAAAAAACAAAAAAACCTACAGTACAGAAAACAAAAAAAAATTACAACCCCACCCCCCACTACAGAAAACAAAAAAATACATTACAACCCCACCCCCCACTACAGAAAATAAAAAAATTACACACCTGAAAAGGAAAGACAGATAAACACAATACAATAATACATATAATACATTACATACATTACATACAATACATGACATTACATATAATATATTAAATATAATATATTACATAGAATATATTACATATAATACATTACATACATTACATACAATACATGACATTACATATAATATATGAAATATAATATATTAAATATAATATATTACATATAATATATTACATATAGTCCTAATCAAATACCCCCTATCTATCTAACATACAATCTATTTAATTTAAAATAAATCCTAACTATATCAAATACATCCCCCTATCTATCTAATATACAAAAAATCCTAACTACATACACAGACCCTTATTCTAAAATAAAATAAAATAATTACAGTCCTAACTACATACACAGACCCTAATTCTAAGCTAAAATCAATAAATTAAGACCACTTACCTTTAAGATGTTGCTTCAGATCACTAACCTATGGGTCAAACAAAAAAAAAACTTAGTACAAAACATTAACATCAAATAAATAAACATTATATACATTCTACATATTCAACTCACCTTTACAGCATGTCCAGTCACTGTTAAGCTCTTCCGGCGCGGCCCTGTTAAAAAAAAAAAACACAATACATGAATACATGAATACAATATATAAACAATAAATAAAATACACAAATAAACATCTAAATATACATTTAACTTACCTCCCCGCGATGTCCCCGGCCTTCTCTCCTTCAGCCCCGGCTGGGCCGCGGAACCATCCGCGCTCTAAAAAAAAAAAAGAAAAAAAACTAACGGAGGTCTGCACTGGCAGACCTCCCCGACGCTACTGAACCTCCCGGAGTCGTTTCCGGGAGGAAATTGGCATTGGCGGCTTGTGATTGGCTGAAAAAGCTGTCTATCAATTTCAGCCAATCAAAAGTCGTCAATGTGTGAGCCAATCAGGATGGGATACACCCCAATATCCCACCCTGATTGGCTAAAACACTTGTCTATCTTTATGGGAACCAATCACAACGCTCAGATGCCTTCAGCCAATCACTATGGGATACACCCCCACGGAGTGATTGGTAGAAGACATCTGCGCATCCTGATTGGCTCCTACATTGACGACTTTTGATTGGCTGACAGCTTTTTCAGCCAATCACAAGCCGCCAATGCCAATTTCCTCCCGGAAACGACTCCGGGAGGTTCAGTAGCGTCGGGGAGGTCTGCCAGTGCAGACCTCCGTTAGTTTTTTTTTTATTTTTTTTTAGAGCGCGGATGGTTCCGCGGCCCAGCCGGGGCTGAAGGAGAGAAGGCCGGGGACATCGCGGGGAGGTAAGTTAAATGTATATTTAGATGTTTATTTGTGTATTTTATTTATTGTTTATATATTGTATTCATGTATTCATGTATTGTGTTTTTTTTTTTTAACAGGGCCGCGCCGGAAGAGCTTAACAGTGACTGGACATGCTGTAAAGGTGAGTTGAATATGTAGAATGTATATAATGTTTATTTATTTGATGTTAATGTTTTGTACTAATTTTTTTTTTTGTTTGACCCATAGGTTAGTGATCTGAAGCAACATCTTAAAGGTAAGTGGTCTTAATTTATTGATTTTAGCTTAGAATTAGGGTCTGTGTATGTAGTTAGGACTGTAATTATTTTATTTTATTTTAGAATAAGGGTCTGTGTATGTAGTTAGGATTTTTTGTATATTAGATAGATAGGGGGATGTATTTGATATAGTTAGGATTTATTTTAAATTAAATAGATTGTATGTTAGATAGATAGGGGGTATTTGATTAGGACTATATGTAATATATTATATGTAATATATTATATTTAATATATTATATTTCATATATTATATGTAATGTCATGTATTGTATGTAATGTATGTAATGTATTATATGTAATATATTATATGTAATATATTATATTTAATATATTATATGTAATGTCATGTATTGTATGTAATGTATGTAATGTATTATATGTAATATATTATATGTAATATATTATATTTAATATATTATATGTAATGTCATGTATTGTATGTAATGTATGTAATGTATTATATGTATTATTGTATTGTGTTTATCTGTCTTTCCTTTTCAGGTGTGTAATTTTTTTATTTTCTGTAGTGGGGGGTGGGGTTGTAATGTATTTTTTTGTTTTCTGTAGTGGGGGGTGGGGTTGTAATTTTTTTTTGTTTTCTGTACTGTAGGTTTTTTTGTTTTTTGTACTGTAGGTTTTTTGTTTTTTGTAATTAGAGTGTTGGGGAGGTTTATTAGGGGGTAGGTAGTGTAGGTAGGTAGTGTAAGTGTTAATAGATTAGTGTAGAGGGGGGTTAGTTTAGATTAAATGGTTTATTGGGGGTTATAGTGTAGTGTTTGTAGTTAGTGTCATGATGGTCCTTGAGGACCATCATGGCACTTATGTGGTTAATGTTGGGTTGTAACAGGCCCATAATGGTAATAATATACCCTTATGGGACTGATGGGGTTAAATAGAGCCTTATGCTGGTCTGGATTGACCATCATGAGTTAATGGGTTAATTTAGGTCTTATGGTGGTCTGGATTGACCACCATGAGTTAATGGGTTAATTTAGGCCTTATGGTGGTCTGGATTGACCATCATGAGTTAATGGGTTAATTTAGGCCTTATGGTGGTCTGGATTGACCATCATGAGTTAATGGGTTAATTTAGGTCTTATGGTGGTCTGGATTGACCACCATGAGTTAATGGGTTAATTTAGGCCTTATGGTGGTCTGGATTGACCATCATGAGTTAATGGGTTAATTTAGGTCTTATGGTGGTCTGGATTGACCACCATGAGTTAATGGGTTAATTTAGGCCTTATGGTGGTCTGGATTGACCATCATGAGTTAATGGGGTAATTATAGTTGCCTGGGGTTATTATTTTTAGTGCGAGTCCTTTCAGGACCTTTACGGTCCTTTGAGGACCCGCGAGGCGGGAAATTTAAAATTGAATTGCAGCAGGGTCACGATCGGTGCCGATCGGGGCCCCCCGCTGCAGGGGGTTTATATGGGGACACTTCGGGGGTCCCGATGGGGACCCCCAGCATAGAGGGGGGTTAATTTTAAGTGCCGCGGCCGGGATTGGGTAATAGTGTGCCGCGGCCCCTTTAAGGAGCCGCGGCGGGGAATTTAAAAGTTTTAAATGCTGCGGGGGGCCTGATCTATGCAGATCGGGGACCCCCCCCTGCAATGGGTTTATGTGGGGACACTTCGGGGGTCCCGATGGGGACCCCCAGCATAGAGGGGGGTTAATTTTAAGTGCCACGGCCGGGATTGGGTAATAGTGTGCCGCGGCCCCTTTAAGGAGCCGCGGCGGGGAATTTAAAAGTTTTAAATGCTGCGGGGGGCCTGATCTATGCAGATCGGGGACCCCCCCCTGCAATGGGTTTATGTGGGGACACTTCGGGGGTCCCGATGGGGACCCCCAGCATAGAGGGGGGTTAATTTTAAGTGCCGCGGCCGGGATTGGGTAATAGTGTGCCGCGGCCCCTTTAAGGAGCCGCGGCGGGGAATTTAAAAGTTTTAAATGCAGCGGGGGCCTGATCAGTGCCGATCGGGGACCCCCGCTGCAAGGGGTTAATGTGTGGGGGCTGCGGGGGTTCCTATGGACCCCTGCAGCAAGGTGTTCATGTGAGGACACTTCGGGGGTCCCGACAGGGACCCCCGCATTGAGGGGGGGTTCATTTTAGGTGCCTGGGGGGGGTTTGGAGTACCCCCCACGGCAATGCTTATGTGGGGGACTGCCGCGGAGGTCCCTTTTAGGACCCCCGCAGCACTTGATGAGGAGTGGGAGCCTGCGATATCATCTCGCAGGCTGTCACTCCTCATGTACATTTACGCAGTGTAGATACGTACGGGCCTGCTGCGTAGCTCATACGTTGCTCGCAGCAGGGCTAATTTAATAGCATTGTAAGTTAGAGAAACTTTGCAGTACGTAGGGCTTAAGTAGAAGCCTCTTATTTACGAGGCTGGAATTTAATGAGGCCCCAAATTTTTATTAGAAAAGAACAATTTTGATGATTCCACTAGTTCATAGAGGCTTCCATGATACTTAGTGAAGGCTGCATATTTAAATGGATGTTTAGATTTCTGCAGGAGAAGGGCTTGCTGTTATACTTACAAGCTGCCTGCTTCTTGCATGTGTTGGGGAAGGGGGTAGGTGTGTGTTTGTCAGGTCCCACCTATCCGGAAACATTCAAACCAGAAGAGACAGAATATACATATGTATTTACCTATACACAGGGACTGGGGTGGGGGGTCTGGGGATAAATCCTGTGCCCCAGATTATATGAATAGGGGACATACACAATGCTGAAATAAAAATGTATCTTGCCACTAGAGGGTGCCAGGGCTATGGAGCAATATGTCTCTCACAGGAAAGCTTTGACCCAGGAATGCTTTTGACTCCCACACTTTTTAACAACCCTGGGAGGATGCAATGAACAGCCAGGACTATCTGGGAAGAACATTTGCAGTAAGGTATACATAACATTGTAAGAAAAAATATATATATATTTTTTTACTATTGCAATATATTCAGTTGATTTACATCTTTTCAACGTACTTCTACTCTTTGTTCCTTATTCTTTTTTTCCCATCTCATTTCTCTCTATGTCTTCTGTTTCTTGCTCTTCACTAATTCCTCTTCCCTTTCCCTTCTTTTCCCTCATCACCCATATCCCACCTACACTTACACACACTATTTTCCCCTGGTAAAGTATCATGTAGATATTAAAGTCAGAGGGGAGTGAGGTGGGAGGGAGCCTGTGTTATACAGTTATATGATATTGAGGAGGGAGAAAGCCTGTGTTATGCAGTGATATGATAGTGAGGTATGAGGATGCCTATGTTATACAGTTATATGATAGTGAGGAAGGAGAAAGCTTGTGTTATGCTGTGATATGATAACGAGGTTGGAGGAAGCCTAAGTTATGCAGTGATATGATAGTGAGTTGGTAGAAGCCTGTGTTAATCTCTGACAATACACACAAATGTCTTGTTAAGACAAATAGACCTTATGAGCTTATTCAAAGATTAGCTATTTCATGCTAAAAAAGTACATTATCTGACATAATACATATGCAAAATCTCTGATTTTTTAATTTAAGCTCACAAAAGTGTAAATAATAATACATATATTAAAAAAGGTTCTACATTTGTTTTATACCAAATAATTGACTGATTTTACTATTAACTAGATATTACTTTTTTATTTGTTATAACAGTAACAATATTTATATGTGCATTAAAATAATCCAAACTTGCTTCACCATATATTTTTATATTGTTTCCCTTTTTGCTCATTATTCCAAATTATTTTTATCAAGCTGATTTACTCAGCAGGGATATCTTCAGGACAGGAGCTCATCATTCTTCCTTACTTGGACTTGCACTGATACCATTAGAATTGAGGGATAATCTGTATTGCTGCAGCAAAACTGGGAGGGACAGAAAAGAAAACCTTTGAACCTGACCAGTTAATGATTCCCAAAATTGTGAGTCTGATTCTATGGACGAAATAAGGACCAGTAAGATGCCATATAAATCAAATATAACTTTTATTGAAATTGATGAAAAGGTAAAGTATATAGAGTAAAAAAAAAAAATTAGATTGTAAAAACAATAGCTTTCCTGTCATACACTATAAGTCCTGGGCATAGAGTATCTGTGTGAAATTGGCCACAGGGTCAGAGCAAAATAGGAGTACACAGGTTTGCGGCAGGAATATATCAGATATGCAAATAGTTACCCAAAATGTAAATTAGTACATATTCTATAAGAGCACAATGTCTTATACAGTGGATAAGTCGTAATATTCTAGGTACTTTTGGGTTCCCACGCCCATGCCTATACACATACATTGTTTTCTAAGAAAAGCTTTTATGTTCATGGCAGTTCATGTTTGAGATAGTTAAACACTTCACATACAGAGGTTTTGCATAATAATAAGAAAAAACAGTTTTGAGACATATATGCATTTGTTATTTATGCAATAAGATTTGTTTGTTATTTAAAACATTATTCATTGCAACCACATGTTCCATTAAATAAATAATTTAAAAAATAACATGTCACCCTATTTTATACTTCTAAATTGGAAGGAATTGATATTTACAATTATACTGTAAGTCAATATTTCATTATTTTTCTCTTTGCATTAATATATTAAAGAATGGGTAATGCTGTGTGCCTGCAATATTTTTCAGGATATAGACAATTGCTACAATTGTGATAAACATGTCATCTATTTACATGGATTTATTTGAAGATTGTATGCATTCAAGAGTTTCTACATTTACATTTATTATTATTTTACATTCCTGTGCTGTAAAACCGCAGCCCAAATAACAGCGTGTAGGTCCACTGTCACATGATACATACGGTGCTACTTTACACACACTTTATATAAGAAGCCATTGAGGAGTTTATATAAATACTATAAATGTGTTGAAAGTTGAATCTGTACTTCAAAAGATTTCTAAAGTCATGGATACTGCTCTACAGTATCAGTCAAAACCAAGTAGAAAAGGTGTAAAGGTGTGTTATAATAGTTTTTTTTTTAAATGTTGCAGTGTTAGTTTTTACAGCACTCATCAGAAATCAAACTGTACCACAGGATTTATTGAGTTTATCTGGACAAGGTTGCAAGTCCCGAAGGGACTAGTAATTAAAAACTCTCTCTAAACGTTTATATATTTTCTTCACTGTAATAATGCATTTCACATTTATTTTGCTGTCATTATTATTTACAGCTAAGAGAGTATATTGCGATTTTACAGTGCTTCTGACTGTTGGCTCTTTTGGACCCTGAAAGTCCACACAGTCACTAGTTAAGACAGCCTGAGAATTAACTGGGTTAGATAAAATTTCTTAGAAAACAGAAATGCATTTTAGTTAAAAATGAAAAATCATATTATAGATCAGTATTGATACATAATGCAATATCCCTTTACATTTATTTTATATGAAAGTGTTGCTAATTTAAAAGCCTGTCTAGTTTGCCAGTTTGTATGACAGATAGATAGATAGATAGATAGATAGATAGATAGATAGATAGATAGATAGATAGATAGATAGATAGATAGATAGATATAGATAGATAGGTAGATAGATAGATAGATAGATAGATAGATAGATAGATAGATAGATAGATAGATAGATAGACAGACAAGCAAGACAAACCTATATAAGTTGGGCTGTAGTATACAATTTTATATAAACTATCCCCTGAGACTGCTTTTTCCTAGTGTTAGTTACAAGTCTTAATGCTGACAAATACATTTGTGACAATCATTTGCTGTGACAGCGCCAGGATACCAGGAGTATTTACTAATATTCACTGCTATGAATTGATGGCTCTTTTGCAAGCTCAGGGTTTGCGATATGAGTTGGAGACCCAGGGAGCTCCAAAGGGATTAAAGTATACAGTGACCACTCATGTGACTTGGATATAGGCCCAGATATAATAAACGGTGCTAAACTTTAGTGCACCTTAATGCTCACTCTGTTAAAGCTCTATACTAATCTGAACATTAATCTTGTAACTCACAGTGAATGCAATGCTTTGCTGGCACGCTACATTGAAGGCCCGTTTTTCTAAGCAGTGGTATTGCAAAGTTACACTCACCTCAAGGTTAAATTAGCTTATAATTGTACCTTAACATTACAGTTTGAGATATAAGAGGGTTCACCTCCGTTATATGCTTAAAGGACTGTGGTAGGCCAAGAACGTGTTCATGTGAAGTATATAACAAAGTAACATTAGCAGCTGTGGTATGTTTTTTATCAATCATTGTAGGAAGTGGTGTGTCAGGAGACAAGACAAAAAGATGGAATTTGTTAGATAATTTAATCTTGTTAAATTTGACACCTGTCCTTTCCCCTGCACATGCTTAAGTGCAGACAGCTCTCCAGAAATGTAAACGCTCCTCTCTCATACTCAAGCTTCACTGAAATATCATAGATGCCTCCTGGGTGCATCAGAGGCAGCAAAATGTATTTTTTCTATCTAATTATTCCCTGAGTCAAAGTCTTAAAACATATATTTTTTGTACAGGGCTCCTTTAATATATTACAATCTTGTATTGTTTACTCTGTTGAAGTTAAACAATCTTGTATTGTTTACTCTGTTGAAGTTAATTAGAATTCTTAGAAATACTTTCTAGAGGAAAAAAAACTAAATTCATCAACAGTGAAGAGAATTTACTAAGCATCACTGTGGCTGTGATCTGCACCCCTGTACTTATGACACGTTGTTTCCTATGGGGAAACATTGTTGTCACCATGGCTGGATTTATAATTAGGTGAACAAGGCAGCAACCTAGAAGGTCTTCCCTGCGAAGTTGCATGACAAAACATTTAATTTACAGTTTGTTTACTTTTAACACACAGACCCTGCCTTTTCGAGCCAGGTGCCATGAGCATGTTATTTTGTGGAGATGATGGTTATAAAGTGGCATGCTTGCAGTGTGCTGCACTATAGTGAAGCAAACTAGACAAGGGTGTACATGAGCAAAGGTTTGGGCCATCCTTTTCCCCCGTGCATACTGACAAGCAGGAGGTATTGATTCATTCATTTCTAGCCTGCCAAACTCTCTTGATTCCTCATGTCCTGAGAGGACCATAAATGGCTCACTGACTGACTTTGCTCAAAAGGGAAGCATGCTCTTGCTTCTTTTATTTGGGGGTCCCCAGAATGTGTGTGGGTAATGTAATTTAACAAAGTATATGTGATGTATGTGCCAATGAATAAATAGTTTGATATCTATCTATCTATCTAGTATAGAATAGATTTTGGATACATTTATTTCGTACATACATAAGCAATCTCACATATATGTTTATTTCTGGCCCATATTAATAAGCAATCATATCTATTTTAAAGAAGTTGCAGACAAACATATACACACACCTACCAAACAAACATAAAGACACACACTTTAACAATTGATTTGTTAAACCTACAGCTGCTGGTGAAGCAACATGGTGGCAGGGCCAAAGATATGCACATGTGCTTTCCCCCCCAGCAGGGGATGACTAAGGAGTTTGTGCCAAGGGGCGCCATATATGTCTATATAGCCCTGGTCATCAAAGCACATAATATTTAATCACAGGCTCTGTGATAGCTTAGTAAATATCCACCATCACTGGTATGATAGGGCCTTTTCAGGTTTTGGGTTCTAGATTAAGTGGATCAAGACTGCTTTGTATTCCACACATAGGAGTGGGTTTTTCCATCACGTAGACCCACTGGGTAGGAATGGAGATTATACACATCCCATGACACATCATGTGACACGAAGATTTGGAATATTTATAGTACTTATGTGCCTTGGGAGGCTTCATTGGACCATGAACATTGTGTCATAGGCAATAAAGTGACACAGAAAAGGCCCAGTTATTGATGAAAAATAAATGTACACAAATAAATAAATATAATTGCTTGTGCCTGTTGCTAAAAATGTTGAGTTAATGTTTTAAATAATTAAGCTCCAGAGTTGGCCATTATTTAACTCTTACAGGGGGCTGAAAAGAAGAACAGTTGATTAAATAATAATAGTCAAACAAAGGTATTTTTGTTTCTGTGTCATTATACATATTTCTACCAACAGCACTTGCTCTTCACTGTAAGAGTTTATTAATGGTCATTGATAATGAGAGTAAAATAAAGGAAGGTCCTGTACTGATCATTTATTAGCAAAATATCTAACTTTCAATCTCAGTTAACTAGCAGTTTCACTTAAACTGTTTAATAACGGACAATTACAATTATATTTGTTTATTTATATACTTGTATTTCCTTTTATCATGTTAAAGATCTCTCAATTCTCAATAAAAGAACTGCCGTTTTGACTAAATACTTTGTGTGACATGACTGTCCTTAAAGTATCATGGCCAGTGCCAGATCTACCTTTTTGGGGCCCCTAGGCAGTGAAGTGGAAGAGGCCCTGCAAGCACGTGCGCAAGGTATGCACACAACTATTTTTCCCTTTTCTGTGCGTGTATATCTCTCTCTTGCTGTGTATATCGCCCTCTTGCTGTGTGAGCAAATCACAGATATTTCCCCATAATGGCCATTTTTATAAGATAACTACTCATACACACGCCACGCTATTGCTTGTTTATTAAATACATTTTATGGTGGGCCATATTATTCATATTTTTTTGTGGGAAGGCAGTGAGCATATATTACACAAACACATACCATGATCACTTGTATCACACATAAAAAATTTATAATTATGAGAGTGTAAGGGCCACTGCACAATGAAAACAGAAATAGTTTGAAAAAGTGTGTGTATGTTGATGCCTCTGCTGAGCCCTGACGAAAATCCATGATACACATATATACGGTATATAAATAAATATATATATATATATATATTTTTTTTTTTTTTTTTTTAAGAGTCTACCGCCCTCCCAATTAACATTTCACCACTGGGTTCCTTATTCAAGGATCACTTTTACTCATACAATCTAAACATATTAGACCAGGGATATTATATCTAAGGGCCCACTAAAATAATAATACAAATATATAACACAATCAGCTAGGGTCCCCTACATTGAAATAAGTATACATATATTCACCCATGGTCCTGTGAAATTAAGTAAACATGTACATATTTACATATTTAGGTACCCTGTAATACTATATATGTACACATATTCAGCCAGGGTCTCTTATAATCATATTAATGTATAAATATTCAGAGAGGGTCACCTGAAATCATTATAGTAATACAGTATATAAATATTTAGTCAGTGTCTCATACAAACACATGATCAGCAAAGGTCTCCTATAGACATATATGGGGCACAAGCCAGGGCCGATTATAATATAAATATTCAATTGTCAATTATTATATTAATGTATACATATTCAGGTATGTTACCCTATAATTCTAAACACATACATATTTAATCAGGTTCATCAATAATCATAATTCCTACAGGGTCTCCAATTTTTATTTTCTAAATATATATAAAGCCAGGGCTCCTTAATAGCATATACATTTACATATTCACACAGGGGCAACCATAATCATAATATAAACACATGTGTATTTAATCAGCTTCACCTATAAGCATACAAATGTATGCATATTCAGTTTGGATCACCAATAATTATAATGCACATACTTACCGTAAATATTTAACCAGGATCAACAATAATTAAACAAATGTACACATATTCAGCAAGGATCCCCTATAATTAGCAAAACAATATATAAATGTACATTTAAATGTAACTTACTTATCCTGCCTCTGTACAACTTGTGCAGTTCCTTCCTCTATGCTCAGCTGAAAACGCATAGGATGAGTGAGTAGTGAGAAGTCTATACTCTAGTTCCAGGTCTGTGAACTGGAGCAATTTATTTTTAAGCCAAAAAGGGTATTTTTAGCGGTTTTAAAGCTAAACAAACAGGCGCCTCTCACAGGGAATGCCTTTATTCACTGCCTAGTTTGCCTAATGGGTTAACCGGCCATGATCATGGCAACCCTGCATACAGGAGATACACCCAATGTCCTTTTAAGACAATAAAGAAAAAAATACATTTAACTTACATTTTACTGTATAATGTAACTCAGTGGAACAGTACAATATATATATATATATATATATATATATATATATATATATATATATATATCAGGTATATCAAGTAATCATAAAGATATATTGGTAAATTTTGAGTATAGAAGATAGAAAGAAGAGTATGCAGATATAAGGTTTATTGACTCAATATGTTTACCTTGTTAAAGGATGTCAGCAGCCACACTTTTAAAATGTACTCTTTGAAGAACTGAACTTGAAAATAGGTAACATGTTTTTAGCATGTAAAAAAAAAATGCCTCTAATTTATTACTTTTTATGATCAACCAACCTGATATTTTGATTTCAACAGATTAATTTCCTGAGCTGGGAGGAGACTTTAAATGCACTGGAAGTGTCTATCCGCGCAATGGGAATTTGGTAGTTACAACTACCTGTACTGCTATCAAGAAAGCTCATTAGTTTACAAGCACATGCCCTCTAGAGAACAAAATAGCAGCACGTAAGAAAACAAAATGAAAGCTTACAGAAAAGAGTCATTGCTTTTAAAAATAAAGGTTGTGTTTAATATTTTGTTTGTTTGTTTGTTTTTTGCTACTTAAATAACTATTAACATATTTATTTATATAAAATACCTTATGGAAAAAATGTCCTTTTAACATAATAAAATTTTAGAATATTAAATATTTGAATAGCAACTTAAAAGTTTATTTTTCTGATCTAAGGTGAGGGATCAAATGTAAGTTGAAACACCTGCAACACTGTTTATTTTATTTTTTACAGCACTGTAAGTCTAATCATTATAATTTAATATATATAATTAGAGTGTTTTAATAGTTCTATTACTCAAGAAAGAAAGGAATAAGCAGCAGACATAAAGCAGATTGTACTTATAACATGGCAATTTATTGAATGGTATGAAGCACACTACAGCTGATTCACTTAGGGTAAGATTTACGAAAATATCTCAGGAGCACAGAGAACCTTTATTGTAATCCTCTACCTGATTTATTAAGCACTGTTTCTAAAGTACAAACTGGCCTATCTCAACTTATCATATCTGGACATATTAAGGGTATTTTTTATGTAAATATCATTCAGTCAGGGATTGTCAACTCCTTATCTGAATAGTTGGCTAAAAAGGAACTCATTATCTGATTGGCTAGTACAGTAGCCAATCAAATTGAAGAATGGGTGTTTGAATTAAATTTGATTACGGTACTTATGAAATAACCTATTTAAAAAGAGTCTGGAGCTATCTCAGAAAAAAAGACGCATAATCAATCCCCAATGTTCATTAATGGACCACAAAAGTCCCCTATATGTTATCTGCACCATTCAATAGAGGGTGAAAAAGCATTGTGAAAAAGTGTTTTGCATTTTAAAATTGAAGCTGAATGGATGGAGTTATGATCAGTTGAAGTCAGGCATTTCCATGTGTTGCCTCTGCCTGAATGAGCTCTGTATATCACCCAGAACAATGAATAATTAATTTTAATTAGGTACAGAAGCTTTAAGTGATCTAAATAGACAGTGACTGACTCATTGTAGCGACTTAACTATATTCTAGTAGCTAATACAATAACAGGTTAAATAGCTCAGTAAGAAATGCAGCTGCCTTTCAAACGACAGGTCCTGAGTTCAATGCTCCCGAAAAAAGACAGATATTTTTCTTTGCTGTTTTAAAATTGTAAATATGGATTTTCAAGTCCTGCACTGAAAAGTTTGCACAGATCACACTTGGTGGGACTCTGATAAGTACAGAACCCAGATCTGCTGGGGGCACTGAACTGCGGGGCATATCAGCCTAAGGAGATGTAGCTGAAGGAGCCGAGCACAGTTCCCGCCGGCAGGGCCTGAGAGATGCCAAGATCTCAGTACAGAATCTAGATATGAACAGACAAGACAGACTACAACAGACCTAAATACTTGAGAGGTAAAAGCTAATACCGAGTGACCCCCCCAGTGGAATCCATCCGTTGTCTGGACACTCAATGGCTACCCCGGGTAGAAGCAGCTCCATAAAAATGGGGAAAAACAAAAAGTCATTAACATCCAAAAAAATTGACGAACATTTCAAGGCTTCAGAAACACAGGTGGCACTGATGAAGGACCCTGTCTCGGAGCAATCTGACACCTCTGACCTGGATCCCCTGGAGGGGGCCCCACAGCCTGAAGTCTCCATCAACAGCGATTCAATGGCAAGAATTGAGGCTCTCCTGGCCTCTCACATAGACAGGGCGGTCATATCTTTGCAGAAAGACATACATGAGATTGGCCAAAGGACCCATCAACTTGAAGAGACAGTTGACCAAGTGGTAGAGGCCCAGGAGAGAGACAGGGCCACCATTGCCTATAACACCTCCCGTATTTGTGGCATAGAAGATAAACTGGAGGATTTGGAGAATAGATCCAGGCGATTCAACCTGAGGATCAGAGGCGTGCCTACGGCAATAGTCGACCTTCCTCGCTACCTTAAGGCCACGATCGACGAGATCCTCTCAGGTCATCCAGACCACGAATGGGAAGTGGAGCGTGCCCATAGAGCCCTTGGGGGAAGTCGTAACCTAGACCTTCCCAAAGACATCATTGTAAGGCTACTACGCCAACAATCAAGGGATCTAATCCTGGCAACTACCCGCAAGAAGGCTGTGATCACAGGCCCAGACGGGCCAAACTTCAATTTTTTGCGGATCTCTCCCCTTCCACACTTCAAAAACGGAGGCTGATGAGGCCAGCCCTGGAAGTTCTTCTCCACCACGGCATCAGGTACCGTTGGGGATTCCCATTTGCCCTTATTTTTTCAGTAGGGAGCACCCAGTATACAACACGTTCTCTAGAAGACTGCCAAGAACTTTTGAAGAGTCTGGATCTCTCTGGGGGGGACCCGACCTCGACATCACTTGCATCAACAGCTTTACCTCTCCCGAAAAGGCAATGGTCTGAAGTGACCAGGCACAAGAGGCCCACTGACCAAGCCTCAAAGACCACTCATAGACGACCCTCCCAGATCATGGACTCGTAAATGCAATAATTCAGCTGCTGACAACTCCAGTGACTTTCAAATAGGCTGGTCCGCTTGAAAAGACAACTGGCTAGCAAAGACTTATTTCGGCATCCTAAGGATTTACAAGGGCTTAAAAACACCATATCAAAATTCCCTGGTAGAGACTAACATGGAAGCCACCTGGAACTGACCTGGCCTTTTCCCAGGACGTGTTATTTTTCTTACTTTTTTTACTTAGGTCCTCAAAGGAGCCTGGGGCCCTTAGCGGGGCCATGTTTACCAAAGACTTTTGGAATGTTACTAATCCATGTTTTGCTTTTCCTCCCCTCTTCAGCAGGTGTTAGCTGACTGATAAAGCTATAAGTTTTAATACACATGCAGATAGTATAGCCAGTCCGTCAGGATCTTTCTTTACTGGACCGGGTCTAAAGGTTTACTCTGCTTTAGTCAAGATAAAAAATTATGTTGTTAAACGTTTAAATAAGCTATTCATGGTTCTGTCTTTATTCTGTTTTCTTAATACTTTTCTGGGTTACTTTTGCTTGGCCTTGCCGGCGGGAATTGGAACAGAGGCTCTAGGGTTCCAAGAGGGTAGAATGTTTAAGACAAGACGGGTGGTCTTGGGACAGTCAGACCTTTTGGCAGCAACTGTTCTCTCTTCCCTCTGTGTTTTCTTCATTGCTGCTCTTCTCCTTGTCACCTATCAGCATGGGCTCTCTTGCCCCTGTACTCCCCCCTATTGCCTAAACGAAACTTGCCACTTGGTGCCTCCTAGTTCTTGTTTTCTCTTTCTCTATGGCTGTTTAGGGGATTTTGAGCCAAATCAGGGTTTGCTCTACATAGCTGGGCTTGAGGCGGCGGCCTGTCTGCTGGACAGTGGGCCAAGTTGCCTGGCCTCAGAGAGTGGAGGACCCCTGGTACTATTGGAACGGATCTCATTTCAGCCTATTGAGTTGGGTTCTAGTAGTTCTGAGATACTGCCAGACTTGTCCGGTATAATCCGGCCTCCCTTAGAGTTCTTGGGACCGCCTCTGCACTACTTATACTCATGCCTCTTTTCCCCCCACAGAGCTAATCATACTGGACCTCTTCTTGGCCGGGCTCAACCACTCCTATCCCCCAGAGGGGGAAATCCGCTCTGCACTCGCTCCTCGGCGCTCCTCCGGAAGGGTAAGGCTACATTAATGCACCAGAAACATACACCTCAATTCTATCCATGACCGCACCAATGACACTACTTACCCATAATGTGAAAGGTTTCAATTCCCCTTTCAAGCGAAGGAAGGCTTTCCTATATTATAAGACCCTTAACCCCATGGTGATCTTCTTACAGGAGACATATTTCGCCAGGAATAAAGCCCCAACCTACCTCGACAAAAATTATCCTCATTTTTACTACTCTACCCAGGTCTCTAAAAAAGAAGGAGTGGCGATTTTGCTCCACAAGAGCCTCCAATTTCAAATGACAACCAAGATAGTGGACCGGGAGGGCTATTACATCATTTTAAAGGGGACGATTCTGGGTTCTCCAGTTTCACTAGCCTCCTTCTATGCCCCCACGAAAGCACCACATAAGACCCCGATCAGATTCTTAAGGGTCCTGGAGGGGGGAGAATGGGGCAAACTAATTATAGGAGGGGACTTTAATCTGGTATTAGACCCAGTGGCAGATAGATCTAAAACTTCACAAGAAGTTCGCTTCTCCAAAAAAAACAGGCAAATCTTAAAACTTCTGCACTCCTTAGATCTGGTTGACGCCTGGAGAGGTCTGCACCCCAGAGGAAGGGACTATACTTTTTATTCCCCCACACACGGGACTTATTCCCGTATAGACACAATATATATATGTAATTCGCTTCTAGACAGCTCAAACAAAGCGGCTATTGTTCCGTGCACCTGGTCGGACCACGCGGCGGTCACACTAGAGGTAGACCTGGGAGTTCAATTTCGGATGCCCTATACCTGGAGACTTAATGAATACTTAGTTTCGCAATCCAGATTCCAGGAGCAAACTGAGAGGGAGTTGGTGGAATTTTTTGAGTCCAATGCGGGTGGGGAGACAGGGGCGGGTTGGGTCTGGATGGCGCACAAAGCCTACATAAGGGGGGTGTTTATCAAGCTAGCCTCCCAATTCAGAAAACAGAACAGGCTAAAAGAAAAGGAGCTATCAGGGAAACTATCTCAATTGGAGCGGCAACATCAGCTTTCTCCCTCGATAGCTTTAAGGAAACAGATAGATAAGGCCAGGCTAGAGCTGGATAGTTTTTTGACCATAAAAACGGATAAGGCATTAAGGAGGACTCAACATTTGTTTTATGCTAAGGCGAATAAACCTGACAAGCTACTAGCAAGGAGCTTAAAAGCTAAATATGCTCAAGCCAGGGTATCCCAAATCAAAAATAGGAAAGGCGATCTCACCTACAGCCAAAATGAAATCCAGGAGGTCTTTAGGGACTTTTATCAAAATATTTACTCCACTCAGAAATTGGCCTCAGAAAATGTTATTCATTCCTACCTAAACTCCCTTGATTTGCCCCAAATTTCACCCCTGGACTTACAAAATTTGAATAAAGATGTGACGGTCAAAGAAATTTTAGATGCCATTAAAGAACTGAAGCTAGGGAAGTCCCCCGGTCCGGACGGGTTCACTAACATCTATTACAAAAAGTTCTCGGAAATACTGGCCCCCCATTTATGTAGTCTCTTCAATTCAATTCTAAGAGGAGAGACAACTCCCCCAGAGCTGAATCATGCAGACTTGACGCTCTTCCCCAAGGAGGGCCGGGATCCAAAGGAAACTAAAAATTATAGACCAATCTCGCTTCTTAATGGGGACGTCAAACTGCTGGCCAAAATTTTCTCCCAGAGGATCTCGATCTTCCTACCCGCCTTAATACATAAGGACCAATCAGGCTTTATTCCAAACAGGCAGACTAGTGATAATATCAGGAGGACTTTAAATGTCATTCATTTGGCCAGGGCTAGGGGTCTCCCGGTGTGCCTACTCGCATTGGACATCGAAAAGGCGTTCGATACCCTGGAATGGCCCTTCCTATTTGCCACTTTGGATAAGTTTGGGTTCAGAGGAAACTTCTTAAACCTGCTGCGTACTTATTATACACTCCCCAGGGCCACACTAAAATTGCCTGGTTCTCATACAGCCTGTATTAAAATCGAGAGAGGTACGAGACAGGGTTGCCCATTGTCTCCTCTTCTCTTTGCTCTGGCCATTGAGCCTTTGGCTCAGGCGATCAGAGTTAACTCCTCTATAGAGGGGGTGCGGGTGGGACACCAGCAACTAAAATGCTCCTTGTTTGCTGATGACCTGCTTTGCACCCTTTCGAACCCTAGCTCTTCTGTAGGCGCCCTGATGGACACGATAGGAGTCTTTAGCAATGTGTCAGGCCTGAGGTTAAACCAGGACAAGACAGAAGCTTTGAGTGTTGGGATCCCTTTGGATATTTTGAATCACCTGAAGGGAGTACACAAATTTCTATGGCCCCCCTCCCACATCAAATATCTAGGGATTAATTTGACCAACTCATTAACTAATTTGTATAAAGCTAACTATCCACCTCTCTATAGGGCTCTGCGGCGAGACCTGGAAAATTGGACAAACCGACATATCTCATGGACGGGTAGAGTAGTCACGGTTAAAATGAATATTTTGCCGAGGCTGCTCTATCTTGCCAGGACGCTGCCAATCCAGATAAAAAATACAGAATTGGCCCGCTTCCAGACCCAAGTGTTTAAGTTCATATGGAGAAATAGACCCCCAAAGATAGCGAGAAAAACAATGTATGTACATAAATCCAAGCGGGGCCTATCTTGCCCTAATTTCCTGAGTTACTTCAGAGCAGCCCAGCTTGCCTCTATCCCACTAGCTCACTCCATTCCACTTCAACCAAACTGGGTCTTTGTAGAGGAGTTGCAGATGGCCCCGCTTACGTGGGGTATTATCCTGTGGGCTCCAGGTGCAAGCGCTTTTTACTCTAGAATACAGAACCCCATAACTAAGTTTACACTGAGAGTTTGGATCTGGGCTAGGAGGAAATACAAACTGACTTACCCGGTTTCTCCCCTCACATCGATCTTTACATTGCCCTCCTTATTAACCACCATCACTGCAGAGTCCAAGGATTATTGGACTTCGCATGGTCTGGATAAGCTGGGGGCTTGGTTTGAGGGAGGGATTATGAGAACTTCAGAATCCATGATAAGGAACTTCGAGGTTCCACACCGGGAACACTTTAATTACATTAAAATAAGGAGCTGGATTGATGAGATACAAAGAACCCATGGACCCCCGAGGGAAACTTGGATGTCGGTGGTGTGTAAGAGTGAGGCCCTGTCCAAAGGAATCTTGGGGTCAATATACCAAATCTTCAATAGTCCACCAAGCACTTGGAGGCCTTCCTTTGTATCGAGGTGGGAGTTGGACCTAGGGCAAATTTGGGATGGGAATAAATGGGCTGAATCCTTAACGAACCTATCTAAGGGTTCACTTAATTATAGTTTATTAGAAACCTCACTTAAGATTTTACATCGGGCATATACAACTCCAGTTCGACTAAATAAGATATCCCAAACAATCTCAGATAGATGTTTTAGGGGGTGTCACGGAAGGGGAGACTTCATTCATACTTGGTGGAGTTGTCCTAAGGTATTTAAAATTTGGTCTGAGACGACCAATTTAATTTCGCTAATACTCAAAACCCCACTCCAACCATCAATAGCAGTCTGTCTCCTGGGAGCACGCTTCTCAAAATTGGGAAGGGAGGGGAATAAACTGGCCCAACTGATATTTCTAGCAGCTAAGAACACCATCGCAAGACGATGGAAGAGTAGGGATATTAATTTCCATGATGTAACAAACAAAATAAACTTTATTTGCATTAATGAGCGGATGACCCATATCATATCAGATACACATCACTGCTTCCTGGAGGTTTGGGAACCCTGGATTCTATTCACAGACAGTAATATATAATAACTTAATTAAGGGAACACAATAAAGAAGCCATTCCTGATGTGCGGCTGGGGAGTGGAGTGTGGAGCGGACGGGGAGAAGTGGTGAGAGGTCCCCAAGAGATATTTCTTCAGTACGCCAAAGGTACAGGGGGGGAGGATGGCTACCTTAAGATTGGCTGAGCGGGGAATTAATGGGGGATGACACCCCACCATAGGTGTTATATAATGTCACTTGTTTTTTTTTTTGTTTTTTTTTCTATTTTGTTTTCTTTTTAACATATCTCCTGCTGCTCAGGTTCATCCATGGAAATGTGAATTACTGCAATTTGAGCAATGTGACTTTATAAGCTGTATATATTGCTGAGTATTAAGATAAGAAACTAGTGTGAATATTTTTGGACAGAATCACAAAAAAAAAGAAAAAGAGTTGGAATGGAGTTTTTATTTAAATGGAATGGTTTTAATATATTAGCAATATGATGTTAGTTATAAGACAACATGTGGACTATGTTTTTCATTATTCTTTTTGTTTTGTTATTGCAATTCCAGAACTTCTCAATAAAATTTATGTTATAAAAAAAAAAATTGTAAATATGTTCTTTAGGCTATATGATAATGCATATGTCAGTATGAGGTACTGAAAGCTTTGAGGACCAAAGGTTTGTGGCACTGTTGGACTATTGGGAGCCCTGATTTTACAAGAACTATTGGTATTCTTTCCTCTCCACAGACACTGTTCTCCTAGCCTGAATACTTGAACTGTGACAGCTACATTTATTATTATTATTTATTGTCTTTATTTATATCGCGCCAACATATTCCGTAGCGCTGTACAGGGGTTTAGTACATGGCAAAAAACAAACTTAACACCTTATAAAGAATGGAGGACCCTGTTTTTGAGCATACAGCCAAATGCACATAGTGCTTGTTTCCAAGACACAGCCACACAATTAAAAACTCGCAAACTTACAATCTAAGAGATATTTAGTGTGAGAACACTGAAGAAATAACGTAGTAAGTGTACAGCCTGCATAACAGTGTAAATTTGCTGTCCCCTCAAAATAACTCAAAACACAGCCATTAATGTCTAAACCGTTGGCAACAAAAGTGAGTACACCCCTAAGTGGAAATGTCCAAATTGGGTCCAAAGTGTCAATATTTTGTGTGGCCACCATTTTTTTCTAGCACTGCCTTAACCCTCATGGGCATGGAGTTCACCAGAGCTTCACAGGTTGCCACTGGAGTCCTCTTCCACTCCTCCATGATGACATCACGGAGCTGGGGGATGTTAGACACTTTGCACTCCCCCACAGATGCCCCACAGATGCTCAATAGGGTTTAGGTCTGGTGAAGGCCAAATTTCACCCAAGCATGTTCTGATAGTTTGAAGATTGAGGGTTTGTTTTTATATACTGAACAGTGCAGTGTGATTTCTTAAATAATTATTACACATGCACAGAAACAGGAAATTTGCAACTTGCAAGCCTTGTCCTGCAAAAATGTAACTGATTCTCCAGGGACCAGCAGAGTCATCACATTTTTTTATTACTTATAACATTTTCCCTCCTTAATTATTCGAGTTTTTCATACATATTTATTTTATTTCATCATGCAGTCATTTAAGTTTTTGTACTGTCCTTTTAAAATAAAAAAACATGTTTACCACTCTGTATTCAGTCCTAGTTCAGGTTTTTTAAAAATCTGTTGAGTCAGAAGCATTCCAGGAGGCAGTTGTTTGGCTGAGACTCCAGACCTAATCAGCTGATTCATTTCTGTGAAAACCTTGGGCGTCCTGCCGAGCCTGGCTAGGTATTTGTGAGTCACAAACCAAATACTGCGAGAATGTAAATTAGTCACTTTGAGGGAAGTCCCTTTTCCACATCACAAATCAGTGTCTGCTGCAGCAAACATCATTTATCATGCAGTTGTACAGGGTGACATGATAGCACCTTTTATATGATTTAATGGACCTATTCCTCTTACTCATACATATATATGTGTATATAAAAGGTAGAGACTGGCACTCCAAAATCTTAAGATATATAGTAACTATTAAATGTGTAGTCTTGCAAGCTCAGACTTTCCAGTTATATATATGGAAATAATAATAATTTGAATACTTTTGCTTCTTTATTTAGGAATGTTGTCATTATTTATTCAACAGTTTTTATTTATTCAACCTAAACATAAGTTTAGTTTTATATTAAAAAACACGCCTAGAGAAGAATCATCTATGTAAAAGTATGAACTTGCCTTGGAACCAAACATTTCACCTTTGATTTTTGTCGCAGACACTCAGAATGCTGAGTTGGTTGGGACAAAATTTCATGAACCAACTCAAGGGCCGATTCACATGTATTCTAAGCTATGAGAAATTAAATTACATTACATTCATGTTTCTGTGTCCTTCCATCAGCTGATATACATAACATAGAGGATTTCGAACAATAAATGTCAAGTGCTAACCCTTTTCTGCATACATTTGAACAAAAAAAAAAAAAGCTGAACTCCCTAAGGCACAGTGAGCAAGGGGTCACTACAGGATATTTCTCCCTGGGAAGGGCACAAGTGAGCAAAACGAGGTTGCTCTCAGAGTGGCTTATCATGGCTATAGAACTAACCTATTAAGGTTGGTTCGTTCTCTGATGAGCACCTCTGACTCACCTTTTTTTGTTTATGCAAATTACTCTTAGGGTTTAGTCTCCCTAAGGGTAATAGGGGACTCCAGACGTGGACCTCTTGCTCACTGTGCCTTAGGGAGTTCAGCTGCACCTCACTGACGAGGCCCATAAAGGTCAAAACGCGTCTGAGATTTGCTGTTTCTCCTGTTCAGCATAGAATTGCCTGGTATTTCGGGGCTGGGTCACTCTTTTGAGTGGGACCAGACTGATATACTACAGGATATTTCTCCCTGCGAAGGGCACAAGTGAGCTAAAAGAGGTTGCTCTCAGAGTTGCTTATCAACGCCATAGAACTAACCTATTAAGGTTGGTTCATTCTCTGATGAGCACATCTGACTTTTTTTTTTTTTTTTTTGTTTATGCAAATTACTCTTAGGGTTTAGTTTCCCTAAGGGTAATAGGGGACTCCAGACGTGGACCCCTTGCTCACTGGGCCTTAGGGAGTTCTGCTGCACCTCACTGATGAGGCCCATAAAGGCCGAAACGCGTCTGGGGTTTGCTGTTTCTTCTGTTCAGGGTAGAATTGCCTGGTATTTCGGAGGTTGGGTCACTCTTTTGAGTGAGACCAGACTGATATACTACAGGATATTTCTCCCTGGGAAGGGCACAAGTGAGCTAAAAGAGGTTGCTCTCAGAGTGGCTTATAATGGCCATAGAACTAACCTATTAAGGTTGGTTCGTTATCTGATGAGCACCTCTGACTTTTTTTTTTTTTACATTTGAACTATGTGAACTCTTTTATATAAGAGCATCTTATGTTTAGGTAAAACATTAGTAGTTGTTTTATTTGTAATCACTATTTAAAGAGATAATCCTACCTGGGACCTAGTTAATAACTTGGCCTGTTTAATGCAAAGATTGATGTAGCTGATGGGATTTTAAAAATTATGAAACATGTTTTAGACACTGGAAAAGGCTTTTGAGTTTTAAAAAGGAAAGACCTGAGGGGAAATTTTTAAACATATTGCTGGTGCTCAGGGATAGCCCGAGATAATCAGCAATGCAGCTTCTTAGCTCATCATTGAACAATGTATTAAAGCCCCTTCTCTGATTTTATACCTAGCTCTTCAGTGCTGATCACAAGTTATAGTGATCAAGGTGTGTTAGGTGTGTGTTACATGCATCTATCTTGAAAAACGTTTGTGCTTGTGGACCCTCATAGGGTGTTAGGAACCATGGGGAGTCCCTGTGGTAGTAGTTAGGATGACATGGGGATCCATTGTGACCTCAATTGTAGGGGTTACATTTAGCGTCAATGGGGGTGTATAAGGACGCCCATGGTTATAGAATGATATACCATGGAAATTCATAGGGAGCGTCATGTATATGTTAATTGTAGATGCCATGGTGTCCATAGGCCCCCCATGGCTACAGACTAGCATACCATAGGGGTCCAGAAGGTTCCCTTAGTATGAAGTTAATGTTAGGTGACATTGGGTTCCATAAGGACTCCCATGCTTTAACTTTAGATTACTATGGGGGTCCATAGGGATCCTCATAGTAACAGATTATTATTCGTTGCCATGGGGTCCATAAAACCCGTAAAACCCCCATGGTTTTACTTTTAGGCACCTAAGGGACCCTGATAAGGTTAATGTGCCCCCACTCCTAAGCACCAGCAGTGGGTTCCCAATGGCCCTGGGGATGTCCAGGGTTATGGGGCTCACTGGATAGTTTAGTGTGTTAGCATTAGTTATATATTTTATTAATATGTAGTGCAACTGACCATGCACGGGCATGATATTATTTCACCGGGTTTGTTGGTGTTATAAGTCATATTGGCAACCATGCATGCGCTACTCCAATGTGTACAACAGGCATTACCATGGCTCATGGCGAATCTAATTATAATACTAGAGATTTAGTAAATGGAACTGAGACCTGAGTAGAACTGATGCACTATGAGCCACGATTGATGAGCCATGGTAGATGAGCCATGGCAGAATCAGATGTTAGTAAATTCGCTCCCTGCGAAGTGAAAGACAAACACTGCTCATCCTCTGGCCAAGGCTTATACAATGTTTGGTAGATCAGGCCACATGTTTCAGAAGATCCATGTGTCAGCACAGGTAAGTAAATCAAAATTATTGAGCCACTATTTGATCCACTAGTAAGTTTTATGTTAGAAACTGAGTAAACTTGAGGTGAAATAAAAAATATATTATGAATGGTTTGAAATGAAGACTAATGCAGTGGCTAGCATGCATAAATGTGAGACGTGTTATGCATATTTGGATGTACCAACCTTTTATTGTAAAGTATTCACTGGCTGACTAAATCCTCTCACATCAAAGCAATAGACAGGGCATGTTGGCAAACAGAAATCTCCTCATTGTCTGTAGTAAATATTGGCATAACAGTGGCAGCCATCTTGGAGTGGGGAAACCACTATATCGACATAACATACAAGACAATGGCAACCGTATATAATCACCTAACTTTAATTAAAAAATACGTTCTGTATATAGTTGTTATATACACTAATATCACATATCACTTTAGGCCTCACTATACAACCACTATAACTCATGGTGAGATTTTCTGCCAATTTCTGCACTAATTGGCCAAATTCACAACAGTAATGAGCAGCGAGCTTCACAATAATATTGATTAAAGGGCAACTGTAGTCCAAAACATTATGTTATGCATTTAAATATATTTTAAACATTACAAAAAGTATTTTTCTATGAAAAATAGAGTGGTCTATACAGTACATTGAAATGAAACAACTAGATTGATTTCTCTCCTCTGTCAATGTCAGCCTTATGAATATCTGGACTGTAACATTTTTTTGCTTGTATTCCCTTTCAATTAAATGTAGGTCACATTAGAAAAATACAACCAAAATGTTATATATGAGTCCTTGTTTATACTTCTTCTCAATTCAGTGGTAAGGCAAACATTTGTATCCATTTCTGTGGTGATTTATCAGTAATACAATCTGTCTGTTATACAACAAAGGAAGTTTGCAATGTATAAAACATATTCTTTTATATGCATGATAGAAAGTACTGGACTGAAGTGGCTCTTTAACTTTTAGTATAATTAACACTTGTTTTGTGTAACATGTGCTCAAGCACTCGGTCATCTAGCTTGTATGCTCAAATTTTGCTTAGAGAATAAGCCATTTTAAATCAGTAGCAAACAAAAAGGGGTAAGAGGAGGCAAGCAAAATCAGGAATTATGTAAATCATCAAATCACTTGCCTCTGTGCCTCTAACAAACACCTCTTCTGCTTTCCTGACCGACTCCTGATGCCATCTTGATTTCCTGCTTAACTGCTACATCTGCCCTCCTTCCCTGCCCCTCACTCACCATCACCCTATTCTGTCTTCATTTATTAAAACACACATGACATACAGGAACTGTTCAGTCAGCACCACCTGCTAAAGAAGCCAATCTGATTAACCTTCACTCACTCATTTTCTCATACACTTGGAATTCTACTGTTTATATGTTTTAGACCATCTACATTACCTTCTCCTTCATTTATTCTACTGTTTTGTGCTGACACTTGTGTCATAATGTTTTGTCACAACTTCCTCTTACTTTTAACATCC
Organism: Discoglossus pictus; assembly: GCA_027410445.1. Classification (NCBI taxonomy): domain Eukaryota; kingdom Metazoa; phylum Chordata; class Amphibia; order Anura; family Alytidae; genus Discoglossus; species Discoglossus pictus. The sequence continues at coordinate 77,488,068 of CM050164.1, read as the reverse complement.
TACCTTTGTCTCAGATGCTTATATGCATCGTCCCCACCTCATGTCCCCAACAGGATATCCATTTCACCTTCCCTGCTCTCCTTGCCTCTACTATGCTCCCATGAACTCCTCTGCATCATCAGTACACTATCTCCTCCATCTTATAAAGTTCATAAGCAGAAATGTTTCTGTAAGTCCCAGTCTCATCTCTTCTCACTCTCATTCCTTCTTCTACTGGCTGCTGGAGATATATCTCCTAACCCAGGCCTCTAATTCATTCACACCTTTTATCAGCCACGTTCAACCCCGAAGGCAGCAAACTCCTGTAATACCTATAACTTAATACACATCACCTGCCACAATCCTTCCACTTGGCCCTTCTCATGCGCCCTCTGGAACTCAAGGTCTGTTTGTAATAAACTCACTTACAACTCCCTCAATCTCATGGCTATCACTGAAACTTGGTTCACTCCATCTGATACTGCCTCCCTTGCAGCAATATCCTATGGTAGCCTTCACTTCAGTCACACAACCAGACCCGGTAATAAGCAAGGTGGAGGTGTAGACATGTTACTTTTTTCTTGCTGCACATTTAACTGCATTCCAACAGTTCCCTCTCTCCAATTCTCATAGAATACCCACAGAAACCTACTAGCAATAGACCCACAACACCTTTCTACTGTACTACAATGCCTTCTCAGCCCCCTCACTTACCTCACCTGCCCTGACACTATCACCACACAGTACAACTCGACTCTCACTTCCACCCTCAACACTCTTGCCCCCACAACCACATGCATGCGCCCTCACTCTCATCCACATCCATGGCACACTACGCTAACACAATAAATCCAGAGGTGCTACCGCAGCGCTGAACAGCCATCTAGGAAATTTCACACTTCAGCAGACTTTCTACATTGCAAGTTTATTCTGCACTCCTACTTCTCTGGACTCAACCTTGTCAAACAACACTATTTCACACCATTAATAACATATTTGTCCTCCAAACCCAAACGTTTGTTTACCGCATTCAACACTCTCCTCCACCCACCTCCCACACCTTCTTGTTTTACGACTGAAGACTTTGCAAGCCATTTTAAACATAAAATTGAAAATATTCACAATTAATTCTCCACTCACCATGACTACTTTCAACCTCTCGCCTTACTACCTGTTCTCTGGATCCTATTCCAGTACAGCTTATCCCTCCCCTCTCTACTATACTTACTACAGCTCTCACACATTTATTCAGCCTTTCTGTAAACACTGGCAAGTTTCCAAACACTTTAAAATGCACCATAATTACACTAATTCTTAAGAAACTCTCATCTGACCAAGATTCTGCTTCTAACTATCACCATATCTCTCTACTTTCCCTGGCTTAAAAAGCATCTCATCTACAATTATCTTACCAAATGTATTTCCTCCATCTCCCTTCTTGACACCTGCTCATCGCCAAGTCAAAGGGTCACTTCTCTATTCTAATAATTCTGGATCTCTCTGCTACCTTTGATACAGTTGACCACCCCTACTAATCTACAATCTCCACTCCCTTGGCATCCATAACACTGCTCTCTCTTGATTCACATCTTACTTACAAAACCGAACATTTAACGTCTCCTTCTCTGGCACCACTTCTTTACCTGATCCTCTCGTGGTACCCTAATAAAATCCTTTCAGTTTCAGTATCATCTCTATGCAGATGACATTCAAATCAACCTCTCAGCACCAAATCTATTCCCCTCTATTCTAGCACAAGTTTCCAACTGCCTATCAAGCATATCCTCCTGGATGTCTGTCCCACAACTCAAACTCAACATGTCAAAGACTGAGCTCCTGATCTTACCACCCTCTATTACAGCTTCCATTCCTCAGATATCTCTCACTGTCAACAATGCCATCATTACTTTGATCTCACAGGCCTACTGTCTTGGGGTTCTATAGAACCATGTGCTCTCCTTCATTCTTCATATACAAGCATTAACTAAATATTGTCTCTTCCATCTAAAAAACATCTCCAAAATAATTATAATACATTCTCTCATCATATCCAGCCTAGACTACTTCAACTAGTCCTTGCTGGCCTCCCCATTACCTGTCCATCTCCACTCCAATTCATAATGAATGCCTCTGATACACTCATCTACACACCTCTCTGTCAATCACTCTCCTGGCTTCCCGTAACCTCCAGAATACAATTTTAAGTCATGACCCTAACTTACAAAGCCCTCAACAACATTGCACCCCTTATATCTCTGCTCTAATCTCAAACTACTCCCCTACCAGCCCTCTTTGTTCTGCTGACAACCTTCTTCTCTCCTCCTCTCTTATCACCTCCTCTTACTCCTGCCGTCAGTACTTTTATCATTGCCTCGCTCCACTAGACTGTCTTCATGTTTCAGAACCCTCAAAACTTCACTTAAATCACATCTGTTCAAAGAAGCTTATCACCTTCAGCCTTAACATGCACAACACATCTCTCACCCTTCCTTACCACACCCAAACTCATTAGATTGTAAGTTTGCAAGTTTTTAATCTCATAAGGTACTTTAGCAAAAGCTCTGCGCACACTAGATTCTAAACTCAAAGACAGGGCTCTCCATTCTTTGGAATGTGTCTATATGGTTTTGCGTTGTACTTAACCCTAGTTCAGCACTACAGAATATCTTTGCATGTTACAAATAAAGATAAAAAAATAACATAACATAAATTAATTTATGGATCATTCATCTTATTATTTAACAGAAGTATATGCAGGTTCTAACAAACTGATTTTCTTCTTAAAAAAATGTTGTGTGGCCATTTAACCCACTGCAGATGTTCTTGCCATATCTTATCCACTTGATACTTTATTAATATAGCTAAGGACTGCACAATTTATCACTCTGTAAATAGCATTAAGTGTCCTCCTTTCAGTTCTGAGATGAACTTGGTGTCTATGACTGATTTATATTTATCAGACAGGTGTTTACTAATCTCCCCCATGACTTATGGGTTTATCATGAAGTGGTTAATTGGAATCTCAAGCAGTTTCAAAGCATTGCTAGGTCAGTCAACAACTCATATGTACTGATGCAACCTAGTGACTCCAATTTTAGAAATCGTAGCCCGTAAACTAGCACGCAGAAGTTACAGCTATTAAATTGGCCTCTTTCGGCTACCCGCAAAATATCTGTGGGTTACAGGCGGTAAAAAACCCTACAGGACGTGAAAATTTGACCTCCGTCCCAGCTTTCCTTTGATCTGTCAAGCCTGCACATGTTACAATCGGAAATCGCTATTAAATTGCTACAAATCCCCAAAGAAGCACTGACTTTCAAACCGACAACTGGCAAATGTTTGACAAAATATTGCTGGTTCAAAGTAGTATCCGCAAAGGCTTTAAGAGCCCTTACGTATGCTGCAGGAGCAGCAAAAGAGGCCTCACCTTCGGCCGCCAAACCCACCTCTTGCCCCTAAACTTCACCCATACTCCCGAAATAAATGCTGCAGGAGTCCTGATCGGGACGCCCGCAGGCTCCCAACATTAACCACATCGGGACATGCATGACAGTTAAATGGTTAAATCACCCCCTGCATGCCCTTAAAGGGCCCATGGCACACTCATTTTTAATCCCTGCTGCGGGGGTAATTCAAGTACCCTTGCAGCATCTAATATTAACCCCCCTATGCTGCGGGTCCCCATCGGGACCTTAAAGGTCCTTAAAGGACCCACGAAACATTAATAATTAACCTCTGCTGCGGGGGTACTATAACTACCTCCACGGAACCCCATCACTCATGGGGGTCTATATAGACCCTCATGCAACCATAATTAACCCCATCAGTCCAATAGGAATTTATAGGGGACTATAGACCCCTATAGGACACTATTAACCTCAACATTAACACTATAAGTACCATGAGGGTCCTCCAGGACCCTCATGACACAAAGTCTAAGCACTACACTACACTATTAACCCTTTCCTACTCTATACTATTCTATTAACCCACCTCTAAATAATTAACACAAATTAACCCTATGATTAACTAATTAACCATACCCTATTAGCACCCCACTACCTAATTAACCCTATGATTAACTAATTATCCGTACCCTATTAACCACTATCCTATTCATCCCCTCTATCCTATTTACTATTAACCCCTATCCTAATAACCCCTAATAACCCCCTCTAACCTATTCTATTAATCCCTATTAACCCCCCGCTACCCTATTCTATTAACCCTTATTAACCCCCCTCTACCCTATTCTATTAACCCCCTCTACCCTATTCTTACCCTATTCTATTAACCCCTATTAACCCTCCTCTACCCTATTCTATTAACCCCTACACTATCCTATTCTATTAATCCCCTAATTAAACTATTTAACCACCTAATAACCTGCTGGAGGGGCATCTTGGCCAGTAAGTTGACTAATTAACCCTTTTTTACAAATTGTAATTCTTTTTTTATTTTAATAGTGTTTTTTTGTTTTGGTGTAATGTTTGTATTTTTATACTTGTAATTATTTTTTATTTTCTGTAATGATAATAGGGGTTAATAGAATAGGGTAGAGGGAGGGTTAATAGGGGTAATTAGGGTAGGATAGAGGGGGTTAATAGGGTTGAATAGCGTAGGGGTTAATAGGTTAGGGTTAATTAGTTAATCATAGGGTTAATTGGTGTTAATTTGTTAAAATTGGGTTACTAGAATAGTATTGGGTAGGAAACGGTTATTAGTGTAGTGTAGTGCTTAGACTTTGTGTCATGAGGGTCCTGGAGGACCCTCATAGCACTTATAGTGTTAATGTTGGGGTTAATAGCATCCTATAGGGGTCCATATAGACCCCTATTGGACTGATGAGGCTAATTATGGTCTCATGAGGGTCTATATAGACCCCCATGAGAGTTGGGGTTAATAATCTGCATCTGTGAGTTTGACGAGTTGCAGATTTACGGTGCTATTAGATTAGAGCATGCTGTGAGTTACGGACTTGAGAGGCAAACCCGTAAACCATCTTCGCTCGTCGGATGTGCGGCCGTGGACGGGATCAATTAGTCTAACTCGTAGTTACGAGTTGGGATGGAGCCAATGGCAAAAGAGATCATCAGAATTACGTCACTCAAAAATGGAGGTGTGATTTCCAAAGTCCTACGGGGTTCAATTACGAGTTACAATCGGACCCACATTCCAGATGTGATGAAATATTGATAAAGCCGTAATATGTATTAAAACATTGATTGCTGGGATAAAACACATAAATTACACATGTAATAAAGTATTTTTTGGAGCCAATTTGCAAGCTTGATAATGGTGTGCTATTAATTCTAAGACCTAACATCACTTTCACTTTTAATAAAAGTACAGTAGTGTGGTGATATGTGCATTTAAAGTGCTATGAGTTGGATTTTACCCTTCTTGCGGGTCCTCTCTAGCACTCGTTGGCCTCTTGGCTCCATTTGCGAGTCACTAGTTTGAACACCAGTGATCTTGATGCAATTTAATAGCTATATTGGAACTTAGTGGTTACGGGCTTAGAAGAACAAAGGCTTTGCGTCCGCAAAGTTCCACGTCCCGTAGGGTTTTTTCTGCCTTGCTGCGTCTTAACCTGCAAGTCATCTCCGGGTTTCTTTAAGAGACCAATTTAATAGCTCGAAGTCTTGTGAGCTACGTTACGAGCTACGATAAATAAAATCGCAACAATTTAATGGGGCTGTTAGTTAATTTACCTTTTGTTACTCTGCACCCAGACTAATTGAACTACCAGAACCTTTTTGTGCTCCCATTTATATAAGTCCATGTGTGTTTCAATAAAGTGCATTACTCCTTTTGAACCTTTTGAAAATATACAAGTGTCCGGTGTATTCCTGAGGGGTGGAAAAGAGCTTTTTCATCCCTGCTCTCTACAGATCCTGAAGAAACCCTCCTTCCAGGGGGCCCTAACAGGTGGAGTTCATACATTGACAGGTCCAGTTGGTCTCTTCTAGTGACAAACTGGTAGTAGCAGCGGTGTCAGTGTTATCAAGGCAAAAAGCCAAGTGACAGAGCCCAGAGAAGCAGTGTCCAGTATGACACAGATTGTCCAGTATGATGAGTCCAGCATGACAGAACTAAGAGAGCAGGGGAGTGTCTGTGCCAGCCCTGCAGGCCGCCCTTTCCTGGGTAAGGAGTTGGGGGTTGCTGAGGGCTCCATGGATGCCCCCAGGGAAGACCCCTGTTATGAGGCTTTCCTTTCTAATGTTGAGGTACCAAAAAGGTACCACTACCAAATTGTCCTACTGTGAGATCACAAAATGAAGGTCATGAGCACCATGAAGATAGTGCTGTGGGGGGATGGGTTGACATGGGTTTTCTGCAGGACTTAGAGCTGCAGTGCCACTTGCCTGAGTCCAAACCCTGGTGGTCTTGCTTAGTGGGTGAGCCAGCACAGCCTACCGGGCCAATTCCATTCCATGCCATCCTGCAGAGAACAAATTGGTGCTAAACATTGAACACCTGAACATTGTTGTTGTGTATGTTCAGTCATTCAGTCATGTCAGGCTCTCTGTAATTATGACTTAAATGGATAGATGACACATTGTTTATAAGGTAGTAGATTTTGCTAGGATAACAGAAAATAATAATACTATGACATTAAAAGTCTCATTTAAGAGGTTGGGTATAATTCTTGCAGAAGTCTGAATCATATCATGTTTACTAAAAATGAAAGTAGGGGTCACAGATTACATGGAACATTGCTCAACATTACATAATCTTAACCATCTAAATAAGTTAACTCTTCTCCTTGCCTTTTTTGTGTCACTGTACTTTTGAGAGTTTCAAGCCTCCCATCCTGCATATTAGACACTTCAACTGCATTAAAACAAGAAGGGGCTATATGCTATGAATATTTTAACTAATCTCACAGAAGAGTATGTTAATGTAAAGTCATATTCTCTAAAGAAGAAAATCCTAAAATTTCTATGCACCAAAACAAATTGTTCACTTGAAAAGAAGTTAAATAGTAGATAAAGATAAAAAGAACTTTAATGCATTAATTGTTTTTAAGATCTGCATTGATCTGGCTTCTAGGTGAATTGGCCCACATGAAAGCAAAACAAACAAACAAACAAGCATTTAAACATTGTAATTGTCATTTCTGACCCCAAAAATGGCAATCAGATGATTCCCTTGATCACTATCCTGTTGTCGTTTTGTCTCTCAGTTGTTTCGACTTTCAGTGACCCTATAAATAGCAGCACAATACGCACATTTGTCAGCCCCTGCCCCTCTGAACTCCTTCAAGCTCATGTTCATTGCTTCCCTGATCTCATCTATTCATATCCAATTTTGGTTCCCTTCTTTTGTGCCTTGAAGCTTAACCAGCATCAGCCACAGAGTCTTCTATAGGGAATCCTGTCTTCTCACGATTTGGCTAAAATATTTGAGCTTTAGCCTCATGATCAAACTTTCAAGTGAAAAAATTAATTTAATTTATGATTGATTGGATTTTCTTGGAGTCCAGGGACTCTAAGCAGTTTACTCCAGCACCACGATTCAAAGGTGTTAATTCTACAAAACTCAGCCTTTTTATGGTCCAGCTCTCACATCCATATGTTATTATTTAGAATACCATAGTTCTAAATATGTTCATAGTGTAATTTCTTTACTTTTTAATAGCTTGCCTAAACTTGCCATAACTGTCCTCCCTGAAGCACATGTCTTAATTTCATTGCTGCAGTCACCATCTGTAGATATCTTGGAGCTTTGGAAATAAAATCTGTCACTGCCTCCACTTCTTCCCCATCTATGTGCCATGAACTGAGATTGCTCTTCTTTTACCTTCATCAATATGTCATTTAGTCCCTCCTCACCATCAGCCATAAAAGTAGTATCATCCGTGTATCTGAGGTTGTTGATATTTCTTCCAATTATAGTCTGGTACTCTGAATCTCTTTAAGAACTTGCCCCATTTTTTTTTTGTGAACCACACAGTTAAAGGCTTTTAGAATAGTCTATGAAGTTGAGGTAAAGGTTTTCTTGAACCCTCTTGCTTTCCAGCGGATACAATTCTTGGTCCATATATTATTGGAGCCATGCTTGCATGGTCTTAAGCATTACCATGCCCTCACGTGAAATTAGTGCAATTGTTTAATAATTTGAGCATTCTTTGTCACTGCCTTTTTTGCCATTGAGATGTTGACTGACTGTAAAGATCATTCATGTTTACAAGTGGATTTTCCTTTACAGATAAAGGCTGATAAATTGCAGAGTGCACTAATTGTGCCCAGTTGAGAGGGGTGTGGCTTGACTGTGTAACTAATATAAAAGGTTTGTGAGCTGTTTTGGGGCCTGTTTACAAGTGGATTTTCCTTTAGAGATAAAGGCTGATAAATTGCAGAGTGCACTAATTGTGCCCAGGTGAGAAGGCAGAAGAACATTTTCAGTATCGGGTGCAGTTCTAGTGAAGTGTAGGAGTTTAAATAGGAGTAGGGACTTCAAAGAAAAGGGAGGGCAGATTTATATACAGATGTATAGGAAAACATTATACAAATATATTATTTTATATTCTTTATTTTTCCCACTGAAATTTTGTAGACAATAATAATAATTATGAGTCAGTCCAGTGGCAACCTAACTCAGTGTACATCCTGTCATATGTATGCAATACTGGAACATATGATCCAGGGTCCATACCTCTGTGACAGGTGTGAGCATGTTGCCTCTCTGGAAGCTCAAATTGGAGATCTGGAGAGGAGAATTGCAGCACTTATTGATATTGCTCCACTGGAAGGGGGGTTGGTGCTCACTGAGCACAGTTTAGCTGGGCCTAGCATGGAGGGCGGAGCTGGGGCTAGTGAGGATGTCCAGGGAGGTAGCTGGGTTACAGTTACAAGGGGAAGCAGGGGGAACAGGAGGAGGCAGGCCAGTTCTGAGTTGGCAAACACCAACAGATTTGCCAGATTGAGTGAAACTGTTGGGCATGTCCATTCAGGAATGGCAATGCCAGATAGAGCTGTTCCCTCTAACAGCCGGGAGAACAGCTCTACTGGAGGAGTGGGAGGGCAGCATAGGCAGAGCAACAGACAGGTTTTGGTTGTAGGGGACTCTATTATTAGGAAGGTAGACAGGGTGATTTGTCACCCAGATCCCAGCAATCGAACAGTTTGCTGTCTCCCGGGTGCTCGGGTTCGTCATGTTGTGGATTGGGTAGACAAATTTTTGGGAGGGGCTGGAAATGAACCGGCAGTCTTGGTACATATTGGTATCAATGACAAAGTTAGTGGATTATGGAGTGTCCTAAAGAGTGATTTTACAGAACTAGGTAATAAGCTGAAGGCAAGGACCTCCAAGGTAGTATTTTCTGAGATACTACCAGTGCCACGTGCTAGCCCAGGGAAGCAGAAGGAGCTTAGGGAGGTTAATGCATGGCTAAAGATGTGGTGCACTAAGGAGGGGTTTGGGTTTTTAGAGCACTGGGCTGACTTCTCACTTCGGTACAATCTCTACAGTAGGGATGGATTGCACCCTAATGATGAGGGAGCTTTTGTACTACGGGATAGGATGGTAGAAAGGCTGGAGGAGTTTTTAAACTAGTAGTTGGGGGGAGGGACTAGATAAAAGTAATGGTGTAGAAAGTGTAGAGGGTATAAGGGATGAATTAACAACTCATAGGGGAGGAGATGGGGGAGGGGTAGTATAGTCAATAGGGAGGTAGTACAAAGTAATTCAAGTACAGTGGCAGGCACCTCAGAACTACAGACTCATAACATAAGGTGTATGCTTGCTAATGCCAGAAGCTTGCCAGGAAAAATGGGAAAGTTAGAATTATTAGCAATTAATGAAAAATGGGATTTAATAAGCATTACTGAAACGTGGTGGGATGAATCTCATGACTGGACTGTTAATCTGGATGGTTATAACCTATTTAGGAAAGATAGAGGCAATGGTAAACGAGGAGGAGGGATTTGTCTGTATGTTAAGCCTGAATTTAAGCCTATAGTCAGAGAAGATATTTATGATGGACCTAGTGATAAAGCTGAATGTTTGTGGGTAAAGTTAAATAGCGGAGCAGCAAATTCCAAAAGAATATTAGTAGGAGTATGCTATAAACCCCCAAATATAGCTGAAAATTAGGAAATACAATTATTGTTACAGATTGAAAATGCAGCTAGGCATCGTCAATTTCTAATAATGGGAGATTTTAATTACCCTGAAATAAACTGGATAAATGAGACCAGCAGTTCATCTAAGGGGAGCAGGTTCTTGAGTACACTCAGGGATCATTATCTGGCCCAGGTTGTACACGAGCCTACTAGAAATGAAGCTATCTTAGATTTACTCATCACAAATAATATTGATATAGTATCAAATGTTGGAATAGGGCAACCTTTGGGAAACAATGATCAGAACAGAGTCTCGTTTGAGATTGAATTAAGGGCAGCAATACTAAGTATAGACTGGGACAGAGAACTGGCAGGTAAAAACACTGACCACAAGTGGACAACATTTAAATCCTTACTAAATATACATACACATCGGCATATACCGTGTGGGAATAAAAGTAAAAGGAGTAAATCCCATCCAATGTGGCTTAACAATGATTTAAAGATCAAGAAACGGAGTTAAAAAAACAGGCATTTAAATTATACAAACAAGAGGGGACAGAGACTGCTTTACAGGAATACAATGAAATCAACAAGGCTTGCAAAAGGTTGATTAGACTAGCTAAAATAGAAAATGAAAAATGTATTGCAAAAGAGAGTAAGACTAACCCTAAAATATTTTTTAAGTATATTAATGGGAAGAAGGCGAGGAAGGAAGCTATTGGAACATTACAATGTGACACAGGCCGTCTGATAATTAGTGACCAAGAAAAGGCAGATGAGCTAAATAGGTTATTTTCTTCAGTATACACAAGGGAGGTACCAGTGTTTGGGACACGGCAACATAATGGGGCTACACTACCTTTGCCAAATAATTGGTTAACACAGGAAGTAATCCAAAAGAGGTTGGAAAAAATAAATGTTAATAAAGCCCCGGGTCCTGATGGAATACATCCAAGAGTACTAAGGGAACTGGGTTCTGTAATAGCCAAACCATTATATTTAATTTTTCAAGATTCACTTAACACAGGGTCTCTACCAGATGACTGGAGAAAAGCTGATGTGATACCTATATTTAAAAAGGGAGCAAGAGCAAATCCGGGGAATTATAGACCAGTGAGCCTCACTTCTGTAGTGGGGAAGCTTTTAGAAGGGTTAATAATGGATAATATACAAGAATATGTCTATTTGAACAGGATTATAAGTAGGAGTCAACATGGATTTATGAGGGATAGGTCATGTCAAACAAATCTAATTAGTTTCTATGAGGAGGTTAGTAGGAACCTGGATCAAGGCAACTCAGTGGATGTAGTCTTTTGGGATTTTGCAAAGGCTTTTGATACAGTGCCACATGGGAGACTATTGTGCAATATGAGAGATACAGGAGTTGCAGTAAATATCTGCTCATGGATTGAGAGCTGGCTAAAAGACAGGAAGCAAAGGGTTGTTGTAAATGGAACATACTCCGATTGGACTAATGTGGTAAGTGGGGTTCCTCAGGGTTCAGTATTAGGTCCTTTTTAACATATTTATTAATGACTTAGAGGTAGGATTGGAGTGTGGTGTCTCCATTTTCGCTGATGACACAAAGTTGTGCAAGGTAATTAAATCAGATAATGATGTGCTTTCCCTCCAAAGGGATTTACATAAAATTGAGGAATGGGCATCTACATGGCAGATGAGATTTAATATGAATAAATATAAAGTTATGCTTCTGGGAAGGAAAAATAGCCATGCAATTTATAATCTTAATGGAGCAAATCTAGGTGTATCGGATATTGAAAGGGATTTGGGAGTGCTTGTGGACAACCACCTAGGTAACAGTGCTCAAAGCCAAGCAGCAGCTGCAAAGGCAAATAAAATATTAGCATGTATTAAGAAGGGTATGAAAGCCAGGGAAGCAAATATAATTCTGCCACTATACAAATCTCTAGTACGCCCTCATTTGGAATATGGAGTACAATTTTGGGCACCAGTTCATAAAAAGGACATTTTAGAGCTGGAAAAGGTATAGAGGAGGGCAACAAAACTAATAAGGGTAATGGAGGGGCTAAGTTATGAAGATAGACTAACCAAATTAAACTTATTTTCTCTAGAAAAAAGGTGTCTAAGAGGAGATATGATTACCTTATATAAATACATCCAGGGTCAGTATAAAGATTTGTCAAGGGAGCTTTTTGTGCCAAGCGATTTTCAACTGACAAGAGGACATCCCTTGAGGTTAAAAGTAAAAAGATTCCGCCTTAAAGAAAGAAAAGGGTTCTTCACAGTAAGGGTGGTTAATCTGTGGAATTCTCTACCAGAGGAGGTGGTGACAGCGGATTCGATAGATAAATTTAAAAGGGGACTGGATTTATTTCTAATTAAAAAGGGAATTCAGGGTTATCATGGATAATTAGAGAGGCAGTATTGATCCAGGGAGAAGTCCGGTTGCCGTTGTCTGGGATCAGGAGGGAATTGATTTTTTATTTTTATTTTTTATATACAACTAATTAATTAATAGTTAATCTGCATATTGCAGATCAGAGGAGATCTTAAAAGGTTGAACTTGATGGACTGAAAGTCTTTTTTCAAGCTTAAGTACTATGTAACTATGTAACTATGTATAGATCATCTGTGTATTCCTGCCACCTGTTTATCTGCCCTACTTTTTGCTTGAAAGTTTCCCTTGAGATCCCTAATTGTTTTGAATAGAACTCTTGACTTTCCCATAAAGGTTATGTTCTTCTATCTCTTTACATCACTCATTATAGAATGTGTCCTTGCCTCTTTTTGCTATCCTCTAGAATACTGCATTCATTTGGAAAAAAATATTTTCCTATCTACACTACATATATCTTTCTTTATTTACTGGGCTACTTTCAAAGCCTGACCAAATAGCCAGTTTGCTTTTTTAGTTTTTTTTTTCTTTTGTGGATATTGTGTAGATCTGCTTTCTTCCATTGGGGTTGATAAGACTGTTTTCGCCAAACCTACCCAGCAGATCTTTCGGGTTCTTTTTGGTTCCTTCACCAATGCAGCTAATGTCCCAAAATTCCCCTTCCTCTGATGCAGCATTCAAAAATATGAACACAGGATCAGCATACTAAATCAAGAACACAGGATAGTACAACTAGACAAGCTGTGCTGAAAATGCTTTTATTGCTGTTGAAAATCAAAACAGGTTCATTGGATATATTTAAATTTGAACTGATAACTTTTTGTAATTGTTTGTGAGTCTTCTGGAATTTGTATAAATTGCTAATACAATCATTGAACATATTTCTTCTGCAAGGCATCATAACATCCTAACTTCTACTTCACTAGGGGCCTCATTCTATTATCGGCCGTAAACCGGCCGTAAGGCTGCGATTCCTTGCGGGGGTCCCGTTACCTCGCAATTCAATTAAACGGCCCCGCAAGGATATCCCCTTAAGGCCGGCCGTAAATCTTGCTACCGGCGGTAAGCTCTGAAAACTTAAAACTCAAAAATAAATTCAAGCCTGCACTGTACAGCTCTGTAAATGCTAGGGATCATATTGGGGGACATGAGGATTAAAAGTAACCCACTCTCAAGCTTGCACATCAGCCCAAACCCGAGTTCAAATTAACTGTTTATTTTCCGGCTGCGGCGTGGGCGGGTCTGAGGTGCTCCAAGCCCTATGGACTTTTTACATGGATATTTGACGTATATTAAAAAATATATATTTTACGGATTTGAGTATAGGGGAATTTTGTGCTATTTTTGCTAACACCAAAAATCACTTTATAGTCTTCTCAAAGTGCAGGATGGCTTTATTTGGGCTATATTTCGTGCTTAATTGGTGCTAGCGGGACCTCTTTCCTGCAAGTAAGCTGCGGCTCGTTTTTAGCCTTGCAGAGAGGGTTCCCGGAGCAATTGAATTGCAAATAGGATTTTCTTACGGCCGATTTCCTTGCGGCCGTTTTAGATCAAAGGATTTCCTCCGGCGCGAGCGGCCGCAAGAGATAGCAAGGCACCGGCCGCAAGCCTGCCGGAATCCCCGGCCGGAGGGGAATAGAATAGCCGAATAGCTTGCGGCCGGTCCTTGCGGCCCCGCAACGGCTGCGGCCGCTAATAGAATGAGGCCCTAGGTGTATAGAACCAGGAGCAGCTCTTATCTTCTCTGAGGATTTTGAGACATATATCTACTAGATATCTGCTACCCTCCCTTTATCAATTCTGGAGCACGACTGACTCTTTTCATGACAGTTACTGATGACATCACAACATTCTGTTAATTAACCCTCATGAACCAACCACAACTGAGCATGAATTATTTACAACCTGGTACTGTATTTATGCACATAATCAATACCTTGTTATATAAATAATGGGCAGCACTACAATCTTTGTACATAGTTCTAACTATACTGATAGTGTAATATCTTTAGTTTTTAATAGCTTGCCTAAACTTGCCATAACTGTCTTACCCGGAAGCACATGTCTTAATTTCATTGCTGCAGTCACCATCTGTAGAGATCGTGTTAATAATCTGGGGCAGTATTAATGAGCAGTATTACTATGCGGGTGCATTGTTAATCTGGAGTATTACTACCCTGTGTAGTATTATATTAATGCAGTATACACTTCACAGTTTGACAACGATCAGATCGCAAAGGCGATCGGATCATGCGCATGCGCATTGCGCTGCTACAGCCGCGCATGCTCATAAGAAGAGGGAAGAGACACAGAGGGAGAGGGGGCAGGGAAGAGACACAGAGGGAGGGGGGGAGACACAGAGGGAGAGAGGGGGCGGCAAAGAGGGGGGAGAGACACAGAGTGAGGGGGGAAGAGACACAGAGGGAGAGGGGGGGGAAAGACATAGAGGGAGGGGGAGAGACACAGGGGGGAGAGACACAGAGGGAGAGGGGGGAAAGAGATACAGCGTGAGAGGGGGAGAAAGAGACACAAGGGAGGGGGAAGAGACGCATGGGAGGGACTGGAGGGGAAGAGAAACGGGGGAGAGGGGGGAAAGAGACAGGGGGAGAGGGGGTGAAAGAGACACAGGGAAAGGGAGGAAAAAGACACGGGGGAGAGGGGGGGAAAGACACACGAGGGGAAGAGACAAAGGTGCTCATCGTGAGGACATGATGAGCACCAAAGGCGCTTATTGCGAGGCCCATGATAAGCGCTGAAGCGCTTATTGCAAGGCCAGTGATGAGTGCTCATCCCGAGGCCAGTAAAGTACAGGGGGAGAGGCTCCCATTGTGTGGCAAACAGCATTGCCAGGCTTCACTTTTTATTGCCGTCATTTTTGACGGGCAAGTCGCTAGTTATTATATATTATACCTTGACCCCAAGAGTCGTGTCATCACACCTGCTCCCCCCTTCTAGATGCAGCATCTAACATCATGAAGTAACATACACAGGGTAATCAACATAACATAAAATATATTAAATAACAATAAAACAACTACTGAGCCCAGTCCCACAACCACATAAATAAGAGACCATATATTGTTAGCTCCCTCAAGCCATTATTCAGCCAGAGTAATCGCCTGTTTTAAAAATCTTAATCCATCCTGGGCAGAGTGCAAAGGGGCTGGTAGTCAGGGGTATCATGACAGCTATACTTATTGCTCTTTTCTGAACAAAAACGCCTGTAGAAAGCTCTTTATGCATTCTATCTACCATGCCTAGTTCCTTAAATCTATTCTTTACCTCCACTGTCTATTCACAGGGCATATTATTTATTTTGCCTCTTTTCTGTTGATTTTGTTTCTTTTCCTCAGTTTAATTCTGCACATTAAAAAAGAAGGGTAGATCTTCTCCATTTTTTACTACAACGTATATAGTCAATCTGAATTCCTTATTGTCCATCTCATGATGTTCATATGTAGAGTCTGAGGCTGTTGAAAGAGGGTGTTTATTATGACAAGAGAATTATCTTGAGAGAATTCTACTGACCTTCATTTTGTACTCCAAGGCCAAACTTGCCAGTTATCACAGGTATTTTTGGTTCCCTACTTTAGCATTCCAATCTCCTATGATAAGATTATAAACTTTTCTTGATGTTATATCTAGGAGGTGTTGAATATCCTCATAGAATTGAGGATATTCTTCAACATCCATGGTTGAAGCATAGACTTGGATAACTGGGATATTAAATTGCTTGCCTTAAATTCAAATTGTAACTATACACTGCTTTGGCTACCCTTTGATTGATTATGAGGGCTACTTCATTTCTTCTGTGGGGTTCTTTACCAACATAAAAGATCTGATGGTTGCCTGATATGACATTTTCCATTCCAGTTCATTTAAATTCACTAATCCCCCGCTTGTGTGCCCTCTGTGCCCCTTTCTTGTGTCCCCCCTCTCCCTCCCCTGTGTCTCTTCCCCCTCTCCCTCCCCTGTGTTTCTTTCACTGCCTCTCCCTCTTGTCTCTTTACCTCCCCCTCCCTTATCATCCTCCTCCTCCTCACTCCTCATCCTCCCTCCTCATCACTTCCCCCCTCTCCCATTACCCCCCTCTCCCTTTCCCCTCTCTTACCTTCCATCAGCTGCTCCTCTGCACATCTTCTGGCAGTGTCGGGACCTGGCAAATGCTAATGACGTGACATCACATGCGCGTCACGTCATTAGCATATGCCGGGTCCCAACTCATCCTCCCTACTCATCATCCCTCCTCATCCTCCCACCTCATCACTTACCCCCTCTCCAATGATGAGGATGAGGAGTGAGGATGATTTGGGACCCGGCTAATGACGTAACGCGCATGTGACGTCACATCATTAGCATATGCCAGGTCCGGACACAGCCATAAGACACGCAGAGAAGCAGCTGTTGGAAGGTAAAAGAGGAGAGGGGGGGGGGGTAATTGGAGAGAAGGGAAGTGATGAGGAGGGAGGATGAGGAGGGCGGATGAGGAGGATGATAAGGGAGGGGGAGGGAAAGAGAAATGAGGAAGGGAAAGAGACACAGGGGAGGGAGAGGGGGGAAGAGACACAGGGGTGGGAGGGGGGAAGAAACACAGGGGAGGGGGGAGAGACACAGGGAAGGGAGAGAGCAGCAGGAGCAAGGTGACTTGAGTATAAGCTGAGGGGGGCTTTTTCAGCTTTAAAAAAAGAGCTGAAAAACTCGGCTTATACTCGTATGTGTGACACAGAAAGATGCCATTTTTGCTTCAAGCTTGCAAATAAAGAAACTCAATAAAGACCTCCTGGTTTTGCCCCTTTGGTTGAGTGTAGGTTGTGAGAGAGGCACTGCTAAGGTATTTTTAGCCCAACACTTTCTGATCTGAGAGGCTCATCTTCTGATGCCTCATTGTTATGTCTCTGATTGTGCTTATCCATAAGGTTTTCTTGCCAAAAATACTGGAGTGGGTTGCCAGTTCCTTCTCCAACAGAATGTGATTTGTCTGACCTCTTTGCTATGACCTATTGATCTTGGGTGAACCTACATGATATAGCTCACAGCTTCATTGATGTACACAAGACTGGATCATGTCTGACAGTGTTCCACCTGGACCTGGTGAGCCCATCTGCTGTTCTATAGGAGCCGGTGGACATTATGATAGGTGGGGGCCAGCAGCTATCCATCCCCTTTAGCTCAGGCTGATATCGACTGAAGCATGTACAAGGGCATGAAAGAACTGGTAGTCTTGAACAGGTTCCACCGCAAATGTATAGTTGGGGAAAGACTTGGGGCCTATGGATTGTCATTATGTGGCCAAACAGGCCACTGCCATGCCAGATGCCATATTTGGAAAGGTTAGGTGAGGTGAAGCAGGATCCTGCTGTAGAGGGGTTAGGGCTTGAGGGATGAGCAGTCTTGGAGGCTGGTCGCCCCCCAGTGGTACTGGGCCATACCGTTACTCGGCACCTGGGCAATCACTGCACTCACTAATGCCTGACTCAGGCCTTTTATTGACCCGAGTATCACAATATGTCACTAGCTTCTGTGCCTCGTGTGAATCTTGTTAGCACTTTGGTAGCTGCGGGGGAGTGCCTCGGATTCCCTTGTAGGCCATGGCCGTTACAGAGATTCCCTTCCACCAAGTGTCAGTAGATATCATTGACCTTCTTGCCAAGCCTAGTAACGCAGGCAAGAGATACATCTTCATGGTGGTGGATTATGCAACCCAGTATCCAGAGGCTATAGCTTTTGGCCGCATTATGGCAGCAATGATGGCTGAGTGAAATTTTGTCAGATCAGGGTACTAAGTTTATAGCTGATCCAGCAGTTGGCGCAGAAGTATAGAGTGACACATTTGAGGTCAACCCTGTATCATCCCCAGAACAATGGCTTGTGTGAGAGATTCAGTAACACCCTGAAACCTATAATTAGAGCCTATGCTGACCAAAAGAAGAATTGAAAAATATTGCTTCCCTACCTCCTCAAGAGTCAAGAATCTACAACTCTACAAATGGTTTAGCTCTGGGTGTGCAACAGCAGATTCAGCAGAAGATCCACATCAATATGCTAAAGCAATACCAGGGTCAAAATCTCCCAAGTAAGGGACATATGGCTAGCAGAAGCTTGTTCTCGGCCTGACCGGCTAGGTTTACTGGTAGATTTTCCAGACACTGCAGAGTTTAGGGGAGTCCTGGGGTGCCACCAAGCTCATAGGGGATATCAGGGTCTGCCTTTGGAAAGGGTCTTGGCAAGGGGAGAGAGTCTTGAGGGTAAGAAGGTTACTTTGGGAAGGGGTTCTGTGGATATAAAGAGGACACAGTAATTGGAGAAGTGATCCTGAGGAGGAGGGAGCTGCTTTGGGAAAGGGTATTGGGGGTAATAGTAGGGGCCAATTGCTGGGGGAGAGGTCTTGCAGGAGCTGCTTTGGAAGTGGGGTCTTTTGAGAGTGGAGCCAGGGCTCGGGGAGAAGGTGTCACTGTGTGAGTTAGCACCTGGGGGGGCTGAACTGTTTTTGTTGCACCTGGCCCTCCATTCACTAGCTCTGCCACAGGCAGTATATATATAAGGAGCAATTTTTGCCTAGATGCAGAACAACAGACAAATGGAATATAAAATCTAATCAGTGCAATTTACTTAATTTATCATGTAATCTCTCCACTTATTTTTTAAATAAGTGAATTATCAATAACATTAAAGGTTCACCAAAGATATATGTTTTGCCAATTTATTTAAGACATTTCTTCCTGCTATTTATCCAATATTCAGTTGACTCTGGTAAACTGCATAATATGTTATGCTGGTGACCCTTCAGGATTGAGTTGCCCACCACTTGTATAAAACGTAGAGGAAACTTAAATGCTGCCTGTATGAGAGGGGAGTTTACATTTCTGCAGGACATGGCTTACTGGTATCCTTGAAAGCTGCCTTCTTCTAAGCATATGTCTAGGTATCAAACCCTAAAACCTCAAATTATTTTACAAATCCCCACTGTTCACCCTCCTCCCTCACTCATCCCTTCACTGTTCGGTAGATACAACCTTACCGTCAGTCTCCACGGAAGTGGTAAAGTCAGACAGGATGGAAACTTTCTACATGTAAATGGAAGCATCACAAGTTTAAATTTTACGATTATAATGGTTTACACAAACACTAATGTAAATACTTTTTTATATACTTTCCAAAATAGCATGGTGCTTTAAACCAGATAGCAAAAAGAAAGAGAAGATTAGTAAAGTTATCGACATTTGACTTTCAATTGTAATGCAATGTACTGTAATTTCATATGTACTTTGTCTGAAGGATTTTATAATATAAATGTTCAGTATTCATAAACTGCCAGATGATGGCAGTATAACTACAGAAAGGCAGTCTCTCCAAACTGCCAGTGATGCCCCATTTCATAACTGTACATTTTTTTTCCATGAGAAATAAGGTTGGTTATTTTCAGATACAAAATCTAAGACAGTTTAGCATTACAGAATCATATGATTATTGTTTTCTATTTGAAGAAATTATCTTTATTTGGACTGTTAGAACTACTTAGGGATCTATCCTTTAAATGTGCGGTTTTTTGGAAGCGTGCTGCTGACGACTCTAGGGACACGAGACCAGCACGCCGGGTAAGTGGTTAGTTGTTTCGGGTTATGGTTACAGAGTTAGGGGGTTAGGGGGTTAGGGGTAAGAAGCGAGGCTTAGGGGGTTAGGGGGTTAGGGTTAGGAAGTGAGGTTTAGGGGGTTAGGGTTAGGAAGTGAGGTTTAGGGGGTTAGGGTTAGAGGGTTAGGGTTAAGAAGTGAGGTTTAGGGGGTTAGGGTTAGGAAGTGAGGGTTAGAGTTAAAGGGTTAGGGGCTTGGGGTTTACTACCTAGATTTTGACAGCTACATGGGGACGCAAGCGCGGTCGCATCCCTAGAGTCGGCAGCGGCACGCCTCCAGCACATCCAGAAACAGGCACATAAAACAGGATAGATCCCTACTTAGTCACATACTGTGTTGCATGAATGGCAATACATTTATAAAATCATTTACTTAAGAGATAATTTCTCTGCCTGGACAACAACTATTTTTAAATGTACTGTAAACATTAGTGTGGGATCCTTCAATCATAAATGATATCACATATATAGTTGTTGTAATTGTGATTTGTCAGTTAGAGGAGGGGAGAGCCTAGCAGTGTGTGGCAAATAGCATTGCGAGGCTTAAAATGTTATTGCCATCATTTTTGAAGGGGAAGTCGCTAGTATAAATATAAAGGAGGGGATAATGTTATAGACCAGCGTTTCTTTGATTCTTTCTCCAGCTAGCTGATACATTTTGTATTTCTGTTCCAGTAGTAATACAGTATATGGTCATGTAAATTACCTGGGATTGTGGGATGAGCATTTGTCTATAAAGTAAAAAAATACTACATACTCGGACCCTTCATTTCACCTCCTTTTCCCATTTGGCAATATTAATTCAAATCGGTATTTGCTCATTGATCCACATAGCACTTCAGTCCCTAGCATCAATTCGCTTATGCCATCATGTTCTTCACCCAATTAGGACCCAAGAGCTGCTTATCTAAGATCAATATTAAGGATACCTTTAAATAGCTCCCCATTCATCCATGCTTATGGCATTTGCATGGTATCTATTGGAAAAAAGGCTATTATTTTGCCACCGTCTCACATTCAGATCTAAGAGTAGCCTCAAGATTTTTGACCATATTGCAGAGTGGCTTTGTTGGATATTACTCAATGTCATAAGATGCCCCATAGTATCCACTATCTGGATGACTTTCTGTACATAGAAGGCCATGATACTGTCCCAACCAGTATGCATTAAGCAACAACTCTATTTGAATATTCCATATGCCAGTAAAAAATGAAGGTTCATCACGTCAACTAGAATATTTAGTCATCATTCTGGACAACCAGCGCATGGAGGCTAGCTTGTCGAAAAATAAATTGACCTGAATCAAGGAATCCATCACCACCTTCTGTTTATCTCACAGGTGCTTCATTAAAGAGCTACAATCATCTTGATGATTATGTAATATTTAATTAATGTATTTACCGTATTTATTTCCTTTTACTTCTATCTCCTTATTTCGATCTATAGTTTTCTCTTCACCTTTTTGCCAATCCAATGCCAATTTAAATAATTATGACCAATTCTCCCATTCAGCATTGGGCAAGTTCACTAACAAGCCAAAGTCTAGACTAATAAGAGATTTTATAGATTGCCATATAAACTTTTTTAAAATAGAATTCATTTTTGAATATCTTTCTTTTTTATAGTCATAGGTAAATTTATATTAAAATAAAAGTTTTGGATATATCATCATCTTAATCCGACTAATTCTGCCCATCAAAGATAAAATGCATTTAGACCAACCTTGAAGAAGTTTGTCAGTCTTCGAAATAATGGAATTATAATTTAATGAATGAATTTACATTTTTTGTGAGAAAACTTAAGTCAAAAATTACGGAATTTTAGGCTGGAGTTCCTCAAAACCTTTTTCCTTTAGCAGCAGAACATGGTAGAGGAACAGACTCAACAGATAGGTTAGAGATGCTCATGAGTCAGGGTAATTTCCACATAGGAATGGAAATGGTGTTTGTTATTGGGAAAGAGGTAAGCTGATATTACAGGCACAATAATAAATGTTGATCTGATCCAGCATTCACTCTGAACAAAAAAGTATTTTACGTTTTGGTCATGTTTTCATTTTTATTGTGTAAATATGATGGATATTCTATAGTTTCCCAGATCTACCTTTTGGATATCAATATGACACACTACCTGCATACTTTAAGGAATCCACAGCAGTACATGAGTCAGATCCATTACATGGTTACCTGTCTGAGTAACACATTTCATGGTAAGTATCTTATGATACAATGTCCCATGACTATTACTGAAAATGCATGATCCCTTTTGAGTAATCGTACATTGCTTCAGAATATGATACAGTCACATAAAAACATAAATACTGATGGCAAATTAGAACCAATATCCTAACTTGCAGACAATCATGTATAACTACGACTCATTCTGTAAAGTAATCATCCTAAACTGTATTATATTGCTGTGGTCACTTTTTATATATATATATATATATTTTTTTTAAATAGTCTTTTATTAGAAGGCAAATGCACAATAAAACATTTAACACAACTGTAATTAGTCAGTTAAGATATACTAACATGTACAATACAATATTTTCCCATCATAGACAGACTAGGCCTTCCATTTTTCCTTTTTTAGTTATTAAGGTTACATGAGTCACAGTTGACATTTCAATGGAAATAACATAACAGAATGAAAAGAGAGACAAAAATAAAATTAAAATTAAAATAAATAATAAAAATAAAAAATCAGAAAAGAAAAAGAGAACAACAACACAAGATAAAACGTCCAATGAGCACAAATAAAAAAGAGAATGCTATAATTATCAGAATAATTAGCTAGACCATTACACTGCTATCTTCACATAAAGTATAGAGCTTAATCTAGTATATCCACCCCTAAGAGCACTCAACACATACCTCGTTAAAGACATCCCAGTACAGCCGACACCCACCTCCACCGCTCCGTCAGTAGATTTCCGGACCCCCCCCCTCGCCTCCAGCTCCTCCACCAGGTCTCCTTTGCCAAAGTGTAGAGATTGTATGATATGATATGTTGTCATACTAAGGGAATACTGAATGAAGAAGCCAACCAGGGATCCCAAATTGCTTGGAATTGGGTAATGTCGTCTAGTATGACATAAGTTAACCGCTCATTTATAAGTAAATGATTGATCTTACCAATCACCTCCGTAAAGTTAAGAGTCTCTTTCTTCCAACTCCTGGCTATGTGTGTCTTAGTAGCTAACGCCATTAATTGGTATAGTTTATTCTGCGTTTTAGATAAATCCGTAACACGAATCCCTAGCAAACAAGACTCCATTGAGGGCGTAACTGCCTTGTGGAAAAGTGCGGAGGCTAATTGGGCTAATTGCCCCCAATTTTTTTGAACGGATGGACATGACCACCATGTGTGTATATGATCCCCTATACTTTGGCACCCCCTAAAGCATGTATTGCTTTCTGACGGTTTGAATTTCTGTAATTTGTCAGGTGTACAGTAGACTCTATGCAAAACTTTGATGGACGTCTCCAGTAAGGCCGAATTAAGAGAACCTCTAGAGAGATTGGAGCAGGATTCTGACCATTTACCCCAGTCCCACTCCACCCCAAGATCCCTCTCCCATTGTATAAAATACCTGGGTTTTTGGTCGCTTGTGGAGTTAAGAAAGGTGTCGTAAAGTGAACCCAGAATACCCTTGGTAAGGGGTAGACTTTTACATATAACGGACATCCAGGAGGCCCTAGGATGTCCAAGTTCTCTTGAGCTCTTACTGACCCAGCTCCTAATTTTCAAATAATTATAGAATTCTGTGACAGGTAGGTCGTGGGTTGTACAGAATTGGTCGTATGTCAGCAAGCTATCGCTCAGAAACCAGCTCCCTACGCGGTCCAAGTTTCTAGAAGTCCACCAGAATCTAGAGATGTCATTCGAGTCTGCCAGGATTTGTGGAAAAGACATGACTGACATCATTGGGGATAGTCCTGTAGGAAGTAACCGCCTGGATTTAGAGTTGGCCCACCCCCATGCACGAAGGGTTTGTGAAATCATGGGATTTTGATGGGTTGTGAATGGGGCTAGTTCTTTTGGGATCCATATCAGCTTATCCCAACTGTGGGGGAACATTTGCTGGTTTTCCATAAAAACCCAGGCTGGCTGATGTGTTTTAGAGTGTGCCCTGGGAAGGTGGGCCAATTGAGCGGCTTTAAGATATAGCTTTAAATTTGGGCAAGCAAGTCCTCCTCTATTTTTCTGCCTATACATCACCTGTCTAGAGATACGAGGGCGTTTATTTCCCCATATAAACCTAAACATGTTATTCTGGAACCTGTCAAGGTCTGTAGGTGAGATTGAGATGGGAATGGTTCGAAAGAGATACAGAACTTTGGGTAGAATGCTCATTTTAGCCGCCGCTATGCGACCCGTCCAAGAAATGTTGTAGTTCGTCCATCTCTGCATGTCATCGGTCAAAGATTTGTATATAGGCGGGAAATTAGCCTTATATAGGTCAGCTATATTAGATGTAAGTTTGACTCCTAGGTATTTTACATGGCGTGCGGGCCAGACAAAATTATAGTCAGATTTGAGAGAGTCAATCTCCGATTGTGCCATACCCAACCCCATTGCCTCCGTTTTCTCTACATTTAGTTTAAGACCTGAGATATTACTAAATTCGGTTATAGTTGACATAAGAGTTGGGATCGATTGAAGGGGCTTGGTCAAGGTGCATAATATATCGTCAGCAAAAAGAGAGCATTTAAAGTGCTGATGACCCACTGGAATCCCAAATATGCCTGCATGAGATCTAATCGCCTGTGCAAGAGGTTCCATGGCAAGCGCAAATAGTAGTGGTGAGAGTGGGCACCCTTGTCTGGTCCCTCTTTGAATATGAATATTTGCCCTGCGCTCTCCTGGCAGCTTCAAGTTGGCTGTTGGGGAGTTATAGTAGCTCCTTAGCAAGTTAATGAAGCGTCCCCTAAATCCAAACTTGTCAAGTATTTTATATAAATACGGCCATTCAACCGTATCAAAAGCCTTTTCAATGTCCAGAGCTAGAAGACACATTGGAGTATGAGTTTTATGTGCTATATACTGAGAATTTAAGACCCTCCTGACATTGTCCCCTGCTTCTCTGAAAGGGATAAACCCCGCCTGATCCTTATGGATTAAGTCTGGTAAAAATTTAGATATACGGTTAGCCATAATTTTGGCTAAGATCTTGACATCTCCATTAATCAGCGAGATAGGGCGATAATTTTTAATCTCTAGATTATCCCTACCCTCCTTAGGAAACACAACTAGATCAGCATGATTTAGTTCAGGGGGCATGGATTCTCCATTCAATATGGCATTGAAGAGGAGCGTTAAATAGGGGGTTAGCAAGTGTTCAAATTTTTTGTAATATAGGTTTGTGAGGCCATCCGGCCCTGGGGATTTACCTAATTTAAGACCTTGGATAGTGGTTCTAACCTCCTCGTGAGAAACCTCCGCATTCAAGTCAGCCAAATGGTGATCTAATAACACTGGAAGGTCCTGAGTGCTAAGAAACGAGTGTATGTCTGCCTCACTGCATTGAGACTGGGAGGAGTAAATTTGTTGATAAAAATTTTGAAATGCCTTTTGAATGTCATTAGGGCTATATGAGATTTGGCCATCAGCCATCCTAATCTGAGTGGTTCTATGTTGTGAAAATGTATTGCTAAGCCTTCTAGCTAAAAGAGAATCCGGCTTATTCGCCTTCCAATAATAAAGATGTTTTGTCCTTCTCATCGCCTGTTCAGTACGATGTGACAGTATACCGTCAAGCTCTAGCCTGGTTTTATCAATTCGCTTACGTCCCGTAGAAGAGGGATTTTGTTGGTTTGATCCCTCCAGTCTCTTTAATGTCGCCATTAGGTCTGCCTCCTTCTGCCTAAGAGCTTTTCTCTGGGAGGAGGCCAGTTTAATACAGGTTCCCCTGATATAGGCCTTATGGGTGACCCAAAGCCAGCCGGCTCCGGTCTCAGGGGAGACATTAGTCTCAAAAAAGACCCTTAAATCATTGGCTATTGTTTCCCTGCTACTTGGGTTAGATAACAGGGACTCATTCATTCTCCAAGTATAGGGGGGTCGTAGATTAGGGCCCAAGTCCACCTCAATAAGTACCAGGGAGTGATCCGACCAGGGGCAGGGGACAATTTCCGATTTTAAGATCGAGTCGTATAGAGATGTGCTAGTAAGGAAAGTGTCAATCCGAGAGTAAGTCAAATGGGTTGAAGAAAAAAATGTATATTCTCTATCCCCTGGGTGAAGCCCCCTCCAGGCATCGACCAACCCCAATCTGTTAAGTAGAAGCTTAATCCGTTTTATTTTGTTGGAAAACCTACAACTAGCAGGGGTCCCCGACCTGTCTAAAGTCGGATCTAAAGTTAGATTTAGATCCCCCCCAATTATCAGTCTACCCAGGTCTTGAGACTCAATCCTCTTCAATAAGGAGATTAGAACCGCGTAGGGAGAGGTTGTAGGAGAGTACAGGGAGACTAGTGTAGTTCTAACCCCCCCGATCGTGCCAGTCACCAGAACATAGTTACCCTCCCCATCTATCTTTGTGTTCTCTACCTGGAAAGGAAAGTTTTTATGTAGCAGAATTGCACACCCCGCTCTCTTAGTGGGAAGAGTGGCCAGGTAATAGGTGGGATATTCCTTGTGCAAGAATGTAGGCTTGTTGTCCTGGGAGAAGTGGGTTTCCTGCATGAAGATGACTGCCGGTTTGTGTTGTTTATAAAATGTGAAGGCTTTCCTCCTCTTAAAGGGGGAGTTAAATCCCTTCACATTATGGGTTAACAGAGTATACTTAGAGGTAGCCATTGCAAGATAAGAGTAAGACCCTAGCTGTGTGTGTCATTACCTGATAGCTGGTGCCATACGAAGCAAGGCGGGAAGGAGCCCGGAAAGCCAGCTTCTGCCAAGGGAGTCGGATAGCAGCTGTCTGAGATGTCGTCCAGCCCTCAAACAGAGATTTAAATGCAGAAAAGAATAGTGTTAGCTTTAGGCCATTAAGGTAAAAACATTTAAATAAGCAGATAAACAGTGTCAAGTTCACAGTAAGCAGTTCTCTAAGGCTATAACTACGAAGTTGTTGAACTAAAAACATGAAATAACAATCACTTTTAACTAGTACTCCTCCTCCAAGACTCTAAGCAAGGAGAAGAAATCGTCCACTTAAGGTGGGAACACAATCCAGCAGGCTGTACAATCAATGATGAGCTTATAACCTAAACTACACAACCTTTTGAATCAAATCTTAAGGCAAAATAGGTTTACATCTAACATTCTATTTGGCATCAAGAATTTCGTTATGAAAGTCCGCTCCAGGTAGGATCTAGTCCGGACGTGAGCTCGCCCTTGGGTCAGCCATTTGACTAGCATCCCCCGTGCAGGCCCTGTGTCCAGCACCCTGACCCCTTGCACTGTCCAGAGTAAGTTTCATTCCCCCCTGAGGGGAAGCGTGTTTACTGTGGACTTGGGCTGCCACCAACGTCCATTGTCTCTTAGGGATAGGTGGTTGAGATTGCTCTTGCCGTGGTTCCTGCAGTTCCCCAGAGTAAAGCTGCAAGCGATGTAGCACCGATAAGCAGTCCTCCAGTGTACGTGTAGTGTAAGTCGTACCCTTGAAATTGAAGGAAAGGGCAAATGGAAAGTTCCATCTGTACTGAATTTTGTGGTGAAGCAAGATTGTAAGAGCCGGTTTCATTAGCCTCCTTTTGTTGAGGGTGTCAGGGGACAGGTCGGCATAAATCTGCAAAGGGGAGTTGTCCGGGCCCTTAACAGTGTGCAGCTTCCTTGTAGCCGAGAGTAGAGTGTCTCTAGCTTGCTGCCTCAGGAATCTTACAATGACATCTTTCGGAGCATCCGGACTCCTCATGCCTCCTAGAGCCCTATGAGCTCGCTCAATTTCCCACATGCTTTCATCCTGATCAGGAAGAATTGCAGCCACAGTGTCTCTTAGGTATTGGGTTAGATCTTGTATGGCTCTTGGTATGCCGCGGATGCGTATGTTGTGGCGGCGCGAGCGGTTTTCTAGATCCTCTATCTTATCTGCGAGTTCAGAAACCTGGTAAGTGTTTTGAGCTATCGATGTCCTGTCCTTTTCCTGAGCGTCCGCCAATTGGTCCGTCATATCTTCCAGAAGTTGGGTACGCTGGCCCAATTCCCTCAGATCCTGTCTCAGGGGATCAATCGCCTTAGCCAAGAGTCTTTCAATCGTAGCCACAGCCTTGTCTGATAGGTCTAATTGCTGATGGGGTCCCTTGGGCCGCCCTTCCTGATTTGAGTCTTCAGAGCGTTCAGAGAGAGAGTCTGCCAAGGGTGGACGCTGGGTCGCTCTTGGCTGAAAATGATCCTGTATACCCTTGGCCGGGGTGGCTCGCTTGGGCTTCGGCATCTTGGCCTTGAGGTTGAAACTGTCGGCAAAATTCCCACTGTGAAATCAATATGCAGGGTGCGAGGAGCTAGTGCAGTGAGCGCTGGGCCCAACCATCTATTGCCTCCGCCAAGGGTGGTATGCCAGTTCCATATGTGTAAGGAAGATGTCTGCTAGAAGAACTGCTGAATTATGTCCCCATTTAGCTCTTAGCCCATGGTAGGGGCGTGCCCTTCAGTCAGGTCCAGCAGTTGCCAGGAACTCCTGAAGCAATCTCTATATGACAATGAGAGTCAGGATTGCCAACAAATTCCAGGGATACTGCGTCAGCTTATTGGAGCCAACTTGATGATCGTAGCTTCTCAGGCGCCAATTTGAGTAAGGCAAGATACTGTTGAACTCTGCGTGCAGCATGCGGCGGCTGGTATACCAGCTCTGCTCTCAATGAAATTACTGTATTCACCTGCTTGTTATTCACTGATAGCCAAAGTCTTGCTGCAGTACTCCCAATGGCCGCCAGGCGGCAGTGCAGATAAAGATATGCAAACAGTTCAACACAGTCCATGGACAGAATGCACTTACACAATCATAACACAGACCCTTATGGATTCAACAGTCCTGTGCATTCACTTGAAGACATATAAAGATAGTATTAAGTAATGTGTAAAGGCAGGCTCTTGTAAAAAGGAGCAAGGGTATGAGAAATGGTCCCAGTGAGACTCCCACTTCAATTAGCTCTTACACAGTCCTCCTGTACAGTCCACTTGAGGGGGGCAGAATAAAAAAGCAGCAGAAAATAGAGGGCACACTTACCTTGATGCCTCTGTGCTGGGTCTGTTAAGGCTTCTCTCTCCCTCCCTGGGCAAGAAGGGGTACAGCCTGCCAGAGATAGCATGTGTGGCTGATGTTACCCCCCCCCCCCCCCCTTGTTGTTGGGGAAGAGCTGCCCCGGGTGTTTATGTGGGCCAACGCCCCAAGATGGCGGTTCCGCCGGGTTCCTGCCGCAGCTGTGCCTGCTCCCCCTCTGCTGCCCCGCTCCTACCTTACTCAGGCGGGTAAAGGGCCTCCAGGCCGCTTCCAGGGTGCAGGGGTCAGCTCAATGTCCCGGATCACGGGGGGCAGCTCCCGCCGCCTCGCCCCGACACTCCACTTCCGCCGGCAGCCACAGACTTAGTGGGACCGGAGCACCCAGGCTATCAGTGCTGTCCTGCTCCTTCAGGGCCCGGGTGCACTGGATCGGGGGTCTACAGAGCCCTGCGACCAGCGGTGCAGCAGCCTTACAGGCCCTTGTAGGCCAGATCTCCCGCAGCTCCCGGGATCGTGCTCTGACCCCCCCTTGTCACATATCAAAATGCTCCTTTATGAGAGCAGATGGGGTTGGAGTGATTTTGGGGCCAATTGGGGTAGTATTTTGCCCAAAATTCGGGCTTTACAGAGCTCTTTCAAGCAGAGCTCCTACGTGGCACGTCTGCACAGTTTGCCCAGTAGCCACGCCCCCCACTTTTTATATATTTTAAATAACTAAGCTTGAAATGTTTTTTCGAAATCAAAAGAATTAATATAACCTTTAGATTTTTAACTTTTGTAAGCATTTTTTTACTGCAGTGTTCCAATTTATTTTCTCTGCTGATGATCATGTCTTTCATTGAAAGCACTGACCATTTTAGATGCCACATCCCCACTGCGAATTTAGAAGTTTCCAGTGCATTTGCTCTCTTCCCAACTCAGGCAGCTGAAATCCAAATGTTAGATTCCACAGTAGCATAATTGGCTGTACAAGGTAAAAACTAGAGGCTGTATTATTTTGTTTTGTATTAATCCTATTTTTAAGTGTAGTTCTTTCAAAAATAGGGCTATTTGTAGGTTTCCATCCATCACCTCTCTTCTCTCCTCCAAGTTATATTGTACATATTAAGGCTATAAAGAATTTAGTGAATGTTCAAGTAAAGGTCATGCACAATTATTGCCACCCATCTTTGAATATTATCTAACTTATGGATGTGTTTTTGACTATACAGTCTCAATAGCCATGCACAGTAGTTTTTTTAATTAGGACTTTCTACAATGTATTCAGTTTTTGTAACTAATTTATGATGCTTTTTTTTTTTCAAGGATCCCCATTGCACAGGGTTAACAATTTAGTTGCCATGGGGGTCCATTGAGATGGGGTGAGGGGGGAAGGGGATTCCCTCCACCATGTGTATGAATGGAGGGAATCCCCAGGGATTCATTAGTTTCAGTGTGGTTGTGCTCAGTAATATTACTGAGCACAGACTTTCCAGTAAAACCTGAGCCTTGTAACTTTAGTGTAATGCTTGGGCTTATGAGATTACGTTATTTCCTCAGTGCTGAATCATTAGTGTATGTGTTTTGACTATCAGTTCAGAAAGGCTTGGGATGTGAGGGAAGAGAGAGCTGTTGTAAGATAATTAGTTAAGCTTGAATTTAACACCACACCTCTTCTCCTTCATTAGCCCATAAGACTACCCCTTGCTTTTGGAAATGCAACCACAGTTCAACAGAAATCTAAATGTCCTCTCATGCACACAACTTACACCAGGGGCGGATCTACCGTCAGTTCTGTTGGTGCTCTTGCGGGGCCCCAGTGCTGGCTAATTTGGTTTTGTAGTATTATTATTTTTTTACAGTGCCCTGTGCACCTACATTCCCCCGGGCCCCCCTTGGTGCACTAGCTTTCTCCCTGGGCCCCCATTGGTGCCGGGACTGGGAAACTGGTCAGAGTTGAGGGAAAGATGGATGGTGCTAAATACAGGGATATTCTTGAGCAAAACTTGTACCACTCTGTGCGTGATTTGAGGCTAGGACGGAGGTTCACCCAAAAGCAGGACAATGACCCCAAACACACTGCTACAGCAACACTTGAGTAGTTTAAGGGGAAACATGTAAAGTTGTTAGAATGGCCTAGTCAAAGCCCAGACCTCAAACCAATAGAAAATCTGTGGTCAGACTTAAAGATTGCTGTTCACAAGCACAACCCATCCAACTTGAAGGAGCTGGAGCAGTTTTGCAAGGAGGAATGGGCAAAAATCCCAGTGGTAAGATGTGGCAAGCTCATAGAGACTTATCCAAAGCGACTTGGAGCTGTGATTGCCGCAAAAGGTGGCTCTACAAAGTATTGACTTTAGGGGGGTGAATTGTTATGCACATTATTTTGTTCTATTTGTTGTTTGCTTCACAATAAAAAAAAATAAACATCTTCAAAACTGTGGGAATGTTCTGTAAATGAAATGATGCAAATCCTCAAACAATCCATGATTAATTCTAGGTTGTGAAGCAACGAAAAATGCCAAGGGGATGAATACATTTGCAAGGCACTGTAAATATATATATATACGTATCTAAATACATAAGTCGGTAGTGGAGCTAGTGTATAAAGGGCTACAGTACAGTGCAAAAAAAATATTTCCCCGCCCCCCCAGGTGAGGGCAGTTATTTTTTGTTGACACACCCATTCGGTTATATAAATATATATATATATATATATATATATATATATATATATATATATATATATACAGGGAGTGCAGAATTATTAGGCAAGTTGTATTTTTGAGGATTAATTTTATTATTGAACAACAACCATGTTCTCAATGAACCCAAAAAAATCATTAATATCAAAGCTGAATATTTTTGGAAGTAGTTTTTAGTTTGTTTTTAGTTTTAGCTATGTTAGGGGGATATCTGTGTGTGCAGGTGACTATTACTGTGCATAATTATTAGGCAACTTAACAAAAAACAAATATATACCCATTTCAATTATTTATTTTTACCAGTGAAACCAATATAACATCTCAACATTCACAAATATACATTTCTGACATTCAAAAACAAAACAAAAACAAATCAGTGACCAATATAGCCACCTTTCTTTGCAAGGACACTCAAAAGCCTGCCATCCATGGATTCTGTCAGTGTTTTGATCTGTTCACCATCAACATTGCGTGCAGCAGCAACCACAGCCTCCCAGACACTGTTCAGAGAGGTGTACTGTTTTCCCTCCTTGCAAATCTCACATTTGATGATGGACCACAGGTTCTCAATGGGGTTCAGATCAGGTGAACAAGGAGGCCATGTCATTAGATTTTCTTCTTTTATACCCTTTCTTGCCAGCCACGCTGTGGAGTACTTGGACGCGTGTGATGGAGCATTGTCCTGCATGAAAATCATGTTTTTCTTGAAGGATGCAGACTTCTTCCTGTACCACTGCTTGAAGAAGGTGTCTTCCAGGAACTGGCAGTAGGACTGGGAGTTGAGCTTGACTCCATCCTCAACCCGAAAAGGCCCCACAAGCTCATCTTTGATGATACCAGCCCAAACCAGTACTCCACCTCCACCTTGCTGGCGTCTGAGTCGGACTGGAGCTCTCTGCCCTTTACCAATCCAGCCACGGGCCCATCCATCTGGCCCATCAAGACTCACTCTCATTTCATCAGTCCATAAAACCTGAGAAAAATCAGTCTTGAGATATTTCTTGGCCCAGTCTTGACGTTTCAGCTTGTGTGTCTTGTTCAGTGGTGGTCGTCTTTCAGCCTTTCTTACCTTGGCCATGTCTCTGAGTATTGCACACCTTGTGCTTTTGGGCACTCCAGTGATGTTGCAGCTCTGAAATATGGCCAAACTGGTGGCCAGTGGCATCGTGGCAG
The DNA here is from genome assembly GCA_027410445.1 of Discoglossus pictus. Taxonomy (NCBI): domain Eukaryota; kingdom Metazoa; phylum Chordata; class Amphibia; order Anura; family Alytidae; genus Discoglossus; species Discoglossus pictus. Next base: position 77,454,987 of record CM050164.1, on the reverse strand, counting down.
CTGCACGCTTGACTTTTCTCAGTTCATGGGCAGTTATTTTGCGCCTTGGTTTTTCCACACGCTTCTTGCGACCCTGTTGACTATTTTGAATGAAACGCTTGATTGTTCGATGATCACGCTTCAGAAGCTTTGCAATTTTAAGAGTGCTGCATCCCTCTGCAAGATATCTCACTATTTTTGACTTTTCTGAGCCTGTCAAGTCCTTCTTTTGACCCATTTTGCCAAAGGAAAGGAAGTTGCCTAATAATTATGCACACCTGATATAGGGTGTTGATGTCATTAGACCACACCCCTTCTCATTACAGAGATGCACATCACCTAATATGCTTAATTGGTAGTAGGCTTTCGAGCCTATACAGCTTGGAGTAAGACAACATGCATAAAGAGGATGATGTGGTCAAAATACTCATTTGCCTAATAATTCTGCACTCCCTGTATATGTTTATTTATTTATTTAAATAAAGAAATAAATTAAAAAAATGTATATTTATAATTGCCCTCACCTTTTTTTTTGCACTGGGGCCCTACTATTGACTACTGACCACTACTGATTTACACATACTGTATATATCATTAATAAATCAAGGGCCATTTTTTGTATTCTATTTAAAACTTAGCTTTATGATTTTTTTTTGTTTATTTATGCCCTTAGCTAAACAAATAATTATAATTTCCTCATATAAATACATCAATGGTAAACATGAGATTCTGTCAGGTGTGCTTTTAATGTCAAGAAGTTTACCATTTGTGATTAGGAAATTAGATTTCTTCTTAAACCTAGAAATGATTTTTCACAGTCAGCTTGCGAAACCCACTACCAAAGGAGGTTGCAACATCAAATTTAAAATTGAGTTTGGAGATATTCTTGAATAATAAGGGCATAGTAGGATACTGATCCATTTAGTTTGTCCAATGAGCTGGAGCCAGACATCTAGGAGAGTGAAGTGAAATGGGCCCTAGGATGCCTTGCTAATAGCAAGGCTGCAGGAGTTGATGGAATCTCAAGTAAACTGTTCAAAATCCTAAAAGATGATGCTGTAAAATTGTTGCTTTGATTATGCCAAAAAATTTGGAAAACTCAACAATGGTTAATAGGCTGAAAACAGTCAGTCTACATTCAAATGCCAAAAAAGCAGTGCCAAATAGTTCTCCAATTATTGAACAATTCCACTAATTTCACATACAAGTAATGTGTAAGATCCTGCATGCTCGGCTCCAGCGATATATGGACTGAGAACTACCAGATGTGTCAGGTTCTGCAGAGTCACAAGAGATCAAAGTGCCAATGTCTCTGGATAATAGAGAAAGCATGAGAAATCGAGAAAAAAACATTTACTTCTGCTACATAGACTGTCCTAAAGTCTGTGTGTAGATCACAACAAAATGTGGTAAGTTCTTAAAAAGATGGTGTTATCAGACCATCATCCATCTCCTGAGGAATCTGTATGTGGACAAAGAAGCTACAATCAGAACAGAACATGGAACAAAAGAATGGTTCAAGATCGGGAAAGCTGTGAGACAAGGTTGATTTTTTGGTGCATATAAATCTTATGATTTTCTTCTTTGCAGAATATGACTTTACGTTAACATCCTCTTCAGTGAGATTAGTTACAAATATTCATTGCATAAATCTTGTGAAAAGGCAAGGACAAGAGTAAACGAATAAACATGGTTAGTATAGGGCAAGAGTGAGCAATGTTCAATGAAATCTGTGACCACTACTTTCTAGTCTTGTAAACATGTTATGATTCTGACTTTTCAAGAATTATATCCAACCACTAAAATTAGGGATGCATGAACTTTTAATGGCATGGTATCATGATTTTCTGGTTCTAGTTATCTTAGCAAGATCTATAACCTTATAAACATGGTGTTATCTATCCATGAGAGTCATATTTACATGAGTGCAGTATATGGCCCCCTTCTCCCCAATAGTCATACTAGGAGCATGAACACCACAGCTAGAAGTTGTTTTCTTGGCAAAGTGAGATTTAAATCTCTATGCATGTTAAACATCATGTGCAGTCTTTTTTTCAAGATCTAACTGCTAGCACTTGAATATATACTGTTGAACGGACCTGACCTAAATTATTTCTCATTGCTTCCCCTATTGCCTTACTCCTTGTACAATTTTTGACCTAATTTTACCTTGTTTTCTTCTCAGCAGGTATCAAAATTCAGTAAGAAATTAACAATAAGTCTTTGCAGAAGATCCTTACCTCACTTCTTTAAACTGTGCTTTTCCCTGTCAGGTAATGTTAGCAAGTTGCTTGGCAATGAAGACAGAGCAATACCAAATGCACAAAGTGGTTAATAATGTCCAAAGATAGGAAAGAATTACTAGGAAACACTTAAAACTTGGAAACACACATAAAGTTTGTTCTCTTATCCAGCCATCCAAACTTTTAATTTACAAATTGCCTTGCCCCTATGTAACCTTATGCTCCAGAAACCAATCATCTTCTTACAGATTGGTTGTTATTCTATAAAGGGACACATGGAGTGCTGTTTTTTTTTTTTTTGGGGGGGGGGGGGGGGGGTTGCCTAAAATCTTACAATTAGTATCTAATTTGTTTTTCCCTCTACAGCTCATGAAGTCAGTGTACTCCTAAGTACAGATGTGCAGTGACTCATAGTAACCAATCAATGGCAACATTCTGCAACATGCTGTTTGAGAGAGGACTCTGACAGGCTAATTTGCAACTCTGCATTTCACAGTGTGTCTACTTAGGAACTTTACTGACAGCTGTGTTGGCAGCTTCTCCAAAAATAGAAGGTTTTGTGTAACTACTTATCAGGCAGAAAAGCATAGAACAGGTCCACCCTCAGATGCTGTGCCAAAAAAGCAGAAGTGAGTGCCACTGAGTGGCCAGCTGGGGACCCGAGTGTATGTGCTGTGCTCGCTTCTTTGTATAATAAAGGAAACAATTGCCATATTTATGCTCTGCCCTCAAGAAGAACTAGACATGATAATGGTTAAATGCTTTTAGAAAGCTTAACATATTTACATACAGTTTTGTATTAAATTGTGCTTTAGTGGCAGACATTGTTTTTTGTTCTTAATAAGATAAGACACTTTGGAAAAATGCTAGGGACCTTAAATTCTGATATTATCTTTATTCATTGATTTTGAAAGACTACTTCTGTGTATAGCAACTTGACAATAAACCTAAAAAGAAAACTACTAAATCCCAGGTAACATAACTGTTCCTCTCAGGCTACAGGCAGACTAGCCTTCCACAATGGAAATCAAGCAATTTGCAAATGTTAAGGTTATAGCCATGGCTGAAATAACTGTTAATATTGTTAGTTAGTTTCATACTTTACAAACTTGTGAAGCTTTTCCAAAACTATAGTTGTCCTTTTTAGTCTTGGTATCAGGACATATGATTGGATTCCTTACTAGAAATATGACACTATGTCATTATATACATGGCTAATGTTTCAATATATGTATTACACATAGATGAGTGTCATTCAAGGTACCTCGAAAACCCACCGTTGAGGGACGGTTTATCATGCTGACGTGATGGGGAAGAGTTTCAGAATCAAAAAATGTATTTAGTGACTGAACAAGGTTATACAAATACCTAATCCTAAGAAATGATAACCTTTAGACTAAGTGTGCCCATCGTTAGTCCTCAGGGACCGGATCTAAGCCACATTTTTATGAAATCCCTGTGTAAGCAAAGCTAAGTAAATAAAAAAGGATCAAGCCAATTTCTGGTCCACCTGTGCTCAAACAAACTTGCAGTGGTCATTTAATTTCCTGCTTCTGGACTTGTGAGTGGGAAGGGGTGTGGTATCTTATTCAATTATCTGCTGACCTTTCCCTGTTGGCTCCTCCCCCACCCTGACATTCCCTGTAAGATACAGAAAAAAACCCTCATCAGGCTCTCAGGAAGTGATGTAACAAACAGAAAATGGCTTCCTGCATTTATAAACAGAATGTTCAAAAATACAGTTTTTTTCTAAAAATGTTTTATAACCATGGCTTACATAGCTGCTAATGTTTTTAGTTTATTAGATACATCTCAAAGAAATGCCTTTTTTTCTTGAACTACAGTCATGTATATATTTAATGGAAGTCATTGCAAAACTTTTTTACATAGGATAAAAATGCCCATGCTTAAGAATTTAAATTTTAAGTGGCATTTACTTTTCAGCTTAAAGGGCTAGTTAATGCAGCATAATTTGGACCACACCACAGTAAAGATCTCCTTGTAGCATGATGAAATACTTTTTGAATTTTTCAAACATATGCATTTTTTACGCGATAATAACTTATTTTAGTTTTAGTGGATTTGTTTGTTGACAATTTTTCTGACTGCCTACTGCCTGAATCAGAGCTCAGAGGCACTGGTGTACCTCCTCCTAAATAACTTTAACCAATCAGCTTGCAAGGGTGTTCCCCCGTGCAAGCCTATGACAAGCCTATGACAAATCAAACACATTGCTCAAGGCAACATATCAGCCATCACTTATGTGCTTTGCAGCCCCTGTGAAATTTAGTGAGTAAGACTTTAAAAGCAGAGTGCTCCATTTTTGCCATGTTTTTAATATTATATATATCATTGTACTTAACCCCTGTAATGCGCTACAAATAAAGTATTATAATAATAATAATATCAGCCCTAAAGTGCCTCATTGTTCAAGGTACTAAAATAATGGCTTGAAGATCAAGTATTGTCTACATAAAAAAGTACGTGTTGACTTCCAAGTGTGATTTCTATAATACATGTGATGCTCCTGATGTTGGCTGATTTGAGGTCAGTAACTGTAATAAACAATAGTGGTAAGAGGTGGCATCCATGGTTGGTGTCCATCTTACTCAACATGCAAGGATATTGGTATGTTGTAAAATGTGTATTCAGTATGTATAGAACTTCCTGAAATGCCAAAATATGATGTTAATGAATATCAAATAGATATGTCTAGCTTTAAAAATGGTTAGTCACTATGAAGTATCCATAGCATGCATTCATTTCATAATTAGAAGTTTTGTTTAGTTTTGGTATCTATCAAACAGAAAGGGTTAGCTACATGAAAGTATAATGTACAGATGGCATGAACAAGCAGCTGGATTAAGATGACCATTTAAAGGAAATTTGACAGTACAATTGTTTTCTATGCATTTTGTTTCCATAATATTTAGATGACACTTGATTAACATCATTAGCATATGCCGGTACGGAAGACGTGCTGCGGCGTCAGGATCAGCATCAGCTCATCAGAGCATAGTAGCAAGTAAGGATGGGGTAGGGATTGGAGAGGGTGTAGTAAGGAGGAGGTTATGTGGGAAACAAGATGATGATAAGCGGGGGAAGGAGGAGAAGGAGGAGGCTGATGATAAGGGGGCAAAAAGCAGAAGGAGGAGGATGATGATAAGGAGGGGAGGAGGAGGATAACGGGGGGAAGGAGGAGGATGATGATAAGGGGGGAAGGAGGAGAAGGAGGAGGATGATGATAAGGGGGGGAAGGAGGAGGATGATAAGGGGGGGAAGGAGAAGGATGATAAGGGGGGGAAGGAAGAGGATGATCAGGGGGGAAGGACCCTCTTTTCCACCCTCGGCTTATACTCGAGTCAATACCTTTTTACCGTTTTATGTGGTAAAATTAGGTGCCTCGGCTTATACTCGGGTCTGCTTATACTCGATATATACAGTACATTTCGAACAATGCTGTGTATAGCAAAAATAAACTTGTAAAGTATAAAGGTAGTCACAAACACTTTACACAAAAACTTTCCAGACTAGGGAAATACATATATTTAACTAATCATCAAGATTATCACTATTGTTAAATCTGTCGTGAAATAAATATAGAAACATTATTAACTATCACATATACATTTCTCAGCAGCGCTGGCTTTCCAAAAAAAACGTTGGTAACACAACGTTAAAACTGCGGGCTCGCAAAGCAAGCCCGCTGCAACTGCGGCCCTCGCGAAGTGGCCAGGCAAGGAGCACCATAGGCGCTCATCCCTACGACCCCATACGAATTAGGCAGGGAGCACCAAAGGCGCTCACTGTGCTGGTGGAGATGAGCGCCATAGGCGCTCATCCCTACGACCCTGCACGACTTAAGCATCATACCAAAACACCGCCAGGCACAAACGACTTTTACCCGGAATGTACAAGCTACAAAATATACTATTAGGCAGGATAGAAAATGCTCAAGAGCCGCGTAACACATAAACAGTTGCTGCCATTTTACAACCCTACCTTAAAACTAATAACATTACCATTCTAAAATGCTGCTTTACACAACTACACAAACAGTTTGGCCTTGCGCACGCAGCCTATTTACACTGCACACTTGCCACATTGCTGACACTTTCTCCTCAGGTCACCAACAGTCCAAATGTACATTGTAAGCTGCAGGAAAAACAAAAGCGGTTGTTAGCTCTTCAACATATTGATTGCTGGATATATTAATTACAAATAGGTAAAATATATTAATTTATTATTTAATTAATTAATTAATTAATTATTATAAAAAATATATATTTATATAAAAAAAAGAGCAAGGGAGAGGCTCCCAAAGGCGCTCAGCCCGGGGCTCACAATGAGCACAGAGGGTGCTCAGAGGAGCAGAAGTACACGAGGGGAGAGGCTCGCAATCAGCTTGTTTTTCGTGGTTTTGGAGTTGCGCGCTATGTGCTTCAACTGCTCGCCTGACTTAGTGCAATGAGCGCCTAAGTAAAAGAATCAAATCTGATTACATATTAAACCATTTCCTGAAACTGGGCAGGAGTGAATCATAGATCTTATGAGTTAAAGTGAGACCACTTTCTTAATGACGTTTCCTAAGAAGGGAAGTTTAGAAATAAGCCTGTGGTTCTTTCAGATTTGATAGAATCACTGCTTCCTTCTGAGCAGATCACTGTGTGCAAGTAAATGCTGGGACACTTACATGAGCATATCCTATAAGAAGAAGACTTGTTATGACTAGACCTAGTACGTCACTTACCATTACACAAAGGGCTTTTTTTTAACCAAACCACAATAATCCTTTAAAATTATGATATCACGGGTCATAGAAACCATTTTGTCTTGACGTGTAATTTTGCAACATCTTAAACCTGTGCATTTAATCTTTGGAGGAGAGTATGGCCCATTGCTAGTGGTGTACAAACAATGCAGCTCTCAGCACAATCCACCCCCGGGGATAATATCCCTTTAATCCCTTTCTTGTTGAGAAGCCGGCAGCACATTGGTTTACAAGCATATGTGACAACAGAGGGATTACGTGAACAAAAGACGAGCAGAGATACTACAGAGAAAGCTAGAAAAACACAAACCCTTGTTTACAAACAGATCCAAACAAATGTCTGACATATTTAAATTACACAGCGGCCCTGCTGCCAGTGCTCAGAGGCAGGTGACTACAAACAGTAGCAATTACATAGCCACTTACCTTCCTATTGTAATATAATGGCAGTGCCATGTGCAAGTTTATGAGGAATATAATTCAACTCAGGAGCATTTGGAAAGAGCTGTTTACAGGAGTAATTATGAATATTTAGCCCTAAACAATATTTATTGGTCTGTGTATGTTACAGAATGTATCTAAATAAAGGGGCACAACATGGGTACCAGGTTCTTTTAAAAAATATGAACTAGAACAGTATTGGCAATCATTTTCATAATTCTTTATTTTTTGGATTTGCGATTTTGATTGCATATCGGACCCTTGAACCTAATTTATTAGATTGTAAATTTGCGAGTTTTCAATCTATTTATTAGATTGTAAGTTTGCGAGTTTTCAGTCTTGTAAGGTGCTTTAGCGCACACTAGATTCTAAACTCAAAGACAGGGCTCTCCACTCTTGTAACGTGTCAATTTTGTTTTGCTTTGTAGCACGTTACAAATAAAGATAATAAAAAAAGGAACGTGAAACAGAGAGTTTTAACCATAAACAACCATAAAAAATCTTTTGTCTCTGTAACAATCTTTATCTATGGTGGTTAATTAATTAAGTTGTGAGTGATTAGGAAGAAGCCTGCCCAGTTGATTAAATCAGTGATGTCAAAGTGGTACAGTCTGTGTCATTATTCATATTTATTCAACTTGAAATGCTCATTCTCTTTATCACCCCTTCCATGAGCTAGAATTGTGTTGTTGTTTGGTCATTCAAATGCGTCCGACTCTCCGTGACCCTATGGACAGCAGCACTCCAGGCATATATTGTGTCCGTTTGTGCTAATCCATAAGATTTTCATGAAAAATATAACGGAGTGGGTTGCCAGTTCCTTCTCCAGTGGACAGAAACTTGACTGACCTCTATGCTATGACCTGCCCATCTTGCCCATCTCATAGTAAAGCTCACAGCTTCATTGAGATTTTCAGAATAGCACCCATTTGCAATTACATGTATTTAGATGTGTACTTTTAATTTGTGAAATAAATTGGACATTTGCTGTGTTTATATAAAGGGCCAGTGTAAGGGTTTTTCAAGTTAATTTTATTTTTTAACTCATCATTAATTAAGACTAAAAATACAAGTGCAAACAGCAGTAAAGAAACTTTATAGACAGAAAGAAAAAAATTAAAGATATAGGACCTCATTCACTTAGACTGTAAGTGAAGTTGCAAGCTAATTTGCTATTCAGTTGGTGTCTGTTTTGCGGGCTCCGATCGGCTTCGGAGTTACGACCTTGAAAAAATGGCGATGGTTAAATTCGTAACTTACAGCCTCCAGAAGCCTTTGATCTTTCACTTTCGCAAGGCTAAAGTCGCAAATCACTATTCATTTGCTCAATTTCCCCAAGCCCGCAAATGTTTTCACAACCTAAACCGCAAATGAAGGAGGAAATCCTATGAGTGCTATGAGAGCAAATAAAACATCACTACTGCACTGTAAATAACGGGCAAAGTGATGACAGACATTAGAATTAATTGCACAACAGTTTCAAGCTCGCAAATTGGCAAGAGCTTGGATTTTTCGTAGTGTTTAATTTCGGGGTTAAATCGATCTTGGGTATCAATGAGTTAATACATAACAAGTCACCCATATTGACTAGAACAGTATTGGCAATCACATTTTCATAATTCTTTATTTTTTGGATTTGCGAGTTTGATCGCATATCGGACCCACAAACCTAATTGATTGACATGTAACCTCCATGTTTTACTGCCGTAATAATGACAGTCTAATTTTCTATTGGCTGATTCGAAATGGGCGGTTATGGGCTTGCTGAATTGATCATGTTCCTGCCCTGAACTGCTATGAACCAGTGCATGGTTTATGGTTTGGGCTTTGGAACAGTAACTTGCGGCATTGAGCAATTGAATACCCTTGCAATCGGATATGAATGAGAGCCGGCAACTCACTTGTAGACATTTGACTTGGGGCTTCGAATTGAATATGGCCCATAGTAACCACCCATCATGACCGCTTCTGCATTCTTACCATACCTCTCTTGTTTTCTTCTGCACAATAGTATATATATATGTGTGTGTGTGTGTATTTAGAGTAAATAAAAAGTACATTTGTGTTTACATTTGAATGTCTAAAACAAGTTAAAAACCGTGTTTCCTGCTCGGAATTCCGAGAGATACAGTTATTACACTGCATTCTGGGAACCTGGACAGGGACATGCAAATGTTCTCACAAAGGCTTTGCTCTTGTAATCTATTAACATTTTAAACATGGCTTCCTTTAAGCATATGCTTGCTGTGTTACACAGCTTCAAGCAAAGCTCAGGATGGATTATACACAAGCCAGGAAACCTACCCATGTACAGCTGTTTCAAGGTTCCTGCCTCTCATCAGAGTGGGACGGTTCCTAGCTTGTGCAGTAGATTATTTGAGGAAGTAGTTTACCACAACAATCATTTAATATATGGTGGGCAAAAGAGCGATAGAAGCTCTCCACCGTACATTAGTACAGTAAATAAATAGTACATCTGTGTTCACATTTGAACATTTAAAACATGTTAAAAAATATATTAATCAAAAGAAAGATGTTATATTAGTGCCTGATATTGCCTTGATAGACTGCAAAATGTGTTATAAATGTATTTTTTATCTGTTATATATAAAAAATTGCCAGGTAATAGACAATTGTGTATTTGTCGCTAGGAGTGAGAAAAATACATATCCTTACACCTCATCACTATAACTGGCCTAGATGCAGACCTATCAGAAACAAAACATAGCACAGGCGGGTTTTTTTTTATTGGCATTCATGGAAACGTCATTTTTCTAAATGAGGAATAAAAGAACCCAAGTTGTGTTGGTAAGAATTGCTCAGCAAGCTTTCTGGTCGCTTGGATACAGGAATTCTGAAATTAGAAAGGCTGTAAGTATAAAGAAGCCAATAGAGAATGAGAGGTCTGTGTGTGCATGTTGGGATTGGAAGGAGAGTGCACTGACTGTTGCTGTCTCAGGATGAACATGTGAGCCAAAAGTGGAACTGCATACGTAATGTTCGCACTGCCTTAGAGACCAGGGTTGTATAAGTATGTATATAAACAACTGGATTAGTTAGGGCTCACATGCACACGTTAACAGGACTGGGACACATTTGTTTTATTTATCATTTCTTACATGCAGAAATATACAAAGGTCCCAGTTATTCCAAAAATAAAGCTTGCATAAAAGTGTACCCTCTGTACTTGACTCTTAAAAGACAACTGATGTGTCTTAAAGAACCTGGCAATGGGCAAATGTTGTAAGAAAAATAATAAAAATAATAATAAATCCTTTAATATATAATAACCATTATATGAAATATGCTACATAATAGCATAGCAAATGAGGTAGAAAAAAGGTCCATCAAATCAATCCTATTTTATCTCCTTTGATCATGGTCTCAAAATGAATTGATCCAGACAAAGGCAAATTAAAAATTACCAATTGTCTCCTCCTCCCTGATCCCAAAAACTGGATAAATCACTGGATCAGTATCCGGCCTATTCTTGTTATCTAACATCATTTAGTGTGGACTTTTTATTCAGGAATATATCCAACCCCTTTTTAAAGTGATCTATTGAATCTGCTGTCACGGCCTCCTTTGGTAATGAGTTCTACAATCACATTGCCTTACAATGAAGAACCCCTTGATTTTATTAATGTGAAATCTTTTTTTCCCTAACCTGGAGTGGACCCTTGTAAGTTGTGAATTTATTGGCATGAAAAGTTCAACCTTAGAAAATCTTATATATCAAATCAAGTTTCTTATGTGTATGTTTTTTAGAATTGTTTTATGGCAAGCTAAAAGGTTGTCATTGTCACTCCTGAGACATTTCCACCACATCACACCCTGACAAATGGACATACTCATGTAAGGATTCTTCATGTCATGGTTACACCATTTGTAAGGGCCAGAAAAGAATAGATAACAATGGCTTTCTTTAGAACTTTGGGTATCTGCTTGAACTTTGCTGACCTCAAATTATGGATAGGTTTTTGTTAACAAAACCATTTAAAGTATCTGAACACCCACACTGCATTTTGCTATGCATCTTCCTTGCATTAGATCACCTCCATGAACACATCAGGTTAAAGTCTTCTTGGTCACTCATCTTCAGGCAATGTGTCAGTTTTTGGCCAGTAAATTGCTGCAGGGCAGTAAATGAACTCTAAAAGTTGTCTTACCTTACAACATATCTTTTAGTGACTCAGTACTATATCTTGATTTTTAAAGAATGACTCATGATTTAATTTGTGTCTGGTGACTAAAGCCTTTGTATTCTGGCATATTATGAATTACACTAATATGACTAGAGTCATTTGTGTATCAAAAAATTCCAATAATGGCAGAAGCGACTAATTAAAAACTTATTAAAAATGTTATTAAAAAAAAGAAAGCACCCTTCCACCCTACCCTTTCTAGATTAGTTCTATACTTGACTGTTACATATATATGCAATATCAAAAAGATAAAAAAAAATATTAAACACTGGTAAAGATTTATCTATTAACGGATAAGAGGGAACACCAGCAGGACAACTTGTAAGTCCTATATACACACACGGATATATGTGGAATATCATTACCAGGCATTGTTGATTGTGTATGTTTAACTTGAATTTGTCATTCTCTTCTCCCCAATATGATGTCAAATGTTAATCTTATATGTCTTTGCTGAAAAAAATGTATTGTGAAAAAAAAAGAAAGCAAAACTATTTATGGGAAGACACAGATTTGTCTATGAAGTTGTAGAGCTGAAAATGCATGGAGTACCACTGAAACTATTTGGAGAGCCTTGCTGAAGTATGACGAGGAGAGAGGTCATCTGGGTACTTTCCATGGATAAAAGCAACCAGGCATCACAGGCTTATAATCAATCTACTTGTGGAAGCTAACTATGAACTACACAGAACTGTATACATCTCTGAAGTTGGAATGGACTATGGTCCTGAATATATCTGATAGTACATCTGAAAGTACATCAAATCCCTTGCTTATACTGTTAATTGGTATAGAAGGTGTCCAAGTAATATAAAAACCATATAAGATGAATAATGCATAAGTACAATTTATTAATTGACTTTGTGTGCATTATATAAGACAATTGATGAAAGCAAAATTATTGCATTTACAGTACAATTCAGTTATTTGTGACTTAGATTTTACATATCTCATAGTTGTCAAACTACGAATAGTCGTCACGCTTTGCGAAGCAAGGGACGCGGTTCAGGCTGCATTTGCGTAAAGTGGAGGCACCAACGTCGGCTGCAATGATCCAAAGGCTCATTGCAGGCCGCAGATGCGGACCTGCGTGAAGCGAGGAGCCGCTTTTGCCGAGGTGGAGTCTCTACGGCGCCTCACAAGCGGTTACAAACACCCAGAGAAGCAGGACGCAATGAGTAAATACGGACTTACACAAAAAAATACGAGCTGCGGGACTTAAATGCGCGCAGCTGAGAACATTAAAAAAACAATAAATACACAGAAAAATTACATAAAAAGCTTACCCACAGCAAGGGGGGCACCCAGGACCTCAGCAAGTGAACTTACACCTCAATATAAGTCCAAATTACCGAGTTTAGACACACAAAAATCCCTTAAGCGAGAAACAAATTGGCCTCCGAAAAAACGGAAACAAGGCTACAAGACCCTAAAGCCGCAAAACACCGCCAAGCACATACGACTTTTACAAAAAGCCGTACGAGGTACAAGATACACTTTTAGCAAGGACGCTAAATCATCCACACCGCATACCACATACACATTCACCGCCATTTTACAACACTAACTTACAGAATGCAGAAGTACACAGCTACACTAACGGTTCGCTTCGCGCACGCAGTCTATTTACACTACACACTGCACACATTGCTCACACTTACACCTCAGCTCCACAACAGTGCAAACCTACATTGTATGCTGCAGGAACATCAAAACAGATTGTCTTCAGCACAATGCGTCCTGCATATATTACTTACAAATAGGTATTGTATATTAATTTATTAATGTAGTAATTATTTCATTAGCATACAAAAATACATATACACAAAAAAAAAACACTATCACAAAAGCCATTCATCGGGCACCTCACAACGAGTCCTAACGCTGCTCATATCACACAAATTACACCAGGGGACAGACTTGCAATAAGAGCAAAAAGTAGATCAGCGCAGACCTTACAATGACAGCAAACGCACCTCTGATAAAAAAAATACAACAACCAAGAGCCTTGCAATGAGCACCGAAGGTGCTCGGCGCAAGCCTTGCAATGAGTGCCGAAGGTCCTCAGGGTAAAAAACGGTTTCCATTATGTCTCAAACAGCATTCCCTGGCTTACAATTTCATACCCGTCATTTTTTGACGGGCAATTCGCTGGTGTCCATATAAACTGCACAATATTCTTCACCTGGAACAGTGTAAGCTTAAACCATGTAAGTTGAGGACTGTAACAATGTTCGCTCCAACTTCCACCGTTTGTATTGTTTTTCTTTTTTTTCAGTTGATAGCAGTTGCCCTGAAGTTATTAGACCATGTTTTATTATTGAGTTTGGAACTATTGTTTTACTTTCAAATATCAAATAATCTTACAACTTTAAATATGCTAACTAGATTAGCAGCTGTGTAAGATATGGACATAACAGTTTTTTGAAGACTCTGTTTATGAGTATAGGAATCCATTTTGTGTTTGTTAAATCATTCAGTGAGAGCTGAATCATGAGGGTGGGGAAGGAGGGAACACAGAGCCTTTGTTAGATAATAGGATAAAATTGAAATGTATACCATGCCCTTCCCCCCTAACTGGCTCAGAAATAGAAAATTGCATCAATAGATGCAACCACAGCTCTCCAGAAATGTAAATCCCCCACTCACATACAACTTCCGACATATCATGGATTCTTCCAACCTAATAATTTTGCTAGTCACACCAAGTGACGGTCAAGAATAGGAAGAGCATACCAGGTAGAGCCACATAGTACACAGCTGCCTATATTGTAGTTACACTACACAGCTGCTAACTTCCTGGAGAAAAGCATATAGTGGGTACAATCTGTGGTTATAGCCATCTATAAATGATAGAACTGTCCTTGTACCAGAATCAGAAGCATCTACTTTAACCAGGAAGGACTTATGAAGATCGGGATCATGGAGAATGGGAGCGGAGAAGATGCAATTAGGCATTCAAGAGTGTTCAATGCCACTGGTGGACCCACCAAGTTGTTATTGATAAAATGTCAGTAAGAGAGAAGCCAAGGAAGCATTACAGCCGCTTCATCCCCTCAGGAATAATATACTTAAAGATAGCCTCAAATGTATCTAGATACATCTCAAGGCCATGCTGTGGGATTATGTAGGAGGAGGGAGGTGGAACATTAGGTACTGATCTGATAGCCTGGGGTTCCTTATGTGATTCTCCATGTCTTTCCTTATGACAGGAAGATAAATGCTGCAAGAATGTATGGACTTTCCCTGCATCTTAGGTTGTTTTAGAAAGTTAATACAAAATAAAAAAAATAACCTTTCATTTTTGATTCAGCTACAGTATGTTGTACCTAGTGAGCAGAGCTGTAAATGTAATACATTTATGCTGAAATTTGTATTAATGCATTATTTAGAGCATAGCTAGACTAGTACTTTGATGGATAACACTATGCAATGATACTAGTCAACACTTAAACTGCTAGTATGTATTCAAGTTGTTACCGTAGTGCATAATTACTCCTTTCTATATATACTGCTAAACACATCTGATGTGTATTACTTTGTGCCAGTGATAAAATTCAGAGATGGCAGCATTGTTATCAATTATACCATCAAAAACGCCCACCAGTCTGTGATAGCTTTGGACAATGTGGCTTTTAAAATTTTAAGCATGGGTTGTTCCAATTAGTCTGTCAGTTTAAGAGGTATCATCCTGTCCATCGGAAGTTCTAATAAATGCAATTTTCATTTTCTGGGCTTCAGTTTGTGTGCAACAACTGCAAATGCTAGCTTTCCATAGGCAATTTCAAGTTGCCTCATATGCAATTCACACACATCTATCATGCGTTCAAATAATTTGTTTTAAACAATACAAAAGTATTCATTTGCAAGAAAAAGGAGGTAAAGATTAGAAAATATATTATAGAGTCACAATTGTTTGGAAAAAACTTTATTTCTCTGAAGTCCTATTATTAAATGGTACTGTGTACTGGCAAAAGTAAAAATGGAGAAATGCTAAAGATGAGCAGTGCAAATAACAAAATGGAAAAATTATTTGTTGCCTAACGTGACAGTTTTGCATGCTTTTAATTTACTTGACCTTACAATAACTTTATAAACATATTTTCTTTATTTTATTTGTTATGTTAATTTTAGTTTACTGAACTTCAGGTCATTCACTTTTCATGTAAAAACAGCTTATCCCATATAGCATTGAATTGTAAATGAATTATTGTTATATGTTATTAAATACATGGATGTATTTAGCTTTTCTGCTGTCCTAGGCCATTCAGATTTGTGTGCCCCCAGTGGTGTAGCTAGAGGTACTACCCCTGAGTTTGCCGACCCTCCCAGCCATCTCACCATGCCCCCCGGCTGCCCCGATGCCCGGGGCACACCACCCGCCACCCCCCTCTAGATAGCCCAGTGCGTGCCCCCCACACTAATCTTGCAGCTCTCCCTTTTTAAATCTCTTATGTTTTTTTATGCATATATATGGGATGTCACACAGTATTAAGTGCACTTACAGACAGAAATATCATGGTTTATAGACATGTCTGTGCCTATAAAAACATATTTCTGCCTATAAAAACATTTTTGCTGCCCTTAAAATGTGCTGACCCAGGCCTGGACATGTGGGTCAACCCGGTTGAGGCAGAAGCACACCCCTGATTACATTCTATGTCCTTTAAATGTATCTTGTCTAAATCAGTAGCTCTCAACCAGTTTAGTCTGGGGCTCAGGTCAGCTTGTTGTCTTCCAATACTCATGGGGACTGTCTTTGAGATCCAGAACATTTTGAAGAGGGTAAAAGTACATGTGGCACACAAAGTTTTGCCCTGATTTGAACAGAGGACATTTTTAATTGGTAGATATTATTTCATTAATCAATCCAATAGCAGTTATTGAATATTTAAGCATAAAACCCTCAAGGCTAAGATTATTAATAGATCTTGTCATATGATTGCCCTTTTACACTCTATTATTATTATTATATTTTATTTGTATCGCACATATTCTGTAGCGCTGTATAGAGGAGAAGAACAAGGAAATATACAATATACAATAACTAGCAACTTGCCCGTCAAAAAATGACGATCAATAACATTTGAAGCTATCTCAATGCTGTTTGCTACACAATGTGAAGGTTTTTGTACTGTGAGGACCTTCGGCGCTCATTGCGAGCCTCTCCTTTGCTGTACTTTTGCTCCTCTAAGCAGCCTCTGCGCTCATCACAAAGACAGATAGATATGTAATTTTTTGGGGAAATAATAATCATTTAATTAGTTAGTTAATTAATTAATATACTTTACCTATTTGTAATTAATATATCCATCAATCAATAGGCTGAAGAGCTAATAATCTTTTTCCATTTTCCCGCAGCATATAATGTCCAGTTGGACTGTTGCTGGCCTGTGGAGATAGTGTTATGAATGTCCCAACTGTGCATTAGAAATAGACTGTGTGAGCGAGGGCAAACCGTTGGTTTATTTGTGTGAAGCGCTACTGTAGATGCTCAATGTGGTGATGTGTAAGTTCGGAGTGTAAAGTAGCGTTGTTTGTGTATGTGCTAAGCAGTTCGCGAGTATTTGCCGTCCTATGTGGTAGTGTATTCTGAACCTCGTACGTTCCTGTGTGAAAGTGGTACGTGGTTGGCGGTGTGTTGCGCGGTCCAGGGTCGTGTAGCCTTGTTTTCATTTTTTGGGGCCGCTTTCTTTTTTCTCGCTTAGCCGACTTTCGAGTGCCGAAACTCTTGAAATTTGACTTAAATTCGCGTTCCACCTCACTTCCAGACATCCTGGCTGTTCCCCCATGCTGTGTGTGATGTTGTTGTTGTTTTTTTTTGTTTTGTTTTTTTGTGTTTTCGTGTATTTTGTTTTTTCGGTTCGGCCGGTAACTTCATATTTTTCGTACCTTGTATTTTTTTTCTGCATCTCGTATTTTATTTTTTTTAAGTCCTGCGTTCGTCAACTGCTTGCAGCCTAACAGCCTTATTAAATTGCGAATCGGGCAATTGAATAGGGCTCTATATAAGCACATAGCATATATTTTTTTAAAGAATTATTTAGTTGGTAAACTTCTATGCAAAAGCAAGGTCTTCAGTAACTAAGAACTTATTTTAAAAAAAGGTGCTATGTGCTATTCAATTGTGCGAATGGCAATTTAATAAGTCTGTAAGGCGGTACCGCGTTTCCTAAGTGTTTGTAGGCTAAGTCCTGCGTGTTTCATTGCCTTCCCTGCTCGCCTCGCAGGCAATATGCTGTGAGTTGTAGTGCCTTAACGGCTCGCCTCGCTTTGCGAGGCTCACAGGCGATGGTGCTCATCGCTCAAGTGCTGTGCGTATTAGTGCCTTTAGTCTCGTTTCGCTATGCAAGGTTAGCAGGCGATGAGCGCCTATGACGCTCATTGCCTAAGTGCTGTGCTGCGAGTTTTATTGCCTTAACGGCTCCCCTCGCTACACAAGGCTTACAGACAATGAGCGCCTTCAGCGCTCATCTCCTAAGTGCTGCGAGATAACGGCTCGGCTCGCTATGTGAAGCTTGCAGGTGATGAGCGCCTTTGGCGCTCATCGCCTAAGTCGTACGCACCACGCAAAGCGTGACGACGTCTTGTAGTTCGACAATTATAATATGTGATGACAACAAGCAGAAAATGGAGGGCCCTGTTTTGAGCTTCAAATCTTGTAAGAAGTGTATTTTCCCACAGCACCCCACAAAATTAGACAGTCGCCACTTACAATCTAAAGGTTCAACCCTATATATTTATAAGCACTATATTAATCATATTTTTCATTGTGCACTATTTGATATTTAATTTGTCTCTATTTCATAATATGACAAAAAAAACTATTTATGTCCACACATAATACATTTTCTAACAATGCTCAAACTTAAAGTTTCATTGAAAGACAACTTAATCAAATTCATTTTTAGAGTAGTATGAATCGGATTTCATGAACACTCAGTTTATTTAAAGAAAAGGCCATTTTGCCTTTATTGCATTGCTTACTGAGACATGGATCATGAAAGGTGGATTGCATCTATGAGTGGAGGGATAGGTGAGGGCAGGGGACATAAGTCAATGTTTTGTTAGATATTTTGATCTGATTGAAATTAATATTACAACCTTACAGACTCACTGGGGAAGTACTGCTCTTTAGAAATATAAGCAACCCTCTCTCACACACAACTTGAGCCAAGATGTCATGGATGCCTCCAGGGTCCAGTAAAGGCAACTAGAAATATTTTTTTTTATTTATTAAAAACTGTATTATTTTTTCCCCTGCATGATTATGCTCCAACTCAGGCTTAAAGTTTACAAATATATATAACTATAATACTTCTGACATTGTGTCTGCACTAATGCCCCTCAGCCAACTGGATCAATGTAAAATATATCTTTACTGAAACAAAATTGTTTTGCACCATATTATTGTATTATATAACATCAACCAAATGTAGATTACCTTATTTGTCCGAGTTACAGCATTATAATCCCCCATGTGTGTTTTTTCCTAAAGAAACCAAGATTTGCAAACCGTTAAACAAAAAAACACTACTCCAAGCAAAGCAATATTCTCCAATTGGCGAATTTGGACTAATAAGGACATTGTCCGACTGTGTCTTTTTAACTCCAAATCTATCAAGAAAGGTTATGTTTTAGCAGTGGCGCTATGACTAATTATTTGGTTTTACACCCAAAATCTGTGATACCATCAGGTATTGCTTTATTGTGACATTACCCTAACAGGTACTGTATATTGTCACAAACTCTCCCATGACCCCGAATGGTTTTGATTATTGTCTTTTTGCACAAAACTGAGCAATAAAGCAGCCACATTTTGTTGTCACAATGTGTGGCAGAGAGGGAGCGTGCAGTTCTCGGTAGTTCCTAGAGTGCTATGTATTTTGGTTTTTAATGACTAATAACAGCTGGAATTTCTTACAGTATTTCTAAATTATTTATTACTAGCGAATTGCCTGTCAAAAAATGACGGCAATGAAATTGTAAGTGAGCTAATGCTGTTTGGTGTATAATATTCAAATAATTAATACATTAATAAATTAATATACTTTACCTATTTTAAAGTAATATATGCAGGAAGCATTCTGTTGAAGAGCTGGCAATCTGTTTTGATGTTGCTGGAGCATTAGTGGTGTGGAGCTGCTGTGTAAGCGTGATGAATGTGTGAAGTAATAGTGTGCGTGCGCGAGACCAAACCGTTAGTTGTGTACTTCCCCATTGTTCTAAAATGGCGGGTAATGTGTGGTCTGCGTCTGTAGCGGAATATGCGTAGGTGTTTTGTGGTGTTTTGTGTGTTTCTGGTGGTGTTCTGCGTGTTTAGAGTCCTGTAGCCTCGTTTTCGTTTTGTTCGGCGGCCATTTTTTCTCTCGCTTAGAGAATTTTTTAGTGTCTAAACTCTTTTATTGTGAGTTAAATTGAGGTGTAACTTCATTTTTTGAGGTCCTGGATACTCCCTCTTGCTGTAGGTAAGCTTTTTATGTATGTGTTGTGTGTATTTATTGTGTTTTTCATTTTTTCATGTCCGCGGGTTGATGACGATTTTTGCGAGGTCGTAATGGGTGGTTTCCTGAATCCATTTAAAGTTTTAAGATACCATGTTCCATCAGTTTCTCTCCCATGAAGAGCCATTAGCCCCAGGAATTAGCCCAAGGAAGTACATTGTTCACAAAACCTTTATGGTAGCTAGAATAGCTAGTAACCCCCCAGTCCTTCCCAGAAAGGGACAATGATGTTGTGCTGAGTTGGGGATACATGAGCACCCAAAGGTGCAGCTGTCCATTATCCTGGACTCAGTTTTAGAGCTGGTATCCCAGTTGATGGGTTATGAGCTTTGCAATCCACCACAAGTTATTAAGATCCATAGCAAATTATAATAAATTAGCATACATTTTTCCTACAGAGAAGTGATGCTTAGTGAAAACTAGTTGTCTATTGTGCAGAAAACATGATTTTAAGGAACACAGTAAAGGTCCCAAGTGTTGTCGGAAAAAAAATGTTATCTGCAAAAAAAGCTATTTGCAACTAACTGTTATTTAAATAACTAAATAAATTGGAAGTAATGTACCATGAGTGTTATTATTTTAGTCATCAATTATTTGTTTTTCAGCTGATCACTCATTAACATTCATATTTGGTTTGATTAGTAGGAACGTATGTCTAGTTGGTTAATTCATATGTATCTCAGAGGGTTCTAGGTGTTTAAGTCTTTGAGATTGTTGGTCTTCAACCAACTGGACATGCACATCTTGCTAATCACGCCCACTGTGCATGTTAATGAATGATCTGTCCTTATCTAGGGAGGACATCGAGACAAAATTTCTGCCTAAAAATAGAAAAATGCACCATTGTATGGTGGAGGACAGACACTCATATGAAGCTACACCTATATTATTATATTATTAATTTTAAATCACTCATCTTTCATTCAATGTATGAGTAGATTTTTCCCAGTTTGTTTAATAACAGAATATATATCTGAAACAAATCATACAGCAGAAGGCCAGTAAAACTAGCAGATTGTTCCAGTGAGATATGATAATCTAAATTCTCCCCTCAGGTTAGAGGAGAATCTGGAGGAGGTGTGGAGAACATGCAGTCAAATTCTTACTCTGTATCTAAAATTCAATAATACAAGTACATTGCCAAGTGATCAGAGTGTAGCATCACTTTTAAATGTATATTATTGTTTATTTGGAACGCACCAACATATTCCGTAGCGCTTTGCAGCATCAGATAAAAGCTTGGAAATCATGTGGAAAGCTACATAAATGTTTTATTTTGATAAACAACTTTAAGTTATTGCTTGAATAGCCATTGAAACTCTTCCACAAGCAGTTGCTTAGATAATGGAGGAGGTTGGAGGCTTAGCCATACAGGCAATGAACCACTTCATGTAACCAGTCATTCCAGTGTATGGGGTGTTTTGAGACTCAGACAAGCAAACGCAGTGTCCAGCAATCAGAGCTCTCTCTCTGTCTGTCATCAGCTACAACATGATGAGGATGTACACTAGCTTGGTAAATGTGTTGTTCTGCAATGGGAAGAGATTTAGTCTAAAGGTTAATAGCATGCCTATGCCTGTTAATACACCGTAGTAACCATAGTTTTCCCTATACCAAACCCATACCCCAACACCATACAGTTTATACCTGTTCTCTGTTGCATCCTATAAATTCAGTTAATTTAATTTAAAATTGTACAAAGAACATGAAACAGAAATATGCAAAGTGAATGAGAAGAGATCAATACACTGGTGTATATTTGGACTTTCATTTGTTGACCCCTATTTACAAGCTACATAGTTTGCATTGGTTGATAGACCTATATTGGTGTTTTACATGCTAACCTGTATCTGCTAAGCTGTGCTCCATTTTCTTCACTATTTCTTCACTGGGAGCTTAACTGACCAGGCTTCCACTTGCCCAGTAAGCGCTGATTCTTTTTACGGTGTTGTACTTATACTATTAATATAATTTCTATTTAACTAGGTCTGGGTTATTTATTTAATTTATACAGGCCTTTTGGTGGTTAACTAGCTTGGTTAGCACAATATCAGATTGGATTGAATTCTTTAACAATAAACCAGTATTGTTATCTGGTCTGGTCAACGTTATAGATGAATTGTAATTTTATACCAACATATCAGTGTATCAGTTCAGATCCCTTCTTGAGAACAGAGACCTTGATTGTCCCTTATTTTTTGGCAATATATCTTGGATTCTTATAAGCAAAGTTATTGATATATTTCATTTTGTTAAATTTTCATCTTTTATACATACTAATATGGCTTTTAGTCAGCTTTGGGGTATTAACATTAGGTTAAGCCTTCCAGAAAGTAGGTATCCTTCGAGGATCATAGGAATGTTATTATAATTTTTATACTTGTTTTGGTATATCGCCTTATATACTCTTCTTAAAACATAGTGAACTCTTCATGTGGCATTCTTTATATTAATTAAGTTTACTATTTTGTATGTTTTGATGTATGTAGATTATTGGTGTTATGCACCAGGAAATATTTAAGGTTTTATATATTTATTTACTTCTACATAAGACTACAAAAGTTATTTCAGTCATAAATATCATTAACAGGTTAAGAATTCTGATTCCAGGAACTAGGCTAGGATAGAGGGATTTTTTTGTTATAGAAAAGAAAACAAATGGGTGGGTGTCATGGACCCCGTTTTTCTCAGAATGGGTGTTGGCCCATTGAGCCACCATAAAAGCACAGACTGCTTGGCTCCAGCAGTGGATTATCTGCATAAACACTGCCATTGTATTTGTAATCTGTCTTGTCCCATTGTTTGCAACATAAAGTTAATCACATCTGCTATGTGTTAGAGATGGCAGGATGTGTATTGGAGGTTAAGCCTATTGCTCTCAGGAAGCTACTGCTAGACCCCATGTGGGGTCATCTACTGTAATTGTCTGCCACATCCTATCATTGTTACATTGTGTACACCCCCTCTGTATCTAACTGCTATAAATATTGCTGAATCAGTTCACTTTTGAGGGATATACAAATCATATGTCTCTTATTTTGCTCCTGTTCTCCTGGATGTCTACAGTGAGGTACTGAGAAACTCTGTAGGATCCTGCTGGGTTAGGTTTAACTGTAACAAGTCTTATCAAGCCCCCTAAGAAGAAGCAGATCTGGGGTCTCTTGGTAGCCTGGAAGTGCTGATTTCTGATGCAAGGACCCTGACAGATACAGAAGCCAGATATCAGGGTGCTGGTGCTGAGATTTCCAAGAACCCCACAGTCCTTGTGGGTAGTTAACCTGTAGTCTATATCAGGTGGCCCTGGGCTTGTATAGACCCTACCCTTGGATTGTTACAGCGCGTTTCAATTAAGGGGTTTGCACATCATATTTACAGCTGTACAGTATTTGACATCCACCCATATTTTATAGACATGGTGTAATTATAATAAAAAACACTAGGTGGAGCTGGACATCAAAAACATATGTCACACAAAACACATGTACAGGTTTGTAAGAAAGTGAAAAATAATATGTGATATGTGCTGCACTTATTTATTATTTGCTGACACTGTAATAGTGACTGTTTTGTCTTTGACAGTCTCAATGTGGTTTGTGTAAAGAAATCCCTAGCTTTTAAGATTCCAGAGACAACACAAACACAAGGAAAAAATTGGAAATTAATACACAAGGTCGACTCAATCAAACCAGAAATATAATTTGGCACAAAAATGTTTGAGTTACTTTTTAGAACACATTGTTCAATATTTTTTACATAACGGTTATAAAATACTGCAAAACTTGTTACAAATAAACATAGACTGCGGCTCAGTCGCAAAAAACTACACGGGACATTACCCCTAAGCAAAGGGGATTATGAATTATCAGCTGACCAGGGGAGATACCAACATGACCAAGCACATCCTGAATTTTACCAATATTTGAAAGAGTGGGCGGGGGTACTTTTCCACTTTTGAGCTATGGATCTGCATGTGGCTGATTGTGAGTTAACAGCTGGTATGCTTTGGAGAGGAGACAGGTCTAGGGTCCTAACAGGAAATGTATGCCTTAGCAATTGCTGATAAAACAGCAGGATAAGTCCTCTACATGAGCCCGGTTGATTGCAACCTCTCCTACATAATGGAGAAGAATGATATTCATGCAATTTAGCTCCACAGAACATCAGTAATAGCAGTTCCTTAAAAGTGGTGCAGATTGAAGACCTTTTAACCCAAGCCATATGTCCTGCCAGTCCTTCTTCCCATCGTTTTATTCATGTCAAGACTTTGTGGCCAGGTTACCAGCCATACACAGAGCATCAAACCTCATCAAGAGAGTTACAGGGCTCAGCTTACCTTTTTCAAAGTAACAAGGTTACATAATTGCACTTAAAGAACTAAAAGTGTGATTATACTTGGTCATCCTTCATAACCTAATTATTGTTTAAAAATGCATGTATGTAGTTTATGACCTGCACTCTAAATGTGGAAAAATAATCTTTCAAGTACCACAAAGTAAAAGGGGTTGTTGTATAGTGGCATTAGTTTATCAGTGGTATTCCAGTATTTTATGGAGCAAGTAGTCATGACGCTGTGAGGAGATAGTTATACATATGTGAGGAAGCCACAGTACCTCCACCAATTGCTGGGAGCCCATACTCAGCATCTCCATCCAAATTCACCTCCTATGTCGACCAAGTAATGGGATTGCATTAGGGTGTTTAAAAAGGCACATATAAAATTACTCTCCAACCAATAGAGGAATTTAAACACAAGAAATGAATAAAACTAAGTATCCAATCAAAACATTCAATAAAACTCACTAATAAGAATACCAATGCTATGTGAAGCCTACACTATGCTAAAACCCTTGTAAAAATACCATTTCCTATAAATATAATACACAGGCACAACATAATGTTCCCAATATTTTACCCCAACAGAGATGGCCCCCCTTTCAGGGTATTACATGTCTAACCTGTATCAAAGGGATCAATAAGGTGGTGGGCTTAAAAACCTTCCATGACAATTTCTTAAAAAGTTAACTACCACTGTGCCAGCTTCCAAAGTGAGGAGTTTCCAATTGGGATTCAAACATCACCTCAATAGACAACACCTTCTGGTACCCACTTCTAGAAACTAGAAAGTGTGATTACATGGTCATAACGTTAGATTGTAAGTTTGTGAGTTTTCAATCTTGCAAGGTGCTTTGTGAAAAAGCCCTATGTATGTTAGATTTTAAGCTCTAAGGCAGTGCCTTCCATTCTTTTGCAATGTGTTTATATTGTATTTAACCGCTGTTTAGCGCTATGGTATAGGTTGGCACATTACAAACAAAGGATATCAATAATAATAATGAAAGACATGGAGTGCGATTAAAGTTTAGGTTTTACCAGGCCTGCTATAGTTGCTATTCGGAGCAATGTGACAAAATTCAGGAAACATAGCAGTTTAACAGCCCCACTGCTTTTACAGTGAGTGCCTTTAATTCCTTAACTGGTTTAATGCAATCAAGACAATAATGCTTTACAAAGGAAAAGGGCACATGACTGCTAAGAAACTTCTAAGTATTAGAATATTGGAATATAAACAGCCACAAAATGGGAACTGGGGTTTTCTTGTAGTGATAGAACACACTAAACTTAAGCCTCTGCTCAAGATATCAAAATAAATGCAAGCAATACTACATACAGATGAAAAATCTAAATAGTTTTCTTTCAGAGCCTCCTCTGCAATGCTACAGACAACCCTTTTAATCTGTAAAAGCTGATAGTTAGGACTGCCTTCACCACCACAATAACCTGGGGTACCTCTCCATGTCTCCAGAAGAGATGTGCTACCTGCAGACACATATAAGGTACCATTACTATATGGTGACCAATACCATAACATCTGAAGTACTTTTTGCAGATAATCTAATGTGGTATAACTCATCATGTGTGTGAAATGTACAAATACAGGACTTTATAGAGGTGCAACAGGACAATTACACAATAGGTTGGACTCACACAGATTAAATATTAAGAAGAGAACAGAAACTCCAGTGGGATCCAATTTATGTCAAAATGGACACAACCTCAAAGATATGAGAGTCATAATATCGATGGGGAAATTTCTGACAGAATGACAGAAAGCTTTGGGAAGTTAAATTTATGAGGTTGACTCATGGCTTAAAGTGTAAGAAGGAATTCTTGTCACATTGTTACATATCATTTTATAATATCTTCTCTGGGTATTAGTAAATTACAGCCTATCAATGAACCCACCAAATAAGTCCTTAATTGCCTGCTTCAACCCATAATGACCGAAGGAGGCGTGTTGTTCGTTTGATGTCACAGTGTGAATCGTATCTTCACACCATCACTGCGCTTTTCATCCTATTTGTCTGTGTAATGTGATGTAATGCCAGATTCTGATGTATATACTGTATTATAGGAGATTATTCTGTCTTTTTCCTACCTTGCCAGATAAAAGGATTATGAGATCCCAAAAACTTGCACTGTAATCTTCATAGTTAGCTAATAAAGGTATCATGTTCTACTCCACTTTGATAGAAACCAGACATTTAACAAAATTATAGGTCGGTTTAAAAAACGAATAAAAAAGACACAATGATTGGCATAAATACCTTCTAGCATTATCTCCACATTTTTGTTATGTGTACAGTATATATACCAAGTGATATAAATAACACCAGACTGGTATGAAAGATATGGAAGGTATGAGAGCAACAGGCTTGTAGTGGAACAATGAACAAAGCATTTCATACCTAAGGTCACATTAGATTCCAACCCATGAGACGTGGCTGCCAATCATCAGTCATCAGGAGGAACCAGCATACCTGGTATTCATATCAACAAATACCTAAGCAGCATATGTCAGTGGTAATTATTAATACATATCTGGGACAAAGAGAAAGAGACATTGAAAGGCAAGAGAAAACTATAAGACATATCAGGGAGGTGCAAAATAGAATCTGGAGAAAGTAAACAAATAACAAGGAGGGCACACTACAGTGGTTAAAGCATAAGGAGCACAGATATAGTGCTCTTTTACACGGAGTAGCATAGTTCTGAAGAAAGTGTGCCGAATTAAACAACCACTATAATGATCACTAGCGACTTGCCCATCAAAAATGACCGCAATAAAATTGTAAGCCAGGCAATGCTGTTTGCCACACAATGGGATGTTTTTGCTTCTCTGAGCACCTTCGGTGCTCATTGCGAGAACCGCTCTTTCCACCATCTCCCCCTGTCCCTTCCTTGTATTTTTCTCCTCTGTGTGTCTGCTGAATATTTGTGTGGCGCGCGGTGACAGACGTTTGTTTTATTTTCAAAGTTCGCGTGTCTGGCATTGTTGGTGTCTTTGCTGTCATGTATTTTCTAAGTTCTGCATGCCTGGCGTTGTTCGTGTAAGTGTTACTGTCTTTGCCTTTGTGTATTTTCTAAAGTCCCGCGTGCCTGGCTTTGCTGAGCCTCGTTTTCATCTGGTTTCAGATTTTTTTACATTTTTCGTCCGTCATTTTTTCTCGCCTAGCCTATTTTCAACGAAACACAGCAAATAAGGCTCAAAATCACTTGCAACCTCACTCCCAGGCTTCCTGGCTCTCCCCCTGTTCTGTGTGTAAGTGTCTTTTAATTTTTCTTTATTATTTTTCGTGTTTTTTGTCTTTTTCGATTTCTGTGATTCTGCCGTGAACTTCTTATGTTTCCGAGCTCAGAATTTTATGACCCTGAGATTCCAAGGTCGGATTTTTTTCCTTAAGTCCCGCGTCCCTAGCGTTGTTTGTGTAAGTGGTACTGTCTTTGCTGTCATGTATTTTCTAAGTCCCGCGTGCCTGGCTTTACTGAGACGATTTTCAAGTGATGAAACAGGGGAGATAAGGTTCAAAATTGCTTGCAACCTCACTCCCAGGCTTCCTGGCTCTCCCCCTGGGCTGTGTGTGTATTTTTTTATTATTTTTTGTGTTTTTCGTCTTTTTCGATTTTCGCTGTTAACTTCATATTTTTCCGGATTTCATTGCCCCTGAGATTCCGAGGTCGGATTTTTTTGCCCCTGAGATTCTGAGGTTGGATCTTTTTTATCTAAGTCCCGCGTTCCTCAACTGCTTGCAGCCTAAGTCTCACGTGCCTCAATTCCTCACCTCGCTTTGCGAGGCTCACAGGAGCACCTTTGGTGTTCATTTCAGCCTAAGTCCCGCGTGCTTCAATTCCTCAACTGCTCGCCTTGCTTTGCAAGGCTCGCAGGGCAATGAGTGCCTTTGGCGCTCATTGCCTAAGTCCTCCGAGCTCAGAAGGCATCAATGCCTCAAAGGCTCGCCTTGCTTTGCAAGGCTCGCAAGCGTGATGACAAATCCCATTTTGACAATTATAATATGGGATACAATAGGATTAAACTTGTTTATTTAGTAACTGATGAACAATAAAGACAGTATTTCAAGAATGAAAGCTTCTATATATGTGTTCGGGTAGTGGAGAGGACACGCCCTAAGGCTGTCTTGGAGCCTTTATCTACCTGCTTCCCTGCGATGGCGATTTTAGTGAACCCCACTGGACATCTAACAGCTCCAGTAGTCTTTGCACCAGTTCCAATATAAGTGTTACTGACGTTATTGCTAATCAGTCTCTGAGTAAACAAATTAAATCCTACTGTATGATCCCTAAAGTTATGAATGAACTGACATACCCCACATAACACCTACAAAAATATTTTATTTTGATTCTTTGTCTTTATTTTCATTTTCCTAATATTTCTTTTATCAACATTGTGATTTCACAACTTACCCTTATCCCATCTTCTTCCCAACCATATATCAATTGTTTTCATCCATATGCTATCCACTTTGCTTATTCATTAATTGTTTCACCTTTAACATTTCACCCCCTGAGTCCTTTCCCTCAATCAGGTCAACTGCCCCTTTGAGCTCCCTACCAGCTGCAGATTATACTAAAACTTTTTTTGCACCCAGCCCACCACACATACCTTTTATTAAGACCACTGTGGTTAAAGAAATAGGCACATGTTTGTGATGTATGTAAAAAACTAACAACATTAGCAGATGTGTAAGAAATGGCCATTTGGGAGTCACCACAGGTGCATCAATAGATGCAAGCATTGCTCTTCATTTGTAATGTAAGCACCCCTTTCACACATACAACTTCAACCAAAGCATCATGCCTCCAGGATCCTGCAGAGTCATAAAAATAATTCTTATCCCACTAAAACTATCTTTACAACCTTTTAATTATGCTCATAGTCAGAATCAAAGTTTTTAAACATGCAGCTATATACCGTTTAGTGCTCCTCATGGGGAATGATATCATCATAGCGCTCAGACGAATCGGAGGGATTGGCACTCAAAAACAGAGCTATATTCGGACAATAGCACTATAATAATACTATAGAGAACTATAGCGAATCAGCGCTCAAAGGGGTGAACGTCGGCTGCGAAGGTGTGTGAGGGCCAACCGACACATAACTCACCATCCAAATGAACCAGGGAGCTACCAGACGTGTATCTAAAATGACAGTACAGGGAACCCTTTTAGGTATGGGGCTTCGAAGCAAACGGCTGATCACTGCAACCATGCTGACGAGAATTCATCATCTGAACCGGCTTCAATTTTCTGGGTCTACTCATACCTCTGCAAGGCACTCTCAACCAATTGGGTTATCTATCCATCCTTGCAGATCAAGTACACCCATACATGTTGACTGTCTCCCCTGGAGTGGTTGGGATTCTCCAGCAAGACAATGTAACATGTCATATGGCCAGAATTGTCCGGGAGTCATTGGAGGAGCACGACAAAGACTTCCAAGTTCTTCCCTGGCCTCCAAATTTCCCAGACTTGAAACCCATCGAGCACCTGTGGGACCACCTTAATCGCCATGTTTGCCGTATGTATCCTCCACACAACAGCAGCTGTGGGATGCACTGCAGACTGCATGGCTTTAGATACCCTTGCAAACCTTCTAGCATCTTGTTGAGTCACTACCATTCGGTCTAGCTGCTATCCGTGCTGCACATGGCGGATATTCATAATATATATATATATATATCTACACACATATATTTATATATATATATATATATATACTAGGAACTGGTCAAAAATGACGGGAATAAAATTATAAGGCTGGCAATGCTGTTTGCCACACAATGTAAGGCTTTTGCTCCTCTGAGAATCTTCGGCGCTCCTTGCGAGCCCCGTGCTGAGCTCCTTCTGCTCATTGCGAGCCTCTCAAGCGTGTACTTCAACTTTCCTGCTTTGCACTGATTACCTTTGGTGCTCATCCCGCGCTGAGCTCCTTTGGCGCTCATTGCAAGCCTCTCCCGCTCGCGATGCTCATCGCGAGCCCCTGCTCTCATCGTCTTTGTCACTCATTGCAAGCCTTTCCTCATGCCATGTGTCTCTTTGCACCATCTTCCCCCTGTCCCTTACCTGTGTCTTTCTCCTCTGTGTGACTGCTGTATTTTTGCGTGTTACGCGCTGACTGCCGTTGGTTTCATTTTCAAAGTCCCGCGTGCCTGGCTTTGTTGGTGTAAGTGTTACCGTCTTCGCCGTCGTGTATTTTCTAAGTCCTGCGTGCCTGGCTTTGTTCAGCCTCCTTTTCATCCAGTTTCAGAAATTTTACTTTTTCGGCCTCCATTTTTTCCCTCGCTTAGCCAATTTTTGATTGACGAAAAACGCCAAATATAGCTCAAATTCTCTTGCAACCTCACTCCCAGGCTTCCTGGCTCTGCCGCTGTGCTGTGTTTGAGTTATTATTTTTTTAAATTATTTTGCTGTTTTTAGGGGTTTTAGAGTTTTTCTGGGCTCATTGCAGTAAGTCCTGCGTGCTTCAATTGCTCACCTCGCTCTGTTTGCTCCTTCGGCACCCATTGTAGCCTAAGTCCTGCGTGCTTCAACGGCTGGTGTCTTTTTGTATGTCATTGGAAGCTATAGAGACCCTTCTTCTGGCTGCTTCAATACAGATATCGGTGGTGCTGCCAAATTCTCTTTTTTCCTTATTACAATGTAGTTTAAAGGCTTATGACATCGTTAATTAAAGGGTTAATTACATTACAGATTTAAAAATATAGAAACACAAGGATATGAAGGCCCTGAACAAGAACAAACAATCTATGATGCTTTTATCCAAAGCACCCAATAACCTATGATCACTCTGCTTACAACCTTCCATACTAAAGTATACCAAAGGAATGCTGAAGACAATAGGTGAGGAGATAATGTGAGTCATGGTCATAGGTGAGTCTAGTCATTGTGCCATGCTATAGAAGGGGAGAGTTATTGGGAAAGAGTGGAAGGTTAATGTGCATGAGCATTTTTAGGTTTCATGCTGTCCTAGGCCATTCAGATTTGAGCACGCTCCAATCCCCATTTGCAGCTTCTCCTTTCCCTTCTCTTTATCTCAAATCATATGTTTTTGTGTGTTTATGTTTATATATGGTATATCAGAAACACACTTAGAGACAGAAATATCACTGCATATAGACATTGTGTGCATATACAGTGTACAGAGATATATACAGATATATTTCAGTGTACTGCACTGCATCTTCAGGCAGTGCTCTTCCCCTTAAGATTGTGCTGACCTAGGTGTGTTTCTACCTAGGCTAACAAGACAGAAACACACCCCTGCCCCCCATACCCATCCGGCAGCGGTGTGTTTCTGCCTCGTTAGCCTATACAGAAACACACTCCTGCCAGATGGGTATGGGGGGAGTTTTGGTGACCATGTAAGATAAAGTAACAGGTTGACAGTAGTTGATGACTAGAATGGTGCCAATGGTTAATGTGTCTGTATAGAAAAAACATATATGGGGCAAGTGGGGTCACAAGGTGTTGTTCCCTGTAACCTTAAATTCTTCAGAATAGATTAGACATGGGTGAACACGTGGTGTCCTCAGTGAATAAAATGCAGTTAGGTTTAAACGGATGCCCTTAAAGCCTAAATGAATATGGCAGCCCTGTTTCCAATATTGTTGCAGAATTTCAGATTCACAGGGAAGGTACAGCAAATAGCAATAGAGCTATGACACTTTAAGGTTAAATTAGCTAATGATAGCTTCTACATTCTTTTTCACACCTATCAACAATTTCCAAATTGTTTGCGTAGTGTGAATTGAAGTCCACGCATTACCGCATAGTTTCTGTATTTGTGTTGCTGTACTGAACCAGCCTGTCACCTTAAAAATTCAGTGTATCACTTTGTCCAGGAAACAACTGGATTTAAAATAATGTACATACATTCTACATGTGCAAATCACAAATATTTTATTAAATGGACTAATGCTGTCATCACATCAGCAAACCACGAAACTGGTAAAAAAAAATCTCCTCGTTTCATTATTTTATAGTTTCTTACTGTTTACAACCCTCAGGCAAATGCATAAAAACATAGAAACTGAAGAACCTCAGGCTCATTCACCCTAATTGATCTACCTGTGCTCAATTAGAGGGACTGAAAACCTGTTATGTTGGTGGCTCTTTGAAAATCACTTTGCCCACCACTGTAATAGTGGCATATTATTATTTGCATTATAAACCTGTTTTCCCTGTTTTTATGTTTTGGCTATAGTTACATTATATGAGAACAGTGGGCATTTAGGGTTTTGAAGTTTACAGTAACGTTGTGCAACACATGCAAAAGATACAGCATTGCGGCGATTTTTATGTCACAGCTTCAAACGGACCTGTGCTATATGTATCTGGGACAAAAATTTATTTTTAAACTATTGCATGACCGCATGCCACCCTACACCCTTTAGGCAAAATTGTAGCCCCTCTCCCTCTCTGTATTTCTCTCTCTCTCATATTAATTCCCCATCACTCTATTTAAAGGACCACAAAGTCACCATGTATACTCTGCACCTTCAGAGAAGGGAAACATCATATGGAAAAAAGTGATTTCCTTTTTAAAGCTGCTGTTAAAATAGTTGACTTTTTTGACATTTGTGGTTCTAAGCTGCTTCTAACCAGCCCGTATAAAGTCAGAATACATAAAGGACAGGTGGAACTAGTTACAATCAGACGTGCAGTTCGTTACATTTATAATGTTATATATGTTTTTTCCCATTGCAAATCAGGTAGATATGCAACCCATGGTTGTGTATATATATATATATATATATATATATATATATATATATATATATATATATACAGAAAATATAGTATAAATGTCATATATCTATGTTTAGTTCACAGCTCACTGAATCAAGATAAGTAAGATATGTTAGAAGGACAAGATTGAGATATATGCAAAGTTTCAAACCGAGCCTCTGATAAAAATGGAGGATATGCAGCATATAAGAGGTCTGTCGATTTAGTGGCAACATCAACATTTTTGCTCTGTTTGGCATGGGTGTAGGAGCCAAAGAAAATCTGGGGGGGATACCGCATATAATAGTAAATATACCACACAACTGCTTCTCTACACATAAAGACACACATTGAAAAATCTGGGGGGCTTTGTCCCCTTTGCCCCCCACCATCTCCCTGTAACGCTGCCAATATTCCGGTGACATATCATAGTCAAGGCTTAGGTAAACTGTTAGGGTTATGGTTAGGGTAGTTCAAAGGTTAGGCTAATATTATAAGCTTAGAACTTCTCTCACATATCGTCAGCACTGCAAAATAGCGACAGCGCCATCTAGCGGTTGGAGGCCGCACTGCAGCGGCGGACCTCTCCCGACACCATAACAGGATGGACCCGAATATTTGTATTACATAAAAATATTGCCTTTAGAGACCCTTTAAGTTGTGTTATCAAAACACATTCTTATAAGCAGACCAATTACGCAACTTATTTTTACAAATATCTTCCGGTTTTGAAATTTGCATCAAAGTAGCCTGACATACTTTTTATACCACCAGAGAAAAGAAGCATGACTAGAGTAATAAATGTTAGGTACGTTTGTACAAACAAACACATGATCAATTTAAGGTTATAAAGTTATGTTTGATCAATTATCTGAAGTATTCCAACTTTGCCCTTGTCACTAGCATCCCGCTGGAGTTGCTGGGAGCTTGAGATGCTGTGTAGCAAGTTGCAAGAAAGGGTGGGGGGTCCCTCAGTTCAAGAAGGGATGGTGGGTCCCTGCTGATTTCCTATGACAGATAGGAGTTGCCGCCCGGCAGTTATAGGCCACTGTCCTGCATAAGTTAGTTTACTGAAATTATGAGTTGCAAATGTCCTCCACAGCGTGCACGCACTCACTCGAACTACCTCAGCTCTGCAGGTCCTGTAAGGTCAATAAATGACAAATTCCCATATTATTATTATTATTATCCTTTATTTGTAAAATGGCAACATATTCCATGGTGCTATACATGGATTACGTACAAGGCAAACACTGAATAAACACATTTTAGCTCTTTTCCTTTCTTTTCTCAACATACTGCATCATCAGTAAATGTATTTTTGCAGCAGGACAGCCTTCTCTGTATTTATTATTACATTCACTAGCGACTTGCCCGTCAAAAATGAAGGCAATAAAATTTGAAGCCATGGCAATGCTGTTAGCCACACAATGTAAGGCTTTTGCTCTTCTGAGGACCTTCAGAGGTTATTGCGGGCCTCTCCCCTCGTGTACTTCAAGTTTCCTGCTTGGCAACGATCACCTTTGGCGCTCATTGCAAAGACAGATATATAAGTACAGTAAAATCTAAATTTTACTTAATACAGTGAATTAATAAATTTCAATCCATTGTAATGATATATCGTGTATCTCCTACGTTCCTGGCTAACTCATACGTGCCTGGCAGTGATTTGCGCGCCTCGGTCTCCTTTAGCCTCGTTTTCATTTTTTTCGTCCGCCATTTTTTTCTCTCGCTTAGCTGATTTTTGAGTGACGAAACTCTTAAATTTGCGTGCAACCTCACTCCCAGGCGTCCTGGCGTTCCCCTGTGCTGTGTGTGAGTGTGTTTTTATATTTATTTTTTGGGAGCGATAATGTATATAAAACACTAAGCCAGTATACATTATTCGTAAAGTATTTTGCCTTCTCCATACTCACGTCAACCTGCCATGGAATATCATCATCATCATCATCACATAACTGTAACTAGTTTTACTATATTCATTATCAACAATGATAATAATGGCGAACAAGAAATAATCATCAACACATTATAAGCTGTACAGAAAATAGTGACAGTATAAAATAAGATCTCCTTCTGGATTGCTTCCTTGCTGTTGCAAAATGGCTTGTGTGATTCATTTTTTTTTTTTTTTCATTAAAACAAACATACAAAAATAAAAACACAACAAGACATCCCCTTACCCAAACACACTTGCAATATACATACAGTGGAAGGAGTACATCAGAGAAACCCAAATTCTTTCCAAGATAATACTAATATTTAAATTCAAGGCACTACATGAAAGCCCCCAAGGGAACAAAAAAAACAAAAAAAAGAACACAAAAAAACAACAAAACAGAAAGAAACAGAGCACAGCTACAACCTTTGTATACATTACACATGTAAAGGTCCCATTTCCACCACTTCTATGTGTCCTTAACAGAATCTTTGGGCGACTTCTGTGCAAAATCTCTCTATAAAGCTCTGTTCCTTTCGAAGAATTGTTAAAACACCCTTCCAGGTGGGGATCTTGCCCTCTTTCAATCAATAAAACATTAATAATAAGTGGTCTACTAGTACATTCAACATCAGAAGGGAAAATATTAAATAGCACTAACTCATGGGTAGGTTCAAAATGAAAGTTGCAAATCCTTGATACATATGAAATACATTACAACCACAATGAATTCATTTTTGGGCAGGACCACCACATGTGGGCCAGTGCCCCTAGCACGCGCCAAGCTCTCAAACACTTATCAGAACTACCTTGTGGATCAGGCTCATGTAATCTCACTGGAACCCAGTACCACCTCTGTAAGATCTTAAAATGAGTTTCTTTAAGGGGAACGCAGAGGGCATTCTTATATATCGTGGTCAAAGCTCCCAACCATTCATCCATTTCTATTTGGACGCCCAGATCGTGTTCCCATTTTTGCATCGCCACAGATTTCCCCACAGAAAATACTGAGTCTAATATTTTATTACAATTGGAGACGCTAAAAGCATAAGCGTCCTTACTCAATTTATCTTCAAAATTAGTTAGTTTGTAAAGGCGGGACAAATTACCCAATACCTTGGTCACCTCTACCTTCAAAGCATTAAAATGTAACCACAAATGTGGAGGCACTGCGTTATTCTTTACTATATTACTAAAAGTTTTCATTTTATCTTTATCATATAAATCCCGTATACAGAATAGATTGCATTGACTCCAATTAATAGATGGCCTTTGTACATTGCCATTCCCCAACAAACAAAGTGGAGTTAAAGGAGACGGACCAGGTACCAATCCATATTTTTTATTAATATTGTACCATTTGTTGAAATAGTCACCCAAGCTCGGAGTACCAACCAAGACCGCCCCTAACGTAAGTCCTACTGAGAACAGACCTACTGATCCTGAATGTTTTTTATTTATTTATAAAATTCTCAATCATGTCTTGGAATCTCTTAAGTAACATCCTCAGAATTTGAAGCGGAATACACCTACTTCAGGTCATAGCAGAGAGGTCAGACAAATCAGTCCACTGGAAAAGGAACTGGCAACCCACACCATTATCTGTGCCAAGAAAACGTTATGGAAAAGGCCCGACAAGAGACATAACAATTGTGCCTGGCATGTCTGGTCCATAGGGTCACGGAGAGTCAGACACGACTGCCCATTCTGTCGACCTAATGGTCTCACTTTATTAAGCCTTAGGATAGTCTTATGCTTATCACAGTCATGCTAACATTGCTTAAGTGTATTTTAACCTTCCAATGGAAGCTGTTTCATTAATCTGCTACACTACATTTCTAACTTTCCAACTTGAAATCACAACCTTTTGTTCTTGTCTTCTACTTATAACAAAGGAAATGCTGATATGTATTTTTACACTGAGTGTATAGGTATTTGCACACAATGAATATAGCCTTTTAGGACCTGCAGCCATAGAGGATGAAGAGATAGTTGATGGTAGCCTATGGCATGTGCTGAAGGAGTGTATGAGCCTCAGTCTAGTGCTTGTGGTTTAGGGCCCTTCTAGGACCTGCAGCACCAAGGAATTAGGAGATATCTGATGGTAGCATGTTACATGTACTGAATTTGTATATGAGGCTCAGTCTAGTTCTTGCGGTTTACAGTCCTTCCATGACCTGCAGAACCAAGTAATGACATATTGAAGCAGTACAAGTGCCTCAGTCTAGTGCTTGCGGTTTACAGTCCTTTCAGGACCTACAGCACCAAGTAATGACATATTGAAGCAGTGTATGAGCCTCAGTCTATTGCTTGTGGTTTACAGTCCTTCCAGGACCTACAGCACCAAGTAATGACATATTGAAGCAGTGTATGAGCCTTATTTGTGGTTTACAATTCTTCCAGGACCTGTAGCCATAAGGAATTAGAAGATAGCTTATGGTAGTACGTGACATGTACTGAAACACTGTATAAGCCTCAGCCTAGTACATGTGGTTTACAGTACTTCCAGGACCTGGAGCGCTCTGGGCGGTGGGACCTGCGTGCGCTCTCCCGAGTCCATAGCATTGGATGAACCAAGTTGTGCTGTGCACGGACACGCGGACGGGTGTGGGCTGCGGGTCTCGGCCCTACACTAGGAAGTGAATGTGCTCTGCGCTCCCGGCTCCACAGCGCCATCCAGGGCAGCCCGGTCACCCCACAGGCCGCAGCCTTCACCGCCCCCATCTCCTCCTCTCAGTCTCTCCGCCCACACCGCCCCGGGCCGGCCTTTGTTTCCGGTGCTCGGAGCGCCCTCTCGCTGCCCCTCCCCAGCCAGTATCTGGATCTGTCCGACCGGACCGCCGCCCGAGAGAGGTAACGAGCTTATGTGTGGAGTGTGTGCCCAGCCTCGGTGTCACGGTGAGCCGCCCTGATGCTCCCAGGCCTGCTTATAGGGAAGGCCTTGTGACCTGTACTGGGGCATGAGGTAAACAGGACAGCTTCCTCCCAAGCCAGCAGACAGGTCCCATGATGGGACAGCTGTGTCAGGCCTGGGTGTCACTGATCTCACTACCAGGCCTTAGTATTAGGACATGTCAGAATAACCCTGCTCCCATACCTTGTGCAGAGGTATGAGGGTCACCTATATACTGAGGTGTGTGTGACACTTATATACCAGACTAATATGGGCAAGTCTGATCTCTGTCTTCAGCCGATGTACTTGTATTTTATTCTATATTTGTTTCTTTGATAAAAGTGAAGTGTTGGTGGCTATAGCATTGCTTGTTATACTTATGTTTTAGCTTGATGTGTTGTAAATCTCTGAGATGCCATGTTTAGATTGTAAGCTCTTGTGACAGCATGGTCATCTATACCTTGTATTGGCTGTTGCAGTGTTATATAGTTGCTGTTAAGTCATGTTTATACTACTGGGGTCAGTAACCTACAGGGCTAGTGCTGGAAGTGGCACTAAGTGACCTGCTAAAGAAGGATGGGGACAATTGTGATGACATGTATTTGATATGATGAGGTGATAGGAATGTAAGAGGAAGTAAAGTGTGTCTTGATCAGGTGGGGTGAGAGGAAACACATGTGAGACATGTATCTTAGGGGAAATTTCATGACATGTGTTTTGAAGATTAGATGAAATAGGGTGGTGACGTATGGCAGGGGTGGGAAACCTTATCCCATACATAAGGGGTGGGCAAGTTGTTTCCCCACACAGGCCAGGATTTGAGGAGTCAATCAGGATGACTGAAGAAGCAATTGACTCGCCTGTTTAGGAGGGATATCCTCAAATCCTGTCCTGTGTGGGGCCCTCCAGGACTGAACTTGCCCACCCTTGGTGTATGGGATGTGGCTGATAAGATGATGTGAGGGTTAAAAGAAACGGAACATGGGGAATTTAAGGAGTTAAGGCTGTAATGCTGGTGACTTTAATTGTATGTAATAGTTACAATATTTTATGCTTCTATTAACATGTATAGCATTGTGTACTTTGTCATGTTTAATGTATTCAGTCTGTTCCTTGGATATGTTGGCTCTTTATAAATGAAAACAATAATCTGGTTTGTTAGGACCCTCATGTAGTTAAACATTGCTTAGCAACAAGTGTAAGCCCCCCTGGGCATTAATGCAGATCACCTTTCTGAGCAGTACATTTTATGACTGTCATTGGTTTGGGTTGAGCATTATTTGGCAATCTGTTTAGGCCTCACTAATACTCCCGGCCTTCTGGCATTGATAAGGTTGTGCATTGCTTATCAACGTAGACTCCTCTGTCATTGACCATGATAACACTTGCTTGGGTATGATCCCATGGCAGGGGTAAGGTTAAGAGCTAAAATCAGCCCTGGCCAGGAATGTTTCCTGCCTCCCTCCTGCTTTCTGTCTCTTTCTGTGTTTGTATCTGAGTGCTGCAATGCTGCAGACCTCCACTGACAAACACAGCCTGGATGTGTTTGTTACTGTAAATGTTATTGAAGGGGAGGAGGGGAGGCCTAGGAAGGCAAAGGAAAGAGCTTAGAGGAAGGTTGGTGCCTCCACATACTACATTAATAACAAAGAAAATCATTTGCATTGTCTTTATCCTTAGCTGGTTTGCAGCTCCACCTAAATGTACACCCGAGTGCTTTGCTTTGCCAGCAGGAATGATGAGCTTTCAGTTTTTATGTGTTTGTTTTGCAAGACAAACGTTTTACATGACATATAATTGTGATCCAGTGTGTGTAGTAGTAGTACTCATATAAGAGTCAGTATGTTTGTTTAGATCCTTTGTTGATAGATCAGTCTAATACTCCTGCCAACTACTGCTGTAAACACGTTTGGCAAAATTACCTATTGCTGAGTGGTATGCATGTTTATAGTGCCTGTCACACATTTCTAAAGACATTGACCTACATCTTTCTTTTTGTTGTTGTTCAGTTGTGTTCAACTCTCCATGACCGTCTCTGGTTGTGCTTATCTATACGGTTATCTTTGCAAAGATACCGGTGTGGCTTGCCAGTTCCTTCTCCAGTAGACTGCAATTAGTCTGACCTCTCTGCTATGACCTGCCTGTCTTGGTTGAGCCTACATGGTATAGCTCACGCTTTAATTGGGGTATGTAAGCTCCTTCACCACGACAAGGTAGCAATCCAGAAAGGGGGTATCTTCCTTTACAAAGCTTTATCTTCATTTGCTTATGTGTCTTCTGGCATTAATATATGGATCTCTCTTGCGCTCTCTCCTTGCTCGCTCTTAATATATTGAAAATTGTTACATCAAAAACTATTAAGCAATTGTCATAACTGTAAAAAAAAAAAAAAAAAAAAATAAGATTTTGTTTTTAGCAGCAGTACATTAAGATGTGAGTGCATAAGTAGTTTGACAGATCAGAGTGTACAAATATCCCATTACTATCTCAACAATGGAAATATGCAACTAGATAAACAATATGCTCCGAGAAGTACAAAAACTGCTTATTTGTTGAAATTGTGTTATTGTATCTTCTTTGTCATCATACATTTGTTTAGGCTGGTGTAGGAGAAATGTATTCGATTCTTGTCATTCGTAGTTTCTGTACTGCCCATGACAACTACTATAGTATTATCAGAAAGGCCTAATTTGAAGTTATATATTATAAATTAGCTTTTTTGCTATATTTTGGCATAGATATTAATTTATGTATGTGTTTATTTTTTCCCTACACTTTAAAAGTACAGTATAGCATTTGTTACTTTCAATAAATCACATTGCAAAGAGCAGCCTATGATAGGTTACACCTTTCCAAACACCCAAAATATCCAACAGAAATTATATATATTTTTTTACGAGTAACCTCCACAGCATTATTTTTTTTACTATAAGTTTGTAACCAATATTTTACATTTTTAAGGAATCTGTTGATTAGTTGATGTCCTGGGTCACCTACAATTTATAATCTTTAATCCTGCACCCTTTGGAATGTCATTCTAAAATATTTGTGCATGTACTCATACACGTGTATGCTATTTATCTGTACTCGTACACACACAAATTCTTGACCATGACCTCATTTTTATGGTGAATTTTGAAATATATCTGAATAACTTACTCTGTGTTTTTATACATAGAATACATTTACCTTTCCAAAACACCATAATTTGATCTATATCCGTGTTTCCCAATTCCCCTTTTCAAGACCCACCAGACAGGCCATGATTTTTCTGAACAAAGGTGAGGTGACTAGTATTCAGTGAGGCTGTGGAACCTTAAATCGCATCATGTCTGTATCTATACAGTGAACCTAAAGCATAGCCTGTCTGGTGGGTCTTGAGGAGGGGGTTGAGAAGCACTTATCGATATAAAAACAGAGGATTTATTTTCATTAAGTAAGTTTGTACCTTTTTGACTTAAGTTATTATTTGTTGATTTATTCTAAGAACCA
Source organism: Discoglossus pictus (assembly GCA_027410445.1). Taxonomy (NCBI): domain Eukaryota; kingdom Metazoa; phylum Chordata; class Amphibia; order Anura; family Alytidae; genus Discoglossus; species Discoglossus pictus. The sequence continues at coordinate 77,413,437 of CM050164.1, read as the reverse complement.
ATTGTCTCTTGGTGGCTTTTTGACTCATTCTTTTGAGAAAAAAGTCACATTTGAAAGAGAAGGCGATCCCTATACTAATCAAGCCAGTTGATGTTTTTGTTTTTTGAAAGAGGAGTTATTGGTGTTTATTTGGTCCAAACCCCAACATATGACACTGTCAGGTTATTGCTTTGCTGTGCCTATCACCAAACAGGTATCCTGGTCATAATAATCTATATGTAAATGGGGCGGGCAGGTGCTTGCTGTTGCCATGGTGATTACATAACAGCCAGATTGATGGACCAATGAGTGAGCAATTTAGTATTCTAAATAGGACCATTGTAATTGCCTACGTTTCATAACTTTGATGTGATAAAGATCAGTATACATTACTTTTCAATTTATAATGATTAAAATAAGTTGATTTTTTTTGGGGGGTTGACAAAATGTAAAATGAATATTGTTGTTTTTTCCTTTGTTCTTTAGGCTTGAGTTTTTACCATCTTCTTCAGTTTCTGCAAACAGTGTGATAAAATGTAATCTCAAGAAACTGATACTGTGTTTATACTTATCTTTACTAACTTAAAGTACATGTCAGCTGGACAGCTACAGTGCCCCTTATATGTATGACAGAGAATATAGAAACGATGTATGCATGTATAATATTAGATGTTTTATTGATTAAAAATGGCTGGTCCTGCAATCTTGCAACAGTTGTAAAATATTGCTGACTTAGTATGATATACTCAGCTATAACACTCTGTAAAATGGAAGTGATTGATCCAACATAATTTTGACCATTAAACATCTGTCCACAAGATGGGCCGACTGGCACAGCTGAATATTTACAAACCTTTGCAGAATCTTACTGGTTCCACAAAAATGAAATCTGCCCTCACTCCAGTTTTAATTGAGAGAGCGTTGCATGCAGGTTAAGAGATTGTGTGACTTCAAGTACTTCTTCTCTATCAGTTTCATTCATAACCCATAAAACTTAAATATTCCTTTAAATTACACCTAATAAGAAAAAAAAAAAAACTAATGTGCATCTAACCAGTTTATGATTTGATACGCCAACTGCTGGGAGCCATAGCGCCTATAATTTTATTGCTGGCTGCTAACTAATATATATAATCTCCTTACTCCTAAACTATTTGTCACTCTGGTAACCAGTCTTGGTGGTTCCTGAGTTTCAGATCAACCCTAACAGGAACATGAAAGTGCTGTAGATGAAGAGCCATATCCTCAGTTAGAATTTCTTTTAGACAAGACTCTTGAACTGTTGTGCACCATCACGTAGAGGACTGAAATCATTTGGGACAGTAATTGACATTTTTTTTTTATTAATCCAGGATTGACTATTCTATAGCGATTGAAGCTATCCTACACAAAACTGATTAGGTATTGGAAATTGAGGCTGTTACTGTAACGCTGATTATCTTTTAGTTTTATTGATTTGTAATCTCCTATATAATGCAAAATGATGGTACAGTGGTTAAACTAGGTCCATTTTATATGGAAGGTTTTGAGTTTAAATCCAAGGCCTTATCTTTTTTTTCTTTTTACATTAGATTTATATTAATTTAGGCATACCTGATAAATTGTGGTGTGAATTAAAGACATTTTACCAGGAGTAGCATTAAAACAATTTAATCTCAATTTCTTGTTAAGAATATGAAGAGTACCTAGTGTGTGACACCAAGCACATTTAATTAAAGGGTTACTGTAATGTCTGACTTTCATAACTTTGAGGTAACAGGGATTGACAAATTTATCTGTAACTTAGGAGGCATCCAGACATTTAATAGGAGCCAGGGTGTGGATTTTTTTTGTTTATTATACATGTATTTCTATATATACTCCGTAATCTGGAGATCAGCCGGCTTGTTTTCTCTTGTGGCATCTCTCCTCTGAGGAAGAGGACATAGTATCTGAGAAACCCATTGACTTTATATTGATATCGTTGTTGCTATGTCACAGGCTGACTGAAATATCGCTGGCAATATTTAGATCGGGCTGATGGATTTTTTGGGTACTACTGGACCCTATCCCTCTCTTTTATTCCTCACATACAAACAATAACAAAATCTTGTTCGCTTCACCATAGCCTCCAGAAGCAAATTTTGAAAATCATGACCCAAACATATAAAGCCCTCAACAGTGCACCCCCTTATATCTCTCCCAACCGCCCCTTTTGTTCTGCTAATGACCTTCTTCTTTCCTCCTCTCATTACTACCTCCTCTCACTCCCGCCTTCAAGACTTTTCTCGTGCTGCCCCGACTATCTGGAACTCCTTGCCACGCTCCAAATTGCAGTCCCTTCTCACCCTTCTATAGGCAGAATGATCGAGTTGGGTTATTCAGGCCAAATTTACTGAAATGTATTTTTTAAGCATTGTTATATTCCTTAGAGAAGATGCTATGTTGCCATATTACAACAGAGTTTTCTAAAACATTCTCATATTTACACATTGTTCAAACAAGGCATGGTGCAAAAAAAGATGTGTATATTAATGCTAAGGTTCCAACAACCACTAGTAAGACCCAGGGAGGGAGTGTATTATTTGCAGTCTTGGAATTTCCAAAATGTTCTGCTTAGATTATGACGTAATTCCTTAAATAACTTTAACATGTTTAAATCCTTTAGGTTAGGATCCTTAAGAATATCTGTTACATTTTTCATTTGGGCTTGCTGCTGTCATTTTGTTATTAATTTAGGCTGACAATTTAAAAACTATTTAATAATCTTAACTTAATACTAATCTTCTATAATGTTTTTTTTCTTTATTGTAGAACAGTAGGTACAGTAAAATATCGAACTATTTAAAATGTTGTTTAATGATAATAATTAGTGATATTTCATTGAATATTATAGACTGTGTTGGTCCATAGTACAGAATTGAAATATTTCCCCAGACTGCTAGTATAGCACAGGGTATTTATTGGAGCTTCCTTTTAGAGTGTTGGTTAGAATATCAGTTGAATATTATATGGAGGGCTATATGATTACAGCTGTGAATGTATTCATTAAATATACACTTTCACAATTGTATTTAATATTTAACTTTTTAACTGATTTTCTGATCTTAAATCATTCTTGCATAAGATTTAAGATTAAAAATAAAAAAAAACTACCAATACATTGTGCTGGCCATTTTTTTTTATTGAAGTAAGTAAATCTATATATAAAGAATACTAATATCTCAGAATTGAGTGCTAACGTTTATCGAAAGCGATAATTACAGAGTAGAATAGAGTACAGTTAGAATTAGTTTATATCTATTGTAATTTGTGAAGTTAACTAAAAATACAACTTCAGACACTTGTACAATACAAATATAAAACAGGTGGGTCAGCAGACAGCTTAGTGCAACAAGTGAGGTCCCTACTCTATAGAGCGTACAGCCTAGACGGTACGGTGGTATGATAAGGAGGGTGACCGATGCAGGATGGCAGTGAACAAGACCATAGGTGGATGCAAGTGGAGGTGGCTGTGTGTGTGTGAGCAGTTGTATGCTGTATACAGTTGTGCATATTAAAGTTTAAGGTGATGCACTTCTTTAAAGACGCTTTTTTTTGTGAGTTTTTGAAAGTTTTGGGACAGGAAGACAGTCTAGTGGAGCGAGGCAAGGAGTTCCATAGAGATATTCACCATTGTTTGTGCTGGAGTATTATGTAAATTAGTGATTCTCAAATACTAATTAGTTGTTTTGATGTGCTTATTAATAACATATGTCTGTTTATTTGGTGGCATAAACAATGTGCCTCAATGTTATGTAGTTAGGTCCCCTCCACACTCTCATCAAGCATAACAAGCTCCAGATCTGCATATAGTAGCTACTTAAAGATTGATGTATATATATATCAAGAATGTTTTACTCCAGAGAAAATTGGCTAGTGCAATGTGAAGTTTTTTTTTTTAAAGGTGAATCCAACTTCTTGTTGAAGTGATGTAGTCCGTTTTTACAGAGTTTTTACATAGTATTATGAGAGCTCTTATTGGTAACTTTTCTTTATCTGGTGGTTCACATTCACTTTGCAAAAAGCTATTCAGAAATATAGAATTGTACAGGTATGATTAGCCCTATAGCTACTTCATATATATTTGTAATCTCTTTTTTATGGGCGAAATCTTTTTATATATATATATATATATATATATATATATATATATATATATATATATATATATATATATATAGTAATTATATATATATATTTATATATATATATATATATATATATCACATATATAGTTGTGAGCATGCGAATTGTTGCTAACGCTTGCGGGCTCGCGTAGCAAAGCAAGGGTCGCAGTTGCTGGCAAGGACCGCCGAAGGCGCTCAGGGCCACAGTTGCTGGCAAGGAAACTGCGACCCTTGCAACATTTACGTTGTTACGCAAAGAAAATACGAGACATGTTACGACCTCGCAAAAATCGGCCACAACACACACACATGAAAACATGAACAATACACACAACAAATACATAAAAAGCTTACTTACAGGAAGAGGGGGCATCCAGGACCTCAAAAACTAAAGTTACACATCAATTTAAGTCAAATTAAAGAGTTTAGACACTAAAAAATTCTCTAAGCAAGAGATAAAATGGCCGCCGAAAAAAAACGAAAACGAGGCTGCAGCAGTCTAAAGACGCAAAACACCACCAAACACCTACGTATTTGCCGAAAAACACCTACGAGATTAAAAACAAGGACGCAACCCGCGCAACCCCAAAAACATTACAAACACGATAAATACAAACAACAAACACATAAAAAGGTTACTCACAGTAAGGGAAGGCACGAGGACCTCTGCAAGTGAAGTTACACCTCCATTTAAGCACAAATTTCGGAGTTTAGAGACCCGAAAATCACCTAAGCAAGAGAAAAAATGACCGCCGAACAAAACGAAAACGAGGCTAAAGGTCCCTAAACACGCAAAACACTACCAGCCAGCTACGGATATTCCGAAAAACTCGCACGACATAGAAAACTAACAACGCTACATCAGCCACATTATATACACAAAACACCATTAGCTTACTTACAATTTCATTGCCGTCGTTTTTTGACGGGCAATTCGCTAGTATATATATATATATATATAGATAGATAGATAGATAGATATAGTAAGTGTAAGGTGGCCTTGCAAGATCATGTTACTGCATGATCCTAATTACTATTCACTAATAAGAATTCAGTCTTTAAGGAAAGTGTCCCTTAATGCAGAAGCCAAAGTATTTGAAGTTTAAAAATAAATCAATGTTTACAATGTAAAGGGACACTCTTGTTTGATTTTGAAGTGTGTAACAAATAAACATTATAAGATATGCAAGACAGAAACATTACATCATTTAAGGAAAACAAAAACCTTAAATTTAGCTGTCTCAGCTTGTCATGGAGGCTTACGTTTTAGATGGCCAGTGCTGCCCTATAGAGACTTCTCTGTTGTTCAGTTATGCTGTCAAGTGCTAAATGTAGAGACTTTCTTTAACTGAACTGAAAAGATATCCTAGTGACCCCACAGTTATCCTTTTATTTGTAATGCGCCAAAATATTCTGTACCGCTATACAGGGAGTGCAGAATTATTAGGCAAATGAGTATTTTGACCACATCATCCTCTTTATGCATGTTGTCTTACTCCAAGCTGTATAGGCTCAAAAGCCTACTACCAATTAAGCATATTAGGTGATGTGCATCTCTGTAATGAGAAGGGGTGTGGTCTAATGACATCAACACCCTATATCAGGTGTGCATAATTATTAGGCAACTTCCTTTCCTTTGGCAAAATGGGTCAAAAGAAGGACTTGACAGGCTCAGAAAATTCAAAAATAGTGAGATATCTTGCAGAGGGATGCAGCACTCTTAAAATTGCAAAGCTTCTGAAGCGTGATCATTGAACAGTCAAGCGTTTCATTCAAAATAGTCAACAGGGTCGCAAGAAGCGTGTGGAAAAACCAAGGCGCAAAATAACTGCCCATGAACTGAGAAAAGTCAAGCGTGCAGCTGCCACGATGCCACTTGCCACCAGTTTGGCCATATTTCAGAGCTGCAACATCACTGGAGTGCCCAAAAGCACAAGGTGTGCAATACTCAGAGACATGGCCAAGGTAAGAAAGGCTGAAAGACGACCACCACTGAACAAGACACACAAGCTGAAACGTCAAGACTGGGCCAAGAAATATCTCAAGACTGATTTTTCTAAGGTTTTATGGACTGATGAAATGAGAGTGAGTCTTGATGGGCCAGATGGATGTGCCCGTGGCTGGATTGGTAAAGGGCAGAGAGCTCCAGTCCGACTCAGACGCCAGCAAGGTGGAGGTGGAGTACTGGTTTGGGCTGGTATCATCAAAGATGAGCTTGTGGGGCCTTTTCGGGTTGAGGATGGAGTCAAGCTCAACTCCCAGTCCTACTGCCAGTTCTTGGAAGACACCTTCTTCAAGCAGTGGTACAGGAAGAAGTCTGCATCCTTCAAGAAAAACATGATTTTCATGCAGGACAATGCTCCATCACACGCGTCCAAGTACTCCACAGCGTGGCTGGCAAGAAAGGGTATAAAAGAAGAAAATCTAATGACATGGCCTCCTTGTTCACCTGATCTGAACCCTATTGAGAACCTGTGGTCCATCATCAAATGTGAGATTTACAAGGAGGGAAAACAGTACACCTCTCTGAACAGTGTCTGGGAGGCTGTGGTTGCTGCTGCACGCAATGTTGATGGTGAACAGATCAAAACACTGACAGAATCCATGGATGGCAGGCTTTTGAGTGTCCTTGCAAAGAAAGGTGGCTATATTGGTCACTGATTTGTTTTTGTTTTGTTTTTGAATGTCAGAAATGTATATTTGTGAATGCTGAGATGTTATATTGGTTTCACTGGTAAAAATAAATAATTGAAATGGGTATATATTTGTTTTTTGTTAAGTTGCCTAATAATTATGCACAGTAATAGTCACCTGCACACACAGATATCCCCCTAAAATAGCTAAAGCTAAAAACAAACTAAAAACTACTTCCAAAAATATTCAGCTTTGATATAAATGAGTTTTTTGGGTTCATTGAGAACATGGTTGTTGTTCAATAATAAAATTAATCCTCAAAAATACAACTTGCCTAATAATTCTGCACTCCCTGTACAGGGTTTATAAGGCAAAAACAAAATTAATAAATTGCAATAGAACGGATCACCCTGTCTTTGAGCTTAAAATTAAATGTATATAGCGCTCTCTTCCAAAGCACATTACAAGCCTGAAAACTTATAACCTTACAATCTAAAGATTATCCCTGGTGTCTAATTCAGTTAGAAACAAAGCCAAAATGTCTGCCATTATTGTATTCAATTTTGATTGAACAGTCATACTTTTAAAGACTGAATATTTAAATTTCGGGTGTAAAATTTTGCACAGTATTATGTCCAGATCTTCAAAATAGAATGCTATAGATATGACCCTTCATTTGGTCTTTTAAAGTGTTAAATTCGTGTTTTGGGCTTCATTGGTTTAGGCCCTCTCACTTCTGTCTTGTGCCTCCAGAGGAAGGGAGTCCTCACAAGGAAGACTGCCATGGTAGGAGTCTTTATCTGCTGTAAGAAACAATGCTAAGTTGGAAATACATGACTTCAAAGATATACAGATTTTTTTTTTCTTTCCTGCAGATACTGATTTTAATGCTAACCAGTTACTAAAAAAACCAAATTAAACCGTATTGTTTGAACACTACAATGATTCTTGAAAATTATTCTTTCTTCTCCAATATGGAAATGGTTTGAGACATATGAGTGGTGTAAGGAAACAATTTGTGGCTTTTAATTTATAATTGATTGCTCTGTGATGTGACTGTGAAAGAAACTGTAGTCCTCACACTGTCATCTGGTTTGGAAAGTTATTTTTATCAACATATAAAAGTTGTGTGCTGGGTGGAAGCTTGTCAGTGGCTCGCCAGGCCAGTAATTACACAGGTTTTGGTTGCTGTGAGTCAGTTGTTTGTTTAATGGTTTGTATGAATCCTACATGCACTAGTTACTGTAACGTTGAGAACAATGGATAATGTGATATTTAAAGACCCTGATTCTGTAAGATTACACTTTCTGTGTAATTTGATCTCATTTGACTATTCCACTAAGCAATATGTATGTGTTTTCTGATTTGATAGTTGCTTTATGGAGAACTGAAATGTTAGATTTATTTGCTTCTAACTAATGTATTTTGTCAGATTTATTGTTGTTGTTTTTTTTCAGATTCTTGCTTCTTACTTCTCTTTCTCCTGGAGTCTCCTTTCTAATCTATATTTGGCTAATTGCTACCAATTGATATAATACTAATGCCAGGGGTTGATAAATGTAGTTGAAATTGGGGAACCAGTTATGTCAGTGAAGAGCCACCCAAAAATGTTTATTAAATCAGGTAAGGGATTACATAGGCAATATAGACATATATATTCTCATAACAAGTTAGGAGCCAGCAGTAAAACTTTAAGAGCTTGTAGCTCCTTGGCTACTGGGATTTGTCAAGCCCAAACTTGTCCATGGTGGCCCAGTGGATAGGATGAAGGTGCTTTCACCACAGCATCCTGGGTTTGAATCCAGCCAGGGAACCAGAGGTCACAATGGTCAGTACTTGGATGTGAGACCACCTGGGAATACCAGGAGCTGTATGCTGTGGCCCACTGGAGTAGGAAGTGGCAACCCACTCCAGTATCTCTACCATGAAAACCAAGTAGATCAGCATGGTGTGTTGTCTATGAGGTCACGGAAAGTCGGACACAACGGAGCGACACCATTTACAACTTATACCTGCATATGACTGTGTCATTTTCATTTAGCATACAGATTGTATTTCATACACAATGTATACAATCTTCCTTTCCATCTTTGGTCTTTTTCTGCAACCTAAAACCATCTGTTTATAGCAGATGTTGAAAATGTTTATCAAATTGTGGAGCTAGTCCGATTAGCAGGTAGTCACCAGTACGTGTTTTAGGAGCAGTATATTCATAGATATGTTATCTTTTTTTTTTTTTTTATAACATATTCCATAGGTCTATACATGAGGTTAAGTACAAGGCAAAAACAAAATGAACACATAGCAAAGATTGGAGGGCCCTGTTTCAAGAGAGATGCTTTCCGGAGCACCTTACAAGATTGAAAACTCACAAACTTACAATCTAAAAGATATTTGAGCAATAACAAAGAAAAATGCTAGTCAGAACTTAAATGTTAAGAGCCAACCGCTTACAGTACAGTACCACAGATAGGAAGGATATTATATGAAAGGGTAATTTCAGGGGGCACAAAGGTTATCTACAAAGTTTAAATTAGGACACTTTTCACCCAGAAAGAAAGTAAATATGAATTAGAGAGGTTTGTAAAATGAAGATAATTTATTTTTAAACAATGCGTTATTTTTAATTCCATATGGATTTATCAAGTAGATAAGGAAAAAGTCACACATATCACTGTGGATAGGAGCTTTTTTCCCTCACTTTCACACTTTTATGCCACTGTTGAAGAAGTTTTTTAAGCACTCTTTATTAGTCCATATTTTGTACTTCCTAGTTATTGGTTGATATTAAAATAGTTATCTTATGCATTACTCATGAGTAGTGATAACTATACTATCACTGTGCTCTGTTTTTTATACTCTTGCTCTTTTACAACTGTGGTTACAGATAAATGTTTTTTATTTTATTTTGCACACCTTTTGAAATTGTCTTTGCTTCTTTTCTTCAGAGCCATCGTGTGCCTCCTTTAAAATACAATCAAATCAGTCCTGTTAGAAACCTGTCGTTCGATTTGTAATGTTCTGCCTTGGTCTGCCTTTGGTGTTGTACTATTTAGTTATCTTTGAAATTCTGCCGTTTAGAAAATCTCTAGAGAAGAGTTGTGATTCCACCGATATGTTTAAAAATGTAAACCATTAAAAGTCAGAGATGCACAGACCAATAATGAATATGAGAAATCCTTCACCTTTTCTGTGAAAGTATAACTTGCTGCAGGGGTTGGCAAGTTCAGTCCTGGAGAGCCCCACACAGGCCAGGATTTGAGGATATCCCTGCTGCATACAGGTGAGTCAATCTCTTCTTCAGTCATCCTGTGCACGGAAAAGATATCCTCAAATCCTGGCCTGTGCAAGGCTCTCCAGGACCGGACTTGCCCACCCCTGACCTATTGTATCCCATTTGTGCCACGTATAGAGAAAGATGGTGCATCATATCGGTAAGCTATAGTATAAAAAGACTTTGCTGATTCGTTTTTAGTGAGGTTTGAGGCTGGAGGATAGTCTAGTGGAGCGAGGCAAGGAATTCCAAAGAATAGGGGCAGTGCATTCAAAGTCCTGGAGGCGGGAGTGAGAGGAGGTGATAAGGGCGGAGGATAGAAGAAGGTTGTTAGCAGAGCGAAGAGGGCGGTTGGGAGAGTATTTTGAGATGAGAGCACTAATGTAAGAAGGTGCATTGTTAGTCAGGATTTTTAATTTTATTCTGGAGGCTATGGGAAGCCAGTGGAGTGACTGACAGAGAGGAGCTGCAGAAACTGAGTATTGAGTGTGGAAGCATTTAATATGGATTGGAGTGGGGACAGACGGGTGATGGGGAGGCCGGCAAGGAGCGAGTTACGGTAGTTTAAGGCAGGAGATTATGAGACAGTGAATTAGCATGAGTTTACTGGGTAACTCTTCTATTTATGGTGGTGGGGGGGGGGGGTCTTGAATTATGGCTAGTGCTCTCTAGGTATTGTAAGCATTGGGTCAATATCTGGAATGTCCTATAATGTTAACTAGTCTTAATAGTCGTTTGCAAATGCAAATAAGTAGTTGGAGAAAATACATCTGGGAGTGCTGGTACTTAGCTTATTTTGGAGGGTATAACCCATTCATAGGGCAGCCTTTTGCTGATCATAGATATTCTGTTTTCTTATGATTTGCATATGCAAAGAAGTAGGGATTAAAGTGCCACTACTATAATAACTGGCTGTGAAAATGAAAGTACATAGATAAGTATACTTCATTTATAATGTTTATAAACGTTCTAATGCTAGTAGTTAAACTTTAAAGCTTTTACTTTTTTATGGGTTTCTGCGCGATGCAATGTGACAATTAGCTCCACCCTGTTTGCATAATTGCCAGTGGCGGGCCAGCTATAGCAGACTTCCTGATGTGTTCCAGTGTCTCACTGGTGTAGATCAGACCTTTTTAGTCCTATTTTACAAAGGTATAATGTATAGTTGAGGATGACAAACTTAGATGATGCTTAGGAGCCTGCAATGTTTCTTAGGAGCCAAGCTAATTATTATTATATATAGAAGCCAGCAGTACAATGTGGGTACTTTCTCCTTGGCTCCTAGAAACACCATGTCCTGAAAAGGGCACGCCGACCTTCGCGAGCTGGGGACCACCGCACCGTCATCAGGGTGCTGAGAACTGTGCTCTGATGACGCTCTGCGCTCCAGCCTTCCAAGAGGCTGCCAAGGCTAAGGTAAAGTGCTATATATTTGTGGGGCAGTGGGACTGGCATGTGTAACACCCTTACCTTAGCAGCCTCCAGTAAATATGAGAAGGGGGGTCTCTGTAGCCGATGGGATGCAGGCTGGCATTCTATTTATTCTACTTGGAACTGCAGGCTGGAGTTCAGATTGTCATCAGGGCGCAGTTCTCGGCGCCCTGACGATGGCGTGCGAAAGACGTGCCACCCCTGAAAAGGCTATCTAAATCCCAGGTGTTAGATATTTTGTCCACTCCTGCAAATAACTATTGGGGCTTTTCAATTTGTTTAAAAACTACTTATCTTTGGCATCTGTGGTCAGCATAATTTTTTTGTGGTTCTATAGAGAAGTGAATCATTAAAAGAATAGTTTAAAGTACAAGAGAAAAAGAGTGCAAAGTAAACAAAATATACCATCTAAGCATTTTGTTGACTACAGTTGCACTTATTCCAAGGGGCCCCACATTCGTTTTGTATTGGTGTTGCTGGCTACAATATTAGATCATGGCTTGACAAACTTACCAAATGAATGACCACTGTGTCAATCTACACTTGATAATGGACAAAATAGTTTTAGAACATAAATGAAAGTTGTTTTATTAACTATTATGTGCAGTTATGCTCTTGAAGCATAAAGAATTTTGGTTTAAGGGATATCCATTTTTTTTTCTTTGTTGCTAACATAATATACCACTATGTATTTTCATGTTTTCAATAAAACTCTCAAAGCAGAACATTTTTTTTTAAATGGTATAATTGTTCTAGGGGCTTGGCCAGTGAGCTGTAATGCAATCTAAAGGTGTATATGTGCTCTGTGCATTTGCTGTTAGTTTCAATTAATTTGAAACACGTTTTACTTAAAGGGAAATTGAAGGTTTTAGAATTTTACTAGGACTATAATAAACCTATGCAGCTCACGAATACATGGACCGTGAAGTGCAGCAATTTAAATTAGCTAGTCAGTGACCTCCCTCAAGCAGAATGTTGCCGCCGATTGGTTGCTATGAGACACTGCACGCCCTGTAATTAGAAGTACACTGTCTTTATGAGCTTCAGAGGGGAGGCACCAATTAGGAACTATTTAGAGGATTTTATGCATAAAAACAGCTTTTAAGCATGCCTTAATGAAACAAAGTAAACAAAAGTAAAGATGTACATATGTATATTATAATAATCGTGAAATCCAGAATCACATATATAGTTGTGAGCAATACGGGTTGTTGCTAACGCTTGCAGGCTCGCATAGCGATCCCCCAGCAAGTGTGGCCTTCGCAAACCGAGGGCCGCAGTTACTGGCAGGGAGCGTTACTTGCGCTGCCATAGGCATTCATCCCTACGACCCCGCACGACTTAGGCAGGGAGCGCCAAAGGTGCTCACTGCGCTGCTGAAGATGAGCGCCATAGGCACTCATCCCTACTACCTGCGGAACTACACATCAACAGAAATTTCAATTACACCATTCACAATGCGAGACCCGAAGCAGTTTGAGGAAGAAAAAAAAAAAAATACGGCCCGTAACACTTTGCAAAAAGGAAACGGACACTTCGATAAAAAAAAATCCGACCCGCGGCACTTACAAATCTGAGGTAAAAAAAAAAATACGAACTTAGTGGCCGAACCGTGCACATACAAAAACACAAAGAAAATTAGAAAAAAGCATCACACTCAGCACGAGACACGCGGCAAGCGTCGAAGGCGGTCAGAGGAGCAAAAATACACGAGGGGAGAGGCTTGCGATACTCAGAGGACCAAAACCCTTACTTTGTGTGGCAAACGGCATTACCTGCCTTACAATTTTATGACTGTCATTTTTTGACGGCAAATTCGCTAGTATTTAATATTGTCATGCACAACCCAATGTTGTTAATACTTTAAAGCATGCTCTTTTAAATGTATGGAAAAAAAATGTAATGTCATTTTAACTAAATATGTTAACAAAAAGGGGAGTTACTAATCAGTAAAATGTTAGAGGTCTCTGACACTATGTTGTTGAGCCCAGCTGTATGATCTCATTGTGGGGTAGGAGTCAAGCTGATTCATGTAGATGTAGGACTTCCTATCAGTGTAAATAATGCTATATATATCTGTAGCATCAACCACAAATATAAAACCGAATACAAAGTATCTATGTCTTGAGTTCAGTTTATTGGAGAATGATCTCTTATTTTGCAGCACCAAGACATTCATGTCGGCAGTTATCTTGCTATACAGACGGTTTGGTAGTTTAGGAGGGATTATTTAAGGTAGACATGTATATACCTATATCTGTTCCTCGTCAATCTCAGTAACTGGTATAAATCATTTAGCAAATCATAAATGTTAATGTAATGCTTGGCAAATTTAAATCTAAACCCATCTAAAAACAGGTCTGGTTCCTAGATTTAAAGCAAGTCATGCCCAAAACATCTCTCATGTTTCTAACATTGTGAGATATTATAATTTTGAATTTAACAAAGGAGTAAATGAACTCAAATTATAGAAGGCATTGACGAATAAAACTCGTTATGATCAATGGTTAAAGGGCCACTTTTGTCATTTATTTTTCTTTATGATCTTTTCATTTAATTATGATTGATTTTAGAAAGCAAATAATGTCCAGCTGATTCTGCTGCTACTTTCTCGGGAGGTTGTGTCCATGTAAACTGTTAATTACAAATCAAAACGTTTTTTTATCATAATGCCAAAGAATGGAGGGCCCTGATATTGAGTTTAAAATCAAACCTACATAGTGCTTTCCCCAAACCACCAAAAGATGTAAAACTTGCAAACTTACAGTCTAAAGGGTACGGTTTAGATAAAACGGTGATAGATGTGTTGTAAATATTTAGGCTGAAGGTGATAGGCTTTTTTTAAACAGATTAGTTTTCAGTGAGATTTTGAAGTATTTGAGGCAGAAGGGTAGTCTAGTGGAGCAAGGCAAGGAATTCCAAAGAATAAGGGCAGTGTGAGCAAAGTCCTGGAGACGGGAGTGAGAGGAGGTGATAAGGGAGGAGTATAGAAGAACATCACTGTTAGGAGAGTATTTTGAGATGCGAGCACTCATTTTATTGTTGTTGAAAGCTTCACATGTTAGGATTTTTAATTTTATGCGGGTGGCTATGGGTGGCCAGTGGAGTTACTGACAGAGGTGCTGCAGATACTGAGCATTGAGTGTGGAAGATGAGGCTAGCAGATGTGTTTAATATGGATTGGAGTGGGAACAGACGGGTGATGGGGAGGCCAGCAAGGAGCGAGTTACAGTAGTCAAGGCAGGATATGATTAGAGTGAATTAGAATTTTACCTGTGTCTTTGTCAGATAGTGGCAGATTTTGGAGATGTTTTTAGGTGAAAATGACACAATTTTGTTATTGACTGTATATGCGGAATGAAAGAAAGTTTACAAGTTTAAGTCCTATGTTTCATATACATTTTACATCCCCTGACTCTGCCTGCACATATTGGTGTAGAAATCTCCATTGATGATTATGGGGATATCTGTTATCCAAACCACGTGATTTAGTGCAGTAGATGCCATGAAAGTAGAAACAAATTGACCTTGCTTCTCTCATACAAGCAGAAAAAAAATGTTTTCACTGATTTAAACGCATGTGACATATTTCATTAGGTACAGAGAATTAGCCATTTTTTTGTACATGATTATCTTTGCATTGATTTAATATTGTAATAGGGACAACAACAGTGTGACGTATAGGATGAAGTATTGTATATCTTGTTTTAACCAAATGTTAACATGGTTCATCTGCCTTGTTCCCCATACTCATGCTCCTACTTAGATCAGGGATAATAACTTCTTTGGTAGTTCTCTGCCCAATGACTTTCAACCATGCCAGTGACCCATACCAGTGCTTTGACATTGTATGGCTTTGATCTATGAAGAGATACCCATATGGGTGATGGTATAAGTTTACTTTGAAACTGCAATCTTTTGCTAGTGGGAAAAAGGTGACCGCTTTTTGGTTAATAACGACCCTGTGGTCAAATTTTCTTTCTGTTAAATAACTAAAATTGGTAATGCACAAATTATAATTATTATTATTATTTTTTTTGCTTTCTAAAAACAAACAAAACCTTTACATTTTATTTTTTCAATACATTTTCCAGTTTTCTCTTCCTTATGGGAACCTTCTGTCCTCTTCTTTCACGTGAGGGTGTGTCTTTATAGATTAATAAGATTACAAATAGCACCAACAATTGTAGCTGCCACATTTTCACTGTGTTGTGGGGCTAGCAAATTCCTGTGCATTTAACGTCTGAGGAAGTTGGACAGTAGAAAACAAAATGGTATACTGCAACATATTTGTATATAAAATGTAATACATTAGAGGCTGTATTTTTTTGCTTACATTTTCAAATCCTGTTGCTTATTTTCAAGTGTAGTTGTATGTGTGTATTTTAGATATGAGTACAATGACTAATTGTGAATAGTGTGCTTTTCTTGTGCAAACCTTGATGCTTGTTATATTTTTGTCTTGGTTATTATATTCGCGTTTGTGTTTAGCCTGCACACATTTGGTGTGACTTAGGTGGTGGCATTTGTGTAAGCTTCTCTGGAATTATACAAGTTCAGGGTAGGCATTATGCTGATGCTAATCTGAGAAGCTGATGAATGGTCATGCTGCTCCCTGGAAGAACAATCCTGTTTCTTTTGCTGCATAAAAAGATGCTGACGTCATATAAATCTGAGCCGCAGAAACCCCTTTCCTTCCATTTAACAGAAAAGAAAAAATGGACATTAAATATGAAATGTTTCACATGATAAAACAAGTTTTGTGATAATGTAGGATATCTTGTTGCAATTATTAATCATTTAAAAAAAATCGGTGGGTACTTTGATTGCTTTATGTGTCAAATTATATAGGTCTTGCCTGAATTTGAGTAAAAGATGAACATAATGCAAGAAGAATTGTTAAGCATATTTGAATCTTAATAGTGCTGTTTTTATTTGCTTAACAATTAAAATTATAAATGTAGGATTACCTTTAGCATTGCTGAGTATATAAGTTTGTTTTCAGTTGTTACAATTTCTTGTAATAACTGTCATCCATAAAATAAAAAGATATTTCAAACCTGACTTCTTAAATTATTTCCTTATGCCTTCTTTTTATAATAATTTAATAGCCGTTACTCAATGTAATAGGTAGATTGATTCTGATTTCCTGGTAATGTTTTATTTTATCATAAGCAACTTAAAGAACATAATTGAAAATCCAAGCTAAAGATAATGAACACAAGCAACTTTACTATTTTAAATTAATATGCATATATCCCAGTCATCGTTATTAAGTGAAGCAAAGCCCTCTTCCCCCTCATTCCCTGGCTAGAGGAAGTTTCAAGCTAATGTGAAGCTGATCAGTCTGCCTACTTTAAAGGGTCAATTGTTCGAACATGAGCTAATGTCATAAGGGCATGTGAACTCCACTGAAAACAATAAGCTCCACTTCACTCTTCACTTCTGAAGTGGCAGGTCAGAGTCCTGAAGAACAGGCCTTTCCCCCCCCCCCCCCTCTTTCACTCACAAATCTTATGCTTCCACAAGCACACCATGACAGTTTATATTATTGTATAATCCTCAAAGGCATTGAAGGTAAGGAGTAGATAGACACCTTCCAACCCTATATTTGTGTGTGTGTGTATATCCAGCACCCTACTAACTGGGACTCTCAAGCAACCGACATCAATTCCCGAAATTCAAAAATCTCCTGTATAACCGACACTATCTGGAGTTCGAGACTGCAAAAATAAAATACTAACTTTTTTCCTAATTGTTTTTTTGGCTCTAAATGGCCCAATTTAGATGCTAATGCCTTTTTAAAGGCATTTTGAGGAGTTTTGGGGTCGTTTAGACCTTTCAAATCTGGGACCCCCGATTTAACTGGCAACTGCAGTTATCCGGAGGGAGTCCTTGTGGGTGCCGGATAACGGGTTTTTACTATATATAGTAGCTTTGCTTAAAGCTGTGTAATACAGCAGGCATATTCTTAAAGGAGGCCATGTTTGAAATGTTGTTGATTACCAGAAGATTAAGAGAAAACAAAAATGTATTTCACATTTGCATGCCCCTGCCCAGGTCCCCAGAATACAGTAGAATAACTCTATTTCTCAGAATTCTGGACAGGAAATACGTTTTTGTTTTTTTGTAACTTAGATGTTACACAAATATGAGTTATACCACACCAAGATGGGCAGGTCATGGCAGAGGTCAGACAAATTGTGGTCCCCTGGAGATGTGACTGGCAACCTACTCCAGTATCTTTGGCAAGAAAACATCAAGGATTAGCACAACCAGACACGAGATGTGTAGTTTGAAATAGTTATTTTTTTCTTTTTCTATGCATATCACTATAATAGTTGTGGATCTTGCAATGTTGGTGACATTTGCGATGTTTGTCACATTTTTGGGTCCCTCGCAAAGTGAGGGACACAACTGCGAGCTTCACGACTGCGAAGCCCGTGGGACTTAGGCTGCAGAAGGTGCACATTGCAGGGCTTGTGATGCCCCCAGGGCTCGCATCGCCCCCAGCTGCAATGAGCGACGTAGGCGCTCATTGCAGGGCTCGTTATTAGCTCCGTAGATACTCCTCACAAGGCCCACAGGCCTTGCATCACCCCCAGTACCTGGTTCCTGACTGTAGCTGAAGCACGTACCTGGATGCAACCCTGCCAACAGCGCCACACTCAGTCTTTCTCCTCTGCAGCTCCTGTCCTCCGGCCGGAACTACTACTACGTATCGTGCAGGCGGGATGCGCATGCGCAATGCAACGCTTGATCCAGAAAGTAGTTCAGGCCGGAGGACGGGAGCTGCACCCCACCATGTACTTTAGGGGCCTCGCGATTAGTGTTACTGCCTTGGTGAAAGGGTTCGGGAGGACCGCAAGTGCGCTACCAACATCGCAAACATTCCGAACAGTTGCGCCGATCCACAACTATATATATATATACACACTAGCGACTTACGGGGCAATAAAATTGTATGGCAGGTAATGCTGTTTGCCACAGACAGTAAGTGTTTTGGTCGTCTAAGATCCTTCGGCGCTCATTGCGAGCCTTGCGCTGATCGCCTTTGGCGCTAATCGCGTTGCTCTCCATGACTTGGGCACTCATTGCGAGCATCTCGGGGTATTTTTTTGTTATCAAAGGCTCTTTTGCGTTCATTTTCAGGTCCGCACTGATCTCCTTTTTGCGCTTATTGCAAGCCTCTCCCCTGGTTTAGTTTGTGCCCTATGAGCACAGTTGGCGATCCTTTTGAGGCGCGCGGTGAAGGGCTTTGTCGTTTATTGCGATACTTTGGTGTTTTTTTTCTGTATATGTATTTTTTCATAATTAATGAAATCATAAATTAATATACTTAAGCTATTTGTAATTAATATATGCAGCAAGCAATGTGCTGAAGAACTAACAATCTGTTTTGATGTTCCTGCATCATACAATGTAGATTTGCACTGTTGTTGAGCTGAGGTGTAAGTGTCCGCAACGTGTGTAGTGTAAATAGGCTGCGTGCGCGAGGGGAAATCGTTTGTGGAGCTGTGTAGTTCTGCATTCTGTAAGTTAGTGTTGTAAAATGGCGGCGATTTGTTTATGTGGTACTCTGGTGTGGATGATTTAGCGTCCTTGCTAATAGTATGTTGTAACTCGTACGGGTTTGTGTAAAAGTCGTATGTGCTTGGCAGTGTTTTGCAGGTTTAGGGGTCGTGTAGCCTCGTTTTTGGCGGGCATTTTTTCTCTCACTTAGGGGATTTTCGAGTGTGTAAACTCTGTAACTTGGACTTAAATTTGCGTGCAAAGTGACTCCCAGACGTCCTGGATGTCCCCCCTTGCTGTGTCTAATGTTTATTTTGTATTTTTGTGTGTGGTTGTTTGTAACCGCTTGTGAGGCGCCGTTATGCCTCCACCTCCGCAAAAGTGGACCCTCTTTGGGGGACATTTGCGGCGTTTGACAACTATTTTATATATATATATATATATATATATATATATATATATATATATATATATATATATATATATATATATATATATATATATGTGTATATATATATATATATATATATATATATATATATATATATATATATATATATATAAATATAATGTACACCTAGTCCACAAACATAACAATGATCTGCTTGAGGATGGCATTGTATCTCCAATCTCCCCCATTCAGGCCATAAAGTATAACTTCTTGCATAGTTGTCTTGGCAACCTGTAGTAATAGAAAGAGGACTAGTCATTTGACTCAACACATTCTAAAAATATTTTCATTTAATTTCTTGTTTTAAACATCAGTTGACATTCCCAAAACAGTCATGCATTGCAAAATATTGATACTGAAAGAAATATAGAGCGCTTAAATGGAAAGGTTTTGAATATATCTCAACAGGGTGATGAGGATCATTAACCAGAATGTGAAGAATGATAGTTTTTACTTCCAAAACCAGTAAAACAGCTAGCAGTAGGGGCATATTTGTGCTATTGTTCTTAGTAGAGAGAATAGGCAATGACCGATCTTGTATATCATGGCTTGACAAATTTGGTCTAAATCTGAGCCAATTTTCTTACTCACAATAGACACAGTGTTGTATTTACACATTGCATCCTTGTTCCTTTAGTGTTAAAGACTCTAATTGGTTAATCCCTTGAAGAATGGAGGGGGGGGGGGGGGGGCAGTTATTGAGGATGCTTCAGAAGGATTTATCCTGCTAAATATCTACTATTCTACTGGGGTCAGGATGTCAGCAGAAATTTGGTGTAATTAAGATTTGTTAAATATTTGAGCATTTACTCCAGCATGGACAAACTACTAAGGATCAGTGCAGTGTTGTAGATTTATGTAGATATTTTATACTATTATATACAAAGGCGCTCAACCCGGGGCTTGGAAGTTGATCTAAGGAATTATAAGCACCATTGATCTGTGAAACCATGATTAGGAAAAATCTAAAATACTTAATCAAGTTATTCAGAAGCGCCAGAATATTATGTTTAATATAATTGTGAATGATGCATTAAGGGACCAATGCACAGTGGGGAAAAAAATGTATATTTAAAAACTTTTTAAGTCTAAGACGGGGCTTGATAAATGGCAGAAACATGGGAGCCGTGACTCCTAAAATATTACTACTGGCTCTTAACTTTTTAGTTAATATACTTATATTTCTATATAGAATACATACCCTCAGGAAAAAGTCATATTTTGTCTGTTGTTTACATTTCAGGGTCATGGTTGGATTGAATGATGCCATTGAGGGGTGTGCTGTCAATTTCAATCTTATCCTATTATCCAACAAAGGCTGTCCGTGTATACTGTTGCTATATCCATATAATCTCATCCTGCTTCAAAATTGGTCCCTGCTAACAAACGGCTAATGCTTTCTTACATAATATATTTATGTAATTTTATAATAAATATTTATTGATATATAACAAACTTGCTATCTAGCATTGACCTGGTGACTAAAATTTTAAAAACCTCCACTTAATTTAGAAAACTTAGAGAATTGTCACATCTTTCATAGCTTTTCGGTACATACATTTCACAGGCATGTCTACCATTTTTATTTTAATAATAATATAAGTAAATGTTATATCGTAAATAAAATAAATTTTTTTTATTCAGAATGGGTCGCATTTTAGTATGAGTACTGGATAGAGCAATAACATTAAATATATATTTACATCTGGGGTTATATTCTATTTTCAAGCACCATGACTAAAAACACTGTTTTCAATTAATATATAATCTATCCACAGTGATTCCCCCCCCCCCCCCCTCTAGCAGACAGAAAATACTGCTTGTATTCCCTGTCTGTCCCTAAGTTGGTCTGAGTGTGTGGGTCAGAATATATTTCTCCTCTGCATTGCTCCTGTCAGGACGGGCTGTGGTCATTACCCTCGTTACAGCCTGTTCCAATGGCAGGTCATGTAACGCAACCACTTCTCGGGTGGAGGGCAGAGATGGCACGAGCAGGGGGCTGTGGTCAGCATTGTGAGCACACGTTAACCCACGCGTGCCGTAAAGACAGGCTCTGTGTTTAGTGGGGTAAAAAAACACAGAAATTTCAAAATGTAGGCACCAGCTACCATTTTTTTGTTGCAATGGTGAGCTGCATTTGTTGGCTTGATTTAATGCGTGTATTTGTAATATCTTTGAATATGGTTAATTTCCAAATAACAGCGATGAAAGAATATCTGTAAATCCAAGGAGCCAGTGCGGCACAGCTCCTGAAATGTTACTATTGACTCTAGAATCTGCTGCTTGTTGTACATATATTCGTATACATACACCATCTCCAAAAAATAATTTTGTCTTTAAATTGTTTGTTTCTATTTTCATCGCCCCTATTTAAAAAAAAAAAATATTTAAGCCAATTATTTTATTCAAAACAATTTAGTCTTTGTTCTCATTTGGATTATTTATATATATATATATATATATATATATATATATATATATATATATATATATATATATATTAAAATCTCCTCAAGTAATCCTTTCAGCATTTTTACATACATGTCTTGGAGCGCTGATGTTCAATTTTCAATATTCAATCCACTTCAGATATCTGTGAAAGCTGCTATGACCTTTAATCTAATGCGGACCCCAAATTTGGAACCCATGGATAAAAAAAAAAACGTTTTTTGCTGGCGAATGAAATGCGTATTTGTCATTTGTACAAAAAGTACCGAACAGTGAGTTTGTTATGGTATGTTACCAACTTATGCCACTGTGATGGGGCTCTGGGTGCCAGGTTCTGGGTGCCAGGCTGTGCTTGGGGCTCTCTGGGTGCCAGGCTGTGCTTGGGGCTCTCTGGGTGCCAGGCTGTGCTTGGGGCTCTCTGGGTGCCAGGCTGTGCTTGGGGCTCTCTGGGGTGCCAGGCTGTGCTTGGGGCTCTCTGGGGTGCCAGGCTGTGCTTGGGGCTCTCTGGGGTGCCAGGCTGTGCTTGGGGCTCTCTGGGGTGCCAGGCTGTGCTTGGGGCTTTCTGGGGTGCCAGGCTCTCGGTGCCAGGCTGTGCTTGGGGCTTTCTGGGGTGCCAGGCTCTCGGTGCCCCTGTGCTTGGGGCTTTCTGGGGTGCCAGGCTCTCGGTGCCCCTGTGCTTGGGGCTTTCTGGGGTGCCAGGCTCTCGGTGCCCCTGTGCTTGGGGCTTTCTGGGGTGCCACGCTCTCGGTGCCACTGTGCTTGGGGCTTTCTGGGGTGCCACGCTCTCGGTGCCACTGTGCTTGGGGCTTTCTGGGGCGCCACGCTCTTTGTGCCACTGTGTTGGGGATCTCTGGGGTGCCACGCTCTTTGTGCCCCTGTGCTTGGGGATCTCTGGGTTCCACTTCCTCCGCCGGTCACACACTCTAGAGAGCCAGGAATCGAGAGATGGTGGTGTCGCTGTATGTCCTGTGCTTTCCTTTTTGGCCATTGAATCTTATGTGCACCCCACATTTGGGACCCCATTTTCTATGAAAGAGGTGCGCATTAGATTTGCGTAGATACGGTTCTTCCCTTTCATTGCATGACTGGTGTATACAGTGTAGTGCAAGCAGGGTTTGCAAGTATACTTGCAAGTTTTCGTCTCGTGAGCATGTGCTTGTAAGAGGGGAAGTGTCAACTGCAAAGAAAAAAGCTTATATCTGTTAACCACGTGTCAATAAATTACTCTCTCTCTCTTCGCAACAACATTCCTTCCACTCCAAAACAAGTAACTATAGCAGAACCCATCCCCCCTAGGGGCCTCGTTAGCAGGAAGTGTGGATACAAGCATGGACTCCTTAAAGCACAAGCGATGCCTTCTAGAATTCTGCTTTACTATTGCATGCTGTGGATGTTCCTTTATTATTTTATTGCTTCTAGAATACATGATTAGCAAATATATGTGTCAATCATGCATAAATGTCAAATAACTTCTGTAATGCTGCTGAAAGTGACATAAGCAAAAGGACAATGGCAGGTGAGTAGAGTTGACCAGCTTGAGATCCACATTTGTTAAGTTTTTAATTGAGTTTTGTAATCTTGTGGATAATGTATACTTCTGTACTTCTTGGTAATTATTTCAATAGCTGCTATTTATTAAAACATTCTTGCCATTCAGACTAAAGTATTGCAGTAATCAAGATATAAGAAAGAAGGTAGCAGACTCGAAACATGTGAATAAGTGTTTTTGGATGTGGTTGAAAGCAAATCATCACATTTTTTTTTCTTTCTAGTGAACTTACCTGAACTTCTTCCTTGTAGTTTCTGTCCGATAACTTTGGTTTTCCCTTTGTGAGGAATGCTCCTTTAAGCCAACAGCTGTACAAAAATAGATTTGGAAAGCAAAACATTTTATGCAAGGTTATTCATTAATACTGGGTGTGGCAGCTATTTCTACACAACTCTTACTCATTTTGGAATGAAGTCTTCTTATGCTAGCTATCTTGAAAACAGAAGCAAAGTTAAGTACATAGTATGAAGTGTGTGCATAAAATTAGTAATATAAGGGCACGTTAAAGGAAATATGACACTGAAAATACTGGTTTCATATTCCGTCTCGCTCTGTTCTACGTATGGAGTCATTTGTATTTTGTACACAGGTTGGTTTACATAGGCTATGAGACCGCAATGTTTTCTTAAGCATAATTTATTTGAAAGGGTGCTGGCAGTAAACTAATTTGGTGTATTGAGTGAAGATTCTTGTGCATATGATGTTATGCTGTTCCAATAGATAACAGGACACCCCTTTGGATTTGTATAGGACGTCAGCGCATCTCCTCACAGTCCTTGAAAGGACACTGTAATCCAAATGTGTGTGTGAGACATCAGCCAGGTTGGTTTAGAGTCTGCCAAATATGTTTTAGGTGCATAATTTTAGATTATATATAGGAATCTAAAAAAAAAATGTGGACTCTCGCTGCAGCATAATTGCATTTGATAGTCCTTTAAAGGAGCACATAACACCCAAAGCCTTGTAATATTTCAGGAAAATCAATACCTTTGTGTCATTTGACAATGCATTGTTCCACCCTTCCCCAGTCTCATAATGTGGTGACTTGCCAACTTTTTTAAAGTGCTATTGAAGTAATCCAAACTATTTATCAGATGCAGATTGAGCAGTGTAAAATAAATATGCACCTGTATATGTTTGTGTTAGTATGTACATCTGTTACTCCTTAATAGTTATTCTCCATTGTCCCCCATTAGTAATGAGCAGGGGTGTGTAGCAGCTGTAGCCAATAAGCTTACGTACTTAGTGGTACAATAGTATGTGACATTGGCTGTGACTAACAGATCTGTCAGTTAAACCTTCCTGCATGTTCAAAGCAGTGGTGATATCACTGTTTTGTAGGTTGTCCTAACCCCTCATTCCCAGAGGCTGACTGGAAAAGGCAAACCACTTCAACTACTGTATCACCAATCAAAGACTCTGCTTGCTAATATATCTTTTTTTTTTTCTACACAGCAAATTTTGCTGCAGATAAGAAAAAGCAAATGGAATGTATTTGAACAGAATAAAATGTTTGTATGTGCATTTACACAGCACTGTGTATGTAGAGCCATTTGAGGATCTTCACAGGCCAAGGATGGCAAGACAGTACTCATATAAAGTTGTGTAGAACAAAGGAAAATCTAGAAGACCAAGAAGGAACAGTTGTATATACAGTCAGGTCCATAAATATTGGTACATCGACAAAATTCTAATCTCTTTGGATCTATACACCACCACAATGGATTTGAAATGAAACAAACAAGATGTGCTTTAACTGCAGACTTTCAGCTTTAATTTGAGGGTATTTACATCCAAATCAGGTGAATGGTGTAGGAATTACAACAGTTTGTATATGTGCCTCCCACTTTTTAAGGGACCAAAAGTAATGGGACAGATTAACAGTCCTAAAACAAACTTTCACTTTTTAATACTTGGTTGCAAATCCTTTGCAGTCAATTACAGCCTGAAGTCTGGAACGCATAGACATCACCAGACGCTGGGTTTCATCCCTGGTGATGCTCTGCCAGACCTCTATTGCAACTGTCTTCAGTTCTTGCTTGTTCTTGGGGCATTTTCCCTTCAGTTTTGTCTTCAGCAAGTGAAATGCATGCTCAATCGGATTCAGATCAGGTGATTGACTTGGCCATTGCATAACATTCCACTTCTTTCCCTTAAAAAACTCTTTGGTTGCTTTTTCAGTATGCTTCGGGTCATTGTCCATCTGCACTGTGAAGCGCCTTCCAATGAGTTCTGAAGCATTTGGCTGAATATGAGCAGGTAATATTGCCCGAAACACTTCAGAATTCATCCTGCTGCTTTTGTCAGCAGTCACATCATCAATAAATACAAGAGAACCAGTTCCATTGGCAGCCATACATGCCCACGCCATGACACTACCACCACCATGCTTTACTGATGAGGTGGTATGCTTTGGATCATGAGCAGTTCCTTTCCGTCTCCATAATCTTCTCTTCCCATCACTCTGGTACAAGTTGATCTTAGTCTCATCTGTCCATAGGATGTTGTTCCAGAACTGTGAAGGCTTTTTTAGGTGTTTGGAAAACTCTAATCTGGTCTTCCTGTTTTTGAGGCTCACCAATGGTTTACATCTTGTGGTGAACCCTCTGTATTTACTCTGGTGAAGTCTTCTCTTGATTGTTGACTTTGACACACATACACCTACCTCCTGGAGAGTGTTCTTGATCTGGCCAACTGTTGTGAAGGCCAACTGTTGTGAAGGGAAATAATTCTTTGGTCATCCACCACAGTTGTTTTCCGTGGTCTTCCGGGCCTTTTGGTGTTGCTGAGCTCACTGGTGCGTTCTTTCTTTTTAAGTATGTTCCAAACAGTTGATTTGGCCACACCTAATGTTTTTGCTATCTCTCTAATGGGTTTGTTTTGTTTTTTCAGCCTAATGATGGCTTTCTTCACTGATAGTGACAGCTCTTTGGATCTCATATTGAGTTAACAGCAACAAATGCAAATAGCACACTTGAAATGAACACTGGAGCTTGTATCTGCTCTTTGTAAATGGGATAATGAGGGAATAACACACACCTGGCCATGGAACAGCTGAGCAGCCAACTGCCCCATTACTTTTGGTCCCTTAAAAAGTGGGAGGCACATATACAAACTGTTGTAATTCCTACACAGTTCACCTGATTTGGATGTAAATACCCTCAAATTAAAGCTGAAAGTCTGCAGTTAAAGGACATCTTGATTGTTTCATTTCAAATCCATTGTGGTGGTGTATAGAGCCAAAAAGATTAGAATTGTGTCCATGTCCCAATACTTATGGACCTTAATGTATGTTATGGGAAGGCGCCGGTTTATTAGTGTGTAAGGTGCATCTGGTTTATGATGAAGCAAGGAATACACTTTTTTTTATATTTTTTATTCACATAGTGCTATATATTTGTAATCTATGTGTCTAGACAGACAAAAAAATACCCCTCGTTTCTGATTGGTTAAAGAGCCGTGCCCCCATAATATTGGAGTGAAGAAGCAAGAGAGGCCTGGAAACAATGTAAAATAAAATATTCCAAATAACTTACATTTAAGCCGTCAGAGGTACCATATTAACTGCTTACATTATGTTATCAGAGGCATAGATTTGTATTTGTTTCTCACGTTTTTGAGTGTTGTGGTTAAACAAGGCTGCGGCTTTTTGGGATTTAGAAATTAATCTACAGAATAGCAGGAATGTTGGTCACCTGAGGATTTCTAGTTTAAATAAACAGTCAAGTCCAAAGTATATTTAGATTACACGAGGCATTGTTTGTGAGTGATTATAATGCACTATAAATAAATACATTTCTATTTCACAATCCTACAGTGCACAACAATATCCCTTTCAACTTCTGACTCATTGGTCTTAAAGGACCTCTGAAATCTCATGTTTAGAGTATGCTCTTTTCAGTGTTTAGTCTTGATAAGTCTCAATATTTCTACAAAATAGAAATAAATAGTAAAATAAAAAAAAAGCCTTCATTAACTGTTATCTGAAATTGTGCTGCTGATAAGCTTCCAGCAGCTTTTTAGATCCACTTGCAAGTGACCAAACATAGCCATGGCTGCTCCAAACTCAAGGTCAGTGCCCGGGATCCTTTAGCTATGCAAATTAGCATAGCATTTCACGTAACTTTACATAATAAGAAAATACTACTTGAGAAGTGATTTTGCTCAATAGTGACCTGTATTTCTTTATTTACATTTGATGTTTCTTTTATCATTAAAAAAAAAGGTCCCCAGCATTGCTTTTTTTGTAGCAATTTCTCTGATATACTGTACTTGTATTTTGGGGTGCGGGGGAATCTCCCAAGCGTACTAGGATTTAGGATTTAAAACTTGCCTAATGAGTCCAAGTGGTCCCCATCAAATCTAAACTAAACGCCGTGGAATGATCATATTAATGTGGAACATTATGTCAACGCCGCATAATGTCTACTCTTTCCTCCGCTTTAGAGGAAATCCCCACCACTGCGTAGAAGACATCCACAAGATCACACATCTGATTTACCCGATCATGGAATCTTGGTTCATATTCTTGGTATGAAAGTACAAATTCCACCTTCCAAACAGCAATTTATTTTCTTACTTTCAAAGAAAGACGCTTTGTAAACTCGGAATATTACAGTAGTATACGTCTCGGATACCAACTATGACAATCAAATAACTTTAATGTGTCTTAACTAATGTAGAAAAGGCCAGGTTTTATATAGTATATGAAGATGCAAGAAAACACAACCCTATTGCAAAATACTTCCCGAGTAGCACTGGTGCCTGGGGATAGACATTTTTATATAACAGTATTTTTAAATTATTATTTTTTTTGTCATCTAAAGACTTGTACAATGACAATAAATCATCATATACATTTGAAATAATATGTTTATATTTACATGTGTTATAGTGTGCTATTAACATTTTCTTAAAAGGCTTAATAACAGCATAACTTAAATCCATACATGCGTCATAGTGATCTTTATAATTTTCATTGTATTATTGAAAAAAGTATATGAGATAATGTGTTTTTTTTTCTTCTGTCTATGCACCACTGTTCTTGCTTTCAGGTATTTTTTCATCAATTACCATGTAAAAATCAAAGTATAGACTGAGTCTCTGCTCTGAACGCAACATAATTTGCAACTTTAATCACTTCTGTGTTTTTTTTTAAATAAAATTAGCCTAATGTGCTGGTAGATAGAACAGACAGCACTGATTATACCATTGTGCATCTCTTGCTGCAGTGTAATTATTGTGATTATTTTGTGGTAACAATATTAATATATTTTTCTATATAACAATTTTAGATGCACTTAAAGGTGTACTTTAATTTAGTTCTAGCAACTGGTCTTCGTACAAGAAAATGTTGCTTGAGAGTATTTGTGTGACCATAGCAGTCTGTAGTTGTTATGTGCCCATTGTTTTTGCCATCCTCTCTTTCTGTTTAGTTTCTACGTCCACGAGGCTGGAAATAAACATAGAAGGTAATTGTCACGTGATATCTAGTTCTTGTTTATTTCAAAGCCTATCTACTATGTTAGGAATTAGCATTGTTCAGTGTTTGTTGATTCTCGCTATGGAACTTTTTGTCTTGTAGAGGAATTGTTTAGAGGTGACATGGCAGTGCTTCCTTTATAGCCGCTAAACTGGAATTGAAAAGTTCTTTAAGATGCAAAAATTCCCTTTTTTTTTTTTTTTTTTTTAAAGGGATAAAGATTCTGATTTTTAAAAGGGAGTTCATTTTAAGTGACTATCATGATTTCATAGCTGTTTTGTATTATTTTTCCTCTTAATTTACTGTGAACCATTCCAATTTTTCTTTTTTGAACTGTGGGTGATTCTTGGTAGTATTGTCATCATTCCACTGTGTGATGAAAAAAATGTATATGTTTGAAAAATGGGGCCTCAGTTGGTTCATGGAGGCATCTCTAATACATACAATATTCACTAAAGTATCAGAGGGGTGTTTACATTTGGGTAGGACAGGGCTTGCACTTAAATTAGTTGTCTGCTGCTGATCATTTGTGGGGAATGGGAGCAGATGTCACATTCCAAAATCTCCAATCATTAAACAAATCCCTTCTCCCTTCACCCTCCTTCCTTAGCCTACCTGCCACTGTTCAGTAGATTAGCACATGGCCTCTGGCTTCAAGCTGTCAGCAACTATATAGTCACATTTTTACATACATACACATTTTTAAAATTGTATTCTGTGCTTTAACCACTGCAACCTGGATTCATTTACAGTCAGGGAACCAAGAGGTCACACCACCCTGAAGCCAAGCAAGGTTGGGCCTGGTCAGTACTTGGATGGGAGATCACCTAGGAATACATCGAGCTGTACGCTGTGGCCCACTGGAGAAGGAACTGGCAAACCACTCCTTGGTATTCATGGCAGAGATACAGAGGATCAGCATGACCATGGACATAAAGATGTCCTGGTGTGGTACGATCCATGAGGTCATGGAGAGTCTGAAACGAATGAATGACACAAACTATAGCGAATTGCCCGTCAAAAAATGACGGCAATGAACTTGTAAGGTAGCTAATGGTGTTTTGTGTCTGCTACTGAAATATGTAATACAATTAATAAATGAATATAGTTTACCTATTTTGAAGCATTGTGTTGAAGAGCTGGCAATCTGTTTTGATGTTGTTGCAGCATTAGTGGTGTGGAGCTGCTGTGTAAGCGTGCTGATTGTGTGCAGTGTAATAGTGTGCGTGCGCGAGCCGAAACAGCGTCGTAGTGTACTTCCTCATTAACGTAAAATGGCGGGTAATGTGTGGTATGCATCTTAGCGGAATATCCGTAGGTCGTTTGTGGTGTTTTGCGTGTTTAGAGTGCTGTAGCCTCGTTTCCGTTTTGTTCAGCGGCCATTTTTTCTCTCGCTTAGCGATATATTTTTTTTTTGGACTCTCTTATTTTTAGTAAACTGAAGGTGTAAGTTGTTTTTTTGAGAACCTGGATGCTACCTCTTGCTGTAGGTAAGCTTTTTATGTATGTGCTGTGTGTATTTATTGTGTTTTAAACTTTTTCATGTTCGCGAGTTGCGAGCGTTTTTTGCGAGGTCGTAATGTGTGGTAAAGTGTCTCGTATGTTTTTTGCGTTGCGAGGTAAAGTTTGCGAGGTTCACGGTTGTTGTGTCGTGTTTGCGTTTTTAACGTAAATTTTGCGAGGGTCGCAGTTGCTGGCAAGGAGCACCTTCGGCGCTCCATGCCAGCAACTGAGGCCCTCCCCGTAGCCCTCGCTACGCGAGCCAGCAAGCGCTAGCAACAACTCGTACACTCACAACGATAAATGTGATTGTAGGATAAATGTATCCATCCTTGTATGTAACTCTACAGACCACTGAAAGCTAGACCTACACATAAAGACCAAAAACATGTTTGCCTGGCTAAACTAAAGAACTAGGTATTAACAAGAAGGTATAAAAGCAATGTATATGTCTGTAGACATCAGCTACGCCTTCCTGGCACAATTCTCTAAGATATTTGGCACAATGGTGAGTTACCACTGGGCTCCCATATAACAATGTAATAAGGAGCCATTTTTGTAGGTGATTTTTCATGGAAACCTGGCATGTTGGCCCTTTAGCCACATAAAATGAGAGATCCTTTCACTACTAGCCTTTTTGCTCATGTTGCACACTTATTCTTGTGCTAGTATCTACAAACAGACCATTATTCATTGTAATAAAAGTCATGTGGTTCATGTAGAAAATACAATATTGTTAAAATGTATTTGTTATGCCATTGGCAATATATGTAATATATGTTTGCATGCACTGCATTAGCGTAATTAGCTGAACAAGATGGACGTTTCTCTCTAACTCTGAAAACTATTATTACTAACTTCCTGTCTTATATTTATATAATGTCTGTTTTGATACGTGAAAATGGAGATATCTGCAGTCCCTTGTTCTTGCATTTTAAGTTAAAAGGGGCAATGACGTAAAATATTTCAGTATAGTGAATGATTGAGCTGTCAGACATGTCTAGAGGGGTGATGGCACAGGATTATCTCTGAACCTAGTGCCACACTCTGCTCAGTCTGCCAGTCAGTGTCTAATATCAGCAGTGTAACAATATAATAGCCAAATGTGGACCATGTAAAGAGAGCATTATTTTCTAAATGTAATTTGTAAACCTGGCAATGCTGTTTGCCACACAATGCGAGGCTATGGGCCCTCTGAGCACCTTTAGCGCTCATCGTGAGTCTTGCAACTTTCCTGCTTTTGAATGATGACCTTTGGAGCTCCTTGCGAGCAACACGATGAGCGCCTTCGGCCTCTCACCCTGTGTACATTATAGGCGTCACGCTTGAGTGTTACTGCCTTGGGTTAAGTGTTACTGCCTTCAGCCTCGTTTTCGTCGTGTTGCGTTTTTATCTGCAGCCATTTTTTTCCTTGCTTTTTTGATCGTGAAAAAATTGCAAATATGGCTCAAATGAACTTGCAACCTCACTCACATGCTCCCTGCCTCTCCCACTATGCTGTGTGTAAGTTAATTTGAGGCATATTTTAAGGTGTTTAGAGTTCCATGGTTCAGCTGTTAAAGTTGGATTTTTGCAAGGTACACAGTGTATCTACGGGTTTCAGTCCTAAGCCGTAAGGGTTGGAAGTCCAGCGTGCATCGCTGGCTAAGAGCACCTGCGGCGCTCATCGTGAGCCCTGCAATGAGCGCCTAAGTCCTGCGCTCATTGCAGCCTAAGTCCTGCACCACTGGCGATGAGCGCCTTCAACGCTCTTTGCAGCCTAAGTCCCGCGGGCCTCGCAGTTGCGGCCCGTAACGGCTCACCTCGCTTTGCTAGGCATGCAGTTTCAGCCCTCGGTATGTGAGGGCCGCAAAGCGTTACAAAGCCGCAAAGCGTTACAAAGCCGCAAATTTGACCAACATTCTTGAGAGTCTTGGTTGGTTGAGTGCTGGATAATCGGGATTTTACTGTATTTTGAAATGTAAGTTGGTTATTTAGCCTTCTATTTTAGATGCCTAAAAGTATTTACATTATTTATTTCTATATATTTGTTTATATAGTTGATTTTTGTTGAATAGGCTCATATTTTAAAAGGAAATCAGCTTGATTACATATTCTTACACGATCTGCACAGGTTGCGTTTTCTATAATTTTATATGCTTTCATATGTTCAGTATTAAACTTTGAAGCATTTGAAGGATTCCTGTGGCAATGTTTGTGAGTGTGATATATATATATATATATATATATATATATATATATATATATATATATATATATATATATATATATATATATATATTCTATATAGATATATAGTAGCTGATGTGTTGGATTGTGCTACCTGGCTCCTTGTTGGCCTGTTTAGAGGGCTAGGGAGATTCAGAGAGGTGAAAGAAGTGGAGTGTGGGCTGAATGGAGAATTGCTGACAGGTGAGAGAGGGTTAGAGGGATATTTAAGGGCTAGGATCAAAGGCCCTCATTGCGAACCACCAGATGAGCGCCAGAGGTGCTCATCGTGGGGCTCACGAGGAGTGCCAAAGGTCATCATTGCAAAGCAGGAAAATTGCGGCTCACAATGTGCGCCAAAGGTGCTCATTGCGAGCCACGTGATGATCGCTAAAGGCGCTCAGCGTGGGGCTTGCGATAAACACCAACAGCCTTATTAAATTGCGATTCAGTAAATTTAAAAGGGCTCCTAATTAAGCACACAGCATATTTTATTACAGAAGTTTTTAGTTAGTGAACTTCTATCCAAAAGCAAAGTCTTCACGAACTAAAAACCTCTGTAACTAAAACATGCTGTGTGCTTAAATAGAGCCCATGTAAAGCTACCTAATATTTCAAATGACTAATATGAAACCTACATGCAAATTTGGTTGACATGACTGGAACATCCATATGCATGGCATCTTAATTAACGTGATATCGGAAGAAATCATTTCATTACGGAGCCACCCCAACCGGCCTATTCACCCATCTTTTTCCTTTCCTTTTCTTTGTTTTTTATTACGTTCACTTAATGTAATGGTTCCGTTTTTATATATGAACTGTATAAAACCAAATCAATATATAGTTGGGAAAAAAAAAATATGACCACATGGATCCTTTAAAACAGGGGTCATTAACCTTTTAATAACCATGCCCTCTTCTGATGGTAACATTTCCTTACCGCCCACAGGTGCCGCAGTAACTCAATTTACCCGGTCTTATTTCTGGTTACATAAATCCTATGACCCTAGCTATACATCGCCCTGTACTTACTAGATAGTGACCCAGTCCTGACTGCTGTTACTAGGCTCTCACCAGCTCTCCAACCAGCCATGCAGTGATGCTGCAGGTCCCCAGCGTGTGACGGCATTCGTCAGTGATGCCACTGCTTAAAGGTGTTGAAAGGCTCTCTGGCTGAGAGGCAGGATTAAAATGAAGACCATAGACAATACTCTTTATTGACTGCCACCCAGCCAGAGCTGATAGTCAGATTAGTGAAAGCACTTTAACACCGAAAATCTCCATCAAATGAAGAGCACTGTCTAGAGAATGTTGAAAACTATACAGACTGTTTTGTAAGCCCTTTAAATATGCCTGGCAGGCAGAGCCACTTCCACCCTGTTCATGAACAGATATGGAGACAGGCAACAACCGGTTTGAAAAATGTTTTTTAATATTGCATATTGCTTTCTTCAATCATTGAATAACAATTTATTAATAATCACTGCCCAATGAAAACATAGTTCCTGTAGGATATTAGTTTTATTTCTTTCCTGCTCTTTTTGGCGTTTTGACGGCTCTTGCTTACAAGTTCCCAAAATGTGTCGACTAAGAAACATTGTGCTATTTCTAATCAAGCTTAACAGGTCAAACTCAACCGTAATTTCTAAGCATACTGTAAATAAAATTGCGTGTCTCAGGACAGTTACATTCAGGTGGTAGTGTGTTAACAAAGAATCAAGGAGGACGTATATTATGTTTATGGGACAAACTTGTAAGGGCCACCAAAAAAAGATTTTATTTTTAAAGAAGGTGAATACAATATTTCTTCAATGTCTTTAATACACATGGCTTTTTATGCAGTTTGTGTTTTCATTGTAGATTTCCTATCAAAATATGAACTTTTGATTTCATTTAATAAACTGAGACTTTGTTTATATGGATTGTTGCTGCTTATAGTACCAGTTTAGTGGTCTTTTTGTTGTTCAGTTATGTCAGACTCTCCATGACCCTACAGCCCGCAGCATGCCAGGCATATCTTGTGTCTAGTTGTGCGAATTCATAAGTTTTTCATGGCAAAGATACTGGAATGGATTGCCAATTCCTTCTCCAGTGGACTGCCATGTGTCTGACCTCTCTGCTATAACCTATCCGAACTTGGGTGACCCTACATGGTATAGCTCACAGCTTCATTGACGTACACAGGCCCCTTCACCGTGACAAGGTAGCAATCCTGAAGGGGAGTGCTCTTTTACTATGTATTAAAAATATTAATTACTAATTTTACGATCATGCCCCAGGCTATATAATCTCCACATTTCTCCTCCTATTGAATACAGTAGTGTGTCTGGAATGGAGTCATTAAGAAAATCTCATGTAACAACGTGTATGCACAAATGTACTGTCTTGTCTTATCTAACTTATAATGTATGCAAGTGTTGATCCATTATTTATTGTACCTCTAGCACTCTAAGTATATGACATAATGATGAGGAGAATTTCTTTTTAAGAATGTCCTGATTGAGTCATAAAAATATTCTATATATTGCAGGGTCAGCTTACATAAGCATCTACTCACTATCAAATTAAACAAAATGACATATATTCACTTAATACAATCACCTGATCTGAATCCGATTGAGCATGCATTTCACTTGCTGAAGACAAAACTGAAGGGAAAATGCCCCAAGAACAAGCAGGAACTGAAGACAGTTGCAATAGAGGTCTGGCAGAGCATCACCAGGGATGAAACCCAGCGTCTGGTGATGTCTATGCGTTCCAGACTTCAGGCTGTAATTGACTGCAAAGGATTTGCAACCAAGTATTATAAAGTTAAAGTTTGTTTTATGACTGTTAATCTGTCCCATTACTTTTGGTCCCTTAAAAAGTGGGAGGCACATATACAAACTGTTGTAATTCCTACACCGTTCACCTGATTTGGATGTAAATACCCTCAAATTAAAGCTTAAAGTCTGCAGTTAAAGCACATCTTGTTCGTTTCATTTCAAATCCATTGTGGTGGTGTATAGAGCCAAAAAGTTTAGAATTGTGTCGATGTCCCAATATTTATGGACCTGACTGTGTATATATATGTATATATATATATATATATATGTATATATATATATATATATATATATATATATATATATATATATATATGTATATATATATATGTATATATATATATATGTATGTATATATATATATATGTATATATATATATATATATGTATATATATATATATGTATATATATATATATATATATGTATATATGTATATATGTATATATATATATGTATATATGTATATATATGTATATATATGTATGTATGTATATATATATATATATATATATATATATATATACATATATACATATACACATATACACATACATACATACATACATACATACACACACACACACACACACACACACACACACACACACACACACACACACACACATTTGTTTTTAACTTGTCTTAGACATTCAAATGTGAACACAGATGTACTATTTACTGTACGGTGGAGGGCTTCTATCGCTCTTTTTCCCACCATATATTAAATGATTGTTATGGATAACCACCTCCTCAAAATATCCACTATACAAGCTAAGGAACCAGACCCACTCTGATGAGAGGCAATAACCTTGAAGCAGCTGTATATGGGCAGGAGTTCTAGCTTTTGTATAATCCAACCTTAGCTTTGCTCAAAGCTGTTTGAAACAGCGGGCATATGCTTAAGGGAAGCCATGTTTGATATGGTTATAGATTGCAAGAGCAAATTCTTTGTGGGCACTTTTGCATATGCCTACTAAGGTTCCCAGAATGCAGTGTAATAACTGTATTTCACTGAATTCTGGGCATGAAACACGTTTTAGACATTCACATGTAAACACAAATATACTATATATAGATCAGTATTTTTGTCACTTGTGAGCCAGTACATAACTTTGGAGAGTCATCCTGATACTGGCAATGTCCTTATGGTATCACATTTTCTCCATTTATTGATGATAGTCTTCACAGTGCTCCACGGTACATGCAGTGGCTTTTGATATTGTTCAATACTACTTCTGATTGGTACCTTTCAATGATAAGATCCAGTAGATGTTTTGCCAGCTCCTTGTGGACCCATTATGACCACTAAAGTTTTCAAGAAAACCCTACAGGGGCAGCTGATTTGTTTTGACTTCAGATTACTCAGAGTCCCTTTGGCTGTCGTATGCTACTTACCTTTTGGACGTGGTTTTGAATGTTACTGGCTACAGCTGTTTTCAGAGTTAACCAATTCTCTAAAAGGATGTGCACAATTAAGCAACCAGGGTCTAGGGTAGGTTTTTTTCATTTTCATCGTTTTTTTTTATATTTATATAATTTTTATCTTGAATTTTGTTGGTTGCAAATTCACATTAAAAATGGAAAATGTTTGACCTAATTATCGTGACATGGCAAAAACATGCAATTTCAATAAAGGTGTGTATACTTTTTATATCCACACTTTAACATATCAGGAAAAGGCTGGCATGCAGAAGGTGAATACAATGTGTAGCAAGTAGTGTTTAGGAAAATGTATACTTATGTTGTGTTAGAAATATGAAAATCATTTTGGGATTAACACCCGTCTTAGAAGCATTAAATACAGAATTGCTGCTGCACCATTTTTCCTTTATTTAAATAATGTATCCAGGACAAACCCTTTGTGAATGTAACCTATTGATCCATAAAATAGCATCTGCTCAGAACCAGGTCTCTCTTTCTACTATTACTACCTAGTAGAGCTACCCTTTTAAAGCACATAGCAAAGCTTTTTATTTACTTATTGCATATGAAGGATTTTTTTTTTTTTTTTTTAAAGTTCCACATTATCCAAGAGCTGCATTGTTGATTAAAT
Source organism: Discoglossus pictus (assembly GCA_027410445.1). Taxonomy (NCBI): domain Eukaryota; kingdom Metazoa; phylum Chordata; class Amphibia; order Anura; family Alytidae; genus Discoglossus; species Discoglossus pictus. The sequence goes on along the minus strand of CM050164.1, from coordinate 77,375,938 downwards.
GTATTCCATATATAATTCCCCTTGGGGGGGGGGGGGGGAATTATACCTGTCCACCAATGAGACCTACATACAGCTGTATGCTTTGTGCACAGATTGCTATTTTGTTTTATGTTTATATGTGTAGGTATTTTTTAGGGTCTTCAGAGGGAGCCTTTCATATAGATATATACATTTATACTTCGTGAAAATATTCAGAAGCCAGGAGTGCAATTTTTAAATGCTGAGGTTTCTGTGTTTTTTCTACCCTTGGATATATTCCTATAGAGATAGATATGCGCAGATGATGTAAATCATTTTCATATGGTGCTGTGTTGCTTTAATACTTTTTAATACAAAAAGAAAAACAAAACACTTTTTGTATGTGTAATACAGACATAATACGTTGGTCCACAATGGCCCTTTAAGGATTATTTTTTTTTAAATATGACTGACTTTCATGTCAGAGTTTCTCATGTAGCTTGAGTTTTAGCTTTGAATCTCTGAATAACAGATGTAGAGTGGTGCATTATGGGATTCTTGCAGTTGCTTTCCAACAATGTTCTTTTTGTAAGAATCTGATGCTTCTTAAAAGATGGAACAGCATGACATCATCACTGTTCATCCAAAGAACATTCCTTCTGTAACACGGAGTGTTCAACAACCATCAGCTAGCTCCCCCTGCTCCTTTTTGTTTCCTTTCTGACTATTATTGTCTATTGTTCAGGGTTTTTTGTGCTGCAAATGTGAAACAGTTGTCTCTAATGTCCAGGGCTGACATAGAAGATTGGGTATAATACTTCCAGAGTGACAGTGTTTTGAGTAATTTTTAGTGGTGTTTTGAGCTCGTATAATGTTCTTTTTTGAAGTTTTTTTTCCTTATTTAGTTCAATAATTTTATTTTTATCAGAAATAAACTTTTGAACCTTAATTTATATGTTTAGAGTAGGTTTGCATTGATATGAAGGGGGTGTTGTTCTCTGCCATATGAGGCTACAGTTGAGCCTGTAATATAAAAGTATTAAAATGTTGCCTACTACTGCTGTTTTCCTAATATAAATATTATTATCTTTTTATTGTTAATGTGTAAGTAAGACCTAAAAGATCATAATAATTTTCAAAATGTCTTTTAAAATTATTGGTTAGAATAATAAAAGAAAAAACAATTATTCATATTTTGATGTTGTACTAGTCCAGACCATTTCCAATAGGCAAGGCGTCTTAGTTGCTAAAATAATTATTCAAGTTCTGAAATGTTTTGATTAAACAAAATATATATATATATATATATATATATATATATATATATATATATATATATATATATAAATATATAAATTCCAGTATTTCACAAACTGTTTTCGGTGGAACCCTGGGGCTCCATTTTCTGTGACCAGGAGAGAGACAATTACCCCTTTCTATGGATAGCTTTGTTGTTGACTTGTGGGAGTCATGGAAAGGAATTAAGATGGATGGGGAGGTATTTTGATGCACTCAAGGGTTGAGTAAGGGACACAGCGCAGTCATATTGAAGAATTGTAGAGCATAAGAGGGGGTTGCATTGCTGCAATTCTATAGTTCTACAGTCTCATTGATACATTTTGACAAAAATAACTGCTCAATTAATTTTGGAAACCTTACCGGTTTCCACTTGTGTGAAATATACAGTATTAACCATGCATTTTATGATGACAGCCTATGATACTACTGCAAATCTTTTTATATCAGTTATATTGTTAATTAAATTGTTAGAATGTTATGTATTAATATTTTAGTACTATGCAATGATATATAGGAGAATATTAATCATTAAGGGATGACAATTGAAAGAGGGGAGGTGGTGGTGATGTGTGTTTGTTCCAAGTTATATGCTCTTCCACCTTAGACCATAAATAATGCAAGGAATTTCTTTGATATCTGCATGTGGCAACTAATTGCCTTCTATTTATTTACCTATTTTTGAAATTCATCGGTTTCCTTGTAGCACATCACCAAACTTTTTTTTTTTTTCTATTTCAGTAGCCCATGCTGAAGTGGCCACATCTACACAGATGAACCAAGAGCTGTGGCAGAAGTGCAAGGCCAGATAGTTAGACGGCAGGATGCCGTCAACAAGTCGAGCTGGAAGCCTGAAGGACCCAGACATAGCTGAACTCTTCTTCAGGGATGATCCAGAAAAGCTCTTCACTGATCTCCGAGAAATTGGACATGGCAGCTTCGGAGCAGTATATTTTGTAAGTGGTGACTCCTCAGCCATCTGTTTTTGATTACTCTAAATACATCTCATATTAATAGAAAATATAAAGTATATATTTTTATACTTCAAAAATAATTGGCGATTGACTTTATCCTGTGAATACATTTTTTATTCCCTAATCCACTAAAGGGATGCGTATTAATATAGTAATGTTCGTAAAAAGATAAAATACATCTAGCCCACCAAAAGAATATTGCCTTATTTTTTTCATCCCTAGAACTAAGCTTGTTTCTTTCTCTTCCCTCTTACTGTGTCATAAAATGCTGCATTGTTTACTTGTAGAAGCAAACCTTTGCCCTAGCATAAAGCTCCATATTTGCTGTTTGTACTGTGCTATAGCAAATGGGTAATGCCACACCGCCAACAAGTAAAGACTACAACAGATGATGGCACTATAGGGGAGAAGACAATTAAACTACTTAGAATGGATAACCTCTAAAGGTGCTCAAATGAAAAAGAGAAAACATAGCTAAATAACAGCCATTATTTTGTTACTTTTTTTTTTTTATTGTAGCTTAGGGCAACTCATTTGGGATCTTTTGGTTTTTCAATTGCCTGACAAGCATTAGGCATGGAAGTTATTTATTTACATGTTATGTTAAAATTGTCATAGTTTTATTTACATGTACTTCATATCATGGAACGGACATCGGAGACTCTTGAACATAGATTCCCATCTCTATCTTCAAGCACACCAACACACCAAGGCTTTGAGAATGTCCTTTCTTCCATGAGTGTGCTGATCAGTGACTCAAGTATTTTGATTGATTAATCTGTATTCAAGCAAGATGTCCCTAGATTCTTACACTTTTGCTGTGGGTTGAGTACTAGAGTTGTAAACCACTTCTCCAGCGCCTTGTAAGCATTCTCATTCAATTTATTGGAACATAGATCACTGATATAGTGAATTAGGTGTCTAGAAGTAATAGACTTGACAAAATGCCTCTTAGGAAGGGAAAAAAATAACTACTGCCTTTTGGTTAACCTGTGATATGCTTTACCGAGTGGTAGTTTTGTAGACCGATGTTACTATTCTACTATTAGTCCTCTTGAAAACACTGACAAGTCCAGGTAGCTACAATTTTGCTGCTGGCTGTTAACCTTTTACCTTGACTGGGTCCTTGCTAAAGTGTCTGGATCCTAAGTTTTAGCATTTCGACGGATGCCTATGAGCTCTTCTCCGCATTATAGTTTTACACCCAACAGAAGAACAAGTTAAACCAAAAGTGTTGGGTCCCACTTTGGCATAACTGCATATATCAGTTTATAGATTAAAGACTAAGAGCCTCGTTCAATTAGGAGGCCGCAAGTTCCAGGATATAGGCCGTATGTCTGCGGGCCCGCAGTGTCCTAGAACTGCAGTGCTATTCAATTCGGCAAGGCCGCAAGTTTGGGGGCGCTAACGAGATTCGTAAACAACGCACCATATGTAGCATTTGCAAGCCTGAACAAGATAAATTACACAAGACCGTAACTCCCGATGCTGAAACGGCTAAGAGAAAAGGAGCCCTTCCTCATAAATGCCGTACAATATGGAGTTGACATGTCAATCAACTCCAGATTTAGGGGCCATATCGGTGGCCTGATATGTATTCCCGAGATCGATCTAACCCCGAATTGAAACATAAAAATAAATGGATTTTGTTTGACGATTTGCGGGCTTGAAACTGTGCGAATAATTCTAATGTCTTTACAGTGCAGTATTGAATTTTTATTTGCATTTTTAAAGTGCCCCGGACATGTCTGTAAGCCCTTTGCAAGTCCTCCTTTGTACCCGTACCTTGTGGTTCGACTTTTGCCATTTGTGGCCTTGGCGAGCTTGCTTAGCGATTGAATATCGATTTTGTGATTTTTGCGATCATAACTCTTGCGGACGGGAAAGATCAAAGGCTTTGAGGGACTTTAACTTGAAATGTTAACCATCGCAAGGAATCGGAGGCCAGAGCCCATAACTCGATCGGAGCCCGCAAAATGCATTTTTCAACTTTATATGGTGTTATGAGCTATATTTTAATTTTATACCATATTTGGAACCTCTACTGTGTCCCTTTTTTATAGGTACGAAATGTGATAATATAACTAGTGTGTAATAGGCGACTTTACTTTTCACACCTAAATTATTCTGAACAAAGACACGTGATAGGCTGTCACCAGTGAGCTCTTGGTTTGCATACTGATGGAATGTGTTTGTAACGAAACAAAAGTTTTGGCTACATATACTGCAGTGTGGACGGCCAGTGAGTCATTCAGCTGTTGCTTTGTTCTGTGCGAGTTATTGTCCAAAATGACATGGGTGGGAGTGGTGGTTGCTCAGCATTTACTTATTGCTACAACCAACAAAGAGCAACATTTTGTCTGACATAACCCAAATCATAAATAGCTAGCTTCTTGAGTCACATCTGAAGTCAGACACTTAGATTATATATTTAAATTAATATATTTTTAAAACTGAATTGTAAATAAGTAACTAGAGTGGAATGGAGAAGAAATGCTTTAGCTTGGTTTTGATGGGATGCTGAATTTATTTTGAATTTTTTTCGTTAAATGTTGCTGTATTAGCTTTTAAAGGTATATGGAAGTTAAATGGATTACATGACACCATAGAAAACTTTTGTAGGCAGCTCTCGGGATGTGGAAACCAATTTTTTTTTTTTATATATAAAATAAATCTAAATCTATACGTGTATAGAATGAATCAATATTATGTACGTTTCTGTTTTAAGCAAAATGTGTTCGATAAGAAAAAGTTAAAAACAGGGAAATGTCCATATACTTTTAAAGACTTGTTGACAGTAAATATTTACTTGCCTTGGTTGTTACCTGGAGCTCATCTGCTGCACCAGCCAATATATTGAGTTTACAGGGACATATGCTCCTATCCTGAAGGCACCATAAATTACAAGCTACCTCCTTGATGCTTTAATTGCAATGATGCATTTCAACTTTTTTTTTTTTTCTTTTCCTTTGAGGACTTTTTTTTTTTTCTCCCTTGTTTGTGATTTTGGTCCGTTCAGAATCTGCAGAGCCATGGCATCTCCAGTCAGCACAAGACAGGGTAGTTGGAGGATTAACAGGGTTGTATAAAAACTATAGTAAAATCGTGAAATATGCATCAAATATAAAAATAAAATCTAAAAGTCTTTTTTTTTTTCTCGTTGGATTTCAGTACTCTGTTTTATGTTAAGCAGAGTTAATAAATTCCATGTCCCTTGAAGGAAATGCAATTTGCCTTCATGTTTAGCCTGCAACCACGGAGGTGATCACTTTCCTACATGGTTTGTGATAATGATTAGCTCGGGTAATTTGTGCACGGATACTTAGTACCCATTTTTTTCTACACATTGTTGGCATGCTTTAATAATGTACTGTTCACATTATGTTAAACATATATCTAAGTTTCCCTGTTTTACCCTTTATCTAATCTAGCACCTGCTGCTTATATCCGAAACACACATTAAATGGAGTCATTCTATACACATACAGATTTATTTTATTTCAACATAAAACGTGTGTTTTCCACAACCCAGAGCTGCTTAGGTAGGCACAGTGAACTTCCCAATAGAAACACTGCATGTGGGTAGATTTGAACCCTTTACTAAACTTCAAGCCAACAGCAGCTCAATACAGAGGTCTACAGAGCAGTGTCTCCTGCTTCCTTCTGCAGAGGACTACACATCCCATGATTCCTTCTTGCACAAGCTGTTATCAGAGATTGCTACAATGAATTAAAATGTATTCACTGGCTGTGATTGGCCAAAATAAATTGTGAATGTTATGCTATTTGTGGTAGAGATATCCAGGGGTGGTAACTAACAAAAGCAACTGCTTGCAAACTAAAGAGATTTAGCAAACATCAGGGTGAGTTTGTTAATATTTGTTTTAGTATTTTTTCATGCAAACATTTTTTCATACACTACGAATTCTCCCCTATCAAGTGCATTCATAATCCAGGAAATTTAGATATGCCTTTTTAAGCTAGACAATCTGTCAGCTTTTACTCTTGTAATTGTATTTTTATAGGATAGTTTAGTGTTACTAAAAATGTATATTTTCATCAAGTTGACAAATTTTCAAGTCTGAATTTGGGAGAAAAAAAATATATAATACTTTATTGTTTTTTAAACTAAAAAAAATCATGGGGTAAAGCAGACCGACAAAAAGTTATCCTAAAAGCATCATTCACTTATTTAAGGTTGCACATAAACTGTTCAGATTATTGGAGCAATAAAAAGTACACATAAAATTGTGATTGGTTGTAGTAGTGACAGAAATGTATACTTGTTAACGGATATAGCACACAAAACATTTTTTTCAAGCAGTTAAACAAGCATGCGTTAAACAGCACTAAAGTTGTGTATTTCATGACAAAATGTTAAAAAAAACCTATGTAACTTTCACTAAATTAACAGGAAACGCACAGAACTGACAAGTAAAACCCATAAGGCTATGTTACTGCTGATTGGCTGATGGAGGCAAACTCCTAGATCAGTTAATCATTTAAAAAAAATAAAATAATTTATAACAAAAAATATGCATTTTATGTCATTATTATTATTTATTTATTTATTTGTGGGCTGCTATTTTTCATCTAATGTTATACACAATGTATTTACTCACAAGCATTGTACCAGAATGCAGCAGTAGAAAAATGTTGGAATTATTTTGAGCCACTTGTTTGAAACGGTCATCAGATCTTAACACTGAAACATGTTTTACAAATTTAAGAATATGGAGTACAATTTTGGGCACCACTTCATCAAAGGAACATTTTAGAGCTGAAAAAAGTACAGAGAAGGGCAACCAAACTAATAAGGGGAATGGAGGGGCTAAGTTATGAAGAAAGACTAACCAAATTAAACTTATTTTCTCTAGAAATAAGGCATCAAAGAGGAGATATGATTACATTATATAAGTACATCCAGGGTCGGTATAAAGCTTTGTCAAGTGAGGTCATCCCTTGAGGTTAGAAGTAAAAAGATTCCACCTTAAAGAAAGAAAAGGGTTCTTCGCAGTAAGGGTGGAATTCTCTACCAAAGGAGGTGGTGACAGCAGATTCGATAGATAACATTAAAAAGGGATTGGGTACCGTATTTTTCGCCCTATAAGACGCACCGGCAGATAAGACGCACCTAGTTTTTAGAGGAGGAAAACAAGAAAAAAAAAAAATCTGAATCAAACACAAATACACTCAAACACAAATACACTTTACACACAGATACACACCTACATTACACACAAATATATATATATAATATATATATATATATATATATATATATATATATATATATATAGATACACATACATACATATACATACACACATAAATATACATACACATACATATATACACACACATACACACACATACATACACACACACACACATACACATACATATCCATATACTGCAGCATTTGGGAGCCATTGACCCTCCCTGACCCTCCTGATCCTCCCTGACCCTCCTGACCGTCCTGATCCTCCCTGACCCCCCTGATCCTCACCTTCCTTCTGATCTCTGCCATCTTGATCTCACCCCAGCGCTTCCTACCAGCACTCCACGTGTACTGCAGCGTTGCGTGTGTGACGTCACTAGGACGCACCGGCCGACGCGATGCTGGTAGGAAGCGCTGGGGTGAGATCAAGAGGACAGAGGCAGTCTGAAAAGGTATATTCGCCGTATAAGACGCACCAACTTTCCTCCCCCAGTTTTGGGGAAGAAAAAGTGCGTCTTATACGGCGAAAAATACGGTATATGTTTTAATAAAGGTATTCAGGGCTATGTTGGATAATTAGAGAGGGATTATTGATCCAGGGAGGAATCTGATCACCAGTATCTGGGGTCAGGAAATATATTTTTTTTCCCCTTTTTGAGACATTTGACAAAGTTTCACTTAGTTTGCTTCCTGTTTGCTTCCTCTTGATCAATTAACAATTAATCGATCAGATGAGATCTAAAAAGGTTGAACTTGATGGACTAAAAGTCTTTTTTTCAACTCTATTACTATGTAACTATGTAAGACAAAGCAGTTTGTGTTTATTTTATTTTTATTTATTTATTTACCAAGTTGAAAAAATGAAATTATTTTAATTTTGTATTGATACTTTTATTTGCTCTGCAATATACGCTAAAATCTCTGAAAGCCTGTAGTTATTAGTATGTAATGTTGATAAGGTCAAAGCTGTTACCTTTGCATAGTGGAAAAGGGCATAGTCGTTACATATTCAACTTGATAAGATGTTTAAGCCAGAGCTCTGCTTACAAATTGGCCTCATTATTTCCAATTAATCAGCTTGATGTTTATAAGGTTCCAGCATGTGAGGAATTTATTGTAATTACTTGTCTTTAGTATATTACTATAACAAGGTAACTGTAACTCAGCTTAATTAGTTTATGATGGCAAAGTAACAATTCAGTTATATTCAGGGCTATTAGGCCATTTTATAGCATTTAAAATTGTATATTTTATCATTATTTTAGACAAGAGGCAGCTCAGGTAATATTAGAAAATAGGGGCATAGAAAAGGTTCCAAATGTTTTATCAAATGTTTTATGGTTGCATTATAATCTGGAAGAGCATGCCTAGTTGAGTAAATCGGTACAATGAAGGCATTTTTACATTGGGGGTTGAGAAATATGAAGGGCATGTCTATCTATCTATCTATCTATCTATCGAACCACACCCCTAAATTAAAGACTAGGCACATAGTAACTATATCTGGGTTTGACAACAGAAAATGCATTATATTTTGCTTTTTACTATAGCAAAACATCACAAACATTCTTACACATGGGTAGATATTTCCTAGACCTCCTAAAACATCTGCTTTTAATAATTTTCCCAAGTATAATGTATCCATATGAAGAGTTTTCTTCTAGGCACCTAGAAATGGCCTGTCTGGCTCCTATTCCTGGGTCCAAGGTATTTTTCTCCTGTTTGTACACATAGGCTTTACCATTTACCAAAAGTAAGTCAAGCCTAAACAATAAGGATGTGTAATAGACGTTCTTAAAGTATATTCCTGGTTTCTTACCCTTATAACTTGAAGGGTTTTGGATGGATAACATATACACTAATAAAGAGGTTTCCAATCAATATTTCCTGTGGACCACTTGACCGTGACTGAGAATCCCATGGACCACTTAAAAAAATGCCAAGGTTCTTTTGTGGACTAATTAATGATTGTTCTGCCTTTTGTTTATCGCTGTGTTCTGCATTAAACCTGAATAATAAGTAATATATGCGGCACTTCTGTAGTTCTTTATATTAATGTGTTTAATATGTGTTCTGCGGAGCACCTCAATAGTGATCCAGACGACAATTTGGAACCTCTGTCCATTTTTTTTTATTTTTTTGTGTGTGTGTTTTTTTGGGGGGGGGGGGGGGGGGGGGGGTTGCATTTTTAGTTTTAAATATTGTATTGTATGTCTGTTTTGAGATTCAGACATTTTAGTCTAGAGAAAAGCCTTCCATAAACTAATTTTTGTATTTATCTTTTACTTGTTTTTTGTTTTTTTGTTTTTCCCTCTTTTTAGGCACACGATGTGCGCACCAATGAAGTGGTGGCCATCAAGAAAATGTCTTACAGTGGAAAGCAGTCGAATGAGGTATGTGCAGTCGGTGAGGTGCATACTTCAATATGAAGTTTTATTAAATTCTTACTTGCATGTGATAAAAGTTTTATTTTTGATAATATTAAATTTGAATAATATGATGAGCAAGATTAAACTTTTTTTAATTAAAGTTTTATTATAGTATTTTTTTTTTTTTTGCTATAATAATTTTATGTTTTTCGCCTGTTTTTCACCCCCACATACCAGTTTTAACATTCATGTATCTCCAATAGAAATGGCAAGATATCATCAAAGAAGTGAAGTTCCTACAAAGAATACAACATCCTAACAGCATAGAGTACAAAGGCTGTTATTTGAGAGAGCACACAGCATGGGTAAGGAGCTTTTTATCCCAGTGATTTACAGAGTGTCTAAATACATCATACCCTTAGCAATTTTTTTCTTTGCATTAAAATAAGTATTTTCATTTGAATTTCTTTTTACAAAAAATCCTGAGTGCAGAAGAAAAGAAAAAAAACATAACTGTAGAAAAAAACATTCCTGATTTATTTTTATTTTTCTATCTGTTTGTTTAATGCAGATGATTATAATAGTGACTTCTGCTGAATTCTGATTTAAAGGGTTTCATCTGCCTGATTTATTTTGGCTATACTCTTTAGAAAAGCTGTCTTTGGTGTACATTGTGACACTAGCCCCCCCCCCCCCCCCCCCCCATGAAAGTTCATTTTATTTTTTTATTTTTTGTTTTTATCAATTTTGGTTTTAAAATACCAGTCACTTTAATAAATATCTGCTACTTTATGAAAAATATGTATGATATCTCTATTGCAAATACAGGGAGTGCAGAATTATTAGGCAAATTAGTATTTTGACCACATCATCCTCTTTATGCATGTTGTCTTACTCCAAGCTGTATAGGCTCGAAAGCCTACTACCAATTAAGCATATTAGGTGATGTGCATCTCTGTAATGAGAAGGGGTGTGGTCTAATGACATCAACACCCTATATCAGGTGTGCATAATTATTAGGCAACTTCCTTTCCTTTGGCAAAATGGGTCAAAAGAAGGACTTGACAGGCTCAGAAAAGTCAAAAATAGTGAGATATCTTGCAGAGGGATGCAGCACTCTTAAAATTGCAAAGCTTCTGAAGCGTGATCATCGAACAATCAAGCGTTTCATTCAAAATAGTCAACAGGGTCGCAAGAAGCGTGTGGAAAAACCAAGGCGCAAAATAACTGCCCATGAACTGAGAAAAGTCAAGCGTGCAGCTGCCACGATGCCACTTGCCACCAGTTTGGCCATATTTCAGAGCTGCAACATCACTGGAGTGCCCCAAAAGCACAAGGTGTGCAATACTCAGAGACATGGCCAAGGTAAGAAAGGCTGAAAGAACGACCACCACTGAACAAGACACACAAGCTGAAAACGTCAAGACTGGGCCAAGAAATATCTCAAGACTGATTTTTCGAAGGTTTTATGGACTGATGAAATGAGAGTGAGTCTTGATGGGCCAGATGGATGGGCCCCGTGGCTGGATTGGTAAAGGGCAGAGAGCTCCAGTCCGACTCAGACGCCAGCAAGGTGGATGTGGAGTACTGGTTTGGGCTGGTATCATCAAAGATGAGCTTGTGGGGCCTTTTCGGGTTGAGGATGGAGTCAAGCTCAACTCCCAGTCCTACTGCCAGTTCCTGGAAGACACCTTCTTCAAGCAGTAGTACAGGAAGAAGTCTGCATCCTTCAAGAAAAACATGATTTTCATGCGGGACAATGCTCCATCACACGCGTCCAAGTACTCCACAGCGTGGCTGGCAAGAAAGGGTATAAAAGAAGAAAAAATCTAATGACATTGGCCTCCTTTTTTCACCTGATCTGAACCCCATTGAGAACCTGTGGTCCATCATCAAATGTGAGATTTTACAAGGAGGGAAAACAGTACACCTCTCTGAACAGTGTCTGGGAGGCTGTGGTTTGCTGCTGCACGCAATGTTGATGGTGAACAGATCAAAACACTGACAGAATCCATGGATGGCAGGCTTTTGAGTGTCCTTGCAAAGAAAGGTGGCTATATTGGTCACTGATTTGTTTTTGTTTTGTTTTTGAATGTCAGAAATGTATATTTGTGAATGTTGAGATGTTATATTGGTTTCACTGGTAAAAATAATTAATTGAAATGGGTATATATTTGTTTTTTGTTAAGTTGCCTAATAATTATGCACAGTAATAGTCACCTGCACCACACAGATATCCCCCTAAAATAGCTAAAACTAAAAACAAACTAAAAACTACTTCCCAAAAATATTCAGCTTTTGATATTAATGAGTTTTTTGGTTCATTGAGAACATGGTTGTTGTTCAATAATAAAATTAATCCTCAAAAATACAACTTGCCTAATAATTCTGCACTCCCTGTTAATATACCATTTGTATACTTGCTCTTAATGTATTTTGTGTGTCTTATTAGGCAGGAACTCTAATTTTAAATTCTGTGTCTAACTATTGAATTTTGTCTTGCGTTGGTTCATTTGTTAAAACTGATGCAATATAGTATTTTTCTTATTTCCTTTCTCTCCACAGCTGGTCATGGAATATTGTTTAGGATCTGCATCAGACTTGCTAGAAGGTAATTTTGTATAGATTTACCTGTGTTTTTTATATGATATAAATATATTATAAATATATTTTTGTTTTATATTCCCACCACCTAAATATAAATGTGGCGATTTTATTATTAATAATATCCTTTTACAATATTGATAAAGGGCCCACATATTCCGTAAGGTTAAAAAAACGCAAATACAGTACTGTGTTATTACTGTACACCTTAAGCAAATCCCACTCATCATTTCTACCAGAATACTCCGGCTACAGGCACTGCTGATAACTCACGCCAAATTTCCATTACCTTGGGTATTACTTCTGCTTACTACCACTCATTACTGAAATTTCCTGCATTCGCCTGGGGAGCTTTTCCAAAATATAGATCCTTTAAAACCCCAAATACAACTAACTTTACTGTTCTTCTTCATCATGACTTGCCTTAAATACTGTAATGTTGTTGGTATTACATTATCTCCACTAAAAATCAACTTGAATGATTTCCTGATGACTTACCCATCTCATTCACCATTACCCTTGGCCTGTTTTTTTCACTAGCTCATAGATCTCCTCAATAACACTTCACTAATAATATACATATTTATAAATCTGTTTAAATTGATAAATGTACACTTTTTTGTTTTATTTCAGTACATAAAAAGCCATTGCAAGAAATTGAAATAGCAGCTATCACACATGGGGCACTGCAGGGATTAGCTTATTTGCATTCCTCACAACTTAATCCATAGGTAAGTATTCAGTTTTTGCTCTTGATATCTAGACTGTTGTTTGTAAGTTTGCTTAAACATTTAGTATCCTTTGTGCCTTCCTCCAGTAATTAAAATTGTTCTGTTTCAGATTTTTATTTGTAATGTATTCATTATTTCTAAAATTCATGAATTCAATATATAAGATTTTTTTTTATTTTTTTGTGAAATATCATTGTATTTTAATAGACAAGCTTTCAAGAGGCTCCTCCTCCCTTAATAATAAAGTTCTAAGCAGTTGTAATAATTTAATAGAATTCTCACTTGAAAATGGGAATGCTCACAAACTTATCCAGGGTAACCAAGGGGCAGACCTTGGATTGAATCAGAACCCTTTCTATTGGACCTCTACTACATTATTACATTTTTCACATATCTCTGCTGAAGCTTCCAAATGTTTAAGCGGTTTCATGTTGTTCTTTTACTAACTCATTTTCACTAAGTAAACTTCCTCCTTTGCCATTGCTGAATATTGTATGAGTATCCTTAAAATAATGACTTCTAGACCTTGACCTTTATTTTTATAAAAATATACAGACTACTGAATTTTGTATAAAATAATTGTCTTGCCTGTGAACTAGACATTACACAAAATGCATAGGAGATGGAAACAAAAAATATTATTATTAAAAGTAAGAGACAAATAAAAAATGCCCTTTTTTATAGGCATTCTGATGAATTACAGATCATTGTTTAATTCTGTGTCATTAAACACATCCTTACATGTACCACATTGGCATTGATGGCCCGCTAAAAACCAATGGGCAGGCCCTGTTAGCTCTCCATTTGCATGTAATAAAAATATTTTCCTGTGCATTTTTTTTTTTTTTTTACTTTTGATATTTTTTCTAGGCATCTGTCATGGTATTTATTTTTCTTTGCGCACAGAAGGAATTGTTCAGGAAGTACATGTTACCATTGTAACCACAATCTTTTCTCTTTAGAGATATCAAGGCAGGTAATATCCTTCTCACTGAACCAGGGCCAAGTGAAACTTGCTGACTTTGGATCTGCTTCAATAGCATCTCCTGCCAACTCATTTGTGGGGACACCATATTGGTAAGAAAATGTATTTCAGTGTTTAAGGTTTGATCCTTACAGACTATTTCTCTCTGAACCAAAACAAGACATTTTAAAAATTAGCATTGGCATCTATAATTATTAAAGCTCTTCGAAAAGTGTTTTTTCTTGTCTCTGTCTGTTGTGATAGATCGTTCTAATGTGTTCCACAGTTAGAGGAATCCCGAATTTTATCTTTAGGTGCTAACCCTGCAGGACATGTGAAGCACATATGCAGATTTTGCTTTGTTTGTTGTTCAGTGCCCACAGAATCTACCGACCAATAATGGTCTTGCATAGTGGTAAAATAAAAAATAGTGAAGAAGCTTAGATAGAGCGACACTGTGTGTAGATCTTAGGGACCAAGCAGCCATGTTGCAGAAGTTTTGACTGTATATATTTGTTTCTAGGGAATTATGCATTTCATTTTGATGTTGGTTTCGTTTTCTCTCCTCACCACTTCTTCTGAATCTACAAACGGCAAACCTGACCAAACTCTGTATCCGTCACAGACAGTACCTAGTACATTTACAGATGTGGCAACATATTTACAATCTGTTCTTTTTAGGATGGCTCCTGAAGTAATTTTAGCAATGGATGAAGGGCAGTATGATGGCAAAGTGGACATGTGGTCTCTTGGGATCACCTGTATTGAATTAGGTAAGTCCAAAATTCAAGATCCAGTTTCATGTCAAGTAAAATACATCTGTAAAGCTCTAGATGCTGAAACCAGTTAGCTGAGAATCATAATTCAGAGCTTTAATAAAAATCATAGACTCTTCTTAATTACTATATGCTTTAAAAGATGCAAAAAAAGCGTATGATTATATAATTTTTTATTATTATTTTTAGTAGTAAAATAATAGTAGACAAACAAGTACTAAATGCATACAATTTTGGGCAAGTGGGTACTTCTCTTCCATGATCTATTATACATTCGTACAGTGTTCAGACAAGTTAAGTTTCTATTGGTGAATTATAGTTATATTATACCACATAGGAAGATTTACATAATACTCATTCGTGATAGCGAAGCCCAAAAAAGAGCTAAAGTTACTAGTCGGACAATATATACAACATATTCCAATAAAAAAACACAAAAATAATTACAAATGCAAACTGAGACACAGAGCGAGATACAGTGGTAGAGATTATTCAAAACAATTTCCAGCGAAACAGGGCAAAGGTTTACAAACCAAAGGGGGGGGCGGATTATTCATTAATTAATATCACATATTTTAGCCACAAATCCCACCTTACCCAAAGTACCCTCTCCAATTCCTGTATCAAGGAGAAGTTTCTGTTCATAACCTGGACAATGTCATTCCACGTAAGACATAAGGGTTGCTTCCATTTACATGCTAGTAGCCATTTAGCTATTGTAACCACCTGGATAATCAATGCCTTCATTCTCCAATCACACAAGTCCAGGAGGATATGGAGGAGTGCTATCGCTGAAGATGGATTGATCTTTAGTTTAGTTTTAGCAGAGATTTCTCTAAAGCACACCTCCCAGAATTATTGGGTAATGTTACACTGCCACCAAATATGTAAAATAAAAGTCCCTTTCTTGCCACACCATCTCCAGCAATTTCCACCGCTGGAGTTGAGGGGGAAATCTAGCTATTTTACTTGGGGTAAGATACCACCTATTCATAACCTTAAATGAAACTTCTCTCATAGGTATATATTTACATTTTTATTTGTAAGTTCCAAAGACTTGAACCAGGTTTCTTATGACAAGCTTTGTCCCATGTCTTTTTTCCAAACATTTAGATATTTAATGTTGTTTACTTTGTGCAACATAGAGTTGTTCAAAAATTAGTGAGAGATCTGTTTCGATTAAGGTTATATTTGGAGACTGAAAGCGTAGTTCTCAGTCTATTATACTCTAGCCAACTAGCAGCTGGTAATCCAAATTTATTTCTCAATTCCTCAAAAGTAGCAAATTTGTTGTTCTTATGTAGGTTCCCTAGGAAATAATAATAAGACTATTTCACCAAAAAAATTAAATGGCAACAAGTGTTAATGGAATGACGGCGCTCGAAAAAGGGGCTAATGTCCACCTATTATTACGTTTAGAAGTTCCAACATTTTTTAATTATTAGTGCCCCTTCTTTGACCTTCATACCATATTAAGTCATTCAGTTTTTAAGATTTATCAAATGATGATCTTCTATTTGGGGCCAACCATACAATTTTTAAGTTGTTTTTTCCAATTTATAATGGGCTGTAACATTATGGCATCATGGTAAGTCGTCAAATTAGGATGGGCTACTCCTCCCCTATTAAATATTCTAATGGTGATGGAGGACTTGATTCTTACTTTTTGGTTGTTATAAATACATTTATCAATTAATGTCCTGGAAATTTTTTGATCCAGTATTTCGGAAAGGGAATCAGAATATTATGTATTCAAATTTAAACAAATTAACAATTTTATAAAGCCACAATAAATTGATTTTCCCCAAAGAAAATAATAAATATTTTATTTTAACATCCAGTTTCTTTAAATTGTCCGTAATAATATGTTCCAAAATGTATACCAAAAGTAATACCTAAGTGGGTAATGGTATTATTCTGCCAATTATAATTATATAAACCCTGTTGATATCGGAGATAAATATCTTAACTTCCATTTTAGTGAGATTACATTTTATAATTATGAAACAAAGCTATAATTACCTATTATTTGATGCAGACTTTCAGTTGGGAAAAAATGGGATCTCTTAAAGTGAGAAACAATACCGTCTGCAAAAAGTAATAGTTTATATTCTTTCCCCCCAATCTCAATACCTTTTTATTGCGCGTTGTGCTCTTTTAGAAATCGCCAAGGGCTCTATCAATAAAACAAAAATCAAAGGGGATAAGGGGCAATCTTGCTTGGTTCCGTTTTTATCACAAACTTGGAAGATTTAAAGCCAATGTCCACGACAGAGGCGGTTCACATACAGAGCTTTAATGGCCTTGGAGGCAAAATCCCCCAAGCCAAATGTTAACAATGTTAGTTCTAAGAAGTCCCATCCCACTCTGTCAAAGGCCTTTTCCGCATCCAACGAGAGAGAGAGATATAAGGAATTTGTTTAGTATTAGCAAAGTTGATTAGATCTATCAGTCTTCTAGTATTATTTTGCCCTTGCCTTCCTGAGATAAATCCTGATTGAGAGAGACCAATCTGATCATCTATGACTCCATTTAGCCGTGTGGCCAAAATTTTGGCATAGATTTTAGTATCTGTATTCATCAGAGATATGGGCTGAACATGTTTACAATTTGATAGATCTTTATTTTGTTTAGGGATTGAGACTATTGTTATGAATTTTATGTTAAATGCAGTATCCATAAATCTTAGGGCTTATCTATCCCTTATTCTGTGTTTTTTTAGATATCTCAAAATATTGTGATACAGCAGTTTTATCAATCATGAGAATGGAACTCCTGGGTTATTCCAGCCCAATTGCTATACTTCGTTATATGCAGGAAAAAAAAATCTTAGGCTCTTTTGTAGGTACAGTTGCTGTATTTCTCCAATACCTCTGACAGACGTTGCAGGCATAGCAGAATTTATAACTGTTGGTTCATGCAATCTACTGGGTTATACCCCTCCACAACCACTTTAGTAATATACAGAAATAAGTGCTTAAACTCTCTCTTATTGCGTTGAAATCTCCAATAATGAAGTTGCAAGATATCGTCAACTATTAAGTGAGAGGAACAACTGTTCAGTCGTATATTTGCAAGTGATCAATGTACACCGCTTACATGTTGGTCGCATATATGTTTGTAGTACTTATCTCACGATCCTAGTGTTGTCCATGTCCATAAGCAGCAATTTAGTCGCCTCACCTCTGCTATAAACGCTCTCATCAGGCTTCACCTGCTTTAGTCCGATTGCAGTTGCATCAGTGTAAGAAGCCTGTCTCCATCTCCCGCCCCAAGTCTAATCTGCAATGCTGCCCAGAAAGCGAGACATCTTTCCCACAGAGGTTCTCCATCTAGGTTTACTCAACTATTCTTGTTGGACAGAGGTCCTCTGAAGGTCTCGGAGGGCTTCAATGCCGCCATAAGATTCAGGTAGCCTCCTCACAAGCGTTCCCTGGCTCCAAACACCATTGCGCCCGGTCAGAGCGCCAGACTAATTATTTCCTGAGAGTGGTTTCCCCATGGATATATAATTTTATTGTTTAAAAGAAACAGAATTTTGCATCTTATTGAAACTTTTTTTCTCATAAAAGTCATTGCTTTTTTTATTCTGTCGAAATGTCATTTTGGCAGCAAAACTGTGCTAGGGGGAATGATGTTATTCTGAGATAATCACACCCTGAGCTTGGTTTCGGTGACCCAGGAATGTGATTATCTCATAGTGGCAACCACACCCCTTTACATTGAATTTACTGAGCTGAATATATACACCGTCTTAGAGCTGTGTGTTCTGCTCATGTCTTAGTATTAATGTTTGGGGAATTGTACTAACATTTTTAAGCTCATTGTTAGATATTTTTGTGTTATGTGCTCATCACGTTCATATATTTTAATGGTTCGTTCATAAATGATGTTTTTAAAAATCAGGTTTTTTTTAACTGTTTTTGGAACGTGATTTGAGTGATAATTTAGATGTTTTATCATTACCCCTGCATTTCACTCTTAAAGGGGCATGGGAACATCACATTTTTCATTAATTTAAAAAAAGCATGTTTTAATCATTCTAAAAGTTTTTTTTTGTGTTTTTGCATTAAAAAAATATATAAAACAAAACCTGTAAACTTAATTCAAACCAACAGAAGATACGCAGAGCACTTTAGTCTGCAGGTTTCATTGGCTAACAGAGGGCAAACCTTCAAGAGCAGTTAATCCCTAATGAGTTTTTGTGCTCAGAGACCTTCACTTAAAAAAGAAAAATACACTGCGACACATTATAACATTTTTTTAAATAAACTGACTGCAGTAGTTTCAGGACTTTTGAGGAACTAGTTTAATTGAGACAATATGATGAGCTTTTCTTCCACTTAATGTGAAGGATAGTTGGGAAAATGCATGCAATTTACCTCTATCTTTTTTCGCCTTGCAATTTGTAGGAAGTTCAGACTGATCTGTTGTACAATCATTTTTCTTTATGTACATCATAAGTGCACTAACAGAGACTGCACCTTCCATTGAAAAAGCTACAGTGTTTTAAAGGGAAATGTACTTAAAATATGATTGGTGTCAAAAGTGGCCTTTCTATAATGCATCTATAAAATGTCAATACATGCATAATTGACATGAGTAATCCGTGATGGTCTCTCTGAAATTGTTATATTTATGTCTAAACTTTACAAACTAGAATTATTCTGTCTTCTATTCAACCACTGAATTATCCATTCACTTATATTAGACACTAGAATAGTGATGAGCAACTGATTTCATCGAAGGGCCTCATGTGCAGCATCTGTGTCTTTAAAATGGCCTTACAGTGCTTTGAACCTTTTTATTTTAAACAAAGGAAAATGGTAAAGTCGTGAAGGAATTAATTTGTTCTAAAAGTATAGGTAATTAGGAGACCTTTTAAGCAGTATGATTGGGTATTATTTGCTAGTTTTGGAGAGAGACATAGAAGACCTGGTATATAGTTCAAGAGGGACATGCTCTCCCACTCCAATAAACAGCGGTTTAACATTTTCAATGTCGATCAAAGCATGTTGCTTCCATAAAACATAATTAAAAGTTAATTAAAACGTATAAAACTTTTTTCTACCTCTTGATGTACTACAATGCTTAATTAAAAAGGGGGCAAATATAAAGTTTAGCAGAGACCGCTCTACTCAGACAGCTTTCCTTTTCCCATGCAGGTACCTGGAGTACTGGTTCAGCCTATCAGCCCACCTGTATAAATAATGCTAATTTTTAGAGGCTCAATAATGGAATGTGTATTTATACATTTGCTCATATAAATATCATGTGGTTTTACCTTGTCAATATTTCCTGTTGTATTATTAAATTATGCTAATTTTTGCTTCACAGCTGAAAGGAAACCTCCTTTATTTAATATGAATGCAATGAGTGCCTTATACCACATAGCTCAGAATGACTCCCCCTCACTTCAGTCTATCGAATGGTGAGTATTACCATTGACTATTCATGCTTCTTACTCAACTTCTAAACTTTTGTACAGCACATTTCCCCTTTCCAGTTGGGAAAGGATGAGAGAAGTTTCATCTTAAAGACATATCTAAGTTTCCTGGATTATAAGTGCATCTGATAGAGGAGAATCTGTAGTGTATGAAATCATTTTTTGCATGAAAATATACCAGAATAAACATTTAAACGCTTACCTTGAAGTTAGCAAAATGTCTTGTAATTTCTGACAGTTGACAGTTAGAGTTAACACCCCCTTGAAACACAGGCTAAATTAACATAAAATTCATAATTTGTTTTGGCCAATAAGGAGAAGGCTCAGGCAGCTGATACATTTGTGTCAAGCTCTGGGCTTCCTGGCTGTGCTGTAAAAGTCTCTACCAAAAGGTCAACGTTTCTGGCTGCTTCTCCCCTTGTGTACTTTGGTCATGTAAGCTGCCTGTGGGTGTGCAAAGCTGGATTTTAGGTTTCCTACATGCAACTTTATAAGTACATTGAACTTTTCTATATAACACATATTTTCTGATAATCACTGCCTGTTTCTTACCAAACATTTGAAACCAAGGAAAACTTATGTATACCTTTAAGTATCAAGGGAAAGCGTAATTTTCAGGGGGGGGGGGGGGGGGGGGTTCCCACTAAAGACTTGAATGCCTGCCAAAGAAAACTTTTTAAAAATCCCAATAATCTATATAGTAATTTGTTTAGATTGACCGTTACTACTTAAGTAGAAAGCTAGATTATTTTAGCCCCACTTTAGTGCTCGGCACAATTTAAATTGCCCATATTGCCTATTCAGGCTGTTGATGTAAGTCTATAGTTGGAGCTTCTGATCAGAGCAATTTATCTTCTCTTACTTAATGCTCAGATATCACTGGTGACACTTGACCCAAATAAGCCTTAGCTGCCACTAGAGCAAATCGGAAGGGAGTTGATAGTCTATACTTCTAAAATGTGGGGGGTTTTTTGTTTGCTTGTTTTTTTGTGTTTTTTTTTTACATGTGAAGGGCATTTTCTTTTGTTTTTCTAGTATTCATATATTCTAATGTAGTCTTTGATTATTATGCTTTTATGTAAAGTTAAGATTAAATATTGATCAAATATTAATATTGTAAATGTAATATTAGTTGAAAAGATCTACTTGGATTGTGACATCACCTAAATCTGTGTTTGTCGTATTCTCATATGTTATCTTGATGGGTCTCATAATTGATATATCCACTCTGAATAAAGTACTACTGAAATTACACTTGCAAAGTTGTGAGCCTTAAGTATTTCTCTAGTAACTGTTGTCACACAATGTTTTGTTTAAATGTGTTGATAAAAGCTATTAAAGTTGCACCATATTTCACTAGTGGCAGACATGTATAATGTCTTTTGTGATCCTGTTTGAGCATTTGCCTTTTATACACATACCATATTGTAGGTGTCATCTGATGAAAACATTACTACAAAGTTATATTATTTTGTATAGGTCACTTTGTAATGTCCAGGTACCATGCCCAAGATTTATAGTATTGATTACACTTTGCGAGTACAGCGCATATTTTGGTGTACTGTAATAACCCTTTTTCTTGAATCAAACCAAATGAAGGAAAACCTGAAATAAATGGACACGCAAAATCCATATAATGGTTTCAACCAAAAGTTGTTTGTCTGCAATATTGATGTATGCAGATACTAAGATTCAAGGAACACTGTTTCATGGCCCACACATACCCTATTAAAATTGTTGCAACATGATTTTTGTTGTTTTGTGCTAAACTATACTCATAACTTCAGTCTGAAAAGTATGTTCCATGGTACTTGAAGCCAGAACATGTAGCCTAACTGGTTTTGCACAGCTTTAAACCCAGAAAACTGCCCAACTGCAGATACATGTGAACAGTTTGATAAACCCTGCTATCCTGTTATGGATTTTACTCATTAACTAGTAGTTTGCCATAATCTATTAACTTTGAGTAGACCTTATTGCAGAGAACTGAGGACTTCATAGTATCAAGGTAGTGTATGTACAAAGTTTTATGGGTATTTCTGATTAAAGGAATATCTATAGTTTCCTATGTTTTTTGCCTTTTTTCTAATGTAAAGCATGCTGCTTATATCAGAAACACACATTACACTGAGTTATTCTATACACAGACAACCCTTTTTTTTTTTTTTTTTTTTTTTCAAACCCCCACATAGGCACAGTAAACCTCCTAATAGAAACAATGGAATTTGGGTATGTGATTGCAGAGATCTACAGATTGTTCTCTCTCCCCCCCCCCCCCGTATACTACCGATTCTCCTCGATCCATAATCCAGGAAACTTAACAATGCCTTTAAGAAATATAAAATGTGTTTTTTTAGAAGCATCACTATGTTAGATCTTTGTTGGGCAAAGCTTTCCAATCTTTCTGTAGTCACATCAAAGTATTATTTAATATTCTGAATATTAAATATGAATGAATCTTGAAAAGCATTCCATAAATAGTATGTTCTTTCATTTAATTTGCAAGCAATTAGCTCTGTTTTATTGAATGTGCAGATCAAATACCTGGTGAGCCATGGCCTTAAATTAATTGTGTTTGTTTGCCTCACCCGCCCCGGACTCCCAGCATTGCTCAACTCTAAACTACCCAGTCAATTTTTGGAAGCAGACACTGTCCAAAAATAGGGAGAATATGTGATAGCTTCTTTACAGCCTCATTGAAAGGAAATGTGTGGCATTTTGTTTTCTTTGGTACTAACTGTAGTCACCACCCAGTAACTAGTGTTATATAGAGCAGTCTCTGCTACTTTGTGGTCTGAGTGTTGCCAGCCAGCCTGTCCTTTTCCTGGAAGTATGACTCTTTATAGCTTGGCTTGTAACTATAGCTTGTTCACTAAATACAAATTCACAAACTAGATGTTAAATGACAGCTGTGTCTACCAACAAAATGGCAGAGTAAAAATGTAAATACACCGGGCTGTCACTTTGGCATACAAAGTTTTTTTTTTTTTTTTCTATCTTATTTTTTTTATTGGCTTTTTTGATACAAGCAAATCATAAGAAAGAAACCCTATTCAGGGAGCAAAATTAAATAAATATGTATTTAGACATTGTCTTACATTACAGTATACAATGAAAGGGATTCCCCCACCAGATTATAATATTACAATTGTAATGTCATTTGTAACAAACACATCTATAAATTGCCACGTTCATTCATAAAATGTTTTGACCATTATGTTGCATGAGAGATAATGGTTTGTAGTCCATATGATAATGCGAATTGTGGTATGGGTTCGGTACCCTTCTATCTCACTTTAAGAGATACTTCAAAAACCATATTTCTTGAAACTAGGCTTCTTCATGACCCTATTGACTCTAAAGGAAAAGTACACTTAAGAAGACTATACATTTTTATAATGTAATTATAATTCTTGTTGAACCTTAGATAATGAGTACTAAGAACAATAACCACAGTGAGGTAGCTTCGGCTTGAAAGGTATTTCAAATCTTTCAATATGTAAATAAATTAACAATGAAAACATATTATCAATAAACTTTACCCTTAAAGACTGTGCCTACACTGTTTTACAGTCTCATTTGCTACCATTTGATTCCCTTTATTGATGATGCAACATCTTTTTGTAAAAATATTCATCATTGTTATTATAGTGGGCCCTTGGTTCCCAGATGTTATAATATCATAGCCCCATAATAGCATAGGAGATTTTATGTATTTAAAGGATTTGTCATAGTTTGTATGTATTCAGAAGACATTAGGTGACTGTATTTGTAACATATGAGCCATTATGACTATTCTGGCTGTAGTTAATACTTGTATAAGTTAGGTTTCATCCATCTTTGCTTATGTCTTCTATATTTAGTAGGAACGAAAACTGGATCCCTTTTTAAATTGCAAACTAACCTATCTCTTACCATGTCCCTTAATGCTTGCCAGTACATTTACATTTTGCTACTTCCCCACCTTATATGAACCTAGCGCTCTACATTCACTAAAGCATGTCGGTGGTATATGTAGCTTGTTCTTATTTATTATAAGTGTGATTTATATACTAGTATATTAAGATTTTTTTTTTAATGAAAAGAGAATTGATTGGGCATTAATATTTATAGTATGTTGATGTAAAGTGACAATCCTATGTATCAGGGCTTGTCGGTCAGGTATAAATCCCACTTGGTCTGCATGAATGATTGTCCTTATAATTTCATTAATGCTCCTATCTAGAATTTTAGTGGTATAGTTTAGCGTTAGAATTTATTTGCGATATTAGTCCAAATCTCGGAGATGTGTCTTTCCACAGTTTGAGCAATAGGGTAATGATTGCTTTTAGGGACTATGAGGGAGGTATTTTACAGTTTTGCAAAATGAGAAGTCTCAGCATCACAGCTTCTATATATACTTTATATTAGCTATTACTATAGCAATCTGGGCCTGAGGATATTCCATTTTTTTAAGTTCTTTATAGCCTGACAAATTTCCGTTTGACGGTTTTGATTCTCTAGGTATTTTGATTGGTCAGTTGTAAGTTTTCGGTAGATTGCGATTCTAAAAACCTTTTTGTCTGTAATGCTTCAGATATGTGGGTACAATTGTATGATACCATTTTTGTATCCTACTATCAAGAAATGTTCAAGTACATCTAGGTTTTCAATTGGAGGTCAGGAGGGAAACAGACAAATATGGAAGAAGGAATTTTCTTCTGAAGCTGGGAGGTGGTAGCATAACCGTGTGCTAAAGAGAGTTGGCTCTTGCCTAAACAGTCTCACAAAAGGGGAGATAGAGTAGTGGAAATACTGTAGTTCATATGTAACTCATTTAATGTAGCCTCAGTGGAAAATATTTATTTTGACACTGCAAAAATGAAGAAAAGGGCTAGTTAATCCTTTCATGTCTATGGACCTCCTCCTTTATTCTCAGTTTAAGACTTTGTGAGAACATACATATGAATTCACTGAGAAGCAGGGTTTATTTGTAACAAAGTAATTATAATGTCCTTTGTAACCAACACGGTTTCAAAATTTCAATTAATTGTACATTTGATGTTCTGGTTTCTACAGCTGTGTTGTACTGCTAAGAGGAATAAGGTGACTTTATTATTATAGTTTGTAAGAAATCTAATGCCATTTTTATATTGCACTCTTAGTGACACAATGGAAATCCAAATGTGGTATAAATTAAAACTATAGGTAATTTAAGTTAAAAGTACTAATACAAAATACATTGAATGTTATTATTGAATGTTATTAAATGTGTTTTACAGTACACTTTTTAATTCAAATGTGTAATGTTAAAGACTCAATAAATTGTGGTGCTGAAACACACACACACACCTAAAAATATTTGCTTTTAAGTAGCTGATCATTGCTGATCATTTATTAGGTTAATGAGGATAAGATGTTTTTTCTCATGGTTTGAATCCTATGCTATCATTTTATCTTTTCAACTTGTATTTTTAATTTTATCTTCAAGGTCTGATTACTTCCGGAACTTTGTTGATTCATGTCTACAGAAAATTCCTCAAGACAGGCCAAATTCAGATGAGCTGCTTAAGGTGTGTTGTTTATATAATCTCTTATTGGCATGTATTCCTTACAAATAAATTGCAAGTTAGTTCAGAAAAATAAGTATATATTTAAGTCCTAGTATAGAAGTCTGATTTGTTGTTCTTTTTTTTCTGAGGTATAATTAAGTAATTTTATATGCCATTCCAATAATTGAAAAAAGATACTGACCACATTTTTAGCTACATCACCCTTAATGACTTGGAGGAGCTTTTTTTTTTTTTTATAACTGTAGTAACATACTTACAATATGCTATTTTGAAGGAAACTATAATTGATAATAGCACAATACAACCTATAATGTATTAATTATTGTATGTAGTTTTGGTTTACTGTGTGCTGCCATTAACTTTTCTTAAGTTCTTTTTTTTTAGTTGGCTTCTCAGCAGTGTGTTTCCTTGTAAGCTAATTAGCGCTCCATTATTCTGTTGAAAGCTCTGTCAGTTGCACTTGCCACAATTCCTTTGTAACAGTGAAAGCCTCCTGCATTCTTCCCCTTGCAGAAGTAGATCAGAAGAAACCAGAAATGCTGGCTTCAACTGCAGTGTAATTGAGTATATTGGGTAGTTAATTAAACTGCATTTTTTTCACATTCTAAAACCATTGTACCCAATATTATGTTTGGCGCTGAGGAATATGGTGGCTCGTTATAAATATTATATAATAATATAAAAAAGCAGTTATTCATAAGCATATTTTAAATATAGAACTATAGAATATGGAACTCTAGAAAATATAGAATTTTTCATGGTCCCAGCACAGCAACTCTCACTCCTTGTTCCTTCTGTCTCATTTGTTTAAATTTTTTCATTAAGTCTTGCAAAACACCCTTCTATTTTTATTTGTTGCTAATAAAGTGCCACATATCAGTCTGTGGGATAATTAAACCATAATTTTCTGTATATAGAATGGGCAGACTAGATAGGACTTTTCGTTATTATCTACCATCAAACCTAAGTTTGTCTTTCACAGACTACCCTTTTTGCCTCTTTCTCAATACATAAAGACAAACGGTATCTTCCTCTCTTGCTTGCTCTGCCCCTCTCTCTCTCTCTCTCTCTCTCTCTCTAAACATAAGTTTAGTGATGGGGTTAATTCTGTCAAACTCCCCTCTCTAATGCTCTGACACTTTATATACCTAAAGACGGTCAATGGGTTAAATATTTCACAATACTCTTATATTATTTATCATCTCCTATTCTCTAAACATAGAGCATAAAGTGGGTTCATTTACTCTCCGGCTATATCTTGCTTTATTATTCTCTCTCTGTTTGTGCCTGGCTTAATCAAGATAACATTGACAACTGATGGAGCTCACTCTGTAGAGAAGACAAACTGGAAATGTCAGTGCTAATATTGAAAAAATATTCTAAAAAATAAAGTAAAAATAATATTAAAAAAAATGTATCATTTAAAATACCTATTATACGTTAAGTAGAGGTGAGGGAGAGATTAAATATTGAGATATATTATGGATTCTAACATACATTTTGAATAGGCCTTTATTTAAAATATGTATACAAACCTTTGTATGAGTTCTTGGGTGATGAAACAAACAGCTGCCAGGTTTGGCTTAATTTCTAATATTTATTTTTAGTTTATAGCAAGATTTTGTGTCCTTGTTTAAAAGAACATGCTTCAAATAATATTTCATTAAAATAAAAAAACAAACTTGATCTGTAGTTTAGAAAATACAATCAAGTGAAAGGCGGAAAGTTTGGTTATCTTACTTGTCGAGACGTACTAACTGTATCAATATCACGTATTGCAATACTTTTAAATGTATTACATTCTTAGAAAAAAATAAATACCATTTGATAAAGTTCCTCCCAAATTTATTTTCCTTAGCAGATCAGAACAGAACTTTTTACATACAAAACAATATTGTATAATTTTACATGCAATATTTAAAATATGCTCAAATAGGTTGCACTCCCTTCTAGTGGTTGAGCAAGGTATTTCACATGTGATTTTCTTTTCCTGTGGTGTAAAAAAATACCATAATAAAACCAATAATACCAATATTGTCTTTCTTCTCCAGTTTTATACTTCCTCTAATATATCATGCAAATTGGACCACATTTATCCCAGTAGCTAATACTTACTGTAAAAGCTCATCATCCTTGATTATTATATTAATAAGACCCTAAAATTATACTTTAAAATCTCTAGATTACAAACTAGTTTATTTTAGTAGTTACTGTAAAATGTATTTGCGTATCAGCAGGACACAGCACATTTTTATTCAAATACATTTTTTTTAACCATGTAATATGTTTATAATACAGCACATGTTTGTCCTGCGTGAAAGACCCGAAACAGTGTTAATTGACCTGATACAAAGGACAAAGGATGCAGTCAGAGAGCTGGATAATCTACAGTACCGTAAAATGAAAAAGCTGCTTTTCCAAGAGGCTCACAACGGGCCTGCTGTGGAAACACAAGAGGAGGAAGAGGTATATGAACGTTTTTCCTCTAATTTACTGAAACTGTATTTACTAATATTTTGAAGCAGAGCTCTCAGATCATATGCACATAATAAAATGCATGTTTGTTATGATTTCTACATCATTATCGTGATTATCAGGATTTATGTTTAATAGATTATTGAAACTAAATTTCAAGAGTTGGAAATTATATACATGTCAAATTGGAAAATTAGGTAGAGAAAGCAGTTATTCTGTGTTTTCTAAACCAATTGTAGACCTTGCCGAAACAAAACTCCAGCACTCTACATTAGGTATAACTAGCCAAAATCACTTTATCGTATAATGAAATCACGGGGAGAGGAAAAAGGCTTGACCAGTAGATGAAGTTTCTAACTTTAAACATAATATACGTTTATGTAATATGCACCTATGTAGCAAAATACAAGCTTTTGAGGCTTGCCCTCTGCCTACAGATGAGATCTACAAAAAAACACTTTTATAATGTATAAGACATGATGTTTGAAATAACAGTTGTGTTCCATGTTCCTTTAAGGTTCTCTGTACTAATAGTTAACAATCTCTGTTTTCCCTCACTGCGTTTTGTTTGTATTATAATAAGACAATCTTCAATCTGCTGTTTTCTGAAAACAAAGGAAAAAATGAAATGCAAATATGTTTCTTGGTTTTGTTATTTTTACCACTTGTTCTTTTCCAAATCAGAGATTGCTAAAGGGAATGGGCAATTCCCTTAAAAAGAAATGACCAAGTGTACTAAATCAAGTCACCCTAAAGTTGCCAAGACCATATTGAGCTGCCTTTTGTGGACCGCTTTAGGACACGTTTTTACAACATCTTAAAATATTTTTTTTAATCTTTAGTAGAATGAATCTCTTTTGAGATGCCTTTTGCTGAATCCCTGGTGATTGAAAAAAAAAAAAGGCATTAGAGTCCCTTAAATAGCAACCTGTAACCTGTTTTCTCATTGTTGTACCTGTAGGTGATTACTATGCTTCTAAAGGTTTTATATGCCAGAAGAAAGCATCACTAAACGGTTTCATTTTCTTCTTAGGAGCAAGAACATGGAGTTGGCAGGACAGGAACTGTAAATAGCATAGGTAGTAATCAGTCCATTCCTAGCATGTCTATTAGTGCCAGTAGCCAAAGCAGTAGTGTGAATAGTCTTCCAGATGCCTCTGATGACAAGAGTGAGTTGGATATGATGGAAGGAGACCATACCGTGATGTCCAATAGTTCTGTCATCCATTTAAAACCAGTGAGTATGCTTTTATCCACTAGTTGACCTTTTTGTTTATTGTATTGTTTTAACTGAAATATTGTGTTCATGAAAAAGTAAACCTTATTTTGCCACTTGGACCTTTAAGCAGTGGCATATTGATTAATAATCGTGTGTGTGATTATGTAGACTTAAACTATTACATGGTTTGCACAGAACAAAGATATACAGTAAATCAGGAGTGCTGAACATTTTTTGCAACAAAATTGAGGGTCACATTTTATTTAGAATTCTGTATTCTTATTACATGAGGAAATGAGGGGCCTGCTCTCGGGCAAGCTTACAGTCTAAGAGCTAATAGGTTAGTGGACTGCTGTCTTATGTAGATCCTTTTAAGATATTGTTTAGTGGTTAGCATTTGGCGATCCTTTGCTGTGTGGACACACGTAAAAAAAAAGTGCTATGACATTAAATTAGAGTGGTGGTGATGTCTTCTCCTAGGTAGAGAGTTGTGCTGTGCCATAACATGGCTGGATCAAATGAAATAGGGCACAGTCACATTCCACCATTGGGCTGCATATTGCCTACCACAGCTGTACAAGACAGTCAGGAAAAAGTATGACATTAAAATTGTATTTCATGTAAACATCTGCATACAGTTATATTGAGGTGCATGTACATAAGTTTTCTCCATAGTGACAACCTTTTTTTTTTTATTTGTTCTTGTGTTCAGGAGGAAGAAAATTATCCAGAGGAACCAGAGCCTAGAATGCGACCGTCAGAACCACAGTCTCCTCCCCAGGTTTCACGTCACAAGTCTCACTATCGAAATCGTGAACACTTTGCCACCATACGCACAGCCTCACTGGTAAGATGACAATTGTATTTAATACTGGCTTCTATATTTTATGTGAATTGTTCTTATTCCTAATATGAAATAGTCTGAGATCTGAAACCATGTAAGTATGTTTATTCTAAAAAAGTGGTTTGATGGAATCAACACCGACAATGTTATATTCTTGCATGTGGTGGTTGTTTAAAATTCATAATGTTTTTGTGTTCTGTAATTTCCTGTTAAACCAGAAAAAAATCTGCTGTGCTTGGTTTGTTAAAAACATTAGTTTGTTATTTGGTGTACACATTACAAGACAGGCGTAATTTACCTTAAGAAATGCTGATCTTGGTGCCTGTCTGTATTTTCTTACCTCAGTTTTTGTATTTCTCTGAACTGGATTTAAGGGCATTATTTAAAAATATAAGTGAGTGAGTGATGTTCAAACTTAGAACCTACTGCTTTTGTCTACCTATATATCTGCATGCAAGCTAGGAGTATAGAAATCAATAAAACTGAAACCCAATCCTTGTTAGTTACAGCCCTATTATCTATGTGACCATTACAAATTTATCATATATTCACATTCTTGTGGAAAAACTTCAGGGGCTTTAAAAGCAAAGAATAAAAATTACACTATCCAAGTCATTACATGATTAATTTAAAAGAATTAAACAACTTTTCCACTTGATGTTCCACCATCAGTCAGACGGTGTAAACTGCATAAGCCTGACTTCAGTGTCGCTTTAATCCTCTATCTTTTTCTTTAAACAATACACATAACTTGATTAATCTGAAGTCTATATTTTCTGGTGGGCTTTTTTGTGTTTTGTCTTGTAGGTCACGAGGCAGATACAAGAACATGAGCAAGACTCCGAGTTACGTGAACAGATGACTGGGTATAAACGCATGAGGCGGCAACATCAGAAACAACTCATGGCATTGGAGAATAAACTGAAAGCAGAGATGGATGAGCATCGCCTACGGCTAGATAAAGATCTGGAAACGCAGCGCAACAACTTTGCAGCAGAAATGGAAAAACTTATTAAGAAACACCAAGCAGCAATGGAGAAAGAGGTACTGTAAAGAGAAAAACAATGAATAATCTTCTAAATTTAGAAAATTAAGAACTATTGGTGGTGATTGAAAGTAGCAGGAAATGAGGAATTTGAAATGAGGACTTAAACACCACTTTATCGCTTACTTGTATCTTCATTATTATCATTGTAATTATTGTTAATTATTACAGTTGAAGTTGATGGCCAATGAAGAAAAGAAATTCCAGCAGCATATCCAGGCCCAGCAAAAGAAAGAGTTGAACAGCTTCTTGGAATCACAAAAGCGGGAATATAAACTGCGCAAAGAACAACTGAAAGAGGTGCATGCATTTTGTGGGCAGTTTGGTAGCATACTTGTTAGACTTTGAATAGTCAGATGGAAGGAGAATTGTGTAGAATAATATACATTTTCTTTTTACTCCTTTCCCATGAAAACCCCAAAGCAAATAAAAATATTCTTTTTCACGTTCCATTTAAATATTTTTGGGGAATTTTTTTTACTTTTCTTAGAAGTACATGCTAAAAAACAAAAATAAAACATTATTTTTTTGTCCTTTTTTCAAGAAAAAAAAAGAGAATTAGCAAAATCTTTACTGGGGGTTTAGATGCACAAAAAAAACACCGCACAAAAATCAAAATGAAATGCATGTAAAGTAGATGTATTCACAATTACCTAGTCTCTCGGTTACACCTGTAGGTATGATATGTGGGTTTATTATAACACAAAAAGGGGACACTGAAGCTTAAACATCTCTATCACACTTTGACCATTCCCGTATTTAGAATTAAATTGATCAATATTTTATTTTCAAAATGAATGCAGTTTTCTTATTGCAGGAAATAGTTTTGTCATCCTCTTGCACTCACCTGTTAAATGATTCAAATTTGGAGGAAACTTTTAAAGGGAACCGTAAAACAGAATATGATTTTTAAATATATCGTGCAAGATGGAAGACTTTTTGAGAGGACAGTTTGGTTTTCATATACAGTTGGTTTTTTTATCTGTCACAGCCATGTAATGGAAAAAAAAAAAAAAATCTCCTTGAAGGGGCACAATAAATATTCCAGATATGTTACAATTTTAATCTATATGTATAAACTAGTATTTATCTTTAGAATGTTACTGAAAAAATGCATTTTCTTAAAGTAAGATTACACCGAAGATATAACTGCCGCTGGTTTGTGTTCTCTTGTTGATTACCTTGCAATGCTGTGCAATATATTACTTTCAGCAGGAGGTTCTGTATTGGTTATATCGTTTTGATATGCAGCCTACATTAGCTTCTCTTTAGGTTTGGTTTCACACTTTTGTGCCTTCTTGTTTCAGAATAAATCTTGCTTTTGTTTATTTAAAACAAAACCAAAAATATTTTTTTTACAATATAACTTTTGGGCAGAGCCTTTGTGATACAGGCTTATGTACTCATGTATCTTTTTTTTGTTCTTAATTATTTATACTTACCATGCTATTAAATAGCCTTTATTACTTTATTTCTTAGTGGATGTTGCTCATTTAGTCTTGGCTTTTTATGGTGTTTATTTACAGGTTGCATGTTTTGTCTTGCTAGGAGCTAAATGAAAATCAGAGTACCCCAAAGAAAGAGAAGCAAGAATGGCTTTCCAAGCAAAAGGAGAATTTCCAGCATTACCAGGCAGAGGAAGAAGCCAATCTACTGCGGCGTCAGAGGCAATATTTAGAGCTGGAATGTCGCCGCTTCAAGAGAAGGATGCTGCTGGGCAGACACAACCTGGAACAGGATCTGGTTAGAGAGGTATTTACAAAGACAAAGCCTTTCAGGTCTAATACACTAACTTTATTTATGATAGACTATGTAATGCATACAGTGTTTTATATTTTAGCTGAAACTGCAGTTGTTATTTTATATATATATATATATATTATACATACATACATACATACATACATACATACATACATACATACATACATACATACAGTTCCTCCCTCTCTCCAGTTTTCCTTATGACTGTGTGGCTTGATGATTGAAAGCTCTTGTGTTTATCACATATCATAGTTGTCAAACTGTGAGTCGTCGTCACACTTTGCGAACTCGCAAAGCAAGCTCACGGCAGTTCTGGCCGCAAAGCGAGGTGCCACATTTGCGGAGCTGGAGGCTCTACGCCGCCTCCCTCCCAGTACAAAAAAAAAACCTGAAAAGCGAGACTTTGAAAAAAACAATGCTGCAAGACTTAAAAAAAAAAAAAAAAAAAAAAAAAACGACCCACGGGACTTAGAAAAAAAACCCTACCGCGTAAAGACGAAATACGGACTACGCACATACACCAAAAAATATGACCCGCAGGACTTATATGAATTTAATGGCCGAAACGTGTACATCAAAAAACAATGAAAAATTACAAAAACATCACACACAGCATGGGGGGACAGCCAGGGCGTCTGGGGGTGAGGTTGCACACGAATTAAAGTCAATTTTAAGCACTTTCGGCATTTGAAAAATCTGCGAAGTGAGAAAAAGAATGGCGGCCGAAATAAATGAAAACGAGGCTCCACAACCCCGAGGCTCGGAAAATACTGACAAGGATATACAACTTTTTAATTACGACCTGCGGAACTTAGAA
Organism: Discoglossus pictus; assembly: GCA_027410445.1. NCBI lineage: Eukaryota > Metazoa > Chordata > Amphibia > Anura > Alytidae > Discoglossus > Discoglossus pictus. Next base: position 77,341,883 of record CM050164.1, on the reverse strand, counting down.
AAAAAAATAAGAGGTTGCAAAAATACAAAGTTAACGGTTGAAATGCGTACATTCAAAAACAAAAAAATACAAAATACAAAAAAAAACACAGAGCATGGAGAGACAGCCATGACATCTGCCAGTGAGGTTGCACGCTAATTAAAGTCGAATTTAACAAGTTTAGAAAATTGACAAAAAAAAATGGCGGCCAAAGAAAATGAAAACGAGGCTACACGACCCTGAAATGCGCAAAACGCTGCCAGGCACGTACGACTTTTGCCAGGGACAAACAAGGTACAAAAATACACACTTAGGAAGCACAGAAAATGCTCTCGACCCGCATAGCACATAGAAAACCACACCATTTTACAACACTAACACATTACCAATCTAAAATGGAGCTTTACACCGCTAAACCAACGGCTTGCCCTTGCGCACGCAGCCTATTTCTAATGCACAGTTGGGACATTGATGACACTTTCTCCTCAGGGCAGCAACAGTCCAACTGTACATTGTATGCTGCAGGAAAATAAAAATAGATACTTAGCTCTTCAGGCAATTCATTGCTGGATATATCAATTACAAATAGGTAAAGTATATTAATAAGTAAATTAATTAATAATTATTATTGTCATGAGAGCCGAGGAGCTCAAAGGACCAAAAGTAAACGAGAGGAGCAGCTCGCTATGAGCGCCGAAGGCTCTCAGCGCGAGGCTCACAACGAACGCCGAAGGTCCTCAGTGTAGAAAAAGCTCTACGTTGTGTGTCAAACAGCATTGCCATGGCTTAAAATGTTATTGCCCCGTCATTTTTGACGGGCAAGTCGCTTGTATGATAATAACCCAAAGAGATATTTGGGTCATTATTATATATTTATACCAAGTGGGCTTTCGCATCTTCCTTACAACCTCCACTGTGAGATTTAATTGCAGACCCTACATAAGAAGAGTTCTGTGTAGATGTAACTTATGCTTAATATATCCAATTTTTTACTCTGAATTAATTGTTTTTTCTTAAATAATAATTAGTTGTGATTGGATTTATTTACGTGTATGCATTTAGTTTCTGGTACCTTTGTGGCCCTTGAGAAATCGCATAAAGCATTTGAATGTTTTTATAATACCTGTTTTATAATGAAAGCAAATTTCTTGTTTTGACCCATGTGTTATTTTTTTATGTTAGGAGCTGAATAAAAGGCAAACGCAGAAAGACCTAGAGCATGCAATGCTACTACGTCAGCATGAATCCATGCAAGAGCTGGAGTTTCGCCACCTCAGCACCATACAAAGGATGCGCTGTGAGTTAATAAAGTTACAACACCAAACAGAACTCACAAACCAGCTTGAATACAACAAGAGGCGGGAGCGAGAACTGAGACGCAAGCATGTAATGGAGGTCAGGCAGCAGCCAAAGAGCCTCAAGGTATCGATCCTAGTGTACTTTTTTCAAGATCCATGAAAAAGGTCTATGGCGCCATTTTTAATGCTTGATGTTTTAGGCATACTGACTTTTGCAGTTCTTTAAGCATACACCTATCTTTCTATGGCAGCCTATAAATTAGGCTACCTTTTGGGTCCGTTGAGCCCAAGGACTGTTAGTAAGCATTTAGTAGTGATTATGCAAATATTGGTTCTTTATTCAGTACTATATGACATTCACTTGTACCTGTCTAGCATTTATAAACATGTTTGTGAGGGAATTTTACTGACTAGATAATATTCCTATAAACAATTATTAAGCTGCAGAGGGAATTATAGAAATTGGTAGGAAAAATGCAAGGGGGAGTGTAATAGTATAAGACCAGGAGCAAAGGATGTAGCATTAGAAAGAAATGGCATTCCTGGAAAAATATTATTTTAGAACAATGCTTAATTTAAAACTGCTCTGTCGTTGTGAATGGGAAAAATATGAACTTTTGTATAAATATAAAAAATATTTTACCTCTTCAGGATCATAGTAGTATGTTTAACTCCTCCCGAATACCAAACTGGTAATGTAGCCGCAGTAAGTCCGTAAGCAGACATTGGCCCTAATCTAAGCCACTTTCTTGCCGACGTCCCTTCCCTATTTAACCTTCCTGGTGTTTCCATATACTTCCACACACTGTAGTGTGATTCACTTTACAGTATGATAGGCAGCTATTCCATACTTACTTTGTTTACAGCTTTGGTGTGAAAAAAATATTTTTATAATCACACGTTTACCTCTACAAAGATGTCTTTGTCCTTTTTCTAGAGTACAGAGCTTGTCCCTGAGTTCATATCTGGTGGCAAAGTACCGTAAAGGGCCATTGTAGGCACTTTTCATTTTTTGTTCACCATTAATTTACTTTAAAAGTAGATGTATAAACAGCAGCAAATAAATATTTTAACCAGAAAATATTGTACTAAAACACTGTTTAACTAATGAAAGACCCCTGCTGTACGCCTAGCCACCTCTCTCTGTTTTAAACACTGTTGAAATTAAGTGAAATTATTCAACTGAGAACATTGATTAGGCTGTGTTGGTGTGGCTTGAATAATGTTCTCAGTTTAAATCTTTCACTTGCTTTCAGTAATGCTCAGGACAATGAAAGAGGAGGGGAGAAGTACAACAACTGCCATTAATGACATAAACAGTTTTTAAAATATATATTTTCTGTGTAAGCTTTTTTTATTTGCTGATGTTTGCACATGCATGTTTGTGTTAATGGTGAAATAAAGAAAATTGGTTTAGCATTATATATGCATGCAGTGGCCCTTTAAAATACTTGTTGGCAAATTACTTGCACTAATTCTAGGTTATATTAATATTTTAAAACTAGTAATAGCAAATTGGTAAGAAGTCATAAAAAGGAAAATAACAAAGCTGTAGTTCTTATATCCAGTTATCCAAATCTTTTGTGACAATGGCATATTATGCATCAGTGCACCTTCCCAGCATCCACTGTGGTGTCTGAATACAGATTTTAAATTATCTACCACTGTTCAGGAAGGAACCCGTGGATGATAATGAATTAAGTATGCTTAAAGTGGCTTAAAAGTAATTTATATTTAAGACAGTGCTATAGTATGGGAAACTTTACATGTTTGTGAAGTTTTGTTGTCCATGTCCAACTCTCTGTGGTATTATAGACCGCAGCATGCCAGGCATATCTGTCAGCTACTGCCCCTCTGAGCTCTCTCAAGCACGTATTCATTTCTTAAGTGACCTCATCTATCCATCTTCTCCTCTGCCATCACTTTCTTTACATGCATTTAATCTTTTCCAGCATTAGAGTCGTCTCTAGAGAAACCTGTATTCTCAAATATTTGATCTTTAGCTACATGACCATACCTTCCAGTGAACAAATTAGACTTGGTTTCCTTTACTATTGATTGGATGATCTTGCAGTCCAAGAGACTCTGAGCAGTTTTCTCCAACACCACAATTCAAAGGCGTCAGTTCTCTGGCCCTCAGCTTTTTTTATGGTCCAGCTCTCACATCCGTATGTTACTAGTGGGAATACCATAGTAATTATACAGACCTTTCGTGTATTGGGAGGTATGTAACGGTTCAAGTGTTAAGTGCCATTTTAAAGTTTCAGTCTTTCAGTGGAACTGCACAAAGATATTATCTCCATGTAAAATCTTTTTTTTTTCGATTGCTAGGCTCCGTAATGTAAAATTTAATAAAATAGCTTAAAAATATCATTTGTTTTAGAAAGGTAAGTATTTTCCTCCCATTATCAAGTGAAGTTAGTTAGTTAGAGCATATTATTCATAAAACACTTTAATGATCCTTTAAAGTAAAACTGCATATTTAATAGAAAGGGAGGACGTTACTGTCTAAAACATTAATATAAAGTTTGTTTGCTGGTACCTAGAAGACCTTTGTCTGGTATAGTCTTCATGCAGAAGTGAACTGTGCTTTTGTTTTCCTTTTTTTCTGCAAAACAATATATGTGAGATACTAATGGATTTGTAAGATAATGGAGGCTGAAATTGTCTAGAGAGCTTGCCACCTCCCTTCTGTTTCCTGTGTTTGGCTTTGGCAACTGTAAACAAAGCTTGGCATCTAATAGCAATGGCACAACATGAAGGCAGACTTTTTTTTTCTCCCACATCATCACATCTTTCCACTTGGCCGTAGGTCTTTGATCGTAGCATTGTCTAGAAAAGTCTACTTAGTGTTTCCTTTCAAGACAAATAAAAGGTTTCCTAGAAAGAAGTGACTTGGCATTTATGGTGGTGCTATTGTAGTACACTCACAATAATGACAAACATACACTTCCATCTACTTTTATACAAAACAGTGTTTTTGTGAGAGCACAATTTTTTACATAGAGACAATGAAGCTCTATTCTTAGGACCACCGTATGATGAAAACATATTGTGTGTTGTATGTCTACATTTCTTTAACATGGCTTGTAGTTTTACTTGGCAACTGTCCACTTCTGAGCATGGACTGAGGAAGAGGATACATGTCAATTACTAAAAGCTCCAGTGAGATAAGAAATTGCTCTCCCCATGCTCAGTTGATAAATATTATAATAATAGGACACTTAAAGTCTAGGGGGCTATTATAGTTTATTAAAATGTATATGACAATTTTCAGAGAGGGATGACCTGTATAGATAATTTATGCTAACAATAACCATCATTCAAGCCCAGCTATCTAATTGTTCCTCATTTTTTAACAACCAACTGTAATTCTATATATATTGTTGCATACTTAACACTTCTGCAGTAACTGGACCCTTTGCTGTCACTTGATGTTAATTTTTTTTTTAGCTTTGATTATTATCTTCCTTTTTTTTGTTTATAATGGAGAGTTTGTAAAAAAAAATCAGTCTGTGTGCATGAAACATGCACATGTGTATAAATGTTACGTGGGTTGTAGCTTTTTTTCTTGATGATTACAGTATTTAAAATAACTGCTTTGTTTTTAGGATGTCTATTATATAATAAATTCTGCTTAATTGTAAAATGTCTGAATCGATAACCTTAAATGCTTAAAAATGTCTATTTTTTATAAGATAATGTAAATAAGACTAATTTCACTAACTAATTCTGGCATCCTCTTTTTCCCCCAGTCGAAAGAGCTACAGATAAAGAAGCAGTTCCAAGATACATGTAAGATACAAACCCGGCAGTATAAAGCTCTGAGAAACCACCTATTGGAGACCACACCAAAGAATGAACACAAAGCTGTTCTGAAAAGACTAAAGGAGGAGCAGACCCGCAAATTGGCAATATTGGCGGAACAATATGACCATAGTATTAATGAGATGCTGTCTACACAAGCAGTGAGTTTCAGTGGTTGGACCAGATCATCTTTCATTCATTGGGGACAGTGAGGACACATGGTTCTCCATTTTATAATAAATGGTTGAAATGGTAAACATTCAACTGTTATATAAAATTCAGCATGCAATTACCTAGTCTTCCTTAGCACAATTATTGTCATCCTAGTTTACTTTAAAGTAGGCTGACACCTCAGCAGGTTTAGGAGTAGGAGAAATATCTCTTCCTGTTGGGAAACTTTGATTCATTCAGAAAAACAGTACAAATTGCCCTTTGTGCATAGTATGGTGGATGTGAGGTCAGCCTCCCTGTGGGGAGATGTGAACTTGCTTGACAACACGGCATGCCTCATGGTGCATTCTGTGCAAACTGGTGTGCATTTAAAGTGTTTTAGAATTGTTAATTACATTTCATAAACATTAAGCCCTCAAACTTTATATTGACTTTAGTTTGTGAGAAGCTGTCGGCTTCAAACTTCCAGGTGCTGTAACAGTGAATTGCAAATCATAATAAGCACACGTGGCTGTATACATTAAGGTGAGAGCTATCACTCCAGTGAGTAATACCTCTACTATTCCTAAGTTCTGTGGATTCTATGTACATAAAGGACCACTGTAATGAATTTAAAACAGTAAAGCTCATATGTTTGTTGGGCATAGACTATTAAAACTGTATTTAATTTAAAATAAATAAAACATAGTTTTTTTTCCTTAATTTTTAATTTATTTTTTTAATTGTCTGTTTTCTCTTTAAGCAGAACTGTTTTTCTCCTCTTCCTTGTGCCTTGTCAGTGGTGTGTGACCATTTGTTACTGGGAGCTGGACCCTGTGACCTCATTAGCTACACCTCCAACTATATACACAGATGTAGGAGCTGCATTGCATCATAGCCCCGCCTGCATTTACTGAACATGCTCAGTCTGAACCAGAGTCAGACTGGTCAGACTTTCTTTAGTCAAGCTTCCAGACGGAGCTGGCCATAATGCCCTGATAAATAAATAGCTCTGCTTGAGGGTAAACAAACAGATTTAAAAGTAAGAAAAAATGTTAACTTCCATTTATTTAAAACGTCATGCTTTTTTTTAATAGTATCTGCCCATCAAACAAGCATGTGAGCTGTTCGTGTACTACAATAGTCCTTTATCTGTGTAAGATGTCTCTCCAAACTTCATTGAATAGACTCTGTAGAGTAATCACAAGAATTCAGTAGAGAGAAATGCTTATCTTTTATAAATATAGTCCATGATGCTTTACTAATAAATTATAAAACTAAATACGTTTTCTGAAACCAAACCTTTGTTTTACAGCTGCGTCTGGATGAGGCTCAGGAAGCAGAGTGCCAGGTTTTGAAGATGCAGCTGCAGCAGGAGTTGGAACTACTAAATGCCTATCAAAGCAAAATTAAGATGCAGGCAGAGGCCCAACATGAGCGGGAGCTACGTGAACTGGAACAGAGGGTTTCCCTGCGCAGAGCCCTTCTCGAGCAGAAGGTACATGACTAAGTAGTATTTTTTTCAGAGTCTTCGTTCATTTCGAAGAGGAGCTATAACTTCAATTTGTACTTTTTTTAGGTTTATATTTTTATGCAAGATAGAAACTTAGGACAATGACAGTTTGGGTACAGTGTATCAGAAATAGATCCAAAACACATTGCTAATAAAGTATGGGGCAGCCTTTTCATGATAGTTTGGAGTATATCTGTTTGGTGGATAGAATATATACAGAGTTAGTTATTGGGAGCTATTAAGTAAATGAGGTGATGTGTAGTGACTTGGAGTCCATTACATTCATATTCATTTGAGTAGCCTGTATTTAGTGTGCAGCAAGATAACGTCAGACTAATCTAATTTATTTTTCTGATTGTATATCTAAAGTGTTAGACCAGAAAGAGTAGACCTGACCTCTAGATTTTATTAAAGCATTTGGCATTGTCCAACTGCAAATCAAATCTTAAACCGTATATTTTAGAAATAGTTTCAAAGGTAATTAAGTAGGTGTTGGAGTCCTAGCAGAGGAGGGCATATTTACCAATGTAGTACCTTCAGGATCTTTCCTAATAATTGTTTTGTTTAAAGTATTTATTAGCCATTCAAGAGAAATTTAGCTTCTTTGTTGATGACCCTAAATGTCTGACTAGGTTGGCATCCCAGTAGGCATAAATTTAGTGTGTAATGGTCTAAATGGTCTTTTATGTGGGTGCTAAAATTTTGTGCTGATAAATAAGCTAAATGTGGAATACATATTTAAAGGGATTTTGATGACCTCAATAGACAAGTAAATGTACTTAGGAATTATTTGTATTGGATGATTTAAAATTAAGCAAAAAAAATGCAGCAACGCTTCAGGAAGAGCCAATGGGATAATCAATGGGATGCTAACACTGTACCCCATTCTGTTTTATAATGAATGAGACCACCATACATATGCCAAGATGATCCATGTTTGAAGTGGGCTTGACGCAAAAACGTGGTATGTTTTAAACATCATTTGCATGACATTCCCATGATCCTTATCTGCAGGGGAAGCACTCCTAAGTAAATATATAGGAGTATAGGTACCCATGCCTGTTTGTGACTTGGAGGTCTGCTCAGAACGTTTTTTTTCTTTCCTTGCTGGAGTTTAATTATTGTTTTACAAAGAATGGTAATAAATCACAACTTTCCTCATGTAATAGATTTCAAAGACTCCCTGGGAGGGTAAAACATTGTTAAACACCGCTCCAACACATGTTTCATTGTAATGTTTTATTTCTTTTTTATACCATCGCCAATTCATTTTTTAATATGAACACAAAGATCATCTGTAATGTTTAAAATATTCCCTTTTAAATGCATGACTGTACTGGGACTATATTATACCTTGTAACCTTCACTAAGTTGCTTTCCTGACCCAATACTTTGCCCCAATGTTAAAGGGTACAGTGGAGATTACAAATATGGTAGAATTTAAAGCTATAAGTAATAATTATTTATCAACTGAATGTAATCACATTTCTTTTTTTAGTAATTGATCAAATTAGCTTAAAGGATCACGGACAACTATAAATAGCAAAAGTGCTACTGATTTCAAAAATCATTAATTTAAATATGTCCTTAAAATGATGCACACCATGATAAAGTACAGGTAGGACAATCCGTCTTCTCCTGTTTCAGGACTTTACAGAATAAACCAGTTTGCTGGACCCCTGCTGGTTCGGCAATTTGGTTAATTAGGCAAGGTCCTGGAACAGACGATGCCGGATTATCGATGTCCTGTACTTTTATTATGGTACTGGATCCCTTACCTGCCCACAGTAGCCCTGTGAGCACCTGCAGTCCCCCGTTCCTTTAGTGAGGCCATGAGGGGCTGTGATCTGGGCACTGACTGACAGCAGAAGCGGTGATCCCATTTCAGATCAGAGGTTACTGTAGCGGGGAGGAGACTGCTGGATTATAGGAGGTGCTGGATTATTGGATGCCAGATAATATTTGTCCTACCTATATAGACATAGGGCCTCATTCTATTAGCGGCCGCAGCCGTTGCGGGGCCGCAAAGACCGGCCGCAAGCTATTCGGCTATTCTATTCCCTTCCGGCCGGGGGCTCCGGCAGGCTTGCGGCCGGGGGCTCCGGCAGGCTTGCGGCCGGTGCCTTGCTATCTCTTGCGGCCGCTTGCGCCAGAGGAAAGCCTTTGATCTAAAACGGCCACAAGAGTTTCGGCCGTAAGAAATTCCTATTTGCAATTCAATTGCTCCGGGAACCCTCTCTGCAAGGCTAAAAACGAGCCGCAGCTTACTTGCAGGAAAGAGGTCCCGCTAGCACCAATTAAGCACATAAAATAGCTCAAATAAAGCCATCCTGCACTTTGAGAAGACTATAAAGGGATTTTAGGTGTTAGAAAAAATAGCACATAATTATCCTATACTCAAATCCGTAAAATATTTTATTTTTAATATACGTAAAATATACATGTAAAAGGTCCAGAGGGCTTGGAGCACTTCAGACCCGCCCACGCCGCAGCCGGAAAATAAACCGTTAATTTGAACTCGGGTTTGGACTGATGTGCAAGCTTGAGAGTGGGTTACTTTTAATCCTCATGTCCCCCAATATGATCCCTAGCATTTACAGAGCTGTACAGTGCAGGCTTGAATTTATTTTTGCGTTTTTAGATTTCAGAGCTTACGGCCGGTTTCAAGATATGCGGCCGGCCGTAAAGGGAGATCCTTGCGGGGCAGTATAATCGAATCGCGAGTTAACTGAACCCCGCAAGGAATCGCAGCCTTACGGCCGATTTACGGCCGGTAATTGAATGAGGGCCATAGTGATTAAATATGAATCTCACCAATTCATATTAAAATGACTGACCTTGAACTCTAGCTGCACTTTCCTATTTGCATACACTGGAATGTGGCATCTACAATTGCCAGTGTTCATTAGGAATAATATGGTGATCAATAGTTTACTCTTATATATTTTCATTAGAAAGTAACGGGCAGGAAAGAGATAAGATTATACCTACAGTCATGATTATTTTATTTTTTGTGTCTAAAAAAATCTTACTCATTTTTAAGATAATTTTTTCAAATGACCATATAGAAAAATTAGACTAGTGTTCTTTTAAGAATTACCATATGCATCCAGATTACTGCAATTCATTATTCGTTTGGAATTAAAACCTTAATTTCTAATTTAATTTTTGATGTTTACTCTCCTGTTGTAGATCGAGGAGGAGATGCTGGCATTGCAGAATGAACGCACTGAGCGGATACGGAGCTTGCTGGAGCGCCAAGCACGGGAGATTGAAGCATTTGATTCAGAGAGCATGAGGCTAGGCTTTAGCAACATGATACTTTCTAATCTCTCCCCCGAGGCGTTCAGCCACAGCTACCCGGGAGCTTCTGGCTGGTCCCATAATCCCACTGGAGGCCCTGGACCTCATTGGGGTCACCCCATGGGAGGCCCACCTCAAGCCTGGGGCCACCCAATGCAAGGTGGACCTCAACCATGGGGTCACCCCTCAGGGTCCGTACAAGGTGTCCCTCGTGGTAGTACAATGGGGGTCCGCAACAGCCCCCAGGCTCTGAGGCGGACTGCTTCTGGGGGACGGACAGAGCAGGGAATGAGCAGGAGCACAAGTGTTACTTCACAAATATCCAATGGTTCACACATGTCTTACACATAACTGCAAGGAGAACCCGTTGGCCATTCCTTTGAATCTTTCAACACAAACTGCCTACAGGTGTCCTCACAGCAGCTTTCTCATTGGTACTGAGCAGCTGCGAAAATAAGGCTTCCTACACATGCTGTATTTTAATCAGTTTGTACAGGGTTACATTGCTGTGTGTTGTCTGAAGTATGATTGCATTGGCTGCTGGAATTTATATTTGGGGGAAAGTGGGAGGGTCTAAGGCAGTAAAGCATGTGGTTTGTGCTGAGATTGGACATGGGCTATATAGCAATTAACAGCTATTCCAAACTATTAAATGCAATGAAACCAATCACCTTTGAACACTATTGCAGCACATTGAGAAAGTGGTACATTCCCTGATTCTAGCTCTCCATGACTGCACTCTAAGGATTTTGTTCTTTGAGTGATACAACCCTTGGTTGTTGTGTATGTATGATAATACACCTGCTTTTTCAATTTCAGTTGTGATATAGAATTTAAATAATTGTTTGTTTGCTGCTCAGTTGGAAACTATATCAATAATATGAGAAATTACTATAGCACTAACTAGGCCAGGCATTTATAAAATCAAGATCATTTGTTTAGAACAAAATGCTTCTTAAAACAGTCAGGCATTAAAGTTTTCTTCTTTTTTTTTTTTTATCATAAATGCATATGTATTTTTCCAGCATTTGTTTCCTTTCTCGATGTAAAACAAGCAGCGTTGGTAGCAACACTCACTCTTTCTTGCTGTTAGTCCCCTGTCACTGGCAGACGGTCACTGCAGAAGGCAGAACATTTTTTTAAGCAGGGTTTTTTTTTTTTTTTTGTGTATAGATGCTTCAGGTGATGCATCATATACATTTAAGGTGTGCAGTTCCACTGATTTATAGTAGCCAAATTATCTTGCCTCTGGTGCTTTTTATACAGATATTAGTACTTTAAATACCACTATGGAATAAATTATTGGGTCTTGGTAACATAAGCTATAATATAGTGCAATTTTCCTGCTTAGATTGGCCATTAAAAAAGAACTAGTAAGAATGTAGTGCTACTTTGATGAAGACTTGGACGGTCTATAAAAGCACATTCTCTGCATTTTAGGGCTGTTGTGATTTTGGGATGGGGGACATTCATTTACCATATTTGTAGCAGGGTCATCTGCTATAAAGCAGTATAGGTATACTTTTGAAAACTATTTATGTTCCACATTCCCTGTGTAGTCTGTTGACAGATACTTTGGTATTTTACTCTGTTATCGGTATTTGCTTTAAGAAATGAGGTTTCAAGAAACAAAGGAGTTCTATTTCCCAAATGTTAATTCAAAATATATCACTTGTGCCACAATATAGTTAGAGCCAACCACAAAAGTTTAATTTGCCATAACATTATACTTCTGCATGTGCACTGCTTTTTTTAAAAATCATATAGTTATACAACCTTATTGTCTTTCTTTTCCATAATGCCCTATAATCATATGGATTGCAAGCATGTGATATAAGCCACTAGTAAGATGGCGCTACATGTACTATTGTCTTAGCCAGATATGTGCTAAGTTTGGGTGCAGAATGAAGGTGATCTATTTTACTAATTTTAAAAATGATGGTGCTGAAAATAGTGCCAATAGCAGGGTAGTTAGTCCTGTCCAAATTTTACATGCTATGTATTTTATAGGATCAGACGGAAAGTTAGAAAGTGACATTTTTGTAATGACAGACTGCATGTTGTTCGGCTATTAAGAATGATTAGATTACATTTGCTCTTCAAAAAAAAAAATAATTATATATATATATATATATATATATATATATATATATATATTCAGAACATCCTGTGTAGTAATGTTCTTCTTGTAGAAATGTTATTGAAATATAAATATTTCTATTTAGGTTCAGAACATATTAAACTATGCTATTTTTTATTTAAATAAAAAAAACAACCTAATAGTGCGTTTGTGGTCCTCTATCATATCCTTCCAATAACAGCAAAATAAATATGAATGTGGTGGAGATTCCACGTCCTGATCCTATGGGATATATAGGTATAATCTTTTATGTTGCAACAATATTGCTGTATTAAGGGGACACTATCATGAGAGATAAAGTTGGACTACATATAATACAGGTCATTTAGAGAAGCATGTTGGCATGGTTGAGACACCTTGCACCATAGTTTCTATCAGGAATATTTTTCATTTCGGATGGTGTTAATTTTTCGTGGGTCGGTAAGACTTGAAGAGAAAAGCTTCATGTTATGTAGACTTTGGTTTTGTTTTGTTTTTTGGCACTTTTCTACCGGTTTAATTAGTTTGTCCCAATGGAAACTTAATTTGACTGTTATTATTTTGATATTTAAACTAGTCTAAAAGCAGAGCCATGCTGTACTTCAAGGAGGAAACTAAGCCATGCAAGATATAAGACCAGAGGAAAATGATTTTATATAAAAAGTAGATATTTAATGTACACAAATAACTTTTTATATTAAGTCTATGTATAAAGCCAACTGATGACAGTGTCCCTTTAACATCTGTTTTAATTTAGAGAGGTTTTTAGTTGTCCTGGTCATTATTTTATTACAAAGCTTTAGTGGATCTGGAACTGATTTTTTTTATTGAAACTTTAAGCTTTATCAGACTAATTGATTTGATAGATGCACAATTACAAATTAAACAGAATCAAATGTACATTTCCAAACAATAGTATGTCAGCACCATTAGATCTCAATATGTCTGTCCATTGATTTTAAAAGGATGCTTTCATATTTTAATATTCATCCATTTCCATGTTGCATTTAAAATATGATGCTTAGATATAGTAACATATCTCTTAATTTCCAGAGACACTAGTGAACCAGTAATAATATGTGTCCAAGAAAAACAATTTGCATATATTTGCTAATTTAGCCACAACATTTCATTCCTGGAGCTTTCTGCCAAAAGTATATAAATAATTAGCAGCACAGAAAATTTTAATTTTTGTACTAATTTGTTGAATCTCAAAACTGTGTTTTATGTGTTTTGCCATTTTCATTCATTTATTAACTTTATACACCAGCTTTATGTGCTCAGGGTCAAAGTATGGGAATGCTGTTGTACACTGACCTTTGTACTAGTTGTTTCACATTAAATGCCCAGATAGGTCATGTCAGCAAGTTGATATTTGTTTTATTCACTCGCTGAAAATCTGTAGTACTAAGCAATATGAAAGTTACATTTAGCACTTCCTGGTTCTTTTAATAAAGCTAAAATACAATACAAATGTCTTGAGCATACTGTTATATGAAACACTTTACTGTTGATTCCCACTGAAAACAAAACCGTGTTTAGACTAAAGTTTCATCTTTTATACATTCGTATGTTACGTGTGGCACTGAAATATCTTAGGCTCAAACTTAAGTAAATAAGTAAGAGTGGTGCTTTAAGTGGATTATTTTTCTTAAGTGGGTTGATAAACTTTGTTTAATGCTTCCTGCTGTTTACCCTCCCTCAGCTCTTTGATTTATTTTCCGGCTTAGTCCGTTATAACCAGCAACCTGTTCTGAATTCCTGGTATTGCCTGGCATAATACAAAAATATTACATGACATTTAAACAAAAAATAAAAAGAACAATGATGAAGGCAAATAACAAAAAGAACCAATGGAAATTATAGACAATACACAAATTTGTGGTTACATTTATATTTTATAAAAAGGATTATTTATGCTAATTTTTCACATTCACTAAGCCAATAAATGTCCCTTTTAAAACTTTTATTCAAGATTTTGGTCACAATGCTAAGTGAACTTTTTATTTTATTTTTTTATGTACCAAAATGACTGAATTTTCAGTTTGTTTTTTTTTAAACTTAATGTGCAATAGCTGTTAAATCCATTTTAATTAATGCCACATATCGAGGATCATGTAGGACTCTTCCTGATTTAGCTGGCTGTCACATGCAACCCTTATGCTCTGAATTGTCATAAAAAAACAATAGATTTACAAGGTGCTGCAAAATGGTTAAATATCAATTCTAAAACATTAACACTACATACTAAACACTAGTACAAATAAATGTGCCATACAAGCAAGTTCAGCTATTTCATATTATAATACAATGTTATAGTATACCAATGGAAGTGATAAATTCTTCGATCACTATGATATTGCAGAATCGCCCGGTCTTTGTATAATATATGTGAAGACCTGAAAAAAATTGATCTGCTAGCTTAACACCAACATTAGCACAAAATACCCTAGTATCATGCTTCTCACTCTCTCCATTCATCTAGACATACCTATATTAAATGCTTAGCCAATAAGTTCTTCCTTGATACTGTGTGTGTTCTGTATGTTACTAAATTGCTTCAAAACAGAATTTGTAGAACCCAGAAAAATATTTCTTCTGAACTAAATCTAAATGTACACAGTGAACTCATTGATTACTGTACTGAAGTTGTACAGTAACAGAGCTAAATAATGTATTGGCAAACTGACCCACTGAAGGACTGGATTTAGCTCTGAGAAAATTGGTTTGTAGAATGAATACCTAGCTTTTATCGTTCCTTATATTCAACTTGTTTTGTGGATGACCGTATCCCATTTTATTTTAAAGATTCTTTTCAACCATCAAAAAAGTTTAGTTTTTATCGTTTTCGACATCTTGTGCTATTAACAGTTTTATAGCAATCATTTTTTTGTTTGTCTTTACAGCATCACATAATGTAGATGGACACTGAGCACATAAGCAGTCACTGTATTGGTGATCTTGATAAAAGGCTTAAGACATAAAATGTATGTTTAGTTAAATCACAATTTAACCCACTCCCCTATTGTGGGCAAAACTTATGCTTTTTCTGAGCTGCTAAATGTAATTTATCAGATTGCTGTAATATTCAGAATATACATGCAAAATGCAGGCACTTCATTTCTCTTTTCACTGGTAAAGGAGATGAACAAATTGTGTGCCAAAAGGGATTATTATGTTACGTTTTATTGTCTATGGAACAGCCAAAATATTTTCCATTTAAAGATTATACTTTATAGCTGTGCCAATTTAGGTCCTTTCTGGTTTGGAGAATGTGCTTTTTATATAGTTATCGGTTAGCCGAAGTTGATAAATTGTATGCATCTGTTGCATGACTAGGTTTTGACATGGTATTGCACTTAATGACCGGGTGATTTCAACAGCTAGGAAGAATAGATCATGCTGCATATGGGGATGTCGCTTAGACTGAAAATGATCCTTCTTTAAGGCTTACATACAGTTTCTCCCAAGGCCTTCTTGTTTTGCACACCTGCTTTGTATGTCTAAGAAATAACATTAAACATTCCTTTTCTGTAGATGCCAATAAACACTAAAAATCTCGGCCCATGTTCGTTGGCGGCCAGTTATTTTTCAGCTACTGATTATGGACAGTCATTTTCTTCTTGATACTTTCCCAATATCTTGTGGTATTATTTCATAGGAATGTATGTTCAATTTTAGGTGCCATACAGGGCAAAAAATTACAATAGTCCTTTAACTGCCACAAAGGACGGCAGTGTAAAAAAGTAAAATGTAACCGATTTAAGAAAAGTTATGAAAATTTGTAATGGATCTGAAAGACACAGATTTGCTAGTTTTAGTACCACACTATCTTTGTCTATCATCAGTTCCCAGCAGTATTGTACCTGTTACATGAGAGGGGGGTGAGAAGGCAGAAAGACACTGGTGTAAATAATCAACCTTATTAAAAAAATAATAGCGCATATTACACAAAGATATATTGACTTAATAAATTGTAAATGCTAGAGCCTTTTTATTAACACTTAAGTTGCTAAACGTAAAAAAAATCTATTTATAAGAAAAGAACCCTTTGCCCATTTCAGCCAACCCATTGAGTAAGAGAGAGCAGGATAGGTTGCGGAAGTGATCTACCTGCTCTAATGTATGTTTGAGAGCTTGTGAAAAGTTCATCATTAAAAGCTGAGGTGGGGAGGGGCAGTACTGTGTATATTGTACATTTTAAAATCGCTTGCTTGTATTGTGAAGAATTTAGAAAAAAAAAAGGTGAAGGAAGAGGGGAAAAGCTTGAGATGTCTAATATAAATATTACTACAAATCTTAACAAACGTCTATCAAATAAAATCTCCGCGCCCAGACGACCCCTTTCTTTGGTCATTGGCAGGCGTAATCATATTGACGAAGTGGGGTCAGGAGTGCATTGCAAATTAAAGGGCCACTAAAGTCATTAAAATTGCTCTTTACAGTCATGTAGAGCATTCAAAATCAAGTTGAAATGGTTTAAAAACGTTTGTTTTAAAATGCGTTAGTTTTTATCTGTCATTTGCAGGGTGCTTGAGATTTTCAGTCCTTTCAGAACTTTGATGTTCAACAGAACAACATGAGAAATTATATATATATATATATATATATATATATATATATATATATATATATATATATATATATATATAATATATTCTCATAAAGCAGTGAAATATAAAAATTAAGCTTTTTTTTTTTTTTTCCCCTCACTGGATTTTTTGTTCTCTGCTTGATATAGAGCAGTAATAATGAATAGTCAACTGTCACTAGAAAATGCACATATTCAGTGATTGAGCACAGTGCAACACAAAGCAGGTTTTGCCTAGCATTGCAAAGGTTGAGATATATATATATATATATATATATATTACACACAGAGTTTAGCCACACTTCTTTGCAATGCATTCCTAACCTCTGGCAGCACTGGATAAAAACATAGCAAAACATCCAGAGCCATTAATTTTATATACTTTTTGCTTTTAAAGTTTTTTTTGTTTTTGTTTTTTTCCTGCTCCAAGCATGTTTCCATATTTTTATTTGCACATATATTTGTAGACATTGTAAGAATATAATTTTTTAAACTCTGAATCTCTCTTCACTTCTCTCTCATCCCTTAACTGTACAATCCCACTGTTTGCCACATCAGGATAAAACAGGTCTTTTTTTAGTAAAGAAAACAATTGCATAAGAATGCCGATAGCTAGGGAGGACATGAATGCACACCCGCAGATACCAGGTCAAGATGCTGTGGATTTTGCCTCATCACAATTTTCCATAGCATTTTTAATATTCTTTTGCAGTGACATTACCACTTATACTTGCAATTTTACAACCGTATATTTTTAACAATAAGCGCTGTGGTGAGCTGGTAATGTGGCATTAAATGCTCAGGGCCTTTTTGTGCTGTAGTACAGATAGTACACTCTAAAAAAACAACATTAATGTTTTGTTTAAATTGTATCAGCTTGATGTCCATTTCTTTGTTTTGTGCGGTTTAATTCTCTATTATTTTATAATACAGCATTTTTGGAGTAGATAATCACTTCCAAGAGTAAAATCCATAATGGCCGAAAAGATTAAAGCCCAGCTGGATTTGACCCTATGTAAGAGGTGATCTGGGCCGGTATCTTTTCGTCTCTGCTCGATACAGTTTCCACATTGCCTGTTGTAGATTGTCATTTAACTATCAAATAACCCTACTGCCGTGCCTTATAGCCTCATTAAATTGCAAAAACTTCCTCAAGGCCAGGATTGTAACATAAGACACACCACCGGTGTCTTGGTAATGAGTGAGAAAAATACAAAAGTATATTTTTATATCTGCCATGATGGTTTTTATTTTTCTGCACCCGTGCTGGCAGCATTTCCATGTCAACCCCTACAGCTGTAATTGCTGTAAGGACCTTTCTTTCAGAACTTCTCATTATTTGACCCATGCACGTAACTGAACACTGCTTTTAATGCATTTTGTATACAATTCTCTTTTTGCCAGTATGAACAAAATGGATTTCCATGCATTCAGCAAGAGAAATCTGCTGTAATATTTATATACTATAGCAATTTCTGCAGTTTACTTACACTGCTTCCTAAATATAGCATTACAGGACCAGGCATGCTAGACACAACTTCCTGCAATTAAATGGATCAGCACAATTGTACAATACATTTCCATCCCATTTAGCTGGTATAATAATACTGCGGGTGTGCATTTTATTTGCAGTGTAGTGTACCCACACCACTGCCTGTTGGGGTCTTGTACAGTGCGGTCTCTTGTACAGTGTAATGTCAGTATTCTGGTATTATTCTGGTTTCACAATATATTATATAACCTGTATTAATTGTATAGATTGTGCATTTAAAGCTGTTACCAAGTTGTCAGAAGGCGAGAAAATAAATACTATGTAATATTTTGTTTGTAATTATCCTTTGTATCATAGCAAAGGAAATGTTAAAAAAATCAACTGTAATAAAGTAATTTTAGTACACATGGAGAGTCTGTTTCTTTGCAGTTTTATTTTACTAAAGTAAATATTTATACCACATCATAAGAAAAAACATAAATCGTTTAATATTTTTACTATAATGTATGGGGACTGAAAGGAAGACCGCATTGTGGATGTAATAGATCTATATGGTGGTGAGATATGTGGTTATGTTTTGCTGCTTGTTCCTGCCTTAATCTTACAGTCGATATAAAAAGTCTACACACCCCTGTTAAAATGTCAGGTTTCTGTGCTGTAAAAAAATGAGATAAAGATAAATCATTTCAGAACTTTTTCCACCTTTAATGTGACCTATAAACTGTACAACTCAATTGAAAAACAAACTGAAATCTTTTAGGTAGAGGGAAGACAAAATATAAAAATATGGTTGCATAAGTCTGCACACCCTTAAACTAATACTTTGTTGAAGCACCTTTTGATTTTATTACAGCACTCAGTCTTTTGGGGTATGAGTCTATCAGCATGGCACATTTTGACTTGGCAAGATTTGCCCACTCTTCTTTGCAAAAACACTCCAAATCTGTCAGATTGCGAGGGCATCTCCTGTGCACAGCCCTCTTCAGATCACCCCACAGATTTTCAATCTGATTCAGGTCTGGACTCTGGCTGGGCCATTACAAAACTTTAATCTTCTTCTGGTGAAGCCATTCCTTTGTTGATTTGGATATATGCTTTGGGTCGTTGTCATGCTGAAAGATGAAGTTCCTCTTCATGTTCAGCTTTCTAGCAGAAGCCTGAAGGTTTTGTGCCAATATTGACTGGTATTTGGAACTGTTCATAATTCCCTCTGTCTTAACTAGGGCCCCATTCCAGCTGAAGAAAAACCGCCCCAAAGCATGATGCTGCCACCACCATTCTTCATTGTGGGTATGGTGTTCTTTTGGTGATGTGCAGTGTTTTTGCGCCAAACATATCTTTTTGGAATTATAGCCAAAAAGTTCAACCTTGGTTTTATCAGACGATAACACCTTTTCCCACATGCTTTTGGGAGACTTCAGATGTGTTTATGCAAAATGTAGCCTGGCTTGGATGATTTTCTTCGTAAGAAAAGGCTTTTTTCTTGCCACTCTACCCCATAGCCCAGACATATGAAGAATACGGGAGATTGTTGTCACATGTACCACACAGCTAGTACTTGCCAGATATTCCTGCAGCTCCTTTAATGTTGCTGTAGGCCTCTTGGTAGCCTCCCACACCAGTTTTCTTCTCGTCTTTTCATCAATTTTGGAGGGAGCTCCAGTTCTTGGTAATGTCACTGTTGTGCCATATTTTCTCCACTTGATGATGACTGTCTTCACTGTGTTCAATGTAACAATGAGATCCCTCTGATGCTTTGGAAGCTCTCTGTGGACCATTTTGCTATGGGATGCGACTAAGAAAATTTCAGGAAAGACCAACTAGAGCAGCTGAACTTTATTTGGGGTTAATCAGAGGCACTTTAAATGATGGCAGGTGTATGCTGACTCCAATTTAACACAATGTGGAATGTGATTGCTTAATTCTGAACACAGCTAAATCCCCAGTTATAAGAGGGTGTGCAGACTTATGCAACCACATTATTTTTCTTCCCTCCACCTAAAAGATTTCAGTTTGTTTTTCAATTGAGTTGTACAGTTTATAGGTCACATTAAAGGTGGAAAAAGTTCTGAAATTATTTATCTTTGTCTCATTTTTGTACAGCACAGAAACCTGACATTTTAACAGGGGTGTGTAGACTTTTTATATCCACTGTATATCTTAATATTTCTTCTTTATATTTTTGATCAAAATGGTCAACAAACCTGGTTATCGATGAACTTTAGTGATGAAAACATCATACTGAGAGTGCTATGTTTCAGACTCTCTCAGTTGAATGTGCCTCAAGGGTCTTGAAGAGGATATGTCACTAGGTTGCGAACTACATAGTTATATAGAAATGAAGGTCAAAAAAAGACTTTGAGTCCAAGTTTTAGCATTTTTAGATCTTTTCTGATCTTTGTAATATGTGGATTCGTTCTTAATTGATCCAGAGGAAGGCAAACAGAGAAACAAAACATTGAAACAAACTAAAGTATATGGAGACACCTAGAGCATGAAGGCCGTTGATCCATTATGCAAGATATTATCATTTAGCCATTTATTATAACAATATAAAGTATGTTACCTTACAATAATTTCCTCTGTTTCAAAATGTAGGTTTTTAACAAGACTTGTCTATTATTGGCAGCAGCTGTGGGTATATTGAGCACATAGAGTTTTGCACACAATATACAGGGTCATTCTGCAGTTTACAAAATATATATTTGCTCCCATTTCATTTTAAACAATTATGCCAACGTGGGCAGCACATTCGTTAAAAAACGTATTTAAAAGAAGTCTCGCACTTTCTGCTAAGCTAGGTGACATTTTAGCTTAGGGAAAGTGATTTAGGTGAATGGAGAGAAATCGGGGACACTGTAGCGTCTAATGTGGTTAAGAAAACTATGAAATAGGGATAGACTTATTTAGGTTGTACTGGAAATATAAAAGGGGGTACAGATCCCTAAGGAACTTTTCAGCATTTTTATTCAGCATTTTTCAGCATATTCTTTAACCAACAAAAAGCATATTTTCAGCTTCAAGCAGTACTTTTTTTTTTAGTTTCCACCAGCTACAGGACAATGTGAAAACATACCTATTTTATGAAACTCTACTAAGTCACTGGAAAAGATTCTTGCGTCACATTTCTAAATAACCACCTTTTCCAATACCTTCTAGAGGTTAAAAGTTTGACAACAAAATAAGACTTTCTTTTATCACCTTGTTTCCTTTTCCATCTTTTTTCCTGTATAAATAAAGGTGAAAACAATGTTTTTACAAGCTTGTAGTCCGTTACTTAATACAGTCTTTACCAATTTGGTGCAATGTAGGACCAGGGTTTCTAAAATGCCTATAACTCCACAAACTCGACAACAATTTCAAATTATAAAGAGCTGCCGCTCTTACTGTAAAAGAAGCCCTTGCTTTATTTAGAGGAAGTGAATAGAAGTAAATAATATCCGCTTAAATGCCTATTCCCAGGACTGCCATTTTCTATAAATGCTACTTTTTATTTAGTCAAAATGATTAGATTTTCCCCAAGAATATTGATGTTTACATTCATGTTTGGATGTGTTAAAGGACCACATTAGCTGTCTTTTATATAGGGCTCTCTAAAGTGCTACATAATATATTTCTTAAGTTTCATTCCTCCCGGGCCCTTTGTGTGTACAAAAAATAAAACATAGCCTTTTCTATGAAAAGATGCTCACCCTTGCCCTCTACTATACTTGGCTGTCCAGGAGGGAGACCTATTCCCTTTATTAACTATACATATATATCCCTAAAAGGCACCATGATCTAGATAAATAACTCCCCAAACCTATTTTCCTGGCTCCTATATTGTTACAATTTTTTGTCAAAAGGACAACAAAATAATATCCATAATCACCTCATTGCAAGATTCCAAGATGCAATTTCCCACTGTCTATGTATATGTCTTGTCTGAAGGGATTATTGAGGTATGGAAACCAAGACAAGTTTAGTAGGAAATAGAGCATATCTAAATGAGCAAAGTGCTGCTAAAACCCTAAAGATACTATTGCATGCACATATTTAATAAATTTAAGGACAAACGTAATTTTTTGTGTGTGTGTTCAGTGGTACTTCATTTATATTTATTTATTTTGAAATCCTTACATTAAATTTAAGTAATACATTGTCCTCATCTGTACAAGTGAATATATACTTATGGGCCATGGCAAGAGTACAGTGGGATAATCCTATGGCATCCATATTTAGTAATTATTGCCTACTTCTGTATATAATAGATAATACTGATAAAGTTGATCCTAGTCTGATGACTATCAGTCCAAGTTCATCTTGTATATGACCTTTTCCAGCTAAATGTTTCTTCAAGGTCTGTATTGACAGATACTTCACGCCTTTGCAGTGTTGGTCTCCGACGCCTATTCATCATAATTGAACTTCGACGTTTAGAAAATACCTTTGTTTTCTCTTCAGCTCGAAAAAATTCTGTTATGGATCTAAAATAGTCTAATGTAACTTCATGGCTCCATGGTACTGGTGAGTCAGTGAGGAAACCACAATGTCCACCATAATGTGTCAATATGAGAAAAAAGTAGGGGTTGGTTCGGAAGAGCTCAATTGGGAGAGTTGTCTCTGGAGCCCCTCGAACAGGATCATCAGTGCTACAAATACACAACACAGGCACTGCAACTTCATCCACATCACGTAGAGGGTCGTTGGACTCCCAGTAATGGTCCCAACTGGTCTTCTCGTGCTTGTTATTGCAAAACAGAATCTCGTTGAGTTCTCTTAGGGAACAGCTGGCAAACAATTTATCTATGGGTAAAATCTCGGCAAAGACGGTGGAGTATCTACAACAAAGAGAACAGCTAAGGTTATTATTATTAGGTTTTTTTTTTGTTTTTGTTTTTATAATGGCCACTGCAGTTAAAGAAAAAAGACACTTGTATGTTGAGTATGTACCAAGAGAAGTATTAGCCGCTGTGTAAGCCTTACACATAAATATTTTGTGGGAAAATCTGAATTTTTGAAGTCTGTTTACATCCTGGTACCTTTAACCCATCATCCAGCGATCAGTGGAGGGAAGGGAAGGGGGGGGTGGGCGGATGCAGGAAGAAATCCAGCCTTTATTTGATAACTAGGAGGGTGTCAAGTGTGCATTGTGCTCTCCCCAAGAAAACTCTGCCATATATACATATGGGGGTGACTTAACATTCCATGTCTAGGGGCACCAAAACTTTTAATCTGGGCCTGGCTGCACTTTCGCTAGTGGCACTGATTAGAATCAAATGTGCAGACAGTGAAAAAATATGTTTTTGCTTTTTTAGATATTATTCACTCTGTATTCTATGTATTGTTCTTTTTCACCCTCTTGAAAAAAAATATATAAAAATAAATGACCATAGGACCCCCTTAATGTTCTCAATCTAAATGTTTTGTTTAGTAGTTAGTGAAAGTAACTAAAGTTGTAGCCTTTTTTTTTATTTATTTTTTATTTAAAAATATAATATAAAATAAAATTAGTTACAACAGACACATGTAAGGAAGTAATATATATATATATATATATATATATATATATATATATATATATATCGTTATATGCCATTAAACATTGTCAGCCTTATTAAAGTGTGATTCGGTAAGTGGAATAGGGCTCTATTTAAGCACATAGCATATTTTTTTTACGGAAGTTTTTAGTTAGGGAAGTCCTTGCTTTTGGATAGAAGTTTACTAACTAAAAATTTCTGTAAAAAAAATATGCTGTGTGCCTAAATAGAGCCCTATTCAATTTGCTGAATCGCAAATTAATAAGGCTGTATGTTCTGTATTTTAAAATACACTATTCTGAATTAAAACTAATATTTTAGTTCATTTTAAAAGCATTTTGAACAGGATGCAGTTATAGGTGGTACTACTACAGTAAGTATTCATTTGTGTTTGATACCTGCTGAAACGGACATGCTGCTTGTTGAGAGAGTCAATATTGATCCCAATGGACTGTCATTATTTTACAAATGTGTTTTTAAATAAATATTTTAACTAAGTAAAAATATGACTAAAAAAGAAAGAGAAGAAGCAGGATTTTAGCACAGGACCTATAAATAAAGGCTGTTGTCCAGTACTCCACATCTCTGCATCATATAGAGTTTGCATAGTAATCAATACAGCTAAAATGGAATCAGTTTGCCGATCAAAAGGACATGGACATTTGTTTACTTTGTAGCACCTTTAGCAAGAACTGCTCCATCCTCTTTAAAATGGGGTGGTTTAGCCTCCATAATTGTAAGCATACAAAAAATATACATCTATACAAAATATAGTTGATTATAGAAAATCTGATTCTCTATACTAAAGCTGTGCAGATTCTAGGTGATCAAAATGAAACTAACCTTTCACAACACTTCAATGTATGGAATAGCAGAGCTGTATTGCAGGATCAAATATAAGATTATAGAAAATTGCACTTGGATATTTCATGCTGGAGTTTTTCTAATGTTTAAAGCATAATCTATCATCATGGCTACTGTTCCTTTAAAATGGCATATGTTGGTTCCATGTAATTAATTACTTAAATATTACTGCTGCTTTCTTATTTTCCCCATTCAAACACCCTCTATCTACAAACTCTCCCCCTACCTTCTGAGAATCATCTTCTGATAGAGCAGCAAAATCCATTCATACAACCAGGGTAGTGGAGTCTCAAACCACTTTTGGTAGCGAAACACTGGAGAAATGCAGGATGCTGCAGTGATGTAACTGGATGAGCCACACTCGCCTAGATATGAAAGCAATAGTCCTGACCCCAGTCCTTCACTGACCATAAACAGACAGGAGGATGGATGCTTGAACCGAACATAATTGACAGCCTCTTTTAGATCTGCTGGCTCCCCAAAGCTTTGGAGTTTTAGCGTGGCCAATGGGCAGCCATTCTGCCCCCGCCTATTAAAAATGACAGGGTAGTAACCTTGTTCTGAAGCCTGTAGACAAAACTGCTGGACGTTCCTGGTCAACTTTCCAAAAGGATTGGGTATAACCAAGATTACTGGTGGGCTGCTTACAGAGTTGGTTCCTCTTCTAGTTTTCTGAGCTACCCTTGGTCCTACTATCCAGTCCAAGGCAACTATGCCACCATCATACAGCTGTAAGTGGTCCCTAGCCATCTCTAATGGTCTGTCAGCTGGGATCAGGTGCTGAAAGATAGTTTGAAGATTTGGCCAATTCCTCCACGGCAATCGAGTTGATTCCAGTTGTGACAGACGTTGGAGATCTTTCAATAGCCAACTTGCAAGAGCAGAAGGTTTGCATATTAACTGATAACCCTCAGGAAGGGGCTCCCAAGAACCTCTAAATAAATCTCCATAAGCATCTTCCTCTTCTTCTTCTGCATTGTTTGTATGGCTTTGTCTTGCAGTACTAAAGAAGATTCTGGATAGTAAACCAAGTAAGACGATTATCCCCAGGCAGGCTATCCAGCAGAGGCCTGGCATCCAAAGCATATCCTCTACTTCACAGGAAGATCTGCATTTTATTTTGTTGTCCCTGAATCTTTCATCAAGACAAAGCTTTTTTTTTTTCTATCTCTGTTACTTAGCAAATGATTTATTTATTTAAAGGCTCATCTACTTTATGATTGGCTTTGGGGTTTTGAAAAGGTTGAACTGTTTCTGTGCCAAATTGTTTAAACAGTGATTCATGTTTGTGTTTGAATGCAGCCTGCAGTTATGTTCTCGGTGCCAGTGATCTTTAGAGCTATGACCTGCCAGAGCAGGTAATGTCTCCAGTTAATTAAATTATAAATGCATTATAAAAATAAGTACACCCCTCACATTTTTGTAAATATTTAATTATATATTTTCATGTGACAACACTGAAGAAATGATACTCTGCTACAATGTAGTAAGTGTACACCCTGTATAACAGTGTAAATTTGCTGTCCCCTCAAAATAACTCAACACACAGCCATTAATGTCTAAACAGTTGACAAGTGAGTAAATCCCTAAGTGGAAATGTCCAAATTGAGCAAAATTAGCCATTTACCCTCCCCGGTGTCATGTGACTCATTAGTGTTACAAAGTCTCGGGTGTGAATGGGGAGCAGGGGTGTTAAATTTGGTGTTAGCGCTGTAGATGGGTTCCGGGCAATAGGAGTGTTAATTGAAACCGCTATACACTGATCATTTTAACATAAAGTAGTTAGGGATAGAGGGATTCATGAAAAAAGAAACAAAACCAATAGATTTTCAAAAAATTTTTTGCAGTTATCTAGCAGATGCTGGTAGCAAAACACTGCCCCTCACAACATCTGGATCATTTGCCACTAAATCATCCATAAGGTCATGGATGGAATGCAAAGTCTTGCTGAGAAAGTCGGTGGAAAGTTCTTTTTGTTCCTCTGTTTCAGTCACTACTTTCCTGGGCTTCCTCAATGACCTGTTCCACCAATTGCTGGAGGTCCTCATTGGACAGGCTCTCGCTTGAAGCTTGTGCCAAATCCTCAATGTCCCCGCGCATCTGTATCTCCCAGTCCAGCCTTATTGACCAGATCTACTATCTCCGCAATGATGGGCTGTTCTGGTTGCACATCCACACACAGCTCTGGCCATGTCTTCCTCCACACTGCTTTGAGACATTGCTGTGTCACCTCCTTCCAGGACAAAGCAATGTTCGTTGTGGCCTGCAAGATGGTATACTTTTTTCAGAAATCTATTGTGTTGTTTGTGCTTGCCGTTTGTTTGGTCAATGAGCTGGCAGAATGTTCAGCGAAGATAATAGGCCTTGAAGGTCGCAATGAACCCTTGATACATAGGCTGGACGAATGAAGTAGTGTTGGCAGGAAAACTACATCCACTGGGATGCAGCAATGGAGTTTAGCCAAGTTGGTAGGATGGTAAGGTGGCTTAGAGCATTGTCCATTAACAGGAGCGCTTTGGCCTCAATCCCTTTATGTCTGCAGTAGTATTGCTCAGATGGACAGAAATCTTTGCTGAACTAGTCCATTGTGATACAAGTTTTATGGTTGAAATTCCAAATGACCGGCAAAGTGGATTTAGGAATACCCTTTGTGGCTCTAGGTGTTCTTGAGTGGTACACCAGCAATGGCTTAATCCTGAGGTCTAAAAATTATTTTAGATTAGAATCACAGTTTCCACTTCTGCACTCAGAGTACTCTAAAATATAACTTTTATTTGTCATTTATTAAAAAAATATGTTCATGTTAATTTTCATTTTATTTTACATGTGACAAACACACTGTAACGGAACCCATCACTGTTTTACCCTGTTTATGGTTATTTAATTCTTGGTTAAAATATGATCCTAGTAATATACTGTATGTATGTTGGTTTATGCTCTGCAGAATATTGGCCCCAGGCTAGTGCAGACCTTGGCAGGAGAGATAATCCTGTTACAGATAAGGACGTTTATTCATTCTCAAACATAAGAACAAAGACGGCTGATTTAATCATTGTCTGATTATATCAAGGAGCCTCAGGGAGGGGTGCCCACACCTATTGTTCTTTTTATGTGTATTGTGTGGCCAAATATGGGCATGTGTATTGCCTGTGGGAAGAGATGTGTATAAATATTTCTGCACAACAAAATAAAGTCAGTTCTGCTCCTGTGTCGTCCAGTTATTGGGATTGCGGTTGGGATATTGTTATTATTTTACCTGTTGGAAACCTTGCCTGTGGATTTACCATTTACTTGTTCCTGAGCCTCACTGGGATTATAAGCGGAGATAACCTGGGGAATATTGCCTCTCCGCTACATTGGTTGGCAGCGCTGGGATCCAGACTCACAGAGGAACAAGCATAAATGGAGTACGGATGGAGATTGATTTTGCCACACTAAAACGCTCCACGCTAAAAGACCTCCTGGGGGGTATACAAGCCAGCAATAAGAAGAAAGCGGTACTCATTACTGAGCTGATGGAGGAGTACCGAATGGACGGAGATTCAGTTCCCGAACAGGGGGATTCGGGAGAAAATTCGGAACAAGTGGAGTTCCGGAGGCAGGTACAATTTCGGCTGTCTTTTTATGGGGAACAACCTTCAACAGAAATTATTTCAAGGACCATGACAGAAGTCCAGGAATTTATGTTGAGGAAACAAACAGCCCCAGAACGCAGCTCTGCAATAAATATGCCACAAGAAGGTAAGCCTAAGATACCATACCAGGCTTTTAAAACGTATGTGGAGGCAGAGGAAGATATAGACGCTTTCCTGCAGGATTTTGAAAGACTGTGTGCCCTGCATAGAATCAGCACAGAGGACTGGGTACCGATTTTGGCAGGAAGGCTAACTTGGAGGGCAGCCGAGGCATATCGTAGTGTACCTAATGAGGAAATAAGGAACTATAACAAAGTAAAGGAAATTATTCTGGCCAGGTATGTTATAACACCAGAAGCATACCGGCGGAGATTCAGGGACTTAAAGAAGGTGGAAAAAGACTCACATGCAGAGTGGGCATGCAGGCTACAAAGGGCAGCACTTGGGTGGGTACAAGCGAGCAAGGCACGGTCCATGGAGGATGTGATACAGATGATGCTGTTGGAGCAGTTTTATGAGGGAGTAACTGGCGAGGTACAAGAGTGGGTAAGAGACCGAAACCCTACCTCCCTCACCGAAGCTGCCAGGAAGGCAGATGAGTACCTAGATGCACGCAGGCAGCAAAAACCTGCAACACCAAAGACTCCTTTTAAAACCTTTGGGGGAAACAGCTACACCCCAGCCCCACCGAGAACACTGCCACCACCACCACCGCCCGCTGCACAGCCACGTTTCTGTCAGCCCGCTTCTGGCCCCTGTCACCACTGCCAGAAATGGGGACACTATAAAAGGGAATGTCCCCAGCTGCGAGACCGGTCCACCTGGATACGTCCAGGCCCACCACCACCACCGAGAGCAGCCGCAGCCCACCACTACCAGGACATAGTAGCCACGCCATGGTTCAGCTGTTCCCATTACAACCGTGGAACAATGGGAGGTGCTGCACGAGGCAAATCCAGTCCAGGCCAATGCTGATAATAGGCAGCATCACAGGCTGATCCGTATACCTGGAGGGTAAAGCGGTCCAAGGGCTGCGAGACTCAGGGGCTACCATCACCTTGGTAAAAAGTCACCTGGTTTCAGACCAGGCTAAACTTAACAAGACTGTGGCCGTCAGGGTAGCCGGGGGAGCAGTATACCGTCTACCCACTGCAAGGGTTCATTTGCATTGGGGAGCGGGGGCAGGGCATGTGGAGGTGGGGTTGATGCCGCAGTTACCAGCGGAGGTTTTATTGGGGAACGATCTGGGGAGGCTCACGTCTGCTTTTGAGCCCCAGACCCCCACCACAGGAGAAGCTTACCCTGTGGTCACCCGCTCACAGACCCGTACCGAGGACGATCCTACAACAGGTCGGGAGACCCAGGTAAGCCACAAGCAGACACTTAGCACTAATGCCACAGAGAGACCCATAGCGTGGGACAACCCCAAAGAGCTTGGGAGGGAAACTAGACAGGACCCCAACCTCCAAAAGTACCAAGCATTAGCCGACGATAGAGTGGATGAGCGGGAACGTTTTATATGGAAAGGAGTTTCTATGGGACAGAGATTGTGGCCCACCTTTTGGACACTGGGATCCTGGATTGTTGGGATGGGATCCTGGATTTTTTTTGGGTGGGTGTACAGGGGAAGAACAGTGGGCCCTGTGCAATAGGGGCCCGACCACGAGCTGGGGGAGGAATGTACTCTGCAACTTGGGATGGTTTTGCTAAAGGACTTCAGTTCATTTGGAAGGCTGATGCTTCTCGGCTTCATTATTTAATTGTCTGAAACCAGTTTGTAAAATGTATTTTCCCTCTCCTTGAAATGTTTATTGCTGTGAATGCTGTATGAAGTGTGCGTTTGTTTTGTTCTTGAAATGTGAGGAAATGTGAATTGCAGTAATGCTGATGTGTTGTCAAACTGTAGAAGTGACCAACAAATCGTTTTGTCCAGACATCCCCAGGCCGATCCGTTGGGATCAGATTGTGTATGCCGACTTATGGTCACGGGGGAGGTGTGTAACGGAACCCATCACTGTTTTACCCTGTTTATGGTTATTTAATTCTTGGTTAAAATATGATCCTAGTAATATACTGTATGTATGTTGGTTTATGCTCTGCAGAATATTGGCCCCAGGCTAGTGCAGACCTTGGCAGGAGAGATAATCCTGTTACAGATAAGGACGTTTATTCATTCTCAAACATAAGAACAAAGACGGCTGATTTAATTATTGTCTGATTATATCAAGGAGCCTCAGGGAGGGGTGACCACACCTATTGTTCTTTTTATGTGTATTGTGTGGCCAAATATGGGCATGTGTATTGCCTGTGGAAAGAGATGTATATAAATATTTCTGCACAACAAAATAAAGTCAGTTCTGCTCCTGTGTCGTCCAGTTATTGGGATTGCGGTTGGGATATTGTTATTATTTTACCTGTTGGAAACCTTGCCTGTGGATTTACCATTTACTTGTTCCTGAGCCTCACTGGGATTATAAGCGGAGATAACCTGGGGAATATTGCCTCTCCGCTACACACACCACGTGAGTAAAAACAATATTAAAAACACGAGGATTGTATATCCCAAGAGGCATAATAGTTTTTTTTAGAGCTATGCAATTAAAAAATCTTGCTAATTAAAAAACATAAAATACATTTTTTCAACCTAAGAAATAACTACGGGTTGATTTTCTTATTCCTGGACACGTGCCTTAGGAAATGTCTACTCTATTAACTCTACTGGTATTTACAAATCATTTTATTATTACCCTCCAAGCTTTTGACAGTTATCCAACTAAATCTCCTAATACGGTTTGTGGTCTTCTACGACTCTGCAATATCTTAAGCTTGGGAGAACATGCTTATTCTTTTTACAAACTGTACAATTTAAGAGTGGAGACAAAATAGGGACAAAGGTCCCTGATGGGGAACTCCAGATAGCCCTGACGCGTTTCAAATCTCTCTTTATCAAATGATACCAGTAGAGTTAATAGAGTAGACATTTCCTAAGGCACAAGTCCAGGAATAATAAAACCAACCCATAGTTATTTCTTAGGTTGAAAAAATGTATAAAGTTTTTTTAATTAGCAAGGCTCCAAGCGGATCAGTGTATAGCACTAAAAACTGTTAGTCCTCTTGGGATATACAATCCCTGTGTTTTTATATTATTTTTTCTCATGTGGTGCGTTTGTCACATGTAAAATGAAATGAAAATCAACATGAAAAAATGTTTTAATAAATGACAAATAAAAGTTATATTTTAGAGTACTCTGAGTGCAAGAGTGGAAACTGTGATTTTAATCTAAAATTATTTTAAAAATGCCAATTATTGGGCACGAAGCGTGCGTCTGACAGGGACAGACGTGTTTGGAGTGACCTCTGTGATAATATTTGGATTTTGGCAGAATCTTGCCACAAAAAAATGTCCCAAAGCGGCTGGAACCCCACAATATAACTGGGAAAAGAGTGGGAGGTGGTCCCCGACCCCTACGGAATCCTTCCTCTACTGCTCCTGCCTTCCACGAGAAACAGAGTTCGAGGTTGTGCGGCCCGACTTGGAGGGGCCTCTGCTGTGACGGGAGCATTGCTGCAGCTAGCTGGAAGGGTTTTTCGAGTGCCCGGCGGCGTCTGGATCCGGCCGGACAGTACTGGGGATGCTGCTGGCCAGAGATTTGGGGGAAGGAGACAGGGCAGATGGCCCACGTGTTTGCGGCCGCCATCTTGGGGTGCGTCCTAGACAGAGCTACAGTCTAACTTGGCGGCCCCTCCATGGAGACGTTGTTTCTGGGAGAGGGGGCCCAGAGAAGGCACAAAGAGACATCTGGCTCAGGCAGGCCCCAGGAAGAGAACTTATTGAGCCCAACTGGCCTGCGGCAACCACACAAAGAAAGGAGGCAGTAAGCCCGCAAAATCTTAGCCGCCATTTTGTACTACACCAAAGGTGTGGGGCAGGATGGGCCTGGACACCAGAGTTCTCACTCCCAGGTGCAAACACTCTACTGTGTCATTCCCCTAGCTAATAGGCAGTCTTTTAGGGCATGAGGGAGTGGGGCTGCCCAAACTACACTATAAGTGCATTCATAGATAAACATCCTGCCTCCTGTAATACTTGGGCAAGGTCTGCAATTCCTTACAATACTGAGCCTTAGGATTGTAATCTTTTTTCATACAGCTCTATTTTTTATTTGCAAGACTGATACATGTACTGCTTTGCAATTGTTTAACAACCCTTCCAGATACTGAGACTCCATTGCACAAAATAATAAAAATAGGAAGAGGAGAGAGGGGGAGGAAAAAGGAGAAAACAACTGGAAAAGACCCACTTGACTTGCCAAAACTTTTAGTTATATGGACTGTGTGCAGCTCGAATGGCTATATACATGCTGCCACCTAGTGGCCATCCAGGAAAAATACAACAACAGAAGCTAAACCTTTGATGTTGCTATAAAGACCATAACTTGTGGACTGAATTTGCACAGCTTTGATTATAATGTCAGTGGTCTCTGAGCTGGGAGGACTCTTGAGAGCCTGATGGAACTTACTAATATAATTCACAAATTGTCATTACTAAAAGGGAAGAGACCCACTTGATTTACCTAATTTTACAGCTACATGGACTGTGCTGAACAATTTGAATAGCTGTGTACATACCGCCACCCAGTGCTACACTGGAAAAATACAATAAAGGCTGTTAAATCGGTGGTGACAGTATAAAGAATATAGCTTGTGGACTGCCTTTACACAGCTTTAAATCTAATAATACAAGCCCCACTGAGCTCTGACTGGGGAAGATTCTTGAGAGCTGTACGGTTGCAACTTGCTAACATAGCACACAATTGCATTAAGTGCAATTATGACCATTCAATTGACAGTCTTGTAAGGCTTTGCCACACTGTTTCATAAAAGCACCAGAGTGACAAAGATCTATTGCATGTATCTGTACCAGCTACAATATAAACTGGTAGAACGACTTGAGCAACTTGCTCCACATTGCCTTTTTTGTGGCCACCCAAGAGGGAAACGTTTGGCTACACAAGCTTTACATTCACCTCAACACACCAAAGCTGATATCTGAAAGAACCACATTTCCCGTAATACTGGGGTCATCATGAACAAGCCAAGACTGTATAGTTAAGTCACTCTCTGGTCTTTTAAGCTCCTGTAATTCCTGATCTATCTAATGGGACTATACAGAGATTTTGATCGACAAGGTAAAACCTATGAAGAGGTTTAACTGCATACTCCCTGCTCCAGCTACAAATTTAATACCCCTCTTTATGGTTCAGCAGAGTCTAACCAAAATGGAATGAGAACATACAAGGGGGTTTCAACTAGTAATACATCTATCAATTGGCTATATCCTAACATTGGATGTTGTCCTTCTCTACATGCTGACAAAGCAAAACATTGAGCCTGGTCTAATCTTGCCTAACTTACAGAAGTTATAAATTGGTGTAGTTTCTGCCTACAATTATCTCCCACCCCTCAAAATGGGGAAACCAAAACGTGGAACTTCTACAAAAGGCATACGAGAGCACCTTCTGCCAAAGACTACTCGGCACACGTCTCCAGTAGACTCTGCCTCTGAGCATTCTGAATATTCAGACCAGGAAGATAACCTGTCAACGCATGGATCTTTCAGGCAGATCAGTAGCCAAGATTGAGCAGCTTTTAACAAAAGCAATTGAACTGCTGAGGAAAGACCTAAAGGAATTGGAACAGCGTACCCAACTGTAACGGAACCCATCACTGTTTTACGATTATTATGGTTAAAATATGATCCTACTATTATACTGCATGTATGTTAGTTGATGCTCTGCAGAATATTGTCCCAGACATTTGCAGCTACTTGGCATGGGAGATAATCCTGTTACAGCGACTCCGCATAAGATAAAGGAAGTCTATTGTATACAGTGTTTTCATTCTCAGATAAGAACAAAGAAGTGTAATTGAATCAATGTCTGATTGTATCAAAGTTGCCAGGGAGGTGTGACCCACCTATTGTTCTCTTTATGTGTATTGTGCGGCCAAATATGGGCATGTGTATTGCCTGTGGCCAAAGAGATGTATATATA
Source organism: Discoglossus pictus (assembly GCA_027410445.1). Taxonomy (NCBI): domain Eukaryota; kingdom Metazoa; phylum Chordata; class Amphibia; order Anura; family Alytidae; genus Discoglossus; species Discoglossus pictus. The sequence continues at coordinate 77,307,560 of CM050164.1, read as the reverse complement.
TTTCTGTAAAGGTAAATAAAGTCAGTATTCATTTGACTCCCAAATTGTGTGTCGTCCAATATGGGAGGTCGGGGATGGTGAGACTGTAGTACTTCTTGGGTATTTTACCGTATACCAGCGGAGATATTGGACTGCGTGTTCCAGCTCCGTTACATTTGGTGGCAAGTGTCGGAATTGTTCCCACGGTCAGAAGGACAGCTACAGGAGACACCATTCCGTGGAGTACAAATTGAGGGCAACGCTAGTATCCGTACAGCGCCCCTGGCTACAGCAGGATGGAACCGGCTAGTTTTCAGACAGCGTTCCATCATGAGGAGGAGGAGGCGGCCGCGGACTACAGGGATGCAGACAGAAAGGAACTCATGGTTACAGTACCTCTTATTACCCCACAGACTGAGTTTCAAAGAGAACTCCAAAGCAGACTGGCCTTTTTCCCAGGTACGCTTCCCATGAAAACCTTGGAATGGGTAATGACAGATGTCTACAAATCCATAATGGAAAAGCAGCGGGTACGGGAGCGGTCCATCTTGGGAGCTGCTAACCCACCTCCCACCATTAACCCCCCCCCCCGGCACTGCGTCCGGGTGGTGGGAACTACCAAACCCCTCCACGGTACATCAGGTGCCAAACGTGTAACCAGCAGGGTCACATGCAGAGAGACTGTCCCAGAAACAGAAACCGCTCCACGTGGAATACTCCAACTAATTCCCCCCCCCCCCCAGCGGCAGTGTGTACCCCAGGGGGCCGAAGGTGTCGTCCTTCCCCCCCAGCGGCAGTGTGTACCCCAGGGAGCTGAAGGTGTCGTCCTTCTTCCCCAGCGGCAGTGTGTACCCCAGGGGGCAGAAGGTGTCGTCCTTCCTCCCCAGCGACAGTGTGTACCCCAGGGAGCTGAAGGTGTCGTCCTTCCTCCCCAGCGACAGTGTGTACCCCAGGGAGCTGAAGGTGTCGTCCTTCCTCCCCAGCAGCAGTGTGTACCCCAGGGGGCCGAAGGTGTCGTCCTTCCCCCCCAGCGGCAGTGTGTACCCCAGGGAGCCGAAGGTGTCGTCCTTCCTCCCCAGCGGCAGTGTGTTCCCCAGGGAGCCGAAGGTGTCGTCCTTCCTCCCCAGCGGCAGTGTGTAGCCCAGGGAGCAGAAGGGGCCGTCCTTCCTCCCCAGCGGCAGTGTGAACCCCAGGGGGCAGAAGGTGTCGTCCTTTCCCCCCAGCGGCAGTGTGAACCCCAGGGGGCAGAAGGTGTCGTCCTTCCCCCTCAGCGGCAGTGTGAACCCCAGGGGGCAGAAGGTGTCGTCCTTTCCCCCCAGCGGCAGTGTGAACCCCAGGGGGCAGAAGGTGTCGTCCTTCCCCCTCAGCGGCAGTGTGAACCCCAGGGGGCAGAAGGTGTCGTCCTTACCCCCCAGCGGCAGTGTGTACCCCAGGGAGCAGAAGGTGTCGACCTTCCTCCACAGCGGCAGTGGGTACCCCAGGGGGCCAAAGGTGTCGTCCTTCCCCCCCAGCGACAGTTTACACTAACCAGGGGAGACACCAATCTCCCAAACTGCGCAGATGGGACCGTGGTCTCTGCACCCGCAGCCTGTCCAGATCCCCAACTACCCTCACTGGGACAACCGGAGGAGGGGGTAAGTACAAATTCCCCTCCCCAGCTAACTTCTAATGTGGCCCCAGGGTTAACAGAGGAAATGTTAACCCCCACTGACCCCCACGTTTCCCTGGCTACTGAGCCGGAATATGTCCCAGGTACCCCAGCAGAAGAGCTGACAGTGGGACAGAGTGCAGTCGGCCTCTGCCCTCCCTTTGTCCCTTGTACAGAGCAGGAGGTCCTGCAGGTTATACCAGCAGAAGAGCTGGCATCAGGGAAGAGTGCCGCTGGCCTCTGCCCCTCAAGTCCCCTCAGCGTGTTGCACCATCACCCCAGCGAAATATCCAGGTGCCTGTTTAGACTTCCCCCCAAAGTGGAGATGTGTGACGAAGTGCCCTTCGCCACTTTGGCTTGGAGAGGACTGTTTGCCAGCCTCCTGCCCTGCGACTATGGCCCTGGTACATATTGCCCTTTGGAACCAGTGTTCGGCCATACCAGAGTGTATGTCACTCATTCTGGCCCTTTACATACAGGGGGGTCATTCTGTACTTGCCCTGTGGGAGCGGTGATACCCCAGATAGCTATGCCATGGAGCCCATTCATATAATGAAAGACTATGGGAAAGACTTTAGCTACTTGGCAATTGAAATGTGTGAAGAGGATCTGAGCGCTATTCGGTAGTCTTGTGCGCTCAGATCCCAGCTATCTGGGGATATGGGAAATGTGAGTAAATGTGAATTGCAGTAATGCTGATGGGTTGTCAAACTAGAGAATTGACCAACAAATACTTTTGTCCGGACATCCCCAGGCCGATCCGTTGGGATCAGACCGTGTATGCCGGCTTATGGTCACGGGGGAGGTGTGTAACGGAACCCATCACTGTTTTACCCTGTTTTATGATTATTATGGTTAAAATATGATCCTACTATTATACTGCATGTATGTTGGTTGATGCTCTGCAGAATATTGTCCCAGACATTTGCAGCTACTTGGCATGGGAGATAATCCTGTTACAGCGACTCCGCATAAGATAAAGGAAGTCTATTGTATACAGTGTTTTCATTCTCAGATAAGAACAAAGAAATGTAATTGAATCAATGTCTGATTGTATCAAAGTTGCCAGGGAGGTGTGACCCACCTATTGTTCTCTTTATGTGTATTGTGCAGCCAAATATGGGCATGTGTATTGCCTGTGGCCAAAGAGATGTATATATATTTCTGTAAAGGTAAATAAAGTCAGTATTCATTTGACTCCCAAATTGTGTGTCGTCCAATATGGGAGGTCGGGAATGGTGAGACTGTAGTGCTTCTTGGGTATTTTACCGTATACTAGCGGAGATATTGGACTGCGTGTTCCAGCTCCGTTACACCAACCATTGGAGGAGATGACAGACCAGACAGTGGAAGTCCAAGAGCGGCACAGGTCTTCAATTGCCCAAAACACTTTTCAAGTCACAGAACTTACAGATAAAATCAAGATCTGGAAAACCGGTCCCGTCGCCACAACGTCAGAATTCGTGGCATCCTAAGAGCCATTCAGCGCCTAACAACTTTTCTGAAAGATAACATCTCTACTATACACCCTGACCAAGCTGAAAACATGTGGGAAATAGCACAATGACTCTTTTGAAGAGCGGATGCCAGATATTCAGGTACACCTCTGCCTCAATCCTCTTAGCGGGTCAAAAACCGTTAATAGAAACCATATACAATGCACTACCCTTATCCTAAAATGAATACATCTGACTACACTTTCATAACCCACAATGTGAAGGGGTTCAAATGTCCCTTTAGGTGGCAGAAGGCCTTTTCATTCTATAAAAAATATAAACTCTCTGTAATATGTATGCAAGAGACCCATTTCTCCCATGGGAAGAGACCAACCTTTCTGCATAAGGATTATTACACTTATATTTTGACTACACATGCTACTAAGAAGGCAGGCTCAGCTGTGCTCATACATTTCCCATTTCAAGTAGAACGTAAAACAATAGACAAGGATGGGAATTATGTAATAGTGACTGGAACTGTCTCGGCTAATAGAATATCCTTAATTTCTCTCTATTCCCCTACGACTTCTCCCCATAACACCTTAATTAAACTGCTGAGGGAACTTGAGATTCAGGACATGGGAAAACTGATAGTTGGTAGGGACTTTAACCTTACTTTTAATGCATCGCTTGATAGATCAGGGAACCTCTCTAGTAACAGATTTTCAAACAAAATGAGACAAATTAATTCCCTACTAAATAGTCTGGGGACTGGTAGCTGTCTGGAGGGGGCTCCATCTGAGAAAGAGAGAGTACACTTATTACTTCCCCACCCACTCAACGTATACTAGGATTGACTCCTTTTTAGTTAACTCCTCAGTTTACGATTTTATTCAGAAATCTGAGATTATCCCCGGCCCCTGGTTGGATCATGCTGTGGTACTTACTGAGTTAGAACTTGGGCTTCGTTTAACTCCCGCCTCCAATCTCCCTCTGGAGCTAGGGGCTGGTTGGCTCTGGGTGACCCATAAGGCCTTTATAAGGGGCACCTGCATTAAATTGTCTTCTGCTTTTTGTCAATACGAGGGTAGGAGCTATACAAGCCCAGAGCCACCTTCTATAGACTACAGGTTATCTACCCACAAGGATCGTTGAGTTCTTTGAAATCTCGGCACCAGCACCCTGATATCTGGCTTCTGTATCAGCCAGGGCCTCTCCATCAGTAATCAGCGCTTCCAGGAGTATCAGTAACCTTTCATGTGGTAGTGGGTGGAGATAGGTTCAGTATCACAGCCACCGGGAACCAGACATACAATTTCTATATGCCTCAGAGTGAACTGCTCTTTTTTTGAAATGACAGCAATATATATAGCAGTTAGACACAGAGGGGGTGTACACAATGTAACAATGAGAGGGTGTGGCAGACAATCACAAGGTATAAACAAAAACTCCTAATTTTTAAAATAACCGATTTTGACGGTCTAAGGGTAGCAATACAAAGTATACACTGGGACAGAGAACTGACAGGTAAAAATACTGAACATAAATGAACAACATTTAAATCTGTACTAAATATACATACACACCGGCATATACCATGTGGGGATAAAAGTAAAAGGAGTAAATTACATCCAACGTGGCTTAACAATGATTTAAAGATCAAGATACGGAGTAAAAAACAGGCATTTATATTATACAAACAAGAGGAGACAGAGACTGCTTTACTTGAGTACAAGGAAATCAGCAAGGCAGCAAAAGGGGTATTAGACTGGCTAAAATCGAAAATGCAAAATTAGTTGCAAAGGAGAGTAAGACTAACCCTAAAATATTTTTATTTATTTAAGTATATAAATGGGGAGAAGGTCAGGAAGGAAGCTATAGGAGCATTAGAATGTGAAACAGGCCGTCTGACAATTAGTTACTAGGAAAAGGCAGATGAGCTAAATAGGTTCTTTTCTTCTGTATATACAAGGGAGGTACCAGTGGTTGGGACACCGCAACATAATGGGGCTACACTACCTTCACCAAATAATTGGTTAACGCAGGAATAAATCAAAAGAGGTTGAAAAAAATAAATGTTAATAAAGCCACAGGTCTTGATGTAATACATCCATGGGTACTGAGGGAACTAAGTTCTGTAATAACCAAACCATTATATCTAGTTTTTCAAAATTCCCTCACCACTGGATTGCTACCAGATGACTGGAGAAAAGCAGAGGTGAAACCTATATTTATGAAGGGAGCAAGAGCAAATCCTGGGAATTATAGACATGTAAGCCTCACTTCTGTAGTGGCAAAGCTTTTAGAAGGGTTAATAAGGGATAATATACAATAATATGTCTATTCAAACAGGATTATAAATAGGAGCCAACATGGATTTATGAGGGATTAGTCATGTCAAACAAATCTAATTAGTTTCTTATGAGGAGGTTAGTAGGAACTTGGATCAAGGCAACTCAGTGGATGTAGTCTTTTTAGATTTTGCAAAGGCTTTTGATACAGTGCCACATGGGAGACTATTGTGCAAACTAAGGGATACAGGAATTGCAATAAATATATGCACATGGATTAAGAGCTAGCTAAAAGACAGAAAAAAACAGTCCATGCTCAGATTGGACTAATGTGGCAAGTGGGGTTCCTCAGGGTTCAGTATTAGGTCCTCTCCTTTTTAACATATTTATTAACAATTTAGATGTAAGACTGGAAAGTATTGTCTCCATTTTTGCTGATGACACAAAGTTGTGCAAGGGAATCAGAAAATTCTGTACTTTCCCTCCAAAGGGATTTGCATAAATTAGAGAAATGGGCAGTTAAATGGCAGATAAAATTTAATACGAATTACCATGCTATTTATAAACTTAATGAAGCAAATCTAGGGGTATCACATATTGAAAGGGATTTGGGAGTGCTTGTGGACAACCACCTACGTAACAGTTCTCAATGCCAAGAAACAGCTCAGGGTCAGTATAAAGATTTGTCAAGGGAGCTTTTTGTGCCAAGAGGTTTTCAACTGACATCCTTTGAGGTTAGAAGTAAAAAGATTCCACCTTAAAGAAAGAAAAGGTTTATTCACAGTAAGGGTAGTTAATCTGTGGAATTCTCTACCAAGGCAGGTGGTGACAGCGGATTCAATAGATAACTTTAGAAAGGGATTGGATATTTTTTTAAATAAAAAGGGCATTCAGGGTTATCCTGGTTAGAGAGGGAGTATTGATCCAGGGAGGAATCCTATCACCAGTATCTGGGGTCAGGAAGGAAACCATTTTTTTCCCTTTTGAAACAATTGGCAAAGTTTCACTGTTTTTTTTGTTTGTTTGTTTGTTTGCCTTACTCTGAATCAATTAACAACTAATCTGCATATTGCAGATCAGAGGAGATTTTAAAAGGTTGAACTTGATGGGCTAAAAGTATTTTTCAACCTCAATTACTATGTAACTATAAACTCCACATGGTGTATAACCGTAGTTTCCTGAGAGCAATAGGCTTAACCTCCAATACACATCCTTCCGTCTCTAGCACATATCAGACGTTATTACCTTTATCTGGCAAACAATGGAGCAAAGCAGATTTACAAAGACAATGGAGGTGTTTATGCAGATAATCCATTGCTGGAGCCAAGCAGTCTGTGCTTTTATGGTGGCTTAATGGCCCAACACCAAGGCAGAGAAAAAGGGGCCCATGACACGCGGCAGTGTGTACCCCAGGGAGCTGAAGGTGTCGTCCTTCTTCCCCAGCGGCAGTGTGTACCCCAGGGGGCAGAAGGTGTCGTCCTTCCTCCCCAGCGACAGTGTGTACCCCAGGGAGCTGAAGGTGTCGTCCTTCCTCCCCAGCGACAGTGTGTACCCCAGGGAGCTGAAGGTGTCGTCCTTCCTCCCCAGCAGCAGTGTGTACCCCAGGGGGCCGAAGGTGTCGTCCTTCCCCCCCAGCGGCAGTGTGTACCCCAGGGAGCCGAAGGTGTCGTCCTTCCACCCCAGCGGCAGTGTGTTCCCCAGGGAGCCGAAGGTGTCGTCCTTACGCCCCAGCGGCAGTGTGTAGCCCAGGGAGCAGAAGGGGCCGTCCTTCCTCCCCAGCGGCAGTGTGAACCCCAGGGGGCAGAAGGTGTCGTCCTTTCCCCCCAGCGGCAGTGTGAACCCCAGGGGGCAGAAGGTGTCGTCCTTCCCCCTCAGCGGCAGTGTGAACCCCAGGGGGCAGAAGGTGTCGTCCTTTCCCCCCAGCGGCAGTGTGAACCCCAGGGGGCAGAAGGTGTCGTCCTTCCCCCTCAGCGGCAGTGTGAACCCCAGGGGGCAGAAGGTGTCGTCCTTCCCCCCCAGCGGCAGTGTGTACCCCAGGGAGCAGAAGGTGTCGACCTTCCTCCACAGCGGCAGTGGGTACCCCAGGGGGCCAAAGGTGTCGTCCTTCCCCCCCAGCGACAGTTTACACTAACCAGGGGAGACACCAATCTCCCAAACTGCGCAGATGGGACCGTGGTCTCTGCACCCGCAGCCTGTCCAGATCCCCAACTACCCTCACTGGGACAACCGGAGGAGGGGGTAAGTACAAATTCCCCTCCCCAGCTAACTTCTAATGTGGCCCCAGGGTTAACAGAGGAAATGTTAACCCCCACTGACCCCCACGTTTCCCTGGCTACTGAGCCGGAATATGTCCCAGGTACCCCAGCAGAAGAGCTGACAGTGGGACAGAGTGCAGTCGGCCTCTGCCCTCCCTTTGTCCCTTGTACAGAGCAGGAGGTCCTGCAGGTTATACCAGCAGAAGAGCTGGCATCAGGGAAGAGTGCCGCTGGCCTCTGCCCCTCAAGTCCCCTCAGCGTGTTGCACCATCACCCCAGCGAAATATCCAGGTGCCTGTTTAGACTTCCCCCCAAAGTGGAGATGTGTGACGAAGTGCCCTTCGCCACTTTGGCTTGGAGAGGACTGTTTGCCAGCCTCCTGCCCTGCGACTATGGCCCTGGTACATATTGCCCTTTGGAACCAGTGTTCGGCCATACCAGAGTGTATGTCACTCATTCTGGCCCTTTACATACAGGGGGGTCATTCTGTACTTGCCCTGTGGGAGCGGTGATACCCCAGATAGCTATGCCATGGAGCCCATTCATATAATGAAAGACTATGGGAAAGACTTTAGCTACTTGGCAATTGAAATGTGTGAAGAGGATCTGAGCGCTATTCGGTAGTCTTGTGCGCTCAGATCCCAGCTATCTGGGGATATGGGAAATGTGAGTAAATGTGAATTGCAGTAATGCTGATGGGTTGTCAAACTAGAGAATTGACCAACAAATACTTTTGTCCGGACATCCCCAGGCCGATCCGTTGGGATCAGACCGTGTATGCCGGCTTATGGTCACGGGGGAGGTGTGTAACGGAACCCATCACTGTTTTACCCTGTTTTATGATTATTATGGTTAAAATATGATCCTACTATTATACTGCATGTATGTTGGTTGATGCTCTGCAGAATATTGTCCCAGACATTTGCAGCTACTTGGCATGGGAGATAATCCTGTTACAGCGACTCCGCATAAGATAAAGGAAGTCTATTGTATACAGTGTTTTCATTCTCAGATAAGAACAAAGAAATGTAATTGAATCAATGTCTGATTGTATCAAAGTTGCCAGGGAGGTGTGACCCACCTATTGTTCTCTTTATGTGTATTGTGCAGCCAAATATGGGCATGTGTATTGCCTGTGGCCAAAGAGATGTATATATATTTCTGTAAAGGTAAATAAAGTCAGTATTCATTTGACTCCCAAATTGTGTGTCGTCCAATATGGGAGGTCGGGAATGGTGAGACTGTAGTGCTTCTTGGGTATTTTACCGTATACTAGCGGAGATATTGGACTGCGTGTTCCAGCTCCGTTACACCAACCATTGGAGGAGATGACAGACCAGACAGTGGAAGTCCAAGAGCGGCACAGGTCTTCAATTGCCCAAAACACTTTTCAAGTCACAGAACTTACAGATAAAATCAAGATCTGGAAAACCGGTCCCGTCGCCACAACGTCAGAATTCGTGGCATCCTAAGAGCCATTCAGCGCCTAACAACTTTTCTGAAAGATAACATCTCTACTATACACCCTGACCAAGCTGAAAACATGTGGGAAATAGCACAATGACTCTTTTGAAGAGCGGATGCCAGATATTCAGGTACACCTCTGCCTCAATCCTCTTAGCGGGTCAAAAACCGTTAATAGAAACCATATACAATGCACTACCCTTATCCTAAAATGAATACATCTGACTACACTTTCATAACCCACAATGTGAAGGGGTTCAAATGTCCCTTTAGGTGGCAGAAGGCCTTTTCATTCTATAAAAAATATAAACTCTCTGTAATATGTATGCAAGAGACCCATTTCTCCCATGGGAAGAGACCAACCTTTCTGCATAAGGATTATTACACTTATATTTTGACTACACATGCTACTAAGAAGGCAGGCTCAGCTGTGCTCATACATTTCCCATTTCAAGTAGAACGTAAAACAATAGACAAGGATGGGAATTATGTAATAGTGACTGGAACTGTCTCGGCTAATAGAATATCCTTAATTTCTCTCTATTCCCCTACGACTTCTCCCCATAACACCTTAATTAAACTGCTGAGGGAACTTGAGATTCAGGACATGGGAAAACTGATAGTTGGTAGGGACTTTAACCTTACTTTTAATGCATCGCTTGATAGATCAGGGAACCTCTCTAGTAACAGATTTTCAAACAAAATGAGACAAATTAATTCCCTACTAAATAGTCTGGGGACTGGTAGCTGTCTGGAGGGGGCTCCATCTGAGAAAGAGAGAGTACACTTATTACTTCCCCACCCACTCAACGTATACTAGGATTGACTCCTTTTTAGTTAACTCCTCAGTTTACGATTTTATTCAGAAATCTGAGATTATCCCCGGCCCCTGGTTGGATCATGCTGTGGTACTTACTGAGTTAGAACTTGGGCTTCGTTTAACTCCCGCCTCCAATCTCCCTCTGGAGCTAGGGGCTGGTTGGCTCTGGGTGACCCATAAGGCCTTTATAAGGGGCACCTGCATTAAATTGTCTTCTGCTTTTTGTCAATACGAGGGTAGGAGCTATACAAGCCCAGAGCCACCTTCTATAGACTACAGGTTATCTACCCACAAGGATCGTTGAGTTCTTTGAAATCTCGGCACCAGCACCCTGATATCTGGCTTCTGTATCAGCCAGGGCCTCTCCATCAGTAATCAGCGCTTCCAGGAGTATCAGTAACCTTTCATGTGGTAGTGGGTGGAGATAGGTTCAGTATCACAGCCACCGGGAACCAGACATACAATTTCTATATGCCTCAGAGTGAACTGCTCTTTTTTTGAAATGACAGCAATATATATAGCAGTTAGACACAGAGGGGGTGTACACAATGTAACAATGAGAGGGTGTGGCAGACAATCACAAGGTATAAACAAAAACTCCTAATTTTTAAAATAACCGATTTTGACGGTCTAAGGGTAGCAATACAAAGTATACACTGGGACAGAGAACTGACAGGTAAAAATACTGAACATAAATGAACAACATTTAAATCTGTACTAAATATACATACACACCGGCATATACCATGTGGGGATAAAAGTAAAAGGAGTAAATTACATCCAACGTGGCTTAACAATGATTTAAAGATCAAGATACGGAGTAAAAAACAGGCATTTATATTATACAAACAAGAGGAGACAGAGACTGCTTTACTTGAGTACAAGGAAATCAGCAAGGCAGCAAAAGGGGTATTAGACTGGCTAAAATCGAAAATGCAAAATTAGTTGCAAAGGAGAGTAAGACTAACCCTAAAATATTTTTATTTATTTAAGTATATAAATGGGGAGAAGGTCAGGAAGGAAGCTATAGGAGCATTAGAATGTGAAACAGGCCGTCTGACAATTAGTTACTAGGAAAAGGCAGATGAGCTAAATAGGTTCTTTTCTTCTGTATATACAAGGGAGGTACCAGTGGTTGGGACACCGCAACATAATGGGGCTACACTACCTTCACCAAATAATTGGTTAACGCAGGAATAAATCAAAAGAGGTTGAAAAAAATAAATGTTAATAAAGCCACAGGTCTTGATGTAATACATCCATGGGTACTGAGGGAACTAAGTTCTGTAATAACCAAACCATTATATCTAGTTTTTCAAAATTCCCTCACCACTGGATTGCTACCAGATGACTGGAGAAAAGCAGAGGTGAAACCTATATTTATGAAGGGAGCAAGAGCAAATCCTGGGAATTATAGACATGTAAGCCTCACTTCTGTAGTGGCAAAGCTTTTAGAAGGGTTAATAAGGGATAATATACAATAATATGTCTATTCAAACAGGATTATAAATAGGAGCCAACATGGATTTATGAGGGATTAGTCATGTCAAACAAATCTAATTAGTTTCTTATGAGGAGGTTAGTAGGAACTTGGATCAAGGCAACTCAGTGGATGTAGTCTTTTTAGATTTTGCAAAGGCTTTTGATACAGTGCCACATGGGAGACTATTGTGCAAACTAAGGGATACAGGAATTGCAATAAATATATGCACATGGATTAAGAGCTAGCTAAAAGACAGAAAAAAACAGTCCATGCTCAGATTGGACTAATGTGGCAAGTGGGGTTCCTCAGGGTTCAGTATTAGGTCCTCTCCTTTTTAACATATTTATTAACAATTTAGATGTAAGACTGGAAAGTATTGTCTCCATTTTTGCTGATGACACAAAGTTGTGCAAGGGAATCAGAAAATTCTGTACTTTCCCTCCAAAGGGATTTGCATAAATTAGAGAAATGGGCAGTTAAATGGCAGATAAAATTTAATACGAATTACCATGCTATTTATAAACTTAATGAAGCAAATCTAGGGGTATCACATATTGAAAGGGATTTGGGAGTGCTTGTGGACAACCACCTACGTAACAGTTCTCAATGCCAAGAAACAGCTCAGGGTCAGTATAAAGATTTGTCAAGGGAGCTTTTTGTGCCAAGAGGTTTTCAACTGACATCCTTTGAGGTTAGAAGTAAAAAGATTCCACCTTAAAGAAAGAAAAGGTTTATTCACAGTAAGGGTAGTTAATCTGTGGAATTCTCTACCAAGGCAGGTGGTGACAGCGGATTCAATAGATAACTTTAGAAAGGGATTGGATATTTTTTTAAATAAAAAGGGCATTCAGGGTTATCCTGGTTAGAGAGGGAGTATTGATCCAGGGAGGAATCCTATCACCAGTATCTGGGGTCAGGAAGGAAACCATTTTTTTCCCTTTTGAAACAATTGGCAAAGTTTCACTGTTTTTTTTGTTTGTTTGTTTGTTTGCCTTACTCTGAATCAATTAACAACTAATCTGCATATTGCAGATCAGAGGAGATTTTAAAAGGTTGAACTTGATGGGCTAAAAGTATTTTTCAACCTCAATTACTATGTAACTATAAACTCCACATGGTGTATAACCGTAGTTTCCTGAGAGCAATAGGCTTAACCTCCAATACACATCCTTCCGTCTCTAGCACATATCAGACGTTATTACCTTTATCTGGCAAACAATGGAGCAAAGCAGATTTACAAAGACAATGGAGGTGTTTATGCAGATAATCCATTGCTGGAGCCAAGCAGTCTGTGCTTTTATGGTGGCTTAATGGCCCAACACCAAGGCAGAGAAAAAGGGGCCCATGACACGCGGCAGTGTGTACCCCAGGGAGCTGAAGGTGTCGTCCTTCTTCCCCAGCGGCAGTGTGTACCCCAGGGGGCCGAAGGTGTCGTCCTTCCTCCCCAGCGACAGTGTGTACCCCAGGGAGCTGAAGGTGTCGTCCTTCCTCCCCAGCGACAGTGTGTACCCCAGGGAGCTGAAGGTGTCGTCCTTCCTCCCCAGCAGCAGTGTGTACCCCAGGGGGCCGAAGGTGTCGTCCTTCCCCCCCAGCGGCAGTGTGTACCCCAGGGAGCCGAAGGTGTCGTCCTTCCTCCCCAGCGGCAGTGTGTTCCCCAGGGAGCCGAAGGTGTCGTCCTTCCTCCCCAGCGGCAGTGTGTAGCCCAGGGAGCAGAAGGGGCCGTCCTTCCTCCCCAGCGGCAGTGTGAACCCCAGGGGGCAGAAGGTGTCGTCCTTTCCCCCCAGCGGCAGTGTGAACCCCAGGGGGCAGAAGGTGTCGTCCTTCCCCCTCAGCGGCAGTGTGAACCCCAGGGGGCAGAAGGTGTCGTCCTTTCCCCCCAGCGGCAGTGTGAACCCCAGGGGGCAGAAGGTGTCGTCCTTCCCCCTCAGCGGCAGTGTGAACCCCAGGGGGCAGAAGGTGTCGTCCTTCCCCCCCAGCGGCAGTGTGTACCCCAGGGAGCAGAAGGTGTCGACCTTCCTCCACAGCGGCAGTGGGTACCCCAGGGGGCCAAAGGTGTCGTCCTTCCCCCCCAGCGACAGTTTACACTAACCAGGGGAGACACCAATCTCCCAAACTGCGCAGATGGGACCGTGGTCTCTGCACCCGCAGCCTGTCCAGATCCCCAACTACCCTCACTGGGACAACCGGAGGAGGGGGTAAGTACAAATTCCCCTCCCCAGCTAACTTCTAATGTGGCCCCAGGGTTAACAGAGGAAATGTTAACCCCCACTGACCCCCACGTTTCCCGGGCTACTGAGCCGGAATATGTCCCAGGTACCCCAGCAGAAGAGCTGACAGTGGGACAGAGTGCAGTCGGCCTCTGCCCTCCCTTTGTCCCTTGTACAGAGCAGGAGGTCCTGCAGGTTATACCAGCAGAAGAGCTGGCATCAGGGAAGAGTGCCGCTGGCCTCTGCCCCTCAAGTCCCCTCAGCGTGTTGCACCATCACCCCAGCGAAATATCCAGGTGCCTGTTTAGACTTCCCCCCAAAGTGGAGATGTGTGACGAAGTGCCCTTCGCCACTTTGGCTTGGAGAGGACTGTTTGCCAGCCTCCTGCCCTGCGACTATGGCCCTGGTACATATTGCCCTTTGGAACCAGTGTTCGGCCATACCAGAGTGTATGTCACTCATTCTGGCCCTTTACATACAGGGGGGTCATTCTGTACTTGCCCTGTGGGAGCGGTGATACCCCAGATAGCTATGCCATGGAGCCCATTCATATAATGAAAGACTATGGGAAAGACTTTAGCTACTTGGCAATTGAAATGTGTGAAGAGGATCTGAGCGCTATTCGGTAGTCTTGTGCGCTCAGATCCCAGCTATCTGGGGATATGGGAAATGTGAGTAAATGTGAATTGCAGTAATGCTGATGGGTTGTCAAACTAGAGAATTGACCAACAAATACTTTTGTCCGGACATCCCCAGGCCGATCCGTTGGGATCAGACCGTGTATGCCGGCTTATGGTCACGGGGGAGGTGTGTAACGGAACCCATCACTGTTTTACCCTGTTTTATGATTATTATGGTTAAAATATGATCCTACTATTATACTGCATGTATGTTGGTTGATGCTCTGCAGAATATTGTCCCAGACATTTGCAGCTACTTGGCATGGGAGATAATCCTGTTACAGCGACTCCGCATAAGATAAAGGAAGTCTATTGTATACAGTGTTTTCATTCTCAGATAAGAACAAAGAAATGTAATTGAATCAATGTCTGATTGTATCAAAGTTGCCAGGGAGGTGTGACCCACCTATTGTTCTCTTTATGTGTATTGTGCAGCCAAATATGGGCATGTGTATTGCCTGTGGCCAAAGAGATGTATATATATTTCTGTAAAGGTAAATAAAGTCAGTATTCATTTGACTCCCAAATTGTGTGTCGTCCAATATGGGAGGTCGGGAATGGTGAGACTGTAGTGCTTCTTGGGTATTTTACCGTATACTAGCGGAGATATTGGACTGCGTGTTCCAGCTCCGTTACACCAACCATTGGAGGAGATGACAGACCAGACAGTGGAAGTCCAAGAGCGGCACAGGTCTTCAATTGCCCAAAACACTTTTCAAGTCACAGAACTTACAGATAAAATCAAGATCTGGAAAACCGGTCCCGTCGCCACAACGTCAGAATTCGTGGCATCCTAAGAGCCATTCAGCGCCTAACAACTTTTCTGAAAGATAACATCTCTACTATACACCCTGACCAAGCTGAAAACATGTGGGAAATAGCACAATGACTCTTTTGAAGAGCGGATGCCAGATATTCAGGTACACCTCTGCCTCAATCCTCTTAGCGGGTCAAAAACCGTTAATAGAAACCATATACAATGCACTACCCTTATCCTAAAATGAATACATCTGACTACACTTTCATAACCCACAATGTGAAGGGGTTCAAATGTCCCTTTAGGTGGCAGAAGGCCTTTTCATTCTATAAAAAATATAAACTCTCTGTAATATGTATGCAAGAGACCCATTTCTCCCATGGGAAGAGACCAACCTTTCTGCATAAGGATTATTACACTTATATTTTGACTACACATGCTACTAAGAAGGCAGGCTCAGCTGTGCTCATACATTTCCCATTTCAAGTAGAACGTAAAACAATAGACAAGGATGGGAATTATGTAATAGTGACTGGAACTGTCTCGGCTAATAGAATATCCTTAATTTCTCTCTATTCCCCTACGACTTCTCCCCATAACACCTTAATTAAACTGCTGAGGGAACTTGAGATTCAGGACATGGGAAAACTGATAGTTGGTAGGGACTTTAACCTTACTTTTAATGCATCGCTTGATAGATCAGGGAACCTCTCTAGTAACAGATTTTCAAACAAAATGAGACAAATTAATTCCCTACTAAATAGTCTGGGGACTGGTAGCTGTCTGGAGGGGGCTCCATCTGAGAAAGAGAGAGTACACTTATTACTTCCCCACCCACTCAACGTATACTAGGATTGACTCCTTTTTAGTTAACTCCTCAGTTTACGATTTTATTCAGAAATCTGAGATTATCCCCGGCCCCTGGTTGGATCATGCTGTGGTACTTACTGAGTTAGAACTTGGGCTTCGTTTAACTCCCGCCTCCAATCTCCCTCTGGAGCTAGGGGCTGGTTGGCTCTGGGTGACCCATAAGGCCTTTATAAGGGGCACCTGCATTAAATTGTCTTCTGCTTTTTGTCAATACGAGGGTAGGAGCTATACAAGCCCAGAGCCACCTTCTATAGACTACAGGTTATCTACCCACAAGGATCGTTGAGTTCTTTGAAATCTCGGCACCAGCACCCTGATATCTGGCTTCTGTATCAGCCAGGGCCTCTCCATCAGTAATCAGCGCTTCCAGGAGTATCAGTAACCTTTCATGTGGTAGTGGGTGGAGATAGGTTCAGTATCACAGCCACCGGGAACCAGACATACAATTTCTATATGCCTCAGAGTGAACTGCTCTTTTTTTGAAATGACAGCAATATATATAGCAGTTAGACACAGAGGGGGTGTACACAATGTAACAATGAGAGGGTGTGGCAGACAATCACAAGGTATAAACAAAAACTCCTAATTTTTAAAATAACCGATTTTGACGGTCTAAGGGTAGCAATACAAAGTATACACTGGGACAGAGAACTGACAGGTAAAAATACTGAACATAAATGAACAACATTTAAATCTGTACTAAATATACATACACACCGGCATATACCATGTGGGGATAAAAGTAAAAGGAGTAAATTACATCCAACGTGGCTTAACAATGATTTAAAGATCAAGATACGGAGTAAAAAACAGGCATTTATATTATACAAACAAGAGGAGACAGAGACTGCTTTACTTGAGTACAAGGAAATCAGCAAGGCAGCAAAAGGGGTATTAGACTGGCTAAAATCGAAAATGCAAAATTAGTTGCAAAGGAGAGTAAGACTAACCCTAAAATATTTTTATTTATTTAAGTATATAAATGGGGAGAAGGTCAGGAAGGAAGCTATAGGAGCATTAGAATGTGAAACAGGCCGTCTGACAATTAGTTACTAGGAAAAGGCAGATGAGCTAAATAGGTTCTTTTCTTCTGTATATACAAGGGAGGTACCAGTGGTTGGGACACCGCAACATAATGGGGCTACACTACCTTCACCAAATAATTGGTTAACGCAGGAATAAATCAAAAGAGGTTGAAAAAAATAAATGTTAATAAAGCCACAGGTCTTGATGTAATACATCCATGGGTACTGAGGGAACTAAGTTCTGTAATAACCAAACCATTATATCTAGTTTTTCAAAATTCCCTCACCACTGGATTGCTACCAGATGACTGGAGAAAAGCAGAGGTGAAACCTATATTTATGAAGGGAGCAAGAGCAAATCCTGGGAATTATAGACATGTAAGCCTCACTTCTGTAGTGGCAAAGCTTTTAGAAGGGTTAATAAGGGATAATATACAATAATATGTCTATTCAAACAGGATTATAAATAGGAGCCAACATGGATTTATGAGGGATTAGTCATGTCAAACAAATCTAATTAGTTTCTTATGAGGAGGTTAGTAGGAACTTGGATCAAGGCAACTCAGTGGATGTAGTCTTTTTAGATTTTGCAAAGGCTTTTGATACAGTGCCACATGGGAGACTATTGTGCAAACTAAGGGATACAGGAATTGCAATAAATATATGCACATGGATTAAGAGCTAGCTAAAAGACAGAAAAAAACAGTCCATGCTCAGATTGGACTAATGTGGCAAGTGGGGTTCCTCAGGGTTCAGTATTAGGTCCTCTCCTTTTTAACATATTTATTAACAATTTAGATGTAAGACTGGAAAGTATTGTCTCCATTTTTGCTGATGACACAAAGTTGTGCAAGGGAATCAGAAAATTCTGTACTTTCCCTCCAAAGGGATTTGCATAAATTAGAGAAATGGGCAGTTAAATGGCAGATAAAATTTAATACGAATTACCATGCTATTTATAAACTTAATGAAGCAAATCTAGGGGTATCACATATTGAAAGGGATTTGGGAGTGCTTGTGGACAACCACCTACGTAACAGTTCTCAATGCCAAGAAACAGCTCAGGGTCAGTATAAAGATTTGTCAAGGGAGCTTTTTGTGCCAAGAGGTTTTCAACTGACATCCTTTGAGGTTAGAAGTAAAAAGATTCCACCTTAAAGAAAGAAAAGGTTTATTCACAGTAAGGGTAGTTAATCTGTGGAATTCTCTACCAAGGCAGGTGGTGACAGCGGATTCAATAGATAACTTTAGAAAGGGATTGGATATTTTTTTAAATAAAAAGGGCATTCAGGGTTATCCTGGTTAGAGAGGGAGTATTGATCCAGGGAGGAATCCTATCACCAGTATCTGGGGTCAGGAAGGAAACCATTTTTTTCCCTTTTGAAACAATTGGCAAAGTTTCACTGTTTTTTTTGTTTGTTTGTTTGTTTGCCTTACTCTGAATCAATTAACAACTAATCTGCATATTGCAGATCAGAGGAGATTTTAAAAGGTTGAACTTGATG
The DNA here is from genome assembly GCA_027410445.1 of Discoglossus pictus. Taxonomy (NCBI): domain Eukaryota; kingdom Metazoa; phylum Chordata; class Amphibia; order Anura; family Alytidae; genus Discoglossus; species Discoglossus pictus. The sequence goes on along the minus strand of CM050164.1, from coordinate 77,289,140 downwards.
GGCTAAAAGTATTTTTCAACCTCAATTACTATGTAACTATAAACTCCACATGGTGTATAACCGTAGTTTCCTGAGAGCAATAGGCTTAACCTCCAATACACATCCTTCCGTCTCTAGCACATATCAGACGTTATTACCTTTATCTGGCAAACAATGGAGCAAAGCAGATTTACAAAGACAATGGAGGTGTTTATGCAGATAATCCATTGCTGGAGCCAAGCAGTCTGTGCTTTTATGGTGGCTTAATGGCCCAACACCAAGGCAGAGAAAAAGGGGCCCATGACACGCGGCAGTGTGTACCCCAGGGAGCTGAAGGTGTCGTCCTTCTTCCCCAGCGGCAGTGTGTACCCCAGGGGGCAGAAGGTGTCGTCCTTCCTCCCCAGCGACAGTGTGTACCCCAGGGAGCTGAAGGTGTCGTCCTTCCTCCCCAGCGACAGTGTGTACCCCAGGGAGCTGAAGGTGTCGTCCTTCCTCCCCAGCAGCAGTGTGTACCCCAGGGGGCCGAAGGTGTCGTCCTTCCCCCCCAGCGGCAGTGTGTACCCCAGGGAGCCGAAGGTGTCGTCCTTCCTCCCCAGCGGCAGTGTGTTCCCCAGGGAGCCGAAGGTGTCGTCCTTCCTCCCCAGCGGCAGTGTGTAGCCCAGGGAGCAGAAGGGGCCGTCCTTCCTCCCCAGCGGCAGTGTGAACCCCAGGGGGCAGAAGGTGTCGTCCTTTCCCCCCAGCGGCAGTGTGAACCCCAGGGGGCAGAAGGTGTCGTCCTTCCCCCTCAGCGGCAGTGTGAACCCCAGGGGGCAGAAGGTGTCGTCCTTTCCCCCCAGCGGCAGTGTGAACCCCAGGGGGCAGAAGGTGTCGTCCTTCCCCCTCAGCGGCAGTGTGAACCCCAGGGGGCAGAAGGTGTCGTCCTTCCCCCCCAGCGGCAGTGTGTACCCCAGGGAGCAGAAGGTGTCGACCTTCCTCCACAGCGGCAGTGGGTACCCCAGGGGGCCAAAGGTGTCGTCCTTCCCCCCCAGCGACAGTTTACACTAACCAGGGGAGACACCAATCTCCCAAACTGCGCAGATGGGACCGTGGTCTCTGCACCCGCAGCCTGTCCAGATCCCCAACTACCCTCACTGGGACAACCGGAGGAGGGGGTAAGTACAAATTCCCCTCCCCAGCTAACTTCTAATGCGGCCCCAGGGTTAACAGAGGAAATGTTAACCCCCACTGACCCCCACGTTTCCCTGGCTACTGAGCCGGAATATGTCCCAGGTACCCCAGCAGAAGAGCTGACAGTGGGACAGAGTGCAGTCGGCCTCTGCCCTCCCTTTGTCCCTTGTACAGAGCAGGAGGTCCTGCAGGTTATACCAGCAGAAGAGCTGGCATCAGGGAAGAGTGCCGCTGGCCTCTGCCCCTCAAGTCCCCTCAGCGTGTTGCACCATCACCCCAGCGAAATATCCAGGTGCCTGTTTAGACTTCCCCCCAAAGTGGAGATGTGTGACGAAGTGCCCTTCGCCACTTTGGCTTGGAGAGGACTGTTTGCCAGCCTCCTGCCCTGCGACTATGGCCCTGGTACATATTGCCCTTTGGAACCAGTGTTCGGCCATACCAGAGTGTATGTCACTCATTCTGGCCCTTTACATACAGGGGGGTCATTCTGTACTTGCCCTGTGGGAGCGGTGATACCCCAGATAGCTATGCCATGGAGCCCATTCATATAATGAAAGACTATGGGAAAGACTTTAGCTACTTGGCAATTGAAATGTGTGAAGAGGATCTGAGCGCTATTCGGTAGTCTTGTGCGCTCAGATCCCAGCTATCTGGGGATATGGGAAATGTGAGTAAATGTGAATTGCAGTAATGCTGATGGGTTGTCAAACTAGAGAATTGACCAACAAATACTTTTGTCCGGACATCCCCAGGCCGATCCGTTGGGATCAGACCGTGTATGCCGGCTTATGGTCACGGGGGAGGTGTGTAACGGAACCCATCACTGTTTTACCCTGTTTTATGATTATTATGGTTAAAATATGATCCTACTATTATACTGCATGTATGTTGGTTGATGCTCTGCAGAATATTGTCCCAGACATTTGCAGCTACTTGGCATGGGAGATAATCCTGTTACAGCGACTCCGCATAAGATAAAGGAAGTCTATTGTATACAGTGTTTTCATTCTCAGATAAGAACAAAGAAATGTAATTGAATCAATGTCTGATTGTATCAAAGTTGCCAGGGAGGTGTGACCCACCTATTGTTCTCTTTATGTGTATTGTGCAGCCAAATATGGGCATGTGTATTGCCTGTGGCCAAAGAGATGTATATATATTTCTGTAAAGGTAAATAAAGTCAGTATTCATTTGACTCCCAAATTGTGTGTCGTCCAATATGGGAGGTCGGGAATGGTGAGACTGTAGTGCTTCTTGGGTATTTTACCGTATACTAGCGGAGATATTGGACTGCGTGTTCCAGCTCCGTTACACCAACCATTGGAGGAGATGACAGACCAGACAGTGGAAGTCCAAGAGCGGCACAGGTCTTCAATTGCCCAAAACACTTTTCAAGTCACAGAACTTACAGATAAAATCAAGATCTGGAAAACCGGTCCCGTCGCCACAACGTCAGAATTCGTGGCATCCTAAGAGCCATTCAGCGCCTAACAACTTTTCTGAAAGATAACATCTCTACTATACACCCTGACCAAGCTGAAAACATGTGGGAAATAGCACAATGACTCTTTTGAAGAGCGGATGCCAGATATTCAGGTACACCTCTGCCTCAATCCTCTTAGCGGGTCAAAAACCGTTAATAGAAACCATATACAATGCACTACCCTTATCCTAAAATGAATACATCTGACTACACTTTCATAACCCACAATGTGAAGGGGTTCAAATGTCCCTTTAGGTGGCAGAAGGCCTTTTCATTCTATAAAAAATATAAACTCTCTGTAATATGTATGCAAGAGACCCATTTCTCCCATGGGAAGAGACCAACCTTTCTGCATAAGGATTATTACACTTATATTTTGACTACACATGCTACTAAGAAGGCAGGCTCAGCTGTGCTCATACATTTCCCATTTCAAGTAGAACGTAAAACAATAGACAAGGATGGGAATTATGTAATAGTGACTGGAACTGTCTCGGCTAATAGAATATCCTTAATTTCTCTCTATTCCCCTACGACTTCTCCCCATAACACCTTAATTAAACTGCTGAGGGAACTTGAGATTCAGGACATGGGAAAACTGATAGTTGGTAGGGACTTTAACCTTACTTTTAATGCATCGCTTGATAGATCAGGGAACCTCTCTAGTAACAGATTTTCAAACAAAATGAGACAAATTAATTCCCTACTAAATAGTCTGGGGACTGGTAGCTGTCTGGAGGGGGCTCCATCTGAGAAAGAGAGAGTACACTTATTACTTCCCCACCCACTCAACGTATACTAGGATTGACTCCTTTTTAGTTAACTCCTCAGTTTACGATTTTATTCAGAAATCTGAGATTATCCCCGGCCCCTGGTTGGATCATGCTGTGGTACTTACTGAGTTAGAACTTGGGCTTCGTTTAACTCCCGCCTCCAATCTCCCTCTGGAGCTAGGGGCTGGTTGGCTCTGGGTGACCCATAAGGCCTTTATAAGGGGCACCTGCATTAAATTGTCTTCTGCTTTTTGTCAATACGAGGGTAGGAGCTATACAAGCCCAGAGCCACCTTCTATAGACTACAGGTTATCTACCCACAAGGATCGTTGAGTTCTTTGAAATCTCGGCACCAGCACCCTGATATCTGGCTTCTGTATCAGCCAGGGCCTCTCCATCAGTAATCAGCGCTTCCAGGAGTATCAGTAACCTTTCATGTGGTAGTGGGTGGAGATAGGTTCAGTATCACAGCCACCGGGAACCAGACATACAATTTCTATATGCCTCAGAGTGAACTGCTCTTTTTTTGAAATGACAGCAATATATATAGCAGTTAGACACAGAGGGGGTGTACACAATGTAACAATGAGAGGGTGTGGCAGACAATCACAAGGTATAAACAAAAACTCCTAATTTTTAAAATAACCGATTTTGACGGTCTAAGGGTAGCAATACAAAGTATACACTGGGACAGAGAACTGACAGGTAAAAATACTGAACATAAATGAACAACATTTAAATCTGTACTAAATATACATACACACCGGCATATACCATGTGGGGATAAAAGTAAAAGGAGTAAATTACATCCAACGTGGCTTAACAATGATTTAAAGATCAAGATACGGAGTAAAAAACAGGCATTTATATTATACAAACAAGAGGAGACAGAGACTGCTTTACTTGAGTACAAGGAAATCAGCAAGGCAGCAAAAGGGGTATTAGACTGGCTAAAATCGAAAATGAAAAATTAGTTGCAAAGGAGAGTAAGACTAACCCTAAAATATTTTTATTTATTTAAGTATATAAATGGGGAGAAGGTCAGGAAGGAAGCTATAGGAGCATTAGAATGTGAAACAGGCCGTCTGACAATTAGTTACTAGGAAAAGGCAGATGAGCTAAATAGGTTCTTTTCTTCTGTATATACAAGGGAGGTACCAGTGGTTGGGACACCGCAACATAATGGGGCTACACTACCTTCACCAAATAATTGGTTAACGCAGGAATAAATCAAAAGAGGTTGAAAAAAATAAATGTTAATAAAGCCACAGGTCTTGATGTAATACATCCATGGGTACTGAGGGAACTAAGTTCTGTAATAACCAAACCATTATATCTAGTTTTTCAAAATTCCCTCACCACTGGATTGCTACCAGATGACTGGAGAAAAGCAGAGGTGAAACCTATATTTATGAAGGGAGCAAGAGCAAATCCTGGGAATTATAGACATGTAAGCCTCACTTCTGTAGTGGCAAAGCTTTTAGAAGGGTTAATAAGGGATAATATACAATAATATGTCTATTCAAACAGGATTATAAATAGGAGCCAACATGGATTTATGAGGGATTAGTCATGTCAAACAAATCTAATTAGTTTCTTATGAGGAGGTTAGTAGGAACTTGGATCAAGGCAACTCAGTGGATGTAGTCTTTTTAGATTTTGCAAAGGCTTTTGATACAGTGCCACATGGGAGACTATTGTGCAAACTAAGGGATACAGGAATTGCAATAAATATATGCACATGGATTAAGAGCTAGCTAAAAGACAGAAAAAAACAGTCCATGCTCAGATTGGACTAATGTGGCAAGTGGGGTTCCTCAGGGTTCAGTATTAGGTCCTCTCCTTTTTAACATATTTATTAACAATTTAGATGTAAGACTGGAAAGTATTGTCTCCATTTTTGCTGATGACACAAAGTTGTGCAAGGGAATCAGAAAATTCTGTACTTTCCCTCCAAAGGGATTTGCATAAATTAGAGAAATGGGCAGTTAAATGGCAGATAAAATTTAATACGAATTACCATGCTATTTATAAACTTAATGAAGCAAATCTAGGGGTATCACATATTGAAAGGGATTTGGGAGTGCTTGTGGACAACCACCTACGTAACAGTTCTCAATGCCAAGAAACAGCTCAGGGTCAGTATAAAGATTTGTCAAGGGAGCTTTTTGTGCCAAGAGGTTTTCAACTGACATCCTTTGAGGTTAGAAGTAAAAAGATTCCACCTTAAAGAAAGAAAAGGTTTATTCACAGTAAGGGTAGTTAATCTGTGGAATTCTCTACCAAGGCAGGTGGTGACAGCGGATTCAATAGATAACTTTAGAAAGGGATTGGATATTTTTTTAAATAAAAAGGGCATTCAGGGTTATCCTGGTTAGAGAGGGAGTATTGATCCAGGGAGGAATCCTATCACCAGTATCTGGGGTCAGGAAGGAAACCATTTTTTTCCCTTTTGAAACAATTGGCAAAGTTTCACTGTTTTTTTTGTTTGTTTGTTTGTTTGCCTTACTCTGAATCAATTAACAACTAATCTGCATATTGCAGATCAGAGGAGATTTTAAAAGGTTGAACTTGATGGGCTAAAAGTATTTTTCAACCTCAATTACTATGTAACTATAAACTCCACATGGTGTATAACCGTAGTTTCCTGAGAGCAATAGGCTTAACCTCCAATACACATCCTTCCGTCTCTAGCACATATCAGACGTTATTACCTTTATCTGGCAAACAATGGAGCAAAGCAGATTTACAAAGACAATGGAGGTGTTTATGCAGATAATCCATTGCTGGAGCCAAGCAGTCTGTGCTTTTATGGTGGCTTAATGGCCCAACACCAAGGCAGAGAAAAAGGGGCCCATGACACGCCTATAAAAAGACTCTTAGACAAAGGGAAGCAGATTTAGAAGCTACTGTTTGTAGTTTGGAGGAGACAAACCAACAAGATCTGTCCCCAAAAATACATAAACAAATTGACAAAACTAGGATAGAACTGGATGGTGTATCACATCATACTGAGAAAGTGATGAGAAGAACAAAACATGTATATTATTGGAAGGCTAACAAGCCTGACACGATAGCTAGGAGATTAAACTCCAAGCATGCCCAATCCAGAGTTAACCAGATAGATTAGAATGTCCAATGGTTTAATCTCATTTAGCCCAAATGACATCCAAAGGACATTCCAAACCTTCTATATTCTTCCCAATCTCAATGCAAGGATTCAGAAATTGATTATTTTCTGGATGTGTATGATCTCCCCCCAAAACAATCTAGCTAGCTTAAATTTGGACATCTCTCAGGAGGAAGTGAAGGCCACTGTTCAGAGTCACAAATTAGGTAAATCCCCAGGGCAGGATGGCTTTACAAACTTATATTATAACAAATTTGAATCCTTACTTACCCCACACATTACGTCATTATCGAATGAAATCTTAAACGGGGATCATATACCTCCTGAACTTAATCAAACAGATTTAATTGTCTTTCCTAAAGAGGGTATGGATAATCTTGAAGTTAAAAATGTTTGCCCTTTTTCATTAATGAATGGGGACGTCAAGATCTTAGCTAAGATCATGGCTAACTGGATCTCTAAATTTCTTCTGAATCTTGTACATAAAGATCAGACAGGTTCTATAGCACACAGGCAGGCCGTGGATAATGTCAGAAGAATATTAAATGTCCAGTACTTAGCGTACAAATCAGAAACCCCAATGTGTCTCTTAGCTTTGGACATTAAATTGTCAATTAATCACAGAAGCTAGCACCGGAGTTGATATGTAAGGAAAATAAATGTTGATATTTTTACTAGGTTTTTTCTCTGTGCAATGGAATTTAGTAAATAATAACGCTGAAGTCACCACTGGCGTTGCCACCCAGAAGAAGAATTAGCCAGTCTTTGGCTACTTTGAACCCCGTTGCTTGCTTCTGCTCAAAGGATATGAAGGTGTGGCTTGGCATTCACTTCCAAAACAGTTCAGTCATGTTAACATTGAAGACTAGTTCTGGTGGATAATTGCCTTTCCAGTGATTTTGATGTTGCAGGGGTTGTTCCTCTTGTTAAACTGGCCAAGTCTCTCTCTTTCTCTCTTTCTCTCTTTCTCTCTCTCTCTCTCTTTCTCTCTCTTTCTCTTTCTCTCTCTCTCTCTCTCTCTCTTTCTCTCTCTCTTTCTCTCTCTTTCTCTCTCTTCCTCTCTCTTTCTCTCTCTCTCTTTCTCTCTCTTTCTCTCTCTCTCTCTTTCTCTTTCTCGTCCCGCGAGAAAAAAAAGCATTATAGCCAAACAGTGCTAAAAGGTGTAGCGGGGTATATCTGCACTTTTATGTACTATATTTTATTTAAAAGTGCTTACAAGCTCTGCTTTTTTCTGCCTAAAATCATGTAATTTAAACTGTTTGGGTCTCCTCTCTGTAGCTCATGCAGCTCATGAATACACATGAAGCACAGTGATTAAAATGAGCCAATCAGAGACCTCTCTCAAGCAGCATATGTTCACTGATTGGTTACTATGAGACACTGCACACCCTGCACTTAGACAAACACTTCTTCATGAGCAGCAGAGGGGAGACACCAAATATGATTAGGAACTATCTGTAAGAGTTTAGGCAGAAAAAAAAAGCTTTTAAGCTCTTCTTGATAAAATAAAGTATGTAAAGTGATACATTAGTATATTATATTCCATATGCCTTTAAGATGGTGGAGTTTGATGAAAGGCTGGATGCAGCATTAGAGAAAAAAGAAAGTGTTTGAGACAAATGCATAGTATATGAGTTAAGAGGGAGGAGCAGTTAAGTTGGGGGAGGATGGGGCGATAGATGACGAAGAGAGCAAATTTAAAAGACATGAAAAATTACATTAATCCAGGAATCAACATTGCCAATTTATGAGGGTCACTCCTGTGAGATGCTTGCAGTTAAGACAGTTTGGTGAAAGGCTGGATAAACAAAACCAATTTTAGATTAAACAAATTAAATTAATCAATTAATGCATTTTGAGAAGAAATAAAAAGAATAAACACCAACCTTACATGTGCCTCTGGATAAACTCTTGCCCTCTAGTTTTCATAGACTTTCATCAAACATGGATATGGACAGGAGTTGCTGGAAAAAAATAAAAACATCAAACCACTCATTAATTAAATACAAATCCTTGTTTTATTGTCCTATTGATCTTTCCAACATGTGCCACACTACATGGACATTTCAAGACACAGATCACACTGGATGTATTGCTCAGAATTGTCATCTTTAGAGGTTATAGCACTATTCAATATACCATTCCATTTGATACTGGCTAAAATGTATTGCTGAAGTACAAAGTAATATTTGAGTCTTAGATTTGTGTAGGTCACTACCTGCTTCTCACACACACTATTATCTCCCCAGTATAAAAAAAATATTTAGTAGTAAATACTTTACCATATTTTTCATGATGTACAATTGTTGTTATGTCATGGACTTCATTTTTCCAAAGTTTTTATTATACTGACAAACAAAAGAAAATACAGAGCTAGAGTTGTATATGTATTTTATTTAACATGTTTTAATTCTGCGATTAGCACTCTTTATTTAAAGACCACTGGATCAAATTATTATAAATATGTGCTACGTCCAGGGGGGCCCAAGACTTTGTGGGAGTGTTGGACTATTGGGGACCCAGGGTTAGCATGGACTATTGCTATTCTTTCTTCTTTCTCCTGACACTGTCCTCCCAGCCTGGACACTTGAACTTTGACAGTTATATTATTACTAGAGACTTGCCCATCAAAAATGACGGCAATACGATGTGAAGCCTGGCAATGCTGTTTCCCACACAATACAAGGCTCCCCCCCCCCCCCTCTTCGAGGCTTTCTCCCCCCCCCCCCCCCCCACCTCCTCTACGGACCTTGTGATGAGCACCATCAGTGCTCATTGCGAGCCCCGCAATGATCGCCTTCCTGTAACTTTTTTAAACAAGCTTGTAACTTTTAACATATCATTACCAACAAATTTGCAATTACGACAACTATATATATGGTTGTGTGCCATGTTGTGTGGGTACACCACGTTGTTCATGGAGGGGGACACAATATGGGATTATTCTGAATTATTGTAGTGTTGTGTGACATCTTTTAATGTAATATTGGTAACCGGTCATGATTGGTATTGAAATGCTACATTTTTCCCAGTAATTTAATTAAGTGTATTACCGGGTACCGTGTGGAAAGAGGGTCTCCAATACAGGGTTATCTGTGTGGGAAGCTAGAAAGATTTCTGAAGAGTAAAATAGGGGAGTATGGGTGTAGGAGCCAAAGAAAACCTGGGGTGATACCGCATATAGTATAAAAATACCACACAACTGCTTCTCTGCACATAAACGCATACATTCAAAACTCTGGGGGGTTTTGTCCCCCTCGCCTCCCCCCCAGTTCCTACTATTTCAATCTTATTAATCATATTTTAATAAATCTGGAGTTGTGACTTGTATATCTCCCCTTTAAACTCTATACCAGTATAAGCATGTAATCTGCTAAGTAATAATTTCCTTGGTGTAAACATGGTTTAATGTGCTCATACTGTCTTAACTGATGTGGAAGTGTGTGAGCATTTTAGGCTAACCCGTGCCAGCCTGGAGGAGCTCTATGCGGTCCTGAGGGAGGACATGGAGCCCTCCTCACGGACCAATAGAGCCATCCCAGGCATGACATGGATGTTAGCCGCCATACACATCCTATCATCTGGTAGTTTTCAGAACACTGCTAGCATAGTAGGAGGAATGTCTCAGGCAAGCCTTTCAAGGTGCCTGAGCACATTCCTCCATGCTATCGTTCCGAAAACTGCCAGATACATCAGTTTTCCCCACACTGGGGAAGAGATCTTGAAGGTGAAAGCAGATTTCTTTCGAATGGGAGGTATCCCCAATGTGCTCGGTGCTATAGATTGTACACATGTAGCATTGATACCTCCTAGAGAGCAAGAAAATCGCAAACACTATCATTCCATCAATGTCCAGGTTGTTTGTGATGCAGACATGCGCATACAAAATGTGGTTGCAGGCTTCCCGGGAAGTACTCATGATGCCCATATCCTGCGTCAGTCATCCACCCATCTTTATTTTGAGTCTGGAGAAGCTCCACCTGGGTGGCTACTGGGTGAGTACCCATAAAGGAACCCCTAAAATATACATCATGTTCCACTGTAATGCTATTCCATTGTTGCGTGAAAAATGAGCAACGACGCATGCGCCAACAGACAAAATAGAGTCCCTCAATAGCGCGCACAACATCTGCGCGCAGGAGTTGAGATAAGGATTTAAGGGTGGACTTAGGGGTTTTAGGCTTAGGGGTCTTTGGGCTAAGGCTTTGGATTATGAGTGTTAGTGTTAGGAATGGGGTCTCAGTGGTTTGGGTTAGAGGGTTTTGGCCCATTAGTCAATAGATTCTACAACTTGCTCTCTTTGATGGACGCACATTTTGGCACACAATTTCCAACAGTGCGCTACTGTCGCCGGCTTCTGTCATCGCCGTATTGTCCGTGCTCATTTGCCGTGCGCCATAAAGAAGGTGTGCCGACTGAGCCATTGCATCGTAGATTGTTGCTGTGCCTAACCCGATGTAACGTGGTCATAGGAGTATGAAGTTCCAACCCAGAGATCCCTAAACTAACGTCACATTAATCATTGCGTATATTTACAGATGCTTTAACGAGCAGCACAAACTCATATCTACATCTCCCATTTTTGTTTCCTTCAGGTGATGCAGGATATTGGTGTTTGCCGTGGTTGTTGACCCCTGTGAACAATCCACGCACAGAGGGGGAGGAGAGGTACAATGTGGCCCATGCCAGAACCCGGAATGTAATAGAGCGCACCTTTGGCCTCCTGAAGATGCACTTCAGATGTTTACATTCCACTGGCGGGGCGCTACAGTATACACCAGTGAAGGTTTGTCACATGATCACGGCCTGCTGTTGTCTGCGCAATATAGCAGTACAGGCAAACTGTCTGGGTAACATTGATGATGCTCCGCTTGAACCGGCGGAGCGTCCAGTACCTCCCCCTGTTGAGGATAACGTTCAGGGGTCACAACTACGTGCCCACGTCGTGAGTACTTCCCATGTAAGTCTGAAACTAATAACAACCAACTATAATGTACCTTGATTATGGTTACTAATACATCTCTTTTCTCCTTCCCCATTGTCTTCCAGAATATCCAACAGTCCACAGTAGAGGATAACTTTGTGATGTAACATATGTCTCGTGACGCATTCTTCATACTGGATCAAATACAGCCTGCTCTGATATCCGTTAATGGTAAGTATGCGCACATTCCCATACATATCATATATATTGATATCTGCCAACCTCAAGAAGCTAAGCTAAATGGATAGTATGATATATTCCACATCACTTTCACCTTTAATAAAAGTACAGGATGGCTTTTCTATGCTACGACTTGTAAGTTAGCCCTTTACGACCCGTAGGTCTATTTTACCCATTTACGGACTTGACGGAGGCTAATCCCGCAGCCTTTGCGGGTCTGAGGTGCTCCAAGCCCTCGGGACTTTGTCCACGGATAGTTGACAAGAATTTGAAAATACAAAAATTATGGATTTGAGTGTAGGGGAATCTTGTGCTATTTTTGCTAACACCTACAATCACTTTATAGTCTCCTCAGAGTGCAGGATGGCTTTATTTCGGCTTTATAATGTGCTTAATTGGTGCTAGCGGGACCTTTTTCCTGCAAGTAAGCTGCGGCTCGGTTTTAGCCTTGCAGAGAGGTTTCCCGTAGCAATTGAATAGCAACCGAGGCTTTCTTGCGGCTGAAACTCTTGCGGCCGTTTTAGATCAAAGGCTTTTCGCCGGCGCGAGCGGCCGCAAGGGATAGCAAGGCGCCGGCCGCAAGCCTGCCGGAGCCCCCGGCCGGAAGGGAATAGAATAGCCGAATAGCTTGCGGCCGGTTCTTGCGGCCCCGCATCTCCTACGGCCGTTAATAGAATGAGGCCCTAGGTGTTTTCTGTTACATAATAATATTGCTCTCTATAAATATACAGTTATAATGGAAGTAATATATTTGTAAGATCTCTATTCAGTATGATTGAGAGGTGATTAAAAATGACACCAACTATTATTTTTTACAATGAAGGTGTTTTTTGCCATAAACTAATTTTGCTCTCTATAAATATACAGTTATAATTGAAATTACATATTTGTAAGATCTCTATTCAGTATGACTGAGAGCTGACTCAAAATTATACCAATTATTGTTTTTTACAATTTAGGTGTTTTTTCTGTTACTAAAAATACTGCTCTTTTTAAATATACAGTCATAATAAAAATAAAAAAAAATAAAAATTATATATCTGTAATATCTCTATTCAGTATAATTGAGAGCGGATTCAAAATGATACCAATTATTGTTTTTTACAATTTAGATGTTTTCTGTCATAAGCAAACATTGCCACAGTGGATGGAGGGATACTTGTAAACCTCTTGGAATTATTATCCCCGATTATGAAAATATCAGGGTAACTGTGACAAACATTTGCTTTAGAGCATTGATTTCAGTGAAATTTATCATAACTGTTTTCTAATTATCTACTATCAAATTGAGCATCTAAGAGGCACAATTTTAAGTTATATATTTTAAATTTGTTTTTAATTAATTTGTGTTGCTGAATAGAGCCACGTAACCCCTGAGGAAATCCAGAAACGTCGTCTGGTGATGCAGTACGCTGGACGCTATTTGATGATGTCACTAGCTAGCATCTAGGCAGGGTTCCACATGGACCTAAGCCCATAGCTTAATGCCCCTATCCCTCAACTGCTGAATATGCCAAATAGCTGAATGGTGCAGCTTCTAATAGAATTTAGGATAATTTAGGAGAGGCTTTGATAAAGGGAGGAATTTAACAGAGGAATTATTCTCTATTTTATTCAGCATTTTAATATAAGCAATATAGCTCATATTTATACCAATGCTGACATTAGTATTGGTATAGACCTTTGTAATAATTTATGTTGCCAATTAAGAGCAACTCTTCAGCACCTTATTAATTGCACTTTATATCGCATGACAGTGCAGTATTTCACTGCAGCACTTTTAGCACTCAGCACCTTCACTTTTGCACCAGTCACTTTTTACTGGTACAATAATATTTTTGTGTTAGTCACTCTCTATATGGTCTGCAGCAATACTCTTAGGTGTTTATAATATCAAAATGACGGGGCAATAAAATTTGAAGCCATGGGAATGCTGTTTGAGACATAGTTGAAACCGTTTTGTACTGTGAGGACCTTTGGCGCTCATTGCGAGCCTCTCCTGTCGTGTACTTTTGGTCCTCTGAGAGAGATATATATTTGTATGTATATGTAGTTAAGTAATAATTAATGATTTATTCAATAAATTAATCTACTTTATTTATAATAGATATATGCAGTGATCAATAGGCTGAAGAGCTAACAATCTGTTTGTATTTTGCGTCTGCATAGAATATACATTGTGAGTGTTAGTGCCCTGCTTATAAAGTGTAATGAGTGTTTGAACTGTGCATTCTAAATAGGCTGCGTGCGTGAGGTAAAGCAGTTGGTTTACTGAGTAAAGCGGCATTGTATGGTCTTAATGTTATTAATGTGGTACACGTCTCGTGAGCATTTTACGGCTTTTGTAATAGTGTATCTTGTAGGTCGTACTGTGATGTGTAAAGTGCTATGCGTTTTGCAGTGTTTAGCGTGGTCTGGGGTCGTGTAGCCTCGTTTTAATTTTTTTTGGCGGCCATTTTTTTCCTTGCTTAGCCGATTTTCGAGTGGCGAAAATCATCTAAATCGAGTTAAATTTGCGTTACACTTCACTCACAAACTTCCTGGCTGTTGCTCCATGCTGTATGTGATGTTTTTGTGAACTTTTTGGGTGAATTTAGTGTGTTTTTCGAGTTTTTTGTTCGGACGCTAATCTCGTTAATTTTTATCCAACGTCTCGTATTTTTTTTTTCTAAGTCCCGCGACTCGTATTTTAACGGCTTGCCTTCGGCTCTCATCGGCTAAGACCTATGCGCTAACGGCTTGCGATGCCTCATCGCCTAAGTCGTACGCACCTTGCAAACCATGACAACATCTCGCAGTTTGACAACTATTATATGTGATTATTACATATATATATATATATATATATATATATATATATATCACATATATAGTTGTGAGCGTACGAGTTGTTGCTAACGCTGCGGGCTCGCAGCGAGCCAAGGCCCTCGCGAAACGAGGGCACTGGGCGAGGGTCTCAGTTGCTGGCATGGAGCGTCGAAGGAGCTCCTTGCCAGCAACTGAGGACCCTCGAGAAGCGAGGGCCTCAGTTGCTGGCATGGAGCGCCTTCGGCGCTCCATGCCAGCAACTGCGACCCTCGCAAAGTTCACGTCGCAACCCAAAGAGCACGACACACACATTACGACACTCGCAAACAACATACGACACACGTTCACACACATTACGGCCTCGCAACACTCGGACGCAACTCGCGAACATTACAAAATGTAAAACACAATACATACACACAGCACATACATAAAAACCTTACCTACACCAAGAGGGAGCACCCAGGACCTCAAAAATGCAACTTAGACCTTAATTTTACTCGAAATAAAAGAGTTTAGAGACTAAAAAAAACTGTAAGCGAGAGAAAAAATGGCCGCCGAACAAAACGAAAACGAGGCTACAGCACTCTAAACTCGCAAAACACCACAAGAAACTCGCAAAACGCCACAAACGACCTACAGATATTCATACCACACAGTGCACACATTCAGCATGCTTACACAGCAGCTCCACACCACTAATGCTCCAGCAACATCAAAACAGATTGCAGCTCTTCAACACAATGCTTCAAAATAGGTAAAGTATATTCATTTAGTAATGTATTACATATTTCATTATTATACACCAAATAGCATTAGCTACCTTACAATTTCATTGCCGTCATTTTTTGACGGGCAATTCGCTAGTATATATATATATATATATATATATATATATATATATATATATAATATATATATATTATATATATATATATATATATATATATATATATATATATATATATAAATAAAGAGCAGGGGAGAGGCTCGCAATGAACGCCAAAGGTGCTCAGATGACCAAAAGTACATGAGGGGAGAGGCTCGCAATGAGCGCCGAAGGTACTCAGAGGACTAAAAGCCTTACATTATGTGGCAAACAGCATTACCTGCCTTACAATTTTATTGCCGTCATTTTTTAACGGGTAAGTCGCTAGTAGAACAATAAAAGGCAAGAAGCATTCGTTTTAAGAACATATTTAAACTTCTCTAACTGAACCCTTTAGCTATATGTATGTAGAACGCCACTCATTTCTAATTTAACCCTAATGCCTGCTATGACTCATTTTTCCAACTGTATGTGCAATATATGTATAAGCCAGTAGATGGCACATTGGATAAAAAAGAACAAGAGTCTTGGGTAAGAAAATAAACAAATCTAGACTAAAGATAATACTATCGTTAACTAAAACAGGTTGAAGGACATGCATGATTTTATTTATTCACATTTATATAGAGCTTTTATCTAAAGTGCTGAGGTTACAAAAGCAGTACAATTCTAAGTTGATATAGCACAAAGATGAACAAAGAATATACTTATACTAACTAGAAGGCATGACAGAAAGTGCCCAAGGATAAATGGTGGGGCAGAAAATGGTGGAAGGGTAGTGTGTGTATCCACTCATGGCGCCCCATTCAATTGAGCTTTTGTGAGATCCGTAGGCCCGTAAGTGAGGTCGCAAACTATTTTCAATTGGCATCATTTTGCGGGCTCTGAAGGGCTTCCGAGTTACAGGCATGAAAAAATGGCAATGGTTAACCTCGCAACTGACAGCCTCCAAAAGCCTTTGATCTGTCACTTTTGCAAGAGTTACAATGGCTAAAATTGTAAATCGCTATTCAATTACTCAATTTCCCCAAGCCCGCCAATGTTTTCACACCAGTAAACAGCAGATGAAGGAGAAAATCCTACGTGTGCTAGAGAGGACCCGCAAGGGGGTTAATCACCTGATTGTAGCACTGTAAATGCAAATAAAAAATCAATACTGCACTGTAAATAACAGGGAAAGTGATGACAGACATTAGAATTAATTGCACAACAGTCTCAGGCACGCAAATCAGCAGGAAATACAATTTATATTTATGTGTCATT
Organism: Discoglossus pictus; assembly: GCA_027410445.1. Classification (NCBI taxonomy): domain Eukaryota; kingdom Metazoa; phylum Chordata; class Amphibia; order Anura; family Alytidae; genus Discoglossus; species Discoglossus pictus. The sequence continues at coordinate 77,272,544 of CM050164.1, read as the reverse complement.
TCTGGGTTAAATCGATCTTGGATATCAATGAGTTAATACATACCAGGCCACCCATATGGACTAGAACAGTATTGGCAATATATTTCATAATTTATTATTTTGCGTGTTTGCGAATCTAATCGCATATCAGACCCCCAAACCTAATTGATTGACATGTAACCTCCATGTTTTACTGCCGTAATAATAACAACCTAATTTTCTATTGGCTGATTTGAAAAGGGCGGTTAAGAGCTTGCTGAATTGATCATGTTCCCGCCCTGAACTGTTACGACCCAGTGCATGTTTACGGTTTTGGCTTCGGGCTTGTAACTTGCGGTCTTGAGCAATTGAATAGCATCGAAATCGGAGACGAACGGGAGCACGCAGCACATTTGCAGACATTTGGCTGCCTGCGATCGAGTTGCAGGCTTCTAATTGAATGTGGCCCATGGTCTGTAGTCTGTAAAGATAGTATAATGAGGTTAGTAGTTAGGCTATGTATGAGGGATTTATTGGAACATGTGTAGAAGCAATATTCATAGAGGGTAAAGCATAAAGTAGGCAGTAGAAATGGAATTAAATGTCCAGTGTACATAGTTGCCATATTTTTTAGCTCATCATTAATTAACATTAAAATACACGTGCAAACAGCAGCAAAGCAAATCATTTGTCAGAAAATATATTTTTAAAACACAGTTTACCTTTTTAATGACCACTGTCCCCACCTCTTTCATTGATCTAAAAACTACTGAAAGAAACTTAGAGATTGAATAATATCATGTTTAAATATTTCACTTACTTTAAGTAGCGCTCAGGACAGTGAGATGTGGGAAGAGGCACAGCAGTAGCCATTAATGAGATAAACTGTGTCTTTAAATTATATTTTCTGACTAAAGAGTTGAAATGCTTCTGTTTGCACATATATTTTTAATGTATATTAACGGTGGACTAAAACAATAGGTTTAACATGAAAATAGCTTACACTGGCTCTTTAATTGATGATGGGATGTACATAGCATTGCAAGCTTGTTCATATAATGCAGACACCATTGACCGTAAAAAGACTCGGGGTTTGCAGAAATATAGCAGCATAGACCAGCTATGTAACCCCCTATTCATAATCAGCTAGTTGTTTAAAACGTCTCCTTTGTTAGCTCTTCATGGAAATACAGTCTAATGAAATCATAGAACAAAAAGTTATTAATGTGCTCTTTGTGGATTTATCTGTTGCACAATAAGTGAGTGTTAAACAGAAGTCTTATGTATAAAACTGCATAGTTAACTCATTTTTATTCTTTTATGTGTCTAGTTCCACAGAATGCGTTTAGATGCCAACATACTTGATAATAGTGTCCTTACAGCGTTAAGTTTATAGAAAGAGCCAATGGCAGTTAGTGAACTTTAAAAGTGGTGGGGCGGAAGACTCAAGATCCCCTCCACAATCACCGTCCCCTCTTAATACCCAATACCCCTTCCCAATGTAGTCCTTGTTACCCCTATGAGCCCAGGGGAACCCTTATAAAGGGCCAGCTCAGAAACTAAGTAAAGAAAAAATAAGTTAAAAAATATGAACCCGATTCAATTGCAAGCCCGCATCTCGCAGGATACAGGCCTTATGTCTGCGGGCATGCTGCGGGCTCCTGTTCGTCTCAGATTCTGGTGCTATTCAATTGAAGGAGACCGCAAGTTATGGGTCGAATGCCGAAACTGTAAACCATCACTCAACCGTAGCAGTTCAGGGCGGGAATATGATCAATTAAGCAAGAACTTAACCTCCCATTTCGAAACAGCCAATATACAATGAGACCGCCATCATTATATCAGTAAAACATGGAGGTCACATGTCAATCAATTAGGTTCGGGGGTCCGATATGCGATGGGACTCGCAAACCCTCAAAATCCGAAATTATAAAAATGAATGCCAATACTGTTCTTGTCCATATGGGTGGCCTGATATGTATTAACTCATTGATACCCGAGATCGATTTAACCCCAAAAGTAAACATAAAAATAAATGTATTATACTGCCGTTTTGCGAGCTTGCAATTAATTCTGTCTTTCATCGCTTTCCCCATTATTTACAGTGCAAAATTGATTTTTGATTTGCACTTAAAGTGCTGCAGACAGGGGTTAAGCCCCCTTTTGGGTCCTCTCTAGCACTTGTAGGTTTTTCTCCTACATTTGCGATTTGCAATTTTTGCCATCGTAACTCTTGCGGAAATGAAAGATCAAAGGCTTAGGGAGGCTGTATGTTCTGGGTTTAACCATCGCAAAGTTTTCAAACCCGTAAACCGCCGGAGCATGCAAAAAGACGCCAATTGAATAGCAAATTAACTTATGGCCTCACTTACGGGCTCCGGTAACTTACAATTTATGTGTTTTATGGTGAAGCCGTCCATATTTTGGGGGGGCAGCTGACCATTTGCCCAAATGCACCAGTCCCCCCAGGAAAGAGTCATAAAATTGTAGCTCTTTATGATTGAGAAATAAGTTTATATGTACATATTAAGGCCCTCATTCAATTGCAATTTGGCCAATTGAACAGGGGTCTAAATAAGCACATAACATATTTTTTTAAGGAAGTTTTTAGTTACTAAACATCTTTCCAAAAACAAGGTTTTCACTAACTAAAAACTTATTTTAAAAAAAAATGTTATGTGCTTATTTAGAGCACTATTCAATTGCCCAAATCGCAATTGAATGAGGGCCTAAGTATATTACATTATTTCACAGTGATAAAGAAATCACATGAAATCACTCTTACACTTTTTTTTCATTCTAAATTATTATTTATGATCTATCCACTAAGTGCAGTCTGATATCTTGTTTTGATTATTATGAATACATTTTAATTACTCACTGGTTGTCCACTTGTATTGTTTTCAGTATAAAGCAATATGATATTGAAAAGACTGAAAGCATACAGACCCCCAGGGACTAACTAGATTAATTACTTGCTGGGTTTGCACTAGCCCAGCCTTGTCAGTTTCATATGGTTTTAGACTGAAAACAAGACCGCTAGAGAGCCATTGTCTAATTAACACTGGCAATGATCACCAATAAGAATATTGTATCAGAGAATGCTTGGTGGGTGAATAAGAAAAACTGTCTGACAGGTAAAGATTGCAAACTTCAGTGTAAGTAGTGTATTTTTAGAAAAAAAAATGATTTGGTTGATAACGTACTTTTTACCGATAATAAATACCACTGCTACTTAGAAAATGGTGTGTGAACATAATATAAATGCAGATTTTCTTTTTACATTTAAGTGATATCATTCTTCAGCCCTAAAGCACCACTACAGTGAGAAAATTGGCCTTTGGTATAACCTTAAAAATATACTGTCACTTCACTAACACCTTACTAGAAAGAAGTCCAGATTAGTGAGGAGCTGAAATTGTAAAAGTAAAATGGCTGCAGCAAGACAAGAAAAAAAAAAGGCTCTATTTTATTAGAATGACTCAAATTCATAATTTTGGCTGCAATTGTTTTTTTTCTAAATGTTTAGATGTATTCTATTGGCTCAAGCTCGCAATTTACGTCTTACAGCCTCCACACGTAAACCCCTTGAGTCCTGGGATCAATAACAGTTAAAAAAATATTTGTTAATTGCATATTTGTGGGTTTGAGACTGTTATGCAATTAATTCCAATGTTTTTCCATGCCTTCCCATGATTTTAAAGTACAGTATTGTGTGTTTAATTGCTGTTACAGCTATAATGGAAAAAAAAGCCCTTGGGAGTCCTACTTAGTACTCATATTATTTTTGACAGAAACATAATATTTTTTTTAATTGCGGGTTAGCCTTTGTTTAGAGCTACGGGTCTAGAGCTATGGGTCAAAACGAATATCGATTTGATGTAAATGTATTTGGTTAGGGTTCATAATATTTGAGCTGTGCTATAACCAATGGAGTTCTATGGCCGGTTTTGTGGGTTTGGCTGGACAGTAGTGATTGTGGGCGGGTAACTCGTAATCGGATTGCAATTGGTTAATAGAATATGTGGCAATATTAAGAGTGATTTTAAGCATGTAAAAACATTGGGCAATAGAATAGGGTCCTAAGTTAGTATTGTTATGGCAGTACATTTGTAGAGCTACATTGATAGCAAATGTGATCAAAGGAGGAATATTGACTATATAAGCAACCAACTTTATTCACCTAGATGGTAATTTAATAACAGCTGCACTATATAAGTTTAGAGGTTGAAGTAATAAACAAAAATTGCACCCGTGCTCCTACCTGTTGTTGAGTGCTGGTTGTCATTTGCACCGTACAGAGCTTCTTGTTTATAGCCTCCAATAGCAAAACTTGAGATAGTCTTAGATGAATTCTCTTTCACTCTTTGCAAATAAGGGCAGGAAATTTCCATTCCAATATTGTTCTTTTATACACTTATACCTTTGTGCTGCGTGGGAAACTAAGTGCGTCATGATAGAACAAATATTACTACTTATACAAGCAATGCAGATATCTCACAAAATCACTGATAATATAGTGATGAGTAATAATACATGTTTCTCATTAAATGACCACTATACTTCATGGAGAAAAAACTGCCATGTTTGTGAAGAATGTGTCAAACGAACCATATTAGCAGCTGTCATGAATATAAAATACATTTTGGAGAAAATTAACAAATTTAAAGGGCCTTCGTCTGAGTTGAGCACTTCCGGATAGCTTGTAGCCTGAAAATATGTTTCTATCTACTGCACAGTTGAAAAAAGTGGTGGGGAGGAGAAAGATTTTTTTCAAAACATTGGAGCTTTTGGAGTGTGATGATACCTGCTCCTTTCCAAAGCTTACACTTGAAAGTGCTGCAAAATGGCAGACTGCACTGCCAGAGACGGAGTAACCACCGGTGCAACCGGTGCAGCTGCACTAGGACCCTCACATCTGGGGGACCCTTGCAACCCCTTCCGATCCTCCTTCAGCCCTCTCTCACACTCACTTTTCTTTCACCCTCAAGTTTGTCTGACCCCCTGCGGCCCCCTTGGCCTCCCTGTGGTGTTATCTGGCCCCCTCTGACTTCGTGCGGCCCTACCTGGCAACCGGCTGCCCACTCTGGCCCCCTGTCGACCCCATTGCTTTTTATGACTCCTGTGGGTATTCCCCCACTTCACCTATGGCTCGATGGCCTCTCCATTTCTCTTCTTTCTCCTCCACTTGTATCTCTCTATCCATCTTCTGCCATTCTCTTTCTCCCTTATTTCTCTCCCTTCATTTTCTATGTCCTCCTCCTCTATTGCCTCACCTGTCTCTTCCCGTCCCTTGTGTGCTGACTGGAGCCCCAGATTATTTTTTTGCATCTAGGCCCTTCATTCACTTGCTCAGCCACTGTTCACTGTAGCATAATGCATTTAAAAAGTAATAAATGAGAGGTTGTATTATATTTTATTTACATTATTAAAACATGTTACACAATTACATCTAACGTTTTTCAAAAAGAGTGAAACAAAAAAAATATGACCACAGTGGTCCTTTAATTAGTGGATTTGTGATGGATTACACATACATACTGTATGCATTATTTGAATTATACACTTCCCTCCATTTTTTAAACTCTGTATGAATGGATAATAAACAAGTTTGTCAAGAGTCCTCATTGGGTTTGGCATTTGCAAATCTAAAAATACAAGATAGAGTTCCACATCTGACTGGCAGTATTTATACTCACTAATCTAATGCTAATCTTTGCTCTTAAAGTTATATATCCTAAGTAATCCTTACCAACAATAGAATTCATGTTTTAACAATAGCTTTTCTCAATCACTTTCACTATTAGAGTTTGTATTATTTGAATATATAACGTTTCTTAATAGTGAAGGTTAGAGCCGTGTCCTGCCTTCTAGATATACTTTTATATGGAATTAACTTTATTCTTTACTGCACCTTGTAATTGTTTTACATTGTTAATGAGTGATGTCTGTTCAGATTTTGGTAGTATAATATTTAGTACATATCCATAGAGCAGGTAAAGTCATTCTGTGTATTTGAGCACTATTGGAAGGCTGTGAAGACTAATTACTGTTTTTTTAATAGAAAAAATAAATAGAAAATAGTCATCATATCCACAAACAAAACACAGTAATTTACCCCAATGCCTTCAAGGAAAATTACCATTTAGTAGGGCTGTATGAATAAAGCTTGTAAAAAGTTAATATTCAGGTATATAAATCCAATTTGAATTCTATTCCCTTTTAATAATGTACCAAAATATTGGTTATTAACAATAAATATATTAATAATATATTATTATAAAATTAAATTTGTAATCTCATACCAGTTATTAATCTAATACCAAATTGTAGGGTTTTAGGATCATTTCTAAACAATCTCTTAGGCTTTCTAATGATTTTGTATTTATCTAGGCCAATTCAGATATTTGTGCTCTGTCATGCTCCAGGTACGTCTTTGTCGGAAATGTATCATCTAACATTTATAACATAAACGTTTAATTATATTTAAAGGGACATGGAGGGTTCCCTTTTTTTGGCAGCAGCAGTGCCGCTGCCAACCACTAGATGACGCTTTTTGCTGATTTTTGGAATACTGCTGCACATTGAATATTAGGGATGCCGACAGAAGAGGCCTTGAGCAATGAGAGGTGTGCCGGAGGCCCTCGCCGAACATATCGATGGCCTTGCTAATGATTCAGCTCAGTCGAGTTGCGCCACGTTGGAGGGGGAATAATTATAGGCCTTCCCTGAAACCTGACGGCACCATTTAGTGGCTACTTGCTGGCACTGCAGCTGTCAGTGCTGGCAATTTCTTGTGCATACACAACGGATAGATCCCATAATTTTATTAACAAGTGTTTAAAAGCTCTATTTTGAGTCACTGAAACTTCCCTAACAGTACCAGCAAATGTCCGCCTCCTGTAGCTCATGCATATAATGTTTCCATGGTATTAGATATACTATATCAGTTGAGGAGGCTGGATGGGGCGGGTCAGGCTTTGTGAAGCCCAGGGGAAATGCAGAGGCTCTGGGCCACACTACCCAGCTTCCTGACCCTGGAGGGTGAGGCATTTCACAGATATCAACTAAAAATCAAAGTTGTGGCAAAACTGTCCACTATCGATCACCTGTGGTTTAAGGAAAAGATAATTATTATTATTATTATCATTTATTTATAACGCGCCAACATATTCCGTAGAGCTGTACATAAGATAAGTTCCAGGCAAAGGTAAATACAAATCAAAACTTAACAAAGCAAGGAGGGTCCTGTCTTTGAGCCTCAAATCCAGTGTCCATGGTGCTTTCCCCAAAGCACCCTGCAGAATTGAAACTCGCAGACTTACAACCTAAAGGTATTGTGTGTGGTAAAGGAGGGAGAGAAAGGTGATGTTAGGGTGGAAGGTGATCCGCTTCTTTAAAGAGATGCGTTTTTAGTGAGGTTTTGAATAATGGATGAGGTCCACCAGGAGCAAGGCCAGTGAGCCTCTAAAGAAGAAGACGTTGTATCAGTGCCCAGAGCAGTAGGTGACTGAAACTGCCCCACTGCAGCTTAAAGGAGTTTGAAGAGGAGGCTGTGAAAATTTTGCCGACTTCAAGATGCAATGCAAGCTGCATCAGATTGAGACAGAAGAATGGGTTTGCATTCTAGTAGGCCTGTTCAGCGGATGAACTGGTCAAGCGCACTGGGCTATGCCATGTAGTTAAGCTGAGGACTACAATGTGATAAAGGCCATTCTTTTGGTAGGAGATGCAGTTGCACCAGAGAATTATCGGAGGCACAGGCTTAGTAAGGGGGGGGGGGGGTGGACCATCTTCCTCGGGGGCAGCACCAGCAGCGGCAAGAACGTTGGTCAGTGGTTGCTGATGCTGTTCCCGTTGTGTGGTCGCTTATATGTCTGTGAGTGTGAATGTGTGATTTTTATTGGACGCTCTGAAATCTAATAAGGACCACCCAGCAGTGTCTGGGCTTACTCACTGCTTCTATCCAACCCTAACACACTGGCTGATTCCTCGGAGAGTCACTTAACAAAGCAGAAACCTATGAAACCTATTATTCAATATTATCTGGCCTCTCGCCCCCTTGGAGCTGCAGGTAATGATTCTTTATACTCTAAAGAGCTGCTTTTAGGAACATGTCAAGGTGTTAGTCAAGAGTTAACCCCTTCTCTACCCTGCTGACCACTTTTTCACCCCTGAGTTTGGCGGGGGGGGGCATCAAACTCAGGGGTAGCCCTGGGGGACAAAAGGTCTAGCCACTGATCCGAGGACAGTACCAAAGTTACTGAGGATACCTTCTCCGATCTATGTACATTTTCATACTCCTGTAATGTGGCAAGGATTGAGGGAACATTCCTTGGAGGAAGCTAGACTAGTGGTCCTATTGCAGCAGTGGTCCCAACCTGGTATCAAGGATCTCTGAGATCGCCCATGACATTGGGGGGCCCACCGCACAGGTCAGCACATGACACAAGCATTTTCCTGGCCGAAAGTACCTCCCTAAAGTATTACCTGCTACTGTAACACCTGCAGTATGTGCGACCCTGTAGGCATGAGCGGTGGAGATACCAGGGCGTCCTTGTAACCGATGATCTTGAATGATACTCCCATAGACCTGATTTGTCCACTTGCCAAGCCTGATAGATCTGAGAAATGCTACATCCTCATGTAGGTGGACTATGCCATCCACTATCCAGCGGCTTGTGACACTATCCCAGATCACAGCAGAGGCCATGGCCAATGCCTTAGTGACTATATTCAATAAAATCTTTCATGTGTGTATTAAAGTAACCTAAACTTGCTTTGCTTCACCCTCTGACTGTTGGCGTACCACAAGGTTCAGTGCTAGGCTCCCTCCTCTTCTCATACCACAGGCCTCCTCCCTCCTCCCATATCACTGTATAACACAGGCTTCCCACCTCCTCACTATCATATCGCTGCATAACACAGGCTTCATGTGCATATGTCATGTGCATATGTATTCACCCCCTTTTGTTAAGAAGCCCATAAAAAGCTCTGGTGCAACCAATTGCCTTCAGAAGTCACATAATTAGCAAAATGATGTCCACCTGTGTGCAATCTAAGTGTCACCATATCTGTCATTACATATACACATCTTTTTTTAAGGGCCCCAGAGGCTGCAACACCTAAGCAAGAGGCACCACTAACCAAACACTGTCATGATGACCAAGGTACTCTCCAAACAAGTAAGGGGCAATGGTGTTGAGAAGTACAATTCAGGGTTAGGTTATACCACATTGCGATGTCGTAATGTGTGGTATGCGTCTTAGCGGATTATCCGTAAGTGTTTTTCGTGGTTAGAGTGCTGTAGCATCCATCCCAGCAACTGTGGCCCTTGCCCACAGCCCCCGCTACGCGAGCCCGCGATGAGCACCTTTGGCGCACATTGTGAGCTTCTCTGCCCTCTGCGGGTGTTAAATATACAATTTTTTTTAGTGCAGTGTAAATTAGAAAATGTTTTCAGGTCTCAGAGCATAATAAAATGATTTAAATATGTAACTGCTTTGAGAGTGCTATCATTAGCAGCCAGTAATCCAGATACCGTATATACTCGAGTATAAGCCGACCCGAGTATAAGCCGAGGCACCCATTTTACCACAAAATACTGGGTAAAATGAGTGACTCGAGTATAAGCCGAGGGTGGGAAATGTGCTGCCCCCATTGTCCCTCTTGTGCCCTCTGTGTCCCCCCCTCTCTCCGTGTCTCTTCTCCCCTCTCCCTTCCCTGTTTCTCTTCCAACCTCGCCCTTCCCTGTGTCTCTTCCCCCCTCCCTTATCACCCTCCTCAACCCAACTCCTCAATCTCCCTCCTCATCCTTAACCTCCCTCCTCATCCTCAACCTCCCTCCTCATCCTCAACCTCCCTCCTCAACCTCCCTCCTAATCCTCAACTCCCTCCTCAACCTCCCTCCTCATCCTCAACCCCCTCCTTATCCTCCCTCCTCAACCTCCCTCCTCAACCCCCCCATCCTCAACCCCCCTCCTCAACCCCCCCATCCTCAACCCCCCTCCTTAACCCCTCCTCCTCATCCTCAACCTCCCTCCTCAACCCCCCATCCTCAACCCCTTCCTCAACCTCCCTCCTCAACCCCCCCATCCTCATCCCCCTCCTCAAGCCCCCATTCTCATCCTTCCTCCTCAACCCCCCATCCTCATCCTCAACCCCATCGTCAACCCCCTCCTCAACCTCAACCCTCCTCAACCTCAACCCTCCTCAACCCCCCTCAACCTCAACCCCAACCCCCCCCTCCTCAACTTCCCTCCTCAAACCCCCATCCTCAACCCCCCATCCTCATCCTCTCTCCCCTGAAAAACTTGGCTTATACTCAAGTATATACGGTATATAGCAAAAAAATTACAGGAAAGCTTTATTCAAAGAGGATATTCCAAGAAAATATTAAAAACTGTGTACCATAGAGCATTAGCTGAAGAAAGAAATCATCTTTTACATGATAGACCAAAGGACCAAAAACAACAGCATATTCGGTTTATCACAAATTTTTCAAATCAGTCCCAACAAATAAAAGCTATAATGCAAAAGCACTGGGACATTTTAACATTAGATAAAGATCTCAACAAAGTTATTACAACAGTGGGTACAACAACATACAGAAGAACAAAAAATCGTAGGAATCTTTCTCTTCATAGGGCCTCATTCTATTATCGGCCGCAGCCGTTGCGGGGCCGCAAGGACCGGCCGCAAGCTATTCTGCTATTCTATTCCCTTACGGCCGGGGATTCCGGCAGGCTTGCGGCCGGTGCCTTGCTATCTCTTGCGGCCGCTCGCGCCGGAGGAAAGCCTTTGATCTAAAACGGCCGCAAGAGATTTGCAATTCAATTGCTCCGGGAAACCTCTCTGCAAGGCTAAAAACGAGCCGCAGCTTACTTGCAGGAAAGAGGTCCCACTAGCACCAATTAAGCACATAAAATAGCTCAAATAAAGCCCTCCTGCACTTTGAGAAGACTATAAAGGGATTTTAGGTGTTAGAAAAAATAGCACATAATTATCCTGTACTCAAATCCGTAAAATATTTCATTTTTAATATCCGTAAAATATCCATGTAAAAAGTCCAGAGTGCTTGGAGCACCTCAGACACACCCACGCCGCAGCCGGAAAATAAACAGTTAATTTGAACTCGGGTTTGGGCAGATGTGCAAGCTTGAGAGTGGGTTTCTTTTAATCCTCATGTCCCCCAATATGATCCCTAGCATTTACAGAGCTGTACAGTGCAGGCTTGAATTTATTTTTGAGTTTTTATATTTCACAGATTACGGCCGGTTCCAAGATATGCGGCCGGCCGTAAAAGGAGATCCTTGCGGGGCCGTATAATAGAATCGCGAGTTAACTGAACCCTCGCAAGGAATCGCAGCCTTACGGCCGATTTACGGCCGATTTACGGCCGATAATAGAATGAGGCCCATAGTCATTATGAAGAGGAAAAAGCCAAAGAAATTGGCTAACAGAAGCACAAAAAGGCTCATACTCATGTGGCAAATGTAAAGCCTGCCCCTTTGTATCTCATAAGAAAGAATTCTATAATGCAACTACTACTAAAAGTTAAACAATTAGACACAGTTTAAATTGCCAGACAGAGGGATAATATATCAAATAGTTTGTTCATGTAATAAAAAATATACAGGAAAAACTAAGAGACAATTCAGATGACATATATTACAATATGTCTTAATCTCACGACATCTTGATAAGACCAACGGTATAAACTAATAAACTATTCATAGAAGTTATATATTCAGCTAAGTGGATAAATTCCACCACCTTTGTATAGAATGTATTGCACCTTTGTATAGAATGTATTGCACTGTTGTATAGAATGTATAGCACTTTTTTCATTCTTTCACTATTTTATTTTTTCATTTGAATTTTATCACATTGAATTAGTTTATGTTAAAAAAAAATCACGAATATATATGTCAATATACTTTGGGAATAGTAAATCATCACTTACACAGATATCAATGTTGCTATATTGAAAGCAACATTTAAAGTCTCACTATTCACTTATTTTAATATAGTTAGTTCTGCAATTTATAGAGCAACCCTAACCAATATTTGTAAAACACTAATATCACCTGCTACATTCACTTAGCAGCTATAGAGAAATTGTCAAAATCTTAAGGGACAAAAATGTATTTGTTATAAGCCGTTTTTAAAAATAAAAAATATATCACATTATATCTAAACCAATTACTGTAGTGACGGCATTGTATTCTCTGGAGAATTAATTCAGAGATCTGTTTGTATATATTCTGTGTTTTAAACGATCAGATTTTAATTATGAAAATTATTTTAAATCATTTTCATTAAAGATTGTTTTTTTAAAAATCTAGTATATGGCAATTCATAATATATTTAGCCACATAAAAGTGTTCCCCCTTTTTTTGTTATTTCTCTCTGTGCCCATCTTCAGGGACACAGATAACAAAATGATCTATTATCTAAGGGCCTCATTCTATTATCGGCCGTAAATTCTATTAAACGGCCCCGCAAGGATCTCCTTTTACGGCCGGCCGCATATCTTGAAACCGGCCGTAAGATCTGAAATATAAAAACGCAAAAATAAATTCAAGCCTGCACTGTACAGCTCTGTAAATGCTAGGGATCATATTGGGGGACATGAGGATTAAAAGGAACCCCCTCTCAAGCTTGCACATCAGCCCAAACCCGAGTTCAAATTAACTGTTTATTTTCCGGCTGCGGCGTGGGTGTGTCTGAGGTGCTCCAAGCACTCTGGACTTTTTACATGTATATTTTACGTATATTAAAAACGAAATATTTTACGGATTTGAGTATAGGATAATTATGTGCTATTTTTTCTAACACCGAATATCACTTTATAGTCTTCTCAAAGTGCAGGATGGCTTTATTTGAGCTATTTTATGTGCTTAATTGGTGCTAGCGAGACCTGTTTGCTGCAAGTAAGCTGCGGCTGGTTTTTAGCCTTGCAGACAGGGTTCCCGGAGCAATAGAATCGCAACCAGGCTTTTCTTACGGCCGATTTCCTTGCGGCCATTTTAGATCAAAGGATTTCCTCCGGCGCGATCGGCCGCAAGGGATGGCAAGGCACTGGCCGCAAGCCTGCCGGAGTCCCCGGCCGGAGGGGAATAGAATAGCCGTAAAGCTTGCGGCCGGTCCTTACGGCCCCGCAGCGGCTGCGGCCGTAATAGAATGAGGCCCTAAGTGTTCACACTTTGGCTATAACCAAACAAAGGATCAACTCTAAGAGAATTGAATCCAGATATATAACTGCAGTGTAAAAAGTAAAAAAAAATTAGTGCGGTGGAAAGTATACATTCTTATTTTCGATTACTAATTAATACTTATTAAATTAATGTACGTTATTAATTAATTCTGAATTAACAAATGTATTAGGAAGTGCAAAGCATTAATATATTGATAAAGTAACGGCAGTGTAAAATACGCTATTTAGCGTATATTTTTTTTTATATATATATATATATCTTTTTTTATAATAATTAATTTATTAATATACTTTACCTATTAGAAATTAGTGTTGTAAAATGGCGGCGATTGTCTATGTGTTACGCGGCTCACAAACATTTTCCGTCCTTTCTAATAGTGTATTTTGTACCTTGTACGTTCCTGGGCAAAGTGGTACACTTCTGGCAGTGCTTTGCGTGGTTTGGGGTCGTGTTGCGTCGTTTCAATTTTTTTCGGTGCTATTTTTTTTCTCGCTTAGCCGATTTTCAAATGACGGAACTCAGCAAATTCATCTTAAATTTGCATTCCACCTCACTCCCAGACATCATGGCTGTCCCCCCGTGCTGTGTGTGTTTTTTTTTTGTAATTTTCATTTAATTTTTTGTGTATTTTTGATTTGCGCGGTTCAACCATTAACTTCGTATTTTTCTGTATTTTTTTTTCTAATTTCCGCGGCTTGCAATTTTTTTTTTAAGTCCTGCATTCCTTAACTTCTTGCAGCCTAAGGCAATCCTGCGTTTCCTAACTGATAGGCGTTTTTCAATGCCTCAATGACTCGCGTCGCTTTTCAAGGCTCGCAGTAGCGCCTTTGGCATTCATCGCCTAAGTGTTCCAAGTTTCAATGTTCGCGAGGCTCGCAGCTGATGAGCGCCTTCAGCGCTCATCGGCTAAGTGCTCTGAGCTCGGAAGACTTCTGTGCTTCAACGGCTCGCCTCGCTATGCGAGGCTCGCAAGCGTGATGATGATTCGCAGTTTGACAACTATTATATGTGATAAACAAGGCTCCCAGCCTCAAATCACGCACAGAGTGGTACAGGTTTTGCTCAAGAATATCCCTGTATTTAGCACCATCCAACTTTCTGTCAACTCTGACCAGTTTCCCAGTCCCGGTGTTCTTTGGGTGATGTGATGTGTTGGGTTTACGCCAGACATAGCATTTTCTTTGATGGCCGAAAAGTTCAATTTTAGTCTCATCAGACCAGAGCCCCTCCCTCCATACATTTTGGGAGTCTCCCACATGCCTTTTCGCAAACTCAAAATGTGCCATTTTTTTTTTTTTTGCTGAAAGTAATGTTTTTTTTTGGGCCACTCTGCCATAAAGCCCAACTCTATGGAGTGTACGGCTTATTGCCATCCTATGTACAGATACTCCAGTCTCTGCTGTGGAACTCTGTAGCTCCTCCAGGGTTACCTTAGGCCTCTGTGCTGCCTCTCTGATTAATGCCGTCCTTGAGCAGTCCGTGAGTTTTAGTGGGCGTCGTCTCTTGGCAGGTTTGCTGTTGTGCCATGTTCTTTCCATTAGGTTATGATAGATTTGATGGTGCTCCTGGGAATCATCAAAGAATTGGATTTATTTTTTTTATAACCTAACCCTGACTTGTACTTCTCAAAAACATTGTCCCTTACTTGTTTGGAGAGTTCCTTGGTCTTCATGGCAGTGTTTGGTTAGTGGTGCCTCTTGCTTAGATGCTGCAGCCTCTGGGGCCTTTCAAAAAAGGTGTGTATATGTAATGACAGATCATGTGACACTTAGATTGCACACAGGTGGACATCATTTCGCTAATTATGTGACTTCTGAAGGTAATTGGTTGCACCTGAGCTTTTTATGGGCTTAATAACAAAGGGTGTGAATACATATGCACATGCCAATTTTCTGTTTTCTATTTCTAAAAAAATAGTTTTATGTATATATTTTTCTCATTTCACTTCACCAACTTAGACTATTGTGTTCTGATCCATCACATAATATTCAGATTAACAAAACATTAAACTTAAGGCTGTAATGTAACAAAATAGGTAAAAAGTCAAGGGGGTGAATACTTTTGCAAGGCACTGTATGTTCTTTTCTTCGGTATACACAAGGGAGGTACCAGTGGTAAGGACACTGCAAAAAATTGGGCAACACTACCTTCACCAAATAACTGGTTAATGCAGATAGAAAACCAAATGAGGTTGGAAAAAATAAATGTTAATAAAGCCCCAGGTCCTGATGGAATATGTCCAAGGGTACTGAGGAAACTGGGTTCTGTAATAGCAAAACCATTATATCTAATTTTTCAAGATTCCCTCAACACAGGGTCTCTACCAGATGACTGGAGAAAAGCAGAGGTGATACCTACTTTTAATAAGGGACCAGGAGCAAATCCGGGGTATTATAGACCAGTGAGCCTCACTTCTGTAGTGGGGAAACTTTTAGAAGGGTTAATAAGGGATTATATACAAGAATATGTCTATCTGAACAGGATTATAAGTAGAAGCCAACATGGATTTATGCGGGATAGGTCATGTCAGAAAAATCTAATTAGTTACTATGAGGAGGTTAGTAGGAACTTGGAGAAAGGCAACTCAGTGGATGTAGTATTTTTGGATTTTGCTAAGGCTTTTGATACAGTGCCACTTGGAAGAATATTGTGCAAACTAAGGGATACAGGAATTGCAGTAAATATCTGCTCATGGATTGAGAGTTGGCTAAAAGACAGGAAGCAAAGGGTTGTGGTAAATGGAACAAACTCCGATTAGGCTAATGTGGTAAGTGGGGTCCCTGGGATTTCATTATTAGGTCCTCTCCTTTTTAACATATTTATTAATGATTTAGAAGTAGGATTGGAAAGTATTGTCTAAATTTTTGCTGATGACACTAAGTTGTGCAAGGTCATTAAACCAGATAATGATGTACTTTCCATCCAAAGGGATTTGCATACTTTAGAGAAATGGGCGACTAAATGGCAGATGAGATTTAATACGAATAAATGTAAAGTTATGCATCTGGGAAGGAAAAATAGCCATGCAATTAATAATCTTAATGGAGCAAATCTAGGTGTATCAGATATTAAAAGGGATTTGGGAGTGCTTGTGGACAACCACCTAGGTAACAGTGTTCAAAACCAAGCAGCAGCTGCAAAGGCAAATAAAAAATTAGCATGTATTAAGAAGGGTATAGAAGCAAGGGAAGCAAATATAATTCTGCCACTATACAAATCCCTAGTACGCCCTCATTTGGTATAGGGAGTACAAAAGGACATTTTAGAGCTGGAAAAAGTACAGAGAAGGACAACAAAGCTAAAAAGTTTCAATGTTTTTTTTTTTCTGTTTTCCTTCCTTTTGATCAATTAACAATTATTAACAAATAGTCCACATATTAAAAGGATCAGAAGAGATCTAAAAATGTTGAATTTAAATAAAAGTATTTATTCAACCTCAAATACTATGGGCCTCATTCTATTATCGACCGTAGGAGATGCGGGGCCGCAGGGACTGGCCGCAAGCTATCCGGCTATTTTATTCCCCTCCGGCAGGGATTCCGGCAGGCTTGCGGCCGGCGCCTTGCTATCCCTTGCAGCCGCACGCGCCGGAGGAAAGCCTTTGATCTTAAACGGCTGCAAGAGTTTCGGCCGTAAGAAAATCCTGGTTGCTATTCAATTGCTCCGGGAACCCTCTCTGCAAGGCTAAAACCGAGCCGCAGCTTACTTGCAGCAAAAAGGTCCCGCAGGCACACAATTAAGCACATTTTAAAGCCATAATAAAGCCATCCTGCACTCTTATGAGACTATAAAGTGATTGTAGGTGTTAGCATTAATAAGAAAACATTCCCCTACACTCAAATCTGTAAATATTTTTTTTTTAAATTTATGTCACATATCCATGTAAAAAGTCCAGAGTGCTTGGATCACCTCAGACCCGCCCACGCTGCGGCCGGAAAATAAACAGTTAATGTAATCTCGGATTGGGGCTGATGTGTAAGCTTGAGAGGGGGTTGCTATTAATCCTCGTGTCCCCCATAATGATCCCTAGCATTTACAGAGCTTTACAGTGCCGTCTTGAATTTGATTTTGCATTTAAAGATTTCTGAGCTTACGGCCGATTGCAAGATATATGGCCGGCGCCGTATAATTGAATTGCAAGGTAACGGGAGCCCTGCAAGGAATCGCAGCTTTGCGGCCGATATACGGCCGATAATAGAATGAGGGCCTATGTAACTATGCAACAGGGCATGCCTTTATGGCTGCTTATTACTCATGTGAGAGATAAAGTCATTAGGAGTAAGGAAGAATCCGTTCATGTAATTTATGCTTAAAATACCCAACTTTCAAGCTGTCATCTAAATGTACAACATCAGAAATGTAATTGTATGTATGTATGTGTACTTTTTTTATTTTCCTGGGATCCAAAATCTCTGCAGATGGTGACTGTAGCTATGAAATTAAAAGTTGTTTACTTCTGGGAAGGAAAGCTGTGGCCACCTTGGACAAGCTAGTAAAAAGTAAAGACATTACACTATGAACAAAGGTCCACATGGTATTTCCATTAGTGACATATGGATATAAGAGCTGGACCATAAAGAAGTCTAAGCGCTGTAGAATTGATGCCTTTGAATTGTGGTGTTGGCGAAAATTGGTTAGGGTCCCTTGGACTGCAAGAAGATCCAATAAATCAGTACTTGTTCGTTGTTCAATCCTTCAGTTGTGTCTGACTCTCGATGACCATATGGACATAGCACGCCAAGCACATCTGTTTGTGTTATGTTTGCTCTTATCCACATGGTTTTCTTGACAATGATACTAGAGTGGGTTGCCAGTTCCTTCTCTAGTGGACTACTGACCTCTCTGCAATGACCTGCCCATCTTGAGTGACCCTACATGGTATGGCTCACAGCTTCATTGAGGGACAAAAGCCCCTTCACCACAATAAGGTAACGAACCAGAAGGGGAAATCAGTACTACAGGAAATCAAGACAAACTGTTCACTGGAAGTTATGATCAAATATTTTGGCCATATCATGAGATGCTGGGAAAGGTTGAAGGCACAAGAAGGATAGATGAGATAATTGAAGTGATGAGCATGAGCTTGATGGAGCTCAGGGGGGCAGTGACTAATGTGCTGAGATCCAAAGGGTCACTGGTTCTTTCCTATTTCTGACTGCCAGCAGTGACAGCCAGCAGCCACTAGGTGGCCCAAGAATGGCTCATCGAGACTTTCACTCATTTGTTAAAAGGTTTAGGGTTAAATCTAACACACTTGCCTCTGGCAACCATAGCTGGCGGAAAGATGACAGGAAAGATATGGGTCACGGAGAGTTGGACACGACTGAATGATTAAACAACAGCTTTTCATTTCTGCAATTGGTGCCACATTTGTTTGTCTCTTTAAAGTATAACAAGGTGCATAATCCACTATAATAATTAGTAATTTGTGTGTAATGCTTGTACAGTACGCACTGCGCAGGCGTCACACCTTATTGGTAAATATTGGCAACTGTGCATGCGCAAGCATAGAGGGGGGGGAGATCGAGCGTGTGCACGGTAGGGGGAGAGAGGGCACAGAGAGAGAGACAGCACAGAGAAGGCCCACAGAGAGACAGAGGGCACAAAGAGAGACAGAGGGCACAGAGAGAAAGAGGGCATAGAGAGAGAGAGAGAGAGCACAGAGAAGGCACACACAGAGACAGAGGGCACAGAGAGAGGACACAGAGAGAGACACAGAGGGCACACAGAGCGAGAAAGAGGGCAAAGAGAGAGAGAAAGAGGGCAACGAGATAGAAAATGGGCATAGAGAGAAATAGAGGGCACAAAGACAGGACACAGACTGGGAGAGGGTACAGAGAGAAGTAGAGGGCACCCAGAGAGACAGATGGCATAAAGAGAGAGGGCACAGAGAAAGGACACAGAGGGAGAGAGAGATAGAGGGCACAGAGAGAGAGGGTCCTCAGAGAGACAGGGGGCACAGAGAGAGCACACAGAGGGAGATAAGACAGAGACACAGATCAGAGAGAGGGTACACAGAGAGAGACAACACAGAGAAAGAGAGAGAGGGCAACCAGAGAGTCAGAGGGCACAGAGGGAGAGAGAAATAGGGCAAACAAAGAAATAGAGGGCACAGAGAGAAGACACAGAGGGAGATAAGACACTAAGGCCCTCATTCAATTGCGTTTTGGCCAATTGAATAGGGGTCTAAATAAGCACATAACATATTTTTTTTAAAGAAGTTTTTAGTTAGCAAGCATCTATCCAAAAGCAAGGTTTTTACTAACTAAAAACTTATTTTAAAAAAATATGTTATGTGCTTATATAGAGCCCTATTCAATTGGCCAAATCGCAATTGAATGAGGGCCATAGAGAGGAGAGAGAGAGGACACAGGGTGAGAGGGCACACAGAGAGAGAGAGACGCACAGAGAGCGAGGGCACACACACAGAGAGGGACAGCACGGAGAGAGGGCACAGAGAGAGAGAGGGTGCACAGCACACAGAGAGAAACGACACAGTTATTAGTTTATTATGACTGCATTTATTGTGGCAATTTCAATGTTTAATGTATTTACTCCTCCTAGTATGTCAATGCTGCTGTATGTTTAGTGACACTTTGTGTGACTTAAGTCCAGCACACAAATCCACCACCACATGGACAATTACATCTCTCATAAACAGAGCGACGTGCACTGTGTGAGTGGGCGGGGTTTACATCATCCTATCAGCAGTCCCGTTTGGTGTGTGCGCCCTCTAATTGGTGGAGGCGGGGTAGTCTGCTCACGCTGCGCGTTGTGACGTTAGCAGTAGGAGGAACAGGCCCGGAGTCCCCGGGCTCACAAGATAGATGTGGCCGTGATGTGGCTGCTCTCTGTGGGCTTAGTGCTGCTCCTGTGCCCGGGGGGTGACACTTTGTGTGACAACGGCCAGGTGAGTCTATATGGGGGACTTGTCACAAGCAGGCAGGTTATGGCACGCACATTACAATGTAATATCATTATCCATCTGAAGTGTGCGCCAGTAGTAACATACATTGTGTGCTGGGGAAGTGCTGCTGCTGGTGGGAGCTCCTCTATTATTGGATTATTAACAGCAGGTTGCACAGGATGGTCCCAAAACACTATAAAGTGACAGCAAAGTCCCAGTATTTGTAGTTGTCAAGAGTACACCTATAAATATATATATAATAACTGCGTGGAAGATAATTAAGCTTGAAAGTTAGAGGTTTTAAGCGTTTATTATATACATACCTCTAACTGTCTTTATCTAGGGCCAGTAGTTACCTGTTGCAGTGTGAGGAGTGCTACAGAAGAGCATGCCCAGTTGGATAAATAATAATAGTCATAGAGACTTTTAGTACTAAAAGGCATATTTAAGTTCCTGGATTATGAATGCATCTGATAGAGAATTAGTAGTGCATGCAAACAGTTTTAGCATCATTTCATAATTAGTTTTGGCCAATCACAGGCAGCTAATACATTGTATCAATCTGAGATGGCAGTTTGTGCAGCAAAGCATCATGGGATGTGTAGTTCCCCGCACACGGAAGCAAGGAGGAGGCTAGACAATGCTCTGTAGATCTCTGCATTGAGCTGCTCCTTGCTTAAAGGTTATTATAGGGTGAAATAAACTTACCCAAATTCAATGTTTTTGTACACTGTGCTTATGTGAACAGCTCTGGTGGTGTGGAAAACAAAATATTTTTTAAATTAAATATGTGTATAGAACAACTCCACGTAACGTGTGTTTCTGATATAATCAGTGTGTGTTAGATTAGAAAAAGTTAAAGGGACATGGAAAACACTTGCAGAAGAAAACAATATTCGTTATGCTGGATTTACAACTGGAATTTGAATTGGGTATGAGAAAAAGATCCATATGTTGATCTTTATTGACCTATATTTTGGCTCTAGAGCCGTAAGATGAAGAAGGGTTAGACTGCATGCAATTCAGATTTGTGTAGAAGTAGTTTCCAAAACAATGTCTGCCTCAAGTTTGCAAGCACTGATTTATCATCATATTGCAGTTTAACATTCAACTGGATATCCCAGACCAGGAAGTCTATCTGTGCACCGGGGAACATTGGCCTCTTCCAAACCAGGTAAAGGTGAATGGGTGAATGTCTGGTGTGGTGCTTGTGTAGTGCAGGTGGATTATTTTCATAATTATATATATATATATATATATATATATATATATATATATATATATATATATATATATATATATATATATTGTCTTTGATGACAATTCTTTACTTGGGACAGCTATTGCTATGTTTTATTTAGCTGCTTTTCAGCATTGGAGGGGCCTTGTGGATTGATGAGATTTCCATTAGTTCTGTTGAAAACACTGGGCCCTATTCTATTGCACAATTTATACACATTTAAAATCACTCTTATATCACCACATATTCTATTAGCTCCTTGCAATCCGATTACAAGTTACCCACCCACAATCACTACGGGTCAGCCAAACCCGCAAAACCATCCTTAGAACTCCATTGGTTTTAGCACAGTTCGAACATTACGATGGCTTTTTAATTAAAGTGACATAAAATCGATATTCTATTAGACCCGTAGGTCTAGCTAGCAACTGAAAAAAAGTATCAAGTTTCTGTCAAAAATATTACTAGTACTAAATAGGACTCACAAGGGCTTTTTCAAACACTTATAACAGATATTAAACACACAGTACTGTACTTTAAAAGCACGGGAAACCATAGAAACACATTATAATTAATTGTGCAACAGTCTCAAATATGCAAAATATATTTTCAAATGCTATTTCTGAGTAATATCGATCTCGGGACTCAAGAGGTTAATACATATAATGAAACCTACATGGACCAGAACAGATGATCTATTGCATTTTATAGATTGCAAATCCAAACTGCAAATATTACTTATTGGCACTCATTAATTTGTAGATTCCGATTGCAGATTACATCTAACTTCCATGTTTTACTGACGTCATGATGACGTGATAAGAAGTAAATTACATGCTTGCTTAAATATTTTCAGATCAAATAATTGCTCCACCCTGAAATCCTACTTAAAAAAGGCAGGGTTTATGTGTTCAGGCTTAAGGAGGTAAATTGCGGCCTTGAGTCAATAGAATACATCAAAACATTTAGAGGGGAAAAAAACCTGCAGCACAAATGACGGGTTAGATGCATTCGCAGGCAGCTAATAGCATATGGCTCATTGTCATTAAGGAATTCTACATATTTGTTGAATCAGCTCATACCTTCTTGCGCTCTACTACTACAGCATAAATGGAAATGAATACCAAAGAAATTGTCCACAGAAAGTCATGCATAACTGGAACAGCCTACCAGTGGAAGTGGGTGGGTCAAACACAGATTAGGAATTTAAGCATGCCTGGAATAAGCATAATTTGAGGCTTAATTAAGCCAAACTTTTATGCAGATAGAATGGGCATACCAGATGGACCTTTTTGTGTATCTGTTATTTTGTTTATTGCTTATAGTTATTCAAAAGAACATTTTGTATATATGAATTACTTTAGTACAATGTTTTGTCCAGATGTTAATAGAGCTTGTTTTTATACATTACAAAAGTGTTTTTCTCCTGGAAATAAATTATATCAATTGATGAAAATGAACACTAAAACAGCCACAATCAGATAAAAAAACAAGCTGTAGACAAGGACTCATGGAAACAATGTTATTTTTTCTTTATCTGATTTGCATTACAACCAATGGAAATAAAAACATAACTGTTCTAGTTGAGATATCCATAAGGTTCACTGATTCTGTTTCCTTTAACTTGTCGGGGACAGGGGAAAAAAACAATCCCATACTGTCTATATTTAATCTTCTTATGTCAGTTATTTCTTATCTGTTATGCTGGTTGTTTATATTAGTGTCATGTGACTGCGTCATTACGTGTACACCTCACACACACAGCAGGGTGTCCTTGACTTCTTGGCTATCCTAACAGCTTCTCTGCAGCGTGCAATCGTTATTCTAGCACTTGTACAATAACCAGAAATTCAGTCTTGACATTTTCTTTTCTGACAGATGTTGCAAAGCTTGGTCACAAAATATAAACAAGAGGTAAGAGATGGGAAGGGGGCACACGATAATTTAACCTGGCCTAGTAAGAATGCCTTTAGACCTGCTGTGTGCAAAGTGGCATTCTTCTAAAGTAACTGATCTAAATAAGATCGGCTCCTCTACCATTTTCTACTGCTTAAAGAAAAACTGTCACCCCAGCATGATGTTGGTTTCATCTTGGAGAGCATTAAAACATCATCCTAGCCTCTTCTCTACAATAAATATTTTGAGATACGCATTATTTGTGCTGCTCAATATGCTAATTTGCAGCTTGGTAATGAGTTGGGGGGAATTCTAGCAGAATGACAACACTGGGGGTCATTGTTTTGGCTACCACATTGATAGACACAATTCTAATTAGAACAACAAACCAGCTAGTATTCAGCACAAATACATAATTTCTAAAGAATGATCTTCTTTACAACAAATGGCTAATATAATGTATGCCAGTTGTTCATGCTCTTGAAGAATACAAAAAAAAAAAACACTTGCAGTCTTATTAAATTGCGATTGTGCCAATTGAATTGGGCTCTATATAAGCACATAGCATGTTTTATTATAGAAGTTTTTAGTTAGTGATCTTCTATCCAAAAGCAAGGTCTTCACTAACTAAAAACTTAAAAAAAAGATGCTCTGTGCTTATATAGAGCCCTATTCAATTGGCCAAATCGCAATTTAATAAGGCTGTTGGTTTTGGATGTGGTCATTGTCAACGTATAAAACAATTTTGGTATTCAAACACATACATCTTTAGTACTTATACTGAAATGTGCCTACACTTAACATACTTACCAATGATATGACAACAGGCCTAATCTACATGCTGTATTAAAATTTTTAATACATTTCCCCAAAAAATAAACACATTTATTGTCGTAGGGGCCAATGGTAGGATTAGATAAAAATATTGATACAGACAACAGGTATTTAAAACCTTCTGTAATAGATTCTTATCTATAACATTTTTGATGTGCTTAGTATGTATCTATTTGGGTATGAACCATGGCATGGGTTTGTGGACAAAGAATTGAGTGATATTCATATGTATACATTGTCATGCATATCCTTTATCTTGCAGAATTCCTACCACGCCTGTATGGACATACAGATAGAATATGCTGCTACTATACCAAACAGGTGGGACGCTTGAAACCACTCATATCAACTCTTTATCACACTGATAACGCAGAACTATTGGTGTACTCTTGACTACACTGAATAATAGACAGAACATTGTATTTGTTTTTCCATGACCATTTTAAAATGTTGTATATACAAGCTGACTTTTGTCCAAAGGGCTTGAAAAATCTAGGAGATATATATATATATATATATTTTTTTTTATATATTTATATTTATTTATATTTATTTCACTCCGGAGAACAACAGTGAGTCAGTGCATTCCGGTGTGACCAACATGCATTAACATAAACTCTTGCAATGAGGTTGGTTTTATCTCTAGTACTACTTAACAAACAAACTGTACCAAGAACAGTCCTTACATCTTGCAATTTCTTTGAGTTTCCTTTAAAGGCCTCCGAAGAATATCTTTACTTGATTGCATTATTATATGAGTTGAATAAGCAGAAATATGCATTATGTCTACACTGATTAGTTATAGGCAATTTCTTTCAGAAATCAGTAAATTTGTTTTCCAGTGCTTTTGAAATATTTAGCCCATTATATTTAAATATTATAATTATTTAAATAATATTGCTTATACCACAGTAATTCAAGCAAGTCATTGTGTATTATGGTAAATATAATATTTTGGCATATAGGAGTGACTTTAATTCAAACTGGAAGGGTGTTATTTGCCAATTCCTACCACTCATGCAGATCTAGCCTGCGATATGGATAATAATCTCTCCTCTCATTATTCATCAAATTATCTTTATTAGAATATTAATTGAGGTTAGATCTATACTGTTCACATTTTAAATTGTATAAACTTAATGTTGCGGTAACACAATTTTTTTAACCTATGAACGAACAATGAATTTACGTCTAAATCTGTGTTTTTGTTCTTCCATCCAGCGGAGTACACAGACCAAAACTGGCAAAGTATGGAGAGTACGTCTACTGCCCACCACAGCGATGGGTTCATAACCTTCAGGTAGGTCATGCTGAGTAGTAAAAAGTAGAGGGGGGCTCCAACTGTTCTTTACATCACTGCAGTAATTCTTTAGTTTGTGTTTGCGGGGGGTTGGCCCAGCAATACATATTTTTAAACATTTTGCTATAGATCTTTTTATGTACATATTTTTTCCCCTGCTATCTTTATTAGTTACTAGTGACTTGCCCGGCAAAAATGACGGCATGATATAGTGTTATACATTGTGTTTTGTCTGTTTATTTATTATCTGTTGTTTTGTCTCTTACCCCCCTCTCCCTCCCCTGTGTCTCTTTGCCCCACTGTCCCTCATATGTGGCTTGTTTCAAGATTCCTCATCAAAATGTCGCTGTTCATGATAAAAAAATATTACTGAAATTAAAGGTAGCTATTACCATTTAGCATTGACTGCTACCAATGCATAAGTAGGTAGAGCATCGTCTTTTTAAATTACAGTGAGTGCAAAAGTTGTTTATATTGCTGTTCAATACCGAAATGCTAACATTGCTTTAAAGTTATTGTTTTTCTTTTAGTGCTTCAAACAGTCCAGCATCTCTTTGCTAGAAGCGTTTAAGATATGCTGGTCTACATTTGTGTACTGTTTAGTTCAAATATTATTCCATTGAACTTTTTTTTCAAGTTGGAAAGATCTCTTCGCAGCATAATGAATAGGCTGCATAGGATTACCTATATATTGGATGGCTCACAAATGACAAACCTCTCACATTAGAGAATTTAGCCCATAGATTGGGGTACTGCAGAAACGACTGAGCAACTAATCAACAATAATAGTGGGCTCCGCACTCTCCTGTTCAAAAGTAAAGTCAGTGAGTACAGATAATGAGCAATGTACTAATAATCCTGCTTTTCTCCTGCAGCATGGAGGGGTCGCTTTCCTGTACCACCCCTGTGTTCATCCACAGCAGAAGGAAGCCTTGTCCCTTATTGCTCGCACCTGTATGTACAAGCACATTATTACACCTTTCCCAAGCCTTTCCAGACAGCGGGTATGTGATAATTATTTATTGTGGGTGGTGGTAGTTGCTCAGGAGAATATTATATACATAAGTAATATATTACTACTTGATACTACTATTGCGACTGCTTATTGCTACTAGCTTGATATTGATATTTTAATTCAGGGTTTTTATACATTTGCTTTGTCTGAAATAGCTCCATAGTATTGTTATTTACCTTTTAACTGTGATGCCTCTTTCCATAATACAGTGGTACCTGGGTTCTCGTCCTTAATCCGTTCCGGACGTTAAGATTAGAACCAAACAAGAATTTCCCATAGGAATCAATGTAAATTGAAATAATCCATTCCAGACCCCAGAATTTTTATAACTTAGTTTGAACTAATGGTGTTTTTTTTTTATACAAACCTTAAAACTAAACAGCCATAAATAAAAAAAAAACAAACAATAATTACATCAGATAACATAGAATTTAACTTTACTTTAACTGTACCAAGAGGACTTGAGGGCCCAATGGGATGGTGGCGATGTAGAGGAGGAAAGAGGTTGTTGCTGGGAACTTTGGCCCTTACAGGGTCAGCCACACCGCACATTGGCCCTTACAGGCTCAGCCGCGCCACACTTTGGCCCTTACAGGCTCAGCCACGCCGCATAGACAGGAGCGGGGTGTCGCGATGGTGTTGAGGTTCCAATCAACTTCTCCCCCTGTGAGACGCAACGAGAACTGAATATGACGGGAACCGAGGTACCACTGTATTTCAGGGACAGTTATGACTTTTTAGAACACATTATGAAACCAAATTGCAGCTTTTATAAAGTGCAGAAACACATACAGGAAATAAATGTTTCTGATAAATTCTTGGAAGTGTGTTTTAATATCAGATACTTTGTAGATGGGCATATGAAGGACTACTGTGTAGTGTTGAGAAGCACTAAGAGATTTGTACCCTCTTGGGCAAATTTGTCGATTCTAGCTAACATTGCACCTCTGTAGAATACTACACTCCCCTAGAAAATTGCTGGGAGTTTGTCAGATGAGATATTTTGTAATGAACTCCGATAAATTACAGTGGGATAAAAATATGTATGTTTTTTTTTTTTTTTTTTTTTTTTTTTTTTTTTATAGTCACTTCATATCCTCTTAATACTATATAAACTGTCTGTATCCCTTTAAATCCAATAATAATATTGTGCTAAGTATGTAGTTCTTGAGTTCATTGTATGTATCTTTTGGATTAAACATGGCCAACTTTGAAAAGGCTGGGTTATATTTCAGACTTGGTGTTTTATCTCTTATTGCTCTATCCTAATATTCAATTCTCTTAGCCTCTTGCCCTGGCTGCATGGTGTTCAACACTGGAGATGTCCCACATAGACCTGAATGAAGTTATGGGCTGGCTGAGGCTTAATGTGTACCGGGTTCATGAATCCGAGCTTGAAAATGATGTGATCTACCAGCACTTGCTCATCAGGCCATCTTCTGCAATATTAAATAAGGATGATGAGTTAATATGTCCCAAACATGGTCTTCAGGTAATAATCAAACCTCCTTATTACACCACCTTGCTGCATATTGTGTTTTTCATTGGTCTATCTTAAGCCAAAACATTGCTTAAAAGCTAATCCTTTAAATATCACCTGTCTTGAGAATTCCTTTCCAGCTAGGGATTTAAGTTTCATAAAAGCATATTGTGCTAACCAATTACAAAGTCATATTAATAAGACTTGGTGCATCATTGATTTTAAAATGATTTTGAGTTGCATGATGTAGTCTGCATCCAGACAGGAGTAGTTTCTAGGTCTCTCTTGCATCAGCCACAGCATGACACAATGCAAAGGGAAATCGCATCTGTTTATTAAACTGACAAACATACAAGGGCAGCATTGTTGTTTTTATGTACATGTGGTATTATGGCTTAAAAGTATGTTTCTTTATATCTGGTCTTGAAGTTTGTCACCGTTACAGAGCGTTAATTTCAACAAGCCGCAACTAAATGGCCGAGATCCAAAACCATAAACCATGTAACCGTAAGTAGGATTTGAGGTCATGATTATGATCAATTAAGCAAGCCCATAACTACCAAACTTAGAAACAGCCAATGGTAATTGAGACCGTCATCATGACATCAAACATAAAATATGGAGGTTAAACCACAATGAATTCGTGTTAAGAAGTCGATTGGACTCAATCCAGAAATGTTGCAACCTAAAAATAAAAAAAATCATCACATGTATTATTGTAGTCCATGCGAGTTCAATGAAATGTTTTAACCAGTTGACTGCCAGGATAGATGTAACACGGAAAATACACCTTTTAAAAAATAATTTATGTATTGCAAGATTTGCAAGCTTGAGACTGTTGTGCCAATAATTTGAATGATTTTCATTGCTTTCCCTGTCTTTTTAAAGTGCAGTATTGATTTTTGATTTGCTTTTACAGTGCTATGAACAGGTGTTCAAACCCCCTTGTGAGTCCTCTAGTACTGCTAGGATTTTTGCCATTTACTGATGTGAAAACAATTGCGGGCTTGAGGAATTGTAGCAATTTTAATAGAGATTTGCGTGCTTGACAGTTCAAAGGCTTAGCAGGGTCAGAGTTACGATTTTGACAACTATAGGGAGTAGTAACTTTTGAGGGCTACAGTAACTACAAATTGGACAATTTAATATGGGCCTTGATCCGCAAATTCTCCCGGCCAAAAACTTAAAAATTTTAAGAGCTTAATACTTTAAACATGCCTCTACCTTTAGTCATATTAATAGATTGCCGAGCTTATCTGCAGTGAAAAATGTATTCTTTTCAAATTTATGCAAAATAAAATTATAATTTAGTGTACCAAATATGTCATACTGCTGTAAATGTTCTTGATCACAAAGGTGGTCCTATGAGCATTGGAAGGTAACAAGCTGGTCCTCAGAACAAAAAAGTTGAGAGCCACAGATTTAAATCGTATACAACATCAACTTGCAAATATACCAACTGCATACTATTATGGGTGCTTTATAATAATCCTGGAATACTCCCAAGATTTTTTTTTAAGTTTCCTCCCAATAGCTGTATTAAACACTTCATGCCAAAAAAGTATGATATACTGTATGCGGTTCCTCATAAAGTTCACTATCTGTTTTGGAGTTTCTCAACACAATACCAAAAAAATAGTTGTAAGGGGCCAACAAAAACTCTAAATTTTAAAAGGTCTAACTTTAATGGGCTACAGGCAGCAATACTACAAATAGACTGGGACAAAGAACTTACAGGGAAAAATACTGCAAATAAATGGACAACATTCAAATCCTTACTAAATAAACATACTCATCGGCATGTACCATGTGGAAATAAAATGAATAGGAGTAAATCACATCCCATGTGGCTTAACAATGACTTAAAGATCATGAGGAGGAAAAAGAAACATGCATTTAAATTATACAAGGAGGGAACAGAGGCAGCTTTATGTGACTATAAGGAAATCAACAAGGCTTGCAAAAGGGCCATTAGACTGGCTAAAATAGAAAATGAGAAGTCAGTTGCAATGGAAAGTAAGACTAACCCTAAAATATGTTTTAAATATATTAATGGAAAGAAGCTATAGGAACATTACAATGTGACACAGGCCGTCTGATAATTAGTGACTAGGAAAAGGCAGATGAGCTAAATAGGTTTTTTTCGACGGTCTTCACAAGGGAGGTACCAGTGGTTGGGACACCGCAACATAATGGGGCTACACTACCATCACTAAATAATTGGTTAACGCGGGAAGAAATCCAAAATAGATTGGAGAAAATAAATGTTAATAAAGCCCCAGGTCCTGATGGAATACATCCAAGGGTACTGAGGGAGCTGGGTTCTGTAATAGCCAAACCATTATATCTAATCTTTCAAGACTCACTCACTACAGGGTCTCTACCGGATGACTGGAGAAAAGCAGAGGTGATACCTATATTTAAGAAGGGATCCAGAGCAAATCCGGGGAATTATAGACCAGTGAGCCTCACATCTGTAGTTGGGAAGCTTTTAGAAGGGTTTATAAGGGACAGAATAGAAGAATATGTCTTTTTGAACAAGATCATAGGTAGCAGTCAACACGGATTTATGAAGGATAGGTTGTGTCAGACCAATCTAATTAGTTTTTATGAGGAAGTTAGTAGGAACTTGGATCAGGGCAACTCAGTGGATGTAGTCTTTTTAGATTTTTCAAAGGCATTTGATACAGTGCCACATGGAAGACTAGTGAGCAACCTAAGGGCTACAGGAATTGCAGTAAATATCTACTCATGGATCGAGAGCTGGCTAAAAGACAGGAAGCAAAGGGTTGTTGTAAATGGAACATACTCCGATTGGTCTAATGTGGTAAGTGGGGTTCCACAGGGTTCAGTATTAGGTCCTCTCCTTTTTAACATATTTATTAATGACATAGAAGTAGGACTCGAAAGTAGTGTCTCCATTTTTGCTGATGACACCAAGTTGTGCAAGGTAATAAAATCAGATAATGATGTGCTTTCCCTACAAAGGGATTTGCATAACTTAGAGAAATGGGCGGCTAAATGGCAGATGAGATTTAATACGTATAAATGCAAGGTTATGCATTTGGGAAGGAAAAATAGCCATTCAATCTATAATCTTAATGGAGTAAATCTAGGGGTATCAGATATAAAGGGATTTGGGAGTACTAGTGGACAACCACCTAGGTAACAGTGCTCAAAGCCAAGCAGCAGCTGCAAAGGCAAATAAAATATTAGCATGTATTAGGAAGGGTATAGAAGCAAGGAAAGCAAATATAATTCTGCCACTATACAAATCCATAGTACGCCCTCATTTGGAATATGGAGTACAATTTTGGGCACCACTTCATAAAAAGGACATTTTAGAGCTGGAAAAAGTACAGAGAAGGGCTACACAACTAATAAGGGGAATGGAGGGGCTAAGTTATGAAGAAAGACTAACCAAATTAAACGTATTTTCGCTAGAAAAAAGGCGTCTATGAGGGGATATGATTACCTTATTTAAATACATCCAGGGTCAATATAAGGCTTTGTCAAGTGAACTTTTTGTAGCAAGAGATTTTAAACTGACAAGAGGACATCCTTTGAGGTTAGATGAAAAAAGATTTCACCTTAAACAAAAAAAAGGGTTCTTCACAGTTAGGGTGGTTAAACTGTGGAATTCTCTACCAAAGGAGGTGGTAACAGCGAATTCGATAGACAACTTCAAAAAGGGGTTAGATATATTTTTGAATAAAGAGGGCATTCAAGGCTATCCTAGATAACTAGTGAAGTAATATTGATCCAGGGAGAAATTTGATCGCCAGTTTCTGGGGTCAGGAAGGAATTTTGCTTTTTTTCCCCCTTATGAGACAATTGGCAAAGTTTCAATGGCGTTTTTTTTTTTCTGTTTGCCTTCCTCTGGATCAATTAATAATAAATAGTCCACATTAAAAAGATCAATAGAGATCTAAAAAGGTTGAACTTGATGGACTAACTCTTTATTCATCCTCCAATACTATACTACTAATAATTATTTAATCAACAAATTAATTAATAACTAATCCGCATATTGCAGATCAGAGGAGATCTTAACAGGTTGAACTTGATGGACTGAAAGTCTTTTTTCAACCTTACTTACTATGTAACTATGTAATAACTGTTTAAAAATACTGTTTTTATAGGTGCAAACTTTATATACATTTAATCCCTAAATATCTAGCGGAAACAAGAATAGGCTTTGTTATAGCTGGAAGTGTTACATTTGCAAAATGTTTGATGTGATATGTGCTTTGAAACAATCTGCTGAAGCTCTTACTTTTTTTAAGTCCGTTAGAAAAGGAAATCGAAGATGGTTCACACACGTAATTGTGTGTGTATGTAAAAACATTTTTGAATCTGATGTTGTATGGTATGCTTTATAGATGTCCTGGGTTTGTATGAGAATCAAATACATGGGATCTTTTGCTTTTACATTTATAGTTTTGAATGTAGAAACTTACTGTCTTTCCATTACCCTTAGGTACTTTCAAGTAATTTTAAAATTTCTGGAACACGACTAGATAAGAGCTTTCGTCGGAGGAGGAGAGCAGCCTCCTTGCCTGCTTCTGTCTTGAAATCTACAGTCAGTCCAGTGAAAGATGCATCAGACACTTCTTTTAATGCATCCAACAGCAATACAGATATTGCATCAAATGAAGACACATCTGAGAATGTCAGCAATACTCAAACAGTGGTCCAACATCCTGTACTAGAGATTGGTATCACTCCATCTCCTTCTCCAACATCAACAGTCAAAGCACCCATAACACTGGCTCAACCTCAGATGTCTGATCAAGATCCCGTCTTTGAAGATCCAAGCAGGAATACTAGTACGAGTAAGACAGAGAGCAATCTACCTGACATGCCAGCAGCCCAGAATATACCCACCGTGGGAAATATTGCACAGGCCTCTGTTAAGACTACATTAGTACCATCTTTTGTAGAAAACAGTAGGAAGACAACTGAAGAACTGGATGATCAGGGCCATTTACAGTCTGATTTAGACCCATCCAAATCACAACAGAATAGTGGGTCTCATGACAGCACAGGTAGTAAAGAAGGAGAAACAAAGGCTGATCAACTCCAGAAGCCTCCATCAACCACTGATACAAAGCTCTTAGATAATGTTGAGAAAGGAAAACCAGAGTGCAGCTGCTTGCACGAGTCAACACAGCATCCTATAGACATAGAAGAGAAAGCGCCTGTTATGGGGCAAAGGAAGGCTTCTGACCTGCATGTTTCAACCCCCCGTTTAGAGGAGGCAGCCTGGGCAGCTGCATCACTTACTTTCCTATTTGTTTTGTTGACCCTATGTGTACTGTATACACAAATCTATAAGAGGTTCCGCAGGAGTCAGAGCTTATACTGGGCCCCAGGAAATGCCTTCAATCAGAGTGACACTGTGGCCTGTGAGTATCTGAAAACACATGGGATGAGAGTAACATTCGAAAGCAACAGACATTATATTTGTGCTTATGTATTGATGTCTAGCTATAGGAGTGAATAATGTCCTAGGGTAGCTCTGCTCATTTGTTACTAACTCAATGACTTACACGTTTTAGTTAATACAAACTGCAAATAGAATATTTGTTTAGATATAATTTACTTTAAGCTCTTTTGAAAAGTATTTTTTCCCCAACTTCTTCAACAATTAGGCTGCATGTATGTTATTTTGAAGATAAAAAAATGGCTTTCTTAGAAATGGTTATTGTACCCAATAGTTGCAAAAGTTGTATGAACAGGATGCTGCAAGCTGGTACATGTGATTCTAATGGCAACAAGCCTAGAACTTGTGTGTCCAGTTAGCCTATGAAAGTTCTCGCAGTAGCAGAACACAACTATTTATTTATTTAGAACTTTCATTTTATCCATCATTTCATCAGCCATTAATACCGGTCATGCAAGTATTGAGTGTAGTGGGTGGAGAGAGATGTTCCACTTTCCCTGTCTACTGCTACACATTTTAAAAGAAAGCTGATGTTTATTTCTTAAATAAAACACTGTTACAAAATATAGCCTGCAGGTAATGTGCATATATAAGGTCAGTATTGTAATATAAATGTGTGTGTGTGTATATTATCATATATATATATATATATATATATATATATATATATATATATATATATATATATATATATATATATATATATATATATATATATATATATATATATATATATATATATATATTTTTTTTTTATCTATCATGCAGCTCATCTTCCGGGAGAGAATGTAATTATTTGTTCTCTGCCACTGAGTTGTCTTCCCCTGCTAAACACCTTGTGAAGCTTAGAATCCATTCATCCTTCCATCCAACATCTCCACTCTACTGTTTGAGAAGGTGGAGTCTACAGTTAAAATAAACTTTGTATAATTGTCAATTCTGGAGTTTATTAAAATATGCAATGAAGTTATGGCAACTGTTTGAAACTTTACACTTCGCAAAAGTTTATTCATGTTTCCTTATTGTCCTCCACAGCTGTTGTCAAGAGGAGGCTGCAAGGGCAAATTAAGAGGAAAAAGAAGATGGGATACAGAAAATCCCCTCGTGAAAATCCCCTAGTGATGTATGAGAGCTTAAGTGAGAGCTCTGATTAACATGCAGAATATGGTGAAAGTTTCATTGCCACGAGTAGGTGCTGAATACCCCACTTCATCTTTACATGGCTATATTGTATTGGTCTTATAGTGTATGGTGCCAAAAAGGTAGGTCCCCATCTACCCCAGCGCAAGAGAGACCACATCCCCTTAGGATGTGAAGAACAAGAGATGCATAGATGTTGTGCAGTGTATTTGAATGTGACTGTAAGGTACAGTTGACACTATGCTGATAGTGTGGTAGGTCATGTCAGGATCACTACTGAAAAAGTAGATGATTTAGATGTCTAGACAACCCCGTTGTAGGGTTATGCACTAAATGCAGACATAGCTTACAAGATCCATATTGGATAAAATTGTTGAACGCTTAATCCAGATTTTCCTATATTCAGTGGTTCATCTTGTTCTAGTCTTTAGGATTGATACCTTTCACTTTTGTTATTCAAAAGTAACTATATTTTTATACTGTGAAGATATAATCAGATCTCATTTTAAACGCACAGGTAAAGTCTGTAAAGACTTCACTGCCCTGTCCCATAACAAATCAAATCAAGACATGGGGAGAATCAACTGGACATTGGTTGCATTTTATTATTGCATATTTGTTCAAAGAAAAAAATAAAAGGTACAAAACATGCTCCCAGCACATCCTCCTTACAAAGATTGCTTGTAGTATGACACTGAACCACTAGGTGTCAGGCCTGAATGAACCTCCCCATAGAGACGCTGGTCTCCTCTGTTCGCAGATGGCTGCCATGTGCATTGTAAGCAGGTGACTTGAGAGCATATCATAGCACCCCTAAATGGAAGGATACTGTTATGGGTTCGCATGCCATCTCCTAGATGTTTAAGTTTTTTTGTATTTGATGTAAAAGAGAATATGTTTGATCAGACACCTAGACTTGTGCTCTTGCTGTATGAGTTATGTATTTTTTTGTAATTTTACTGCTTGGGAGATTTCTGTACTTTTTTTTTACTCCAGATTTGGACCAGATTTCTTGGCCAACACTTTTTGATAGCTTTTTATGCAGATATTTATTTTTGTATTATACATATGACTTTCTACTGTGTTCTGTTTGTGTATATAAACGGTTATATTTTCTTTTTTACATAAATAATGGATGGATATTTCTATAAAACTTATTTTCTATTGCAGCTCATTTTCTGTTTTTAATTAAATAAAGAAATGCAGCAATGATATGATATTGTCTGTAGAGATCTCATTTTATTTTTTTTCATGCAAGTTACTGACTGCTGTTTCATTGCATGTTATGTCAAGTGACTAGTGGGCTGTGGGTACAGAAAAAACAAATCAATTTGGGCAAACCAGGTTAGACAGTAATGGAGGACAATGTTCCATTACATTGTGAGGAAAGCTACCATTGCGCTTTATATCAAGCTTTGCTGTACATGACACTTAATTGATCCCTAATATGTTGTTTGTATTTAAAACTAAAGTATTGGTAAAAAAATCCTTTTTTTTTTTTAAATCAGTTATATTAAACTTACATTGAGAACTGATCTACAGAAAAAAATGGAGTCATATACGTTTGATTTATATTATTATAATCGTTTATAACGTGTTAACATATTTCATAGCGCTGTACATAAGATAAGTTCCAGGCAAAGGTAAATGCAAATCAAAACATAAAGCAAGGAGGACCCTGTCTGTGAGCCTCAAATCCAGTGTCCATAGCGCTTTTCCCAAAGTACCCTGCAGGATTGAAATTTGCAGACTTACAACCTAAAGGTATTGTGTGTGTGTGGGGTAAAGGAAGCAGAAAGAGGTGATGAGCGTGTTAGGTGGTACGCTTGTTTAAAGAGATGCGTTTTTAGTGAGGTTTTGAGGCAGGAGGACAATCTGGTGGAGTGAGGCAAGGAGTTCCAGAAAATAGGGGCAGCACGAGAAGTCCTGAAGGCCAGAATGAGGGGAGGTGACGAGTTATAGAAAGAAAAAAGTCATTAGCAGAACAAAGACAGCGGTTGGGGGAATATTTGGAGATGAGAGCAGAGATGTACGGGGTGCGCAATTGTTGAGGGCTTTGTAAGTTAGGGTCATGATTTTACATTTTATTCTGGGAGCTAAGGGAAGCCAGTGGAGTAATTGGCAGAGAGGTGAAACCGACAATGAACGTTGTGTACCGAAGATGAATCTAGCAGAGGCGTTCATTATGGATTAAAGTGGGGATAGTCTGGTGGTGGGTGTATGAGGATTTTAGTTGGGTCTTGTGTAAGATAGTGGCAAATTCTGGAGATGTTTTTTAGATGGAGAAGGCAAGATTTTGTTAATGACTGTATGTGAGGGATGAAAGACAGGGCGGGGTCCAATAGAACCCCAAAGCAATGGGCTTGGGAGCTGGGGGTGATGTAGTTGTTGGAGAGATGTGAGGAATTGACGCTGTGGGAGAGGGAGGGAAGATTAGGAGTTCAGTCTTAGACATGTTGTGTTTGAGATGGTGGGTGGACATCCAAGAGGATATACTAGAAAGGCAGTTGGAGACATGTCTTAGAAGAGAGGGTGGTAGATCTGGTGATGACAGGTAGATTTGGGTGTCATCTGCATAGAGATGATAATGAAGCCCAAAAGAGTGTTTTTAGGGTACCAAGTGAGGATGTGTAGATGGAGAAGAGGAGGGGGCCTAGACATTTATTAGATGTGCCCATCTGCAGTGCTGTTTGAATAGTAAGCATGATGCTGTCCCTTGTCATTTGTGAATGCTGGATTAATGCAGTGTTGTCCTCTTGAATATGTGAGACCGTGATGGCTTACCCTAGGTCTTACCTAGTCTTTCTTTCTTCTTCTTCAAATGTGCGAGACCTCTACCCAACTTTTATATTCTTCCGAGCAAACTTTTACCTGACTTTACTCACGGACCTTTGTTGCATATACTCCTGTCCACTCAGTGTTTGCTTAATTAAAAATACCCAACCAAGCAAATGGCAATATAAACCTGGCTGCCCTAAATTGAATAAACCCTCCCCTTTGCACATGGAAAATGCATAGCTGTATAGCATGCTACCTAATGCCACCTCCATACAGTCTTAATATGGGGATGGAGCAAACATGACAGGCCCACTCCTGGCCTCCCTCTATGCACCCAGACTTTACAAGGGCTTGCTGCAGAACAAACACTCTTATGACTTCTACCTTTTAGAGAGGAATCGTTGGGAGGATATTCTATTAAAGGCATATATTTTCCTCCACAAGAGGCACATACCTGAAACATACTTGACTGCTTAATCTCTGTAACAACTTAAAAAATGACAGAAGACAATTTAGAGTTAGTTCTTTAATTTGATACAAATGTACATTATGCATCTTTTTACATACAGCACCCACCACCAAGCTCTTGCAGACATTGGTACGAGGGAGTATGGCAGTTTGAAAAGTCAGTAGCTTAAAGAAAGTCAGGAGTTTCTAAACTGGGAACAGTGATAGCAACCATTCCATCTCCCCAAACTTAAAGGTATATGCAATTGGCTGGAATATGAATGCATCTGATAGAGGATAATCAGTAGTGTATGAAAAAGTGTTTACATTTTTATTTTGGTATTTTTTCATGCAAACAGTTACCCTAAAGTTTGCTGAATTTCTTGCATTTGCAAACTGTTTTCTATCAGTGTTGGCACCCCCTGAAAATCCCAGCGAAAATTAGCATACATAATACAGTGTATCTTTTTGGTCTGTGAATTGAGCTGCTTCTTTCCTTTAGATTTCTGTAATACCTAGAACAAGGTCTGTGTCCCTTCATTCACTGATTGTTTTATCTACATCCCAGGTGAAACTTCCCCCAGCCCCAGTGATTTGCCCCTGTAACCCCCCAGCCCTAGTGATTTACTCCATCATCCCCCCCACCCCTAGTGAATTGCCCCTGTGATCTCTCCCAGCCCCAGTGAATTGCCCCATCACCTCTCCCAGCACCAGTGAATTGCTGAGACTCACACAGACACAGAAAACATTGCAGGTCTTTGCAGGACTATAAATCAAGTATAAATGCTCATTTGCCTAAAAGACAAATTAGAATAGGAAGAAGAAGCTGAAATGTTTGGGTCAGTAAAATTATAATTTGTCAGAATTTTTCAAGGACAGGGTGTATGTCTAAAGAACAACTGTGTAACCGCTCAAGCATTTTTACTTGAATGTTGTTTTTTATTGTCCTTTAAGGACACAGTGTAACAGCATAGCTGATTGGCTGCACAGATGAGCATGCTCACATAGACAGGGTACATTTTTACAAAAAATGAACCCTCTCAGGAGCCTAGCTCAATCCTGGGGGTGTAAACATCACCTACAACGTTTTTTTTTTTTAATGTAAAGCTAAAAAAACTGAGGGGAATTAGTAGTGTATGATTACATCAGATGCACTAATAACCCAGCTCACTTTTCATATACCTTGGGGGTCACTAATTTGCAGTACAAAGCATCTTCTGTGTGAAATAGCATTATAGATTGCAGCTATCATTTTGCACGCAATGCATATCAATCAAATGATAGTTTTGTATTGCTCAATATCCGTCAACCCCCTAATACCATGATTAGCTGCACATTCTGCAGGAGGTTCACCCCAGACACCCAGATTTTTTTCTCAGGCGAAACCATGGAGCGATCAGCATTGCCTGTGTCATTGCTCCATGCACCCACACCCTTGCTCTCTGTGAAATAAAGGGTCTGAAGACAGGTAATATTTCAATATAAAACACTCTTAAGGAGGTTAAATTGAAAGCTACAGGCTAGAGTTTTTGATTAAACATGGAGTTTTGGTAGGTTAAGCCATTAAAGGATAAATCAGTTTTTCCAAAGAAAACCCAAACATTAATCACAATGTTGAAAAAACTTTAAAATAATTTTACAGCAATATGATTGATGTTGCTTTTAGTTAGGGACCTTGCTTTCTCAAACAATATCACATTAATGGAGCATCACCTTTATTTAGGTAAAAAATGCACTTCAAGCTTGTCTAGAATTTATTTAAAATGGGCACAAATTGTCACAATTGTGTTATAATTGGGAGTTATATATGTAAAATCTAGTTGGAATCATACATTGTAAGTGAATTTTACCTATTTAATTGGGGCCTTTCCTATGCCCCTTTGCATAAAGGACATAAGTAAATATGTCATACAAAGTCATGCAATTTTTCTTTCTACAAAAGCCCCTTGAGGGTTGGGTCTCTAGGTAAACATCACAGTATTTGTATCAAATGTGAGGGCGTTACAGCATCTAAAGATTATTCTTCCATGCATTAGAATTGATTTACAAAAATCTTATACACGGAGGCCATTGCAATGTTGTCTCCACTCTGAACCTCAAACTCCAAAAGTGACTTCCCAATGGGTGTCATTGCAAGTGTTTATCTTGATCAGTAAAGATGACTGGTACTACAAATATACTGTATGTTCTTTCAACAACTACTTTTCACAAAGCAGGCAGTAAAGTGGTGAATTGGCCTCATACGTGACATAGTGGCAGGATCAAAACCTGCCCTATTTTAATAGGTGCTTAACATTATCTGTATCGTGCACATTGCTCATTTCAGTTGGCATCATGATCGTGCAAAAGAAAATGTGTACCATTATTCCACAGACACAATGGCATAGGACTAAGAGCTTCCGGTTAGGACAGAGAATGTTACATTGCACATGTCAGAGACAACAGGCAAAATACTCAATACATAGGAGGTTATTCAGCACCCATGCCTTGCATGGAACACTAGTAGTAAACTTAGTGCAAAGTAAAAGTTGGGCATGAGCAATTCGTTCTGCCTTGTTGTTACATTTGCCAGGCAACACAGAGTAAAGTACTTATTTTAGGAGTGACAATATAGGACAAACATCCTGCTACTGTAGCAATAGAAGGCTCTGAGCATTGGCAATTTACTACTCAGAGTAATGAGCATATAACTCTGGTTATACACCAAATATTTAAAGTCTTCTACATTAATCCCCCTTACCATCCCAATAACAAAAAAAAGAGAGATGTTTAATAATATATTATATATAATAATATATGTACACACATACATTGATTCCAGTGTAAGATTAGTGTTGGCCTCATTGGTTATTCACAAGGATTCCTTCACAGATTGCAATGCATGAAGAAAGAACATCTTATGGGCTAGAGTTGCCGATCTCCCTGGTATGACAGGGGTTATAAAATGACAAGATTTTAGTTTTGTGCTTGCAGCATGGAGCCGGGAATCTTCACTCAAAAGAGTAACAAGTGCTGTTCTGCTTCAGATATGTCATAAGGGCCACGGCGCTGTGTTGTAGAGCAGTATCGAGGCTGTAATAATTTATAGCTGTCTGTACAGGGCTTTTCCAGTATTTGGCCAGGTATTCCTGTTATGCTTCTATGACACAGCACTCATGATGATCCTGCTTCACTTGTTCTACTGTATGAGGCAGCAGCAAGGGTTAACATAAAGGTGTAGCCCCACATCTGTACACAGCTTTAATAGAGTCCATGTTTGTTTTCAACAATTATATGATTATCACTTGCAGAAATGGCAAATTAATTTTCTTTAAATATAAAATAACTGATTTGAGGAGGCACCCAACAAGAATTGGTTTGCTGTTCGCTAATTGATTTTCTGGAATTCAACAGCAACATTAGTAAAATATTAATCTAATATATTATGGTACATGCCATACATTTCACATCCTGCTACTTGGTCCTACTTGTGAAATGCTGTAGTATTGCAGTGTAAAAGTCACGCAGTCAAATGGGAAGCATTAGTCCATCATAGATGGGATCTCTGCGTATCCCAGTCTGTCGGGATACCCAGTGACTTTGATCCTGAGTGTTATAAATAATGTATCTGGCTCCTTTGGCATTTGATAAGCTAAGAAAATGTTTGACAAATTAGATGGAATTATCACTAGAATTCACACAATGTTCACTTTATTAATAAAGATGATTATAACTGTTTTGGTTTCATGTCTATACTATTTCTAGAGTTATGTCGACTAAAGCTGCATGGTTGTTCTTGACCAATGTTCTGTGGTCATTCTGACTATTTTTAAAGGGGCCGTTAGTTTATGGTAAAAAAAAAAGTTACACCCCTTTAAAAGTGTAAGCTGCATCTAGCATAACAAAAACCTCATAGCAAAGAACAATTACCTAATGTTAAGAATGGATACAATTTTAATTTTACTGTTCTAATCTCCAGGGGACTGCCATGCCGACCTCTCTTATGCATACCATTACAGGATGTGAAGTGGTCAGGCAGCAGGGTGTGTATCTCCAATGCACACCGCATGGCCAGCAGCTTCTTATTGGTTCACAATCACCTGGTGCAGCTTCAAGTGGACCAATAGGAAGCCACTAGCTGTGCTATGTGCATTAGAATATGAAATCTGGAGACTCACAATTTGCTGCCTGCCCACCTCAAATGTGCTTTGAAGGATGTGTAAGAGAGAGGCCATCATGGCAATCCCCTAGAGGCAAATACAATGAAATTAAAAGAGTAGTGATACATTCAACTTTTTATAAATTGGCTAATAGAATTCTTAACTATATAACATGCAACTCATAATATTAAAAAGGTTCTTGACTTGTTTTACCACAAGTGTTTCCTTAACCTAGTTATTATAGGTTATTAACAAATGCCCACCTCCGATAGATACTACCCTTTAAATCCGTGCAAGATATTGTTTTACTGAAAAAAAAAACTGTATAATCACATACTGATGATTAAGGACTCATTAGGAGGGGATTTAAAGTGGCATCAATCTAAGCCCTGAGACTGCACAATATCTAGCAGCAGCTATTTTGCAGGTTTGCGAAGTCTGTTGCAAATGAGGCTGGTCCACACCATTAGAACACACCCTTTTACCAATTTGCAAAAAGTTGTGTAAGTAGCCATAAGATCATTGCAGCTAGAGCATGTGGACCTGCATTCTTCACTTTGAGTAGCTGGAAAATGTTCATAAAGTTTCAGCCAATATGCAAGAAGCCCAAAACAGTTATAGAGCATCAATGAACATTATACCTAATAGCAGATGCCATTTAATGAAGGGACATGTTTGAATAGCAGTTTAGGGAAGGAAAAATAATCAGTTCTGGCCACTGTGACTTTTCAATCTCTGCAGCTTTCTTTGCAACATAAGATTTAAGTGCATAAGTAGCCAGCTAGATATTGCATACATTTTGCTGTGCTCTGTTATAAACCATACACAGCAGTGACTGGTGTAAGGTTTCTTGCTCTGTGGGACTGCACCTTTACCCCCTGACTCCCACAAGAGACAGTATTTGCATTGGTTATCTGGAGTGCGTGGCAGCCCGTTCCCAAAGTTATCCAAGGCTATTATAAGTCAAATGTATCCACAGCCTATGTGTTATTGGAGATATATCAGGATATCCTGCCATCTGTCAGGTTTAAGAAGAGTTAGATCTCTGTGTAAAAGGGCAGATGACTCCAAGGGTTGTAGTAAAGACACATAGTTGCTGGGAGGCTGTAAGAGCCGTCATTGCTTCTTCTCACGGGTAGTGATAGTAACCAGCTGTTTGGCGGCCTTGGCAATGTCGTAAGCGCACTGGATAACTTGTTGAGTGAGAAGCTGATAGTCTATGGAGGCCCCTGGCTCTGGAGGTACGGTTTTGCGGCACTCACTCTGGAGCCGATACGCACTGGCGTTAAGCAACTTCAAGGAAGAGCGCACAGTCTCTAGAGCTGGCTTCTATCAAGGGAAAACAAGGAGGAGAGTATGTGATGCAAAGCAAGACCAGCAGTAATATGAACAAGACACATAATTCTTGGGTTATTGTCTGCTTAATGAAGAAAAGAAAATCACAGATAAGTTACTGTATCTGTCTTCTAATTTTCCCTTCATTTGAGTAATTAGAATTGTTAAGCCAACCCCACATATGATACCATTACAATCCCAAATTATCTACCAGAACCAATGGGTATAGCTTCTTTCTATGTTATTTAAGTAATAGTGAAGTTCTTCATTTTTATTGAAAAATACAATGGATAGTGAACTAGCTTTGGA
This sequence comes from Discoglossus pictus, assembly GCA_027410445.1. Classification (NCBI taxonomy): domain Eukaryota; kingdom Metazoa; phylum Chordata; class Amphibia; order Anura; family Alytidae; genus Discoglossus; species Discoglossus pictus. The sequence goes on along the minus strand of CM050164.1, from coordinate 77,229,100 downwards.
TATCTAGAAAATTTTAGTGTAGCTGTTTTCAAAAACTTCAATAGAGATTTAGCCATTAACATTCACATATTTTATTCTATCACTTTTTTGCCCACCATATTAAATGATTGTTGTGGTGAACTACCTACTCGTAAGGTCCACAACACAAGCTGGGTTCCCGCCCCAAGCTGATGATAGGCAGTAACCTTGACCAGCTGTCCGTGGTTAGGATTCCCAGTTTGTGTATATTCCAACTTCGGCTTTGCATAAAAGCTGTGTAATGCAGCAGGCATAAGCTTAAAGGAAGCCATGTTTAAAATGGTCTATGGATTGAATAACTAAACATTTATGGGCTCATTTTCATGTCCCTGCTCAGCTTCCCAGAATGCAGTGTAATAACTGTATTTCTTTGAATTCTGAGCAGGAAGCAAGTTTTTGTAACTTGTTGTAGACATTCAAATGTGAACACAAATGTACTATTTAAATACTATATATATATATATATATATATATATATATATATATATAGTAAATAAAAAGTGCATTTATGTTCACATTTGAACTTCTAGAAAAGTTAAACTTGTTTTCTGCTCAGAATTCAGAGAAATACAGTTATTGCACTGCATTCTGGAAACCTGGGCATGGACAAGTAAATGTGCCCACAAAGGCTTCAATATATATATTGTACTATTAAAACTACATAAAATCTGTCTAAACACTTCATTAAAGCGAATAGGAAACGCACAGAGCATAGGTAGGTCTGAAGAATTCATTGGCAGACATGTGTGAGTCCTACAGCTTTTTTCTGCTTTGAGACTTTCATTTGAAGTGGTACACAGTGGTGCATTGTCAAATACCCTATTTCAGATGCAAGACAGAAGACAGTGCTTTCAATGTTACTTTAAGAACATTCGCTGACTAGCTTAACTTAATTAACTACATTTTTTTCTAACTGTCCAGTCAGCATGGTACATTCTTCACTGCCTTCATCAGTGGACAGTGACAAGTAGCAGTCTTAGACTATTGGCAGTGCCAGTGAGGCTTATCCCATTTGACTTAAGTGTCAGAGTTGCCTTCACAGGTCACGTCTTCAGTATTCAAGAGAGCACTGCTGATGCTATTTGAGAAAGTATTTTTCAATGTAATTGTCAAGAACTGTCTTTGTGATCTCATGTCTCTGGCCATGTGTAGAAACATGTAATACAATGTGTAAGTAATAGCAGTTAAAGAAACAAGAAAAAAAGAAATATAACTTACCTTTGGAAAAAGAGATGCCATTTCTGTTACTGCAGAGTGAATCTTCTCTGAACATGGAACGAAACTACAAAAGTAGAAAATGTAAGTTAGTAACAAATAACCCTTTCCAAGAGAGAAAAGCTAGTAGAAAAGAGCACATTGGAAAGAAATAAGGAGATAGAACCATGCAGAGCTATGTTCCACCATTATGGGATTGACCATAAAAGATGAACCAAGCAACTTGAGACCCAGAAAAATGCAGAATGGAGCATATATTGACATGTGATTTCAAGGGGTTATAAGAAAAGAAATGGAAGTTGACTTAAGTACCAATGCACCCCAATATTTAATTTAACTACAATTTAATAGAGGCTACATTTTTACATTCTATATTTTATTGAACATTTAAAAAAAAAAAAAAAAAATGTAAAACTATGCAGAAATATAAACAGTTAAAAATTAACATATAGCACAATTTCTCAAATGAGATGAACAATACCAAAATTAAACATATAAATTGTGAATTTAAAAATAAGTTTCGTAATATTTAAATATAATAATACCATTATCAAGACATAGCAATTATACATTCAATTACATTAACAAATGTACTTCTGCAAAACAAGCATAAAAATACAATATACATCTTCCTGATGTGGGAGAAGACTTTGAAAGCAGAGGAAGCTTTTGCATGTACAATTGGAATGTGGCAGCCCACCGCCATTAGTTTCCATTCTACAAATGGAAAGCTCTTTACTTTAAAATTACGCTCTCCTAAGCAAGCGATGCCTACTACCCTTACCTGTCATGCTTGAACTCTTGTGCAGCTCTCAGCAATTCTTGGATATTCTTGGTCACTTGTTCTGTCCTGAGGATCACATCTTCTGTACTGGGTAGTGTCGGGTCCAACTCCACTTCCACATCTTCAGCTTCAGCGTGAAAATCCTCATCTCGTGATAGCTCCAAGTACCGTCTCCCGTCCAGCCTACAGAGAATGAGCCGTCAGCATCCACTCATTCACAAAAAACAGCTAATAACTAACCCTAAACTGCTCCGGAGAATTCGCTAACCTTGGACTACCTCATCTGTCACCGGAATGCTACAACATTTACCGTAACTAAACAGCATGGCCTTCAAGAAAATGCAGATAAAGTGATATACACCAGTACGAGATGAAAGCTTAGATAAGTATATTGCCAAGTTGTTCATCTTATTGTAGATTACAATGTATTGTAGCATTACAGTAACACCTTTAATAATACATTACTGCCTACAAGGTAGTTTATTCACATGTACTTACCCACTTCCTGTGTCTGTGCTTTGTGTGTTGTCGTAGTCACTGTCTGTGCCACTGCCATGTCGATCCGCTTTTACTGGCTGGAGAATACACACTTATTACCACCACAAGTTCATAATACATACTCTATCATACTGCTGCCTTACAAGTGAAGTCCTCTCTTACCATATTCCCATGAGCTGTCAGTAAATTTATCATGCAATGTGCCAAATTATTTCTAATTTCAGTGTTTCATAACTAGCTTTGCGTTATAAAAAGTACTGATTTATTGGTTGGTTGCAGAGACCAAACAAAATAATTATTTATAGATGAAGTACAGTTCTCCAAACCCAAAATATTTATTCCTTAATATGTAAGTGATTTTTTAGTTATTTCACTATAGTCACAGACACGAGTAGTTCTTCTTAAAGGCACATGGAAGGTTTGTGGATTGCACTAGGAATATTATCTACCTATTTGTCTTTTTACTTTTAATGTACTTTATTTTATTAAGAATTGCTTAAAAGCTGACTTTTACTACCTAAAATCTCACAAATAGTTCCTAATCGGTTTCTCTCCATTGCAGCTAATGAAGACAGTGTACTTTTAAGTACAGCAGTTGCCAGTGTCTCATAGTAACCAAATCAGTGGCAATATTCTGCATTATGTTGCTTGAAAGTAGTCACTGATTGGCTAATTTGAAACACTGCGTATCACAGTCGGTGTATTCATGAGCTGCATAAGCTACAGATTGTATGATTGTGACAGAAAAAAAATAGCTTATTAGCACTTCCTACAAAAAAAAGTAAATAGATACAGTTATATTATATTTCTAGTAAAATCCAGAAACCTTCCATGTCCCTTTATCTCAGTAAAGCAGAGCAGAAAACCTGCAATATATTGAAGTTACAATGTAAGTTTTAATTATGAGTTAGTAATTTGAACAATTATACTATTTTTATCTGTTTATGTAGTTGTGTGGGAAAACAGGAAAATAATTAAAATGGTTTAGATTATTATGAGTTATATTAAATCTCTCCGTAAAGCTTGAGGTAGCTATCTTTAATTTGATGTGTGCATCTTATTGAAATATGCTATATATAACACTTCCTTTTTTTAAACTGCAACAGTTTCCTTGGATCTGTATCCTGTTGTAACCAGGCGAGTCTTACAGTCCAGTGCATCTTATCTTCCATAACATAAGGTAAATACCATATTCTTAATAAAATGGCATCAGGAAAGTTTTTCTAACCTTATAATAAATAGATCATATGACTATTATGGGTCTGGATTGATATTTAGTAGTATTTTACTCCATGTTGAAAATGATCCATTAATTGTCAAGCTTTCTAATAAGCCTGAATAACGCCAATGTTCACTAATAAAAATAGAAACATTCCAGGTGTAATAGCGCTAAGCTGTATGAAACCTCACATATAGTTTTCACTTCCTTGGAATGACAATATTCTGAAATAAGACATTTTGTAATAGCATACTATTAAGTTTGGTCAATAACTTAAAAAGCCAAGTAAAAAATAAAAGATAATAAACCTAAAATGGTACTCGAGCTTATGTTATAAAATAATAAAATCAAATAGAGAAAAATGTATGGATACAGGCATATGAAATATATAAAAGTACGTTTTATAGCAGCCACTTAAAATTTAGAAGAGCTGATAAACATATTGGGCTATAGAAAACTACCAAAAATATGGGAGGTTAATCTTTATAGATCATATTCTAACAACTTCAAATTTTTAAACTGAATGTGAGTGTGCAATATAAACTTGTGTTTTTTTCTCTAGCGGTAACTAAGGGATATTTCAAATAATCATATTTTATGTGTATATACCGTATGCTTGTATTTTTCCATGTCGGGGGTTCCCTCCCCTATAAAAAATGTGTTCCCAACCTTCACTGACTGATAAACGTGAATACAAACGATGGGGGTACGTCACCATGTTCCGAGAAGTGTCCGGGGGTCCAGAGAACAGAGGGGAGGACAGAGGGGGGAAGGGCACAAAAGAGGCAGAGATGCCTTTCCGGATCTAAAACAGGAAGGGGAATGTCAAGGAGCATGCACACAAAACAGGACGGCAACAGATGACTCAATAACAGGAGGTTCATCAGACATGGGCCATGCCTAGCTTCATTAAACAGAACAGAGGAACCTCCACCAAAGCACAACAGACAGACACCAGATAGTGTTAGTGTGGTGCTAGTGCCAGCAGCATTACGTTGATAGGTTATATAAAGCCCAGTGACATTCAACCCCATTCTTCCTCAACAATAAAAAAAGAATCCCTTGAGACAGTTGTGCCATGGGCCTACAACATGCCTACTTTTAGACATGTGTGAGACTTAAGAAACTAAAATGTCAGCAATATCCTGCAAGGCTAGGTGTCTTACATGAACCAATGTTGAATGTGACAGCACAGTGATATCTAAAAAATGAGTAAAGCCATACAAGTCTCCATAACGGCCAGGCTAATATAGTAATTGCATATATTTTATAACATTAATATATTATATAATTTTACTTCATGAAGTAGCACTACAAAATTCTATAATAATATTAATAATAATAAAATTATATACATCATTTGGAGTTGTAGTTTGGTAATAACTCATACAAGAACAAGTGTAACATATAGGATTATAATGGAATGTTCACATTTATTGTATTATAAAATAAATTCACGCAGACTCCTCTTGTAGAAAACTGGTTACTTTGGGATCTGGAATTAAACACTGTTTTCTCAATTCAGTTGCGTATATATATACATATATATATATATATATATATATATATATATATATATATATATATGAATAATCAGAGTATTGCAGTAAATAGTATTCCTAATAAAGCGACAAGTTTTCGAGAGATAATGCCTCTCTTTATCAATTCAAAAGGCATTATTTCTTGAAAACTTGTCGTTTTAAAAGGTATTCTGATTATTCAACTGGATTACTGGACATTCACGGCTATCTCACTATATATATATATATATATATATATATATATATATATATATATATATATATATATATATATATATATATATATATATATATATATATATATATAAATAAATAAAATGGACGTTCCCAATACAGCATTGCAGATTAATGGTACAGGTTACAAAGCAGATCTGGGAGCAGATTTAGAACAAGTGATTTTATAAAGCAATGTTCCCTCTGTGAAGATTTCAAGCAAGAATCCCAACGAGAGGCAGATAATGAGAGCTGTGAGCAGTGCTCTGGGAAGCATTATGGCTAATGACACAAGCCAAGCGTATGATCAGAAGGAACAGAAAATGATTACATATAAACCAACATGGACATCAATCAAAAAGTGGGAGCAATGACAAGCAGTGCAGCAACTGTGATAATTACATAAACCACACAGTCAAAACTAAAATTAGAATATATACACATCAAAGTACAGCCTGGTATAGAAAATAGAATGAACATAAACTTCGACATATGAATGATATATACACACTATCACCAACCTCCTCTGGATACTTCTAAAACTCAATCACCACTTTTTTATATTTTAACCATTTCTTTTACTCAAACTCTTGGGCAAGCGATTTTCTTTAAAAACTTATCCCATTCTATGTAAGGAAATCTAAAGTGGGATCTGGGGTGCAATATATCAACTGGAATGTCAGTTTACATTGATATTGCAATGTGGACCTTCTGCATCTCAGTATTATATGTAATCTGCATCAGAATCCATGTAGCTTATATTTCATAAAATCTAATTTATGTTCTCGCTTAAGCCACTGAATGCATTTATTTTAATAGTAAATACAGGAGGAGGCGATTTGCTCTCCATCCCTTGAATTTGGGTTCTAAAACAATTCTATTGCCAAGACCCATAACTGCTGGCGAATGACCTTTGTGTAAAAAGAGGCACCGTTCTTAGCGCTAGCTTTTTACTCATACACTCCTCCAGTTTACAGCATGTAAAAAGTAAGCAGTTGTGGTTCCCACATAGGAAATCATTTCAAGTATTGAATTTAATTGGCGGGGGAAGAACTTCAGCCTAGCACACATTTATGTAACTTTTTAATAATTCTATTTGGTTTGTAAAATGTAAAAAATCTATATTCAGGCAGTTTGTCTGCCACCTGTAATAAGTACTATTATGTTGAAAATAATTGTACTAACATGATAAAATTAATTAACTAACCAGTATCTGACATAGTAATATTATTTTCTCAAAAGTCTATGCAGCTGTTATTAGAGGTTCAGTGCGGCGTAATAAGCTGGTAAGGGTATATTTTGACAGTCCAACATGCAGTTTTTTTAAGGTCCGTTAGGGCGATTCACACACACACACACGGTATGAATAATAAGCTGAAATGATCAGTGGCGTTTTGTTCTTGTGAGAGCCCTGTATACTCCTTAGGATTCACTTACCCCGGAGTGGAATGGCTGTATGCGACCACTGATATCATCATTGGCAGGTCCAAAGGGCTTGAGGGCAGACCCCGGCTCATACATGGAGAATGCCTGACGGACGCTTCTGTGTGCAGCTGGCAATGGATGCTCTGGACGCTCAGGATTTGCAGGTGGAGGTGGAGAGGGACCAGTCTGTTGCCGGATCTGAGAGTTCTCTGACTGTAATTTATGGATCTGAAATGATACACTTTATACAGTACACTGTGCTTTACATAAGTAGAATCTGCATGCAGTGAAAAATAGGGAATGTTCAGTGGCTAATGAATCACAAGTGGGACTGCCTGTATAAAAACAAACTATGTTCACTGACTTTGTTCAGATGGATTATAATGTCTATGGGATAAGAATATACAAGTGTGGTTTCTAGTACATTTGTGCACCCATCCCCACACGTCAGTTTTACCTCTCTCCACTTGCTATGTCCATTTCCTAAGATTATCATACATATTAATATAGAAGAAGAAGAATATTTGTGTTTAGGTATATAGACAAGACATCAAAAAATCTCAGGTACACATTGGTAAGAAAATATAATTTCATATACATTTATGTTCATAAGCACACAATACACATAGCATTGTACTGTTAACTCTAGGTAGCCAAAAGTCCACTGGAATTGTACTGCTTAAGGTCTGGGCCCCATTGGCCTAGGCAGAAGTGCCTAGGCTCCTAGTTTTGACCTCACTCTGCACCACTGCTTCTAGTTTTGACCTCACTCTGCACTACTGCTCCTAGTTCTGACCTCACTCTGCACTACTGCTCCTAGTTCTGACCTCACTCTGCACCACTGCTTCTAGTTTTGACCTCACTCTGCACTACTGCTCCTAGTTCTGACCTCACTCTGCACTACTGCTCCTAGTTCTGACCTCACTCTGCACCACTGCTCCTAGTTCTGACCTCACTCTGCACTACTGCTCCTAGTTTTGGCCTCACTCTGCACTACTGCTCCTAGTTTGGACCTCACTCTGCACTACTGCTCCTAGTTTTGACCTCACTCTGCCCTACTGCTCCTAGTTTTGGCCTCACTCTGCACCGCTGCTCCTAGTTTTCACCTCACGTACACTACTGCTCCTAGTTTTCACCTCACTTGCACTGCTGCTCCTAGTTTTCACCTCACGTGCACTGCTGCTCCTAGTTTTCACCTCACGTGCACTGCTGCTCCTAGTTTTCACCTCACGTGCACTGCTGCTCCTAGTTTTCACCTCACTTGCACTACTGCTCCTAGTTTTCACCTCACTTGCACTGCTGCTCCTAGTTTTCACCTCACTTGCACTGCTGCTCCTAGTTTTCACCTCACTTGCACTGCTGCTCCTAGTTTTCACCTCACTTGCACTGCTGCTCCTAGTTTTCACCTCACTTGCACTGCTGCTCCTAGTTTTCACCTCACGTGCACTGCTGCTCCTAGTTTTCACCTCACTTGCACTGCTGCTCCTAGTTTTCACCTCACGTGCACTGCTGCTCCTAGTTTTCACCTCACGTGCACTGCTGCTCCTAGTTTTCACCTCACGTGCACTGCTGCTCCTAGTTTTCACCTCACTTGCACTGCTGCTCCTAGTTTTCACCTCACGTACACTACTGCTCCTAGTTTTCACCTCACTCTGCACTACTGCTCCTAGTTTTCACCTCACGTACACTACTGCTCCTAGTTTTCACCTCACGTGCACTGCTGCTCCTAGTTTTCACCTCACGTGCACTGCTGCTCCTAGTTTTCACCTCACGTGCACTGCTGCTCCTAGTTTTCACCTCACTTGCACTGCTGCTCCTAGTTTTCACCTCACGTACACTACTGCTCCTAGTTTTCACCTCACTCTGCACTACGGCTCCTAGTTCTGACCTCACTCTGCACTACTGCTCCTAGTTTTCACCTCACTCTGCACTACTGCTCCTAGTTTTCACCTCACTCTGCACTACTGCTCCTAGTTTTCACCTCACTCTGCACTACTGCTCCTAGTTCTGACCTCACTCTGCACTACTGCTCCTAGTTCTGACCTCACTCTGCACTACTGCTCCTAGTTTTGGCCTCACTCTGCACTACTGCTCCTAGTTTTGGCCTCACTCTGCACTACTGCTCCTAGTTTTGGCCTCACTCTGCACTACTGCTCCTAGTTCTGACCTCACTCTGCACTACTGCTCCTAGTTCTGACCTCACTCTGCACCACTGCTCCTAGTTTTGACCTCATTCTGCACTACTGCTTCTAGTTTTGACCTCACTCTGCACTACTGCCCTAGTTTTGACCTCACTCTGCACTACTGCTCCTAGTTCTGACCTCACTCTGCACTACTGCTCCTAGTTCTGACCTCACTCTGCACTACTGCTCCTAGTTCTGACCTCACTCTGCACTACTGCTCCTAGTTCTGACCTCACTCTGCACTACTGCTCCTTGTTCTGACCTCATTCTGCACTACTGCTCCTAGTTTTGACCTCACTCTGCACTACTGCTCCTAGTTCTGACCTCACTCTGCACTACTGCTCCTAGTTCTGACCTCACTCTGCACTACTGCTCCTAGTTCTGACCTCACTCTGCACTACTGCTCCTAATTCTGACCTCACTCTGCACTACTGCTCCTAATTCTGACCTCACTCTGCACTACTGCTCCTAGTTCTGACCTCACTCTGCACTACTGCTCCTAGTTCTGACCTCACTCTGCACTACTGCTCCTAGTTCTGACCTCACTCTGCACTACTGCTCCTAGTTCTGACCTCACTCTGCACCACTGCTCCTAGTTTTGACCTCATTCTGCACTACTGCTTCTAGTTTTGACCTCACTCTGCACTACTGCTCCTTGTTCTGACCTCACTCTGCACTACTGCTCCTAGTTCTGACCTCACTCTGCACCACTGCTCCTAGTTTTGACCTCATTCTGCACTACTGCTTCTAGTTTTGACCTCACTCTGCACTACTGCCCTAGTTTTGACCTCACTCTGCACTACTGCTCCTAGTTTTGACCTCACTCTGCACTACTGCTCCTAGTTCTGACCTCACTCTGCACTACTGCTCCTAGTTCTGACCTCACTCTGCACTACTGCTCCTTGTTCTGACCTCATTCTGCACTACTGCTCCTAGTTTTGACCTCATTCTGCACTACTGCTCCTAGTTCTGACCTCACTCTGCACTACTGCTCCTAGTTCTGACCTCACTCTGCACTACTGCTCCTAGTTCTGACCTCACTCTGCACTACTGCTCCTAATTCTGACCTCACTCTGCACTACTGCTCCTAATTCTGACCTCACTCTGCACTACTGCTCCTAGTTCTGACCTCACTCTGCACTACTGCTCCTAGTTCTGACCTCACTCTGCACTACTGCTCCTAGTTCTGACCTCACTCTGCACCACTGCTTCTAGTTTTGACCTCACTCTGCACTACTGCTCCTTGTTCTGACCTCACTCTGCACTACTGCTCCTAGTTTTTACCTCACTTGCACTACTGCTCCTAGTTTTTACCTCATTTTATCTGACTTCACCACTGCTCCATGTTTTTACCTCACACTGCACTGTTGCACTTTACCTCACTCTATACTACTGTTCCACACATTTACCTCTCTCTGTAGTCGGCGCAACTCCTCACTCAAATTGTTATTCACTTTCATCAGTTGCTGTACTTTGGCATCAGATGTTGCAAGGGCCTTTTTGACTTCCAGGTACTCCTGCAGTGTGATGGGACCATCTGACAGATCGGAGGAGTCCATGCTCTGTGTGGAGGGTAGATACTGAGGGTAAGTGGGCAGACAGAGTGGGTAAGTGTCAGTTTCTCCTTGTAAAGCAATAAGCCAAGGACTAATTACACACACGCACATATATATACATATATATATATATATATATATACTTCAAAACAATATATACAATATAATACAGTATCCTATATTTCCATTACTAAGTCAGAGATACCCTCAGTTAATCCAATATATAGAATTCAATTTCGCTGTTAAAAATCACAGTATATGTACAAAACAGTATACGTACACTTGCAAGTATGTGTGAACACATGGAATCTGGCTTAACTAACATGGTAAACAGCCAAATAATATATACTCTAGGTATTCTCAAATCCCACTTCTGCAAAATGTCTATTATAGATTTACTAGCATTTCTTTAATGTGATACTTCTGCTAATTGCATCAGACTCTTCTACCATAAGCACTTTTAATCATGTCCTCTTGTTCTATAATTCCTTTATACAAGTGGTCCCCAGATTAAGAAGGAGATACCTCCTGAGAACATCTTTAGGTTGGATTTGTATGCAACTTGGATCTCTGATGAATAACAATAATAATAATAACAACAATACTATAATGGCTAATATGCGATCATAATGATACAGTGTAATTCTTTAATAATAATATTAATAATAATAATAATAATAATAATAATAATAATAATAATAGGTCTCAAAAACAATTGTGCTTTTTCTTTTAATTAGAATGATCAGAACATAAAAACAAACCCATACAAAAAGCCTTGGGAGCTGTTCTTAAACACTGTCTGTAACCCAGGGACCACTTGCATTCAGAATAATACTTCCCTTATAAACATTATGAAATCCCATAACACATTTGAAGGTATCTATCCCAACAGCTCCCCCCCCCCCCCCCCCCCTTCTATCCTCCAAGCTACACATATTAAATATATGAACATGAAAATAAGACTCTGGGGAAATAAATGTCCATGTCTGAATCTGAGTCATATTGGAGAATATGACTAATCGGTAGGTCTGTAATGTTTGTTCTATAATAATTTAGTATTTTCATATATCAATGTGGTAATGTCATGGTTTTGCAGCGTTACAATATGCTCTTTAGAAAGATTACAGTTGATAACAGGCAAAATGTTTTGGAAACAGATGAAAAAAGTTTTTATGTAACCTTTTCTTTAATCTTTAGAAGCTCCAACACTTCCCATCTAGTCAAAGGGAAGAGTGCAGAAATACACAAAAATAAGCCGACAGTATTGAAAGACTGTAGACCTAAGCAATGTTACAGCAAGCGACTAAGTCTCAATTTGTTCCTCCTATTTGAAAATTCAAAACCAAGAAAATAAGGGGGTCTTAAAAAAACGCAAAGTAGCTTTCCAGTACGCAGGTAAATAGATGTACTTACATTCAAAAACATATTTATTGTTTTTTTTTACTTTCTAAAACACTGTGCCCGTTATCTATTCTAGTTCTTAAAAAGAACAAAACTAAAAATATGGATCTCCAGTGTCACTTTGAACATATAACTGTGTTCTCTCATGGCTTTCCAAGGAGAAGACCATATTCTAGTAGACGTACAGCGCTAGCGCGTGCCTCACCCTGGCTCTGTTGTTCCGGGAGTTTCTGAGCAGATCTTGGTCGGTGTCTTCATCAGACGCTACGCTGTCATAGTCATGCTGATCATCACAGTCATTTGCATTCCTCAGAGAGTAGTCAAGATTATCTGAAGCACAAACTGAACTGAGCAATATGCATCTTATCTGATATTCATTACTTATATTTCCATGGTTTATAAAATGTAGGCCATAGGCTAGGGGTGGGCAAGTTCGATTCTGGAGGATCTGGATTTGAGGAATTCCTTTCTGTGAACAGGTAAGTCAATAAGGATGACTGAAGACATGATAGTCTCATCTGTAGGCATCAGAGATATCCTCAAATCCAGGCTTTTGTGTGACCCTCCAGGCCCGAACTTGCCCACCCCTGCCATGGGCTGTTACAGCCAAGAAAGGAGCAGCAAAAAAAAAAAAAATAGTAAATGTGTCTGTACATTTTGTATGACTCAAAATAAGTTAACTTATTTCCAGCAGAATCTCAAGATATACATTTACAATGCACTCTGGGAAACTAGTAAAATGAACACACAAATGTAGTTTGTTTTTTGCTGTACTCTGCACAGTGGAGGGCTCCTCTCACTCTTTTCCCCTCCATAAGATAAATAATGTAGTTGACAGACAAGAAATTATAATTATTAAATTCTGTTGTGCTATTAAAAGATGAAAAGCAAGGATGGTTTGCTAGATTTAAATACTTTCAAAGGATCACTGCACAATGAAAAAAATATACATGTTTGAAGATTGAATTAAGAGTATAACTAATTATAACTATATTGTCAACTACCTCAAGTACATATATTACATTGCAAATTAGTATGTACTGCTTAGAAAAGATACTAAGCAGCATTTCTACGGACACTACTATTATACCAGCTTGTAATATAATAAAATAAATGGGTTACTTGTTGTGGTGTATGAAGCACTGCATGGTTAAATAAAGACACAAGACCGTTGCACAAAGCTCCCCTACCTATGGGAATCAGGGGTGTCTTGCCCTGCTGCCGCCTCTTGGCCTCACTTAGGATATCTATTATCAGTGTGGCAAATTCACGTGCGTTGAAACGGGCCAACTTTTGACGTCCCTGAAAGAGATTAAGATACCTGTCAGAGCACATCTGGAGTATACATTTTATACAAAGAGAAAAAAGAAAAATTAATTAGGGAAGAAACAAAGGGAGATACAGAACAAGACAAATGTACAGTTTTTTTTTTACCAGGTCTTCTGGTTGGTGCAAGACATCTAACAAAGATAGTGTAGAAATCTGCTCACTTATTTTAAAAAAATACACAGTGTAAGGATCATCTATGTATAATAACCTATTTGTGTGGATATAAATAAATGGGGAAAAAAAAGACTATTGCAAAAAGGTTAGAAAGCCATTTTTTAAATCAGAACATACAGCTTTGTGAAAAAAAAACAGGACTGCCTACTTACTAATTCTAATGAGGGTGTGTCAGTGCATTGTTATGGAGCTCTTAAAAAAAAATTCAGCCTCTCCATTTACTGGCTATACCCGATATAGCCAAATACCTTTTGTCAGAGGGTGTTGCCAAAGAAATATGTACAACAATTTTGAAAAAAAATGAATGCAAAAAAACAAAAAAAAAACTTTAGTAACAATTAAAATATGCATTTTAAATGTATGACAATATGTGCATTGAGTATCTATTTTAGGTAAAAATCAGATTGGCTTGTACTTCTGTAAACACCTTGGGCAACATTCAATTGGTCAAATTTGAGATCTGGTAGCCCGTAAGTGTGGTCGCAGGCAAATTTGCTATTTATTTGGTGTCTTTTTGCGGGCCCCGATCGGGTTACGGGCTTGAAAATATTGCGTCTGTCAAATTTGTAATTTACAGCCTTCAGAAGCCTTTGATCTTTCACTTTCGCTAAAATCGCAAATCGCTATTGAATTGCTCAATTTCCCCAAACCCGCAAATGTATCCACACTCGTAAACCGAGGAGGAAATCCTACATCTGCTCGAGAGGACCCGCAAGGGGGTTAAAAATCTATTCGTAGCACTGTAAATGCAAATAAAAAAATCAATACTGCACTGTAAATAATGTGGAAAGCAATGACAGACATTGGAATTAATTGCACAACAGTCTCATGCCCGCAAATTGACAGGAAATAAATTTAAATTTTATGTGTCATTTCAGCGTTAAAACGATCTTAGGTATTAATTAGTTAATACATATCAGGCTCCCAATATGTACTAGAACAGTATTGGCATTCATTTTTATGATTCTGTATTTTACATGTTTTGCAAGTCTGATCGCATATCCGATACCTGAATCTAATTGAATGACAGGTAACCTCCATGTTTTACTGCCGTATTTCTGACAGTCTCATTTCCTATTGGCGGTTTCAAAATGGGAGGTTACGGGCTTGCTTAACTGTTCATGTTCCAGCTCTCATCTGCTCCGAAATAGTGCATGCTTTACTATTGTCGCTTCAAGCCTGCAACTTGCGAGCTTGAGCAATTGAATAGCCTCGCAAACTGAGACCAATGGGAGCACGCAACTCACTCGCAGACAATCGTCTGTCTGCGACTGAGTTACGGGCCTGGAATTGAATGTGGCCCCAGGTGTTTACAGGAGTATAAAAGAGGGAAAAGTCAATTTCCATAATGATCGAACCAACTTTAGAAAAAACTTTCCTTATCTCCTAAGAGAATGGGTAAAAAAGGCTTTGTACGTTTTCCATTTCTAATGAAATGATATATACCGCAGCAATGGGGACGGAAGTAATATAGACTGGCAGAGGCAACGAGTTCAGAAAGTATTCATCATGAAACAATTTGGTAGCATGTCAAGGAATGTGTGTTCTTGGGTTAGTTACTAAAATGGGTACACACTTATTTTGTAAATTATGCTATATAATGTTTGTGCTAAAGCAGGTTACTATGGTACTATAAAATCACTTCTGGATGACTCACAATTGTAGAGCAGCATGTTTATATGTGTTATTTGTGCATTATTGTTACTTGTATATTAATAAAAGCAATGTTGTGCTGTTTACCCTGTATTTCCTTTTGTCATTTAAGTCTGACGACATGCCAATCTATGAGATTTTGCCAGTTCTCGGTGCCCACTCACCTGGTTCCTTGTGGCAGAGTATTCCGGGTTTACTGGTAGGAAGGGTACAGCGCTCCGCTCTGTGACCAATGTGCTGTGGTTCTGAGTTGTTAGCCAAACTGCAAAAGAGCATAATGAGATAGCATGGTTACTCCCTAACCAGGAGCGTCTCTCCTCTCCACCCTGCTAGATGAAGGTCCCATGGGTAAAGACATCACATTCCTTCCTCAGTGCTGTATCTTCTGGATCATTATGTCTTACCATGATTTAAAGTCATAGCTGAACATAAAAATGGCAGATATAGCAGAAAACACTACAAATACCTTGGGTACACAGAAGGCTATTCAGAAGCTTAAAGGGCCACCGATCAGTATACATCTTCATAATATACTTTGTTTTATAAGTTGATCTTCCCACCGCAATTAGCTGGCTTTGCTCTGATATTTATATATGAGCATGTCTATCCCTTTTCAGCTGCCTGTTTGCAAAACAGCTTTACTGGCAAAGCGAAGTGAAACGTTCTGCACTTCCCACTACAGTCTGAAAAATATATTTATACTGCAACACAAATATCAGGTAAACACAACAGATTGCAATATAAACCCTACAAAATGCTACAGAATTTCCTAAAGGGAAGCTGGCAGTAGAAAAAAAAAATACTTCTCTCAATGCTTAGAGATGCTACAAACATTGCAAAGAAAGCCTGCATTTAAAGGGACTCCAACAATAAGTTGATTTGATTTTAAAGAGCATTAAAAACTGGCTGTACTTTGTACTCGCAGTTTTTCTCAACAGTAAATCATTCCTGAGAAATTCTGCATTCTTTGTTCAGCTACTCCATGTTTCAACCTAAAACTAATTCCAGTAACGTCTTGAGAAGACACAGAACGTGCAAGACTCTCCTACAATTGAGCAATATATGAAAGCACACGAAAATGTGTATTTCTTCAAACATTTTGTTTTGTTTTTTTAATAAAGAATGCTATGTGATTTTTTTTTTATAGTAAACATCACAGCAAACCAAGCATACTGAGCTTTGTTCCAGAAATGATGAAGCAATAAATACATGACAAGACTGTACTATATGAATCATACTAGGCAGTCAAAATTTATGGAGAAAGGCTGGCAATGCTGCCATACAATGTGAGGCTTTTGCTCCTCTGAGCACCTGCGTTGGTTTTATTTTCAAAGTCCCGCGTCACTGGCGTTGTTCGTGTAAGTGTTTTTTTTATTATTATTTTGGTGGTTTACAGTGTTTTCGAGTTAGGGGTTTGAACCAACTGCATGCCTCAACTGTAGTGAAATGAGCGTCTTTGGCGCTCATTGCAGCCTAAGTCCCACATCTCAACTGCTCGCCTCGCTCTGCGAGGCTCGGAATGCAATGCAACCTAAGTCCTGCATGCCTCAACTGCTGGCCTCGCTTCACAAGGCTCGCAGTGCAATGCAGCCTAAGTCCTGCGTGTCTCAACTGCTCGCCTCCCAGTGCAATGAGCGCCTTTGGCGCTAATTACAGCTTAAGTCCCGCGCTCGAAAAGCTCGCAGTGCAATGCAGCCTAAGTCCTACTTGCCTCAACTGCTCGCCTCGCAGTGCAATGAGTGTCTAAGTCCCGAGTTTGCGAGGCTTGCGGTGCAATGCTGCCTAAGTCCTGCTTGCCTCAACTGCTTGCCTCGCAGTGCAACGAGTGTCTAAGTCCCGCATTCGCGGGGCTTGTGCTGCAATGCAGCCCAAGTCCTGCGTGCCTCAACTGCTCGCCTCCCAGTGCGATGAGCACCTTTGTCGCTCATTGCAGCCTAAGTCCCGCGTTGGCAAAGCTCGCAGTGCAATGCAGCCGAAGTCCTGCGTGCCTCAACTGCTCGCCTTGCAGTGCAATGATTACCTAAGTCTCGCGTTCGGGAGGCTCGCAGTGCAGTGAGCGCCTTTGGCGCTCATTGCAGCCAAAGTCCCGTGTGCCTCAACTGCTCGCCTCGCTTTGTGAAGCTCGCAGTGCAATGAGCGCCTTGGTCATGCGTGCATCAATGACTCGCCTCAATTCGCGAGGCGAGCAGTTGCGTCCCTCGCACAGCGGGACCAACATCGCAAACGTCCCCAACACTGACCACTATATATGTGATTGTGGTATGTGTTTTTCCCCATAGGAAAAGGGAAGTCTGCTCATAAGAAGACCACCTGTCTGTTCTGTTTATCCAAAAGCTGAATAAAAAATATTTAAAAAGAGCGGGTGTCTCAAACTGAACCAAAAGCTTTGTGTCATGTCTTGTTTATCTCCAGAATTAGTTTGAACTTCAAAAAGTTGGTTGCTTCATAGAATAGGTTCATAGCAAAGGTCAACGGGTTGCTATCAAAATAGGTAGAAAATTGAACAGATGCCCAAACATGGGCACGTTACCAAGGAATACAGAGCAGGCCGCATCCCTCTGGCAGTAGTGAAACACCTGCTCTTGTAACGTGCTGGGTTTTTGCACAGTCAGCACTAGTTTGTTTCTCTGGGCACACAAGCTCTAATTACACAGCTCACATTATCCTCACTTTGTTTTCACAGCTGCTGTTGCCTATAAGACCTCACAACAAAAGCATATTCATACACACCGTGCACTCCACAAAGCCCTGCCATCCCAGGAACAAGTGCCCCCACCATCCCATGTGGTTGGATTCAAGATGTAACAGGCTTGGATTCCCTCTATATTACGCAAGGCTTCCCTGGATATTATTCTTATACAGCACTGCAGGGCAAAGATTCAGGTGCACATTTCTCTGGAGTACATTTTTCACCCAAATCAAGGTATTTTTTTTTAGGAGGAACTCTGTTCCCCTACTGATTTAGAGGTTAGGGTAGTAGCAAATTGTATACTTTACATAGCAAAATAGAAGCGTGCACAGCCACTATTTTACAATGTAAAACTAATCATCTGCCATTACCCTAAACCTGAACCCCTAAACCCGAACCTCTAAATCTGACCCTAAGACCAAACTGAAGAAAGTTTTAGCAATCCTACTGGTTGCTGCCTGTCACTACTGGCGGGGACAAAAGAGGAATGGTCTGAATGTTTTAAATATTACAAATCTTTTTTTTTGTTCGAAAAGTATTGAGAAAAACTTGATTACATTGTGTTGAAAGTAAGACATTGCCTCTTTTTACACCAAGTATAGTGTCATGTAAATCTCATTGGTAGACAAGCATGACTCATACTGCATGTTAGCCGACATGGGCAGGCTACTAAAGTCAATTATACATAAGCATTTAAGGCAGTTTATTCTACTTTTGGCCGCACAAGGGTTTGAGCTTAAAGCAATATGGCCACTTTCTGGATTTTACTAGGTATATAACATACCTATGTATCTATTTACTTTGATGTGCTTATAAGGTCTGTTTGTAGTGGCTAAAATCATATTAATAGTCCCTTTTGTGTGTCTGACTTCTGCAGTGTGTGCAGACACAGACTCTATAGGGCTGCATGTGCCATATAGTGTCCTAGACTTAACTGCATAAATATGTACATATAGAAGTCTGTGTTTAAAACTATAGTAGTTTGGCCTAGAACGTCAAAAGCTGGGCTGTAGTGGAGACTTCTGCTCAGTTTGAAATATGTAATATGTGATTGAATTAATGGAGCACCATAGAAGAGGTGCCCTGTAAACATCCCTCCAGATAGACTTGTACATTGCCTTACTTGTAAAATGCCATCAATGACCCATGTTTGTTAGGTTAGGACACTCATTTCTCATGGCAAAACATTTTATTTAAAATAAATTAACAGTCTTCATATTTCTTTATCAATTGCAAAATTTCATGTACTACATAACTAGCAAATTCTGAGATTAATACCAGATCCATTTAAAACACTATTTAAGACTTGACATTGCAGACACCTTTATGAGACAAGTTAGGAGGATGATTTGTGGTAGGATTCTGGTGCAGTAAAGTTGTTTTTTTTCCGATTGATTTATGTTCTCTGCGGTTTGCTTTGGTTAATGCATATTCTTATCTTTTTTTTTGTCACAGCTACTGAATTAAATATTGTTCCCTTTTTCACTTAACCTGAAGGAATACTTTTAAGTAAACAAGCAGTTTGTTATCTATATTTATTTGTTTTTATCTGATCTCAGGGCCTAAGAAATATATTTGGTTGTCAGATAAGAAATGAGTGGATTCATCACGTGCTGTATAACC
Source organism: Discoglossus pictus (assembly GCA_027410445.1). Lineage (NCBI taxonomy): Eukaryota > Metazoa > Chordata > Amphibia > Anura > Alytidae > Discoglossus > Discoglossus pictus. The sequence goes on along the minus strand of CM050164.1, from coordinate 77,209,579 downwards.
CGTACTCAACCCCTCCAGAAATGCATTTTATTCAGGCAAAAAAAATACAAAATAATAACAGGTTTCATTTAGCAAAAATGTTCCCATATATCTGCTCTGTGCAGTTCATTGACAAATATTATATTTGGCTTGTATCAGTGACCTGTGAATTGTTGGCCAAGTTTTGCACGACCTCGGGCTGATTAGGATAATTAGTTGCATGGGGTTGTACATGCCCATTCTTGACAGTTTCATGTGGATGTAGACTAAAAACAAAACAGCCAGGTCCCAGTTTGTAATTAAAAATTATTGGCAATAATTATTAAAATGATAACAGACTTGGCTTGGTGGGTGGATCAGATTCGGCTGACAATTAAAATGCCAAACCTTTATGTACCTTATGGAAACATGTTTTTTTTTTTTTTTTTTTACAAGTTTCAATTGTTTTACAAAAGTTCGAATGATTCCTTTCTGTATCCCCTTAAAACAAAAGACAGAGGGTGAATAGATTGGTAACAAGAGAAACAGTACCTATAAGTGTTGCAGATGCATACAAATGCCTTCAGGCAGAACTGAAATGGCATAATTTCAAGAATAAATAGGATAGAAATAAAGCCATATAGAAAAGCAAATGACGGTCAAAAGTTTTGAGAGTTTTTAAGATGGGAAATATGAAGACTTGATAGAGATATCTGTTTGGTAGCGTTTCTACTTTGTGAACTTAATCTCCTCCATAATATCACATTCATAGACTTAATTTTTAAGTAGACAAGTGGAGAGTAGCGTCACATTGATTCAGCCAAAGATAAGATGGCTAATTGCTCATGTTATATATACGGTATATATTTTTTTTGCATGTACAAAAAAGTAGTAATTTCAGATTATAGATGAAAAAAAGGTGTTTTAAAAGCTTGAATACTTCGTTAGCCATTAAAAAAAAGGTCTCTTCTATACTATATGCATAAACACTACACTGTACCGTCCTTTATTTTTAAGAAAGCTAGGAAAAGATCACAGCCAATGCCAGGAGTTTAATAAACAATGAAGGCATGGTTTGTCTCAGACTGTGGGCTAGATCACATTGGTTGGCGGCAAACTGAAAACTCTTACTAAACACACCGTTTCCCTAATCCAGCTTCACCCCTTTAACATCATATTTTTTAGCTACTTCTATCTAGGTAAGCACCCACAAAGTAAATTATAAAAGTTTAGCGTCGGCTTAAAAAACCCACGGCAACAACCTCACTGAAAACCCACCTACAACTGCAAGCAACTAGATTAGTGGTTTGAAAGTACCAGAAGGCTCGCTAAAACTTCAAAATTGGGTACCAGCACTGAGAATGGCCAAGTGCTTTTATTTATTGTAGCAAGCCCCTTTCTGACAGGATGATTTCGGGAAATCAGAAGAATTTTGACTTTCCATGCTTTTATTCAATTAAGTAAAAAAAAAAAAAAAAAGTGCTGAAAATGGGGGCAAACAATATACAACCCATGTCTGACATGGACACTTATGTAGAACCCACGGCCACTTAATATAGGGTGGATCTTTGGATGCCCTCTAGGAACACTCCTATCTACTTACTATTTCACAGCTGCTAATGTGTTCGCTAGTTGAATACTTCACAAACATGATATTTTCCCAATCTACAGTAGTCTTAATTAGACCAATATAAAAAATTGATAAAATTCATGGCAAGAAAAACAAATACACGTAAAGGTGAAAACATAAAAGGTGAATTAACCTTCACGCAAAGGTGAATTAATCAATCTACCAATGTTATTTTGTTTACATTTAAACAGCAGTATCGGGATCTATCCTGTTAAGGTGCTGGGACAGGTCCACCGCTGCAGTGTGGCCACCAATAGCTAGATGGCGATATGTGAGAGAAGTTCTAAGCTTATAATGTTAGCCTAACCTTTGAACTAACCCTAACCCCAGCCCTAACAGCTTACCTAAGCCTGATATGGCACCAGAATATCGGCAGCTCCATCTAGCAGATGCTCATCGCCACTGCTGCTGCCTTGTGCTACGCTACCATAAGAGGATAGGACCCAGTATCGTTTTTATGTATCAGAATTTTTAAAATTTGATAATACAGATGTGATTCTCATGAAAGAGAAAAATTAAAATACCCTTTTCTGACCTTATTTGGTCTTTCAGTACTGTTCTAGGTTGCCATGGTTTGCAGACTAACAAGAAAAATCTCTATTCAGCACTGCAATCCCCCAAGACATCCCCACCCTCTCGTCCTATGTTCTGCAGTCCTGATACACAACATTCAAGTCTAAACAGTTGTAGGATTCTATCCTGATCACCACAAACTCATCCTTGTTTCTGCATGTACGCCACATTCTTCTGTTTATGAAGCTTGTTGCAGACTTACTACAATTTAAAAAAATATATTGCATGTAATTAATGCTCTTCCAGTATCCAAAAAGCTGCACAATACGTTATAAATAATTTGGAATTATTCAAATAATCAAATAATAGTAAAGTTTACTTTTGGAAAGAGGTTGATTAAGAAAGAATACATTAGAATAGGGGATGTGTGGAAAACAAAATTATATGATAGTTTTAGAGAAATGGACTGTGAAAGATACATATTAATAGAGCTTTTGTAGTAAAAAAAAAAAGAAATAATAATAATAATAAAAATAATAATAATATGGTCTTTTGGATAATTAAAAGGGCTATTTGTACTTCTGGCACCTAATTTTTACATAGTTACATAGTAATTAAGGTTGAAAAAAAGACTTTCAGTCCATCAAGTTCAACCTGTTAAGATCTCCTCTGATCTGCAATATGCGGATTAGTTATTAATTAAATTAGTAGTTACATAGTTACATAGTTACATAGTAATTAAGGTTGAAAAAAGACTTTCAGTCCATCAAGTTCAACCTGTTAAGATCTCCTCTGATCTGCAATATGCGGATTAGTTATTAATTAAATTATTGATTAAATAATTATTAATAGTATAGTATTGGAGAATGAATAAAGAGTTAGTCCATCAAGTTCAACCTTTTTAGATCTCTATTGATCTTTTTAATTTGGACTATTTATTATTATTGTTAATTGTTAATTATTGTTAATTGATCCAGAGGAAGGCAAACATAAAAAAAAAAAAAAAAAAAAAAACCCATTGAAACTTTGCCAATTGTCTCATAAGGGGGAAAAAAAGCAAAATTCCTTCCTGACCCCAGAAACTGGCGATCAAATTTCTCCCTGGATCAATATTCCTTCGCTAGTTATCTAGGATAGCCTTGAATGCCCTCTTTATTCAGAAATATATCTAACCCCTTTTTGAAGTTGTCTATCGAATTCGCTGTCACCACCTCCTTTGGTAGAGAATTCCACAGTTTAACCACCCTAACTGTGAAGAACCCTTTTCTTTGTTTAAGGTGAAATCTTTTTTCCTCTAACCTCAACGGATGTCCTCTTGTCAGTTGAAAATCTCTTGCTACAAAAAGCTCACTTGACAAAGCCTTATATGGACCCTGGATGTATTTAAATAACGTAATCATATCTCCTCTTAGACGCCTTTTTTCTAGCGAAAATAAGTTTAATTTTGCTAGTCTTTCTTCATAACTTAGCCCCTCCATTCCCCTTATTAGTTTTGTAGCCCTTCTCTGTACTTTTTCCAGCTCTAAGATGTCTTTTTTGTGAGGTGGTGCCCAAAATTGTACTCCATATTCCAAATGAGGGCGTACTAGAGATTTGTATAGTGGCAGAATTATATCTTCTTCCCTGGCTTCTATACCCTTCCTAATACATGCTAATATTTTATTTGCCTTTGCAGCCGCTGCTTGGCTTTGAGCGCTGTTACCTAGGTGGTTGTCCACTAGTACTCCCAAATCCCTTTCAATATCTGATACCCCTAGATTTGCTCCATTAAGATTATAGATTGCTTGGCTATTTTTCCTTCCCAAATGCATAACCTTACATTTATTTGTATTAAATCTCATCTGCCATTTAGCCGCCCATTTCTCTAATTTATGCAAATCCTTTTGTAGGGAAAGTACATCATTATCTGATTTTATTACCTTGCACAACTTAGTGTCATCAGCAAAAATGGAGACACTACATTCGAGTCCTACTTCAATGTCATTAATAAATATGTTAAAAAGGAGAGGACCCAATACTGAGCCCTGAGGAACCCCACTTATCACATTAGACCAATCGGAGTATGTTCCATTTACAACAACCCTTTGCTTCCTGTCTTTTAGCCAGCTCTCGATCCATGAGCAGATATTTACTGCAATTCCTGTATCCCTTAGTTTGCTCACTAGTCTTCCATGTGGCACTGTATCAAATGCCTTTGAAAAATCTAAAAAGACTACATCCACTGAGTTGCCCTGATCCAAGTTCCTACTAACCTCCTCATAAAAACTAATTAGATTGGTCTGACACGACCTTTCCTTCATAAATCCATGTTGACTGCTACCTATGATCCTGTTCAAATAGACATATTCTTGTATTCTGTCCCTTATTAACCCTTCTAAAAGCTTCCCAACTACAGAAGTGAGGCTCACTGGTCTATAATTCCCCGGATTTGCTCTAGATCCCTTCTTAAATATAGGTATCACCTCTGCTTTTCTCCAGTCATCTGGTAGAGACCCTGTAGTGAGCGAGTCTTTAAAGATTAGATATAACGGTTTGGCTATTACAGAACCCAGCTCCCTCAGTACCCTTGGATGTATTCCATCAGGACCTGGGGCTTTATTAACATTTATTTTCTCCAACCTCTTTTGTATTTTCTTCCTGCGTTAACCAATTATTTAGTGAAGGTAGTGTAGCCCCATTATGTTGCAGTGTCCCAACCACTGGTACCTCCCTTGTGTAAACCGAAGAAAAGAACCTATTTAGCTCATCTGCCTTTTCCTGGTCACTAATTATCAGATGGCCTGTGTCACATTGTAATGGTCCTATCGATTCCTTCCTGGCCTTCTTCCCATTAATATATTTATAAAATATTTTAGGGTTAGTCTTACTTTCCATTGCAACTGACTTCTCATTTTCTATTTTAGCCAGTCTAATAGCCCTTTTGCAAGCCTTGTTGATTTCCTTATAGTCACATAAAGATGCCTCTGTTCCCTCCTTCTTGTATAATTTAAATGCATACTTCCTATTCCTCATCATGATCTTTAAGTCATTGTTAAGCCACATGGGATGTGATTTACTCCTATTTATTTTATTTCCACATGGTACATGCTGATGAGTATGTTTGTTTAGTAAGGATTTGAATGTTGTCCATTTATTTTCAGTATTCTTCCCTGTAAGTTCTTTGTCCCATTCTATATGTTGTATTGCTGCCCGTAGCCCATTAAAGTTAGCCCTTTTAAAATTTAGAGTTTTTGTTGGCCCCTTACAACTCTGTTTTTTGTATTCAATCTCAAATGAGACTGTGTTGTGATCACTGTTCCCCAAGGGTTCCCCTATTTTTACATTTGATATTATATCAATATTACTTGTGATGACTAAATCCAAGATGGCCCCATTTCTAGTAGGTTCTTGTATTACCTGGGCTAGATAATGATCCCTGAGTGTACTCAAGAACCTGCTCCCCTTAGCTGAGCTGCTGGTCTCGTTTATCCAGTTTATATCAGGGTAATTAAAGTCTCCCATTATTAGAACTTGCCCATGCTTAGCTGCATTTCCAATCTGTAACAATAATTGTATTTCCTCACTTTCAGCTATATTTGGGGGTTTATAGCATACTCCCACCAATATGCATTTAGAATTAGCTCCTCCACTATTTAGCTCAACCCACAAGGATTCAATGATGCCGTTAGTGCCAGCATAAATATCTTCTCTAACTATAGGCTTAAATTCAGGCTTAACATAAAGACAGATCCCTCCTCCTCTTTTACCATTGCCCCTATCTTTCCTAAATAGGTTATAACCATCCAGATTAACAGTCCAGTCATGAGATTCATCCCACCATGTTTCCGTAATGCCTATTAAGCCCCATTTTTCTTGTACTGCTAATATTTCCAGCTCATCCATTTTCCCAGGCAAACTTCTTGCGTTTGCAATCATACACTTTATGTTGCTATGGCTCTGCTGATGTGAAGTGCCTGCCACTGTATTTGAGGCCCCTATTAATATCTCCCTACTTTCTATTGTAACCCTCCCCCCTTCTCCTCCCCCATGGGTAAATAATTCATCCCTTTCCCTCTCTACCCTATTTACCCCAATACTTCTATATAGTCCCTCCCCCCCACCTACAAGTTTAAAAACTCCCCCAGCCGTTCTACCATCCTATTCCCTAGCACAAAAGCGCCCTCATCATTAAGGTGCAATCCATCCCTGCTATAGAGATTGTACCCAAGTGAGAAGTCAGCCCAGTGCTCTAAAAACCCAAAACCCTCTGCACTGCACCACTTTTTTAGCCACGCATTAACCTCCCTAAGCTCCTTCTGCCTCCCTGGGCTAGCACGTGGCACTGGTAGTATCTCAGAAAATACTACCTTGGAGGTCCTTGCTTTAAGCTTATTCCCTAATTCTCTAAAATCATTCTTTAGGACGCTCCATCTTCCACTAACTTTGTCATTGGTACCAATGTGTACCAAGACCGCCGGTTCATTACCAGCCCCTCCCAATAATTTATCCACCCGATCCACAACATGCCGAACCCGAGCACCCGGGAGACAGCAAACTGTTCGATTGCTGGGATCTGGGTGACAAATTACCCTGTCTACCTTCCTAATAATAGAGTCCCCTACCACCAAAACATGTCTGTTGCTCTGCCTATTCTGCCGTCCCTCTTCTCCAGTAGAGCTGTTCGCCCGGCTGTTAGAGGGAACAGCTCTATCTGGCATTGCCATTCCTGAATGGACATCGCCAACAGTTTCACTCAATCTGGCAAATCTGTTGGTGTTTGACAACTCAGAACTGGCCTGCCTCCTCCTGTTCCCCCTGCTTCCCCTTGTAACTGTAACCCAGCTACCTCCCTGGCCATCCTCCCTAGCCCCAGCTCCTCCCTCCATACTAGGCCCAGCTAAACTGTGCTCCGTGAGCACCAATTCCCTTTCCAGTGGAGCAATATCACTAAGTGCTGCAATTCTCCTCTCCAGATCTTCAATTTGAGCTTCCAAAGAGGCAACATGCTCACACCTGTCACAGAGGTATGGACCCTGGATCATATGTTCCAGTAGTGCATACATTTGACAGGATGTACACTGAATAAGGTTGCCACTGGACTGACTCATAATTATTATTATTGTCTACGAAATTTCAGTGGGAAAAATAAAGAATATAATATAATATATTTATATAAAGTTTTCCTCCTTTGCACTATAAATCTGCCCTCCCTTTTCTTTGAAGGCCCTCCTTTTATTTAAACTCCTAGGCTTTTACTAGAATTGTACTTGATACTGAAAATGTTCGCAAGCTCACAAGTTCCCCTTCTCCGGTTTCTATTAACTTCTGCCTTCTCGCCTGGGCACAATTAGTGCACTCTGCAATTTATCAGCCTTTACTTGTAAGGTAAATCCACTTGTAAACAGGCCCCAAACCAGCTCACAAACCTTTTATACAAGTTTAACAGTCAAGCCACACCCCTCTCACCTGGGCACAATTAGTGCACTCTGCAGTTTATTAGCCTTTACTTTTTAAGGTAAATCCACACACACACACATACATACAGTGAGGGAAGAAAATATTTGAACCCCTGCTGATTTTGAACATTTGTCCACAGACAAAGAAATGATCAGTCAATAATTTTAATGGTATGTGTATTTTAACAGTGAGAGACAGAGGAACAAAAAAAAATAAACAAGAAAAACGCATGTCAAAAAAGTTATAAATTGATTTGCAGGTCAAAGAGTGAAATAAGTATTTGATCCCCTATCAATCAGCAAGATTTCTGGCTCCCAGGTGTCTTTTATACAGGTAACGAGCTGAGATCTCTTAAAGGGAGTGCTCCTAATCTCAGCCCATTACCTGTATAAAAGACACCTGTCCACAGAAGCAATCAATCGATCAGATTCCAAACTCTCCACCATGGCCAAGATCGAAGAGCTGTGCAAGGATGTCAGTGACAAGATTGTAGTCCTACACAAGGCTGGAATGGGCTACATGACCATCGCCAAGCAGCTTGGTGAGAAGGTGACAACAGTTGGTGCGATTATTCGCAAATGGAAGAAACACAAAATAACTGCCAGTCTACCTCGGTCTTGTGCTCCATGCAAGATCTCACCTCAATGATCATGAGAACAGTGAGGAATCAGCCCAGAACTACACTGGAGGATCTTGTTAATGATCTCAAGGCAGCTGGGACCATAGTCAACAAGAAAACAATTGGTAACACACTACACCGTGGAGGACTGAAATCCTGCAGCACCCGCAAGGTCCCCCCTGCTCAAGAAAGCACATGTACAGGCCCGTCTGAAGTTTGCCAATGAACATCTGAATGATTCAGAGGAGAACTGGGTGAAAGTGTTGTGGTCAAATGAGACCAAAATTAAGTTCATTGGCATCAACTCTCCGTGTTTGGAGGAGGAAGAATGCTGCCTATGACCCCAAGAACACCATCCCCACCGTCAAACATGGAGGTGGAAACATTATGCTTTGGAGGTGTTTTTCTGTTAAGGGGACATGACAACTGCACCGCATCAAAGGGACGATGGATGGGGCCATGTACTGTCAAATCTTGGGTGAGAACCTCCTTCCCTGAGACAGGTCATTAAAAATGGGTTTTGGATGGGTATTCCAGCATGACAATGACCCAAAACACACAGCCAAGGCAACAAGGGAGTGGCTCAAGAAGAAGCACATTAAGGTCTTGGAGTGGCCTAGCCAGTCTCCAGACCTTAATCCCATAGAAAATCTGTGGAGGGAGCTAAAGGTTCGAGTTGCCAAACATCAGCCTCAAGAATTTAACTGAATTTGTTCATTGTAGCAAATAGTGGTTTAGTTTTGATGTTTGTGTAGTATGAAACAAATCTAGGAAATTAGCAGATATGTAAACAATGAGCATGAAAGCATTTCAGAACATAACCATATGTTGTATTGAAAATGGCAGCCATTTGTATTTCTTAGTTTGTAGTCAATAATAGTAGTCGTCCTGTCAAATATCACACATAGGCCTCTATTCCATGGTGCCCATAAGAAAAGAACAGAGGCCTGCGTTCCGTGGCTCCCATAAGAACGGAGGCCTGCGTTCCGTGGCTCCCATAAGAACGGAGGCCTGCGTTCCGTGGCTCCCATAAGAACGGAGGCCTGCGTTGCGTGGCTCCAATAAGAACGGAGGCCTGCGTTGCGTGGCTCCCATAAGAACGGAGGCCTGCGTTGCGTGGCTCCCATAAGAACGGAGGCCTGCGTTGCGTGGCTCCCATAAGAACGGAGGCCTGCGTTACATGGGGGCTGCCCGGGGCTCAATCCTTACAAGAGCTATATAATGGAGGCCATAGTCTGTGAAGCAAACCCAACATAACATAAGAAACAACATTTCTACCTAGTACCCTTGCTCCCCTATTTTTTTGTGATTTTGATTGGTCTCCAAGCCCCTATTCAACCTCACCCTCCCATTTGTTTATAAGCACTCTTAAGCCTCCATCATCTCTGAACATGCATTAGGCTACGTATTACCATATAAGGCAAAATTTACTTTATTTTATTAAGCAGTAACAGCAGTGCTTATAAGCATGTTTTAAGGCACACAAATATTACCTGCTTGGGTCTGCCCTTTGTAGCTCACAAATACACTGAGACTCAGTAGTACTGGGTGTGCAGTGTCTCGTACTAACCAACCAGTGATAAGTAAATAGACACACAGGTATATTAAATTCCTAGAGTCCAAAAACCTTCCATATCATTTTTAATTTGTGAAGGCTATATTGTGAGCTGTAATGCAAAACCACATTCTGCTCTGTTTTTCCAGAATTGTTCTCATCAAAAGTGGTTAAAGGCCACTGTAGTTCAACAAAAAGACTTGTTTGTCAGGTATATACCAAACTAACTACACTAGCAACTATGTAATCCATAATTGGCAAAATCTGAATGTTGGAAGCCTCTTATAATAAGTGCACGGTGCTTAGGGGAAAGCACTATAGACACCGGAATCTAAGCTAAAAGACAGGGCCCTCCATCTTTGTAATATGTTAATATTGTATTGCGTTGATCACAACTTATGTATAGCACTATGGAATATGTTGGCACTTAATAATAATAATAATAATATAATTGTTTATTTGTAAAGTACAGGAATCCATTTTGTGCTTGTTGTATCACATCCTGAGAGCAGGATCATGAGGGCGTGTTTTTTTTGCAGGGGTGTACAAGGAGGTTATATAGATCCTTTGTTAGATAATTAGATATGATTAAAATGAACACGCACCCATTTCTCCCTTACTGGTCAAGAAGCAGGAAGATGAATAGATGCAGCCACACACACCCCCTCACACACACATATGTTGTACTTAAAAACAAAGCATTATGCCTTTTTTCATGCTTTATTATGCACTTAATCAGACTCAAATTCTGTTTTTCACTGTAAAGGTTTTTTTATGAAAACAGAATATTCTGCTCTCTCTGTGTAATAAATATTGTATAAACTGCTTATCCATATGTTTAACATATGTACAGTTTGTTCAAAAGCAGGATTAGAGAGACACTGTAGTGGTAAATCAACATATGACCCTTTAAATGTGTAAGTTGCATCTAGCAAAATTAAACTTACATTATGCATTTTTTTTAAACTGCCTCCCAAACCTTAGTGTGTTTTACAGTGTGAGATGGGTAGGCAGCAAACTGTGAATCTTCATATTGCACCATCTGGTGCATAGAGCAGGGCCATGGACAATGTTAGTCATGCAATACCACTTCTAATGCAGAAGCCTGTAGCACTTAACCAGATTGGACCAGGAAACCATTGGCCATGATGTATGTTTTAGAAGATGCACTTTGGAGATTTGCTGCTTGCTGTCCACACACACCACACACTATGACATACTCTCAGGTATGTGAGGAGGAAGACTGGGCCTTGGAAGTTTCTCATGCAGCCCCATCCCTCTTTCTTGGAGTGGGATTATATGCCCCTGTGACAAAGTACACCGTCCATTGCTTCTCGATAGCAGATCACTTTAGATTATCTCTCAAATGTCTTTCCCACATTCTGCAATTCAACATGTAATTATTTTGTCTGTGAATTTTAGCTTTTTTTGCTATGTATCCAACAAAGTGACAACTATGTACTATGCTTCCTTTTTAAATCTCAGGGCCACATCTGCAACTCTTCAAATGAAATATGTTGCCTACACTAGCTATCCTGCTCTGAGAGGCACATACAATACTTTTCTACAAGGTTCATGGACAGAAAAATGTGCATTAAACATGAGAAATATTAACAACATACCACAAACTAAGCAGATAACCCCTCAAGTAAAAAAAACGATCTTTCAGCAATGGCATGTTTAGTGTGACCGACTCAGACAAGTATAAAGTAATTTTAAATGACTAATATTTCCCTAGTAACGTAACAAATCAAAAAAAGAAAAAAACAACGCATTTAAGTAATGCATTCTTAATAATAATCTAAAGTAAGTTGCCAAACAAATTGAAATATGCAAAATGTGCAACAAAGTTAAAATTATGCCAAGAATTCAAATACACTTATAAAGCATCGTAACATAGTTCCCCTTTCCCCCACCTAGGGCTGAGCTTTTGAATACAAAAGAAATGCATACCTGTCACAGCCAGCCTATAAGTTATATTGTTATCCACAGCTCACATGCACCATTTGTGCCTACAGCACCAAGACAAGCAAACTGGAGAGAGACTGCAGAACGGGACAGAGGGAGGGGACCAAGCTGCTGCTGCCTTTAATTCAGGGTGGAGAATTTCCTCAGACTGCGCTGTGGTCCAGTGTCTCGTTGGTCCTGGGGGTGGGTGAGGAGACGAGGAAAGAGCAGAAAAAGCTCTGTCTACACTCTTAAGATGAAAACCTCAGTTAAACTGCTTACACTGCTCAGAAATTGGCAGCCACATGGAATGTGGGATGGGCCAGGAACTGGTTCATAAAAAAAACAACACATCAGTCTCTTAGATTTTTTATTTTTTTTACATATTAATTTACTTGTTTGTTTCCTGCTACAATGTATGTTTTTGGTACTGAAGAAGCAATAACTACATTGGGTTAACCCATTTGATTAATCCAGAGGTAGAGCAGACTTATTAGACAATGCTACATCCCACACTTTCTTGGCAGACCCAACCTCTGACGTCTCTGTCTGGAATAAGAAGTTTGGGTTGTGCTGGGGCATAAGAAAAAAATGTGGCAAACAAAAAAAAATGGTTTTGTTGACTAGAGTGTTTATATAGCTCTAAGAAACACAGCTCAGTTTAGACTTCTGGATAAGATGCAAAGCCAGGAGTAGTAGAAAAAAAAAATAATCTAAAAAAAGACAAAAAGTTCAGGAAACATCTCCCTCCAATGACAGAGAAGATAACCACAGTCCCCGAGTCTCCAAGCTAGCAGGAAGTGTTGATGCTATACAAGATGGAACTGTCTATACACAGAAATTAAAATTTTCTCCAAAAATGTTTTTATGTTCTTACTTTTCCTAAGTGCCAACATTGTTAGCTTTTTTCATACTTCACAAAAATGTGAAGTGCCCCCTGAACCACTTTAATGGTCACCAAATGTCCAGATCCAACAACACTATAAAAGTTATACCCTCCAAATTAGGGACCAGCAAATCCTTAAGTAAATTTTTAAGTGTCCAAGTCCCTTTACATTTTGAAGACTGTCTATCTATTATTGTGTTTTGATCCATACAATGAAGTGGTCACGTCCTGGTTCAACTTCTCATTTATTAAAATTGACTACTCAGGTGGATACCAGTGACATTTAGACTGTGCCACTGTCCACCATCATATGCATCCTACTTACATATCTGGGGTAGCTGTCTACATGCACATTATTAGATTTGTATGTACAGGTAAACCCTGCTTAAAGCTACCCCGTTTAGGGCTGATTCACTATAGAGCTGATTTTCCTGCCAGACCCCTTTTAATGCGAAACCCTGCTGTAGTGCTGTTTTTCCTGCCAGTCAGAAGCTTCAACATCAATCAGTTTATATTTCTGCTAATGTTCAGTTTGTGTCCGTGTTATGTTTGCTGTTTCTTTGAAGTTCATATAAAACCCAAAAAGTTTAAATTTCAATTAAAATTGGTGTTTTTTTTTTATCAGTTCCCCTATTCCTATCTTCCCCAGCTGCCCCTTTAGTGCTGTTTCGCTTAACACTCCTATTGCCTGGAACCTATACAGAATATATACTATATATTTAGTATGTGATACACAGTAATACACCTTAATGTGCTTATAAAATCAGCACTTTAAGGCAGATAAGTAAACAGAGCTGTTCCAGAGTCTAAGTTAATTGTTAATTAATTGCATATTTGTTTCAACTTGAAGATTAGTATACTGAAAAAAATGGGACTTCATTGGTCTTACGTAGTGATCATGCCACTTTAACGCTAAATGGCATGCTCATGCCCATAAACAGTCAAACAAAAGCCTTGTCCACACATCTAGATGGCTGATGGACAACATTATTTACAATATTTGCTGCATCGCTGGAACATATAAAAGCAGAAAACAAGCATATCTAGTAACTGCTGGTTTTACGGATATAAATGTGTATACTATAAAAGGAAGCAAATACCCTGGTAGTGAGGCAACTAAACTTACTTAAGAACTCCTTGTAGTAAGTGATACAGGCAACATTTCAAATTAGAAATGGGTTAATCATTAAACTTAATCATTCTTCATAGTTTGCTCAGCCTTGCTATCTTATTGCAACAAGTTTCTATATTGACTTGAATGGACACAAGATAAGAAGTTGTTTAATTAACCTTTTAATACATTTTAACTCATACAGATGGGTTAAGAATAACACTTTGGTTAAACTTTGTGTCCCCAGATAGACAGCAGAAACTCCCCCTGTGGGATCTAGCATGTTTCATACATGCCACTGAGGTCTGGAGTGACAAGCCCTGTACACCCCTCCCACTCGTCTGTCAGAGGCTCTGTCCACTTAAGGTGGATTACTACAGTTATAGTTCCAACAATGATATACAAGCAGAAAGTGTGGGACCACCCACCATATACAAGCAGAAAGAGTGGGACCACCCACCATATACAAGAAGAAAGAGTGGGACCCCCCCCCCCCACCTCCTTCTGCTTGTATATGGTGGGTGGTCCCACTCTTTATGCTTGTATATCATTGTTGGAACTATAACTGTAGTAATCCACCTTAAGTGGACAGAGCCTCTGACAGACGAGTGGGAGGGGTGTACAGCACCTGTCACTCCGGACCTCAGTGGCGTATTTCAGATCCTCCCGGTGAAGTGTCATATTTATAGCATACAATCTTGAAGAACCTAACTTCATAATGTGCAAAAAAAAAATTACGTTTAAATAAATACAGTCTTTAACTACTCTATACAGAACAAAAATATAGATCTTATCTGAATCTACAATTCCTCTAATTCCTTGAAATATTTTGATCCTATAAAGGAGCAGAAGCAAAATGTCTGCTAACATTAAAGCAAACTGTATAAAGATTGACAGCTTACATAGCCACTTGACAACAGAACTTAAAAGAAGACCATAAAGGACTAACACTGTCCTCAAGCTATAGACAGGCTAGCAGTCCAAGGTGGAACTCCAGTAACACAGAGTCCGTTCATACATGATTTTCTCTAAAAATGTGTTTATGCACTTAAAGTACCTAGTGGCTAATTTGTAACATACTTCACACGCATCTGAAGTGTTTCCCAAACTACAGTAAACTTCAACAAGCACACCATATAACCTTCAATATAAATGGCAGCTTTGCTTGATGTTCATGGTGAGGCCAGTGAATAAACAGCCATTACATTCCTATCTAGAAAAGAAGTCTCAGCCAAGAAAGTGTCTTCCAGATACAGAGACAAATACAACTGATCTAGCAGACAGTTCAAAGACTGAGATAGTACTTATAATTTGCCTTTTATAGAATTCTTAAATGTTTATTGGGCTGAGAACCAAACACAGATGTCTTGTTGGCTTTTATTTTTCGACTAAAATTGATAAACATCCAGTGCTGGAACAGATTCCACGGTTAGTGAGGAGATTTTATGGGACACATGGCTAACATTTTCTAGCGTACATATAAAACAGGTGTGGGAAACATGTTGACCTAAGGTCAGATGCTGTCGTCGGCATGTTTGGGTCAGCATATGTGTAAAATTCTACATAGGTACAACCATCACTGGCTCCAGTATAACAAGAAGGAGCCATGCTATGCACAAGTGTAAACAGACAGAAAAGTACAGCACCAACTCAATGTCCAACCACTATCGCATGTGGGGCATGTATACTAACTGGTGAGTTCAAGTGTGAAAATTCACAGAGAGATCAATATGGTGATAGGAAGAAATGAGTAAAGAGAGAGACAAACTGAATAGAGATCCAGCAGACTCAAGCAGGAGCAATCTCCATGGACAAACAAAAATGGTCATTGAGGCAAATGGTTTCGATTTTTAACCTGATATTTTTTATGTGCCATACTAACATTTTCATCTAGATCTGCACTGAATTGAATAGAGAACAGTAACTGCTGTTAAATTCATCTATAATCTTATCTATAACTATGACTAATGGTGATAGTATGTATAAAGTCATAGCCACTCCTCATCCACGAGGACCAGTCTATTATAGAGAGGTTGGCTTTGATTGGCCTTTTTATGAGGCCAATCTGATGTTATTGACATCCTCACCTAGTGGTGGGAAGGAAAAGGTCAAGCAAAACTGTAAAATAAAACTAAATGAAATTAGGAGAGTGAGATTAAAATAATCAAAATGGAGGATACCGAGCATTGTACAGCATCTACAGGGGTAAACTCATCCATCCTCCCAGTAGACAAAGCCAGGCAGTACCGAGGCCAGATACGGGAGCGCACAAGCACCAGGAACATGACCTTGCATGCCCTGAGGACAGTAGATAAGGTCTCAGGGATTCCATCAGTCCTATGATTGGCTGTTGAAAACGTATAGTTTAGATCAGCGATAGGCAACCTGTTTGATGAAGGGATGCATATATGGCCCATAGTCATTAAAAGTGTAGCAAAAATAGTAATTTCATTATTGGAGAGAGGCAGATATGTATTAATGGTGAGATAGGTACAGATAATGAGGATGTGTGTTCTGTTGTGTTACAGAGAGTTACTAGCTAGTTGTGGATAGATAAAATTATTGAAGGGGAACATGCTCTCCAACTCTATAGGGCAGGATTGGGGCTGAGTGAGAATAGGGCTGCATGAAGTTCCTGGGTAGCCAGTTGCCCTCCACTG
This sequence comes from Discoglossus pictus, assembly GCA_027410445.1. Classification (NCBI taxonomy): domain Eukaryota; kingdom Metazoa; phylum Chordata; class Amphibia; order Anura; family Alytidae; genus Discoglossus; species Discoglossus pictus. The sequence continues at coordinate 77,193,264 of CM050164.1, read as the reverse complement.
GTTTAGATTTAACAAAATTATTGCACTAATGAAGAACTTGACTTAATAATCTGCATTTTTTTTAGAAAGTATGAAAATAAATAAAAATAGTGTCTATATATATATATTTATTTTAATCTTGCATAAATGATGGCACACTTTTGGTTTTGTTCCTAACAGGATGAGATACATGGTAAGAAAGGGAGGAAGCACATAGTTCTGTTGAAAAACTACCACTATAAATAGGCATTCATTAACAGAACTAAATAGAGAAGCAAGTCTTAAGTAGGACACCTACCCTCAAGCTTTGGACAGCCTAGCATTGGTGGAAGCCTTTATTTACATATGCATTTAAGATTTTCTCTAAAATGATTTATGCTCATATCTTACATAGCTGGCAATGTTGGTAGTTTGTCACAAGCAGGTAAAGCTTTTTCTAAACCATACATAGTGTTCATAAAAATACATACATTTGTTTGATTTTTACATGTATTTTTTGGTCACAGGTAAAATTATATAACAAAGCGGCTCACCTCTGACCCACTCCCCCATCTCTCCCTCGACTGACATAAAAGATAACCACAGCCTCTCAGACTCCAAGCTATCAGGAAGTTTTGCAGCCAAACTACATGGAAACCTTTACACATAAGTTTTCAAAACATAAGATTTTCCAGAATAATATGGAGATGGATAAATTAACAGCTAGATGGAGAGATAATATAGCCACATTTAAGTGAGGCTATATTATATATATAATAATTTTCAAAGAGCATAGCTAGGAGCCTGTCTTATCCATTTATGTGACTTTTAACCCTATTTTGTAAAATATATACCGACACTATAAAATACATTGTACAATCATTTATTAATGCATGACCAATTTCCTAAAATGTTTAAATATCTATGTAATAATCAGATATCCCTTTCCCTTTTATTTTTTTCGGCCTCCCTTTTCACTTGACCCTTCCCTATTTGTTTTTTTAAAGGTATATACTATATCATAAAACTGAAAAATAAAGAGTTAAAAAATTTGGATTTTCCTTAAAAAATGATTGTACTTTCTTGCTTTACACATAATAATGTTGTTAGTTTGTTACATATTTCACAAAGAACCAAGGTAGTTAACAGCAGAATACTCCAATAAAGGTACAAGAGAAGAGTCGGGGAATCTGATGGAGTGCACAACATTTGACGACTTACCAGCATCATTTTCTCGCCGATCTACTTCATCATATACGTCCATTGCAAGCTCCTCAAAGAGACGATTACTGAGCTGTCAACAAATACAGAAAACGTGATTAATTGAGAGGAAAGAGAAGGCGTAGATGGAGTGTCACTCAGCAGGAGGGGAAAGTCAAGGCATATATAAAATGATAATGACAAAAATAAAAGGGATCATTGGAGCAGAAATAGGGTGGCAGGCAGATAATATTAATGGGCAGGCTGGGCGTAAAAGATGGCTTCAACATACTGAGATAATAATGGAAAAATAATCAAATGCCACTCAAAACAAGGAGGCACAGAATAAAAGTGACAAGCGATAGAGACATGACCCAAGCAGCAACAATCTGATGGTGTATTGGGCACATCCATAGACAAGGATTGGTTACGGACTGCAGACAGAAAGAAGCAGCTCTCATCCACATGGATTGCACACATACCGCTTGGAGCTTCTTCTTGGCTGCTTTTGCAAGTTCAGACAGGTCCAAACTGCAAAACAAAAAACAGAGTCAGAGAACAACAGGATCAGTCTGCGGCACCAAAACCACAAGACAGGAATCTGGATGGAGCAGGCAAAACCGAGCAATAAATTATCGACCCTGGAGTCATTAGATCACTCAATTAAAAAAGAAATGTGTATGGCCAATACAGTACAAATCTCTTATAACATCTCTTGCTGCTCCTAATACACATAGGATCATGGATCACAGGGTTGTGGATAAAATTAGCTACAGCTTTCAGATAACAAATCTCTACTGAAGCACAGGCCTGGAAAAGGGATTAAAAAATAAATGGATACTTTAGTGGTCCACATGTCAAGTATTTAGCCTAATAAAAAGGCAGATTTCTTATGTTTATTATTTCTTTCTGCTTATCTAGGTGGCAGCCATGATGGCATGTTTACCACCCTCCATCCTTCTAAGTGTGTCACTATATTAGGTGGCCAGGAACTATTTATCAGACACCCATAATACATACATTTTGTAAAATTTGTGAATTTAAAGGACTGATGAACCATGAAAAAAACAAAAATTGTTATGTCTGACCAAAGGTATAATTAATCAGGAAAAAAAAGTCAAGCAGCTATTTTTTAATAAGAGAAAGATACATTTTGGATGCCTCTACAGGAGCCTTTAGGGATCCATGATACATTAATGGAAGGTGTGTGCGTGAGAGTGGAGATTACATTTCTGGAGAGCTGTGGTTCCATCCTCTGATGCAAGGTCCTACTTCTGGGCCAGTGAAGGGGAAGGGGTGTGGTGTAAATTTCAATCTATTCAATGATTAAACCGTGGCTCTTGACTTATGCCTATTCTTTCCTCAGGCATACATCCCTCCACTGATAACTAGAAACACACATCCCCATCAATCAGCTCTCAGGATGTGATGTAACAAACACAAAATGGATTCCTGTACTCATAAACAAAGTCTTCGACAATTTTGGTTTTCCCAAAAATGTTTATTTTATTTCTTGGATATTGAGATCACTAAGCTAATCTGAACAAATATCCAAAAACAAGGCAGGGGACAGATACTCCAGGTGAGAAAGACAAAGCAAGGAGGCTGTATGTAGAGAGCAAGGAGGCTGTATGTAGAGAGCAAGGAGGGCTATGTGCCTCGACAGACTTGTCACTTTTGTTAGGTTTCAAGTAGCTATGGCCTTGGTACTCTCCTTATATAAACAGAGGGCCATAAAGTAAGTTTATGTTCATCCTTTCGGCTGTGGGAAGTCTGAGGAGCTAAACTCATTTTAATAGAAAGAGAATTGGTCAATTCATGAAGAAACCCAACTGTACTCAATAGAAAAAACAGCATTTCCTCTTTGTGTAATAAGTGAAATTGGGTACTTTTGTTTGCTTCTGTTTGGGTTAATAGAACTCAGAAAAATACCGAATAAATAATGCAGTGAACGGTTTCAGCTGATTAATTCTTAATATTGTCCTATTGAACACCAGATGACCGTGATTTTGTCTTTGTGGCAAGTGCAGCACCCGGAGAGCTGGCAGGACATAGTTGCCTGGAGATCTCATGAGTCTCCAGGATTTAATAAATGCTCCATGCGTGGGATGTTCAGGATTTCCTAAGCAACCAACTCCCAATGCAAATTATCACTGAGTCACTAAGGGGTTGGTGCCAAAGGGCTCCCGGGCACACTGCCCAGCAGCACAGATCAGGACCATACAAAAGGAAAGGGCAGCGTCATTCTGGTGTCCACATAGCAGGTACCAGGTCCCTATTATAATCAGGCACATAAGGGCCAACAGGAGAGTGTGGACAACATAACCCAGAATTAGTGTCATTACACAGTCTGTTTCTTGGCAGAGTCTTTAGTGAGTCTTTACTAAGCAGTTATTTCTTTCTAGCTCCTTCAGTAACACACCACAAAAGAGATTCCTGCACAAGGCATTCACGGTTATCTTATTTATTTCTAAATAAAACTTTGAACAAACTAAATTAAAAATATTTTAGAAAACAACATTAAAGGGACTCTTTTTAGACAAAAATGTTTGGCATTTATAAAATATTTTAATTAGATGAAATGAAATTAATTTATAACATCCGCCTCAATGTAATTGTCATATAATATTTACAATTGACTTATGTCTAAGAAGCGGCCAGAGTAACCAATCTCACCTTGTGGTACCCCCCACCCCATCTTCCTGTTCTCTATCTGTGCAAGGTGTCATGTTGCACAGCTGTGACCTAAGGCTATGTCTACATGAGAGGAGCGTCATGCTACTAGTGTCTCATGCTGCTAACAAGCATACAGTGACATGCTGTGTATCTGAGCCCCCGTCAGGTACTTGAAGTTCCTCTGCTGTGGCGTGTCTTTAGTTCACAGCTGTGCAACATGGCAGTCTGCATTTAAAGCAAACAAGAAGAAAGGGAGAGGTTCCAGAATCTGTTATCCTACTGAGAAACCGGTGAAGTGAATTTTTTATAATCACACTTACATTGAGGAGGATAAGATGAACTACAGTACTAATTTAAACATTTATATATATATCCATTTAATTATTTTTATATTTTAATATTTTATGCTATGGGGTTCCATTTTATTTACGGATTACAAGCAACACTCCTAAGAATGTTATGGAAAGACTACTAGTGGAGCTTTCCATAAATTCTATTAAAGGCACTGGCAGTTTTAGCTACTGCATTTCCACTGAGCTTCCTCTGCACTCAAATGTTCCTCCCGCTTGAGAAAACAGATCAGCAGAGAATCAAGATGGTAGATCCTGCAGCATCATTTAATATAAAAGGTAATACATTAAAGGCTGTATTTTTATATTCAACCCATATTATGTGATTTCAGGTGTAGGCTTGCCTCTTACATGAAGAATGTACATTTCAGGCTTCTATAGTTTAGTTAGATTTGGTCTTTTGGGCAACACATGTAGGTTGTTCCTAACCCACAGTCGATAACTAGCCTAGGGGATTGGAGGGGATTTTTCTAGGACTGTCAGACATCTTGATTGAAGAGCCTGTTCATGATCATCAATATACACAGAGATACAGGTTATTTCAGGAATAAAAAGTGCATATATAAATAAATTTAATTACAATTGGTTAATTATTGAACATAAGTGGAAGTGTTAGATAATTGAGCATCATTTTAATAAGACAAGACCTTTATGTTTGGGATATACACGCATAGATCTACCAACTAAGTATGTTCTTGTGATTTATCACTATTTCTTTGACAAATAACTAATCATGTGAGATGAAATAATAAAAATAGAGGATATTTTAATATAATGTATCTTGAAAATACCAACTTTCAAGCTCCAAAACATAGAACTTCAACTTTTCCAACTGTAATTACATTTACTTATATGTGCCCTTTCCCTTTCATCAGTAACTGGGTCACTTTAAAACATGGTGTATTTCTAGTCCTTAAAACACAAATGAAGTATAATTTTTACATCAATTTGATGTGTAAAGAGATTCTACTCTACACAAGCATATAGGTATCTACTACTATTTCTTGTAAGACACTGTGTGTCATATAGTACCTCTGGGGCACACCTCGGGGTCGAGTTCTACATCCAATGCAGCACAAGAAAGAACAGGAAAAAGGTTGAGGTTAAATAGTGCATCAATTACACACACAATGCCTGAACACAGAACAGCACACAGTATACCAATGTGACACGCAAATGCAAAACATATATATCTGTACGTGGTTTAAAGCGAATGTACATTTGTGAGTCTAATTGTTCTTTTAGTTGCATTTGTGACATTTTATTGTATTCTGTGCAAGTTGAAGAACCAAAAATCAAGCGAAAGGCACTCATCGCAAGGCCTGTACGTGACTGGCTTAGTTACAGGCTTTAAAAAAATTACAGCGTTAACGGCCTCCATATTTTTCAAGCACATAACTCAAAACCCGTTCGGGGGCTGCCAAAAAAAGCCAATTGATTACAAAATTATTTTGCAAGTTAATTTACTATTTAATTGGGTTTTTAGGAGGTTAGGCGAGGAAAAAAAAATGGCAGCTCTAAAGCCGTAAATTTTTTTCAAGCCCATAAATCAGAAAGCTATTTCGGGCTTGGGGAAAATGATCAATTTCCCATGCCCGCAAATGGTTTCACACCCGGAAATTCAAACAGGAGCACAGAGGAGGGAGAGGGGGAAGAGGCTGGAAAGAGACACGGGAGGGGGAAACAGACACAGAAGAGGAAGGGAGGGTGAAACAGACACAGGGGTGAGAGAGGAGCTCATTGCACGGCCAGAAAGTTAAGGGTTGGCCGATGCCCGCAATAAGGCACGTAAAGTGTGTGTGTGTGGGGGGGGGGTGGGAATACCGTGATGCGCACCAAAGGCGCTCATTTCGGGGCACAAAAGTGGCGGGTTAGCCAAGGCACTCATCGCAAGGCCCCTAAAGTAGGTAGGTGGGGGGGGGGGGGGGGGGCTCACAAGTTAGGAGGGGGGAGAGCCCCGCATTGTGTGGCAAACAGCATTGCCAGGCTTCAAATTGTATTGCCGGGCAAGTCGCTAGTAACGAATATTTGTTATTTAATTTTACATAAAAAAAATTATACTCACCTTTCATCATACCCTGTCTTTTATATATAAGTTATATATAATCTGTGACACAATTATTTATATGGCAATCTTGTCATCATAATTAATAAAGATATTACAAGGCACTAGACAACAATTAAAATAAGAGTAAATGTATATGAGGCCATCTTTTCCAATTTTTGCAACAATATTATTAACAGTTATTTAGGCTTAATGTAGAAAATATCCCGTTTTTAAGAACATGTGTGAAATATAGAATAGGTGCTCTAAATAATTAGTCTACAGTGCTATAAAAGTGTATTAAACATATCATTATAGCTGCCTCTCAGCACTACCCCCTTAGCATCTACTGCTTTCCTCTGTGAGCCCCTTCTGTGTCCGGCCTAGCGCTGCGCAGGGGAGGAGAGTCAGCACCAGCAGGACCAGCACACTCTCCTGCAGTCCCTCCCTCACCCTTCACAGGGGGCGCTGCTGCATTCCATGCAGCCTAACCAGAGATGCCCAGCCACTGGATCAGCTTAGATGCGAGTACAGACTTAACCCATTCCTGCCTGCCTGCTGCAAAAAAAACTGCAAAACATGATTACAGCTATACAAACAAAGCACCCCTATAAGGTAAGCAACCTTAGGCATCTGCCTAAGTTGCCTAATTACAAATCTGGCCCTGAATGTAACCTATCAACACCAATAAGAGAAGCTATTCTGTCAAAAGTAATGTGACATATAGATAAAATCCATAAGTTTTATACATTTTGCATAAATATTAAAACTTCTCAAGTTGCAATCTTTCATAAACTACTACTTCTACAAATTAATTTAGGCTGGTTGTAATCTTGTGCTGCAATGCACTTGTATTTGATTTCGTAGACAAGAAGCCGGATGAAGCCTACGCGAAACGTGCGTCAACCTGTCCCACGATAATCACTGATGACGTCACACACCTAGTTAACCCGCAAAACTGTTTGCACTGATGTGCTATTCATCTGTGCACACACTACACGGACTTCTGAAAGAGACCTTGGACTGCAATAAGATTACTTAAAAATATAAGTGTGTCTTGATGCATATATCTAGGAATATTGTAAAGATACATAGCTAAATGGATAGAGTGGTATTCATACTGTGATTAAAGAATCTGATATACAATTAGCATACTCTATAACAATATTAAGAGCTATGATTCATATTAGATTGTGAATAAGATAGTTTTTCATATATTATGCTTATTATATGAATAATTACTACTTTAAATAAGGTTTTTAACAAGATAGTGAATATCCAAGCCATATATACACTATGCACTGTGCACAATAATTAGACAAATTTTAATCAAACATGTTAACATTTGGTACTTAACCTTATAGTGGATACTATATGGTGTGTAATATTTATGATCTAGAGTTATATATGTGCAATGTATAATAACTAGATGCACTTTAATTCAGCTTTCTGTTGTTAGACAGGAGGATTGCTGTTATCTGTAACCTACCACTGTATATCTAGAGCATTATAAATTTACAAAATGTTTTCCTATTTTACATTGAGTAATATTTTCTTGTTAAACTCACTATTTATTTATTATTTATTCACACTTTTTTTTACAGAAGTTTTTAGTTAGTGAAGACCTTGCTTTTGCATAGAAGTTCACGAACTAAAAACTTCTGTAAAAAAAAATATGCTATGTGCCTATATAGAGCCCTTTAGATTTGCCGAACTGCAATTTAATAAGGCTGTTAGTTTCTTAGGAGAGTCCTATAATATTAATATTGTTACAAATAAATTGTGGTATCTCTGTTTACAATTTGATTCCCAATTGGAATCATTTACTAATGTAATTGGTTAATTAAGCATCAGTGATCGTCTTTAATTTTTATAATTTGAAATTATTTTAATATATCAACTATCTTCTTAATTTGTAATTAATAAAAGGTATATTTCATTATGACAATTTTTTGTGATTTAGATAAGGGGTAAACTGATTGGATTAGGTGTTTTTTTTTCTTCTTTCTTGTTTTTCATGACATAACACCCCCCAATTGATACTGGTGTCATTAATTTACATAATATTTATATAGCAGACACTTCCCCCTCCGAAACAGAAGGTTTTTCTTGCGTCTTTATACGTTTGCATGTCCCTGCCAAGGTTCCCAGAATGCAGTGTAATAACTGCATTTCTCTGAATCTTTTACATGTTTTAGACATTCAAATGGGAACAAATCACAAATGTACTATTTATTTACTGTACTACTCTACGGTGGAGGGCTTCTATCACTCTTTTGGCCACCTTATATTAAATAAATATAAATAAATATATATATATATATATATATATATATTTTTTTTTTTAATTTATTGATCAGGTTTAATTAGTATGCATTTCATATATATTCTATAAATGCACATAATTAACCATTCAAAACATTACAGAACTGTTTAAATGCAATACAGGTTCGCAACTTACTGGTCAGAAATATTTGCACTATTCCTTTCCTCCACAAGGTGGAGCTCTTGTATATCTAAAGTAGCTCTTTGGCTCTGTTATTAATGGCTATTGAAGAACAAACAAATGGTCAATTTCATTTTTTTCATAAAATGGATAAATCTGGGTTTATCTTGATTCACCTAAATTATAATTTGTAGAAAATTCATTACTTTTGTGGAGTTGTTCAACCAATACATAACAATAACATCTGCTAATGCAAACATGTGTGGTTCCCAGTTTGGTTTTACTAAAGTGTGCATGTGTTGGGTGAAAACTTGCCAAGGGCCACATGGAATTAGGAAAAGGGACACAGTTGGCCATTGAGTCAAAGGATCCCTATGCCTACCCTAAAAGAAACTCAGCAGGAAAGTTCCTTAAAATAAGAAATGAGACAACAGGAAGAGCTCACTATAAAAATCAATTAATGAAATGAATCTTAGATAGTGGCACAGATAATACTAAATATAGATAAAACTGCTGCAACTGGTGCTTATAAATATAAAGAGTTTTATAAATTAGTCATATTTTAGTGATCGAAAAATAAGTATGTTACATTTAATATTTTAAAAATTACCAACATATGAGAAAAAACAACAACATCTGATGAATATACCTCTATAAAATGGTGATTTATTAAAATATATAAATCTTCAGTCACAGAATATTACCATAATTTTACCATGCCTGTAATGTAAAGATCTTGGTAAAAAGATAAATAAAGAAGCACAAATTGATGTTCTGTGAAATCTGTAAGTGCATTTTATTGTTAAAAATCATGAGCATAGGCAGATAAATGATGCTATTTATATTTGTTTCATTTATTTACTTAATCTATAGAATTTACCAATTTATTATTGTTGTTAAATAGCCTGCTACTCCGACACTGTGTTTGTTTATGGCGATCAAAATCAAAAAAGGCGATATCCATAATATACATTAATGCTGCTTAATTATTTATGGATCTATGTTGATTTTTCATATAATTCCTATTTTCTTAAACCATTCTTGTTTTATTGGAGGGATCTATGTATTGTTATATATTTAGAATTGTTGCTAAAATGTATTGGAATGAGAATACAAGATGGCGGTCAAGAGTCAGCTTACTATGGTGAACTCAGGAGTTGGGTTTTAGGTCCTACACTTTGAAATATATTGTTAATTAACAGAACTATAACCCTACTGACCAACAGACTAATGTTTAATATGTATTTAGACATTACAGCTTGTATTCACTAACATGTATATAACAATCTCAAAAGAACTCTGTGCCACTTATCAACTAGTAAGATATTATTTGAGGTCATGGATCTCACTACAATAAGTTTTGAAGCCTTGGGTATTTAGCAGACTAGAGTGGTTATCTGGATGTCCATGTTGGTATTCCCTGCCCCCAGCTCTGTGACCCTCGCCACGTGACGGGCAGCTTACTATCAACAGGATACAGCCGTGTAATGGTTACTTCCTGGACACCACGAACAAGAATAGGAGAGAGTGTGTCACCTCTCAAAACCCCGGGAATGGAGCATATAAATCATGTACTTTGCAATGGGATCGACCCACTGGCCAATAACCAATTCCATACAGAAAAAGGGAGTTAAAGTGACAGCGGAGATTCCAAATACGGTATAAATTTAAAATTATAGGTAGTAACTGAATTATATTTTTTAAATAAATATATTTTCCAAATACAGTAAACAAACATTGAAGTTTGCTATTTTGAGCTGTATGACCCACAAAAGAGACTGAAAGGTTTGTTAATGAGATTTCATTACAATTAATTACTGATAACCCTAAGGAACTGGGTTCATTGTTTAATCGGAGCAGTTGGCTGCTCAAAGAGACTTGGAGTGCCCACTTAACTTCCCAGAAAACTACTAAGAAGCTTAACGCTATTTAAAAAGCAAATATCTCTCATAAAAAAAATTCAATCTTTTTTTGGGCGGAGCAAAAGGCTGACTGGCAGCTAAAAATTGCTAACTTAAATATTTGCTTACTAAAGGAAAATTATTATTATTTTTTTTTGTAACACATTGAATTGATAAAGTACTTGTTATCACCTGTAGTTTTAAATTATACCATATTTGGAACCTGTGCCAAGTCACTTAATGGTCTAAGAAGTAAATCTAGCATAAGCCCCTGCGAAATCTGACAAACATCCATAAACGTAATTACTCATGGATTAGAGGTTTGCTTTGGTGTCTGGTGCTGATGGATGATGGGGGAGTACTGCAATGTAACACAAATCAGTGTATAAGACCATTATTACATTGAAGGTAAGAAAGTTGGAGACCATTCATGCACTCACCTGTCGGCCATCTGTGGAATAATGTAATGTCCATTTTTATGATCTGAGAAAAAAAAAACTTGCAGTAAGTAAATATTTACTGAAGATGACAAAGGACCATCCCATTGGCTTTCACTATACAGAAGGAATAAGGGCAGGTTATAGAACACAAATAGGGCTTTAAATAATCAGGCTATGGATACTAAGGTCAATATTCTTGTGTATGATCTTTTGAATACTTAGACTTGGTAATGGAAAATGTTTTTAAAAAATAAACATAATTAACTCAGACTTTATATTTATATTTGCAGTTCCAGGGTTCCATTTTCTTCTCTGAGCAGTTTATCCTGTAACTCTCTTCGGTGAGCTGGCTTGTAGTGGAGTGGCCAGCTTGGATGGAGAATGTCCTCCACCGACAGCTCGCTCAATCTTATAAATACCTACCACTAGCTCAACCATTGAGAAAAGCAAAATGCAATTTGAAGAATTGTAAATTACAAACACCTTGTTCATAGGGCTCCTTGCCCAGATCAATCATTATAAGGTAAAAAAAAAACAGGATTAGGCCTAGTTATCCCACGTAGATACAACAAAGCTGTATAACGCCCACTCCCAACCTGTTAACTACAGCAAGGAGGAGAATGGTTATTACTCTGAAGCCATCTTTCTGGTAGCCCCATATTGCTGACCATCTACAAGACCTGATGACACTCCAAATGAAAGATGCACCATGGACCCAAAACAGAAATTTGCTAAAACCCTGACGGACTTAATTGTGCACCGCATAACACAGTCCCAATTCAGAGAGAACTACCGTAATTGATATTAAGGAAATACTGTAAAATGAAGAAGCTTTGGTGCTACTCTAAACTAAGGTATGGGGTAGATATATCCGAACGTGGCCCATTACACATACATCTACAGGTGTACAGTCCAATATTATCTGTCGCCCAATATTTTTTCTTCACTATGCATCCACAAGGTATTTATGGGTATCAGTAATGGAAAGATATTTATGTTTCCACAAGGTAATTTCAATATCACAGTAACATTTCTGAGGTAGTGGATGTTAATATACATCCATAGGGCATTGGATTAACACCTAACATAAACAAGGTGAAATAGTTATAAATTAAATATTAATTAGGAGTTGTGGAAACAAGTCTTGAATCCATGAAGTAATAGGACACACTTGATTATAAAAGTTAAGTCACTATAAGAAATTAATTCACTAAAAGAGTGGCACATCAACAATTTTTATTTTTTTGCTGTAAATTTAATTGTAAATCACATGAGCACTTTGTGATAAATCTGAATTAATTTTTGAAAGTAGCACTTTAACTAAAAAGCCCCAAATCTTAAGCACATGAGCACCTTATATACCTATTGACATCAATCATATTCTGGAAAAAAGCCTATTAGTGATATATAATTTAAGCACTACTATTATCAAATCACTAATGAAAGGAAAATAATTATTAAATAAGTGGAGTCATCACATATACTGAGAATAATATCTCCGCTTTTAAATGTTAACATTTTAACTACCAGTTTTTATTAAAGTTATTAATAAAGATTATGTTTTAACAAAATTAGTCGTGGCATAAACAAGAAGAACCACAAAAGGGTGTTCCTTAGTTTCTTGTGCATTGACTTTATCAATTCATAGTGAAGATAAAATATTGTAGAACTTAACACCTAAAGGTAGAAAACTTCTAGAACAAGTTACGGTCAATATATTTAAAATTGAATTATCTGTGACCCCTCTCAACATCCAATGAATGGACACCAACAGTTCTTGAATACATAATGATTTGACTTAAGGACCTCTTCCCTGTAGCATTTATCATGCCAGCTTGGCAATGGTCTGTAGGTAAAGGGACACTTACCTGGTTTGCGACCACAGAGGTAAAACGCCAACCTGTCAGTGAGCTCATACTGACACTCCACTAATCTGTCTGCCAAGTCGTGGTGACCAGCCTGCCTGTAGGAGAAGACAAGACACTGATCACATACCACACAATAACTGGAAGTTACTCACAGTCAGTACAAGAAACTTTAACTCACCATAATTATGAGTCATACCACACATAAATGTGTTTTATTCTTACTTTTATTTTTATCAACCTGAATTCTATTTGTTTCCCTTAAACAATTAGTCCGCAAAGCCTCCATAAATGTATCAAAAGATATGTGCCTTCTAAATACATCACTGTGCTGTATTATTAATTCTACAACACCATTTGTATTTGTACTGTAAAATCTGTTTCTTTTTTAGCATCTGTGATATTTGGTGTACATAAAGAATAAGGGAAAATTTCAGACCATTGTGTGCAAATAAATAAGTGAAAGCTGTGGACAAACTGGCCATATTAGCCCACATCCACGGATCAACACCATAGACCTTGGTCAGTTCAGCGTTTTTGCAGTTTCTGTCACACTGTCTGAATGCTGTCCAACAGCATGACACTTCGTGTGCATCACTTTCACTGTGGGAGTGTTTTAGATCACTGTTATTCTATGGGTCTCTTACAAGTGAGAGCAAGTTTTATGTGAGAAATAATAAAAATAGGAGGCTCAAAATAATTAAATAAACATAGCTAAGATATTTTATGTAAAAATGTTTTGCCTAAAATCAGAAGTAGTGATTGTCACAAGCACTTTTATCATGTAGCAATTTATATGCACTAGTAGAGTGACCACCAGGAGGAGCTGTAGCCATGAGATTTCATTTGTGACTACGGTCTCCATGATTCCATCTTCTACTCCCCAGTGCAATAAAAAAAATAGTGCAGGACAGAATGTAAACCAATAATAATTACCAAAACATATCAAGGTAATATCATAAAATAGATCGAATGAAATAGCATAAGAATTGTACAGATATTTGTAATACTCCAAAAAGCCAGACTCCTCACCTGCCATAGTCAATAGGTGTCCTGCCATTAACATCGGGTGCCCCAGGATCAGCTCCATACACTACGAGCAGCTCAGCCTGGAGTACTTGCCCAGCCTTAGCTGCCACATGTAGGGGGGTGGTGCCTTTCTCCTAAAAATGCAAGCAGTGTTACTAAATCACAAAATTGTACCCCATCAAGCAAGAATGCATGAGGGCGACATTAAAAAGGGGCGAGAACTCCTGCAATTCAGGATTTCACCATGTATGGGCTCGAGCATAGGTGGTTCAATAAGTGCCTCAGTCATTCACAAAACCAGCTGTACCTAAGCAAAGGGATCCAGGGATCCCAAACTGGTTGGAATTTTTGAGGATTACAGTTGGACACCCCTGAGTTACAGCCACAATAACATGGGAAGCTCTACTGCCTATATATTTATTAGTACACAGGAAAGCTAGGTTTTAAAAAGAGAAGATTTCCTGTTTTCAGTGTTAAAATAAAGCGGTGTGTTTGCATATATAAACATCATGACTAAAAGTTCTGTATTTACTCACTGAAACCTTCCAAAGATCAGCCCCCTCACACGCACAGTGTTTCTGTAGGACTAGATGTACTAACCAATCACAGATTGTCTCTCAGTAGCATTTAAAAAAATGCTGTTGAGAAACAGCGTGTAAGTGTCTAGTGCATCTAATACCAATAGACACAATGTATGCATGACCTGCCGGGGGCAGACCTTTGTTGTGACTCTTTGGAAAGATCCAATGAGTTAAAACAGAGCTTTTAAGTACTTGTTAATAAAATAATGTTTAGATCTGCAAACCAACACATAGTTTAGTTTAATATTAAAAACAGGGAAGCTTTCATATCCCTTTATGTATAAATAATGGCAAAAAAGATTCAAAACATTTGCTATCTTAATTAAAGCTTTAATTTATTCACTTTATCTATATTGCAAGGCAGTTCCACTAATAACAGTGTCACCGACCCAATTAGCATGTATAAGGTGCATGCTGGGAATTAGTCCAATTATTCGTGATGCCTGATTAATCCAGTACAGAAAACCAAGCTAAAGAGAGTTAGCTGGAGATGGAAACACACACAAAACTATGCTGTAATGAACTAAAGCCCATTGTCATTTTTTATTAACTATCTTTTAAAGATTTATCTTTTGAGTGTTTTATTGTATTTCCTTCATCAGATGAGCCTTTATAATATAGCCTATAACATAACTTTTCTCCATTTTTGCCAACACATAAAAAAATCTATTAAACAAAAAGCCTGATCGATGCGATAAGGAAAAATAAAAATATTGCTGTGCAGTTGTACAGTTACTAAATAGCTATTACTTGAAATTACAGCATTTCTTGAATTAAATTTATGTTACCTTTTACATGGATATCAGAGTCGACATAAGCAACACATTGCGCATAGCAACAACATATAGTATATAATCTGAGGATGTCATTTCAAGAGGTGATGATCAACTGTTTGCATATGAGCAGTGGTAGTCAACCTGGTCCCTATCACCAGTCAGTGGACAGTTTGAGCTTTCATGGTGGGAGGCAGGGGAATACTTGTTAGGTGGCGTCGCTGACAAGAGATGTCACACGCCGGAGAACCGCAGCACCATGCTCGGTTGGGGAGCTGGTGAGAGAGCCTAGGGACAGCAGACAGGATCGGGTCACTATCTAGTAAGTACAGGGTGATACATAGCTAGGGACAGCAGTCAGGACCGGATCACTATCTAGTAAGTACAGGGTGATACATAGCTAGGGACACCAGTCAGGACCCAATCACTATCTAGTAAGTACAGGGTGATACATAGCTAGGGACACCAGTCAGGACCCAATCACTATCTAGTAAGTACAGGGCGATACATAGCTAGGGACAGCAGTCAGGACAGGATCACTATCTAGTAAGTACAGGGTGATACATAGCTAGGGACAACAGTCGGGACCGGGTCACTATCTAGTAAGTACAGAGATACATAGCTAGGGACAGCAGTCAGGACAGGATCACTATCTAGTAAGTACAGGGAGATACATAGCTAGGGACAGCAGTCAGGACCGGATCACTATCTAGTAAGTACAGGGAGATACATAGCTAGGGACAGCAGTCAGGACCAAATCACTATCTAATAAGTACAGGGCGGTACATAGCTAGGGACAGCAGTCAGGACTGAATAACTATCTAGTAAGTACAGGGCGATACATAGCTAGGGACAGCAGTCAGGACCGGGTCACTATCTAGTAAGTACAGGGAGATACATAGCTCGGGACAGCAGTCAGGACCGGGTCACTATCTAGTAAGTACAGGGATACATAGCTAGGGACAGCAGTCAGGACCGGATCACTATCAAGTAAGTACAGGGAGATACATAGCTAGGGACAGCAGCCAGGACGGGATCACTATCTAGTAAGTACAGGGTGATACATAGCTAGGGACAGCAGTCAGGACCGGGTCACTATCTAGTAAGTACAGGGAGATACATAGCTCGGGACAGCAGTCAGGACCAAATCACTATCTAGTAAGTACAGGGAGATACATAGCTAGGGGCAGCAGTCAGGACCAGATCACTTTCTAGTAAGTACAGGGAGATACATAACTAGGGACAGCAGTCAGGACCAAATCACTATCTAATAAGTACAGGGCGGTACATAGCTAGGGACAGCAGTCAGGACTGAATAACTATCTAGTAAGTACAGGGTGATACATAGCTAGGGACAGCAGTCAGGACCGGGTCACTATCTAGTAAGTACAGGGAGATACATAGCTAGGGACAGCAGTCAGGACCAGATCACTATCTAGTAAGTACAGGGTGATACATAGCTAGGGACAGCAGTCAGGATCGGATCACTATCTAGTAAGTACAGGGTGATACATAGCTAGGGACAGCAGTCAGGACCGGGTCACTTTCTAGTAAGTACAGGGAGATACATAGCTCGGGACAGCAGTCAGGACCGGGTCACTATCTAGTAAGTACAGGGAGATACATAGCTAGGGACAGCAGTCAGGACCGGATCACTATCTAGTAAGTACAGGGAGATACATAGCTAGGGACAGCAGTCAGGACCGGATCACTATCTAGTAAGTACAGGGTGATACATAGCTAGGGACAGCAGCCAGGACGGGATCACTATCTAGTAAGTACAGGGTGATACATAGCTAGGGACAGCAGTCAGGACCGGGTCACTATCTAGTAAGTAAAGGGAGATACATAGCTCGGGACAGCAGTCAGGACCGGGTCACTATCTAATAAGTACAGGGACATACATAGCTAGGGACAGCAGTCAGGACCGGATCACTATCTAGTAAGTACAGGGAGATACATAGCTAGGGACAGCAGTCAGGACCTGATCACTATCTAGTAAGTACAGTGTGATACATAGCTAGGGACAGCAGTCAGTACCCGATCACTATCTAGTAAGTACAGAGATACATAGCTAGGGACAGCAGTCAGGACCGGATCACTATCTAGTAAGTGCAGGGCGATACATAGCTAGGGACAGCAGTCAGTACCCGATCGCTATCTAGTAAGTTCAGGGCGATACATAGCAAGGGACACCAGTCAGGACCCAATCACTATCTAGTAAGTACAGAGATACATAGCTAGGGACAGCAGTCAGGACCGGGTCACTATCTAGTAAGTACAGGGAGATACATAGCTAGGGACAGCAGTCAGGACCAAATCACTATCTAGTAAGTACAGGGCGGTACATAGCTAGGGACAGCAGTCAGGACCCGATCACTATCTAGTAAGTACAGAGAGATGCATAGCTAGGGACAGCAGTCAGGACCGGATCACTATCTAGTAAGTACAGGGTGATACATAGCTAGGGACAGCAGTCAGCACCGGATCACTATCTAGTAAGTACAGGGCGATATATAGCTAGGGACAGCAGTCATGACCGGGTCACTATCTAGTAAGTACAGGGCGATACATAGCTAGAGACAGCAGTCCGGACTGGATTGTTATCTAACAAGTACAGGGAGATACATAGCTAGGGACAGCAGCCAGGACAGGATCACTATATAGTAAGTACAGGGTGATACACAGCTAGGGACAGCAGTCAGGACCGGATCACTATCTAGTAAGTACAGGGCGATACATAGCTAGGGACAGCAGTCAGCACCGGATCACTATCTAGTAAGTACAGGGCGATACATAGCTAGGGACAGCAGTCATGACCGGGTCACTATCTAGTAAGTACAGGGCGATACATAGCTAAAAAACAGCAGTCAGGACCAGATCACTATCTAGTAAGTACAGGGAGATGCATAGCTAGGGTCATATGATTTATATAACAAGACATTAGGTAAATTGAGTTACTGCTGCACCTGTAGGTGGTAAGGGCATTTTACCATCAAAAGTGGGCAGTAGCTATTAAAAGTTTGAGGACCCCTGGTTTAGATAATCATGTATTCTTCTGAATCAGAGGCCCTCTCTAATTTCACAGCAGGACTGAACCTTGGGAACCAATCTAGCCATTTTATTTCCCCATACATGTGAACAGTGGACTAACAATAGCTTTACATTCTGGTTAACTAAATGACGCCAGTCTAAGGAAGCACAAACTGGAAATTAATGGTTTACGTAGACATTTTTCCAATGTGCTTGTACTATAATAGGCCTGTTGTTCATGTATCAGGCAGTATTAAATGTCTTGGAAGAGAAACCAAAATTGATGCCAAATATTGCTTTTGCCATGTCCCAGTAAGAAGCCTAATTGTAATCTGTGGTCCTTTTATATGAGGAATCAACTATGGGACCAATGTGATCCTAGAGCCGAAATAAGATAGTAATTTGGTTAAAACGCATTAGTTATAAAT
Organism: Discoglossus pictus; assembly: GCA_027410445.1. Taxonomy (NCBI): domain Eukaryota; kingdom Metazoa; phylum Chordata; class Amphibia; order Anura; family Alytidae; genus Discoglossus; species Discoglossus pictus. The sequence goes on along the minus strand of CM050164.1, from coordinate 77,174,540 downwards.
ATCTTAACATACACTCCACAAATCTAGAAATCTCATATAGGATTCCTGATATTGAAATAACAGATATGTTCTGTATGTGTGATGCACTCTAAGGCCTTTGAATAAAGTGAATATGGAACCTGTAAATACAGAGCACATGAGATGGTACACAATGGAACGGATAGGATGTTATGGGCTTGACCAGCACAACTTAGATTTAGACCTAAAGAGAAAGAGAAATTACCGGGTGGAAAAAATTTGCCTGAGCTCCAAGAGACAGCAGCCGTAAACAAGTCTCTAGGTTTCCTGTCCTCACGCTGGAGTGAAGTTGCTGCAAAAAGGAGAAGAAACAGGTCATTAAGAATAGCAGTCCAAGGCATATTCACATAATAAAGGGAATATCTGTGTGTTTAATGTTGGCATCAAATCTTAAGAAAATAATTAAAAGGATTAAAAAATAATTATTTTTTTTCCCCAAAACTTAAATTGCTGCCAAGAAGCAACATGTAAAATAAGAATAATAAGAGCCTCTTATTTATATTTTTTATATGCAATTATGCTGCTGAAATCTACCATTTTCACTTTAGTAGATCAACTTCCTGTGTTGGCAGCAGTCTTTGAATAAATAGGAAGTGTCTGACTACACAATGAAGCTGTGGCAGCTACATCTGCCATGGCTTTCAGCAGGACTAAAACAAAAATTAGTTAGTTTCCATGGATACACCCACATGAGAAAGTAACTGGTAGCAGAGAACAAAATAAAATGGAGACACACATTATATAAAAATAATTGCATACTATGTATTTATTTGTTTGCTTTCTAAAAACATTTTGGCCATTATGTTTAGAAAGAAAACTTGACCACAGTGATACTTTAAATAACCCCTGTAATGCAGAAGCTAGGGCCCTCATTCAATTGCAATTTTGCCAATTGAATAAGGCTCTAAATAAACACATAACATATTTTTTTTAAAGATGTTTTTGGTTAGTAAACATCTATGCAAAAGCAAGGTCTTCACTAACTAAAAACTTCTTTAAAAAAAATATGCTATGTGCTTATTTAGAGCGCTATTCAATTGGCAAAATCGCAATTGAATGAGGCCCTAGGTGTTTTAATTAGATATTGACCGTTAATAATGTTCTAATTGAATTATTAAAAAAAATGATAATTAATATTAAACTTACTTTTAAAGGTCAGGCTCAGTTGCTGCTTGCCACCATCCACTATAAGCTGAAGGTGGCTTTCTCTAACAGGAAAGGCTACATTTTGAGGCACAAGGTTATCAACACAATGCATGACCTGAGGATTTTGTGTTAAGGTAGTTTCTCTTAACAAGTTTATGTGGTGGGGCAGGCTATGACGAATTGTTTATCCTCTAATCGTATCAGATTGTTCTTAAAAACCCTTTAGCACTCGCTTTCGGCCAAACACCCCTATTTCACTATATTTTAGGCTAATCTTAGCAGCGATTTGCAGGGGTGTCAACTAACAAAAGCTGCTGATTGCAAACAGGAATGATTTTGCATAAATCATGGTGAGTTTGTAAATGTTTATTTTGATATTTTTTCATGCAAAAAAAATATTTTTTTTGCATACACTACTGATTCTCCTCTTTCAGATGCATTCATAATCCAGGAAACTTAGATATGCCTTTAATATTATGCCTACTTGGATGCATCTCTTAGGTTTTTGATCAATGTGCAATTACAGGGAAAAAACACCTAAGGGCAGACCAGAACCAAAATGCCAAGCAAGTGTCCTTTGTACTAGAGAAACAGTAACCCCCAGACATACGTTTTAGCTTTCCTCAATGTGAAACTACTGATTTCCATAGGTACAGTGAGCAAGTCTGGGTTACCCTCCATCCCTTAAAGGATTTGCATACACAAAACCAGGTTAAGGCACACACCTGTGCATGGACATGTGGAAATTTGATATCAAGCCCCATTGTCCAGTCTTATTAGAACAAATATGACAAAGTTCATGCAGCAACAGACATTATAAAGGGACAACGCAGAGGTTCCAAATATGGTGCAAATTTAACTCTATAGGGAATACTGTTCTATCTTTTTCAGTATAAAGCCATGGGCAAATGAAACTACTGAGCATGCTCAGACTAGTTACTCAGTGGCGTTATTCCCTGAGCTATGAACAATCTCAACGTTTTTATTTGCAGTTGGTTTTACACTGAAATATATTCAAAGTCCCCGTAGTGAACAAGTAATTAATTACAATAATCACCACATTAAATCGGTGGGAGAATGAGAAAAGACTGACTGGAAAACATTGCAAATGTCAATGTAAGTTTAATGTAAAAATAAGTTTTTAATAGGATAACATTTAAATAAAATTGATAGAGTATTTGTTATTAGCTATATATTCAAATTATACATTATTTGGAAACCCTGTTGTATCCCTTTAAACCTCAAACCTTAGTGAATTTGGAGCAATATAATTAAAATTAGTAATTTACCGTACATATCCAGACATTATAATATCACAAAATTAGACGGAGCTCACCAAGACCACTAAATAAATAATTATTTCTACAAAACATTTAAACCAGTGAAAGAAAAAAAATATTACAGCCTGCCAGTTTTGAAGCATTAAATTCCAGTTAGCCTGAACGATTTGGCACTAATTAACACTTAGCACTTTAGATTCAATTAAGTCTGAACAGAAAATCCAGATTTGCAACTGAAAGCCATCCTCAAGGCCAAGCTGTGATCATCATAACTAGCCATTTGTATTTAAAGTGACAATGACAGGAAAATTAATCTACAGACTATGTTAAAAGGACACAGCAAAGGTTCCAGATTTGTCATATTTCAGCTGTTGATAGTAACAAGTATTTTATCAGTTGAAAGCTATGATTTTTTTTTTTACAGTAAACTTACGTTGACATTTGTAATTGTGTCTTCCAATCAGTCTTTCTGGTCCTTTTGTTTAACTTTTAATTTTTTTTTTTTTAGTTTGAGAATCCATTATCAGTGCAAATTGATGGACACGCTCAGAGTGATTCTAGCAGTTGCTTGGAGGCGGAGACCAATATCCATCAGTTCTACTGCCATCTTATTCATTCATTAGTATTGAGTGGAAACAATTATACACCAACACAAAGGTAAAAGGAAGGCCTTAGAAGATCAGAAAGGCTGACTGACAAACTTCAGTATACGTTTACTGCTGATTTATTATATACCGTATTGGCCGGCATATAAGCTGCACCGGTAAAATTCAAAGAAAAAAACAAAAAAGAAGATAATATCCGAATATAAGTCGCACCCTAAAAATTGAAGAGAAACAGGCTTTCTAATCAGTATCTATGGTAACTTCCTTTGTGGGTTACAGGCCGAAAATCATAGCTCGCAAAAAGTTACAATCGCTAAAATCGCAAATCGCTATTCAATTGCTACAATTCCGCAGGCACTCACACCCGTAAACGGCAAATGTGAAGGAAAAACCTCCAAATAAGACCCGCAAGTGGGTTAAATGTAGCACCGTTAATGCAAATAAAAAATCAATACTGCACTGTAAAATACAGTGAAAGCGATGAATGACATTACAATTAATTGTGCAACAGTCTCAAGCCCGCAAATTGGGCTTGCGACTAAGCTGCACCCGTAATTATGTATTCGGGCCTATACGGTATAATACAATTGATAAACCTACAGAACACCATACTTGGAGCACATCACAGTAAACATCTGATAATACTATTCTAAGTACTTTTTTAATTTTTTAAATACGTTATTTTTTCACAGAGAATTTTATATGGGAAATCTGTTTACATGAGACTGACAAGCCCCAAGACAAAGCCAAAACAGCAGCTGCGTGCAGAGAGCAAAAGCAGAAATAGAGTTTACCCATCAGAAATTCATCTATGAAAGGAAAAAAGTGCTGGATTCAGCTAAAAATTACAGTTGGTTGTTAAAATATCATGCTACATTCCTGAAGTTCAGAGAAAAAACATAATTCTATGTGCTCGTGAAGTCTACACTGCAGGTGTCGGTACGTGTTGTTAATCATGCAACAGTCAGCAGTGCGTTTGTAAACAGACCTAAGACTGCAGATTTTCAGCTGTTATTAGTGTAATTAAGAAAAAACAATAGATCATGTTAACATAGAATCTTGTGCTCTTTAACACCATGAAGAGCAGTTATAGTGAGGTAAATGGCCCTTTAAGACTGAAACTGAAGCCTCAGGGCTTTCCCCTCACTGGCCCAGAAGCAGAACATTGCATCAAAGGATGCAACCAAAACGCTCCAGAAATGTAAACGCCTCTCTCTCTCTCTCTCTCTCTCACACACACACAGCTTCCATTAATATATCATGGATCCTTCCAGGGTCCTACAGAGGCATAAAAACATTTTTATTTTTTATTTTATTAAAAACAAGCTGAATTACATTTTCCTGATTAATTATGCTCTTAGACAAAGTTTTCAAACATATTTTGTTTGTTATACAGTGGTTCTTTAACAAGGACAGAATACACAAAATTCAGTTTTCTGGTATCCCCCTGAAGCATAGTAACAATATGGTTGCTTTTCAAACTAAGGAATACCCATGTCTGGAACATAAGCCAATCACAGGAGGCGTCATGTGATGTTTTTTTTCTCACGCTAACAGCTCAGCTATTATTGCTGAAGCACTAAACAATTTTACTATCATTACTGGGAAAAACTGGAATTTTAGACGTTTGATTAACTCTTCTTATGTATTATTTGTTTTATTTTAATAATGTGTTCCCTATATTTAAAAATGTCATTTGTAGTGCTGCGTATTCTATGATGCTCTACGTCTATTTAAAAACAGCACTCGTTTGTGATGCATAAAAAAAAAAAAAAAAAACAACAACAACAACAACAACAACTTTAGCAACTGTGTCATTAAAACATTTTTAGAGAAAATTAGAATTTTTGAAGAATCTGTTTTTTACATAGAGGAATCCCAGTTGTCTTTTTTTTTTACATCACTTTCTGAGAGCTGGTTCACAAGGGAGTGTTTAGGATCCATCAGAGGCATCGGAATCTTTTTTTTCATGTTTAATCCGTAGTCAAAATCAGTTTTCAAAAATAAATATGTTCATATACACACTTGGCATTTTTCGTGTTTTGTTGCCTCACAACCTGGAATTAACATGGATTGTTTGAGGATTTGCATCATTTAATTTACAGAACATGCCCACAACTTTGAAGATGTCTGTTTTTGTTTTTGTTTTTTATTGTGAAGCAGACAACAAATAGGACAAAATAACAGAAAAAGTCAATGTGCATAACTATTCACCCCCTTAAAGTCAATACTTTGTAGAGCCACCTTTTGCGGCAATCACAGCTCCAAGTAGCTTTGGATAAGTCTCTATGAGCTTGCCACATCTTATCAGTGGGATTTTTGCCCATTCCTCCTTGCAAAACTGCTCCAGCTCCTTCAAGTTGGATGGTTTGCACTTGTGAACAGCAATCTAAGTCTGACCACAGATTTTCTATTGGTTTGAGATCTGGGCTTTGACTAGGCCATTCCAACACATTTACATGTTTCCCCTTAAACCACTCAAGTGTTGCTTTAGCAGTGTGTTTGGGGTCATTGTCCTGCTGGAAGGTGAACCTCCGTCCTAGCCTCAAATCACGCACAGAGTGGTACAGGTTTTGCTCAAGAATATCCCTGTATTTAGCACCATCCATCTTTCCCTCAACTCTGATCAGTTTCCCAGTCCCGACTGCTGAAAAATATCCCCACAGCATGATGCTGCCACCACCATGTTTCACTGTGGGGATGGTGTTCTTTGGGTGATGTGATGTGTTGGGTTTGCGCCAGACATAGCGTTGTCTTTGATGGCCGAAAAGTTCAATTTTAGCCTCATTGGTCCAGAGCACCTTCCTCCTTATATTTTGGGAATATCCCACATGCCTTTTCACAAGCTCAAATAGGTGCCATTTTGTTTTTTGCTGAAAGTAATGGCTTTCTTCTGGCCACTCTGCCATAAAGCCCAACTCTGTGGAGCGTACGGCTTATTGTCGTCCTACGTAAAGATACTCTAGTCTCTGGTGTGGAACTCTGCAGCTCCTCCAGGGTTACCTTAGGTCTCTGTGCTGCCTCTCTGATTATTGCCCTCCTTGCCCGGTCCGTGAGTTTTGGTGGGCGGCCGCCTCTTGGCAGGTTTGCTGTTGTGCCATGTTCTTTCCATTTGGTTATGATAGATTTGATGGTGCTCCTGGGTATCATTAAAGATTTGGATTTTTTTTATAACCTAACCCTGACTTGTACTTCTCAACAACATTGTCCCTTACTTGTTTGGATAATTCCTTGGTCTTCATGGCAGTGTTTGGTTAGTGGTGCCTCTTGCTTAGGATTTGCAGCCTCTGGGGCCATTAAAAAAAATTGTGTATATGTAATGACCGATCATGTGACACTTAGATTGCAAACAGGTGGACATCATTTTACTAATTATGTAATTGGTTGCACCAGAGCTTTTTATGGGCTTTATAACAAACGGGGGTGAATACATACGCACATGCCAATTTTCTGTTTTCTATCTCTAAAAAATAGTTTTATGTATATATTTTTCTCATTTCACTTCACCAACTTAGACTATTGTGTTCTGATCCATCACATAGAATTCAGATTAACAAAACATTGAACTTAAGGCTGTAATGTAACAAAATAGGTAAAAAGTCAAGGGGGTGAATACTTTTGCAAGGCACATATATACATTTTTGTTCCCATTGCATAGTGGTACTTTAATACAGCTACTAAAATTTAAGTAATCAGAACATTTATGCTAATATACTGCAGCTTTTAATGGAAACAATCAGGGCTTATAATACTTGCTATTGACATTGTGGTTTCTTAAGTGGTAAAGAGATCAGCAATCTGTGTCTTTCTGATCTAGAACTTGCTTGTAAAATCATCCCAGCAATGATTCATCATACTGGTGTCATGCTGCAAGAAGCTCAGCTGCGTTACATGTGGTTTTCTAGGACTGAGCAATTAATGATTCACTGGGAACCCGCAATGATGGTGCAATGCATTTCAGCAGAGAGGATCTAGAGACTGGCGCCGACCCCAGAGATCTTTTCTGCTAGTTCTCAGAGAGAAAGAGGATTGGGTTGTGGAATGATGATGAGGTGGCGAGGATCAGGGATTATGACAAGAGACTAGATATAGGGAACACATCCCTTCCACAAGTATCCTTGTCTGACTAGCAGCATTATTAAACAAAAATGTCATGATGCAAGTTTTTAATTAGAAAAAAAATAAATGTGAAGCCTCTACTGGTCCATGTAGGCATCCATGACAACTTGATGAAGGCTGCATGTGTGAGAGGTATTTATATTCCTGCAGGATTTGTAGGTATTGTGGAGAGCTGCGGCTTCTAAGCCTGTGCAGAGATAGGTTTCAAATACCAAAACATTCAATTCAATAAATGAACCACCCTCTCCCACTTTTCTGATCCCTCTCTCAATTGTTCAATACATAAAAACTTACTCTTCGTCTCCCAGCTATCAGGAACTGTTCAAGTCAGACAAGATGGTAACTACCTATACACAAACAGAATCATGAAAATGTAAATTTTCTCTAGAAATGGTTTTATATAGATTGTAAGTCTGCAAGTTTTCAATCTTGCATGGCACTTTGGGGAAAGCTCTATGGACACCGCATTCTAAGCTCAAAGACAGGCCCCTCCATCTTTGCAATGTGTTAATATTGAATTGTCTTTGTCTAAAAATGTACTTATCTATAGCGCTACAGAATATGTTGGCGCGATACAAATAAACAAAAATAATAATCATTTGCATAGTATACACAGCTGCTAATGTTATTATTTTGTACTTCACAAATGTGAGTTTTTTCCTAAAATACAGTGGTTATATAAATGTGCCTCTGCCATTAGTCACAATTATATAAATTACGGACGGCCTGTTCACCAATTAGCCAAGAGCCCCATTTAATTTTCCCATTCTACCTCCCTAAAAAGATGGGCTTAAAGGTCACAGTAATGATCCAGCTTCCATAACTGTTAACTAGGGAATATCAGTATAACCATTTTTTTCTATTTGTGAGAAATCTTACACTGAAGTTTCCTCTGATATTTAGACGGGATCCTATTCCATTTTTCCCAAAATCTTGCAGAGAAAGCAGCACATTTGCTTGCAGCTTCCTGAGTGCATTGGCGTCAGAGTGGAGGGACATATTCAAGCACTGGCCCTGGCCTAAATATTGGTGGAAATACAGCAATTTTCTATACAAGCTCTCTCAAAAAAGATGCATCTCAACTACTTCTAATTCCTTAATGCTAGACCATTATCAGTTCATTACAAAAATTAAGTATATACCAAAATAACAATATCAGCAGCTGTGTAAGCCGTGAGCATAAAATATTTTTGGGGAAAATCTACATAATTTAAGATTTTGTTTAGGAGTACAGGAATCCATTTTGTGTCTGTTGCATCAGATTCCGAGAACTGAGGAGGTGTTTGTAGTTATCAGTAGAGGGAGGGTAGGGAGGAAGTACCATGCAAAGGTCCAAATACTTTGTTTGATATTTCTCAACATTAATATTGAATCTATCCTCCAACCCTAAATATATGTTTACAACATTTAACACTCTCCTCCGCCCTCCTGCCCCCTCTTGTCTCACAGCGGAGGACTTTGGCAACCACTTTAATTATAAGATTGAATACATTGGGAACAAATTCTCCTCTCAACCAAAATCACACACTTTGTCCTCTCAACTAACCAACAACACCCAGCCTTCAACCTTCTACATTCCTACTCTGTTGGCATCCGTAACTCTGCTATTTCATGGCTCACATCATACCTACAAGGTTGAACATTTAGGGTCTCCTTTTCTAGCACCACTTCTTCACCTCACCCTCCGTCTGTTGGTGTACCCCAAAGTTCAGTTCTAGGCGCTCTCCTTCTCTCCCTATACTTCCTCATATGCAATCTTAAGAAAATCTTTCGAGTTTCATCTCTATGCAGACGACACTCAAATTTACCTCTCAACACCAGATCTATCTCCCTCTATTCTAGCACGAGTTTCCAACAGCCTCTCTGGCATATCCTCCTGAATGTCCTCCCACCATCTCAAACTTGGCATGTCAAAACTGAGCTCCTTATCTTCCTACTCTCTAATACAGAATCCATTGCTTTATTATTATTATCTTTTATATGTAATGCGCCAACATAGTCTGTAGCGATATACATAGGTTAAAAATAAGGCAAAATGACAAGTTAAAAGAATGGAGGGCCCTGTTTGGGAAAAATAACTTTCCACGTAAGATTCTCAAAAGTACCCTACAATATAGGAAACTAGCCACTTTCAATCTAAAGGGAATGGACAAGGCAGAAAACCTTGACAAGAAGGCAGATAAGGGTTAGGATAGATTAGAGAGAGGAAGTGAGAATTTACTTAGGTAGGAGAGGGGAGGTAGGTATCAGTTAAGAAGTCATAGCACAGGAAAAGGCTCAAGGATGTGATCTTCACCTAGTGGTCAGATAATATAACCTGCACTGCAATCGCGCGCCGAACCGCATTATGCACTTGCGCATCACAGCGGCATCTAGTGGCAGGAAAGTAGAGTACATGAGATAATAATTTCTCTCTCTTTATAAGTGCAATTTGCAAATGATCCCAAAGATTTCTGCCATTATCTTATTAAATAAACATCATCAGTCACTTGCAGGGGCAGCAATAAGAATTTGTACATAATATCTGCACCCACATAGCTTTGCAGGGCTCTCTTTTCATTTAATCTGTATTGATATTGTTTTTATCTTCTGTTCGTACTATTTATGGCGCTGCAGAATAAGATGGTGCATTATACATATTAGATGATAATAATTTGACGTCACTCCCCTTTCCATTCACTGATTTACAAGATACACCTTGTATCATTCAATTCAAGCACAGCTTTCCAGAAATACAACTGCCCTCTATTTGTTTATATACATTTGTGGAGTCCATCATTTTTTGGGGGAGGTTGTTATAGTGTCCATTTAAGCCTCCTTATATATAGCACTATACAAAATCATGGCATTATATGATTAAAAAGATGATAGTTACAACATTTATTTAATCCAGTGGAAAAGATCATCCAATAGATTCAATGACTTGTCCCAGGGACCCAATTTGTGCCCCATAACATGCATGGGCTTGTGCCAGTGTCTTACAATTCTTGTAAATGCATCTTCTATAAAATAAACAAACATTCAGGAAAGGAGGCATGAAGAAAAACACTCTTTCGGAATAATGTTTCAGGAAATGTAACTGAGCACACATTTCATTTTTATCTTGTCATTTATCTCTAGCAATTAAAAAACACATTAAATGAGACTGCATAGAGCTCCTTTATTTACTGCAGAAGCGATCTTGCAAATTACCAAAATATATAAAATGGAACCAGGGAGCTAAATTGGGAAAACAGCATGAAACGGTTATTTGAAGGAGATAAACAAAATGCAATGGGCTTTATTAATTGGAATATTATGGACTAGATCAGACTGAGGTAATTCAATTTCATGATTATTTTTTTTTAAATTACTTTAATTGGTTTCCTTTCTGGATTAATTTTGCCTTCATGACATACAGACATACATATAATGCAGATTTTTTTTCAGTTTAGAATAACTTTTGAATTCAAGCTTCCAGGACACAGGGCTTTTCTGTACTGGACAGTGGAGGCCAAATCTATTTATTTATTTACACCCTTTTTTTTTTTTTACACAGTTATACAATTGGTACATAACTTAAATAACTGTCATAATAGGCAGACAATACAGATAGTTTTTGAGGATTTTTGACCTACTCTCTAGGGTCTGCATATGTTAAAGTGACATGGCTTTAGACTGAAATCAATACAGCCAGCCTTTGAATGCTAATTATTCTCTGGGGCTCTGGTTGCATTGTTTTCACGGAGTAAAAAAAAAGAATATTTAGACCCAAGTGAGTAATCTAATCAGCCTAGTTTGAGCATGCTCAGTCTTTACAGATGCACATGGCTTTACACTGAAATAATACAAACAGTGCCCCAGGAGATAATTTGAAATTATATTGCAAGAACTATCAGTCCCTCGCTACATGGTGGATAAGAAAGGTAGATCAACAGTTAAATAATTGCAATCATCAATGTAATAAAAACAATTTGTAAATTACATTCAACTGATAAAGTACTTGTTATAACCTAATGTGTTTAATTATACCATATTTGGAACCTAAGCAGTGTCACAGTGCTGGTACGACGTGGATATTGTTACGATGGCCATAAAAAAACTTGACTCCATGTTGGATACACTTACAGTGTACCCTTACGATCTCCCGCACGTGACGAGGTATCTTTATGGATACTTCTTGCTACCATATAGTGAGTGGCAAGTTCACTGCCTCTTTAACGCCACTGAAACTGAATATAACCCGCCATGGCCAAATGTCATGACATTGCCAATGCACCATGCAAATGTACCAGATGGAGACAGACTGCAGACACAGCAAGGGGAGGGACCAACTGATAGCTATCGGTTTCAGCATACCTTTTAATGATACAAATTATAAAGCTGCTGATGATGATATGGTGTAGAACATAATAAAAAATATTAATAAATGTTTTATAACAGGAAACAGATTCAAATAAAATATACATCCTGAGAGCAGATGCTACGGTAAATGTACAACATGTTAATGCATTTGTTTTGCTCTAGTACACATGATTTTGTCTATACAACAGAGTAAAACATCTTTAACAATACACTTGTCATATGCTAAAATATACTTTTATATAATGATCTTAAGAAATCAACAAAAGTATAAAGATGCACAGGCTACTAAAGCAAATTCTTACAGTAGTTTAACCCCTTCCCACTTTAAATTACCTTGCTAAGATCTTTGGCCGTCACTCCATCATCGTCCCGGCAAGGCAGCTTGTGTACAAATGCAAGCATCTGATACTTGGCACGGATAAACTCAGACTTTGTGGGGCTAGAAAGAAAAAGTTGTCTTGAGTATGTCCAGTTGGGAGCTCCACGTTACCAGATTCAAAGTGTTTATCGACAGAACATCTGTGTTTATCAACAGAATATAAATAATTGTTCAAGTACTCACTGTAATTTGTCCTGCGGGTTGGCTTTACGTCTACCACTCTGAACCTGTGCTGGGTCAAGTAGAGAATGCTCCCAGATGGAGTTGGCTCCATTACTGGCCAATAAGTGCACCATCTGTAGGGAACAGAGTGAAAGTGAAAGATTAGGAGACTGAAAAACAGATGGTGACTAAATGCAAATCTGGGGAGAAAATTCAAAAAAATGTTATTTGACATGCATTACAGATGTGTACAGGCAGAATGATTTGTGAAAGAAGACCGTGTTGATACAAGATATTTGGGAAAGGGAGATACTAATCATGACGAACCTGTTCTCAGGGGAAGGACTAAGTAATATTTGACATAACTGTAGATTGTGGACCAATATAAAAAAAAATCATTTCCAGCCCAAGAAAGCATATATTGAATGTTTGCAAACGAATACGAACAGAACATCTTGACAAAGCGGATTCATATTATACTATTGTTTACATGTAATAAGCCAAAACAATATTGATACTACACAAAAGTGTATTATAGGGTGTTTGCAGGTTATTGCATATAAAAGCAGACTGGTTCATCTACAAGTTACGTCGAAAAACATACAACTACTACAACGTATAAAAACTTACTTCTCAACCCTCATATCTACTCTACTCTCCAGTCGGGAAAAAAATACACATTTTGTCAACTTCATCCACTGCACCCGGATGACTCCTCGCACCTCCAGCAGCCAAGGTCAACATTCCTTCACTAACCAGCACACTGATCCCAAGGCTTCAGTCTCTTACCACAAGAACAATTATTTTCACTCTTTAGACAATAACAGATTGCGCCCATTCTAAAGACACCTTTTCTTGACTCATACTATAAACTAGCTACCTCTCTGTCAGTCTTGAGTAAGATTTGTATCCTGGGATCTTCCTTAAACAACCACTGCAGATGGGGTAAAATCTTTATGTTGTTGGACAGAGCTTGTTCTTGTAGGATATCATATTGGTGGATCCTATACATCCTGCAGTTTGCAGACCAAAATACTGTTCTGCTATTTTTTCTGAATTAAGAGTGGAAGGTGAATGGAGAGAGCAGTGACGGAGTTTGTCAACTAACTGGTGCATTCAGGTAAGATTTCAACACTGCACGCCTTTTCACTTCCTTCCATAGGCTCAGTAGAGAGAGCATGCAAGTAATCCGCCCATCATGCCTTCAAAAGGAAGTATTATTGTCATGGCAGCTTCCATGCACTAGCAGAGTCTGCTTAAATGAAGATTTTTTTCGGAAAATGCTTTTTTTGCCAATAGCTTATATAGCTACTAATGCTGTTTGTAGCATATTTTGCTAATGTAAAGTTTTTGCTAATATACAGCAGTAGTTTAAATACATGAACAAAGTTGAACCCCCTCTAAACTTGGTGTGTCATCTATAAAGAATAGGACACACGCAATTCTTTAATGCATTGTTCTTTTGCTACTTTCTCAGGAGGATGTGTCTATGTGAACTAATGACTAGAGGTCACATTTCCATTGTGCAGATAGAAACTTTGTTGGCATTCAAAGTCTCCTTCCACCTCAGAAAGTTGATCAGCAGAAACGAAAATGGTAGAATCAAATGCAATATAATTGCATACACGATATTAATGTAAAATTTGCACTATTATTTCTTATTACAATGGAAATATATTGTGTCATTATCAAAATGTAGTTCTTCAATAGAGTGCATCTTAAATATAGGCCCACGGCGGCTCTTTAAGCTGCTCTCAAGTAATCAAACATATCCCCCCCCCCCCCCCACACACACACACACTCATGGTTTCACTAGAACGGTTTTAGAATTTTACTATGATGATAGCAGTAAATCGTCTCTCCTCTCGGGAGCCCCCTCTACTAAATCCCAGCATCTAAAGAACTACCTGCAATTGTGCTTCAGCGCTCTCCTATATTCACAAATAATCACTAACAATAGCCATATACACCCATAGAATACTTCTACTTCTTATATAAAACACAGCTATGGAACTACTTTACAGCTTCCTTATTGTCATTCCAAAAAACACTAACATCATATACAGTAACTCGCCACATCTCACCTAACCTCCAAAACAACGTATTTATTCTACACCTCTCTTCTTATTTTCATCACCCCCTTTCTTCCTCGCTATAGCGCAGTGGTGGGTAGCAGACAGCCCTCAGTCAGTTTATCTGGAGTAGGAGAGCACGCTCATCAACACTACACAGTACATTATACCTCTCTAAAACTAGCATATTTTTATAGTTGTACTACTAAATAGTCTTCAGCGTTCATTGCAGCCTAAGTCCTGTGGGCCTTGCGATGACTGACTAATTCAGGTTGTCCAGTTATTCGATAAGGATTTTTAAAACCGTGATAAACCCATAGAAATAATTGGGCAGTGATTTGCAGGATTCCTTTAAGGACCACTACAGTAAAAAAAAAAAAATCAGACAATGGTTTGTGATGTATGTAAAAACGAACAATATTTGCAGGTGTGTAAGCCATAAACAGAAAAAGAAAATCTAATTTTTTTAAAACTTGATTTATAAATAAAGGAATCCATTTTCTCTTTGGATCATGAGGGTGTGTGTTTTGGCCATCGGGAGGGAGGGATGGGGACTGAGGGGACAGAGAGCCTTTGTTAAGATAATTGGTTAAGACTGAGTTTAAATTACACCTCTTCTACCTCACGGACCCAGAAACAGGAAGTCGCATCAACAGATGCAACCACAGCTTTCCAGATATGTAAATGTCTTTCTCACATTAACAACTTCTACCAACGTATCACAAAATCCTCCACAGGTAACAAAATGCATTTGCTTTCCAATTAGTTAGTATATTGACCTTATTCCTGCTTAATTGTGCTCTTACACTCAGTTTTCAAGCATATGTTTTTTTTACATTGTACAGTGGTGATTTAATAAAATGTTTATTCATTCTATGGTAATAAACCTTCATGGGATTTTGGACACTATCAACAATAATTAAAAACAATGATGATCCACTAATAAAAGATTATTTGCTGGGAAGGACCATAAATTAGATGCTTTTGTATTGCAAAGTTATTTTATTATAGATTACAGTAGAGGTTCTCAGTCAAATTCCTCAAGGCACATCAACAATATTCCTTGGTCATCCATGCATTAAGTCCTAGTGTCAGGTAGATAGTCATAGAAACAGTCTCATCAAAACTACACAGAGGTGTAATCGAAATCCAATCCTGCCATTCCTCCAAGGTGTCTAAAGACAATTAACGGAACACTGTACTATTTTTATAGTATATTGAAGTTTATTTTAATTTATTTATTTTAAATATTTTTTATATTTTATTTTAAAATGAAATGCTTGTGTCTATGGCGTTGCCATTTACCAGTTCTACCTCCCTCTGTGATCCTTCCACCCACCCATGTCACAGGAGAGAGGGGTGGGTGTGTGCCTGCAGGTACAGCAGCTATTTTGATCCAGTGTTCACTTAGCACACTCATAATATGTTGCTCAAATCCATTTCACTGCGTGAAGTCACTGACGCGCGGCCATGTTGGGAAACACTAGAAGTGCTTCTCAGCTCTTCCATAGCAACAAGAGCATAGGATGACAGCAACGTGACAGCGCATCAGCGACATTACGTGGAATTGCACAAGATCTTGCGAGAAAGGTAAATAATGATGGCTGTACCTGCAGCCACACACCCACATTATTTGACTAAATGCCTCTCTCTTGTGTTGTGTGGATCACAGAGAGAGGTATCGCTGTCAAATGGCAGCCCCTTAGACATGAGCATTTAATTTAAAATAAAAAATAGAAAGAATTAAACAAATATAATTATATAAAATAAAAATTCTATATACTATCTATGCAGTATTAAAAAAAAAAAAAAAAAACGGGTCAGTGTCCCGTTACAATTAAAAATATATGTCTTCCACAGTTAAAGCAAAATTGAATAAAACAGAAATTAAAGTGTGCATTTATTTATTTTAAACTTTCTACAATATTTTGTCCATTAAAGAGTCACTTTCTTCAAAAGGACACATAACAAGTATGGACCCTTTAGTACGTTTAATGTATTTATTAAAGGTTAATGTAAGTTTTCCTGTTTTTAACTTTTTCTAATCTAACATATACTGATTATATATCATAAACACACATTATATTGAGTCATTCTATACACATACAGATTTATTTTGTATGTACAAACTGGTTTTAACACCCCCAGAGGTGCCTACATAGGCACCTGGTACCTACCCATAGAAACACTGCATTCAGGTATATATTTTAACCATATACTAACCTTTACTCCAACCACAGCACAATGCAGGAACCCACAGCAGCAATGTCTGAGCTGCTCCTCTGTTTTGGTAGGGACCACAATTACTACACATCCCATAATGCTTTGCTCCAGAGACTGACTTTCCAGACATTACAACAATGTTATAGCAATTCTACTATTTTGCTTTGGGTAAAATAAAAAAGGCTTAAATCTCTCTTTTTCTGGCTCAGCATGAAGCTGGCTGTTTGATAAGTGTCATATAATTGTTTCTAACCTGCTCTACCTCACACTGTTATTGCTGCCTGTGATAGGCCAAAACAAATTATGAATTTTATGCCAATTGAGCTTGGATTTTCAGGGGCATTCCCTCAAAATCAACTGCCAGAAAACTGAAGAAATTTGTAAATGTTGTGTAATGCTTATTTTGGGATTTTTGTCATGCAAAAAATGGTTTTCATACACTACTGATTCTCCTCTATCAGATGTATTATTAATTAATCTACAGTGGATATAAAAAGTCTACACACCCCTGTTAAAATGTCAGGTTTCTGTGCTGTAAAATTTTTTAGACAAAGATAAATCCTTTCAGAACTTTTTCCACCTTTAATGTGACCTATAAACTATACAACTCAATTGAAAAACAAACTGAAATCTTTTAGGTGGAGGGAAGAATAAAAAAAAAGAAAAATAATGTGGTTGCATAAGTCTGCACACCCTCTTATAACTGGGGATGTAGCTGTGTTCAGAATTAAGCAACCACATTCCAAATTGTGTTAAATAGGAGTCAACATACACCTGCCATCATTTAAAGTGCCTCCGATTAACCCCAAATAAAGTTCAGCTGCTCTAGTTGGTCTTTCCTGAAATGTTCTTAGTCGCATCCAACAGCAAAAGCCATGGTCCAGAGAGCTTCCAAAGCATCAGAGGGATCTCATTATTAAAAGGTATCAGTCAGGAGAAGGGTACAAAAGAATTTCCAAGGCATTAGATATACCATGGAACACAATGAAGACAGTGGAGAAAATATGGCACAACAGTGACATTACCAAGAACTGGAGCTCCCTCCAAAATTGAAGAAAAGACGAGAAGAAAACTGGTCTGGGAGACTACCAAGAGGCCTACAGCAACATTAAAGGAGCTGCAGGAATATCTGGCTAGTACTGGCTGTGTGGTACATGTGAATCAACAGTGAGGCCATCGATACGTTCGTCGCAGGCACTCAGCCCTTGAGAGACTCAGGCGCAACTCTCATATGTCAAGGCCTCTTCTGTCTGAGTGCCTTATGCAGACGTGGCGTCGGAGGGGGGAATCATTTTTTTTTTTGCCTCTTTTTCAGACTCTGTGCGGAAAGATAATGAGAAAAGTCCCTAGTCTCTTTTGTATTGGCTACTGAACTCAAGACAATGGCCTCAGGGGCTAATCTTTGTTTGTAGGTGGGTCAGAAAGGCTGACTGACTGCTAAATATTACAAACTTCAATGTTCGTTTTCAGCCTAACATTCAATTGATAAAGTACTTGCTATGACCTATAGTTTTAAAGTATTCCAGGTTTGGAACCTCCACTGTGTCACTTTAAAGGAATTAATTTAAAAATAAATTGGAGGCTAAAAAATTACCCTACCCAGAACTTCTTGCTGCATTGGAAACACCCTATCATAGTTAAGTCTTACTCTTATCTCCTCTACCTGGTTATTTTGCTGGTTGGTAGTGATATATCTCCTAACCCTAACTCAGTCCCACCTCTCATCTGCCATGCTCAGCCCCAGGGCTGCTAACTCTTTCCATAATTCGTGTGTTTAAATTTTGCCCATTTGCTATATCTAAAATGTTCCCTCCACCACTCTGAAAAAAAAAAAAAGTTTTCACACCTTCCCACTTGAGTAAACTTTCACCACCTTCCTGATCCTTGCTATTCCCTATCTTTTCTTCCCAGGTTTCTGCCTCTTTCATTCCCTTTAGATTGTAAGTAGCGAGTTTCCAATCTTGTAGGGTGCT
The DNA here is from genome assembly GCA_027410445.1 of Discoglossus pictus. Classification (NCBI taxonomy): domain Eukaryota; kingdom Metazoa; phylum Chordata; class Amphibia; order Anura; family Alytidae; genus Discoglossus; species Discoglossus pictus. Next base: position 77,156,219 of record CM050164.1, on the reverse strand, counting down.
TTGGGAAAAAGCATTTTCTACAAAGATTCTAAGCTCAAAACAGGGCCCTAAATGTTAGTGGTTAATATTGTATTTCTCCCTGTTCTCTTCCCCTGTACAGCGCTACGGAATATATCGATGCGTTACAAATAAAAGTTAACTGCATTTGTACTGGGTGCTAAAACCAGGATATGAATCTCAGTGTTTTTGAAATATGCACAACTGCCTTTATATACAAAAAGTAAATTTTCAGGACCATTTTAAATAACTAAACTTAATAATGGGGATAATATCTTTATAAAGCAAGAAACATAAAACACAGCCTTCTCTTTTTATAACTTTTATATGGAATTATTTTGTAAAAAAAAAAACCGAGCATGCATTTTTTCTTAGATTATAAAACATATTGCCTGTTTTTAAGTGTAGTTCTTTGAAAGAGTATTTATTAAATATAGGACTAAGGCTTGAAGTTTTGCTTATTGATTTGCCTGACACTGATCAATCCCTGATCACACCACCTTCACTGGCAGGTTAATCCACAGATCCTTTTCCTTGTCTTGTCTCTCACCCACTTGAGAGTCCTCTAATCATTTACTTATTCACCCCACATAACATAAACCTCACCTGTAGAAGAGTTGATGGCCATATGCTATGCCGCAGGTGTTTGACTATAGAGATGTGTCTTCCCAGGCTTCGGTGAACACTACAGCACTCATCACAAATTAGGACACCTCGGTTAATGGAGGCCCAGCCAGGATCTGAAGAGAAAACAAAAAGAACTTCTTAAATATAAATCCTTGAGACAAGCACATATTGAATTTTACCAATAATTAATATATCCAGGGGCTATAGTTACGCAAGTCTATATATGTACCTCTCATAACCAGACATAGTGTAATCTTGCGTTTTTCCACAGTGTGCCACCATTTAATGAACCCATTAATTAACACCATTAATGGCCCTCAGGATCTCAATATCACATCTGTGTTTTCAGAGGTCTCTCCCTTTAAGAGCCTACTATGCCATACCTAACTTGCTCATGGGCTTCCTGCTAACACATAAGAGCTGATTGAGTCTGCTTTTTTGGTATTGCTTGATATAATAGAAAGTCAAGAATAAGTTATGTTGAAAGGCAGAACAAGTACGACTAAAGGTTTAGTGGCTCTAACCTCCCATTATCTATCTGCAGATAAGGACTCTGGGTAATGATCAGTGAGCACACATAGTACATGGCAAAATGTTAACTTAACAATGGATCCGTTAAACCAACTAAAATGTTCGTTCGGTCACAATTTCTCTTACTTTTGAATAATATTTTTTGTGGTTTCCAAAGATGTATATTTTTTTCATCTGAAAAGCCAAAAAAACATCATCTACTGCAGTCCAATTTATTTTATCCATCAACCAACACAATTATAGTTTATTTTAAATCCAGCTTTCTTTTCCCTTAGCTCATATTTGTGAATACTTTATAAAAGTTATTATATTCTTCACCCTCACTCTCTATTCATAGTTACGGACTCCATGGAACCATTACCCCTGTGTGTGTGATATAATAAATAAATATATATATATATATATATATATATATATATATATATATATATACACACATACATACATATACACACACATACATACATACATACATACATTATACACACACATACATCTTAGGAGTTGAAAACATACTTCCAATGGCAAGGATTCTGAGGGCCAGGCGAAAAAAATACTACAGCCATGGAATGGGGTTTTGTATATGATATGAATACCAAAAAAAGATAGGAGACATGGTTACCAGAAAGTTACAAATATTAATGGTAAATTTAAGTTTCCCTGTTTTTCCCTTTATCTAATCTAACACGTTACACAGAGTCATTCTATACACACACAGATTTATTTTATTTAAAAATATTTTGTTTTCCACCCCCCAGAGCTGCTTACATAGGCAGTGTACCTACCAATAAAAACACTGTATTCAAATATGGATTTTAACCTTTTACTAACCTTCAAGCCGGCAACAGCTCAATGCAGAGATCTACAGATCAGTGTCTTACTCTGTTTACTTCTACAGGGGACTACACATCCCATGACTCCTTCCTGCACAAATTGCCATCACTGATTGTTACAATGTATGAAAATGTTTTAGCTGCTTGTGAGTGGCCAAAACGAATTATGAATTTTATGCTAATTGCAGCAGAGGTATTCATGGGTGTTAGCTAACAAAAGCAACTGCTTGCAAACTCAAGAGATTTAGCAAACATCAGGGTGAGTTTGTTAATGCTTATTTTAATATTTTTTCATGCAAAAAAAATGTTTTTCATACATTACTGGCTCTCCTAAATCTGATGCATTCATAATCCAGGATGCCTAAATATGCCTTTAAAGTATAATCTTCCAGGAGTATGTTTGTCTCCACCCTGATAAGGTAATTAAGGGGTGGGTTTTACTAACTTAGAAACCGGTCTAAAGGGTTTGAAGAACTATTTTGATAAGAGAATAAACAATGATTCATAGGGTGCCCCACAGCATGCTTGTCGCCTAAGGAACTATAACACAACAAATCTCCAGCCAATGGAGACCATTCTGCTGGTACAAATGGAGTCAGAAAATGTAGTAGCTGCCCACAAAACAAAGCCACCTCCCCCAACTGGGGGTGGAGCCCAGCAGCACCCGATGCTGAAATTTGAAAGCAAGTTTAATGTTGCTTTTTAAACAATTTAATATGCATTTTATTAATGATCAATGCCTAATTAAAACATCTAGCCAAGTTAGGGTATTACAGTGGTCATTTCCACATCATCCTTGTATTGATCTTCCTGACACAATGTTGCTTAGTTATGTGGCGCAACAAAGGCACACCAGTTCATTGTGTCTCCGTCATTCCCGTGACATTTTGATATTTTCCATGTTTTGTACCCTTTGCATGACAAAGCTTGCATTTTTAAACCTAAATCAAACTGCTTGAGGTCAAGAAAATGCATCTACATCTTCCCAAGCTTGAAATGCTTTCAATACTGAGTGACACATTCACGCATCGTTGAGTCACATTTCTCAGTAACCCTCTCATGACCTGCCCTTCCCTCCTACACCATCAAGTCTCAGCAAGCGTCAGAAATCAAGCTCTGGAGCAGCGGGATCATGGTGTATTTATGTAGAGAGAAGTGAAAACAGGACCCCCAGTACCAAGGCTTCCCCCAGAAATCCCCCACCCACTACTGATCCCAACCCACATACAGAACATAAAACGGATATGGCTTATCTTTTATGCTACTGTTCTTAGATTGTAAGCTTTAACTAGAGAATGACTTCTGTGTGCCTAAGGGAGTACAGCTAGACCTCACTGACGAGGCCCAAAAAGTCTGAAATGTACGGCTGGGGTTTGCGGTTTCTCCTGCTCAAGGAAAAATTGCCTGGTATTTTCGGGACAGGATCACTGTCTGGAGTGATACCTGACTGATGTGCTATAGGATATTTTTTCCCTGTGAAGAGCGCAAGTGAGATAAGAGGCTGCCCTCTGAGTGGGCTACCATGTCTACAGAACTGACCCACCTGGGCCGGAACGTGCTCAGATTGAGCGGCTCTAACTTTGTTTCTTTTTCGATTTTTTTTTTTTTTAATATATTAATAATCCCGGTTTGTTAGAACAATTGGAATTGGGGTCAAAGACATAAAAGACCAGTTAAAGTACAAATGTCACCAAGGATACTTGGGCTATTTTTAAGAATACTAGAAAAAATGGCTATTACCATGTACAGGCAATTTCTAAACTAGATAATCACTTATTTATGTGCCTGCATCACTGTACAAGCAGGCACATAAATCATGACACACTGTGTTAAAGGGTGTTTCTAAGTAGTTGTGTTTTATATAAAATGTTCTAACTAGATATAATCACATTTCATTTCAATGCAATTTTCAAATATAATTTGCACTTTATTTTAAAGTGGCCATCAGTTTCTGGAACCGCCCACTCTCTTCCTGTTTACTTCCACGAGTGTTGCCATCATTCACATCACTTTGTAGTGCTGCATTCTGGATGTTAGGCTAAGAGTTACACTAGCAATGACGGACAGAAACAGCAAAAGACAAACTGACTGCAGAAAAATTAAGAGGTGTGGAAATTCTCCTTTTTTAATTCTATACCAGCAGTAAATTATTCTTGGAATGGATTAAATATAATTATTATGATCAAAAAGGAGGAATATAGTAAATAAAAGCAAAAAGTGGAGTCATATAATAGGAATAGATTACGTAAAGCAACTAAAAAGTTTATTGCAAGAGGCTATGTGTAGCAATAGGCAAAATTATAAATGCAGGATGTCTCCACGTTTTTCACCCAATTGTTATTTTTTTTTATTCTATAAAACAATAAATCCCTTTTTGTTTGCCCCTTTTGCTTCTATGTGACATGATGAGCCAATGAGAGTGTGAATCTCAGTATCTGTTGCATAGTCTTAAATTAGCATTGGTCCCGGAATGTAGAGCTCCCAGGATGCAGATGTAAAGAATGGCAGCGTGCTTGAAAGTACACAGGAAGAAAGAGCAGTTCCAGAAACAGGCTATTAGTCTTTTACATTAAGGAGGATAAAATTAAATATACTGTAGACTCTCAGTTAACCGGCACCCATTGGGATTGGTAGATGGCGGAAAAATGTAGTTTCTGGTTGCTTGCACATATGATGCTCTGCTGAGTATATTTGTCAGTGAGGGCTGTTTTAGCAGCAGCAGCTTTCACTCCTCACTTACACACAGGTAAGTTTAGCTGGAGGGTGAAGTGCAGAACCCGGGGGAATGTAACGCCAACACTGCCCTGGCTCAGTCACTCACGACTGTCTCCTTCCAGGTAACATTGAATTGCAGAGATGTACAACTAGGTGCCTGTAAGCATTTTGTGGCATGACAACCTGGCTCCTGGCATTTGTTGAGCCCTTCAAACTTTCATTTTTATTTAATGTACAGTATTCTTTTTTTTCTGGTTGCTTGAGAGTACTGGTTAACTGAGAGTCTACTGTACAAGCCTGGTTACAACATTGAAATAAAACTAGAAATGTCAAAAGTTTCCTTTGATAATATCTGTGCCAGCCTGCATTTGACCCTAGGTCAAATATACTAGTGATTTGCCCGTCAAAAATGACGGGCAATAAAATTTGAAGCCATGGTAATGCGGTTTGATACACAATGTAAAGCTTTTTCTACTCTGAGCACCTTTGTCACTCGTCACAAAGACAGATATATATTTATCTATATTTTGTTAACTAATAATGAATTAGTTACTTAATAAATTAATATACTTTACCTATTTGCAATTAGTATTTCCAGCAATCAATAGCCTGAAGAGCTAACAATCTATTTTTTTTCCAGCTGCATACAATGTAGAGTTTGAGTGTTGGTGCCCTGATGAGAAAGTGTCAGCAATTTCCCAACTGTGCATTGGAAAGAGGCTGCGTGCGCGAGGGCAAACCGTTGGTTTAGTTGTGTAAAGCGCCATTGTAGATTCGTAATATTATTAATGTGTTACGCGGCTAGCAAGCATTTTCCGTCATTTGTAATAGTGTAATTTTGTATTTTTCGGACCTCGTGTTTATTTATGTTTTTACTATATAATAATGTATTTTGTACCTCGTACGTTCCTGTGTGAAAGTGATACGCGGTTGGCAGTGTTTTGCACGGTCCGGAGTCGTGTAGCCTAATTTTCATTTTTTTTGGCAGCCATTGTTTTTCTCGCTTAGGCGATTTTCGAGTGCTGAAACTCGGCCAAATCGACTTAAATGCGCGTTCCACCTCACTCCTGGACGTCCTGGCTGTTCTCCCATGCTATGTGTGATGTTTTTGTTGTATTTTATTTTGTATGTTGTTTGTTTTTTAAAAATTTTTGCTTTGCGTGGTTCGGCCTTTAACCTCGTATTTTTCTTATCTCGTATTTTTTTTTCCAAAGTGCCGCGTCTCATAATTCATTTTTTTCTAAGTCCCGCGTTGGTCAACTGCTTGCAGGCTGGCGATCCCGCGTTTACTAAATGTTTGGTGGCTAAGTCCCGTGTGTTTCATTGCCTTCACTACTCGCTTTGCGAGGCGAGCAGGCAAAGAGTGCCTTTGTACTGCAAGTTTAATGCCTTAATGGCTTGCCTCGCTTTGCGAGGCTCGCAAGCAATGAGCGCCGCCTAAGTCGTACGCACCGCGCAAAGCATGACGACGTCTTGTAGTTTGACAACTATTATATGTGATAAAACCAAAAAGCAAAAGGAAAGCAGAAATAAAATCTTGTGATTGTTTTCTCGTAAACCGAAGACATGTTTTTGTTTTGCAGAGAAAAAACAAAGTGGATCCCTGACAATGGCTTCTATTCTAGTCCCAGTTCTTTCCTTCACGTGCTCAACTTAATGGTTCACGTGCTCAACTTAATGGTTATCCAATTCAATGAGTGTATGTGCACAAAGAAAAGCATTAAAGGACTACTGTATATTAGGATTAACTTCAAGTTTGTGAAGTATGCAAGATACTATTAATGTCAGCAGCTGTGTAAACCTGTTGTGCTTTGCGTGTTCAGAAATATATATATATTTTTTTAGACTTGTGCATGGAAGCTGCCATGCTAGTTTTACTTACTTCCAAAAAGGTATAAAGGAGCATTGGCAGAGAAGAACAAGAAAGGTTTGCAAGTATACTTGCAAGCTGTCTTCTACTGTGCATACTGGGAAGGGGTAAGATTTCAAAAACTGAAATCTTATTTGAATCAATAATTCAAGAGATCACCTCCCACGCCATAATTGATAATAAAAAGTAGCGGAACACACCCACTCACACTCCAAGCCAGAGGAAAGTGTAGAAGGCACAAACATAGAATGCTTCAGGCAAATGCAAGGTCTTCTAAAATATAGATTTTACCTAAAAAGAATTGTATGCCAACAGCTTAAAGGCATGTTTAAGCTTCCTGGATTATGATTGCATCTGATACAGGAAAATCAGAAGTGTATGAAAACATTTTTTTCGGCATGAAAAAAACCCCAAAAATTAACATTAACTAACTCACCCTGGTGTTTGCTACATATCTTAATTTTGCAAGAAGTAGCTTTTGTGAGTTGACACCCCTGGATATCTCTGCTAAAATTAGCATAACATTCATAATTTGTTTTGGCCAATCACAGGCGGAGAATACATTTTAATACATTCTAACAATCAGTGATAGCAGCTTGAGCAGGAAGGAACACACACATTATGAATCAATGTAATGTGTGTTTCTGATATAAGCAGCATGAGTGAGATTATAACAAGGGAAAAGCAGGGAAACTTAGATATGCCTTTAACCGGCTACTAATGCTGTTAATTTGTTAGTCTTCAAAAATATATTTGAGATTGTCCCCAATTTACAGTGCTCCTGTAACAGCATATAATGTAATTTGACCCAGTAAAACTATGGGGAATCATACCATGTAAACTACTAAGCAATCAAAAAGAGCAGCATTTGTAAGGTAATTAGCATAGGGCTATGGTAATATGTAATATATGGTAATAAGTTTATATGATGTTAAATAGCTACTTAGTTATTTTGTATATGCAAATTACCCTTGGGGTTTAGTCTCCCTAAGGGTAATAGGGGACTCCAAACGTGGACCCCTTGCCCACTGTGCCTTAGGGAGTTCAGCTGCACCTCACTGACGAGGCCCATAAAGGCTGAAACGCATCTGGGGTTTGCTGTTTCTCCTGTTCAGGGTAGAATTGCCTGGTATTTCGGGGCTGTATCACTCTATTGAGTGAGACCAGACAGATATACTACAGGATATTTCTCCCTGTGAAGGGCACAAGTGAGCTAAAAGAGGTTGCTCTCCGAGTGGATTATCATGTCCATAGAACTAATCTATTAAGGTTAGTTTGTTCTCGGATGAGCACCTCTGACTTAGTTATTTTGTAAATAGCTACTTGTACTGTATTTAAAAGCAAAAAAAAAAAATGTGGACTGGCAAAATCTTGAACTTGCATGCACATGACCTCTGCCAAATCTCAGATATGCTCCAATGAAAACATACCTATGTTATCAGCTTTTTAAAACACCGCTATGATCATGTATTTGAAATATTTTTTTTGAAGAAGTACACTTGAAGAGGCAAAATGTTTTAGAATGGAAAATAAAAATTACAGTGTTGAATATATTCCCTTTTTATATGCAGTTACGCTGCTGTGGTATTTACCCTTCCGGTTTCTGCAAATCAACTTGAAGGGCCATCACCTAAAAGCCTGTTAAATACTTTTTTAATTTTTTGAATACATGCATATTTCACTGAGATATCAATAAAATAAAAGTCTGTGTTTACATGAGTCACTGACTGCCCCCTCCCAGACATGCAGCTTCTGATCTGTGTAGTGAGCAAAATAAAATAAAATAAACAAAAATAGTTAACCCTCAATAAAACAACCTGTGCAGAGCCCAGAATGGTGAAATCACCTAAACAGGTCAGTTGTGGGTTAACTTTTGAGTGCATTCTTAAGTACAGGGAAAATCTGCTATAAATCACCGTACTGCTTGGCTGTCTGTTATTAAATCATGAAACTGCCAGTAGGCAGATCAGACTTTCATTGTAAACAGACTTAAAACGTATTTTTCTTAAATCTGTTATTCGAGTAAATAAAAAAAATTGATTACTTTAACATACAATCTTGTGCTCTTTCACACCATGAAGAGCACTTACAGTGAGGTAAATGACCCTTTAATGAGGTGGGAGAAGACTTTAAATGCATAGGAAGTTTGTATCTGCACCAGCTGTGGCAGCTAAAACTTCCAGTGAATACATTAAGGTAAATGGAAAGTTATTTTTCCATTTTTTTTGTAGTTTTTTTTAAGTTTACAAGGACCCATCCTCCAAAAAAGTAACAAGTCAGAATCAGCTGAAAATAGAAAATTGTTATTAAAAGATCATGTAAAGGGTAATTTTTTATTTTATTTTCTAAAACACATTTGGTCCAGTGTCAAGTTTAGTTACTCAAAAGACCATCATAATAAGTATAAAATGTGATCATAAATAAATACTACATCTAATTAATGTATGCAGCAGGTAATTTTGCAATAAAATCAGCAGATTGTCTAGAAACCAGTTTGTTAGTTTCTTTAAAGTAAACAGCATATTGTACAGTGATGTCACTAATATATGAATCCTAGTTCTTGTACATTGATCTACCAAAACAGTTGACCCATAAGATACTTGCTTCTTCAACAATTTCACATTTAAAAAGGCATATTTAAGTTTCCTGGATTCCAAATGTATCTGATAGAGGAGAATCAGTAGTGTATGAAAACATCAAAATAAACATTAACAAACTGATTTTGATGTTTGCTAAACCTCTTGAGTTTGCAAGCAGATGATTGTGTTAACACCCCTGGTAAAATTAGCATAAAATGAGTAATTTGTTTTGGCTAATCACAGGCAGCTAATGCAATGTAACAATCAATGATAGCCGTTTGTTCAGAAAGGAATCATGGAATGTGTAGTCCTCTGCAGCAGGAAGCAAGAGGAGCCAGGCACTGATCTGTAGATCTCTGCATTGAGCTGCTGCTGGCTTCAAGGTCAGTAAAGGGTTAAAATATGTACCCAAATGAAGTGTTTCTATTGGGAGGGCCACTGTGCCCATGTAAGCAGTTCTGGAAGTGTGAAAACAAGTTTTATTTTTTAAATAAAATAAGATCAAATAAAATAAATTGTTTACGTGTATAGAATGATTCCATGTAATGTGTGTCTCTGATGTAATCAGAATGTGTTAGATTAGATAAAAATGTCTAAAGTTCATTGAACTTTATTGAAACAAGCAGAAAATGCAAAAAGCACTTTGCAATATATGTCTCATGGGCAGACCACTATGATTCATATACCTATATTATTGCTCATTGACTGACAGAGACAAGCCCGCCAAAAGAAAAATAAATACCACTGTGGTGCTTTAACTAGAATACATTTCACAGTGATGCCAAGCAACCATAACGACCTTATGTACCTATTCCCTATCCAATACCATAAATCATGGGTACCAGGAACCCATTGCTCATAAAATGCTATTACTGTTTCATAATTTGGGGGCATCATACCTAAATTTATATACCTAGAATTTTCTCTTCATCATACAACCCATTTGTTTTGTTTTTTACATTTTGTAAAAATGTCTAAACTTCCCTAACACCAACAGGAAATGCAAAGTGCATACTGTAGTGTGTAGGTCCCATCTGCAGACAAGAATAGTTCACATTTGGAATCAGTTTATTAGGTTTTGAAATCTTTATTTGGAATAAGCCTAGATGAGTCATTGCTATGTTCGGTACGGGCACTTGAGGGCCTTGGGCATGCCTCTCCTAGCTCAAGGCCTCGTCTGTCGGCGCACCTTATATGCAATGCGTAGCAGTATTCCAAAAATAGGCATCGCCATCTAGCTGTTGGCGGCGAGTATAATATGTGCTCTGTGTACATATGACAGAACCGGAGGTATATGACCATATGCACATACAACATTCCAAGAAATGGTCACAGGAATGGAAACAAAATGAAAAATGTAATGGTCTACGTCAGTGGTTCCCAATCGCCTCATCAATATCCATCAGAAAGGCCATGATTTAGGTCAACCACTGTGTGAACAAAGGTGAGGCAATTAGTGGAGCATCAATTTACTTCACCTGTTTATTCACACAGTGTTTGACCTAATCATGGCCTGTATGGTGGGTCTTGAGGAGGGGTTTGGGATTCACTGGTCTATGGGTTTTTTTACAATCTAAAAATATATGTTTCAAATTTTTAAATGTTCTTCCTAATAGTAAATTATGATTTTTTTCATATGATATTTGAAATGTGTATCTGGAACAAACAAATGCTTTATAGGTCCATAGGTGTTGCACTGTTGGCAGCGCTCAAATGTTATTACCTCCATCAATGTTAAAGTCCCATAGACCTACTATTTCACATACCAGGATGTATGCGTGTCATTTATATGTTGTATCACCTTGCTTATAACTTTTGCTATCTTAGCACTATTGTTTTGGTCAATCATAAGAACTATTGAGTTATAAATGGGCCAGTGTTTCATCCGATAAGTTTTTATAATTCACAATGTGGATTCCTCCTTTGATATCCTGTTATCCTAACACAGTGTTATCTTTTAAGATCGCTTAGTTTCTAGGATAGTTAGGGCCGAATTTAGCCATGCAAGTATCCAGTGATGGGTAAAAAACAAAAAGTCTGTTTATCACCCATGCAGATTTCATACACCACAACAGCTTTAATAAAAAAAATGTATACACTGATTTATAGCAGCCACAGAGCTACCGGTTATAATATTGTACGTTTCCAACCTTCTTTTAAATTAAATAAATCTGTATGTGTATAGAATGAATCAATGTAACGTGTGTTTCTGATATAAGCAGCAAGTGTTAGATTAGGAAAGGTTGAAAACAGGGAACTTAGATATCCCTTTAAGAACTCTAGATAAGGTAGCTTTACCTTTATATAATACATATATAAAAACAAATTAAAGGGATATCTAAGTTTCCTGGGTTTCAAATATTTGGTAAGAAACAGGCAGGGATTATCAGAAAAATATGTATTATATAGAAAAGTTCAGTGCACTTACAAAGTTATATATAGGAAACTAATTTCCAGCTTTGCACACCCACAGGGAGCTTGCATAACCAAATAACCATAGCCAAGTACAGAGTTTGACCTTTTTGGAAGAGAGACATTACAGCACAGCCAGGAAGCAAATGTATCAGCAGCCTGAGCCGCCTCCTGATTGTCCATAACAAATGATGAATTTTATGCTAATTTAGCCTGGGTTTCAAGGGAGTGTTAACTCTAATTTTTAACTGTCGGAAAGAAAGACATTTTGGTAACTTCAAGGGTAGTTATTATATGTTTATTCTGGTATATATTCATGCAAAAAAAAAATACACTACTGATTCACTTATAAGTTGTATCGTCCTTTAATAGTTGAGAGTGTGTTAACCTAAAGCAGGCCTCGCATAGGAATAGTTAATGGAAAATTGAGTGTTCTGCAACAAGCTGTTCTACATTCTCCTACACACAGCTGGGCCTCCTCCCACCTCCATTATAGCAGCTTGAATATATCAGGATGATAACACAGCTCTGCAGTTGGACTGACAGACTGTGTGGAGAAAAGTCTAACATTTATACACAGAGAGCAGGTACAGTGTCAGGAGCGGCCTTGCTTCCACACTTATACTGCCCTGCCAAGAATCAGTGTGTACACACGAGGCAGAGACACGGCGAGCAGCTGCGGTGCACGTCTACGCCCTTCCTACACTGATAATGGCATTGTATTATCCATTTAAACATAATCAAATTAAGCCATTTCGGAGTAGGAATAGTCTCTGCTTGTATGCTACAAAAGGTGTCAGGCTGCCTGTAGTGCCAAGATTGCATTCAGTAATTGCCACACGCATTATATGTCAGTTACTCAAACAATACCAAACTAAAAACAGGCCACAGATTTTCATGGCTTGGTAAGAGCGCTTAAGGAAACTCCCCCCAAAATCAAGTTGGGATCTTTCCTATTATCTGACTGCCACTACTGTAACGTTAACCACGAGCAGGTTTTCTTAAAGTGCATGAAAAACTGGCTATATGTTGTGTTATCCATTTTTTTCTAAGGTGAATCAATCGTGGGTAATTCCATGTTGTTGTGGCTTTATGTATACACAAATGAGCATCTCACGCATATTAATTAGCTGTTTTGATGTGTTAATTAGGATTAGATTACAGTCTGTTTCTGTAGTGGCCAAAATAAAGACCCCCAATACTATCTGGCAGTTAGAACCCCTCTCGCACCGTTGTCAAGTACTCCTATTCGCATACAAGAGCCACAAAACCAATTCAAGTAGAACGGCTAGTACAATGTTCAGCCTTGAGATTGTAAGTCTGTGAGTTTTCAATCTTGCAAGGTGGTATGGGAAAAAGCACTATGTACGTTAGATTTTAAGCCCAATAACAGGGCCCTTATCTCTTCTGCAATGTGTTAATTGTATTTTGTTTTGTACTTAACCCCTGTATAGCGTTAATTAATATGCGGGCTTGTTAAAAATAAAGGATAATAATAATTACTATAATAATAGCCACGTTTTCTTGTTCTTTTATTTTCCTGGGATCTAAGATATCTTCAGATGGTGACTGTAGTCATGAAATTAAAAAAGACAGTTGCTTCTGGAGAGGTAAGCTATGGCAAGTGTGGGTAAGCTAGCAAAAAGTAAAGATATTACACTATCAACAAAGGTCCGCATAGTTCGAACTATGGTATTCCCAGTAGTAACATACGGATGTAAGAGCTGGACCATAAAAAAGTCTGAGCGCTGTAGCATTGTCGCCTTTGAATTGTGGTGTTGGCAAAAACTACTTGGAAGTCCCTTGGACTGCAAGAAGATCCAATAAATCAACACTTCAGGAAATCAAGACAAAAACGCTTTACTAGAAGGTATGATCATGAGGCTGAAGCTCAAATATTTTGGCCATATCATGAGACGCCAAAATTCCCTAGAGAAGACTCTGATGCGGAGAAAGATTGAAGGCACAAGAAGAAGGGGACGACAGAAGAAGAGATGGATAGATGAGGTCACTGAAGCAATGAACATGAACTTGATGGAACTCAGAGGCAGTGACTGAAAGATGTACCTGGCGAGCTGTGGTCCATAGTCGCAGGGAGTCGGATGCGACAACAACAACAAGAATGTTCTTTCAAATTAAATCAAATTCCTGTTTGGGTATGAGTCCACACAAAACATCATCATCATACCACAGGTTATCATCTCCAAATATAATGCCTCATCTAAAATAGGATGACCCGGTAACAGTACGGAAAGCGCCTGTAAAACATGGATTCTGAAATACTGCTGTTAAGTGTCTTGGAAATCTAGATAGATTTGTTATAGAAATTCAAGTTGGTAGCATTGGGCGAGTCTTTTAAAGCAAATTAATAGAATTGTTAACTATAGATAAAGTACAGAATATAGCAATATTACATTAGTTGGGAATCAGAGCTTAAAACATCCTAAATAACAACTAAAATCAGCAATCACTACAAATGTAAAAAAAACACAAAATAAATTAAAACACAATTGATAAAATAAAGTGCGTACTTTTCTTCACTCAATAAATCATGTCCCTATTCCGTAATCCCTAATAATGGCTTTGTATGGTTAAACTCTTTCTACAGGACAACTGTACAATGAATAAATATATGTTTGAAAACTTTGAGCTTGACTAAAAGGAGGGAAAAAGTCATAGAGCTAGTCTTAAAGTGGACTTTGTTGGCATCCATGATACTTTGTTGGAAGTAATGTTTGAGAGGAGCATTTACATTACTGGCGAGCAATGTTTGCAACTATTAATGCAAGCAGCCCGCTTCTGAGCCTGTGAGGGGGGGAAGGGGTTATATTCAATTATATAACAAAGCCTCCCAGTTTCCTCGTTCACATCCCTCCCTCCAATGATAGATAAAAAGCAAACCCTCCCTCATCATCCCACTCTCAGGATGTCATATAGCAAAGTCAAAATGGATTCCTCTATCTGTAAATAGAGTATTTGGGAATATTTTCATGACTTACACAGCTGCTATAGATTAGTTTGTTTCATATTTGACCAATATGTGAAGTTTTTCTTTAAACTACAGTGGTCCTTTAAGTATTTTTATAAACAGAAATAAAGGCAAGTGTTAATTATTCAGGTGAGACAAAAGAAGACCTGATACAGGAACAAGAGAACAATTTGGGGATTTTTGTTAAATCCATAGACACCGACCCATTTCCTGTGGACAATCCCCATGATACGAAATGTTCTGGGAAATACCAGTATACAAACAACACTGACTACACTTACCTTTAAGATGAAAAACCAAACCCTAGGTAATATCTCCAGTGCCTATCTACCATCCCTCTCTCAACTTGGTCATGGACTGCTTAAAGGACCACTGTGGTCATAATATTTTAATATTTTTTTTTAAATTACTAAATAAGATAATAGGGGAAATGTTTTTAGCAAGCAAAAAAATGCTATATTTCACTGATTTTATATGCAATTATTCGGCACTGTGTGGCTCTATTTGCTTTCTTTTCTGCTGATATATGTCACTTTCTCAGTTGGATGTGTCCTTGTACACAAATGATCACATATCTGCAAGTGTTCTCAGCAGATCTAAGAACTGCCAGATTCCCTTCTGCAGGCAAACTGTCTTTAAAGTCTCCTCTCTCCTCAGTAGGTTGATCACCTGAAGCCAAAATTATAGATTCTACACCAGCATAAATGTATATATAAAAATAAAAAAATAAAATTAGATACTGCTATTTTTTACAATCTAAAAACATTGCATATTAAAAAAGTAAATTTTAAAACATATAACCACTATGTTCATATTCTATTTCTCCATCAACCACATCTTTCCTTTTCAAGAACTGAATGAAAGCTACAAGATCTCTGGTAAAGCATTACCTCTTTAGGACCATATTCAGACACCACACTCCATATTTTATATAAATAGAGAGCCGCTGGCACTTCTTCTTCAGGCTTAGGCATATTACAAAATGGCCAGAGAAAGACCATCTGCTACGGAATTTAGTTCTGATCAGTGATAACAGCGAAAAAAAAAAGGGATTTGCCACACTACCAATTATGCATTCAGGAGTAATAAAATACTAGAAAATGATGAAGAGGCTCAAAATGTGCCACTCTACTCAAAATCCTCAGGATAAATATCAGAGCCTTCACCCAACATGCAACAACCAAATGACCCACACTGAACGGAGTCCTCCAAAATAGAGGTTATGGGTCCTGACACCGTTACATTAGGTAAAAGAACATGCTAAAAAAATAACTGGAAGGTAGGGGAATCTAAAAACCAGAAACCAGAAACAGAAAATGAACATATAGTCAGAACATTGTAAGAAAAGAAAAAAAAGTGCTTGAAAAAGCCTGCCTGGCTCAATATTATATACAGGTAAAGTCCGTTTAACGCTACCCTGGTGAGCGCCGATTTGCTATAGCGCTCTTTTCCCTTCTAGTTCTGCTCAGCTATAAGTCTTGCAATAGTGCGATTTTTGGGTGCAAAAATAGCTTTTTTCCCCTTTAAATCCACACTTTGTGCTGTAATATTTGCCATAGTGCTCTGAGTGCTATGGCATTAAAACTCCTGCATGCAGGAACACATATCAAACGCTAAACGGGGTATTCCTGTAAGGGCCCTGCATCCTTTGCACTGTTTGAAATTGTTCTCGACTTGTACTTAACCCCTGTATAGCACTACGGAATATGTTGGTGCGTTATAAATAAAGGATAATAATAATATTATATATTACATACAATAGTTGTGGTAATTGTGAGCAGTCGTCGCGCAATGTTAAGAAATTCGGGCTTGCACATGCACAATGAGCACCAAAGACGCTCATTGCGGGCCTCGCGATGAGCGCTCACCGCGAGGCCCGCAAGTTAGAGGGGGGAGAGCCTTGCATTGTGTGGCAAACAGCATTGCCAGGCTTAAATTTTTATTGCCGTCATTTTTGATGGGCAAGTTGCTAATATGTAAGTTATAGATGGCATATACTACTGTATTATTTTACAATAAACATCAGGGGGAAAAAAAATCCCCTCCCCATGTACTTACAAACGAATCCAGCTGTTCAGTGTGATAAGCGGCCTCCTTACTATCAGTTCTCCCACTATAGATAAAGCCCATTTTCTATTGTGTTTTCATGGCTATTATTTTGCACTATATCAGCATTCTGGAGCCAACAGGCACAAACAAACCCTCCATTGTCTGGTTATAGGCATGGGCCCTCCACCACAATGCACCGATTGAAAAAAAGGGAAACAAGGCATTACATTTTCAGGATGGGAAAGAAACTGTAACATGTAAAAGAAAAGTCTCAATAACTAAGTATACTACTGTGTGGTATTGGGAATACATTTTGCCTAAATTTGTTATCAATTAATTAGTCTCCACTGGAAGAGAGAAAATATATCTAAGTTGCACAACATAGAAACAGATTTGTCGGGACATAAGCATCAAAATCACTGATTCTGCCGATTCTATCTACCTAAAAAGCTTAACTTACTCAAACTTCAGGAGGGCATTATGCTTACCCAAGATATTCTTAAAAAGGTATACAGGAAGTTTCGTGGGTTTCAAATATTTCCTAAAAAACAGCCACTGATGAGTAGAAAAATATGTATTATCTTGAAATGTTGAATGTACTTATATATTTATATACTGGTTATGGCAATCTGGATTTGCACACTCCTAGAAAGCTTACATAACAATGTACCCGACTGCAGAGTAGCTAGATACAGGTTGTGACCTCCAAAGGAAGTGCTGCTAGTTACATGGTTGGTGGGGTCACAGCTGCAATTTTCCACAAGGAGACAGGGATAGAGAAAAAAAAAACTACATCAGCAGCAGTTGATGCAGGGAACAGACAACCTGCAGGGTTGTAATCTAGTGTGAATGTGCTGCACAGAGAGACTCTTATATGAAAATATATAGCACTTTCTAACATGCGCCAGACTACATATGCCAGGCTGCTTCGCAGCACAGACTGCAACCCCCGAATTGTGACACAAAGGTTTCAGCCTCTGCTACCTCCTGATTGGCCAAACATTTTTTTTAATTATATGCAAATTTAGCCTTGGTTTGGACAGGGTGTTAACCCTAATTTTCAACTGTCACAAATTACAAAAATACATTTTGCTAACTTCTAAAGTAAGTGTTTAAATGTTTATGTTGGTATTTTTTCCATGCACATTTTTTTTTTCATACACTACTGATGCTCCTCTATCAGATGCACTCCTAATCCAGGAAACTTAAATATGGCTTTAAAAGAGTACAACTTTCAATGGAAAGCTGTTAGATTTACTTCACCTTCTGTTATTCTGTAATATACCCTTAAGTCTTTCAACTTAAAATCACGACCTCTTGCACGCCTTATATTCTGTAAGATACATCACCCTTTATATATTAAATCCTTTTATGCATTTAAAAGGTTGTATTCATACCATAATATTCCTTCTGTCCTTCAAGAAATGTTAAGGTTGAGAAGTCCTCCCCAATTCTTGTACTTTTATACCATGCACCATTTTACTCATCCTCCCTAGAACAGTTTCTTATTTGTTAATATCCTTTTAAAGATATGCAGCCTTATTAAATTGTGATTCGGCCAACTGAATAGGGCTCTATATAAGCACAGAGCATATTTTTTTACAGAAGTTTTTAGTTAGTTAAGACCTTGCTTTTGGATAGAAGTTCACGAACTAAAAATTCTCTAAAAAAAAGCTCTGTGCTTATATAGAGCCCTTTCAATTGGCCAAATCGCAATTTATTAAGGCTGTTGGTCTCCAGAACTGAACACAATATTCTGGTAAGGTCTAATAAGGAATCTACAGATTGGCATTAGTAACTCTATATTTCCTCTCCTAATTCATCTTCCAATACAAGTGTGAATACTTTTAGATGCATTGGTTGCCTCCTTATAAATCATCTGATAGAACCCCTGAATCCCAAGAGAACTATATATGGGACGCATGTTGTCCTAACTATGTTTTAACAGAACACACTGGATTCCGTAAATGATTTTTATGAGGCTGTGTATTTATCAGATATCCCAGATTATCACTAATTCTGAATGACTGTATAATTAATCACATATGTAGTTGTGAGCATATGAGTTGTTGCTAAAGCTTGCGGGCTCGCACAGCGAGCCACGGCCCTCGCTTTGCTTTGGACGCAGTTGCTGGCAAGAAACGCCAAAGGCACTCCTTCCCAGCAACAGCGACCCTCGCAAACTTTACGTCGAGACATGTTACCACCCATTACGACCTCGCAAAAAATCGGAAAAAATGAAAAACACAATAAATACACACAACACATACATAAAAAGCTTTCCCACAGCAAGAGGGAGCATCCAGGACCTCAAAAAATAAAATTACACCTTAATTTAACTCAAAATAAAAGTGTTTAGACACTCAAAAATTCTCTAAGCGAGAAAAAAAATGGCCGCCGAACAAAATAAAAACGAGGCTACAGCACTCTAAACATGCAAAACACCAGAAGAAACACTCAAAACACCACAAAACACCAACGGATATTCCGCTACAGGCGTATATCACACATTACCCATCATTTTAGAACAATGCGGAAGTACAAAACTACGCTAACGGTTTGGTCTCGCGCACGCACACTATTACACTGCACACATTCAGCATGCTTACACAGCAGCTCCACACCACTAATGCTGCAGCAACATCAAAACACAGTGACAGCTCTTCAACACAATGCTTCCTGCATATATTACTTCAAAATAGGTAAAGTATATTACTTTATTAATCTATTAGTTATTTTATTATACACCAAACAGCATTAGCTCACTTACAATTTCATTGCCGTCATTTTTTGACGGGCAATTCGCTAGTATTATATGAAAATCAAAAGGAGAATGTGCAGCCTTCAGATCTACAGGCTGAAGCAAAGTGGATTTAAGTTCATTATTTACATGACTATATATTTTTCCATTAATGACAATGACAAATTTAACAAAGCAGGTGTCCCTCCGACAGAAAACATAGTTCTGCATATCTACTGCAACTTAAAAGAAAGAACCTATTTCCATTCTCTGTACAATGAGTGTATCACAAGAGATGTCAAACAAAAAACAATTTTGGAATTTTCAGCAACATCATGCAAACATAAAAAATAAAAAAAGACAATTATGTTTAATAAAAACCACCCGTTTTCATTCCCGGAACATGTTTATACATGATGTGAAAAATATGGGATATGGTAAATATTATATACACTTCTGATTTCAAAGTGTTCTTGTGAATGTAACAGCATGTTTATTGCTATTTATGGAAACACTTGAATATCATGGGACAGTCTGAGGAGCCTAGAACAGACTGCCCTTGTGGGGTCTAAAAACATTACACCATCCACCGGAGCAGAAGCACTCACCAACCGGCATCTTTTCCAGTTCCATTCACCATTAGGACCAAGTAGTCCCTTGTGCGGGAGCTCCGCCAATGCCACTGGGCCTCATACAATGCACCTGAGCAGAAGTATTCACCAACTTATGTCTTTCCCAGTTCCATTCAACTTAGTCTCTTTTACCTTCGGACCTAGAGACTCACACAACACCACTTATCTGACTCTGAACTCACCTAACATCCCACCCCAACTAACCTGTCCACACGCACCCACCGATGATTTCTGCACCACCATTTTCATACCTTATACGCAGACAGACTTTGCCCTTTATATAAAAGCATGTGTATGATTGTTAGCTTAAGGGTAGGGTCATCAACTCCTTTTGTATCAGTCTGTCAAATAAGGTTTTGTCATACCCATGTTTTAGAGTACCCCATCCCCATAGAATGCATTAGGAATTAGGGCAGGGGTAAAATCTGTTTTCTGGTGGTCCAGTGGTTATGATTCAGTGCTTTCGAACACTGCGACCTGGGTTTGATTCCAAGTCAGGGAACCAAGAGGTCACACCACCCTAAAGCCGAGCAGGGTTGAGCCTGGTCAATACTTGGATAGGAAAACCCCAAGAAATACCAGGAGATGTATTTTGTGGTCCACTGGAGAAGGAACTGGCAACCCACCCCGGTTCATCTCTGCCATGAATACAAAAGTGGATCAGCATGACCATGGGCACAATGATGTTCTGGTGTGTTACATTCCATGAGGTCACAGAAAGTTGGAAACGACTGAACAACGCAAAACAAAAAAATCTGTATGATATAAGTTATAAGGGAGATGGCAGATGACCTGTAAACGTTAACGATATAAGTGAATACAACCTTTTTCAATCATGAGTGTCACATGTAGTCTTTTACACTTTCCCATTTCCCAGCACATGCTCAGAAGCAGGAGGGCACAGGGAAAACTGCAAACCCTGCTCCTGCAGATATGTAACATACACCAAATTTTCACCAAAATATTCCACATGTCTCTAGGCACCTTTTTTTTTTTTTTTTTTTTATTAAAAGCTAGTTTTATTATTATTATCATCATCATCCTCCTCATCATCATCTATTTGTAACGCGCCAACTATTCTATTTCAAAGCATTAGCATTGATAAAAACAGAAATGAGCACTTCTTGTAACGCCATAACATACAGAAAGTGACATAAAAAGTTATGCTGCCAAATGTTTTCATGAAATGCTTCCAAGTAAAAAAAAGAACGCTGCCAATGTTTTTGTTTTTAGTATATTTTTATGATCTCATGGGTCTTATTAAACCTTCATTATTTTATCATTATTATTGCTGTAGGATTCAGAATCAATGGGATTTTCCAGTTTAGTTACTATCGAAAATCTCAGCCTTTGGGCCTCAAATTGAAAAAGACATTTAAAACAGATCTATAATGTCCATGCTAGCCAATGTAATGTTGCACAGGGGAACGCTTGCACTTTAACTCATTTCCAGAACTCCAAGGCAAGTGTTAAATAAAAGTGTTCATACTGCCTTACTATTGTTTAGCTCCTTAAAGTATCTTTACTAATTATGGGGGCAGGAAGGAAACGTTTGTTTGCCTAAAACAAATACATATACTAATAATAGAGAATATCTGTGCAACACAGGTTATATTTAGTACAATTATTTTCAATAGACATGAAGGCAACAGAATAACCTGCAATAAACTTCTCCCACAAACAAAGAGAATTTTAGGTTTTAGTTCATCCATATGCAAGGATATTTCAAAATGGCTCCCGGTGCATCAGCCTGATAAGGTATTCTGAGGTAAAAGTCTTCAAACCCATAGAGGCCTCTGCACCAAATGCATGTCATCATAAAGAAGTCAGAATGCTCTTTTTGGGTCCATTAAACTTTATCACATCCTATAGAGTAACTTCCTATTTCTGGGACAAATGCACAACCAGGTTGTTCCTAACCAGCTGTAAATTTGACTGCACAATTTTAATATTGTTTGAATAAATCTTACTTTATCAGTATGCAAAAACCCTCTCTATACATTAGCATCTATATTTGAGACACTTAGGATACCTTTAACAAAACTAGGATCTATCGCTCTTCACCTTCGCATGTCTTCGGCAGCACTGACAGCTGCAGTTACAGGAGCCATCCGGCAGAGGGCGCTGTCACTTTTTGCCATCAGGTTTGATGTAAGATCAACTTTTCTCCCCTCCGATGTTGTGCAACTCAATGGCGCTGGGTCGACATGGAGGAGCGGGCACTCGGTCCCCCAGGTCCTTGGGCGCGCCTCTAATAGCTCAAGGCCTCTTCTGTCGGCGCGCCTTATAAGAAAATAGGCAGCAACATCTGTCAGTTGGCGGTGTGATTGCAGCTATCAGATTTTGCGAAGGTGAAGAGGGAAAGGATCCAAAACGAGGCTTCTGTTTTCTTTCTTCTTATTCTCTTTCTCGTCTTGTCTTAATAAACTAAAATTTCTAATTTATTCCCTTTTATATATATATATATATATACACACATATAAATATACACACAAACATATACCGTGTCTACTTTTGTATACTGTCTCTTCAGAAGGTCAATAATATGAGTAATAATTACAGAAAAATTATTTTATGATTGAAGTGCAGTTGTCTCGTACTTACGATATGATCTTTTGAAGAATCACATTTCATAAAGAGCAAGGTGTTTGTTAGAAAGTAAAACACACAGCTTAACAATTATTAAGTAATATTTGTAATTATGATGTATATGGGAGAACCTGTTTGATGAGATATTAAATGCAGATAACTATTCAGCTGTTTCTATTTAAATGTAGTTTAAGTACTTTCAACAGGAGTAATGGAAATATCATCCATTTACACAGCTACTCTATTTTGAGAAAGCCACTAAAAATAGTTGCCCTCAACAAAAGAAAAATGCATAGACACAAAATACTAAAAGTTGTATTTTTTTTTTCTAAAACATTTTGCCCACTATCAAGTTCATTTAATCAAAATGGTATACTGTGAATGTGTGTCTACAAGGTGCCTTTAAGAAGGAATATGGAAGGTTTCTGGGATTTTACTAGGAAATTAATTAACCTATTTACTTGCATGCACTTGGTTTTATAAAGAAGCAATTAAAAGCTTTGCTTCATTATCTAATAAACCTCTGCCAATCTGTATTCTCCCTTGTGAGAGAAAAAAAAAAACATGTTTAGATCAGCAGAACAAAGCATGATACCAAGAGGTTCTGAGTTTTTAGTTTAGCCAATGGAGCTAAGACTTCCTACAATGTTGCAAAGCCAGGATGAACAGGAGGATTGTCTCATAATAACACTTTTGAATTTCAGAATTTAATGTTAGGAATGTATCATTACAATCAGGTTCAGGTAAGGAAAACAAATACATAATATTATTATTATTATTATTATTATTATGTGCAGCTTGGTGTTGAGTCTGCCATTTAAATGACCACTGTAATGATATAGCTTTCATGAACTTTAAACCATAAAAGATCAGTATAAACAATTTTTTAATTTATTGTGATTAAGAAAAAGGCAACATAACAGTTGATCTTTCTATAGAATACTTACACTGAAAACTGCTGTTTTTCCCTCTACCTTAAGGCTGCAGTTCCGACTTTTTTTTTTTTATGCTGTAGCAGGATTATCAGTAAAGCTGTGCAGTAAATAAGCATCTGGAGGGAAGTCAGCTGCATGGCCAAAGATGGTGGAAAATCTAGCTAATTTCAGTGCAAGTTTGTTTTACAAAAGTTTATTTTTGTAATTACAATAAATTAAAAACTTGTATACACTGTTATTTATTACTTTGACAATGCGGTTTTAAAAACAAAAGAACTTCCAAAATTAATTTGCGTTGAGAGCTTAAATGATTGTAGTCGAAACTTAAAAGTAATAAAGTGACTTCAAAAT
Organism: Discoglossus pictus; assembly: GCA_027410445.1. Taxonomy (NCBI): domain Eukaryota; kingdom Metazoa; phylum Chordata; class Amphibia; order Anura; family Alytidae; genus Discoglossus; species Discoglossus pictus. Next base: position 77,132,370 of record CM050164.1, on the reverse strand, counting down.
GATGAATTCTGTGCTATTAACTGAAAATAGAGCAAGCAGCTTTTCTCTGAATAAAAGATAAATATGCACAGCAGGTTAACGCCATGAAAAAAAATAGAGTGGGGAATATAGCTGATGCTCCAATATAAATAAATCAGGAAAACAGAATAAAAGGTACATTTTCAGAAAACTAAAGTTAACAAATATATTAATCAATACTTAAAGGGTTAAAGGGTCATTGGAGTCATATGTTTAAAATATTCTCATGAATAATTACACCTGAAAATAAGCAAAAATAGTTTTAGAAAAAATAAGCCTCAAATTGATTACATTTCATATGCAATTATGATGCAATTGGGCTGTACCATTTTGGTTTCTCTTGATCTACTTCTTGAGGTGACGAGTTTGAATGAAGATAAATATTCATGCACAATAGGAATGTGACAGCTAAGCTGCCAGTGGTTTCAATATGAGTAATGGGAATCTAACTAGTATGTTATTACATGAAACTGATTTAAGTCTGAAGTATCGCTTTACATGTTAATAAATAAACTTTGTAGAGTAACATAGGAACTATTGTAGTATAGTCTCAAGACACAGAATCTTGGTGACTGAATCTTGGTGCCCTCTTCTTCAAGCAAAATTATTTTAAAGCCGATTAGGGCAGTGCTTTTATAAGACCCTGTTTAAAAAGGAAACATTTTATAAAATTGGAGAACATTACATTGTACATAGAAGAATTCTTACGAATCATCCTTTTAAACAAGGAAAAGGCATGTGATGAAAAGACAGCAGAAGTGGAGCTTACTTTATCAGATTAGCTTCACATGCTTAGGGGCATAAATGCGCATTGAGGCAGTGCTGGGGAAATATGTAAAGCTACTGCAATTCTCTTCATTACACTCGTACACAATCTGGATATTTTACGTTAGGTAAAATGGGTTTCCTGATGCCTGAAAAACACCCACACAGTGTAGTAGTCTCCTCAACACATACGTTCATAAATAAGGCTTTCACATAAAGTCATGGAGCCTCATTCAATTGAGGCATCGGGAGACCCGGGCTTCGGAAAATGGAGGAGTAAGTTATTTTGCTATTGAATTGAAGTATTTTTGCGGGTTCAGATCGGGTAACGGGCACGGGCCACTGATTCCTTGTGATGGTTTACATCGCATGTTAATGCCCCTCCAAGCCTTTGACATTTCACGGGCACAAGAGTTACGATCGCTAAAAATCGCTATTCAATTGCTCCGAGTCCCCCTCACTAAGCAAGCCATACCAAATGGTAAAAGTCGAACCACATGTCACGGGTACCAAGGAGGAGTCACAAACGGCTTAATGACATATCCGGAGCACTTTAAGTGTACATATAAACACACACTACGGTACTTTTATTAGAAAGTGATGTTAGGTCTTCAAATTAATAGCACAACATTCTCAAATCGGCAAAACAAAATACTTAATTTCATGTTCTGTTTCAGTTTTATCTCGATCCCGGCAATTAATGTGTTAATGGAAACCGCTTGTAACAGAATATCTTATTTACGGCTTTATCAATATGGCAATATTTCAGGAATGTGGGTCCGATTGTAACTTGTAATTGAAGCACGAAGGACTTTAAAATCCAACCTCCATTTTTCATTGACGTAATGATGACGATCTCTGTTTCCATTGCCTGTTTCTAACTCTGGAGTTACGGCCTTGCTTAATTGATCATGTTCAATCTTGCAAATGCTACATACGATACCATGGTGCGGACGATGTGCGCTATCGGGCTGGGACTTGCGGGCTTGGCCCATTGAATAGCACCAAAAGTCGCGGACGCTGCAGGCCCGCAGCCTACATCCCGCGACTTGCGGGCTTGCAATTGAATGAAGCTCATGGTCTGTCACTGCTACTGAATACAAAAGTGTAGTCTGACAGTTGCGCTGGACATTCTTTATAACTTTTCAGCTTGTTGTTACAATGTTACCCACGAGGACTTTGATTTTGGCTTCCTTATATCATATAACATTGTTAATCCCAGTAATAGACATCCTACGTTACTTGAACAGGACCATAATCAGCCTTGATTTTTCAAAAGAAACACATAAGTTGTTGAACCCTTTTGTTACACGCATCTTCCCAAATCTTGTCTACTGCAACTCACTCCTCACTGGTCTTCCAGTTCATGCATTCACCACTCTCCAGTTAATCCAAAATGCCTTTGAAATTATATGTGATCTTCTCCACAAAACCTACAAATCCACTCATCTGACAACTCAATTTCCTACAACCATTGCCTTTTCAAATTCCTAACCCTTACATACAAATCTCTACCTACTCCTCTTTACCTGGTCTCACTAATATCCCCCAATGCTCAATAACTTTAGGATCCAAATCATGCAACAAACAATATTATTCTGCGTGAAAACAAGCAAAATTGTTATAGAATGTAAGAAAAAAAAATCCAGGTCTTGCCTTTAGAGGGACTTTGTAATAAATAATGTTATTTCATGCATTTAAAAAGAGTACATTTTATACAGTACAAAAGTTTCACTCTCTATGGAAAATAAATTATATTAAGTAAAGAAAATTAAACACTAAAACAACAGATAGACAGATAAAAAGACAAGTGTTTGGTCTGCCTTTATCTTACCAACGAGTTAAGGAGGGAACATAAACTAGGACTCATGAAGACCATGTTAATTGTGTTTTCTTAGCTGATGTACATTAAAACCCAGTGGGAACAAAATCACTATATGCTGTAGTTCAGACATCCATATGGTTCACTGCCTACATACAGTGCCTTGCTAAAGTATTCACCCCGCTTGACTTTTTACCTATTTTGTTACATTACAGCCTTAAATTCAATGTTTTGTTAATCTGGATTTTATGTGATGGATCAGAACACAATAGTCTAAGTTGGTGAAGTGAAATGAGAAAAATATATACATAAAACTATTTTTTAGAAATAGAAAACAGAAAATTGGCATGTGCGTATGTATTCACCCCCTTTGTTATGAAGCCCATAAAAAGCTCTGGTGCAACCAATTACCATCAGAAGTCACATAATTAGTGAAATGATGTCCACCTGTGTGCAATCTAAGTGTCACATGATCTGTCATTACATATACACACCTTTTTTGAAAGGCCCCAGAGGCTGCAAAACCTAAGAAAGAGGCACCGCTAACAAAACACTGCCATGAAGACCAAGGAACGCTCCAAACAAGTAAGGGACAATGTTGTTGAGAAGTACAAGTCAGGGTTAGGTTATAAAAAAGTATTCAAATCTTTGATGATCCCCAGGAGCACCATCAAATCTATCAAAACCAAATGGAAAGAACATGGCACAACAGCAAACCTGCCAAGAGACAGCCACCCACTAAAACTCACGGACCGGGCAAAGAGGGCATTAATCAGAGAGGCAGCACAGAGACCTAAGGTAACCCTGGAGGAGCTGCAGAGTTCCACAGCAGAAACTGGAGTATCTGTACATAGGACGACAATAAGCCGTACGCTCCATAGAGTTGGGCTTTATGGCAGAGTGGCCAGAAGAAAGCCATTTCTTTCAGCAAAAAAGCAAAAAGGCCCGTTTTGAGTTTGCGAAAAGGCATGTGGGAGACTCCCAAAATGTATGGAGGAAGGTGCTCTGGTCTGATGAGACTAAAATTGAAAATTGCAGAAAATGCTATGTCTGGCGCAAACCCAACACATCATCCAAAAGATCCACATCACGCACAGTGAAACATGGTGGTGGCAGCATTATGCTGTGGGGATGTTTTTTAGCAGCCGGGACTGGGAAACTGGTCAGAGTTGTGGGAAAGATGGATGGTGCTAAATACAGGAATATTCTTGAGCATATCCTGTACCACTCTGTGCGTGATTTGAGGCTAGGATGGAGGTTCACCTTCCAGCAGGACAATGACCCCAAACACACTGCTAAAGCAACACTTGAGTGGTTTAAGGGGAAACATGTAAATGTGTTGGAATAGCCTAGTCAAAGCCCAGACCTCAATACAATAGAAAATCTGTGATCAGACTTAAAGATTGCTGTTCACAAGCGCAAACCATCCAACTTGAAGGAGCTGGAGTAGTTTTGCAAGGAGGAATGGGCAAAAATCCCAGTGTGATTGCCGCAAACGGTGGCTCTGCAAAAGTATTGACTTTGAGGGAAGGGGGGGGGGGGGGGGGGGGGGTGAATAGTTATGCACATTTACTTTTTCTGTTATTTTGGCATATTTGTTGTTTGCTTCACAATAAAAAAAGTTGTGGGCATGTTCTGTAAATAAAATGATGCAAATCCTCAAACAATCCATGTTAACTCCAGGTTGCGAGGCAACAAAACACGAAAAAATGCCAAGGGGATGAATACTTTTGCAAGGCACTGTATGTCCTGTAACCCATCATGATAGAGGAGAACTGTCTATATTTAACATTATTTTGCTATACGCTAGCACTATAATAGTTGTGGATCTTACGAATGTTCGAAGCCGTTGACTTACACGACTGTGAGGCCTGTGGGACTTAGGCTGCAATGAGCGCCTAGGGCACTCAGCGCGGGGCTCGCGATGAGTGACGAAGGTGATCAGAGGGGCCAGAGCCTTGCATTGTGTGGCAAACAGTATTGCCAGGCTTACAATTTTACTCCCGTCATTTTTGACGGGCAATTTCCTAGTATCAGTTAAATTAGTATAGCGCCCCTTCAAATGACTTTATCTGCTGAGCAAGTAATATGACCTTCACAAAGAAGACACCTGAGACCTTAATGGAACTTATTCATTAAAGTGTGAAGAGCATTTCCAATTTCAGCAAGGAGAATGCTATGGAAGCCCTCACCAACTGACATATTTCACAACTTCACCATTAGGACTGAGGAAGCCATATACACACACACACATACAGTGTGTGTGTGTGGGGGGGGGGGGGGGGTATTTGATCCCCTGCTGATTTTGAACGTTGTCCACTGACAGTCTCATGATCATTGAAACTCCACAAGGTGAGATCTTGCATGGAGTATAAGACACAGGGAGACTGACAGTTATTTTCTACTTCTTCCATTTGCGAATAATCGCACCAACTGTTGTCACCTTCTCACCAAGCTGCTTGGCGATGGTCTTGTAGCCCATTCCATTCTTGAGTAGGTCTACAATCTTGTCCCTGACATCCTTGGACAGCTCTTTGGTCTTGGCCATGGTGGAGAGTTTGGAATCTGATTGATTGGTTGCTTTTGTGGACAGGTGTCTTTATACAGGTAACAAGCTTTAAGAGAGTGCTCCTAATCTCATCTCGTTACCTGTATAAAAGACACCCAGGACCCGGAAATCTTGCTGATTGATAGGGGATCAAATACTTATTTCCCTCACTGAAATGCTAATCAAACTTTTTTGACATGCATTTTTTTTTGTTATTCTGTCTCTCACTGTTAAAATACACCTACCATTCAAATTATAGACTGGTCATTTCTTTGTCAGTGGACAAACGTTCAAAATCAGCAGGGGATCAAATACCCCCCCCACACACACACACTGTATACTATAATGGAACATCTGTGTTCACATTTGAATGTCTAAAGTTAAAAAACCTGCTTCCAGCTCCATTATTGCTTCCTGATCAGAAACAGTTATTACACTGCACTCTGGGAAGCTAAGCAGGAACATGCAAATGTGCCCACAAATGCCTTGCTCTTCTATCCATAACCATTTTAAAAATGGCTTCCTTTAAGCTTATGCCAGCATTACACATCTTTTATGCAAAACCAAGGTTGGATTATACACAAGCTGGGAATCCTAACTACGGACAACCGTTTCAAGGTTACTGCCTATCATCAGCGTGGGGCGGGATCCCAGCTTGTGTTGTAGACCTTATGAGTAGGTAGTTCACCACAGCAATAATTTAATATATGGTTGGCAAAAGAGCGATAGATAGAAGCCCTCCACCGTACAGTAAATAAATAGTACATTTGTGTCCACATTTGAATGTCTAAAACAAGTAAAAAAAAAAAAACCAGCTCAGAATTCCGAGAAATACTGTTATTACACTGCATTCTGGGAAGCAGAGCAGGAGATATAATAATACATTAATGTTATGTTCTTCTATCATTTTAAATTATATATATATATATATATATATATATATATATATATATATATATATATATATATATATATATATATATATATATTTAGGAGATGCTAATTTGTATAAAGTACAGCACAAATAATTCTAAGGAATGGTTTGCTTTATTAAAAGAAAAACAACATATAGGAGGAGCCTTTTTTTTTTTTTTAATTAATTAGTCCCCTCATACGGGGACTTAAAAAAAAAATGATGCTGGCTGCATGAACCAGACTTATGGAGATAGACCTAACTCTGAAGCCAGTATCATTATTAATGTTACTATTAATGTTTGCCGGTTATAATTTTTTTGCCAGATAGAAATAGTTTCTAGCTAAATATCAATTCCTTAAAAAATGTTGTAACCGGCCATACCGTGCCTGGCTTTCCGCAAGCTACCATAGTCCTGTTTTATTACTTGAAAAGAGGAGGTCTTACCAAGTTATGTATGTGTCCTATTTCTCGGCTATCTCTTCTCTGCTCTCTCTTACTACTTTATCTTTCTGCTCTATCCCTCTCTCCATGCCTCTGTCTCTCACAGCACTTCTCATTTCCAAAGTCTTTTCTTAATTACTAGCAAGGACTCTCCCGCTGTGGAGTAAAAGATGAGAGCACTTCCCCTCCTACCCGTTTAGTCTTAACCTATAGAGACATGGTAATTGCGTTTGTGGTAATTGCGAGTTATCATCAAATTCCAGGTTTGACGGAGGCTGCAATGAGCGCCGAAATCGTTCATTGCGATGCCCATACGCGACTGGCGTGACAGGGTTGCAATGAGCACAGAAGGTGCTCATCGCGAGGCCCGTAACGTAGAGGGAGGAGAGACCCCAAATGAATTACAAGTTACAGGCATCAAAAAAAAATTACGGGTTTAATGGCCGCCACTTTTTTAAAGCCTTTAACTCAGAAGCCGTTGGGTGGCCGCCAAAAGACGCCAATTGAAAAGAAATAAGCTTAAAACCTCACACACAGGGGGAGAGTCGGGGAGCCTGTAAGTGAGGTTGCATTTCCCAAGCCCGCAAATGGTTTCACACCCATAAATGCAAACAGGAGCACAGAGGAGGGAGAGGGGTGAGAAAGACACCTATTCAATTGGCCGGGCCCGCAATTTAGTCCCCCTTCCCGATAATTGCAAACCATGCTATGGGTAAGCATTTACATCCTTGAACATGATTGCGGCCGCAATCCCGTAACTCGTGGTTCAAGTCTGCAAACTCTGAGCACTGTGAATGCAAATATAAATTCAATCCAGCACTGTAAATGATGGGACACACAATGGGTGATATTAGAATTAAAAGCACAACATTCTCAAGCCCGCACATTGCCAAAATCAAATACTTTATTTCAGGTTTAATTTCCATCCAAAGTCCTACGGGCTTAAATGACCTCCAAGCCTGTAACTGATTATTCAAGCCCGTAGGACTTTGGACGGAAATTAAACATATGGAGGTTGATTCCAAAGTCATACGGGCTTGGAGGTTGGAGCCCGTAGGACTTTATGACAAAAATTGAGCATGAAATAAAGTATTGTTTTTGGCCGATTTGCGAGCTTGAGAATGTCGTGCTATTAATTCTAAGACCAAACATCACTTTCACTTTTAATAAAAGTATAGGATTGCTTTTTTATTTGCTTAATTAGTGCTATAATTTGTAAGTAAGCCCTTTGCGAGACCTCCTTGGTACAAGTAACCTGTAGTTAGCGTTTGACCATTCCGTCAAGCCCGTAAATGGCTAATCGGAGCAATTGAATAGAGATTTGTGTTTTTTGCGCCATTAAAGATGAAATGCTTTGATGGAAGTAACTTGCGATTATGAGAAAGTAATCGATAGTAGCGCACAGTAAGTAACCCGAACGGGGCACGCAAGTAGGAGGCATTTGAATAGCAAAGTAACTTGCTATCTCTACTTGCGGCCCCGATCTCAAGTAAATAGCAATTGAATGAGGCCCCAATGTCAGTAGTTGAACTTCACTGAAATATATATTATAGCAATTAATTATACAACTTTAGTTAATACAGATAAGATTTGAAGTAGCCGTTAAGGAGGTACAGTAGCTGTTCTATATAAAATTCAACCGGGTTTCATTTTTTAAAGGGGCACTCTCATTCCAAAATCAGCTTATTTTAATAGAAAAATTCTTAAAGAGCATAAGAACGGTCTATACAATGAGACACTTTTTTCTAAAGTGGACCGTTCCCCAGAAATTCACTATTATTTGTGCTGCATTTTTATGCAAATGAGTGGCTCTTGAATACTAACTTTGGAAAATTAGAATCACAGTCTTGCTCATCTGTCCTTGTGGTGGCCAAAACAATGCCCCCCAATGTTGTAATTCAATTAGATTCCCTCCCCTATTCTTATAAAAGTATTCTGCTCTGTGAATAAGCATGTTGATCTGCACATTAGCCGCAAAAACAATGCTGTCATTCTCATGAAATGATTTACTGCAGATGAAAAAGGCTAATACAACGTATAGCACGTTTTTTCCTGCTCTTCAAGATGAAACTAACCGCATGTTGGGGTTACAGTGCCCCTTTAATAGATGATTAGTAATACATTCAGTATTTGAAAACAATAACTTTAAAAGTAGTTCACACCACTCTGAAGCCGAGCAGAGTTGGGCCTGGTCAGTACTTGGATGGGAGACCACCGAGGAATACCAGGAGCTGTATGCTGTGGCCCACTGGAGAAAGAACAGGTAACCCACTCCAGTATCTCTGCCATGATTACCAAGTGGATCATCATGGTGTTTTGCGTCATGGAGAATCGGACCTCCATTTGACCGTCAGTGTTTTAGTGGGCAGCAGAGATGATTCTCTCTATGCCTCTAGTTGCTGTGCATGATACGGATCAGCCCAGGAGGCTGTCCTAATTTTTTTCTTAGTTATCTGCAGTGACCACTGAAGGGAAGGAGGCAGATAAAGATTCTATAAGGACATCCTCTTAAGCAGATCCTCCCAACCATTGGACAATTGATGAGGAATAGAGAGAAGCACAACTCACAACTACTGAAGCTCGAAATACTGAACTTTTACTAGATTTTTTTCTTTAAATACTGATTTTATAGCTAATCAGTTACTAAAAAAAACACATTAAAGCAAAGTGTATGAACACTACGGTGATCTTTAGGTTGTTATCCTGATTTTCAATGTAAGTGTGTGGTCCCAGCAAGCGATATGTAGGATGGACATTTGAAAAAGTTTTGTTTTTCAGAATATCTGCTTATAGTTTCCTCTTAAACCTCCCCCAACTTCCTGTCCGTCCATTCGCCCCATGGATACTGATATGGGTATCCTGACAATACATTGTATTTAGTGTTTAGATTGCTAGGGGAAGTTGACATGGGTACAATATACAGACAGATCTATTTATGTGATTTTATATATATAGTTTATTTAAATGTTTTGACAACACAGTCCCAGTTCTTTTACTTATGGAGTGCCAGCTTTTACATATTCCTGTACAAAGTAATACAGTGGATACACATAGTATAAAGTTATTTTTTTACTGAACTATTAAAGTGATATATTTACTGTAAATTCAGAGTAGATCAGTTTATTGAATATTTAGCCCATGTTTTCTCAGATATTTAGTCCATTCTGGAAAGGTGGAAATAAGAATCCCTTGGTAAGGTAACTAGGTCTTTGTTGTTGATGAGTTTTTCAGTCATGTCCGACTCTCGGTGACCATATGGAGGCAGAACACCAGGTACATCTTTCTGTGTTTCTGGTTGTGTTTATCCATATGGTGTTCTTGGCAAAGATACTGGAGTGGGTTGCCAGTTCCTTCTCCATCTTGTCTGACCACTCTGCTATGACCAGCCCATCTTGGGTGACCCTACATGGTATGGCTCATGGCTTCATTGAGCAAAGTAGCAATCCAGAAGAACTATGTCTTACAGAAGCTAAATATAATCAAAGCCACAAAAGACAATAACTGAATAGGGATTGGATATATTTTTGAATAAAAAAGGGCATTCAGGGTTTTCCTTGGTGACTAGAGAGGGAGTATTGATCCAGGGAGGAATCTGATTGCCAGTATATGGGGTCAGGAAGGATTTTTTTTCCCCGTTATGAGGTTGGGTTTTTTCTGTTTGCCTTCCTCTGGATGAAATATAAACTTTAACAATTACTCTTCATATTACAAAAGATCAGAGATCTAAAAAGGTTGAACTTTATGGACTACAAGTCTTTTTTTCAAACTCAATGACTATGTAACATATATTTGACAGCAGATAACAATATATCTATTCTGTCTACCTAAAGGTTTGGCTGAATTAACTAAAAGGAAGCTTTAAATGCATGTCCCTACCTATTCTGCTGGAAGGTCATTTCACTTTCTGTAAAGAAGTACTTCTGCATATCACTCCTAAATATTCCACCAAATCATGACCTCTTGCCCTCACATTTCACTTTTTCTGGAAGAGGAACTGAAATCTCACAAAATCAGCATCACTTGTTTCGCAGAAAGTTCAATTATATGGTTGTTGTTTAGTCATTCAGTCACGTTCAACTCTCGTGACCCCATAGACCACAGCAAGGCTGATACATCTATCGTTATATATCTGGCTGTGCTAATCCATAAGGTTTTCTTGGCAAAAATACTGGAGTGGGTTGCCAGTTCCTTCTCCAGTAGACAGTGATTTGTCTGACCTCTGCTATGACCTGCTCATCTTGTGTTACCCTACATGGTAAAGCTCACAGATTCACTGAGCTACACAAGACCCTTCACCACAACAAGGCAGTGATCCCGAATAGGAATCTAAATGGTACAGATATTTATACTTCAAGATAATAAAATGTAAGACTTCTCCTACTATTAAAACTATTTGTACATGATCTTGCAATGTAGCATTTTAATGCTCTTTTAGATTCAAGATTACATACTAATAGATTTGTATTCCTTACCAAACTGTAAACTTAGGGCCTCATTCAATTGCGATTTGGCCAATTGAATAGGGCTCTATATAAGCACATAGCATATATTTTTACAGAAGTTTTTAGTTGATGAATGTCTATCCAAAAGCAAGTTCTTCACCAACTACAAACTTCTGTAAAAAAAACATCCTCTGTGCTTTTGTAGAGCCCTATTCAATTGGCCAAATTTCAATTGAATGAGGCCCATAATGTCTGAAATCATCTCCTCAAGGGAGAAATTAGATTAATTTACTTCCCTTATGAAACTAATTTCATATTAACATTTATGTCTGAAGATCTGACAAGCAATTAACATTCATTGCATAACTGCAGTGCTACAATATTGCAATGCCAGGGTGAGCAAGTAGAGGTGATGATCTCACAAGTCTCGCGTGATTTGCATTCCAATTAGAAGCAGTGTGTTACTAACCATAAAGCAAGGTTTAGATTTGTTCTCTAAGAGCCGCATTCAATTGCGATTCAGCCGATTGAATAGGGCTCTATATAAGCACAGAGCATATTTTTTTTACAGAAGTTTTTAGTTAGTGATCTTCTATCCAAAAGCAAGGTCTTCACTAACTAAAAACTTCTGTAAAAAAATATGTTATGTGCTTATATAGAGCCCTATTCAATTGGCCAAATCGCATTTGAATGAGGCCCAACGTATGAAATATTACAGCTTTGTACTAGTATATACAGGTGCCATCAGGCATTATGTTCACTGTGCCCCTTGTAGAAACTACTGAATTAGTAGAGTAGACTCAGGTTCCCCCTTCTGGATCGCTACCTTGTCGTATTGAAAGGGCTTTCCCTCAATAAAGCTGTGAGCTATACCATGAAGCGTCATCCAAGATCGGTAGTTTATTGTAGAAAAAACTGGCAATCCACTCTAATATATTTGCCAAAATAACCTTATGAATAAGCACGACCAGACACATAGATGTGAATGGCGTGCTGTAGTCCAAAGGGTCACAGAGAGTCGGATATGACTGAATGACTAAACAACAACAGACTCAGGCTCACTAATCGAAGAAATTCCATTCAATGTTAGGACTCATGTTGATCTAAAACATTTATAGGCAATAATATATTGCTCCATTTTTATTTAACCATAGATGAAAAATCATCTAAACATAAAAGGAAACTGTCATTACATTGATTTCCTAATATTTTTCTTAATAATATTTCATTAACTTTCACTGCCACTAGTGGGACGCATTTCCACTGATCCAACACCCCAGTTGTAGTTCATCATATTTATACCAAGTCGACTAACAAACTTAACAGCATGACCTCTTGTTCTAAAGTGAAACAGGTTTTCCTACTGTAGTTTTATCACCCCCCCCCCCCCTATATTCCATGAAAAAATACATAACACAACTCCTTCCCTCTTTATTCAGAATTGAAGTCTCTAAACAATGTGGTTAGGATGCAGGTGCTTTCACCATAGCATTCTGGGTTTGAATCCAGCCAGGGAACCAAGAGGTCACACTGGTCAGTGCTTGGATGGGAGACCACCTGGGAATACCAGGAGCTGTATGCTGTGGCCCATTGGAAAAGGAACTGGCAACCCACTCCAGTATCTCTGCCATGAAAACCAAGTGGATCAGCATGGAGTGTTGTCCATGGGGTCATGGAGAGTCGGACACGACAGAGAGACGCCATTTACATTTAAACAATTTATACTGATGCAGGGATATGATCCCCAGAACTGGACTATGACTCACGAGGGATGAGTCGTGCGACATGAACACATCCCGTTACCTGGCAAATATTTTTTCTCACTTCCATTCTTGAATTGGAGCACGAACTCCCCCCGTATGTTGCAACGTTAATCCTCTTATTAAATGACAAACTTCCAGTATTATTACTACACTGCAATACTTACAGCATCTGACCATCACTACCTACCCAAACAAGCAGGCACCAACAGGACAGCATCCCTTTCAACATACAATAACTGCCATATAAAATGGAATATTTTTTGTAAAAGAGTACACACAGAGATTTTTAATTTTAGTTGATTAGTAAATATGTTAATAAAATTATTGGAGATTTTACAAAAAAATGATCTTTATCAAAAATGTGTGAGAAAAGTAAATATAGCTTGACACCACAGATACGGGATAGCAATCAACCAGGAGGTAAGATTAAATTGATAAGCAAATGTCCAAATGATTGCAGAAATAAATATACACATATAAATAAACACAATTACAGTGGAATTTGAGTGGAAGTGTTACATAATTGAGTTTGAAAGTTCAGTATACTGAACTTTCAAACTCAATTATGTGTGTGTGTGTGTGTTCAGTCGTATCTGACTCTCCGTGACCCTATGAACTATATCATGCCAGAAACATCTTGTGTCTGGTTGTGCTCATCCATAAGGATGATATGGCAAAGGTACTGGAGTGGGTTGCCAGATCCTTCCCCAGTTAACCTCTCTGCTATGATGCTCTCTGTGACCCTAAGGACCGCAGCACGCCCGGCGCATCTATAATTATGCCTCTGCTCCTGCTTATCCATAAGGTTTTCATAGCAAAGATACCGGAGTGGGTTGTAAGTTTCTTCTCCAGTGGATCACGATTTGCTATGACCTGTCCATCTTGGGTCAACTTTCATGGTATAGCTCACAGCTTCATTGAGGTACACAAGCCCCTTCATCACAACAAGGTAGTGATCCAGAAGAGGGTGGGGGTGGTATGTGGTGTGTATCTTTCTTTAATACATAAAACAAAGCATTCCCTCTCTCCTCATGACTATCTCACATGAATATCTCTTACAGTGGGTGTATTAAGCCAAATGAGCATGCTCAGTTACATAAATTCTAATAATAATAGTCACAGAGACTTGATTGTTACTGTTTAAGCTAGTATATACCAACTAGGCAGGTTCTTCTCATCACCGCCTCCAATGTGAGAGGTGATTAACCACATGAGAAATACATTAGGAAAGACAGAGAATCTTTTCATATATAAAATACCCAGCTTTCAATGTTTTTTTAAAGGGACATGGAAATATTTTTGTCTATGTTGCATCAGATAGAGGGTATTTCATAATGTGTCAAAATAAGCTTTCTTTTATAATAAAAATAAAGGTCTCAGAGCACAAAAACATATTCAAATAGTTTAGTTGCTCTTGGGGGTTTGTCCTCAGCCAGCCAATGAGACCTACAGTGTAAAGCACGCTATCTGCATTTCCTGTTAGAGTCAATTAGTTTAAGCAGGTTTTACTTAATATTTTACCATGCAAAAAAATTGTAATATGATTTTTTAAATGCTTGTAAAAAAGATATTGTGTTGCACGTCCCTTTATTACCTGCCCATTGTAATTCTATTAATGTATATGTGTACTTGTCATTTCTGCAATAATCAGGAACTTTGATTTGCTATTGTAATGTTGGTCTGTGTAGACCAATGGTCCAGCCAGCCTGTCCTCCATACATGTGGACAATGATACATTCTACAAAACAGATATAAGCATAGGCCTATTATTAGAAAATTACAAAGCAAGGACCTATCCTGTTATGTGCACGCCGACATCCCGATGTAGCTGTCTCTAAGTGGCCGGTAAGTGGTTAGGGGTTTTCGGGTTAGGTTTAGAGGGTTAGGGGCGGTAAGTGGTGTAGGGGGTTAGGGGCTTAGGGTTAGGAAGTTACTTTTAGGGTGTTAGGGTTAGGCCAAGAGGGTTAGGGCCGGCAAGGGGTGTAGGAGGTTAGGGGCTTAGAGTTAGGAGGTTAGGTTTAGGGTTAGGGCCGGTAAGTGGTATAGGGTTAGGGCCAGCAAGAAGCGTATAATGGCTTAGGGTTAGCTTTAGGGTTAGGGCCAGGAACTGGTGTAGGGGGAAACCCGTGCTGCGCTCTGATGACGCTCTGCTCTCCAGCAGGGTGCTGTGTGATCTGCCCCTGTCTGGTGCTCCCATTATAGAAGAGCTTACACTCTCAAAGTGATGGGGCATGTGAGCAGCGTATCCATTGGAGGTGTCTTGTATAATAGGGGGCACCAGACAGGGGCAGATCTCATAGCACCAGGCTGGAGCACACAGCGTCATCAGAACGCGGATCTCTGCGCTCTGATGACGGCGTGGTATTCAGCTGTGCGCAACAAACGTGCCACCAGTGTAGGGGATTAGGGTTAGGACCGGCAAGGGGTGTAAAGGGTCAGGGTGTACATCGGGACGCAAGCACGCCCAGCACTAGGAGGCTTCCTGTGCCGTGCGTGCACAAAACAGGATAGATCCCAAAGTAATTCATATGTGTGTTATTCATACATACATATATACACATATATACACATATATATATATATATATATATATACACACATACATAATGCTGCTTAATAAATGAGTAGTAATAATAATGTTATACATATACAGACTGTACAGAGTAACTTCAGTTGCCTATACTGACATTTCACCAATACTAGTGTTTCATCATCAAAAACATAATCAGGCATTTAGTTCTAAATAGGACAACTAGGTAAAACCAGCCATGCTGTTCAAAAAATGATTAGTAAAAAAGTCAAGATTGTAAATTTGTGAGCTTGTAATCCTGTACGGTTCTATGGAAAGCAGCATTATGTATGATTGATTTTAAGCTCAAATACAGGATCCCATTATTTTGCATTGTGTTAATATTGTTTTTGCCTTGGACTTAACCCCTGTACAGCGCTATGGAATACGTTGGCGCTTTACAACTAAGGGATAATAATAAATACCTCCTCCATTTACCGGCATATGAGAAGCGCTGTATGCGGATGAGTTTTGTACAAATATGATAACGCTGTGTATATTACTGATATAAGCATTATCCCCTGACGCCATGTGCATCATCTGCTGCATGCTGTGCCTATGACAGATCTCCTGAGAGCCCTGCATTGTGCCAGCATGGATTACACCACTGACTACCATACTAGGTGTCACTAGATAATATGCAGTGCCAATGTATGGGATGTGTGTCATGTAAAGAGTAGGAAGTAGAGGCTGTCAGTGTATTCAGTGAGAGAACACAGGAATGCTGTGTGTGCCAGAAAAGTGCCTGCAGGGCAAATACTAAACTGTGTGAGGGACTCCTGAGGTTTGGTTACCTTTAAAAGGTGAAGCTACTAGATTACTTTATTATCATTTGTAGAGCAATGCATTGCGTTCAGTGACAGGGTTAAAGTACATATGGATGATCTAA
Organism: Discoglossus pictus; assembly: GCA_027410445.1. Classification (NCBI taxonomy): domain Eukaryota; kingdom Metazoa; phylum Chordata; class Amphibia; order Anura; family Alytidae; genus Discoglossus; species Discoglossus pictus. Next base: position 77,116,197 of record CM050164.1, on the reverse strand, counting down.
AATATATTAAGTGCCCCCAATGATCCTGTATATTAAATGCCCTGGTGATCCTATGTATTAAAGGCCACAGCGATCCTGTGTATTAAATGCCACAGTGATCCTGTGTATTAAATGCCACGGTGATCCTGTGTATTAAATGCCACGGTGATCCTATGTATTAAATGCCCCGGTGATCCTGTGTATTAAATGCCCCAGTGATCCTGTGTATTAAATGCCCTAGTAATCCTGTGTATTAAATGCCAGTGATCCTGTGTATTATATGCCCTGGTGATCCTGTGTATTATATGCCCTGGTGATCCTGTGTATTATATGCCCTAGTAATCCTGTGTATTAAATGCCCTAGTGATCCTAAGTATTATATGCCCTGGTGATCCTGTGTATTAAATGCCCTAGTGATCCTGTGTATTAAATGCCCTGGTGATCCTGTGTATTAAATGCCCTGGTGATCCTGTATATTATATGCCCTGGTGATCCTGTGTATTATATGCCCTGGTGATCCTGTGTATTATATGCCCCGGTTGATCCTGTATATTAAATGCCCTAGTGATCCTGTGTATTAAATGCCCTAGTGATCCTGTGTATTAAATGCCCTAGTGATCCTGTGTATTAAATGCCCTAGTGATCCTGTGTATTAAATGCCCCGGTTGATCCTGTGTATTAAATGCCCTAGTGATCCTGTGTATTAAATGCCCTAGTGATCCTGTGTATTAAATGCCAGTGATCCTGTGTATTATATGCCCTGGTGATCCTGTGTATTATATGCCCTGGTGATCCTGTGTATTATATGCCCTCGTGATCCTGTGTATTATATGCCCTGGTGATCCTATGTATTAAATGCCACAGTGATCCTATGTATTAAATGCCAGTGATCCTGTGTATTATATGCCCTGGTGATCCTGTGTATTAAATGCCCTGGTGATCCTGTGTATTAAATGCCCTAGTGATCCTGTGCCACCCTCACAGGCCTGTGACAGTCACAAAGCAACTTGTGTGAGGCCCAGTGTATGCCAGGCCTTGTGAATGAGACCAGACCTGTGCCCTGCACTGTGTGCCTGGCAAGTCTTACCTGGGGCACTGCAGTCTGCACACACCTCACCCCTCTGCACCTTCCGAGACATCCTCAATGGAGAGGAGGGGATCACCTTCTGAGCCAGGGTGCCCTCTTGTACCTGCACCAACCCCAGAGAATAGACAGGGCTGCTCCTGACAGGGGATCAGGGTGAGGCTGGCACGTCCTCCTGCTCTGGCTATGGCTGCTGTGCTCTTATTATTATTATTATATTATGATGATGTCTCCTCTCTCAGCTGCTAGAACCAGGCTGGAGTGTATCGGCTGCAGGAAACTGATCAAAGCCCTGCCCATACACAGGGAGGGGCAACATCCCAGGCTTCACCCCCCAGGGGATGGGAAAAGGAAATGGGAGAGAGATAGAGGGAGGGAGATGAGGAGGAGGAGGAGGGAGAGGAGGAGGAGGAGAATGGCAGGGAGGGATCTGCACTCACTCCCACAGAAAGACTCTTCATATATTTGTCTTTATTTACCCCAAGTCTGACACTTGCTGAGAAGACACAGATGTAAATGTGAATCACTTTCTAATTTCTATGCCAGACAATTCTTTCATTCTGCTGCAGTTTGTCTCTTTATCATATCTGTGCTGCCACAATATCTCAATCTAATAATATATTGTGTGTGTATATATATATATATATATATATATATATATATATATATATATATATATGAAGAGTGAGGTAGCCCTGAATGTCCAGTAATCCAGATGAATAATCAGAGTGTTGCAGTATATAGTGATACCTTTTTTATTGGACAAACATATTCATAGGTTTCATGACGAGCTTTCGAGAGCGTTCCTCTCTCTGACTAGACAAAGAGAGGAACGCTCTCGAAAGCTCGTCATGAAACCTATATATATATATATATATATATATATATATATATATATATATATATATATATATATATTAGAAGGATTCATATATTGTATTCTATTAATTATGGTTTTTATTGAGGAAGTAGAACAGTATTTAACTAAAAAGCTGTGAGCAGGGGATGTTATGTGTATCCCTGTGTTGGATGTGCTCTAATCCCTATGTAAGATCACAGCCCCTGCAATACCTTAGTAAATATCCCCATGAGCACTGATATGGGATCTTCCCATAGACATTGCAGCTCTTGCAAAGCTTAGTGAATCTAGGGATTTATGTACACCCAAGGCAAACATATATAGCCATGTCATTTCAATAATTCCAACAGACCCTCTGATTTCACAGTCATATTATTGTTCCATTCAAATGTCACCTTGCTGTGTTATTCAGTCATGTCCGACTCTGTGACCTTATGGACTACAACACACCAGGCATATCTATGAATATGTCTTTGGCTATGCTTATCCATAGGGTTATCTTGGTAAAAATACTGGAGTTGATTGCCAGTTCCTTCTCTAGTGGACCCCAATTTATCTGACCTCTCTTCTATGATCTGCCCATCTTGGGTGATCCTAAATGGTATAGCTCACAGCGTCATTGAGGTACACAAGCCCCTTCACCACTACAAGGTAGCGATCCAAAATTGGGTATATAAATTAGAAGAATTTAAATATTGATATCACCCAATAATAAAGGTAATTACGGTATATTAAATTAATTATTGTTTTTATTAAGGAAGAATAGCAGTAATTAACTAAAAAGCTGTGAGCAGGGGATGTGGTTTACCCATTTGTATCCCCCTATGAGCAGTGCTATGAGAATTTACCCTAGACATTGCAGCTGCTGCAAAACATAGTGAATCTAGGGATTTATGTACTCCCAGTCACTTCCAACAGACTTTGGACATAACCCATGGCAAACATATATTGCTATCTAATTTCAACAGACCCTCTGATTTTTACTTCCATATACATTTTACAGTCCTATTATTGTTCCAATTAAATGTCACCTTAGTTAAGGATTAAAGTGCAATGTCTTACAGGAAGTTGTATTGATACATTTTATTACATGTTATGACTGCTGTCAATTTTGTTCTATATGATCTTATGAATAACTATAATGGGAAAAGTGTTAGAAAGCAAAACAAAAACACAATACAGGTGGTAACCCTGGTTAAGGACGAGATACATTCTGGAGAGGGTCTTTAGGATCTTTCCTGTTCACTGCCCGTGTGCAGTGCCAGCCAGTGAATTTATTCCAGCGTAAAGCGTATAATGTGCCAGTATCGGAACCATAATGTCCCTCACCCTAATACCTAACCCTAACACCTTATCCTAACACCCCTCACCCTAACACCTTACCCTAACACCCCTCACCCTAATACCTAACCCTAACACCCCTCACACCTAACCCTAACACGCCTCACCCTAATACCTAATCCTAACACCACTCACCCTAACCCTGATACCCCTCACCTTAACACCTAACCTTAACATGCCTCACCCTAAAACCTAACCCTAACACCCCTCACACCTAACCCTAACACCCCTCACTCTAACACCTAACCCTAACACCCCTTACCCTAACACCTAACCCTAACACCCAACCCTAGCACCCTTCACCCTAATACATAACCCTAACACCCTAACCCTAACATCCCTCACCCTAACACTAAAGCATAATAAATGTAGGGACCCCGTGGCCGTGCCACTTAGTGGCCGATGACTGGCACTGCGCACAGGTCTTTACACTGATGAATAATAATAACAGACATTTTTCACTTTTATGTGCAACTATTTCTTACTGCATGGATCCTTTTTGTTTTCTACCCTGACTGTATCTGTTAGTCTTCCATTCGGCCTGTTGAAAGCACTCACAGTTGTAGATGTCACATTTACACTGTGCAGAAGAAGCCTTATTTGCATTTAGGCTCCTATACCTATTTTTTATATTGTAAAAACAGTTTACCTTTTTTTAAGATGTGAATCTCCAAAGGTATATATTTTAAATACAGAACTACAATAGTCCTTTAAATATTTTACACAATGAAACAGAGGAAAATATCTACTTTTATGTAAAGAAAGTAGAACATAGTGTTCTTAAAAAGCTACAAACAGTGACATGTAATTTCTTTATACCGAGTTCCCTCCAACATAATTGACAGGGAAACAGCTGTATAGTTTCACAGAGGGTGGGTTTCATAGGCACAATGTTGTCTGAACAGTGCTGCATGCCAGGCCGTATCTACTCTTTTGGAGCCCCTAGGCAGTGAAGTGGAGGAGCCCCTGTGAGTGAGTACACAAGGTATGCACGGACTAATTTTTGCCTTTTCTGTATGTGTAAGTTCCCTTTCCTGTTGTAACTGTCTTCTAGGTGATTACCCCCTAGTAGCCAGTCTATGAACTGCAACATTTAATTTTTTTTAAGCCAGGAACCATTTTTTTAAGAAGTGGCGCCCCTCACAGGGAAGCGCCCCTTGGCGGCTGCCTAGTTTGCCTAATGGGTAATCCGGCCATGGCTGCATGCACTAGAAATAACAAGGATCTTGTCAGCTATAGGGAATCATTTGTGGGTTTAGAGATAGACAAAAGGACACCGAAGTCACAGGTTTTCTATTGTGCATAGAAAAAAAGCATGATTTTAATATTATAATAACTTTTCTTTGCATAAAAAATTATTAGACCCGTTAAAAATGTTTTTGCAACATATCAGGATCTCCTGATTTTTGTTTTTTGGTATCAGGTACGTCTACTGGAAATTGTATCTTGTCTCCATCGAGCTCAATAACTAAAATAGTGTAGTGCCCGAACCCATTCTAAGTAGTAAGAAAAACACCTTGACCTTGTTGCAAAGCTGCATTTCCAGAATGTGTTTAAACTTTGCAGCCACTTGTTCAAGGCTCTCCTTACCAATAAGTTGGTTCAGAGAAATGCATTGCAGAGCTGCTGTGTCAAAGGTCTAGTCTAGAAGTGTCTGGAAGTGTCATCAGAAATGTTGGGGCCCATTAAACATGTAATAGGGTTCTCTGGTTGTCCAGTGGTTAGGATTCGGTGCTTTCACCACTGCAACCTGGGTTTGATTCCAAGTCAGGAAACCAAGAGATCACACCACCCTGAAGCTGAGCAGGGTTGGGCCTGGTCAGTACTTAGATGGGAGACTAACTAGGAATACCAGGAGATGTGTGCTTTGGCCCACTGGAGAAGGAATTGGCAACCCACTTCAGTATCTCTTGCCATGAATACCAAGTGGATCAGCATGACCATGGGCATAAAGATGTCCTGGTGTGTTACAGTGCATGAGGTCACAGAGAGTCGGAAACGACTAAACCATAGCCAGCCTTTATGTTAACTGCACTTATAGGCCCTCATTCAATTGCAATTTGGCCAATTGAATAGGAGTCTAAATAAGCACATAACATATTTTTTTTTAAAGAAGTTTTTAGTTAGCAAGCATCTATCCAAAATCAAGGTTTTTACTAACTAAAAACTTCTTTAAAAAAAATATGCTATGTGCTTATTTAGACCCCTATTCAATTGGCCAAATCGCAATTGAATGAGGGCCATAGTAATTAAAATGCCAGATAATTCAGCACAACTTGGAGCACACCATTGTATTGTTTTCCTGAAAACATGTTGAAATACTTTTAGAATTTTTGAAATAGGTGCCTTTTTTCACAGAAATAAATCATAAATGAAGTTCTGTTTACATGAGAATAAGGCAAGTTCCCCGGGCAGACTGAGAGCAAGAGCTGTGTGCACAGAGCAGATCAGAAAGAGGGTTAACCCTTCACAAATTCATCTGTGCAGGGAAATGACTGCTAGAAACTCACAAATATGCTACTTGGGGTTAAATGATGACATCTCTGAACAAGAATAAAACCAACATTCTCGGAGCTTGAAACGGCCCTTGTCGGCAGATGCTGTAAATCATGGGACAGTCAGCAGTGTGTCTGTAAACAAACCTAAGACTGCAAATGTGTAACTGTTCTTAGTTTAATAAAAAAAAACAAAAAAACATGACATCACTTTAACTTATTTTGTGCTCTTTCACACAATGAAGATCACTTATAGTGAGGTAAATGTCCCTTTAAATATATGTATGTGTTTCCCTTATTAAATGAGTATATATGTAAATATATATATATATATATATATATATATATATATATATATATATATATATATATATATTGTTGTCAGTCTTGTCTTACTCTCCATGACCCTCTGGACCACAGCACACCAGGCACATCTGTCTGCCAATGCCTCTCTGAGCTCCCTCTAGCTCATGTTCATTGCTTTAATTAACGCCATTATCCATCTCTGCCCCGCCACCCTTTCTTTGTGTGCCTTCAGTCATTCCCAGCATTTAAAAACTAGCTTTATAGTCTTATTATGCTCTTTTATTTATTTATTTATTTTGCTAACATATGTATATTTGTTTTCACCATACAGTAGTCCTTTAAGGAGAGTGGTGCTTATGTGAAATAAAATGCATACTGCAGTCCATATATTTGTTGAGAATATACGGTTTCAAAGCAGCCCTGTGACATGTATACAACATACAGCAATTATATACAATCACTCTGCCCCCTCATCACTATATAGAAAGGTTTGGTGATCTGTTTGTACCTGAATATGACATCACTACCTAAACTCTGTTAATTATCCAGAGAAGTCATAATTACAGTGATTAATGCTTTCATTTCCTCCAGTTGTTATATGTGAGCCTCTCCCAGGCATTTTGTCCAGTACAACTTGCTGATTAACCCCCTACTGACTGTACTCTACAGTTGGGGTGCCTCATGTATTACAATCCGTTTTCCTTTCTGCCATCATCAAATATCCCACTACCAAGAAAGATACATCTAACGCGTTGTATTAATGCATCTAATAGACATCATTTCAAGCTATTCGATGCATTTTGCCTGTAAAATCAGTGTAGGAAATATAAATAAACTTACACTGAATATTTAATTTTTACAGTGAGTTTCCCGCAGCTATTGGGTCCACCTGCTTCAAAATGAAAATACAGGTGGTCCCCAGGTTACAGACGAGATACATTCCTGAGAAAGTCTTGAAACTGGATTTGTATCTAACCTGGATTCCTGATTTATATTAATAATAATAATACAGTAAAATCCCAGTTATCCGGCACCTAACCAACTGGCACTCTCAAGCAACTGGCATCAATTCTCCATTCTACAGAAACTCCTGCTAAACCGGTATAACCAGCACTATCCGGGAGTTCGAGACTGCCCCAAAAAATACAAACTTTTTTCTAAATGTTTTTTCTGGGCCTAAATGGCCTAGTTTTGGCTAATCCATTTAAAAAAAACATTTTTGGGGGGTTTAAGGGACGTTTAGACCCTTTTTTCCAGGGACTCCCGATTAACCAGCAACTACACTTATTCGGCAATAGGGAGTCCCCGTGGGTGCCGGATAACGGGGAGTTTACTATAATAACAATACTATAATGGCTAATAAGTGGTAATAATAATACAGTGTAATACTGTAATAGTAATAATAATACAACTGTACTGTGATAATAAGTTACAGAAACTATTGTGCTCTCTCTATTGATTCAAACAAACAGAACATATTAACAAACTAATACAAAAAGCCTTAGGAGCCAGTATGGGTCGTCTGTAAGTCAAGTCGCCTGTACCCCAAGGACCTCCTGTATAGCATATTATTTATAGTTATAATACCCAATGAGGTAGTCCCCCGAACAGTCAACTGCCTGCTGGTGCAACATTATAGTGTCTTTTCTACTGCTGTGTTGGCAATGTGCATAGGCACAATAAATATTCAGCTGTCAATCACTGTTGTACATGCATAGTTGCTTCAGGAAATTTCCTGCAAAACTGAATATGTTGGTGCATTACAAATAAAGGATAATAACTAATATAGTTGTCGTACTGCAAGTGTGTGTGTAACGCTCACAAATTGCGAGTTGCGCATGTTCGCTGAGCATTGCGAGGCTCGCAGTGGGCATGGAAGGGGGAGAGGGAGGGAGAGAGGAGGGAAGAAGGGGGAGGGAGAGAGAGAGTGAGAAGGAGAGAGAGACTGAAAAGGAGAGAGAGAGAGTGAGGAAAGAGAGAGAGAGAAGGAGAGGGAGAGAGAGATAGAAGAAGAGAGGGAGGGGAGAGAGAGAAGGGAGGGAGAGAGAGAGTGCTCAAGCACAGAGAGAGGGAGAGGGCGCAGAGAGAGAGGGTACACAGAGAGAGAGTGCGCACAGAGAGAGACACAGGGTACACAGAGTGAGGGAGCACAAACAGACAGAAGACAATAATATGCTGTCATTTTTGATGGGCAAGTGGCTAGTAATAATAATAATCTCCACCAACATGCACAGTGACGTCCAGGCAATGCTGAGCCACTGTACATGCAGCCTCAGCCAGTGAATGTTATGCAGTGCACCCATTGCCTTTGAACAGCCACAGACCCCATGCAGCTCATTATAATGAATTACAGAGGGCTGGTCTAGAAGAAAATAGAAATAACTTCAAACAGCATGAAAGAGAAAGAGACATAACTGCACAATCTGTAAGTGGTGATCTATTATTTAACGAAATAACATATATTCTACTTCCCTTTAACCCAATTTTTGTTCAGTTGTGTGTGACCCTAAGGACTGCAGCACACCAGGCGCATCTATCTTTATGCTTCTGCTTGTGCTTATCCATAATTCTTTCATGACATATATACCAGTTCCTTCTCCAGTGGGCAGCGATTTGCTATGACCTGTCCATCTTGGGCAATATTGCTCACAGCTTCATTGAGGTACACAATCCCCTTTACCACTACAAGGTAGCGATCCAGAAGGGGTTTAACCCAATAGTGCTTATTTAATCATATTTTTTTCCACCACTAATGCACAGTTTTGATTTATAGATTTAAATCCTGACTGACACACAATTAGCTGTTTCTGCCGTGACGTTCTCCATCACACACACACACGGGGCATGCAATGTCATGATTCACCTTCATGCTGACACTTCTGCATCTCTGTTCTCTTCCACATTGCGCCTTCTATGCCCAATGCACCCACTGGACTTTGTACCCTGAAGGTGCCAGTATTTATCTGCTCATTATTTTAATCTTGTGATTTCATCTCTGTGACAGTGAAATCAATGGAAACAGCAAGTGAGAAAAACACAGGGGCGGATGGAGGGTATGTATCCGAAACAAAGAGGTAAAACAGACATTCGCCTGGCTGACATAGAGAGAGCGCAGTGTAAAGCGATGATGTAATGTTTCTCTGTAAAGCTGGAAATCTCCAGTGAATAGAGACACAGCAGATGGAGCTAGAGAGAGGATTCAAGTATGAGCAGGGTCACATGCAGGTTTAAGGCCTCGGTGTGCTCATTGTTTTATATAACTAAAATAGATAATGGGCAAAAAAATTAAAAGCAAAAATAAAAACAACCTTTACATTTGTTATTTCTAAGTGTCATTTTTCTTTACTGCAGGGATCCATTTTTTCTTCTGTATTGACTCGGCCCTCTACGTTCCTCTATGTGTGTTTTCCAATAGCCCTGCTGAAAGTACTGGCAGTTGTAGCTGTCACATTCCCTACAGATGTAAACCTCCTCTGCTTTCAAAGTCTTCTCTCAAGTTCGGTAGTAGATCAGAAGAAACCAAAATTATAGATTCTACAGCAGTATAATTAGAGGCCATATTATTGTTTTACATCTTTTTAAAAACTTACTTTTTAGTGTAACTCTTCATAAGCGTATATTTTAAATATAAGACTAATGATACTTGTAAGTGGATGTTCTAGAGCTCACTTTTCTGCTTTTTGATATCTTGCGGCATTAAAGGCATATCTAAGTTTCCTGGATTAATACATTTCTGGAAAAAGCATCCTTGATAAACAGTATGCAGTACATTTCATACAACATTTTATTTTTATTAATATCTAAAAATCTAATCATTATGTTGATGCCCCCAGGGGTATCTACACAGGTTCCTGCCCCCCCCCCCCCCATCAGCATGGAGAATTTGGGGACCAATTTTAACCCAATATTCACCTGCAGTTTCTCCTCAGCCAATAGGAGAACACTGATGTCAGCCCCCAAATCACTGCTGGGATATAAGCCGCCCAGCTGCTTCCTGTGTGGTAATGACACAAGTAGGCTCAGCTGCTGCTTCGCTCTGCCAGAGAGAGTAAGGAAAAAACACCAGCAGCAGTAATTAATGCATGGAATGGACAACCTGAAGGGGTGGTAATCAAGTGTTAATGTGCTGCACAGAGAGACTCTTATATGAAAATACATAGCACCTTCTAACATAGTGCCACACTACATATCACAGACTACTTTACAACACAAAAAGGAACCAACAGAAACACTTAATTTAGGTAAGTTCTTTACCCTTTACTAACCTTCATGCCAGCAGCAGCACAGTGCAGAGATCTACAGAGCAATGTATGGCTCTTCATTGCTTCCTTGTGCAGTGGATTACACATCCTATGATTCCTTCCTGCACAAACTGCTATCACTGATTGGCACAATGTATTAGCTACCTGCGATTGGCCAAAACTAATTATGAATTGTATCCAGAGGTTAACTCTGAAAATCAACTGCTTGCAAACTCAAGAGATTTAGCAAACTTTAAGGTAAGTATAATAATGTTTATTTTTGTATTTTTTTCATGCAAACATGTTTTCATACACTACTGATTCTCCTCTATCAGATGCATTCATAATCCATGACATTTAAATATACCTGGAAATAAACCACTGAAGGGTCATATTTATAGTGTGTTTTTATAAAAACTTGGCAAATATTTTAGAAGGTTTAAAAATAAATAAATACAGCCTTTCATTTATAATTGTTCTATTCAATATGCTTTAATGGCAAAATCAATAATGCATTTTAATAGACAGGGAAAGCAATGAAAGAATTAAAGAATTAATTGCACAACAGTCTCAAGCTCCAAATCTGTTTCATTTCCGTATCACATCAATCTCAGGAATCAATGAGTTAATACATATCAGGCCACCCACATGGACTGAAACAGTATCGTCATTCATTTCTAATATTTTGTACATTGCGAATTGCGAGTCTGATCACATATGGGATCTCTAAACGCTAATTGATTGATGTGTAACCTCCATGTATTACTGACGTAATGATGACGTTATCATTTACTATTGGCGGTTTCTAAATCGGTAGTTACGGCCTTGCTTAATTGATCATAATCATGCTCTGAAATACTACATAAAGGTGCATGGTTTACGGTTTCGGCTTTCAGCCTGTAAATTGTGGGCTTGTTCAATTGAAATGCTCTATAATTGGAGTAAATTTCCACCCTGCAGACATACGACCTACCGTATATAACATAATCTGCAGGCTTGCAATTGAATAAGGCCCTAGGTGTCGCTATTGATGGAGCACTTCTGGCAAGGAAGGCAGCAGGCTACAAGCAAACAATGGAGGCTCCCATGACATGAGCAGAGCCTCCTAACAATATGATTTTCTCTATAAATGCGTTTATGCTCAAGGGATACACAGCTGCTAACATTGTTAGTTTATTACTTTACAAACATATAACATTTTTCCTAAACTGTATTGGTCTTTTAAACTTAGTTTATTTAATGTAATAAGAAAGCATAGAGTTACGCCAAACCCATCTATGCATGTCTATTTCTGCACTGTATTTTCTACTGATGCAGTGCCATAAAATGTATTTAGTGCTTCACAATTTTATCAGAATATTACAGATGAGGATTAGGAAGTGAAGGGACATAGTACATGGTGGCGGGTTAAGTAGCAGGCAGTACTGTCCACAGTAAATTCCAATACTGCTGTCGGTCAGCAGTTTATAGTAGTGCATAGAACTATGGTACTTATTTTGCTATGTACAGTAAAAAGTGTTTGTCATTCTTCTTGCCACTATACCAACCAGTAGCCTTCTCTATCCCATTCTGGATCTCTACCTTGTTTTGGTGAACGGCTTGTGTACTTCAATTAAGCTGTGAGCTATACCATGTAAGGTCACCCAAGATGAATAGGTCATAGCAGAGAGGTCAGAGAAATTGCTGACCACTGGAGAAGGAGCTGGTAATTCACTCCAGTATATTTTCCAAGATAACCTTATGGATAAGCGTGATCAGAGACATAATAATAGATGTGCCTGGCGTGCTGTGGTCCATAAGGTCACCTTTAGATTGTAAGTGGCGAGTGTCTAATCTTGTGGGGTACTTTGGGAAAAAGCACTTCTTACAAGACTTAAAGTTTAAAACAGGGCCCACCATTTTCTGTTTGTTGTCACTATTGTATATTTCCTTGTTGTTCTCCCCTGTACAGCGCTACGGAATATGTTGGCGCGGTACAAATAAAAGTTAATAATAATAAATGGAGAGCCATACACGACTGAACCACTGAACAACAACAAGCCTTCTCTATACTGATGGCTCCAAGTAGATAGAGACAGCTATTTGTGGGTAGGTTAGTGTACAACATGTTTGCTATACGTGGTACTAGTTGGATGGCTGGTATCACTGTTATAGCTCTCAAATACTAAATGACATTAATTTTTCAACTATACATTTTTACATTTTTTATTATGACAACCTGTGATATAGTTTCTTTTTTTATTGTTTTTATTAATGGGAATAAAAGTTATAACAGATGTACAGTACAAGAACAACATATATTGTATTCAAATGACATAAAAAAAAGGCTTGTATCTACTTTTCCCAATTTTTTGTTTTGTTGCATAAATTACAATATAATATGTCATATTATGCCAGTCCTAATTAAAAGAAAAGAAAAAAATATATAGAAAAGAGAAAGAAAGGAAAAAAGGGTGATGGGATGGAGGGAGGCTTAATATCTATCGTCCCTGAGGTATGTATATATATTACCTTTTTTTTTTTGCTACCATCCAATTTGTAGTTCCCAGACATCCCAACAGGAAGCCCACTTTTTATAGTTGTCATCTAGTTTGGCAGAGATCAAGCTCATTGAATCAAACAATCTGTGATATAGTTTCTGACAAAATGTAAATCACCGTCCTTGGACTCACTGTTTGTTTTCTCTTTCAGAACACAAATACATTCTCTGAGACCTCGGCTCATAGTCTGTTCATTTTGTATTTTCTGGATATCCAGAAGTCAAATGTCTGCTTGAATGTATCACATTGATCAGTAGTGGTCCACTTGCACCATAATCTGAAAAGCTGATGCTTGAGAAACTCACAATGTAATTATTGAAGAGTATTTGTAATATACTGATAACAATAAGGTTTTGTTATATATGTCACCACATCAAAGTCCAAAAACTACTTGTTGAGTGAGAAAACTTGTATCAAGTTCAACTTGAATTTTCACTGAGATGTGTTGTGAAATGACATTGCTCTTCCCTATCTTGTCTCATTACTATCCCCAGGTGACGTATGGCACTACTATAAACTCCCACTTTACACAGTGTCTAGGCCCACATATTTTGCACTTTCCTGAAGAATCAAATTCTCTTCCTGTCAACCCTGAAACAACATTGATAATTTCCTTTCTTCATTCTCCTGACCAAAAAGAAGTATGGAATGTAAGAATTATACCAGGAGCTTCATAGTCTGTTCATTTGACTGTGTGTGCTGTATATCCAAGGCCAAAACTCTGCTTGATATGTATCACACTGATCAGTAGTGGTCCAATTGCACCATAATGGGAAAAAATGGTGCCTGAGAATCCCAGAATGTAATTATTGAAGAGGACGTATAATATACTGTTCATGATAAGGTTTTGTCATATATGTTCCCAAATCACAGTCCAAAAACTACCTGTTGAGAGAAAACTTGTGTCAAGTTCATCTTGAGTTTTGACTGAAATATGTCATGAAATGACAATGCTCTTCCCTTATCCCCTCTTCTTATCTCATTCGTCTCCCCTATGTGCTATCTTGCACTACTATAAACTCCCACATCACACAGTGTCTAGGTCTTCATATTTTGCAAATTTTACTGAAGAACCATCTTCTCTTCCTGTGAACCGTGATACAACAAAGATCATTTTCTTTCTTCATGCTGCCTCTCTTGACCAAAAGAAGGTTGTTAGGAGATTGAAAACTTGCTGAAGTTTGTACAGGAATACCTGGTTTAGCGCGGTATATGTGTTCCTGCATGCAGGAGCGCTATACAAAAACCACGCTAAACAGGGCATTTTATCGCCATCGTGAAAAAAGCTTGTAAATCTGGTATTTAAATGCCTGCAACGCAATTTTCAGCGCCGTCACAAGATTTAGCACTTTCTGGGGACTGGGACCAGAAAGAACGAATCAGCGCTCAGCGGGGTAGCGCAAACCAGAATGTTAAGAGAGTTCCTGTCAATAGCATGTAATGTAAGAATTATACCAGGAGATGCCTGAAACTCTAAAATAGGCAGACTTATTGGAGGCTGGTATGATTTTGTGCTACACCCTAAGCCCTCTAGCAACAAAACAGTATTGTTATTGTACTCACAGCTTCCACCTTTAATAATGTGAGACAAAGGAACAGTTCTTTTTTGGTCAGCTATAAGACATAACAATGTCCAGGATCGTGCTTGACATTGGTATTCTTCTGGATATCCATTTATTTCACAGCCTGGTAACTATAAGTAATGTGTAAGTATGTGTTATTATCTGTTTTTTTTTTTAATAGATGATCAATTGTACTACATGTTTATCAATTTAGAACTATTTATTGCTATACTGTGTAAATAGATTGAATAAAAAATGTTTTAATTAAATTTCTGTGCTTTTAAAAAGTTCACTTTACAAAAAAGACCCTGAATGACACTCATGGCCCAGTGTATCATTTCACCAGCAAACCCAAATCTCATTTTTAGCTTTCCCTAAAGTTTTTCATACTTACCTCTAGAATTATTGTGCACCACTGTTATAACCATTTAAATAAAAACAAAAAAAAGTTAAAGACAAATGTAAGTTAAGAAAAACATAGAATTCAATGTGTCATTTGCGCTGATCATAAAGATGTACTCATTATAATAATATTAGTAATATTAAAAATATGATAAACAGGAGTTTTGTCACAGGCCATTGATTGGTGGGATGATTAAAGAGAGAAGTGGGAGGTAATGTAACAACTCTTGTGAACACCTAGATAATAGAGAACAAGGGTGAAAGAAGAATGGTGTACACAGCATTGATTCCCAACCATAATTGGAAACCTAAGCTACTTAGTAGGCAATTTATATACACACTCATTCAAGAATATCCATATATTCTGGCCTGTTGGTGTATGATAAGTAATGAGCTTGGAAGAGAGGTTCAGAAGGATAGGAATGGAGGGCACCTTTTGCAAACATCAGTTTGAGCAGCAAATAGCACAAAATCCAGAATGTAATATGATTTAGGAGGCTATGAGAGGTTAGAAGGATCACTTTATGTTCATTTAAATAACTAAACTATTAGCCCTATTAAATTAGCTCAACATCGAAACTGTAGCCCGTAATGTAGCCCACAAGACTTACTGCTATTAAATTAGACCCGTAAAGCAACCCCTCAATGACTTGCGGGGTAAGGGCAAGAAAATGCTATGGGACATGGAAATTTGAACTGCGCGCCCGCAAATCTTTTGATCTGTCAAGCCCGTAACTGTTACGTTCCAATCAAGCTATGAAATTGCAACAAAGTCCCTGGCGTTCAAGCCCGTAACCTGCAAATGGAGCCAATAAGCCAATGTGTATGAGAGAGGACCCGCTAGAGGGGTAAAGTCCAATCTGTAGTACTTTAAATGCAAATATACACACACTACTGTACTTCTATTAAAAGGGAAAGTGATGTTAGGTATTAAAATAAATAGCGCAACATTCTGAAGCTTTCAAATCGTCAATATAAAATAATTTATTTAATGTTTAAATTGCGTGTTATATCGATCACGGCAATCAATGTGTTAATACATTTAATGGAACTCGCATCGACTAGAATATAATATTTACTGGTTTATTAATATTGCATTATTTCTGGAAAGTGGGTCCAATTGTAACTCGTAATTGAACCCCGTAGGACTTTGAAATCCAACCTCCATTTTTTAGTGATGCAATGATGACAATTTCTGTTGCCATTGGCTCATCTAAAACTACGGATTTGACTAATTGATCATGTTCACGGCCGTGCACCTAAGGTTCGAAAAATAGTTTACGGGTTTCAAACTCGCGGCATGTTCAAATTTAATAGCTATGTTACTGAGGCAATTTTCAAGCCAGCAGCCCTTGCGGGCTTGCCGATGCCGCTACGGGCTTCTTATTTAATAGGGCTGTTGGTAAGGGGGCTAAATGCATTTGGAAAGTAAAAATACACACAACCTTTCGAATATATTAATTTTATATGCAATTATTCTTTAACGCAGGGTTTCATTTTGCCATTGTTCCTAAAAGGATTAGACATGAGAGACTGTGAGGGATGGGAAAGACTGTGGATTAAGAAACAATCTCTATTCAGTGCTGTTGAAACCTGCCACACTGCATAGCACACTTGACAATAGAAGCATATGGAACAGCATTCCACAGTAGGATAAAACTTCCTCTTTAACTAGACTAGCTGTCAGAAATAGAAGCGTCCATTACATAAGCAATTTAATATTTTCTCTAAAATGCTTTTAAACTCGTGGTTTACATGGCTGCTAGCTAGTTTGTCTTGTTAGTTAGTTACATACTTCACAAGAATATGATGTTTTTCCCAAATTATAGTGGTCCTTTAAAAAGGCAATTGAAAAGGTGCTAATTATGGTAGGATAGTAAAGTACAAATTAAATATGAATATTTGCAATGTATTAAAATATATAAAAAATGAATATTAAGGATAGAAAATGGCTTTGGATTCACTAACTTTTGGCTGTCATTCAGCTCAAGAAATCCACCAGACTATTCTTGTTTTCAGTTCTTGATTAATGACATCTGAGGTATATGACAATAGCTGGTCTGGCATCATAAAGGATAAGCAGGACAATAGGCATACATAGGATATGGTTTAGTGGATAGTGAAATAAGAGTTTGTGGACAGTTACAAGATGATGGCTTTTGGCATAAGGAGCGTGGGGCCTAGAGCTTGAATGATTTTGGGAAATTATTATTTGCAGAAACTGAACAGAGTTTATCCTCTACACACAATGATGATATTTGTTCACATGCAGGATTAACTCCCTAATTCCACCTAAAGATGTGACCACAGTTTATTGATGTCAGTGCCAAGCAGAGACCCAAATGCAAATTATTACCTGAAATATAAAGATTATTGTTTATTTACTTTGTGCCACACAAGACTGTTTTTCAAACATTCACCACTGCGACTTGGGTTCAATTCCAATCAGGGAACCAAGAGGTCACACCACCCTGAAGCCGAGTCAGTGCTTTGATGAGAGACCACAGTTATCCTCCAACCTGCAGAATCAGATCAGCAGAAACCAAAATGGTATATTCCACTGCAGTATAATTGCATACAAAGGGGAATAAATTCTACTATATTATTTTTGTTGACATTCTAAAACATTTACCTATTATCAAGTGTTTATATCAATAGTTTATATTTTAATATAGAGTTACAGTTGTCCCTTGATATGTATGAGTAACCTAAATCCCCTCTCCTCCTTGAATGACCAGTGTATTGTTACAAATATCGGAGGCATTGTGTCTGATTATTTCATTTTAAACTGGAATTCCTCATTTTTTATTTTTATTTTTTCTGTTTGATACAATTTTTTAGTTGCCTGATATGTTTGAGGAACCCCTGCTGAAAATGGCTTCCATACAGCCATGAATGTACATCCAACCACAAGGTCTCTCTCTGATGATTCTGGCCTGGTTTATTTGAATGGAATCTTACCACCATTACTAAGTGGCATTGACAGCTTTCCAAAGACCTAACATACAAGGCATGCCTGGGAGGAGCATAAGGCCATCTTTAAGTAGATAAAATGGAGAGGCAAGTTAGACCTTATGATTCTTATCTGCTGTGAAATCTCAATTATACTTATACAAACTAATCAATAAAATGTAAAGTTTCTTATAATTCCCTTATTTCTCTCGTCCTTGTTTTCTATTTGTTTCTTTTATATATAGCTTTATAAACAGCAGAGGCGTTTGCTCTTCCTTAGTAATACAAGTTAACCTCAAATAACATTTATTGTCAAAATTAGATCCTTTTCTCAGACACAAGAATTTTTAGTCTGTGTGGGAGTTGGCAATGCACAGGAAATGATAAAAATAATGTTGATTATCTGCCTTACATATAGTCACTCGTTAAACTTTCTTTAAAAATGAGACTTATTGAAGGGCTGCATCTTTAATAAACTTTTGGCTGTAAAGGAGACATTTTAATTAAATGCAAAAATTGTGTTCATATGAAAGATACACTTTGTCTAATTGCATTGTCTTTGTGTCAGTGGCACTGTTGGATTTTGAGCCTGTAATCTGTTTTTTCAAATGAGTCAATGACACAAAAAAATACAATAAAATAAATTTCATATGCCTGTGTGACGGAACAGGGTCAGGAAGATAAGAGCTGGGAGCAGTACTGGTTAGGTCCTGTGACATGCCACCCAAATTCACACCTAAACCAGTGGGTTGAGCAGCCCTTAGGTGGTGATTCTGGTAAGCAATCAGCAGGTGGCTTGTTAGATATGGCACCAGCTGATCTGTCTGAGTCTGACCCCCGATTTTGTTACCGGTATCTAGAGGATCTTGCTGGATTTCCTGTAGATTGGAAGGCATTGGGTCTCTGCTGGTGTAGTCTTCCTCTGGTGGAGGGTGGACAGGTAGTGGTATGTGTGCGCTTCCAGTTTCACACCTTACGCCTTTGGTACCTGTAGAGATACCTATATACAGATCCCTCTCCGCAGTGGTGAGCACTGGCATCCAGTTTTGCCAGTTGGACAACATGGGGTATGACCAGGGGCTCGGAATGTTGACCCAGGAGTTCTGGATCGACTCAAGGTGCTGTAAGGGTGACTTTGCTATGTTAAAGCACTGGTGGGAAGTGGGCAAAGTACACTTGTGACTCTTGTATCAGGAATATACAAGGGGTGCAAGTGTACAGCACAAAGCTCCGTGAGGTGCTCTGTCTCACGCGGAGGTTGCCTACTTGTAGGGACCAATCCGTGTAGAGCGAATCTGTTGGGAGAAAAGGTGTCCTCTGTGAACTGGAACATCATCAGGCTAAGGGACATATGTGCGATGCCGCTTATGTTTTTTAAAAGATCCTCTTCTACTCCTTGGAGAAAATGGGGGACACATCAACTGTCTTTTAGAAGAAGACAGTGCCCATCTTACACATCCGGGACAGGGCCCAGAGAATCTATCAAAATCGGTACTCTATGGATCCTATTTCTCCAGATGCTATGGGAGGGGCTCCCCACAATCAGCAAGAGTGTAAGTAATCAGATTGGTAAACCAATAACTTTTTCAGGAGCTCTCTGAAGTCCTCTGTCTCATGTCCTGTGAGAAATCACTAGGCCTGGATGGGCTGACTGTAGAGTTTTTCCAATTCTGCTGGAAGACTCTAGGACCTAATTTCCATATGATCCTTGAGGAAGCCCTAGGTACTAGGAAAATACCTTGTCCTGCCAAAGAGCAATATTTGCTTTGCTATCGAAAAAGTTTTTTTTCCAGGTTATTAAGAATTCAATTCTCAGCACAGTCTATAAGATTGTAGCAAAAGCCATCTTGCTTAGGCTTAAGTCTGTACTGGCAGAAAAGGTCAAGGAGACCAAGCCTACACCAGCAGATTCCAATCTGGGGAGCAGCAAAGTTATTTTAGCTCAGTAGTCTTCCTTCTAAATGAAACACACAATTGTCTATGTGTCCCAAGAAGAGCATCAATTTTATTTGGTACAGCCACTCGGTTCAGCCATACTAGGGGGTTGTGGTCTGTGATCAGGGTGAATTCCTGACCGTAAAGGTATGGGGTGAGCTTCTTTAGAGCCCAGACCAGGGCTAGACACTCTTTTTCCACTGCCACATAACTCACTTCCCTGGGCAATAGTTTTCGACTCAGGTATGCGACAGGGTGTTCCCCCCCATCTTCTCCGACCTGGCTTAGCACTGCCCCCAGTCCGTACATGGACGCATCTGTGTGGACAACAAATCTTTTGCTAGGGACGGGGGCAAACAAAACAGGTGCGTTGATCAGGCTTGTTTCAGGGTTTGGAACGCTGTTACACAGGCGGGAGATCACAGGACTATCCTAGGTAAATTTTTCTTTGTTAAATCTATCAGGGGTTTGGCGATGGCGCTGTAGTCAGGGATAAATTTTCTGTAGTACCCTGCTGTCCCTAAGAATGCTAACACTTGAGTCTTAGTGTGGGGTGTGGGAAATTTGGCTACGGCCTTTACCTTAGCGGGTTCTGGTCGTTGTTTCCCACACCCCACTCTGTGTCCCAAGTACTGGACTTCAGCCATACCGAAATTACATTTCTCTGGTTTCAGGGTTAGGCTGGCGGCCCTAATCTGATCCAGCACAGCCTCTACGTGTCTCAGGTGCTCCCCCCAAGTCTCACTATAGATCGCAATGTCATACAGGTACGCACAAGCAAAATCCTGGAAGCCATCAAGGAGGCGGTCCACTAAGCGCTGAAATGTAGCTGGGGCGTTCTTCATTCCGAAGGGCATGACCTTAAACTGGTAGAAGCCAAACGGGGTGACAAACGCCGACTTAGGGATAGCGTCCTTGGCCAAGGGAATCTGCCAGTACCCTTTGCACAGATCGATGGTGGTCAGATATCGTCCCCTGGCAATACGATCTAATAGTTCGTCCACTCGGGGCATGGGGTATGCGTCTGTCACGGTTCGGTCATTGAGGAGTTGATAGTCGACACAGAACCAGGTCGTTCCGTCCTTTTTGGGGACTAGGACGACTGGGGATGCCCAGGGGCTGTCGGATGGCTCTATAACTCCTAGTTTTAACATCTCCTGAATCTCTTTTCTCATCTCTTCTTTTACGGCTTCGGGGATTCTATAGGGAGTTTATCTGAGAGGGGTCGCTAAGGGTGTGTAACCGGGCTCCTGGGAAAACGTCAATCCTTAGCTAGTAATTGTTGGAGTTGCTCCCTTTCTGTGGGAGTTAATCGCTCCCCTAGATGTACTGTATTAAGCCGAGTTTTAGGCTCGGCATCGGCTAACAGATCTGGGATGGGAAGGTTGTCAGGGTCTTCAGTGGCCGGGATACATATGGCTGCTATATCTTCGGGCCTTTCCTGGTACTCTTTTAATAAGTTTATATGAAAGGACTTCTGTATCCTTTCGTTCTTGCTACTGGAAATTACATAGGTGGTGTCACAGACCTGTGCCACCACCTTGTAAGGGCCCTGCCAGGAGGTCTGTAGTTTATTTTCTTTAACAGGTCTAAGCACCAGGCCTTTCTGACCTACTTGGAACGTTCTCAGCCTAGCGTCCCGATAGTGCACATGATTTTGACGTCCTTGTGCCGCCTGGAGGTGTTCTCGGGCCATCCTGGCTAGGTGCCCCATGCGGTCCCGCATCTCCAGCACATAAGGTACGATAGGGACCCCCTCATGCTCCATCTCTCCCTTCCAGTGCTCCCGGATGAGGTCGAGGGGGCCTCGCACCCGCCGTCCATAGAGCAACTCGAAGGGGGAGAACCCTGTGGATTCCTGCGGCACCCCTCGATATGCGAACAAGAGGAGCGGCAAAAATCGCTCCCAGTCTCTGTATTCCGCTGCAAAGGTGCGTAGCAATTGCTTTGGGGTACCATTAAAGCGTTCACAGAGGCCGTTAGTTTGAGGATGGTATGGTGAACTAAGCAGGGTTTTGACACCGCAGACCTTCCATAGCTGCTGAGTTAGGTCTGCGGTGAACTGGGTTCCTCGGTCATATAGGATTTCCTGAGGAAATCCCACTCTGGTGAATATCCCGACTAGCGCACTGGCGACCGTGTCAGCCTGGATATTCGTCAGAGCGACGGCTTCTGGGTAGCGAGTAGCATAGTCCACTACTGTAAGAATATACTTCTTACCCGAAGGGCAGGGGTTAGGTAGGGGTCCTACGAGGTCGACTGCCACCCTGCTAAATGGTCGGGCTTTAGGGTGATCCCCCCTCTTTCCTACTCGTTGCTGCAGTAACGCCGCACATCCCTCGAGATCCCTGGCCAAAAGAAGATCTGGGTGATCCTGTAGGTGGTGCGGTTACCCCCTAGATGCCCTGCCAACGGAATGTCGTGGCCAATTCGGAGAAGTTCCAACCGGTACTTTCTGGTACTACGAGTTGGAGCTTCTGCGAAGGGACACAGCCTCTCTTTCTGCCTTCGGTCAATCTATATAACCTGTCGCCCTCCCATATAAAACGTTCCCGCTCATCCCCTCCACTGTCGGCTAATTCTCGGTACTTTTGGAGGGTGGGGTCCTGTCTAGTTTCTCTCCCAAACTCTTCGGGGGTGTCCCACGCTATGGGTCTCTCTGTGGCGTTAGTGCTAAGTGTCTGCTTGTGACTTACCTGGGTCTCCCGACCTGTTGTAGGATCGTCCTCAGGACGGGTCTGTGAGCGGGTGGTCACGGGACAAGCAGCAGCAGTCGTGGGTAAAAAAACTGAGGCTAGAGGGCCAATGTCATGGCCAGGACGACCTCTGCAGGTAAATTGTCCATGATGCCTACTGTGGTCTTTCCCGACCCGACTCCCCAATCCAAGTGTACCCGGGCGGTGGGTAAGCGAAAAACAGCCCCCCCTGCGACACGAACAGCAACGGTACGATTAGATACATGTTCTGGTTTCACAAGATGTTTCTGCACTAAAGTGATGGTAGCGCCAGTGTCTCTTAAGCCTTGTGCTATCTGTCCATTTACACGCACCTCTTGGCGGTGATGCTGGCGGTTATCCGGGGAGGCAGCCTGTACGGGGTTGGCCTCATACAAGATTCCCAAACACTCCTCAGGGCTCCCTTTGATTTCCAAGCAGTGAGCAGCAGAGGGACGTGATGGCGGGGTCTCTGTGTGGGGTGTTGTGCGCCTCCATTCGTTATTGGCTGATCTCAAAGGGCAATAACGGGCAATATGCCTTGTGTTGCTGCAGTGATGACATGCCACTTTGTAAGATTCCCGGGGCTGGTTGTAAGACCCCTGAGGGCGTGGAGGTCCTGGGGGTACTGGAGCCCGAAATTCTGTGCGTGCCACGTAGGTTGGGGTGCGTGCCTCTGTTCTAGGTGCTGGTCGTGTGGTACCTTGGCTCACCTTCCTTGTTTCTGCGTATTCATCTGCTAGTCGCGCTGCCTCAGTTAAGTTGGCAGGGCGGCGATCTCTCACCCAGTCCTGTATATCCGCAGCCAGATCTTGAAAGAAATGTTCCATCAAGAACAACTGTATCAGTTCTTCTCCGATGTCGGCATTGCACCCTCGCACCCAATGTGATGCTACCCTTTGTATTGTGTTTGCCCATTCCATGTGGGAGTCCACAGCCTTCTTCTTGGACTCCCGGAAGCAACGGCGGTATGCTTCTCGGGTTACGGCATATCGGGTTAGCAGTGCCTTTTTAACTTGCTGATATTGTAAAATATCCTCTGGAGCAAGAGCCCGAAAGGCTTCATTGGCTTTGCCCGACAATTTCCCAGACAAAATAGTGACCCATTGGTCTGGTGGTACCTGGTGTAGTGAGCACTGCCTCTCAAAGTCAGCCAAATACCCATCTATTTCCTCCTCACTTTCTACAAAAGCTTTAAATGCAGTGAACGGTATTTTCTTTACTGTAGCAGTGGGTGTGGGGGGGGGGGGGGGTAGGAACTGCCTGTGTAATGGGCTGTCTAGCTCTTACCATTTCCATTTCTTGTCTCCTCTTAGTTTCTATCTCCTCCCTTGTTTCCCGGAGCAGCTGGTTTATTAGTTCCACGGACGTTTCTGGATACAAGGATAATCTCCGCTGTACAATACCAGTAATTACATCATCCTCGCTGACAGATGTAAGGGGCTCCGTTACTTCCATGGATCTATCTATTTCGTCCAGCTCCAGCAGGTCAGCTATCAGCTCTCCGTCCTGTTACTGGCACTCCTACCACGACTCTCCAATAAATCTTTTAGTGTGGGTCTTTTCAGCTTGGCGTACTGAGACTCCATTCAGCACTTGCTCTCTGGATAAAAGGACCATCCCACCACTGCCAACCAAATGTAACGGCTACCCCAGTAGAGAGAGGGTATCAGCCATTGGAGACGTCCTTTTCCCTGGCAAGCTGCTGTGTAAAAGTGAAGCTGGTATCAACCATCAGAGAAAAACTTTAATAATTGAACTCAGCATGACAGTTACATATCATCAAAACATTCCAAACAGTTAAAGGGCCAGTGTAGTAATAAATGTTCCCAGGCAAAGGTAAGGTTCTGTTACATAATCCATTGGAGAAAAAGCAGCAAACAGTCCCAGATTCATAGTGCCTTTGCTCTCACCGACATGATGAGGATGGTGGCGACAATCTGTGGTTGTCCCATCATCATCCATGACCCCTGGACTGGAACCGGGTTCACTTCATGGCAAAATCGATCTTATCGTTCTGTGCCTTGACTGGATCGGCCGGTTGCAAATACTGGTCAGGATCTTGGCTCTGGTCATCTGCTGCTGGAAAGGGGGTCTTCATCTTTAAGGCCCTCACATCCACTGGCTTTGAGGGAGGAGCATGGGTTTGCTCTTACATCACGGTACCAAGGCTTTCACTCTCTCCTGATTGTTCTATTTTTTTTCTCTGGGCAGGTGGATCAGCATGATCCCCTTCTTGGCAAGTTGTTGTAATTAGTTTGGCATTGCCCTCTTGTAAATCCACAGGGGCAGAGCTTTTGCTGCCGTTCTCCTGCTCTGTTACCGCCTTGCCTATAGCGGTTGCACTTACGCTTGTCGCAATATCCGCATGCAGCAGTGACATATCATCCTGGTCTTTTAACGGCAGGATCTCAGGGATCACGCGCTCCCCTGATCCTGAATTTGTCTCTGGTTCTCCAGCCCTCTGAATATGCTGGCGCTACTCCAGCTGCATGCCATCTACCATGCTTATATCCAGGTTCTGGTGAGCATTGTTGCTCCACCTTGGACTTGCCTTTATAGTGGATTTCTCGGGTTCCACAGTCGCTATGTCACAAGTGGCTGCCAGCAAGACCTCTACTCTCACCTTGGCTGTAGTGATCAGGTCTTCTGGCACCTCTTTGTCCACCTCTTCCGCTTGGCAAGAGCTCAGCAAGTGGTCCATGGCAACATCCTCCAGGACCACTTCCTTCAGCAATTCTGCGCTCTCTGAACATGGACAATCATCCAACAAGCTTTAGGCTTCAAGCTCCTTTTGTTGCCAGGCTGCATCTTCTACAAAGTACTTGAGCCAGGTCCCAATGGGACCACCTCAAGCAGTTCCTCATACTTTATTTCCAAATCCATTTCTCTATGGACCAATAGTCTGAGCATCACTTCTTCTGCTGTACCTGGCTCAATTTCCACATCCTTTTGGCGCTGTTCAAAAGGATTTCCCATCACTCTGCGGTTCCCAGGCCACCCTTTGGATTACCCTGCAGCACATCAAGAAGCACTTCCAGCAGCCCAAGCGTGTAGAAGGAGGGCCATTGTGATGCAGTAGCTGGAAGCTACTCACCCTGCTGGAGTCAAGGAAGCCATCCGCTGATTTAGAATAGCTACCCATGTATCTTCTTTTGTGGCAATCCATTGCAATCGCCGCTCCATCATACTGGTGATCAGACTCTTTTTCTCTTTGATCACCTCCGCTCTGCAGGCCTCCATGTGGTCCAAGATCTCATCTATCCAGCGCTGGCCTTCCTTGGACTTGGACCTGGATTTGAAGGTTTGGCAAAATCGCAGATGGGTTTCTGCATCCCCGCCAAGCCGCCGAAAGTACTGGACTTCATAACTGCATATATCTCCATATCCCAAGCTTGCTGCTTGTTCACCGAGGTCGCACCACTCCCACCAAGTTTGTGAAGATTCCAGGAAGGGGCGCTATTCAGCTCCAGAACTTACCACCTTTAGCTACAGGAATCCCCCTCTTCTTTAGAAGGAATGGGCTTCTTGGTGCCCCGCGGTCAGAGCAGGATCATCTGCATCAGATCAGGAGCCCAGGGTTAAAGGATCCGCCTAAACGGTGTCACTACTTTGATAGATGAACTATTTACATAACCCTGTATTCTATTGTGCTCAATACAGTGCACTTCCTTACCCTCGTGACCCGTGCCATTACCATCTGGACGTGGGTCCTACCACTTGATGAGAGCAGGAGGGAACTATATTCTTATTTGGTTCCACGACCCACAAGGGACTTGAGTTAGAGAGGGTTCCATGGTGCAAGAGAGTATCTAGCTAATTTATCTGACTATCTTGTCTATTCTGTGGCAAGGTAGAGTTTATGCATCATGTATATACTGTATTAGTTGTGCCAGGCTGCATCCCCTCTTGTCACTCTTGAGGGGCCTCCTCCTGCAGTTCTGGGTGCATTTCTCCCATCATCTGTTATTGTTTGGACAGCCAGTGTCCCGGGGGAACAGGGCCAGGGACCTCATTGTCAACCTTCAACTGGCATTAACCAAGGCTTGATTTTAATTTATTGTGCAGATTTAATTTCCTTTTTAGATTTGACATATTAATCCCTACCACCAGGTGGGGCTGTAATGAACTCCAGATTGGCCCTATAAAAGGCCAATCCTTGGCAACCCTCTGCTTAATTCACTTTGTCCAGTAGTGAATCCTCAAAAAGGATTTTAATACATTGTCAACAATTTCAAATTCAATTACTAAAATAGTCCACTGTCATAACAAGACTTACATAAAAAGACGTTATGACCTTAATATGTATAGTTTAGAGGACACAGGAGTGATATGATAGAAACCTTCAAATATATAATTGAATTTAATAAAGTGCAGGAGAGATTTATCTTTCAGAAAAAAAACAGAAATGCAAAAACAATAAATTATGGTTTAAAATTAGAGAGTAGTATTTATGGAAGTACTAGTTTATAACAAGGGTGGAAGATAATTGGAACAGTACATGAATTCAGGCAGGCCTGGGATATATACCTCTATAACAATACTGTGAGGATTCATGAACCCAAATTTTAGGATAAAGATTAGCCTATTGATGATTGTCTTCTCAAATTCTATTCTATTCTTCTATACACAGAAATTCTAAACCTTGTTGTAGCCAAAGAAAGGCAGTGATATGAGGAATGTTTTGCTACTGGAACTCTTGGATTATTTATAATGTTGCAGTGCAGAAATACCAGTTCTACAAGTCACACATTCCCCCTACAAATAAGTAACTGGCAACTAATGAAAAAATAAATATTAACAGCCTTATTGAATTGCGATTTGGCCAATTGAATAGGGCTCTATATAAGCACATAGCATATTTTTTTTACAGACGTTTTTAGTTAGTGAGCTTCTATCCAAAAGCAAAGTCTTCATTAACTAAAAACGTCTGTAAAAAAAATAGGCTCTGTGCTTATATAGAGCCCTATTCAATTGGCCGAATCGCAATTTAATAAGGCTGTTAGTATGTTGAGAGACAGTAAAACTACATATCTTAAAGGGACACATAAGTCCCAAATTTGTTATCATGCATTTAAAAGGGCTGATTTAAAACATCAGTCCTATTTACTTTGCATGGAAAACCAGTGCAACACAGGTTAAGATATTATTTTAATCCCTATGCAAACTACAGAGTTGGAATTTCCTTCAGCAAACTCTAATTAGTGTATGCCAGAGAAGTGCACCAGCCAAGTCAGGGAGATCTGTGAAAGAATCAGTTATTCCCTCTAGTGGCTGACCCTCAAACAGCTGGAGAAAAAATAGGTGTTCCTTAAGTTTCAGCTGTGAACACGGGATAAAAATATGTTTTAACCATTAATGCACTGATGGAAAGAAAATGTGTAATGTGCAACACAAACACTAATAGTTCATTTAAATTCTGAGATTTCAGCTGAAACATGGAATCCCAGTGTGACTCCCAGGACTTTTGGGGACTATGGACTATTGTAGGCCCTGAAGAAAACTTGGTACCAGAACACAGCTCCTTCCCTTTCCCACCAAGAACAATGCCCAATATACCCAGACTGTGGTTGCCACGTTGGCCTAAGATGGATAATGCTACTGCAGATGGTTGTGTGTGGCACCATATTAAGTTATTGCAATGACCAGGTAGACCCTAAGACTGTTTTGGACTATTGGACTGGCGTAGGCCCTGAGCTAATATGGATTAGCTGTGCGGTCCCTTTCCCCTAGAAGATTTCTTTCAAGACTGGATACCGGGACTGTGACAGCTATATTGTGTATTGTGTGCCATCTTTTACTGTCAGGCATCCTGTTTGTGATGAACCATGTTTTCTTGTTAATATGTTATGTACAGTTATGGATGTGTGGATGGTACCCAGTCACGTTTGGTCTTAAAATGCTGCATTTTACCCAGAGAGTTCAATAAAGTATGTTACTAGGGTGTCCTGGGAATGTGGGGTACAGGGTGCAAAATACTTGCTTGAGGGTTCAATCTATTACAGGGAGGGTCACATTCAATATCAGAGTGTCTCCACTCCTGATCTGATCAGATACACTTGGAAAGCCTGGAATGAAGGGTACATTTATGCTAATTACCCTGTAAGGCTCCAGGACCACAGGGGGTGGTTAGGTAAGCTGACATAACTTGATGGACAGGCCTTCAACATAACTAGGATGTAGGCTGATGGGGATTGGTGAAGATCTGTTACCAAGGATTGGAGACTGAATATGATTGGGTAGTGTTATGGATAAATATGCTGTGTGCGCCTCAATAAAGAGTTTAAACATACATAAGCAAAGTGTATATTTTATTCTGTGGGAATATAATAATTCTAATCACTGGCATTATTACTACAGGCTCTGCCTGGGACTATTCTCTTGACCATTGAGTGTACCACTGCTAAGCCTGCTTCTTGTGCTTCCTGGTATCTGTGGCGATTTGGTGCTGTACAGGGTCCATACCTGCTGGGTTAATTCCATGCACTACTGGGTGAGATTGATCTAGGATCTTTCTGATTCCAACCGAGCAGTGGGTCATGGTAGCTGTTTCCGGAGGTTTCTGTGTTCCTGGAATTATGTGCAGGTATCCTGATACCTGGAAAATGCAACTGGGTACTGAGATTATCAAAATTCTGACAATCTAGGGGTGTTCCTGAGGCTGAAAGCAGGGGGGTTTGGGGCACACATGGTCCCCTCACCCCTGGGCCGTTACACTTCATAGAAAAGCAGCAGACATTGTTATGTCACAATATCTTATTTATATATTTTTGGATGATCTCTTTGGAACAGAATTAAGTGTCTGCAAAATTTGGCAGAGCTAAGAAGGTATAAAACAGTTCTATTCCTAGACAGCTTTGATATGTTTCATTAAAATGTCTGCACTTATATATATAAGTACTGGTTTCTCTTTACATTGCAGCAGTTGAAAGGAACACAGCAAATGTATCAGTTATCATATAAATGTAAAATTCACATATAAATAAATATAATTGCTGTTGGTGGCTATTGACATTTTTTCAATGCAAATGTTTGAATATAGATAAGGACATTAGAGTCTGTTGAATGCTAATTGCTCCTCCTGTGTTCACACAGTGTTAAACCAAAACCATTGCCTGTCTGGTGGGTTTTGAGGAAAGGTTTTGGAACTGCTGCTGTAGAGTATGAAGTAGTGCACATTAATGCTGAATGTGATAAGCTTCTTTAAACAGACACATTTAACTATTTTTTTAAGGACTTACAGTGATGGAAAAAAGTATTTGATCTCCTGCTGATTTTGAACGTTTGTCCACTGACAAAGAAATTATCAGACTATAATTTTAATGATAGACAGAATAACAAAAACAAACAAACAAGAAAAAAGCATGTCAAAAAAGTTTTAAATTGATTTGCAGGTCAATGAGTGAAACAAGTATTTGATCCCCTATCAATCAGCAAGATTTCTGGCTCCCAGGTGTCTTCTCTACAGATAACAAGTTGAAATGAGTGCTCCTAATCTCAGCTCATTACCTGTATAAAAGACACCTGTCCATAGAATTCATCAATCAATCAGATTCCAAACTCTCCACCGTGGCAAAGACCAAAGATCTGTCCAAGGATGTCAGGGACAAGATTGTAGGCTGGAATGGGCTACAAGACCATCGCCAAGAAGCTTGGTGAGAAGGTGACAACAGTTGGTGCGATTATTCGCAAATGGAAGAAACACAAAATAACTGCCAGTCTTCCTTGGTCTGCTCCATGCAAGATCTCACCTTGTGGAGTTTCAATGATCATGAGAACGGCAAGGAATCAGCCCAAAACTGCCCCGGAGGATCTTGTTAATGATCTCAAGGCAGCTGGGACCATAGTCACCAAGAAAACAATTGGTAAAACACTACGCCATGAAGGACTGAAATCCTGCAGTGCCCGCAAGGTCCCCCTGCTCAAGAAAGCACATGTACAGGCCCGTCTGAAGTTTGCCAATGAACATCTGAATGATCCAGAGGAGAACTGGGTGAAAGTGTTGTTGTCAGATGAGACCAAAATCGAGCTCTTTGGCATCAACTCAACTCGTGTTTGGAGGAGGAGGAATGCTGCGTATGACCCCAAAAACACCATCCCAACTGTCAAACATGGAGGTGGAAACATTATGCTGTGGGGGTGTTTTTCTGCTAAGGGGACAGGACAACTGCACTGCATGAAAGAGACAATGGTCGGGGCCATGTACCGTCAAAAGATCCTGTAGTGGCCTAGCCAGTCTTCAGAAAATCTGTGGAGGGAGCTGAAGGTTTGAGTTGTCAAACATCAACCTCAAAACCTTAATGACTTGGAGTGGATCTGCAAAGAGGAGTTGGACAAAATCCCTCCTGAGATGTGTGCAAACCTGGTGGCCAACTACAAGAAACGTCTGACCTCTGTGATTGCCAACAGGGGTTTGCCACCAAGTACTAAGTAGAAGGGGTCAAATACTTATTTCACGCATTGACCTGCAAATCAATTTATAACTTTTTTGACATGCGTTTTTCTGGATTTTTTTGTTTGTTTTGTTATTCTGTCTCTCACTGTTAAAATACACCAACCATTAAAATGATAGATTGATCATTTCTTTGTCAGTGGACAAACGTTCAAAATCAGCAGGGGATCAAATACTTTTTCCCCTCATTGTAAGGCAGGATGATAGTCTGGAGGAGAGACGCATGGAGTTCTACATAGTGGGCACCTTGAGAAAGTCCTATAACAGTATATACCCATTGAGTTCTACATAGTATAGAGACGCCTCAAGAAGAGTACTATAACAGTATATACCCAAAAACAAATTACATAATTTGTAAGTTCAATGTCTGATGGAAAATATAACATCGAGTGGATGTTTAAGTGCGAAAAGGAGCATGTGTTGAAAATGGGCTCAACACAGGAGAGAAAATGGGCTCAGCAGTGAAAGGGTTAAGCATTGGTGTAACAATTATTAAACACTGTATCACACCATGGAAAGGGTTAAGGCATTGTGCTGAATGGGTTAATGCCACACAGTGATTGCACAGTGCCAGCTATTTATACTGTATTGCTGAGTCCTATTTATAGTTCATTGTGTGAGGGTGACAGTGTCAGGGGGAGGCAGCATGGAAAGGAAATACAGAATCAACTGAGGGACACTGAGAGACCATGCTCACACTGAGATTATTATCATAAATTTTCAAAAAGGAATTCTGAATTAGATTTGTGTTACATTGTATGTGTTGTTGTACACGCTGTATCTGCACCCCCCTTGAGTCTGGCTTTTTCAAGTGTGTGTGGGGGGGGGGGGGGGTTACTAAAGGATTGCAAGTGGCCGCGATGGGTTGCGATGGGCCATGATGACCTGAAATCCAGTAACTCAGGTCATTATGTGATGCTTGTAAAAATACAGACAAAAGTAGCACAGGCCATGGGGATCTGGGTGTTGTTTTGGGCATACTGGGGAGTGTGGCTGGCCAGCATTTAAAGGACCACTGCACTTGAAGCAAAAAGACACTTGTTTATCCAAACTAACAATATTATCAAATGTATAAACCATGGGCATAAAGCATTTTATGGGAAAATCAACATTTTTGAATACACTGTTAATATACAATGTTTATAAGTACTGGAATCTATTTTTTGTTTGTTAAAACACTTCCTCAGAGCAGAATAATGAGGATATGTGTTTTGGCTATCAGTGAAGAGGGATGTGGAATGAGGGAACAGAGAACCTTTGTAAAGATAATTGGATCAAATTAAAATAGACATAATATCTATTTACTCTCACTGGCCCACAAGCAGGCACCTTACATCATTCACTGCAACATTAGTTCTCCAGAAATGTAAATGCCCCTCTCAAACACAAAACTTCCAGCAATGTATCATGGATCTCTTTGAGGTCCGGCAGAGCCATCAACATTCGTTTTTTTTTCTAATTAAGAACAATTTTCCTGCTTAAAATGCTCTGAGAATTAAAGTTTTCAAACAAATATTTTTGTTTTCATTGTGTGGTGGTCCTTTAAATTGCAAGGCATTGTTTAGATTGCCAAATGTACTAAAGAAAAATCAGGTCTAAAGATTCTCCATACATTTTACATGCAGCTATGATTCTGAAGTTTGGATTGCTCATTTTAGTAATCTACTTTTAGTAAATTAAGTGAAGCCTGTGGATGTGAAGAGCTATGATAGTGGC
The DNA here is from genome assembly GCA_027410445.1 of Discoglossus pictus. Classification (NCBI taxonomy): domain Eukaryota; kingdom Metazoa; phylum Chordata; class Amphibia; order Anura; family Alytidae; genus Discoglossus; species Discoglossus pictus. The sequence continues at coordinate 77,083,619 of CM050164.1, read as the reverse complement.
ACATTGCACTCAATCTTTTTTAAATCCACTTTCTGTATGCGCAAGCACAATCATTCAAATCTGTATGAAATCTGTATGAAATCTGATTGATGAGGAAAGTGAACACTGCCTTATATAATGTCACAACCCAGCGAAAAGGGGTCCATGTACCCCTAATTCTCCTGCTTTAGTTTACAGGAATAATCTGCATGGGGAAGCAGAAAAATCAGATGAGCAACATCATTCAATTAGCGTAGAGACAGACTTACCATATATTTTTCCTTTTAGACACATTTAAACCAAACAATGAACCTACATCTCCCCCTGCCCACTTTCTGTAACCAAACCCATCCATTTTTTCTCTATTGTAAAGGTTCATGGATTAGGTTCCCCTGTCTGATCTGTTTTACAACCCCAGAGGGGTGATAACCTAACTTCAAACTTTATGACTATCTGAGGTCAGAGAGAAGTTCTTGAAGAAGTGTATCTCTGTTAGTTACGGTAAAATAACATTATTACAGGGCCTATAACATCACATAGTAACCCCAACATTTATTATTGTGGCCCACGTTACATTATACATAAAAGCAACATGTCACAGTCTTTACAACAAGTAGCCCTTGATATTAGCAAAGCAGTGTGTTAGAGTCCCAAATAACAGAGTTGCTAATGGGGTCCAGGGGAGTCCCAAAATCAGTCATGATATAAAAGATTTTCAAGAGATATCAGAGAAGGAGTTGAAAAGCTGCTTGTGCTCATGGAATAAACATTTACTTTTCTTAACACCCACGCTGTGAAAGTTAAAGGCAAATTTAAGTTTCATGGATTATGAATGCACCTAAAAAACTAAATAAAAGTTTGTTAAAAACTAAATAAAGTTTGTTAAATTTCTTGAGTTTGCAAGCAGCTGATTTTCAGAGTTAACAACCCTGGAAATCCCTGCTAAAATTAGTCTTAAATTGATAATTTGTGTTGGCCAATCACAGGAAGGTATGATGGGATGTGTAGTCCCTTGGAAAATGTGTGCTGCTGTTGGCTTGAAGATTAGTAAAGGGTTAAAATCTGTATGTGCCTATGTAAAGTTCTGGGGGTGTGGAAAACAAGTTTTATTTTAAAATAAAAAAAATCTGTATAGAATGACTCCATGTGATGTGTGTTTCTGATATAAGCAGCATGTGTTAGATTAGAAAAAGGTAAAAACAGGGAAACTTACATATAACTTTAATGAATGGTCTTATATAGCTTAGATAGTGGAACTTGAGATGGAAGATCTTTTCAGATCATTTATGCTTAAAATACCTAAATTCCATATGGCTCTCATTTTTTAATTATATCAACTGAAATTATATTAATTTATATGTGTACTTTGCATTTCCACAATTACTGTGCTGTTACACTTTAAGATGACATTTAAAAAAGCCACTGAGGAGGAGATACATGCTTTGCTGCACGTACTCTTACAAACAACAAAATAAATGTAATTCAAATCTAATTTATTTTGGTATTTATTTTAATAGCTCTACAAAATTGTTTAATTTAAAATGTTGTGCCCCTTTAACAATGCGTGAATTGCTGAAGTAACAATTGGCATATATGGAATAAAACCAGTATAATAAGCACATCAAAGACTTACGCTCTGCAAATGTGATGTTACTTATTTCTTTGCAGTGTTGGCAGTACATCCTGTTCCTTGCAAAATACAGAGCCTTGTGCTGAGAGATTAGGTAAACCAATTGTGTGAGTGCATTACAAAGGAGTAGTGACACTTGTCTAGAGCGAGAGACAATAATCACATTAGCTACTTGTGGGGTAAAAATGTTTTTTTTTTTAATAAAGTTTCTAAAATTATGCAGTAAGCAAAATAATAAAAACAGTCTTTTTTGCTTTGTGATACATTTTCCTCATTTATTTTTAAATATAGGTAACAGCTCCCCTTCTGGATCGCTACCATGTCAAGGTGAAGGGGCTTGTGTATTTCAATGAAGCTGTGAGCTTTACCATGTAGGGTCACCCAAGATGGGCAGGTCATGGTAGAAAGGTCAGACCATCCGTGGTCCACTGGAGAAGGAACTGGCAACCCACTCCAGTATCTTTTCCAAGAAAACCATATGATTAAGCTCAACCAGAAACACTGACAGATGTGCCTGGCGTGCTGCATCCATATGGTCACAGAGAGTCGAACACGGCTGAAAGACTGAACAACAAACAGTCCAAGGTCCTAAGTATCTATTATAAATGACAAGCTGGTATCTTGAATCTAGTTGACTTTATTTTCAAGCAGAATTAAAGGCCCTCCGTAGTTAGGCCAGAACTTTGTAATACACTAAGAACATTAGCAGCTGTGTAAATCATGAGCACAAAGGCGTTTTCAGGTTAAAATCTTAATTTTAGCAAACTGCTTACAGTTAAATGGGGTTCTATGTTTATATCTTCCACGCATCCTCTTGGCTTGGAGCCTGAGCTCACTTTCTAAAAGTTGCAGGCAGCATATTGAAGACCCTATTAGCCCAATAATAGAGCTATGCAATATTAGTTATTTTTAAATTGCCATATGCTCTCCTTTCTAAGGTTGCCATTTGGGCCTTCCATCTCTGGAAGGCCCATATCAAGGCATAGTCAGCATAATGCAGTTTCAAGTACACATAGTATGACCAGAAGCTTCATGCTGGTACACATATTTCTGTGCAGGCAGGCAAAGCTGTGCTGGCTCCTGCATTATAAACTGCAAAATTGAGGTCCATTGCTTACTGACTGCTCACTCCCACAAGTTTGAGATTAAATCACCTAGAACTGATCTAGACTCCACACAAATAAACATTGTTACGCTTCCCCAATCATGTACCTTATACCCTGTAATCTACTGTAAACCTTATATGTATAGCTTTGCAAATTTTGTGTAATATTTAAGGGCCATTTGCCTCACTATACATGTTGTTCATGGTGTGAAAGAGAACAAGACTGTATGTTAAAAGGATATATTGTTTTTTTTTATTACACTAATAACACCTAAGAATCTGCAGTCATAGGTCTGTTTACAAACACACTGCTGACTGTTCATGATTAACAGCATCTGCCGACAATGACCGTTGCAAGCTCAAGCTAGCACAAGAATTATGGTTTCTCTCTGCTTTCAGGAATGTCATCAGCCATCAGTTAACCCACAAATAACATATTGAGGAGTTTCTAGCAGTCATTTCCCTGCACAGATGAATATGTGATGGGTTAACCCTCATTTTGTGTCTGCTCTCTGCACAGAGCTCTTGATGTCAGTCTCTCTGGAGGCACGCCTAATTCTCATGTAAACTTCATTTGTGATTTTTTCTGTGAAAAAGGCACCTATTTCAAAAAATGCAAAAAGTATTTCAACATGTTGTGAGGAGTATTTTACAGTGGTGTGCTCCAAGTCGAACTGAATTAACTGGCCTTTTAAATTAGGATGGTTGGCAGACCACTTTGCCTTAGCACAGTCACTTAAAGTATATGCAGTTAAAATATTGATTTAAAGGGAAATTACAGTATTGAGGGCTAACCCAATGATTTTAAGGACCCAAAAATCACAAATGTGAACTAATATCTACAATTATTAAACTTGAAGCACTTAGCTATTTCACTTCTTCTGTTGGTAGCAAGAACTTTCCATTATTTCAATTTTCAACCAAGGATTGCAGCATTATACATCACTTGGATTAAACACTAAATACACATTTTTAAGCACTTATTATAATTTACTAGTTTGCATTATTGATTGTAATTTGAGACATTCATGTAATAGATTTCTAAATGAATTTAATCATAGAAAGCTACTACTATTTCACTTTAGATAATTTTTTGGCTATTGGTCCTATTCATTTGTTTTTGTTTTTAAAGGAATTGTTTACTTTAATTTAATTATTTAATTGTAAGTTTCATCATTATTCTCTTAGCTTAAAGATCAGGAATTTGAGGTGTGCCCTCCACAAAGGGCATCTTTTCTCTGTTGTTTGATCTGGTTGTCAGACCATGCCAGTTCAGGATGAATTTTTGCAAATTACAGCTAATGAGGATATGATTATTGGAGTCTGAAAAAAACTCTGACTGCCAAATTATATAACATTTTTTACATTTTTACTTCACTTAAAGGGATAGTCACCCCAACATTGAAGCTTGTCATTTTGTGCTGCCAGTCAACCTTTTTATTCCAATATGAAATGAAAGAAAAAGAAAAAGAGGAGAGTACGTAGAGCCACACCTGGTGAAGTATCTCTAAAAAAAGTTTTTTTTTTTATTTAAAAGTTTAAAATGATGCTCACAAAATGATTTGGAAGTTTGCATCACATATATCAAGCTTACAGATGATACACAGGCACCTCAGAAGATCTTTACATTGGTGATAAAATCCTGGTAATATCAACACAAGGTTTGAGGGATCCACAAAAATATACTAACAATATCTAAAAACAATTTGTATATGAGTTTTAGTATATTTTTTGGATCCCCCAATCCTTGTGGTGATTTTACCAGGATTTTGTCACCAAGTGGCAGTATGTCACCTGTAAGATTGATATAAGTGGTACAAAGTTCCAAATCATTTTGTCAGGATAATTTTTAAGTGTTAAATACAACTTTTTAGACATACTTCACCATGTGTGGTTCTATGCGCTCTCTCGTTTTTATTTTTTACTAGAGAATTGCCCGTCAAAAAATGACGGCAATGAAAATTGTAAGTGAGCTAATGGTGTTTGGTATATATAATAATAAAATAAATAATAGATTAATAAAGTAATATACTTTACCTATTTTGAAGTAATATATGCAGGAAGCATTGTGTTGAAGAGCTGACAATCTGTTTTCATGTTGCTGCAGCATTAGTGCTGTGGAGCTGCTGTGTAAGCATGCTGAATGTGTGCAGTGTAATAGTGTGCGTGCGCGAGGCAAATCCGTTAGCGTAGCTGTGTACTTCCGCATTGTATAAGTTATTGTTCTAAAATGGCGGCTAATGTGTGGTATGCGTCTGTGGCTGATTTAACGTCCTTCGTTTTCTATGTCGTGTGACTTTTTCAGAATATCCGTAGCTGTTTGTTGGTGTTTTGCGTGTTTATGGTGGTGTTTTGCGTGTTTAGGGTCCTTTAGCCTCGTTTTCGTTTTGTTCGGCGGCCATTTTTTTTCTCGCTTAGGTGATTTTCGGGTCTCTAAACTCCGAAATTTGTGCTTAAATGGAGGTGTAACTTGACGTGCAGAGGTCCTGGGTGCCCCCCCTTGCTATGTGTAAGCTATGTGTTTGTTGTTTGTATTTATTGTGTTTGTAATGTTTTTGGGGTTGCCTGGGTTGCGTCCTTGTTTTTTTATCTCGTACGTGTTTTTCGGCAAATACGTAGGTGTTTGGTGGTGTTTGGCGTCTTTAGACTGCTGTAGCCTCGTTTTGGTTTTTTTCGGCGGCCATTTTTTCTCTCGCTTAGAGAATTTTTCAGTGTCTAAACTCTTTTATTTTGAGTTAAATTGAGGTGTAGCTTCAGTTTTCGAGGTCCTGGATGCTCCCTCTTCCTGTAGGTAAGTTTTTTATGTATTTGTTGTGTGTATATGTTGTATTTTTCATGTTTTCATGTGCGCGTGTTGCAGCCGATTTTTGCGAGGTCGTAATGGGTCGTAACGTGTCTCGTATTTTCCTTGCGTAACAACCACGCCTTAGCATAGCTACCTTGTCCTGGTGAAGGGGCTTGGGTACTTCAATGGAGAAGTAAGCTATACCATGTAGGGTCACCCAAGATGGGCAGGACATTGCAGAGATGTCAGAGAAATTGTGGTCCACTGGAGAAGGAACTGGTAACCCCCTCCGGTATCTTTGCCAAGAAAACCACATGGATAAGCTCAACCAGAAAAACTGACAGATGTGCCTGCTGTGCTGCGGCCATATGGTCACAGAGAGTTGAACACGACTGAAGGACTAAACAGCAAACAGTCCAAGGGAACATCTATTATAAATGACAAAGCTGGTATCTTTAATCTAGATTACTTTATTTTCAAGCAGAATTATGCATGTAATACACTAAGAACATTAGCAGCTGTGTAAATCATGAGCACAAAGGCGTTTTCAGGTTAAAAATAGTGATTTTAGCAAACTGCTTATGGTTGAAGGGTTCTATGTTTATATCTTCCATGCATCTTCTTGGCTTGGAGCCTGAGCGCGGTGTTCTGCTTACTTTCTAAAAATTGCATGCAGCATATTGAAGACCCTATTAACCCAAAAATAGAGCTATGCAATATTAGTTATTTTTAAATTGCCCTTTGCTCTACTTTATAAGGCTGCCATTTAGGACTTCCATCCCTGTAGTCCATCTATCAAGGCATAGGCAGCATAACCTTTTGGATGAGCACAACCAGAGACATAACGATGGTGTCTGGCATGCTGATGTCCATAGTGTCACTGAAAATTGGACATCACTAAAAGACTAAGCAAACAAACAAAAATTATACCATATTTGCAACCTCTGCAGTGTCACTTTATATATGAGAATTATCTTTAAAAGAGGGACATTTTTGGAGGGTATGAAGGATAGGATGATATCTTCTGAAAGGAGGGAATGTCCAAAAGAGGACAGTTGGGAGGTCAAAACTCAAACCATTAACCATTGGTTAGAATATTGGTTATGAAACTAATTATCATTATCTGTACAGCAGAATATACTTACCAAATGCCCATGTTACTAAAATAACCAATTAATATGTCAGTTACTCTTTATTAAATATAAGCTACTTTCCCCATGTACATGTGATGAAGTCATTTAAATCAACATTAAAGCCCCATATTTTCAGTTCTAGTTTAATAGTTACACAATTCAACCTTTAACGTTTAAAGCATCAGAATAGCCCCATAATAATATATTCTTTTAAAGAACTACATTTGAAAATGTTGGCAATATACTAGAATAAAGAAAAAAATACAACCTCTGATTTATTACTTTTTATTTGAAATTTTGCTGCTGTGGCAACTGCTTATCAACTTTGTGGTGTGGGTGGAGACATAGAGAGCAGAGGAATTTCCATCTGCAAAATGAGAATGTGACAGTTAAAACTGCTACTGCTAGCATTATGACTAATGGAAAATTCATTTGTTTTGAAGGACACACCCATTCTGAGAAAGTAGCAAAGTCAGATCAGAAAAAGTTAAAAATATAAATGTTATGCTTATTATGTGTTTTTATGTATTTTACTTTTTAAAACATTAAGTTATTCCAAAGGGCACAATGAATTTTTTTTTAAAATATTAACCGTTAAATGGCTGTTTGTTTACCTGCCTGATCATAAAGGGCTTGGGCTAAATGAAGGTTCTAGTTAAACTTGCCACTCCTCAATGCATTGAAAGAGTGGCCGACCTGCATATAATAATTCAAAATTAAATTAAAGGCTGTTTTTTAGCTTTGTAATATGATTTTGCCATTATCAATTGTAGTTATAAATAAAGGTATTGCAGTATTGCTTTGCAGTTCCAAATATGATAGAATATAAAATTATAGGTAATAATAAGTACTTTATCAATTGAATGCGTTAAGTTATAGTAACCTACCATTGAAGACGTTTGCAACTTTTAGTTGTCAGTAAGCCTTTCTGATCCACTGACAAAGAAATATTCAAATCTCTTGTTAATGAGAGATTATTGCCAACAGTACTAATTACCCCTGGCGATCTGAGTCATTTTTTTTCAGTGTACAGTAAAAAAAAACGGGATCAATGTTAGTTTACCTTAGAACATACGATTGAAAAAGTGTTTGTTACTAACTATAGTTTTAAATACTTTTCATTATAACCTATTTGGGACCGCTCTTCCATATATTGGTTCTGAAATATGTGCATGCAACATGTTCTGCTTACTGGTCTTATTTGTGCCATAGTTACTTTCTTTCTTAGTCACACTATGCTTTGTTTATTGTAGAACCACAAATAATACTGCAGTTTGGCTGTGACTGAAATATTTTGGCCCTGATTGCCCCATTGTCTTAAACATCCGGGATCATTTGTAATAGTGTCCTGGCTTTGACAAATTTCCATGAGCTGGGACTTGAATGTTTAATTACACAAAAGCTAATATTACCTTGACTGTCAGTCACCAGCATGGTATCCCAGCATGCTTTGTGCAGCTGAAGTCATTGTCTATAAATGAACTCTGATTTGGGGCTTTTAAATGTAAGTAACATTTCCCATGGATCAATAAAGCTGCAAGAGTTCAGAGCTCTGTCTCCTGCTGTTGTATTAAAGGGCCATAGTCAAATGCCAGGGCTTAAAGACTGAAAGTAAACAGGATTATTGCAGAAATTGTAAAATGTTGGCATTTATTTTGAAAATATTACTGATCATGCAAAAAAAAATATTTTATTGAAGGATAGTGATCATATGAAGCTATTAATTATCACATAGTTGTTTGATAACAGAAATCACCCAAATGGCCCTGATCAAAATTTTACTTACCCTTGAATGTTTGGTCTTGTTATAGACACGCAGGTGACACACACACAGGTCAAAATGGCAATTCAAGGTTAATTTCCCACACCTGTGGCTTTTTAAATCGCAATTAGTGTCTGTGTATAAATAGTCAATGAATTTGTTAATTCTCATGTGGATGCACTGAGCAGGCTAGATACTGAGCCATAGGGAGCAGAAAGAACTGTCAAAAAACCTGCATAACAAGGTAATGGAACTTCATAAAAATAGAAAAGGATATAAAGAGATATCCAAAGCCTTGAAAACTCCAGTCAGTACTGTTCAATCACTTATTAAGAAGTGGAAAATTTGGGGATCTCAAGATACCAAGGTCAGGTAGACCAAGAAAGATTTCACCCACAACTGCCAGGAGAATTGTTCAGAATACAAAGAAAAACCCCACAAGTAATCTAGGCTGCTCTGGAAAAATACGATGTGGTTGTTTCAAGGAGCACAATGCGATACTTGAACAAAAAGGAGCTGCATGGTCGAGATGCCAGAAAGAAGCCTTTACTGTGCCAATGCCACAAAAAAGCCTGGTTACAATATGCCCGACAACACTTTGTCACGCCTCACAGCTTCTGGCACACTGTAATTTGGAGGGACGAGACCAAAATAGAGCTTTATGGTCACAACCATAAGTGCTATGTTTGGAAAGGGCTCAACAACTCCCAGTTTCAAGCATGGTGGTGGCTAACTAATGTTTTGGTGGATGTGAGCTCTAGTCTAAAGACATAGGGAATCTTGTGAAAATTGATGACAAGGTGAATGCAGCAGAAAATACTGGCAGACAATTTGCATTCTTCTGCACGAAGGCTGCTCTTGGACTTTCCAGCATGACAATGATCGACGAGCGCCACAGGCCGCAGGACTTAGCCAACTTAGGCTGCAATGAGCGCTGAAGGGACTTAGCGAGGGACGCAAAATTACAGCGCATAGGACTTAGGACCATAGCCACGTATATGGACTGTGGGCCTCACAAAATTATGACTAAACGGCCGAATCACTGAACTGTAAAAACCTAAAAAAACAAACAAATATGCCTCAAATTAACTTACACACTCTCACACAGCACAGTGGGTGAGCCTGTGGTTGCAAGTTAATTTGAGCCATATTTGCCATTTTTTTACCATTAAAAATTGCCTAAGCAAGAAAAAAAATGGCTGCCAAAAAAACGCAACACAACGAAAACGAGGCTGAAGGAAGTAAAACTGGCACAAAGGACGGAAAACTAGCTTGTAGGATGTAAAAAAGTGTCCTAAGCAGTAACACTTAACACAAGCCAGTAACACTTAACCCAAGGCAATAACACAACCCAAGTGAAGGTGCTCAGAGGGCCCATAGCCTCGCATTGTGTGGCAAATAGCATTGCCAGGCTTACAATTTTACTCCCGTCATTTTTGACGGACAATTTCCTAGTATATATATATATAAATTGGTGCAGCCTAATTGTTTTTAGTTTTTTTTTAAACTCAGCTATTTGCGTTTTTTTTTATGGGAAGCCCTCTCCCGCCCCTGTCCCCAAGGCACCCAGCCCATGTCCACTTCTATCTGCAGAGGCAGGGAGTCACGTGACGTCATTCAAGATTCCCTGCCTCTGCAGATAGACGCGCCGGCAGGGGAGGCGCAGTAGACACGCAGAGATTTACTCTCGCCAATCAGGGCAAGAGAGGGTTCCTGGTGAGGGGCTCCAGGGGGGCCTAGGGGAGCTAGTGAATGGAGGGCCCCCCAGCAGGAATATTCATTGCCCAACCCCCCAGGGCCCCCTCAGGAGCACCATTCACCCCACCCAAAAAAAAACAGGGTCCTCTTGTCGCACCATTCATCCCACAAGCCCCTCAGCAGCCATATGCCCCCCCCCAGGCCCCCCTCAGCAGTTATATTCACCCCCAGGGACCCCTCAGCAGCACCATTCACCCCCCGAAAAAACCCATGCGCCCCTCAGGCGCATCATGCAACCCCTCAAAATCCCAGGACCCCTTGTCACACTAATCACCCCCCTCAAGCCCCCTGCACTTCATCCCCCCCCCCCCCCTACTTGTGCACAGCAGTCCCTGTCCCGGATCCCATTGCTCAGAGGTTGTGTATACTTCCCCTGCTGGAGCTTAATACTGCAGGGTCACGTGACATCATTAGGAATTCCCCTCCCCTGCAGTATGAAGCTCCGGCAGGGGAAGGATACCCAACCTCTGAGCAATGGGATCCGGGACAGGGGCTGCAAGACACAAGTAAGAGGAAGGGGGGGGGAGGTGAATGAAGATCAGGGGGCTTGAGGGGGTAAATAGTGTGACATGTAGCTGAGTTTTGCCGCCCTAAAATAGTGCCGCCCTGGGCTGCAGCCCATTTAGCCCATATGCAAATACGGCCCTGCCTGTGTATTGAAACAGTGTTTGACCTAAATCATGGCCTGTCTGGTGGGTCTTGAGGAGGGGTTTGGCAACCAATGATTTAGTATATATGGTCCAATGTCTCCAAAGACACACAAAGGTGCAGAGTTTCTCCGTAGGGAAACTTTTCCAGTTCCTATGGAGCCTATTCAGAGCCTAACAGATCTTTCCAGCTTGAAAGAAAGACTCCATAGAATAATAGGAAGTCTCAACAATGAGAACCATCTCACCTTGGTTATCATAGTCCTCTTCAGCAGCACATGTTATAAGCATAAAGTATGTATATACAAGAGTCCATACTGCGTGAAAGTGTTTATACAGACAGTAGGGACGGACACAACATTGATGATCTACGCAACTGCCTATTCCACCTAATTGTTTGGGCCACCCCTGCTTCCAAGTTTCATACAAAAAAAGTTCAACTCTATCTTGTGCAAAACTTGTTACGGCCTTTCTGACTGACATGAATATGAACATGGTGCTGAATATCTACTTATAAAAAAAAGAAAATCCCTGCCTCGAGGGCCTAGCCGTCCAGGAAATGAGAGGCGCTGTGTATTGTAGCTGCGGGGCATGTCTATCTGCCAATATGTTTACATTCCATTTCAGTCTTAGCTTATTATATGTGCTGTTACACATACTGTTTGCTTTGTACAAGTTTATCTTATGCCGGGCTCTATGTTTTATTTGTTATTCTGCTGTCATGTTATGTTTGCACTCTATATTACTGTTTTCTGTATGTCATGTGTTGCTATGTTTAACTGTATATAAGGAATACATCCCTTGCTACTTTCTCTTACCAAAGTAAGTTGCAAGAATATCAAATGATGCTTTTATTTTGTATTACACCTAAGGACACACTGCAGACTTGGACCGGAGATCACAGCACACTGCCAGAATCAATGATAACGTTTCAGCCAACTCCGTATAAAATGAATGATGTGATGTTCCAAGATAGACGGTGAAATATGTTTATTTTTTGCTTATTAGTTATAGGACAAGTTGACAATCTGTAACTGTTCCTCATATTTATATCCTGCAAGTACAACTTTCTTTATTTACATATAGTTTTATATAGTACTTAAATGGGACACAAGCTATAAAATGCATTTTTCGACATTTAGGACAATGAACATTAGCTTAATTAGATAAATAAATGAATAATTATTCATATTACGAGTGATGCCATGCTGGTCTCTCCTTCAGAGGGTGTAGATATCTGGGGCAGCAAACTGTGAATCTCCATATATGCAATCACAGCAGCTACGGCTTGCTCCATACAATCACGTGGTGCTGACTCCAGGGTTAAAAGCTATATCATGTGACCACATGGAAAAGTAGGGAACCACTGTATGTAAAGTGTTTGCATTATAAAATGCAATATAAAGAATCACAGCTTGCTGTCTGCCTACCTCACACACTGACACAATGTCAGGGATGGGATGGGTTAGAGAGGCTACAGTAACATGGCAGCCTTCAAGAGGTAAACTGAGGGAAATAAATAGGGACTTGTCCCACAGGCAAGGGTGTAGGAGCCAGAATAATTCTGGGGAGGGGGGCTTTGGGGGGGTGGGGGTTCTACAGCTTATTGTATACACATGCCGGAAAATAGCTAATATATACATACATACAAAGGTAGGGTCCCTCTACTACAAATCTGGGGGGTATTTGTCCACCTATCCCCCCAGTTCCTACACCCATGCCCACAGTAGTCAGATACACCAATCAGCCTGTTGTAAATCCCCAATTAATTACAGGAAACTATGTCAGGTTTGGTAATAGGCCTCAGATATTGTATCATATAAACATTGCAACTTGGGATACACTTGCTACATATTTCCACCAAAGTAAATGTGTGATGCATAGTAATCTATGTATCGGATGAGAGAAACCTTACTCGCCTATTTATGGCTATTTAAAAAAAAAAAGCACTAAAATCTAGTGTCCTATTAATGTTACTCGCCAAGCTAAGTATAAATACAAAAACTAAGATGGAAGGAGCCAGTTGGTTGGGTAAAACACTATTATGGCCCTCATTCAATTGCAATTTGGCCAATTGAATAGGGCCCTAAATAAGCACATAACATATATTTTTTTAAAGAAGTTTTTAGTTAGTAAGAATCTATCCAAAAGCAAGGTTTTCACTAACTAAAAACTTATTTAAAAAAAATATGCTATGTGCTTATTTAGGGCCCTATTCAATTGGCCAAATCGCAATTGAATGAGGGCCTATTACATTAGCCATTTTTTTGGTATGTACCTAGTACAGCTCACTGTGCAGACAACAAATAGGAAGTAACAGGTAGTGATGTCAAGACACGTGCGTCATCAGAGCCTCATCTAAGGCATTGTTGTTAGTTTGGTATATACCTGACAAACCTCTTTCTTGTACTACAGTGGTCCGTTAAAATGGCGAATGATCAAATATTCAAATGTACTGCAAATACAATTTATTTATAGTGTATATATCATTGTCTTTTACTGATTTAAGTGTCTTTTTTTATTTTGTACACAATGTATTTTGTTTGCTGTGCTCAGTCGTGTCCGACTCTCCTTAACCTCATGGACCACAACCCACCATGCCGAACCACTTGGAATTCATGGTAGAGATACTGGAGTGGGTTGCCAGTTCCTTCTCCAGTGGGCCACAGCATACAGCTCCTGGTATTCCTAGGTCATCTCCCATCTAAGTACTGACCAGACCCAACCATGCTCAGCTTCAGGCTGGTGTGACTTCTTGGTTCCCTGCCTGGAAGTGAACCCATGTCACAGCGGTGAAAGAACCGGACCCTAAACACTGGACCACCAGGGAACCCTGCATATTGTGTAGAGAGAGCATTGTGCATATATTAACTGTGTGTATGGTACAGGGCTATCAATACTGGAAATGGCTTCCTTATATCATTAAATCAAGTGACAGGACATTGATTTAATGATACTCTAGGTATGTTGTGTTTTATAAACATGTTTTAATTAGCTTGATTCGTTAATTTTAACCTCCTCAATGCAAATGTCATATAAATTGTACACTTCACTTACTTTTAAGAAGCCCCCAGAGTAACAGATTCTCAGCTTTATGAACTGCCACCTTTCTCACTGTATCCTTCTGCGGAAGCATCTAACAATTTGCACAGCTGCGACCTAAGTCCAATCCCACATGACAGGGGCGTCACACTGCTAGTGCACGCTGCTGCTGCTGCTGCATGCAAACACACAGCATGTCACTGTCTGTTAACAGCATTACTCTGGCCTTAGTTCACAGCTGTGCAAGATGTCAGCTATATTTATTATTAGAATTATATTTTATTTGTAAATCCAAGGCAAAAAACAATTATAACCCATTGCTAATGAATGAGACCCTGCATTTGAGCTTAGAATTTAACGTACATAGTGCTTATATTGGCACTGGGAAAAAAAAGATCAGGGTGGATCAGAACCATTTTACTGATTTATTTGTAGGTTTGGAGACTATAACTCAATGTATATTAATAAATACTGTTTTATTCTTATCAATGATTGTCAGTGAATAGATTTACCTTCCCTATCTGTCAGGTATATGCTGAATAGCTTCAAGTTTTAACCCCTTTAACACACAAAATAAAACCTGGAGATTGCTGCTACTGGAAATTTTGATAGGAATTACCTGCTACGATGATGCTATAGAGATACTGTATTTTCTCCTTGTGATCATGACAATTATTTACAATTTATAGATTTTAAGAGTAGCTACAGCCATGATAAGTAGTGTGTTTCTGCTGAGGTGGTCAGGGCTCAGGCCTAGGGCGGCATATTTTCATGGGACAGCAGTCTGCCTGAAGATGCAGTGCAGTACATTGAAATATGTTTGTATATGCCCAGAAATGTCTATATGAAGTGATATTTCTGTTGGTAAGGGTACATAAACACACAAACATGAGATTTAGGGGGGGGGGAGAGCTGCAAGTGTAGTGTGGGAGCGCACAAATCTGACTCACCTAGGGTAGCATAAAACATAAATACTCTGGGCCTCATTCAATTGCGATTTGGCCAATTGAATAGTGCTCTATATAAGCACATAGCTTATTTTTTGTAAAGAAGTTTTTAGTTAGTGAAAACCTTGCTTTTGGATAGATGTTTACTAACTAAAAACTTCTGTAAAAAAATATGTTATATGCTTATTTAGAGCCTTATTCAATTGGCCAATTCGTAATTGAATGAGGCCCTCTGAAGGCCAGTATAAAATTGCATAGAAAGTTACTGTGACTAACTAGTCTGTAAAACATGACCTATAATCTCTCACTAGAGGGCGCACTGGTGAAGACAAAGCAATTCAGAATTTCTCAACATTGGCTATAATAATAGAAATATCATAGCAACTACCATTTTTAAGTAGACCACATTTTAAAGCGCCCATACCTCTAATAGTTTTACAGATAAAATCTAATACTTGTGTAAAGAGTGATTTAATGCTAAATTATAATCTCTAAAAACCTAATTCTCCCTATTTTTGTATTGGTGGGTAGAATATTGATTATCAGCCTTATTAAATTGCGATTCAGCCAATTGAATAGGGCTCTATATAAGCACAGAGCATACTTTTTTTTACAGACTTTTTTAGTTAGTGAACTTCTATCCAAAAGCAAGGTTGTCACTAACTAAAAACGTCTGTAAAAAAAAAATGCTATGTGCTTATATAGAGCCCTATTCAATTTGGCCATATATCTGTACCTACTACAAAATATACACTTGAATAAAAATCAGATACCTAACACACCATATGACATTAAGTAATTAATAAAGATATAACCCTGCAACTATTATGGAAAATTAGTTCCCATGCAGAAACCAAAATCTTCCCACATTTATCACATGAGAATCAGTTTACTTAACTTACACAGTGCTGCTTCCAATTGAGACATCTCAGACATAGAAGTACCAAGGAACAATTCTGAATGACTCCATTCCCCGACAGTATGTGATAAAGAGAAGTCTTTACCCTATTCCCACTTGTAACCAGACCACTCTTTTATGTTTCAATAAGTTATTGATAGGTTCGGATCAGTTCTAAAGCAGCCTGCACTATGTATTTTTCCAAAGCAACCCCATTAAAGAAGACTTTACATTTTCAACACTTTTTCTTGTTTCTGTTCATTTTTTGCTCCTCTTTTCCTTGCTCTCTTGTTCCTTTTTTTTCCGTCCTTTAAAATTTGCCTCCCTAGACCTATGCCTAGTTAGCCTATGCATAAATTCAACACTATTTTATTTTAATAACATTCTCTTTTACTTTGAATAAGTGCCACACGTCATGTTACCATGATGGTCTATATTTCTATATTTCTTCATTTATTGCAGGAATTATCAATTCTATTATTGTTTCCTTCCATATCTACATATTTATAAATTCCCTATTTTTTGGTTTACCAGATCTGTTTTTCCAGTAGAACACTCCTATTGATTTACAGAAATGTCAAGACTGAAATACCAAAATCAATGGTATTTAAAGGCACTAAGCCAGAAAATAGCATTTTAATGGACATTTACAGATTTTTTTTTTTATCGTTATCAATTGAACTCCATTCAAGGCTATATAATTGCTAATGCAAAAAAATAAGAGCGACACAAAAAAATCAGTGGAATTAGAGGGTTAATACAGGGCAGCTCTGCAACAATTTTTATTACACTTAAAGGCTTATTCTGCGCAGTTTCTGCTGCATTATTACACAACACACCTGTTCAGTCACTATTTGCACCACTGTCTTGAAGGCACTTTGTGTAATTATGTGATTTTAGGGTTTTGTGCCTTTGATCAATACATAGTTAAGTTACACATTCATCACTGAAGCTTAAAGAACTACTATTTGGTGAAGAAAAATATAAGTTGAAACACAGGAGTCTAAGAACATAATTACACAAAAAAAATGTCATAAAGCTCGTTTTTAGTTAGATTTTTTATCTTTTTGCTAGTTCATGGATATGTCCATGGTACGTTGGTATAGCTTGCATGTGTGAAAGGGACATGTACATGTCTGCAGGAGTGAACTTAAAGTTATCCTTGCAAGCTGTCTGCTTCTGAGCATGTGTGGGGGAAGGATATAGGTGTCAAGTACCAAAATATCCAATTACATAACAAATTCCTTTTTCCTTCGTCAACATCCCTCCCTCAATTGTTCAGTATATAGGTAAATCTCCTCACGCTCCAAGTAACCATCAACTGCTGTAGACAAACAAGATGGAACTATTTCCACACAAAAATTGCTTTGGGTTCATGGCTTACATTGCTGCTAAACTCATTGGTTACATACTTCACAAACATGACACTTTTCCTAACAGTCAGTTGTCTTTTACTGACTTAAATATAATCCGGTTAATATGATTCAACTCAAAAAATATGATAAAAGTTTGTAAAACGGATACAAAGTTGATTGAGATTACACATTTTACCCAGCATTCATACCTGCTCAATATCGCAATTAACAACATCCAATGATACAATAACCCTGTTCACCATTTGTATATAGATCTGTTGCAAACAAGATTACATTGATGAGCATTATAACAAAAAAATCCATCATATTTTGTACAACAGATTTAAAGGGTCAACATAATCCTCCAGCAATGTAAAAGTTCAGTACTAAACCTTACAATAAACAACTTTTATATAATAAAATAATTTGTCATTGAGAAAAGTTACAGAAACTCACTCCTTTCGCCCTAATTTTGAGTGTGCTTCTCTTCCTATCTTCATTGTTGGTGGCGCTTTCATGGTTTAATAAAATCCCTGGCTTGGGCTGAATGGTCATTCAGATTTCTGATTGTCCTGTCTATGTGTTAAAGACGGCATGTCCTTTGTTGTACTGTCCATGATAATGGTACTTCTTAAATGACACTGACAGCTCAACCCAGGTGGTGGATCCAAAGTATTCAAGTATTCATCCCGCCCCACGCTGATGATAGGCAGTAACCTTGAGACGGCTGTCTGTGGGTAGGATTCCCAGTTTATGTATAATCCAACCTTGGCTTTGCAAAAAAGATGTGTAATGCAGCGGGCATAAGCTTAAAGGAAGCCATGTTTAAAATGGTCTATGGATTGAAGTCAGAGGCATTTGTGGGCACATTTGCATGTCCAGGAGCCACATTAAATTCCCCTAACGAGTAAAACTGTAGCTCGTAACGTAGCCCGCAAGACTTACAGCTATTAAATTGGCCTCGGAAAGCAATCTCCTGACGACTTGCGGGGTAGGAGCGAGAAAACCCTACAGGACGTGAGAATTTGACTTGCTCTCTCGCAAAGCTTTGATCTGTCAAGGCCGTACCTGCTACATTCAGAATTTCGCTATTAAATTGCAACCACTTCCCTTGTGTTCAAGACCATAATCCACAAATGGAGCCAAGAAGCCAACGAGTGCTAGAGAAGACCCTGCAATGACACTGACAGTTCAACACAGGTGGTGGATCCAAAGTATTCATGTGAGATCTCGCTATGCTGGTTAGTATAATGATATAGTAGGCTGTTATTGGACAATGATTCTATCAACCTGGAGTGTTGACAGAAGAGGGTAAAGGGGTTCCTAGACAATTGGGTTATCTCCTTACCTTAATCTATTTCAAGTGGTGATAGTGATGTTCAACTTCTTGGAAAAGTGGGAAAGCACCAGGCAAGAAAAACAAACCAGCAGAAATGACACTTATAACATTGACATCTTGGATATGAACGTACACAATACATACATAAAAACAAGAGTAAAAATAACTTGGCTTGTACAAAATATATGTTATTTCCATCATTGCCTATGTTCAACTTATCTTCTACAGCTTGTCTAGCTGTTACCCATACAAAATAACCTCACCATTTTATAAAGCCCTGGAGAAAGAATATGCATCAGAAATCTTTGCATTTTACCAATGTGGATCCTCAGTTTATTTCCAATTGTGAATATAAAAGACAGTATGGTAGCACATCAAAACAAAACAAGGTAATGCACATGTTGGATTCATATATCCTTTAATTGTCATGAAATTCAACATAATGATGATGCGTTGAAATGTATCACAACATGCACCATCATGCAGCCACCCAGGCTAGAAGAGTTAGGCGTTCCCCATTTTCTCAATTTTGTTAATATTAGCTGCTGAAAAGAGATGTTGGAATTTATGCAGTCTTACCTCAATACAACTTCTGTTTTATTTATTCGTCCATCTGATGATACAAAGAGGACTCGATGAACAAGTCTCAGTAGGATAACCCACCCCTCAGATTGAAGCCTTCATGACACAAGAGTCTGATAATTTGAAGATTTTCTCTAAAAATGATTCCATGCTTGTGGCTTGTTACTTTTTTACATACTTCACAAAATGTGATTTGTTTTGTCTTCAAATTCAGTGGTCCTTTAAAGGGACCTGAAAGGTTCCCTGACCTTAATATCAAAATACAGTACCTAAGTGTTTGTTTGTATATTAAAATAAAAGAAGCGCTTAAAATATTTGTTGTTTACTCACGGAAACCTTGTCAGATAATGCTGGGGCAGGTATATGATAGGAAATACAAACATGTTGCTCTATATAATGTACATTGTGCCCAATTAATTCTCCATAAATAATCTTGTTTTTTCCTAATTGTTGTACTTCTGTGACATGTGTTAAATGATAAGACTTTTATATTTGTAATGGTCTTTGTGGTATATTACATACTATTTATATTGTACCTGTGTCAGAGAAGCACCATGTGTGGACTTTGTACAGTATAGTTAACCCTTTCATTGGCAGAGAGGCAAGTAATGAATTGCTGGTCCCCCTGCCTGTGAAAGGGCTACACTGTAAAATACTCAAAAAGAGCAAACTATAAATATTACACTGCAATGGCCCTTTAATGAATCACATTTATAATACACTATTAAAAACTACTCTAGAAAAGCAGGCTCAATTAGCATCGTTTGGCAGTACTGGATTCCATTTCTGATTCGACATGGATTTTTGATTGGGTCATTTACAGATATCTTTATAACTTCAACCCTAATTCTTCAAAAGTCCTGAAATACTGTACGTAACATATGGTAACATTTAATTTAACACCGTGGTCATGCTTTTTTTTCATACTATATTAAAGAATTATACTTGAATATATATATATAAATTGTTTAAAATGGTCATGGATTGAAGAACTAAGCATTTGTGGGCACATTTGCATGTTCCCGCTCAGCTTCCCAGAATGCAGTGTAATAACTGTATTTATTGAAATTCTGAGCAGGAAACAGGTTTTATAACTTGCTTTAGACATTCAAATGTGAACACAGATGTACTATTTATTTACTGTAACACTGTACGGTGGAGGGCTTCTATCGCTCTTTTGCCCACCATATATTAAATGATTGTTGTGGTGAAATACCTACTCAAAATATGCACTACACAATTTGGGATCCTGTCCCATGCTGATGATAAGCAGTAACCTTGAGACTGCTGTCTGTGGGTAGGATTCCCAGTTTATGTATAATCCAACCTTGGCTGTGCAAAAAAGATGTGTAATGCAGCGGGCATAAACTTAAAGGAAGCCATGTTTAAAATGGTCTATGGATTGAAGAGCAAGGCATTTGTGGGCACATTTGCATGTCCTGGAGCCACATTAAATTCCCCTAACGTGTAAAACTGTATCTCGTAACGTAGCCTGCAAGACTTACAGCTATCAAATTGGCCTCGGAAAGCAACCCGCTGACGACTTGCTGGATAGGAGCGAGAAAACCGTATGGTCTGTCCTTTGATCTGTCAAGGCCATAACTGTTATGTTTCCAATCAGGCTGTTAAATTGCAACGACTTCACTGGCGTTCAAGTCCGTAACCCGCAAATGGAGCCCAGAAGTCCAATCCGTAGCACTTTAAATGCACATATATACACACTACTGTACTTTTATTAACAGGGAAAGTGATGTTAGGCCTTAGAATTACACAACATTGAGTTAAATCAAGCTCGCAAATCGACCCAAAATAATACTTTATTTCATGTTGAATTTCCGTGTTATATCAATCCCAGCAATCAATGTGTTAATACATATAATGGAACTCGCATGTAATAGAATATCATTTTATGGCTTTATCAATATTGCATTACATCTGGAATGTGGGTCTGATCGTAACTTGTAATTGAAACCTGTAAGACTTTGAAATCCCACCTCCATTTTTCAGTGATGTAATTCTGACGATCTCTTTTGCCATTGGAACCCGGAACTACGGGTTTGACTAATTGATTATGGTCCCGGCCGTACATCCACCCATCAACAAATGGTTTACAGGTTGCAATCGTGTTAAAAAATCTAATTAAAACAAGTGGACTATAGTGTGGAAAAATGATATTAGTTAGACAGGATTCTTTTTTAGCCTCTTATTTTTTATGAACTGTACATGATACATTGCATGGAGAAGATTGGGTATCTATTATACATCCAGAAACTTGTATTTTTATTACCATTCTTTGAATGTAAAAATAGCTAAGCAAGCACTGATAATAGGCTTGTGTTCAGTTCTTTTTCACTTTCCTGCAGCTACCTATGTATTGCACAGATTCAATAAAAGCATTGGGGGAGATATGCTGCACTAACAAGATGGGAGGTGCTCCAGCCCAATCATATTGGAAACAAGTTGGGAATACTTGCAATTATCTGTCACAAAAGGCAATTTTTTTAAAATCACAATATATTGTAAATTGCTTATAGTGATGCTTACTAATTAAAATTGGATTACCTTCCCAAGCATTATGACAGCATTTCAATAGAAGTGGACAGAAGTCTTATATACATCTAAGATCCATCCCAGATGATTAATCCTGTTGGGAAAAAGGTTTTAGCCCAATAATTAGCCCAAAATTGAATATAATAGTTAAATATTAATGGCTAAATTATTTTCTTTCTTGAACAAACAAACAAAAAAAAAAACTAACAAGTCAATGTAATCAGAATCACATACTGTAAATATGACACTTAAGTGGGCCTTTAAGTTGCAAGTTTCTTATAAGGGACGGAGGAGGGATCCCTGGATCTGGTTACACAAAACAAAATGTGATTTTCAAATTAAAATTGCTGGCATTAGGTATTTGGTATTATCTGTTACATTGTTAAGATATTTCCAATTTATCCAATTCTGAGAAAAATAGGGATAACACTGTAAATAAATAAGTAAAACATATCACACAATAAAGTGCTAAACTGTCTTTCTCACAGTGTGGGTTGTGGGGCTTATTTACTAAGCTATCACAGGCTGTGATGAGGTGATGGCAATTTCTCGCATAGGAAATAGAGCATATTAAATACAGGGATGCACATCAGATCCTGATAATGCCTTAGGGCCTCATTCAATTGCAATTTGGCCAATTGAATAGGACTCTAAATAAGAACATAGCATATTTTTTTAAAGCAGTTCTTAGTTAGTGAAGACCTTGCTTTTGGATAGAAGTTCACTAACTAAAAACTTCTTTAAAAAAATATGCTCTGTGCTTATATAGAGCCCTATTCAATTGGCCAAATTGCAATTGAATGAGGCCCATAGTAAATATTGCTCCCCATCACATCCCATCTAATGATTAGTAAATATCCTTTCTCACCAAAGTCCATGTAATGGGTTGGTAAATATCCCTTAGTGGTGTTTTAGTGATCTGTGTGAGAGGAATGTCAGGGTCATTCAGAAAATCAATAAGGGGATAGATCTAAATGACACTATGTAAATGAGTGAGGTTAATGCTATGGCAAGGCTGCTTCCACTGTGTCTAAAACAAATACTAATGCTAATTTGACTAATGTTTTGTCTATGAACTGTTACCTTGAAAAATAACAATATATGAATAGACATCTATATACCTAAGAAAAAAAAAACATACCAAAGGCCTACCGCTTCCTATTGTATGGTTCCATGGTGGTCCAGTGGTTAGGACCCGGTCCGTCCACCACTGTCGACCTGGTTTTGATTTCAAATCAGGGAACCAAGACGTCACACCATCCTGAAGCCAAGCAGGGTTGGGCCTGTTCAGTACTGGCATGGGAGACCACCCCATTGTCGCTCCTATACCAGGAGCTGTATGCTGTGGCCCACTGGAGAAGAACCTGGCAACCCCCTTTTTCATTATCTCTGCCATGAATACCAAGTGGATCAGCAAGACCATGAACATAAAGATGTTCTGGTGTGTTACAGTCCATAAGGTCACAGAGAGTTGAAAATGACTGAATGACGCAAAAAAATTATATAATTTACAGCTATAGGTAATAGTACTTTTTATAAATGTTTATTTTGTCTTTGTACTTATCCCTACTAATAATACATTGGGGCCTGCACATGTCTCAAAAGCTCAAAAGCAATTGCTAGAAATAATATGGGTATGTGCAGACTCACAATAACTTATTAGACTAATTAGCAATGATTACCTTCTAGCTCGAAAAGTCAAGACTAAGGGTGAGGATTAGAAAGTTTCATTAACAAATAAAAATACAAATTTCAGTGGATGACTACTGTAAGACGTGTATTTTCAACTGATTCAATACTTTTTATTATTAGTATTATTTGGAGCCTTTGCTGAGTCCCTTTAAAAGACCACTGAGGTGTAATATTTATAGAATATCCTTAACATCTATTTTTTTAACTAATGTATTACATTTTCTTCTGTAATAGCAACAGGGATTTTGTCTTTAATCCTATGTGGATCAGAAATCCAGAATGAATAGGAGAAACCTTGGACCTTTCCTTTTATCTGCCCTCCATAGTGCTATACGGTTGCACACTCAAGCACTGCATCATTGCTCACTTTCTCCTTACAATTAGGGTTTAGGATAATAGCAGATAACAAGTTTTATATACTAAACGAGCTGCGCATGCAACTACATGCAGACTAGCAGTCCAAGATGGAAGCCCGCATAGCACAAACAGAGTCTGCTAAATTTAAGATTTTCTGTAATGTTCTGCTTATAGTTTAGATAATGCTAATGTTTGTTACATACTTCTACAGTGGTCCTTAATTCAGCAAAATTTGGACCACGTCACAGCAAAGATCTCCTAAAATCATGTTGAAATACTTTTTGAATTTTTGAAATACATTTATTTTTCACTGAGAAATCAAATAAAGTAAAATCAGTGTTTACATGTGTCACTGACTGCCCTCTGCCACACCTGCAGCTACAGCTCAGTGTAGTAAACAAAAGGGAAAAAAAAGAGTTAACCCTTAACAAATGATCTGTGCATAGCATGGCGTGCTGGAATCACCTAAACATGACAGTTATGGGTTAACTGGTCAGTGCATTCCTGAATTCAGGGAAAACTGCTACCAATCACTGTCTTCACAGTGCTCAACTATCTGTTATTAATCATGCAGTCAGTAGGCAGGATAGACTTTGGATGTAAACAGATTTAAAACTTTAGATTTTTTAGCTGTTATTAGTATAGTTTTAAAAAAATAGATAATTTTAACATAGAATCTTGTGCTCTTTCACATCATTAGGAGCACTTACAGTGAGGTAAATGACCCTTTAAAGTATGAAAAAATGTTTCCAATAACACAGACATCGGAGGGGTCTCAGTTGTCTAGTGAGATATTGGTACCTTTAATGAATGGAGTCACTCCAGTTCATTGGTGAGCTAGTCAATGTAGGGTCCCAATGCAAAATAACTTAGGGCCCCCCTTGCAATATCTCTATCCACCCTGTATGGGTCAATAAAAAGCCAAACATATATGTATATGGTTAGATTACCCCTATGGTGATCTGATCACCTTCCTATAATGAAGGGCTATGAACCCCTCACAGGACCCCTGGGTAGGGGGAGGAGCCATTGACCCAGCAGGACTGAGATAGTGTTAGGACGTGGCTAGCCAGGGGGGGAGAGACATATACAGTTTCAACTCAAGCCATTTAGCCTTTCTGTACCTAGTTAGTCACAAGTTCACACCTGCCCATCCCTTAGATGAAAGAGAGGGTTATATTAATGGTTAACTTGTTTTAGGAGTTTATGGTTATGTTTTATATTGTCATATTGATGTAATAAAATGTGTGTGTGTGTGTATATAAATATATATGTGTGTATATATATATATATATATATATATATATATATATATATATATATATATATATTGGAATTTGTTATATGTTGTTATAGTGACAATCGGTGAGGTGAGTCGCCAGGCCAGTGGTGACGGGTGTAAATCCCTACCCTATGGTGTTATGGCTGCAGTATCAGAGTAGGCCCTGGAGGCAGGTTCAGGGCATAAAGACTACTGTCTCTGGCCTGGTTCCGCTCCTCAGTTGTTTAATTGTTATTTATTTATTATTGCTGTTTACATTTATGAATAAACGTTGTGGCCTCTTTCTCAGCCATACAAGTTGACAAGAGTCAATTATTGTGAGTAACAAATGGCCTGGAATGTGCTTGGGTCAAGTAATTAAATACCATCTTAATCTATTAAATTAAGATTCCTCCTTTAGTGCCAGTAGCAGAGGGCCCCAGTGCTTTGCACCTGCTACACCAGCAGTAGCTCCTCCTCAGCTCCCCTGTTCGTGATGTATCTGAATGGACAGCTATGCATCAGCAGCCACACCTGCCATGAAGTGAGACAGTGCTGCGAACTACAGCCCCCATGATGCAAATCGTCTGTGTCTGTCACTGGTAGCATCCAGCACACAATGCACAGACAGCAGAGCAGAGGCAGCGCTGCCAGGGAGGAGTCCTGAGCCCACCAGGAGCCCCTGGCACTGCCTCCCCCTCCTCTCCAGTCTGCTTTTCCTCCCTGATACTGATAACTTTGTTCATCCCTCTGGTATTCTCTGCAGTAGAGGGCTGTGTGTGTCCGGGGCTAGGACCTGCTGCATCTGCTGCTCTACCCATCCCTGCTGCACATTAACATGCACCCACAGTGCTGCTAGGAGCCCACACACAGCCCCCCATCCTCTGCTGGAGATTCTGCAAGGAAGGGTGCACAGCCCAGCATGAGACCAGGATGATGCCTGCAAAGAAAGGTCCTGAGAGCAGATACCCCCTGCACTACCTGGTCTGGCACAACAAATACAGGGAGCTGGAGAAGGAGCTGGCTGCCAAGCAGGTGGGTACATGGGGCTGTTGTTGGGGGGGGAGGGTATGTATGGGTGACTGGGTAGGGGACTTGTACAACAGTTGCACAAAATCAGACATAGAAACAGCTATTAAATATCAATATAATTCTATCAAATAGAATATGATTATTAGTTTTTAGACATATATCCAATTATAAAACATCAAACCAATTGCTGAAAATGCATATTTGTGAGAGTTATTAAATATTGAAATAATGGTATAAAATGTATTAGTTTTGAGACATATGGGCAGTTATAAAATATGAAAATAATTGCAGAAAATGCAGTAGCTGTGAGACACATAGGATATTATTAAAATACACATAGTTACAGAAAAATATATTATGATTATTAGTTGTCAGATATAGGCAATTATTAAAATGCACATAATGCAAACAATATATTATGGTTATTGGTTGTTAGACATAGGCAATTATTAAAATGCACATAATTACAGACAAATATATTATGATTATTAGTTGTCAGACATAGGCAATTGTTAAATAGGCACATAATACAGAAAAATATTATGATTATTTGTTATCAGACATAGATAATTATTAAATATGCACATAATACAGAATATATTATGATTATTAGTTGTCAGACAGGCAATTATTAAATACGCACATAATACAAAATATATTATGATTATTAGTTGTGAGACAAGCAATTATTAAATATGCACATAATACAGAATATATTATGATTATTAGTTGTGAGACATAGGCAATTATTAAATATGCACATAATACAGAAAAATATATTATGATTATTAGTTGTGAGACATAGGCAATTATTAAATATGCACATATTTACAAAAATTATATTATGATTATTAGTTGTGACACAGGCAATTATTACATATGCATATAAATTCACACATTCTTAGTAGTGGGGGCTAGGAATGAAGCACATTTATTGGGATTTTCATGCTGTATGTTAATTTATAAATAATATAATTGAAGCAAAAAGGGTGTGTGCATGAGATCTATGGGAATTTGTATGGGGCTGTATACAGGGGCAATGCAGATGCTGAAGTTAGTGGGAGGCAGGTGGCACTGTATATAGATGCATGTTGTAGGATGTGACAGGAGGCATGTGTCTGAATAGGGTGTTACAGAAAGGCAGTGGGATATAACAGTGAGTGACAGGGGGTTATATATAGTTGGGTATATGATAGAGAATGGATATATGGCTATGTGATGTTGTGATGACGGTGATGGGTATATAAATAGAAAAAGTGAATATGTGGATGTACCTATAGAAAGGGTGGTGTAAACAATGTGAGCATTTAACAGGCTACTAATATTCTTGCATTGCAAAGCTTGATGCCAGTTTCCTGCAAATATCTCAAATATTTTTTGTATAATCCTGTCCAGATGTGTAAGTATATCGTTAAATTACTGTAACACTGGTAAGGGGAAGAAGGATGGGTGCAGTCTGCAATAATACAACCACATCCCCTCTCTTATCTTGGCACTATGGGCATGTGACCATTCTGAAATAAATATATTAGGCACATTATTTCTCACTAGATGTATTTCCCCTATTATTATAATTAGAATGGCTGTGCAGTTGCAAAGCCTCAGGGATCAAAACAAGAAGCATACCACAGCTGAAAGTGTGGGCAGTTCATATAAATTGCTGATGTGTTTTAAAGCATATATAATCCCTCTTTGTTGTGTTTTTTTCTTTTGCAAAAGGAAGATTCTTTTTTTTTAAAACTGCTAATTGCATTTTATCATAAACCTAAATATTAAATTGCATTAAACAAGAATATTATTCCATACATTAAATGTTCAAATAATTTCCATCCTTGTAAGATTGTCACTGAAGTTCACTGGGAAACCCTTAATAGTATTTCATCTTCCTTGTAAAATCTATAGAGAGGTGGTATTTTCTCTCTTAGGATTCTGGGAATTGTGGGCTGTAAATACCATAGCAGTGGGGCAATAGTAGAGATACAAGACCTTTCCTGTTATCTGCCTGCCACTTTGATGTTAGGGTCTGGGTTAAGGTTTTGGCAGTGACTGGGCCCCATCTGTATCGCTACCTTGCCATGGGGAAGGGGCTTGTGTACCTCAATGAAGTTGTGAGCTTTACCATATAGCAGGGGTGGGCAAGTTCGTTCCTGGAGAGCCCCACATAGGCCAAGATTTCAGGATAGATGTGCTGCGCTCAGGTAAGTCAGTCACTTCTTCAGTCATCTTGATTGACTCACCTGTGCACAGAAAATATATCCTCATATCCTGGCCTGTGTGGGGCTCTCCAGGACCAAACTTGCCCACCCCTACCATATAGGGTCATTCAAGAACTCACGTCATAACAGAGAGGTCAGACAAATCGTGGTCTGCTGGAGAAGGAACTGACAACCCACTCCAGTATCTTTGCCAAGAAAACCTTATGGAAACTCACAGCCTGGCATCCTGTGGTCTATAATATCACGGAGAGTCAGACATGACTGAACGACTAAACAACAACAACAATGACAGTCAGATAACAGGAATGATCCAAGATACAACCCATATTCCATTGTAGAGCCTTGTGGATAATAGACAGCCAAGATAAAAATAAAGGATGTGATTATAAAAAATTCTGAGAATTTAGAAATGCACCCAAAATTTGGGAATTTTAATTGAAATCCTGTGTCCCGTTAAACTACCTAGTCCGATCACATCATTTCTATACAAATACCCCTAGTAAATTGCATGGGAAAATATAATTATTTCAACTATAATGAAAAAAGATTTCCCAAAACATAAATGCATATTTTAAAAGCAGCTACTAAGAGCCCTTCCGTTTATTCCTGGAGTGCAATATGGCAGATCATGTGCTTAGTATAGATCCCCCCCTTAAATATACAACAAAGTGTAAATGAGTCTGTATGATTGTCATGCTTTGGTGTGTCTGTGAGCTCCCATGCTGTGTTCTGCATTATAATCTGCCTGCCATCTCTGGAGGCCTGCCCCACATGCATTGCTTTGATGGCAGTAAAAAGATTTCAATTACATTAAAAACGTTTTTATAATCAAACACATGAAATGATGCCACTTAACCTTAAAATATCCTGGTGTTTATTTAAAATATATTTCCATTTTTATGGTATTATGTCACCATGGCAACCTCTAATACAGAATTGTGGTTCAGAGGGAAATAACTCTTAGCTTATTTATCTTTTGGGTGCAAAAATATATCAAAGGAAACTGGAAAAGCAAACAGGTTTTAAAGGATCAGTTGCAGCTATGTAACCAATGGACATAAAAAAGGCATTTGAGTGGAATTTTGAAGGAGATTACATCTTGTCTGGTCTTATCACCTGATATATGGCGCTATCAGGAGGGGCAGAGGGGTGTTTAGGTTTGTGAGAACTTTGTATGCTCAAAAACAGGGCCCTCTATTAGTTTGCACCATGTTAAAACTGGCTTTGCCTAACACTTAATCCATGTATGGCTCTGAGGAATATGTTGGAGCGTTACAAATAAAGGATAATAATAATAATGCTGACCTAGACCCATGAAGATCTTTGTGCTACTCCTAATCTCTTTTTTTATACCCCAATCACAAGATTACCACACACACACACACATATATATATATATATATATATATATATATATATATATATATATATTATTATTATTATTATTATTATGCGCACACACACTGATCCACGGCAACTTTAGGCATTCTGATTCCCCCAGAAAATGTGTTACCCTAGGCCTGGACCTAGGCAGAAATATATCACTGATGAGGGCTGTTTTTTAATCTTTGAATGTCAGAGTGGGAGAGGAGGGAGAGGGCTGTGGATTTGTTATAGAGTAGGGTGTTATTAAATTTGACACATATCCCCATTCCACTACACATGCTCAGAAACAGGCAGCTTGCAACAATAACTGTTAACAAGACTCGCCCTTGAGAAACTAAACATCCTTCTAACACACACAAATATCATGGACACCTTTAGGAACATGGGTGTAGGATCTGGGGGGAATGAGGGGGACAAATGTGTATGTATGCGTTTTGAAGCTGTTAAGTATCAATTGAGCTGTATCCCCCCCCCCCCCCCCCCCCCCAGAATTATTTTGGTTCCTACACCCCTGTCTAGGAACCAGCAGATGAATGAGAATTATTTTTTTCTTATTAAGATTTATGACTTTTTTCCTGCCTAATTATGCTCTTAGACTCAAACTTTACAAATATATATATTTATCGTACAGTGGTCCTTTAAGTATGTGAGACAGATTTAATCTGGTATTCATTCCTGTTAAAGCACTGAGCTCTGCAGTTCATAAATATGTAAAGAAAATAGGAACCATACTGAGTTTCACTTCATGGCTAGTGCCCTTTGTGCAGAAGAAAAACTGTTTCATAGGACTGTGGTCTGTTAATTAGCTTAGGGAGTTGTCTCAGTATTACTAGTTGTTACATTCTACTAAGCTCCAGACTTGTTACTACACCTAGGAGTCTTGTGCATTTGCAACATAATTATATTTCATATTTTTTGATGACCTTTTAATATACCTTGACAGAAAGTTAACACATTGATTTGCTAATAAGGTGTGTGCTGTATGATACATATTTTTTTGTGTGCTAATTCTCACAATTCTAGTGTTTTATTGACTTATGTCCATCTACAGCTGGAGCCTATAGCTTAAAAAATTGCATACTCATACAGTCTTATTATTTGTATGTTTTACATTTTGGGTTATGTCAAAATTGGTAGTTTGGGAACAAACCAAAAGTTACATTTTTAATGAGTGTAAAATTGGATGAAGAGAGGTGACTTGCATAGGTAGATGGAGAGAGAGTAGGAGATGTTGTGCAAGAGGATAACAAGTGTGTGATACTTTGAACAGGTGGATAGAGAACATATAGTACATTGCACAGGTGGATGGGGAGAGTGCAGAAGTGCAGCAGAAGAAAAAGAGTGTCAGTGCAAGAGGATAACAAGTGTGTGATACTTTGAACAGGTGGATAGAGAACATATAGTACATTGCACAGGTGGATGGTGAGGGTAAAGAAGTGCAGCAGAAGAAAAAGAGTGCCAGTGCAAGAGGATAACAAGTGTGTGATACTTTGAACAGGTGGATAGAGAACATATAGTACATTGCACAGGTGGATGGTGAGAGTGCAGATGTGCAGCAGAAGAAAAAGAGTGCCAGTGCAAGAGGATAACAAGTGTGTGATGCTTTGAACAGGTGGATAGAGAACATATAGTACATTGCACAGGTGGATGGTGAGAGTGCAGATGTGCAGCAGACGAAAAAGAGTGCCAGTGCAAGAGGATAACAAGTGTGTGATACTTTGAACAGGTGGATAGAGAACATATAGTACACTGCACAGGTGGATGGTGAGAGTGCAGAAGGGCAGCAGAAGAAAAAGAGTGCCAGTGCAAGAGGATAACAAGTGTGTGATACTTTGAACAGGTGGATAGAGAACATATAGTACATTGCACAGGTGGATGGTGAGAGTGCAGAAGGGCAGCAGAAGAAAAAGAGTGCCAGTGCAAGAGGATAACAAGTGTGTGATACTTTGAACAGGTGGATAGAGAACATATAGTACATTGCAGAGGTGGATGGTGAGGGTAAAGAAGTGCAGCAGAAGAAAAAGAGTGCCAGTGCAAGAGGATAACAAGTGTGTGATGCTTTGAACAGGTGGATAGAGAACATATAGTACATTGCACAGGTGGATGGTGAGAGTGCAGATGTGCAGCAGAAGAAAAAGAGTGCCAGTGCAAGAGGATAACAAGTGTGTGATACTTTGAACAGGTGGATAGAGAACATATAGTACATTGCAGAGGTGGATGGCGAGGGTAAAGAAGTGCAGCAGAAGAAAAAGAGTGCCAGTGCAAGAGAATAACAAGGGTGTGATACTTTGAACAGGTGGATAGAGAACATATAGTACATTGCAGAGGTGGATGGTGAGAGTGCAGAAGTGCAGCAGAAGAAAAAGAGTGCCAGTGCAAGAGGATAACAAGTGTGTGATACTTTGAACAGGTGGATAGAGAACATATAGTACATTGCACAGGTGGATGGTGAGAGTGCAGAAGGGCAGCAGAAGAAAAAGAGTGCCAGTGCAAGAGGATAACAAGTGTTTGATGCTTTGAACAAGTGGATAGAGAACATATAGTACACTGCACAGGTGGATGGTGAGAGTGCAGAAGGGCAGCAGAAGAAAAAGAGTGCCAGTGCAAGAGGATAACAAGTGTGTGATACTTTGAACAGGTGGATAGAGAACATATAGTACACTGCACAGGTGGATGGCGAGAGTGTATGGGATATTATGTAGAGGTTGATGGATTTTGCATGAGATTGTACAGATGTTAATGGAGATATTGTTTGCAATTGTAAAGAGCTGAATGGTGTGAATGTAAGACGGTGCAGGAGTGGACTGAGTTAGTTTGCACTCATGACTAGAATGGTGACGTGCAGATGTAAATGAAAAGAGAGTATCAGACCATATTGAAGACAAGGTATGAACGTGCAGATGTGGATGGAGAGCTTGATATGTAGGAAAGAGAATGGCCCAGGCGAGATCATTCAATGATAGCTGGTTGAACTCAGAGTGACAGGAAGTACTCCATGTCCGGTTTATACAGGTATTTCAATTTGAATGTGTAGGAGATGTACCAGTCACATTGACATTGTAAGAACCAGGAGGTATAAAAGAGAAGGAGGTATGCATGTGTTGTGCAGTTTATTTAAAGGGTCACTGTTCTGCTCATACATCAGGACTTAAATTGTTTACTTACTAATTAGCAACAGAATCAGTTATTAAGGATAGTAAATTCAATGTAGCTGTTCAAACACACATAATATAGCATGTCAAGGTCTAGCAAGGTCCTACATTTTCTACTAGACTGGTCTAGGTTTCCCTTCATTAGCCAATGCAGGGAAGGGGCAGATAAAGGCTCATATCTGGATAACATTCGGCCCTCTCCCATCCCCTGGACATTTGATAAGCGGTGCAGAGAAGTATATCTATTATAAGTCTGAAAAGTTTAAATATGAGTTTTTAAAGCTAAAATAAAATAAATGATGTCAATGGTCCTATAAATGTGACTTGTAAAAGCAATGGTGGGTAGAAAACCATGATAATACTACTATCAGAAATCGGTAGTCTGTTCTCTTCAATTCTAAATCCAAAATATACTTATTCATAGAGCAATACACTGTGTGCCACCATGCTCACGACTCCTGTGTTCAATCATGATCTAATAATCAGATGGTTGGATTACATCTTTACGTGCTTATTCAATTATAGTGAATACACCAGTGACTTACCAGCTGGGCTTACATGAAGTCATCCTTAAAGGGGAATTTTCACTTGAACACAGAGTTCACTTAAAGAAGTTCACATACATGTGTAAAAGTTTTAGCACTTGCTTTTTATTGATTATCTATTGAGCAAGCGTTTGATCTTGGTGATGTTAAAAATCTTATTTTAAAAAGGCAGCTGCCACTTTTAGCAAACATGGAGAAGTAACTGGTAACTAGGCAGGTTTCTTAACTTTTACATATATAAACACTAAGAGTAATGATTAATTTAAAAGAAATGTTATTTTTAGTGGAACTTGCCTTTTTAATATGTAACCTTTTATAATTCCTTGAAAAGTGTGACTTTACCTGATGTCTGGTTTTGTTTTAAGTTTTATCTATTGGATTAATCACAATGTCGTGAAATATGTTGCATACAAATATTGGAGTAAAATAACCATTGTAGTCCTATTGTAGTACTAATGGAAATCTCATTAATCAAGGCCCATTTTGGTTAAGAAAACAGCTCCGTCAAACAATGCCTGTCCCCACTAACGAAAAATTCCATATAAAATATTTTTTTTAACTTTCTAATAACACTTTGCTCATTTTCAAACCTACTTCTTCAGAAGTGTGTCCTATTTTTACACAGGAAAACTTGAGACTGATTAATGTGTCTTCCCAGCACAAACTAGTGTTATTTTTCAAATGGCTGTTATGCGTCAGGATGTAAGATCTACTGTATGTAAAGTAGAATGTACATTGATTGGAGCTATAGAGCAAGGACTGGATCAATAAAATGTTGTAATGCTGGTCAAATAGCCGGCTTTGCAGAACTATGTTGCATTATTATCTGCCATTTCATTCAGTTTTAAAGAGCCCAGGTGTTGTGTCTGTTGTATCCAATAGGAGACTTGTTCTCAGTGCCAGTAAGCACATTTTTTTTTTTTTTATTAAATAATCATATAGGGCCTCATTCAATTGCTATTTGGCCAATTGAACAGGGCTCTAAATAAGCACATAGCATATTTTTTTTTAAAGAAGTTTTTAGTTAGTGAAAAACTTGCTTTTGAATAGATGTTTATTAATTAAAAACTTCTTAAAAAAATATATGTTGTGTGCTTATTTAGAGCCCTATTCAATTGGCTACATTGCAATTGAATGAGGCCCATAGCCTGTATGGTATATATTGATAGCTCTTTTATAGAAAAAAATGACCATGCAAAGGACACCACAAGAATCTGTACTCTTAAAGGGTTCCAAACGACTTTGCTCAGTTTTAGAACTAAAGCACTGGAGGTATACCAGGATTTATTTGTGCTGATAAACTCTAGGGTACATATATGTTTACTGTTGGCGAACCATTCCATTCCTATATTTAGTTATATGTACTTAGATCTAATAAACATCTCCAACATGTCTGCAACACTTCACCCTTTAATACGGGGATGATTCAATAAAAATTGTTGTGATAGCTTTCACTCTGTCACTGCTCATTGTACCTGACTCCTTCACAGTATTTGCTAAAAGTAACGTATTCATATAAGGTTGTGATTGCAGTGTGCATGCATCACGGTTGTAGATTTTATTTTAATAATTTGTCCCAATATATGCAAAAAAGGTAAACATTACATTGGCTTATGTTGGTTATACACTACATGAATCCAATTCTAGTAGAAGCCTGCACAATATAAATATTTCAACCTCCTGCCTTCTATTAAAATAGGAATCATGCAATTTAGAACCAACAAAGTTCAATAATAAACATAATCATAACATATTTTTGTGTATCTCAGGGGTCTTCAAACTCGGGCCTGGAGGGCCGCACCCAGGCCTGGATTTGTGGATATCCTTGCTGCAAGCAGGTGATACTCTTGCTTCTTCAGTCATCCTGATTGACTCACCTGTGCACAGAAAGGAAATCCTCAAATCCAGGCATGGGTGCGGCCCTCCAGGACCGAGTTTGGAGACCCCTGGTGTATCTTCACTGATTATGTGTAGGTTGTTGTTGTTCAGTCCTACAGTCATGTCCGACTCTCGGTGACCACATAGACCACAGCACGCAAGGCACATTTGTCATTTTCTTAGCAAAGATACTGGAGTGGGTTGCCAGTTCCTTCTTCAGTGGACTGTGATTTGTTGACCTCTCTGTTATGACTTGCACATCTTGACTACCTACATGGTATAGCTCACAGCTTCGTTGAAATACACAAGCCCCTTCACCACGACAAGGTAGCGATCCAGAAGGGGATAGGTAGCTATTTTATGCAAATAAATAAAGGCTTCTGTCACGTTGTTGGATTGGGCTGAGAGAGAGAAAGGCTTTAGTGAATGCTGGTGAATGATGATCACATTTATATATTTTTTCTATATACAACACTTAACATATATGCCCTGATTGGGATCTGCCTCGAACATTCTCAATAGGGTGAATGAGGACAGTGAATACTGTGAAAAGCTTTGATGCATGTTTGTGACCGGTTAGTTTTTAGTGGTGATGGTGGTTTTTGTATCCCTTTTAATTTTAAAAGTATTCTGATACCTCTTAATTTCCAAACTAAATGGGACTGTAACTAAAATTGGACTCCTCACACATAAGTAAAGAGCATTAATGCACCTGGCAGACTGTATAATCCTAAATCAGAGCTGGCATAGTTTCTATATA
The DNA here is from genome assembly GCA_027410445.1 of Discoglossus pictus. NCBI lineage: Eukaryota > Metazoa > Chordata > Amphibia > Anura > Alytidae > Discoglossus > Discoglossus pictus. The sequence continues at coordinate 77,047,828 of CM050164.1, read as the reverse complement.
GAGCAATACATAAAAGCTGATAGCAAGCCAATCTTAAATTCAGATAGCCGTCGTTTGCATTATTGCACCTAATTGCTAACTAAAACAGATTCCCAAGAAGAGAGTACCCTAAATTAGTTGGAATCATTAATCATCTGCTTGGAAATAGTTTCTTTCTTTTAAAGTCATCTAAAGATAATATTTAAAAATAGGAGGATTTTCTGGTGGCTCCTTGCTCTCTCTTTAATTAGCCACTGCTCTATGTCTCACTAATCACATTAAGTGCTCTGACATTCACAGGTGAGTCATTTTCCCCTGATAGAAGAAGATAGTAGCATCAGGACAAACAACATCCCATGACCTGTGCAAACTGACCTGGTACGCTCCAAAAACCCACCCCCCAACCAAAATCCCAATAACAGACACATAAACTGGAATGGGTAAAATCAGGCCACAGCTTTATTAACATAACATGTGAAACAAAACCACGGGAAGCTGCACACCTTCCCAAGGACGGAGCTCCTCACAGCCCCAGAGGTCCCATGGAACCCCGTGCCCAATCGACCTCTGGCCTCGGCATAAACCGTATACCTTACCCGCTAATAAGCTCCGCCCTAAGGTGATGCCGCACCCCCGCCCACAGCTGTGACAAATGAACAACAATACATAAATACATGACCAGAAACAAACTCTCACAGGGGAGGGAGGGAGGGAGCTTGAAAATTTCCCCTCACAGTGACCCCTAACCGCGGGAACTACCCCCTATATGTGTCCTCTCAAGCCACTCCTACTTATGCAGCAGCCAATCGCTCCCCTGGCAGACAGCCAGGTCAAAAGCCCCTCTGTTCCCAGGCAGTCACCCGGGGCTCCCATGACCTGTGCAAACTGACCTGGTACGCTCCAAAAACCCACCCCCCAACCAAAATCCCAATAACAGACACATAAACTGGAATGGGTAAAATCAGGCCACAGCTTTATTAACATAACATGTGAAACAAAACCACGGGAAGCTGCACACCTTCCCAAGGACGGAGCTCCTCACAGCCCCAGAGGTCCCATGGAACCCCGTGCCCAATCGACCTCTGGCCTCGGCATAAACCGTATACCTTACCCGCTAATAAGCTCCGCCCTAAGGTGATGCCGCACCCCCGCCACCCGCAAGCCCACCGGGCTCAGCACCGCCAAAACTAACCATGGCCTGAACAATACCCTCCTTTAACGTGTAAATAAAAAGAGACGTGCCAATCTCGTTAAGGTGAACACCATCCCACGAGTAAAAAACATGTGCCCCCGGGGTTTCAAAATCCAGATGCCTAATGACAAAACCCCCAACTTTCCGAACATATGAAGACATAATCTTATTTATTCTGAGCCTAGCTTTATTTAATTTAACTGGGTCCTTAGCCCCCCTCCATTTTAGCCTGGGTGTAATCTGGGACCAGATGATATATAAATCCGGAAACAATTCCTTGAATCTAGCTAAATCCCTCTTCATCTTCCTGATTAAATCCTTCATAGCCATATAACCCAAGTCGTTACCCCCCGCATGTATGAGCAATATGTCTGGGGGCGAGGAAAATCTGGCCCACCCAACTACCTTCTCTAAAACCTGCTCCCATCTCATGCCCCTAATGCCAAACCATTTTATTAACAAGGCATCCTCAGGGAAACCCAACTGGCGGCCCCGATCTGTGATAGCTGCTGCCCTTCTGGCCCAATATATGAAGGAATGCCCCACAATCCATAGCTGCAAAGGAGTCCCTGCAATGAAACAAGAAATTATAAGTCCTGCAGATAAACATATAAAAAGAAAAACCCAAACGAATCTACCTACTACATTGTGCAGTACCCTGGAGCCTATTGATATTAGGTCATAAACACAAGTTCCACAAGTCTTCATCAAATACTGTAGGTTCTACCCTAGCTAAAGGCGCCAGACTTCGAAACTTGTCCCACTCGAATCTGGACAAAGCGTCCGCCACCACATTCTTAACCCCTGCGATGTGTGAGGCCCTAACCATAATGTTCAACTGAAGACATTTTAATACCAATTGCCTCAGCAGCCTAACTACTGGAGGCGAAGAGGCAGTAGTAGAGTTAATTGCCTGTACTACACTCATATTATCTGTATGAAAAACCACATGGTGATGTCTCAACATGTCTCCCCAGAGCCACAATGCTACCACTATAGGGAACAATTCCAATAAGGTTAAGTTCCTAGTCCAACCCTGTTCATGCCACCCAGCTGGCCAAGCCTGCGCACACCAATGACCTCTAAAATAAGCCCCAAAACCCTGGGAACCTGCCGCATCAGTGAATAATTGCAGAACTTCATTACCAGTTGGTTCTGTTAAAATCATGCTCCTGCCATTAAAGTTTTTTAAAAAAGCATACCAAATGCGTAGGTCCTCTTTGTGCTCCGCCGAGACTCTTAAGTGATGATGCGGAAGGCACCCTCCCCCGGTAACTAAAGACAGCCTTCTGGAAAAAATCCTCCCCATGGGAATTATACGGCAAGCAAAATTAAGCTTACCCAGTAACGACTGCATAACCCTTAAAGTAACCTTCTTTGCCAACAAAACCTTACCTACGGTGTTACAAAGATCCACTACCTTATCCAGCGGAAGCCTACATTCCATGCGCAATGTGTCAACTTCAATACCTAAGAAACTCAAAACTTGGCAAGGCCCTTCTGACTTATCAACGGCCAGCGGAATGCCAAACTCCTCTGCTAAATCTTTGAAGCCCTGCATTAAACTAAGACAATCTGCTGAATCTGCCGAACCCACGAACAAGAAATCGTCAAGATAATGAACAACCGAATGTAACCCAGTCTTAATACAAAGAACCCAATGTAAAAACGTACTAAATTTTTCAAAAAAGGAACAAGAAATGCTGCATCCCATCGGCAAACACAAATCTACAAAAAACTTCCCCAAAATAGAACAACCCAACAACTGCTGAGAAACGGGGTGAATGGGAAGCAAGCGAAAAGCCGACTTGATATCTACCTTAGCTAGCAAAGCCCCTCTGCCCGCAAGACGAACCAACCTCACTGCTTGTTTTACAGATGCATATGAGACCGATGACAGCTCTTGGTCTATCCCGTCATTTACCGAGTGGCCCTTGGGATAGGACAAATGATGAATGAGCCTGAAAGTACCGGGCTCCTTTTTTGGAACCAGCCCCAATGGAGAGATCCTTAGATTGTTAAACGGGACCATATCAAATGGACCAGCCATTCTACCCTTTTCAACCTCGTTCAAAAGAATGCTAAATACTAAATCTGGATTGTCCCTAGCCGACTTTAAATTAACAGGATGCCTACCACCGGCCCCAGCCAAAGATGGAATAGTAAAACCTACTGAAAAACCTTCCCATAGAAAATTTGCGTCCTCAGCGCTAAGAACTCTAGTGGCGTATAACCTTAGCCAAAACTCCATCCTTTCCAGGCGCACTGGGCTCCACCCCTTTTGCAACAGAATCCCCTGTTTTTTGAGTTTTTGCTCGCCTAAAGCAACGAAAAAGCGGGTGACTACTACCACACTCCGAACATTCATGTTTGAATTTACATGCTGAACCCCAGGAGCATGAACCTTCGTTAAAAGCGAAACAAAGCCCTTTTTTCGCTTGGTTAACCACAACCGACTTGGGACCAGAAACAAAAGATGGGCGGAGAGGAGTAACAATTTTTAACCAACTGCCCATATCCCTGTCATCCCACTGCATAGAAGGTCTAACAGCTAGCTTCTGACGAAATTTCTCATCATAAGCCCACCAAGCCTGCCCCCCATAGGTTCTATGAATCCCCTCGATTTCATCTAGATAACAGAAAAGAGCCGAACACAACTCAGGGTTTTTTTCTCCCACTATACTAGCAAATATCACATAGGCCTGTAACCAATTACTGAATGTCTTAGGGATCTTTCTATATCTACGCTTACGCTCCTCATCCTCTTTCTTAGCATCCTCTTTTTTCTCATCTGGCTTAATTTCTATGAAACTGTCCAACGGAAGTACTGAAAACATCTCTATAAACTCCCGATTCCAAATTTTTTCCTTCAATTCTTTTGACACGTGCTCCCCTATTGGGCCAATGGAACACAAGGCTGATTTACTCCGCACTGTGTCTGCAACTCTGATAACAGGTTCAACCCCAACTACCCGGGGTGGGACCTCCTCTGACGAACCCACAACCCTTGCCTCTTCCAGGAGCCTAGAACCAACCTGTCCCTCCCCACTACAACAACCAGGAACTACCTGACTAACGGGTAAGTTACTCCCCGGCCTATCTGAAACCAGCCATGCCAACTCCGGCCCAGCCTGCTTAGTTCCCTCTAGCTGAGCCATTAAGCTACGTAAATTAGACAAACAAGTTACTAGACTACTTTGCATGTGTTGTGTGTTGTGTAAAACCTCACCAGTATGCCTCATATCTGCTGCCGATGCTGAGGCTGTGAAACCTGATGCGCCGACTGCTCCTCTCTGCTCCTTTTCCCGATTAGTGGCGGGAAGTCTTCTGTTCCCGCTTCTTGATGAGTCTTTTCTAGATGCCTCTTGTACCCTCCGGTCCTCCCCAGAGGGCAGTCTATGATCCTTACATCCTCTTGTTTCCGTGCTCCTGCAAAGATAAGAAGGAGAGCGCCTATCCCTCTCCCCCCTGTTATATTCACCATGTCGATCTGCCCGGTAAGGTGACCTTTTCTTTGATCTAGACCTTCCTTTCGGAGAGGTCGTGAACCTATTCCTGCGTGCCGGTGACAAAGATCTTCTGCTTCTGTAATTATAAGATACATTTTCCCATCTCTCCTTGCCACTCCTGTTCCAGTGCCTCTCGCCTGCGGTATGCCTTACTGCCCTTGGACCTGAATATATGTAATGTAAAGATGATGTGTTTGACCGCAAGGCCTCCTGCTGATTGCCCCCTGGGCTCCTCTCTTCTTGTAGACCAACCGGCATGTTCTCTACCCCATACCTTGGCTGTAACCTGCTCCTGCTAGATGTGCCTTCACCCGGGTCCCCACATGTAGAGACTGGACAAAAATTTGCAGCTACTGCTGCAACAGGCTCCCTCCATCCTTCCTGCTGTAATTCCTGACTTGTGTCACTAATGTGGCCTTCCAGCTGCAAACTATCTTCTTGTTCCTCCTCACTTATTTCTTCTATATTCAGGCTCATGCCTTCTTCACCCCTGTCTTCCCTTTGTTCCTGGCTTCCTTCTGCTTCTTGCCATGTTTCTGGCTGCCCCCTGTACTGGACTCCTGTTCTCTTCTTACTTTCTGTTGTTTTTTCTGCTGTGCCTCTTTCTATGCTGTGTGCCCTTGTCTGGCCCGTTATTAGACTCGCTGCAGCCTCATCTTGGCTGGTCTGTGTGCTCCTGCCCCTTCCTCGTGTCCCCCGTTGTGCTGCCCTTTGCTTCCTGGCTCCTGCTGCCCCTCTGACTGCTTTTGACGCTGCTCGCGTCATTATTTTCTTCCCCTTTAATTCAGACCTACTTTCAGACACCTCAGCAACCCCTTGCTCACCTTCCGACGTGTCTACCATCAGGTCTTCATTACCGCGCCGGGACTTCTTACGCGCAGGGATCCGGTCTTCTGCTGCTGTTTGTACTACCCGCTCCACCGACGTTGCTGCCGCGGCCGGTCCCCGCCGCCTCACCCGCAGATGAGCTTGATCCGACGCTGCAGAGGAGGGTCGCGACAGAGGAAGGTAAGTATGCTCTTCTGCCCGTTTTGCTCGCCTTGGGGGGGTTCCGCTGCCGCTCTGCTGCTTCCTCAGGGACCTCCTGACAGCAGGCATCTGTCCTGCACTACCGATCCTCTTCCTCACTAGCTGGCTTCCTCCTTTCTTCTTGGGGGTCTGCATAGACGGGCTTAACCTTTCTGGGGGCCTTGTACTCCGGACCGGACGACTCTGCCCCAGCACAGCTCTCGCATCAGCCTGCTCCTGCCTTCCTGGTGGCGCTTCCTCCTGTATGCTGGCCACCAAGGCTTGTAGCCAATTAAGGCCATGTGCAGCTACTTGGTCTTTGAGCTGTGCCATCAGTGGGTCCAATAGAGGGGACGCCATGTGTGAGCTTGAAAATTTCCCCTCACAGTGACCCCTAACCGCGGGAACTACCCCCTATATGTGTCCTCTCAAGCCACTCCTACTTATGCAGCAGCCAATCGCTCCCCTGGCAGACAGCCAGGTCAAAAGCCCCTCTGTTCCCAGGCAGTCACCCGGGGCTCCCAGGATGTTTTCTCAGATTGATTTGATTGGCTGACTAGCACATCATGTGATAGGGGTTGAGGGAGGAGGAGAAAGTAGAGGAGCCACGATACAGAATAAGAACACAGTAAAAGCAAGTTGATCAGGTTTTGCAAGTTTTTCTTTTAAATTAAATAATCAATCTCTCTTTTTAAATAACATATATAGATGATAGCAATGAGAAAATCATTTAAAAGTGTCCAGCAATATATTATAAATAGCTGTATGTTTCATCTTATAAGAAATGTTGGTATTCTTAGAACTTATAATGCCAATCTAATGCCTAATCTTTTTATACTACTGCAGATAGAAATAATTCCTCTCTTGTTATTCTATGAGAAGCTGTGCGCTGGCATATTTTCCATAAGTTATTATTTTTATGCATATTCCTAGGGACTTTAACCCCTTGATGGAAAGAGAGCCAATCAAATAGCAGGCTTAGACTAAGAATATTTGATTGTATCCTTATTTGGTAAATGTCCTTAAAATAGATTTACCCTGCTGTGTTTTCCTACTGAATTGTACCCAGTCCATTTACACGTCAGTTTTATGGTCTATTTATGACCCTAATTTACTACCCACATTTCTCAGATACTTGGCTACATAGCATATTACATCTGCAGAGCATTTGGATCTGCTGTTTTAAAGCAAGTAGCAGGAAAGGGTTAATGAATGAAGGGCATAAGCAATGAATAGTGGTATTAATTACTTTTAAATTTAACAATCTACAGCATATTATTAATTTCCTCAGTTTCAGAAAAAATGGTAGCCATTGAGGGGAGACAGGAGATGTATGTATGAGATTGACTATCCTGTGCACAGAAAGGATATCTTCAAATCCAGGCCTGTGTGTGGCCCTCCAGGACTGAACTTGCCCACTCCTGCTATACACTAATATCAGAAGGATTGATCTAGTCTTTTTTTAAAGTGACACAGTGAGGGTTCCAAATATGGTTATTTTAAAACTATAGGTCAATGAATGCCCAGTCATATGTTCTGCAGATGACTTGTTCCAAAGACACTGGACCCAAAGTCCTAGTGGGTAATCATTACTTATTGGTAATTATATTTAATTAACAAGACATGCCACTCTTTATGGGTGGATCAGAAAGGCTATTTGTTGATCAAAGCACATTGCAATTGCTGTGGCTGATCTGTGCTGTCCTCCCTTAGCAGAGTATTGATGGTAACACCCTGCTACTTAATGACTTGCTCAGTGTTTTCTACTACAGATTTGTCTTGTGATGCAGATCCAAGTTTTCTGTCACCATTGAAAGACATGTAGGCCACAATATAACTGTAATTGCAACACGCAGAACAGATCACACAAACATTTTGAATTCACTCTTCTCTTAAACAAAGTCTGTACCATCATATAGAGCATGCAAAATTAAGTAGACAATGGGCAAATCCTAAATGCCAGTTTTTTTCAATATGACTACTGAAAAACTAATGGGGCATTCATTTAATCTTGCAGTTTAACAAGACAATGGCATCCCACAGTATAGATAATTGTGCATATTAGTTAGTAAATTAAACGATTAAAAAAATCTAGTTCTTCAGATTAGCATTGTGTAAATATGGACCTTCAATAGTACTGTCATGTTTTTACATACTCTAAAATGGGATAGTGCAACAGTCCTTTTTAGAATGTCTTGTTTCAGTAGAGTCAAATTAGTGTATGGTTCAATCATTTTGAGTTAATTACATGTATTTGCCCCTGAATTGGCAAAGAATGCTATAAAACCTTACCTGTCGGGTGGCCCCTAGCAGTGGAGGCAGCAGTTACTGCTAGATGGTGCTGCTGAGACTTTACTACCAATTTTTATGAATTTCCTCTAAAATGTAACTACATTTCATAGCGTTAGGGTAAGCGCTTAGGGTAAGGGTTAGGATAACAGCTTAAGGTTAGAAATTGTGTAAAATGTCGACATCGCCATCTAGTGGCCCCTCGCCGAGCTGCTACCAAAACTGTTCCTGGCCACCCAACAGGAAAGTTACGGTCTTTCTCCACAACAATGTTGCCTGTCTGTGAAATTACAGGAACGCTCACTTGAATTTTTGTCCTACATGCAGATAATTCTATCATCCAATCACAAGCAGTCATTTGGCTTCCATTGCACCAGCTGTGACTTGTCACTCAATGCAAATCAAACATTGTTTTATATTCAAATAGGTTAAGGTTCAGTTTCACAGAGGCTTCATTTTGAACATAACATGCAAGTTAGCTGACGCTCTAATCAGCTTACAACAACACCCTCTGCCCATTAGTATGGATATGTAAAGAGTTTTACATTGTATTTAGGTACTCATAGCCCCCTTCCTATGTACTAAGGGCCTCATTCAATTGAGATTTGGCCAATTGAATAGTGCTCTAAATAAGCACATAGCTTTTTTTTTTTAAATAAGTTTTTAGTTAGTGAAAACCTTGCTTTTGGATAGATGTTCACTAACTTAAAACTTCTTTAAAAAAAATATGGTATGTGCTTATTTAGAGCCCTATTCAATTGGCCAAATCGCAATTGAATGAGGGCCTAAGTATCCAATGTCAAGGATTTCGACATTGTTTCCCACATTTTTTGTTATGTATTTCAAAGTCTTAATTTTTAGTTGACTTCTATCTTCCATCATATTATAATTTTTATGCATTTGCTAGTTGTATTCAGTATTCTCATGTACTTTTCACCATTGAATCACTGTATATTTTGTTTTTTTTATGCCACTGTTAGAAACAAGTACTGTACTTGCAATTTAATGTTATCTAAGAATTATATAGTTACATTGCACATTTCTAATGTAGAGACGTAATTCTACCTCATTGACCCCAGCTACATTTATCTGTTACTAATATGCATTATAACCTGGGGACACTTAGGGCCTCATTCAATTGCGATTTGGCCAATTGAATAGGGCTCTAAATAAGCACATAGCATATTTTTTTTAAAGACATTTTAAGTTAGTGAAAACCTTGCTTTTGGATAGATGTTTACTAACTAAAAACTTCTTGAAAAAAATATGTTATGTGCTTATTTAGACCCCTATTCAATTGGCCAAATTGCAATTGAATGAGGGCCTTAGAGTTAGCATATGCTCATAGGCCCTCGTTCAATTGCGATTTGGCCAATTGAATAGGGCTCCATATAAGCACATTTTTTTACAGAAGTGTTTAGTTAAAGAAGCCTTGCTTTTGGAACTTCTGTAAAAAAAATTGCTTATATGGAGCCCTATTCAATTGTCCGAATCGCAATTTAATAAGGCTGTAGCTCTGTAACCCCTCAAATAATCTTTTCTTTTTGCCTTTTTTGGTTTACTATGACCTAAATTACCATATATACTCGAGTATAAGCCGACACGAGTATAAGCCGAGGCACCTATTTTAACACAAAATACTGGGAAAACTTAGTGACTCGAGTATAAGCCAAGGGTGGGAAATGTGCTGCCCCCTGTGTCCCTCTTGTGTGCCCTCTGTGCCCCTTTCTTGTGTCCCCCCTCCCTCTCCCCTGTGTCTCTTCCCCCCTCTCCCTCCCCTGTGTCTCTTCCCCCCTCTCCCTCCCCTGTGTCTCTTCCCCCCTCTCCCTTCCCTGTGTCTCTTCCCCCTCTCCCTTCCCTGTGTCTCTTCCCCCTCTCCCTTCCCTGTGTCTCTTCCCCCTCTCCCTTCCCTGTGTCTCTTTCCCTCCCCCTCCCTTATCACCCTCCTCAACCCCCCTCCTCAACCCCCCTCCTCAACCTTCCTCCTCAACCCCCCTCCTCAACCTACGTCCTCAACCCCCTCCTCATCCTCAACCCCCTCCTCATCCTCAACCCCTCTCCTCATCCTCAACCCCTCTCCTCAACCTCTCTCCTCAACCCCCCTCCTCAACCTACGTCCTCAACCCCCTCCTCATCCTCTCTCCTCAACCCCCTCCTCATCCTCAACCCTCTCCTCATCCTCAACCTCCCTCCTCAACCCCCTCCTCATCCTCCCTCCTCAATCCCCCTCCTCAACCTCTCATCCTCAACCCCCCATCCTCATTCTCCCATCCTCATCCTCAACCCCTCCATCCTCAACCCCCCTCCTCAACCTCCCTCCTCAACCCCCTCCTCAACCCCCGTCCTCAACCTACCTCCTCAACCCCCTCCTCATCCTCTCGCCTCAACCCCCACCTCATCCTCTCTCCTCAACCCCCTCCTCATCCTCTCTCTTCAACCCCCCTCCTCATCCTCCCTCCTCAACCCCCCTCCTCATCCTCAACCCCCCTCCTCATCCTCAACCTCCCTCCTCAACCCCCCTCCTCATCCTCAACCCCCCTCCTCATCCTCAACCTCTCTCCTCAACCTCTCTCCTCAACCCCCCTCCTCAACCTACCTCCTCAACCCCCTCCTCATCCTCTCTCCTCAACCCCCTCCTCATCCTCAACCCTCTCCTCATCCTCAACTTCCCTCCTCAACCCCCTCCTCATCCTCCCTCCTCAACCCCCTCCTCATCCTCCCTCCTCAACCCCCTCCTCATCCTCTCTCCTCAACCCCCTCCTCATCCTCAACCCTCTCCTCATCCTCAACCTCCCTCCTCAACCCCCCTCCTCATCCTCAACCTCCCTCCTCAACCCCCCTCCTCATCCTCAACCTCTCTCCTCAACCTCTCTCCTCAACCTCTCTCCTCAACCCCCCTCCTCAACCTACCTCCTCAACCTCCTCCTCATCCTCTCTCCTCAACCCCCTCCTCATCCTCAACCCTCTCCTCATCCTCAACCTCCCTCCTCAACCCCCTCCTCAACCCCCTCCTCATCCTCCCTCCTCAACCCCCTCCTCATCCTCTCTACTCAACCCCCTCCTCATCCTCAACCCTCTCCTCATCCTCAACCCCTCCATCCTCAACCCCCCTCCTCATCCTCCCTCCTCAACCCCCCTCCTCAACCTCTCATCCTCAACCCCCCATCCTCATTCTCCCATCCTCATCCTCAACCCCTCCATCCTCAACCCCCCTCCTCAACCTCCCTCCTCAACCCCCTCCTCAACCCCCGTCCTCAACCTACCTCCTCAACCCCCTCCTCATCCTCTCGCCTCAACCCCCACCTCATCCTCTCTACTCAACCCCCTCCTCATCCTCTCTCCTCAACCCCCTCCTCATCCTCTCTCCTCAACCCCCTCCTCATCCTCTCTCCTCAACCCCCTTCTCATCCTCTCTCTTCAACCCCCCTCCTCATCCTCCCTCCTCAACTCCCCTCCTCATCCTCAACCTCCCTCCTCAACCCCCCTCCTCATCCTCAACCCCCCTCCTCATCCTCAACCTCTCTCCTCAACCTCTCTCCTCAAACCCCCTCCTCAACCTACCTCCTCAACCCCCTCCTCATCCTCTCTCCTCAACCCCCTCCTCATCCTCAACCCTCTCCTCATCCTCAACCTCCCTCCTCAACCCCCTCCTCATCCTCCCTCCTCAACCCCCTCCTCATCCTCCCTCCTCAACCCCCTCCTCATCCTCCCTCCTCATCCTCTCTCCTCAACCCCCTCCTCATCCTCAACCCTCTCCTCATCCTCAACCTCCCTCCTCAACCCCCTCCTCATCCTCCCTCCTCAACCCCCCTCCTCAACCCGCTCCTCATCCTCCCTCCTCAACCCCCTCCTCATCCTCCCTCCTCTACCCCCTCCTCATCCTCTCTCCTCAACCCCCTCCTCATCCTCTCTCCTCAACCCCCTCCTCATCCTCAACCCTCTCCTCATCCTCAACCTCCCTCCTCAACCCCCTCCTCATCCTCCCTCCTCAACCCCCCTCCTCAACCTCTCATCCTCAACCCCCCATCCTCATTCTCCCATCCTCATCCTCAACCCCTCCATCCTCAACCCCCCTCCTCAACCTCCCTCCTCAACCCCCCTCCTCAACCCCCGTCCTCAACCTACCTCCTCAACCCCCTCCTAATCCTCTCGCCTCAACCCCCCACCTCATCCTCTCTCCTCAACCCCCTCCTCATCCTCTCTCCTCAACCCCCTCCTCATCCTCTCTCCTCAACCCCCCTCCTCATCCTCAACCCCCCTCCTCATCCTCAACCCCCCTCCTCATCCTCAACCCCCCTCCTCATCCTCAACCCCCCTCCTCATCCTCAACCCCCCTCCTCATCCTCAACCCCCCTCCTCATCCTCAACCTCCCTCCTCAACCCCCTCCTCATCCTCCCTTCTCAACTCCCTCCTCAACCCCCTCTTCATCCTCCCTCCTCAACCCCCTCTTCATCCTCCCTCCTCAACCCCCTCTTCATCCTCCCTCCTCAACCCCCTCTTCATCCTCCCTCCTCAACCCCCTCCTCATCCTCCCTCTTCAACCCCCCCATCCTCACCCCCATCCTCAATCCCCCCATCTTCAACCCCCCATCCTCATCCTCAACCCCCCGTCCTCATCCTCAATCCCCCATCCTCAACCCCCCATCCTCAACCCCCCATCCTCAACCCCCCATCCTCAACCCCCCCATCCTCAACCCCCCATCCTCAACCCCCCATCCTCAACCCCACATCCTCATCCTCAACCCCCCCATCCTCAACCCCCCATCCTCATACTCAACCTCCCTCCTCATCCTCAAACTCCCTCCTCATCCTCAAACTCCCTCCTCCCCCTCAACCTCCCTCCTCATCCTCAACCCCCTCAGCCTTATCCCCAATCCTGTTCCAAAAGCACCACAAATGGTGAATAAATGCTTTAATATTCAATACAACAATTAAATACAACAGAATATTATGGTTAATGTCACATTCACATTCATATATAATATGTACTGTATGCTTGAGACCTCCACTCCCATTCCCACCTGCTACCTCCCCCGCAGGACTCGCAACACAATGGCCGCAGCCTGTGGTAAATGCAGCACTCAGTGCATTGGCTGCCGCAGCAGGATGCACTATAATAAAGACATGACAGCGAGGAGCCATTTGTTCCTGCATCGGTGGAAGACTATAAACTTCATTCAACAATAAGACCTGCAGGGAACCAGTTTACCAGAATTTAGAAACAGCTGTATCATGAATATATAGCGATCCTCCGAATTTTGGTTAAAATGGGAAAATAAAAAACTAGCGGTATACTCAAATATCTACAGTACTTTGCAGTTGTTACACAGGAGGCGCAATAATGATTGGGTGGTCTTTTCTCAGAAGTGTTGAGATTATCTACCATAGCTCTAAGCATTTAGTTAAACTGTCCTTCCTAAAACAGTTTTGGTACCACTGCCTTCAAGTGAATAAAAAAACAATATGCAATGAAAATGAATTATAATAAAGATCATTTAGCTACACATTGTGGTAAAACCTTTGAGCATATTAAACCGCTACTTCTTTGTTTGGCATATCTCTTTGTTGAGCGATTCTAACGTCCTTTGTTATATTTTCTATTATCTCTGAATTTTATGTTAGTGAAATTTTTCCTCACAGTTTTATACAATGACCTTTGTGCGTTGTTTTTCTCTGTACCATGCATCCCTTATTTACATTTTATGGAGCTTTGTTCTTATCTGCTATTATTTCTAGCACGTGGAATGGGATCTTTTTCATGCTTTAAAGATTATGCGCTCTCCCTTGGATCTATTGAGCTTTGTAAGACAGCGGAACGTCCTGGAGATTATGGCGGGACATCAGGTTTAGATTATTGATGAGAATACGTCTGTTGCACAGAGATAATTTACAATCAGTTCTTTATAAAGTCAACTAGAGATGGTAAAGAAAGATAAAAGGATAGCAGTCATCATAAAAAGGAATACAAATTAGACAGCCTTGGAAAATATGGATTAACAGGACAGGATATTGAAAGGAATGACAAAAATAATTAAAAATATACAAAATAATACAATGATCATCAGTGATAAAAGATAAGGTTGCTCAGGGTATCTGGTAGTGGTTCCCATCACATATTATCACATATTATAATTGTCAAACTGCGATTTGTTGTCACGCTTGCCTCGCAAAGCGAGCCGCTAAGGCATAGAAGCCTTCCGAGCTCGGAGGACTTAGGCAATGAGCGCCGAAGGCCCTCAATGCCCTGCGAGCCTCGCAAAGCGAGGGGAGCAGTTAAGGCATGGAAACACGCGGGACTTAGGCGCTCCTGCGAGCCATTGAAGCACGCAAGACTTGGGCTGCAAGCAGTTGAGGAACGTATACAATGACATTGCTAACTGTAAGTATAACTGGGCTTTTCTGAAATACTGTATTTTATATATATATATGTAAAGAAATTAGTGTTTGTGTTCACATTTTGGCCGTCTATAAATAAGTAAAAAAAACGTATTTTCTGCTCAGAATTTCGAGACATACAGTTATTGCACTGCACACTGGGAAACTGGGCAGCGACATGTAAATGCTGTAAATGAGTTCACAATGCATTTTCACTCTTTATTCCAATATCCTTTCAGTTTATGCCTGCTATATTACATTGCTTTGAAGCCTAGCATAGGATGGATTATGCACAAGTTAGGAGACCTACCCACATATAGTCACTGTTTTGACCTTGCAATGAATCTTATCAGTGTGGGGCTGGTGCCTAACTTGTCCTATAGATTTTGTGTGAAGGCTTTTTATATATATATATATATATATTTATATATATATACATACAAACATACATAAACATATATATACTTAGGCTTCTGTATATAAATATAAGTATGGTAATCGTAGCAAGAGGAAAGGGGAAGTAGTAATGTTTCTTAATCCAGCATGAGAGCCAAATACATCATTGCTGCTAAGTCTACGTAGTACTTTGTGGTAGCCAATAAAATTATTATTGAGTTAATGATACAGTAGGAAGTTTATTTGCACAAGAACAATTAAAATGTTCAAGGCTTTCTAACTTCTTTATTCAGAATACAGTTAAGAAACCCAAGATTTATTTGAGAATCAAAAATAAAACATTAACAGACCTTTAAAGGAAAACTGTCTATAATGTTGGTTTATTACATAATACACAAACAAGTTTCCTTTTCATTGAAATATAGTGGTGCTTTAAAGGTAAAATAAGGATTAAGAGAGGCATGAGAGCTGAGGCTCTAAAGGAGGCAAGAGGGTAGACACAAGATTTTCATCATTGTTCATGAAGCTTCTGCTCACATCAAGATATAATGGGCCATTGCAATCAACAGCTGTGAGTCCTACGCACTAATTGCTTATAAAAGGACCACTGTGTTAGCTTTTTCAATATGATTGTTTGAAAAACTAAATTTTATAATATATTTAAAAAAAAAATAATCACTTTTATGTGCAATTATTCTTCACTGCAGAGTTTAAATGTATTTACTCATCAGGTTTTTGCAGCTTCTGTCTCAACAAGCTATGTATTCGTCAACTAGCACATTTTTATAGGTCCTAAGGAGATCACTGGCAGATGTAGTTGACACATTCCCCTTGAACATTTTGAAGCGTCTTATCTGCATCCAATGCTTCCTCCCACTTCTGGAAGTAGATCACTGGAAACTAAAATGGTAGATTCCATATCAGTGTAATTGTATATACAATTAATAAAACAGAAGCTGTATTATTATCTTTTGACATTATAAAACATGTCTCTTTTCAAGTGTAGTTCTTTAAAAGAGAATATTTTACATTTACGTCCATAGTGGTCCTTTAATACTTGAATTAATCAATGGGGTAAAGCACAAGTTCAAGTTTTATACTTCCAAAGGCTCTTTAAGTATAAAGAAATATATATTTTCCTTGTGAGTATAGTATTGAGATCAGGAGTGTCCAACATTTTCACTTAAGTAGCCACTTGATGTCAGTGAGCTAAAAACTAAACTGGGTGGTTGTATTAATTGTGCAAACAATGCAGGGTACCATATTGTATATATACTTGTACTGAACTTGAGTGTGTGATATAGAGAACTTAAAGTGCTTTTAAAATTATTTGGAAGGGTATTGAAGCAGGGATAGAATGAGATCAAGAGGGTGAACAGAGGAGAAGGGGCACCATTTTGCACCCGCCCTTGTAATAGTGGAGCAAAACCCATTTCCGGCCAAGACACATATATTAAGTGTTCAGTTTGGGGAATTGAGGGCCACATTAAATGCACTAGAGGGGTGGATTAGGACAACTCTGGTTTCGATGCTACCGAGCATAAAAGCATTTTAGAGAAAATCTTCAAGACATTAGGGGGCATTTACAGACCAAGGCAGGAAGCACTTGCAAGTTTTATTGTGTCTACCTGCTTCTGAGCATATGCGCCTTAAAGGAATATGTAAATTTGCTGGATTAGGAATGCATCTGATAGAGGAGAATTAGTAGTGTATTGAAACACTTTTTTGCATGAAAAAACCCCAAGATAAACATTTAAACACTTACATTGAAGTCTTGTAATTTGACAGTTGAACCTGAGGGTTAACACCCTCCAAATACAGGCGACATGAGCATCAAATTTAAAATGACTGGTTTTGGCCAGTTAGCTGAAACTTTTGATTTAAACTTGGGGGGGTTATGCTGTAAAGCAGCCTGGGATATGTAGTGTATCACTGATATGTTCTATGTATTCCTGCTGACATATAGACAGGAAGCTGAAAGGAGACTGGCTGAGCAAGCAACAGCAGGTAAAGAGTGGGTTAAAATTGCTCCCCTAATGCTGCATGCTGATTGAGGGGGATCAGATACCTGTGTAGACACCCCATGGAAGTGTCATTAGAAAGAATTTTAGATATTAATAAAAATAAAATGTTTTATGAGATGAGCTGTGTATATATATATATATATATATATATATATATATATATATATATATATATATATAGGCTGCTTTTTGCCTCTAGAGTGCAGAAATGTATTAATCCTTGAAACTTTCATTCCTGAATAAATTACAAAAAGATAGGAGAACACACTCACTCAGGCTCCAAGCAAAGTGCTTACTACTGTTGTAAGATTGTTACATTTTTCCAAACTACAGTGGTCCACTACAATGGTTCTCTAGTGTAATGGCATTGTTGCAGAAACAGATTAGTCACCATGTAAAGCAAAGATAAATTAAAATGTATGTGGTCTTCTGAAGAAGGCTGAACAGGAGATAAGAGAAGGGAGATTGGGAATTCAAAAACAGCCAAAAGATATTGATTGCTAGATCTGCAAATAGCGGTGTGATTATTGTTATTTAGGACTACACGGAGCAAGTTAAGATGTAATAAATCTATAATGAAGTCTGCATTAGTGTGTGAGATTCCCCAGAGATTACCTGGGGTGTAAGCAGAGTGCAGAGAAAACAGGTTTGGGAATGTAGCCAAACCAAGACAGACGAGAGACTCTGCCAGGGCAGACAAGGGGAAGAATAGAGGACAAGGAAGAGCAAAGAAATGAAACAAGATTTGATCAAATAATTATTCATTTCTATAAGAAATGTCTTGGTGATGCTTTAACTCAGAGGTGAGTCTAGTGAATGTAAATGCTTCGTACAGATTACATTTTAATAAGAAAAGGGGAAAAGGCGAGGAGTATAAAATATATAATTCTAGAAAGTTAATAGTGATGGTGGGCTTGGATTCAATATAATAGCTGTAAATCTATCTTTGTTGCAAAAGGATATGGTGCAATAAAAATGTATTATATAATACAGTGACAATGGGGACAAATAAATTAATTTTATATCAACATAAAATACAGTGCCAATGTTTTCTGTTCGTGGTATACGGGTTACAAAATGTTCTCTAAATCCCGGTACAGGCTGCTTTTGAATATAAAAATGAAGAACAATTTCTGAAAAAATGTTTTAGCTTTATCATTATCAGTTATGGAAGGTATTAATTGATTACTCCATAACTCAGCTGGTGCAGTGACTTGACAAACCCTAATTGGAGTTATTTCTGAAGGAGTTCCTATTTATTTTTCCTAACATAGTATATACAAAGCATAAAAACATTTGTAACTGTTGCAGTCATAATATTTCATGCAAATGAAACCCTATGCAATGTCTAAAACCTTTAAGATGCATGATTGTAAATTTGTACCTTTATTGTGCCTTTAATGAGTAGACATCAATAAAGTAAAACATGGTCAAACTTCCTGGAAATGTTCAGTATATGCCTCTCTATGCAAAGAACATACAGTGGTAGGTAGATCTCATTGGCAGACAAATAGTATATTGCCGCACATTGGATAAGAGCGGGTATGTATCCAAAGCAGTTTATTGTGCTCTAGAACATCCATTTAAAAACACACTGAAATATGATTTAAAGTACACAGTGGACAAATTCTGTTCATATGAACTTTTGAACAACTAAAATGTGTTTAGAAAGCAAAAAAATAAATAAATAAACATGCCTTCCTCTGGATCAATTAACAATTAATAATAAATAGTCCACATTAAAACGATCAATAGAGATCTAAAAAGGTTGAACTTGAGGGACTAACTCTTTATTCATCCTCCAATACTATACTATTAATAATTATTTAATCAACAAATTAATTAATAACTAATCCGCATATTGCAGATCAGAGGAGATCTTAACAGGTTGAACTTGATGGACTGAAAGTCTTTTTTCAACCTTAATTACTATGGCCCTCATTCAATTGCGATTTGGCTAATTGAATAGGGCTCTAAATAATCACATAACATATTTTTTTTAAAGAAGTTTTTAGTTAGTAAACATCTATCCAAAAGCAAGGTTTTCACTAACTAAAAACTTCTTTAAAAAAAATATGTTATGTGCTTATTTAGAGCCCTATTCAATTGGCCAAATTGCAATTGAATGAGGGCCTATGTAACTATGTAACCGTTTACATTTGTAACTTTATTATAGGTATTCTTTACTGCAGGATTCCATGTTCTCTGATAACCTAATCCTTTGTCTTACTTTTTCAGAAGGTTGTTTCCTTTTAATCCTATAAGCTTTCCTAAGATGTTCACTTGTCCTGATAACAGCGCTGTCAGTTGTAGCTGGCACATTCCAATTATACAGATCTTCCTCTCCATTCCAATGTTCTTCCCATCTCAGGAAGTAAATCACTAGAAACTAAAATGACAGCTTGCATGGAAGCACAGTAGTATCTAAAATGGAATAAATGTGATACTATACTATATTATTTACCTTCTGAAAGTATGTTGACCGTTTTCAAGTGTAGTTCCTCAAAATTACAAACAAAATCTTAGAACCAAATTGACCACAGTGTTCCTTTATGTACAGTGTCTTTCAGATACGTGCTCCGTTAATAAATTAACAGTTATTAATAAATAAATTAATAATAATAATTGAATTATTCTTTCAAAAAACATATAGCCTATTATCAAGATTAATGGTTTATGAAAGCACATAACACTATAATATTAGATTTCACTGATCATTCCATGTCATAGTATTTCAATAAGTTTTTACTATGGTGGGCATGTATGAGATTATCATTAGGAAAGAGACAAAACTGTAGAACCCATTGCCAACCAAACAGAAGGCCATATATTTGTTTTAGTTCTCCTTTCTGTAAAGTGATTTGCAAGTCTATCTAAAGAGTTAAAAGGATGTGCCGTTATTAGAGGAAGCTATTGAATAGTCTTTCTCAGGATACACAGCATGTTGCCGAACCTGTCAGTCAGTACACACAATGAAACACACACCTAAAAACATATTTACACAAGATCACAACATGAAAAAAAACACTCACCATGTAGTTGTAGTGTATGCAAAGGTAAAACAAGTAATAATAATTCAGTGTTATACAAATAGCACATTGGAATGGAAAAGTGTAATTATGCATTTGATCAGAATAAAAACAGTAGGTATTAAAATAGCATCACTGTGATATATGCATGGAAGTATATAATGGCAGACTGTGTGACTCTTATGGCTGATCTTTAAATCGAAACAGAAAAGGTGCCGGTTATTGCATATATGGCAAATACACTAATATATAGAATTGCAATTGGTTCTTGTTAAAAAGAATTTCAGTGTAAATGTGACATCATTTAGATTGAATCTTGGGTGGTTTAAGCAAAAAATTATCTAGTTTGCACATCCCTCTTTCTAAGTCTCCATATCAAGAGCTGCTAATTAACTCTTGCAGTGGCTCTTGATGAAGAAGAGTGTGCTAAGTTGGATAAATGGTAATAGACAAATAGACATCTGATTATTAAAGTACCAAAACTTTGAGTCGGACTAAGAACAACAATAAAGCATTATAATGTTGCAGAAAAATAATCTCATACTCACATGGCTTACAGGCATTACACCAAGAAAAAACATAGTCCGTTGGTTATTTCTCATTATTAGAATTTATTAGAAAGAAATGTGAATTAGCAGCAAATACATCCAAAATGGCTGCCACTAATTCACTCACTGGACTGCAACTGACAGGAAAATAGCAGACATCGCATATTATATTGTTTACATAACAAATGGAAAAAATCCATCTTAACAGCCGATTACATTTTATTTATATATTATATCCAATAAGAATATTACACATACTTTGGTAAAATCTGTGCATACATCTTTTTTATATGATACACTTGTGCGCAGTACATTACACTTATGAGGCCTTGAGGATGTCCGATTATTATGTAAGAAAATCTGTGTACTGTCTGTAAATGAAATCACTAAGTCATGGGTCAGATGTACAGTAAATCCGGCACCCACGGGGACTCCCAATTCCCGGATAAGTGTAGTTGCCGGTTAATCGGGAGTCCCTGAAAAAAAGCATCTAAACGACCCTTAAACACCCAAACCCCCTCAAAATGACTTTAAAAAGGCATTAGCACCTAAACTGGGCCATTTAGGCCCAGAAAAAACAATTAGAAAAAAAGTTAGTAGTTTTTTTTTGCAGTCTCGAACTGCCAAATAGTGCCAGTTATGCTGGTTTAGTTTTTTTTAATATGGGGAATTGATGCCGGTGCTGGTTGCTTGAGAGTCCCGGTTAGTTAGGTGTCGGATAACCGGGATTTTACTGTAGTTAACCATTTCATATCTAATATCTTATAAAAATGAAAAATACTGGTTTAACGCTTATATCCCTGGCAAATATTACACTAACTGGAAAGAGTGCTAATTCTATATATATATACGTTAAATATTTGTATTATTTCTCCAACAATAAATAAATGTGTGAGAAAGGAGCACTTACATTGTTTGGAGAGCTATTGTTGCATGTACTGAAGCAAGGATCTTCTGGGCCAGTGAGGGGGAAGTGGTGTGGTGTTAATTTTAGTATTACCTAATCCCCTCTCCACTGATACACACTTTCAAGATCCAGCTCTGAGGAAGTGATGTTATAAACACAAAATGGATTCCTAAACTCATTAACAGAGGCCCTCTAGGAAGCTTTCATAACAGTGGGTACTGGTTGCACAGCATCTGGGTACAGTTTGTGGCTTCCAGAGGAAGTGCTGCCAGTCACATGGATGCTGGGGTCACAGTTTATTTCTCTCTGCCTGTCTCGTTGTGGGACATTTAAAGACCAGCAGCAGTGATGCGGTAGAACAGACAACTGTAGGTGTAAACTACAGTGAATGTGCTGCACAGATTGGCACATGTTAGAAAGTACTATTTATTTTCATATGAGTCTGACTACATATCCCAGGCTGCTTTGCAGCACAGACCACAACCCCAAATGTTTCAGCCTTCTCTATCTCCTGATTGGCCAAACTCATTTTTGAAATGAATGCTAATTTAGCTTGGTTTGGAGAGGGTGTTAAACCTGATTTTCAACTCAGAAATTACAATTTGCAAACTTCAAGGTAAAAGTTTAAATGTTTATGTTGGTATTTTTCATGCAATTTTTTTTTTGCATACACTACTGATTCTCCTCTAACAGATGCATTCATAATCCAGCAAACTTGGGTATGCCTTTAAGATTTTACCCCCCAATTTTTTTTCCAGATGTTAATATTGTTATTTTGGTATTTAAAAAACAAGTGCTATTTTCTTGAACAACAGTGGTTCTTTATAATCTGTGTTATTATACATTGTGGACCAACTCAGCATTAATATCTTCGATATCAACCCCCACTATGAGTGTTAAATAATGCCCTTTGATGAGAAAATATTAGAGAGTTAGGTTTTATATAGATAATTTATGTTTAAAATGTCCAACTTTCAGGCACAATTATCACTTCCATATATGTATTTGTATGCAGACTTTTAATTTCTTCAATAACTGTAACTGTGTCACTTTAAGGAGTTGGAATCAACAAGTAGTTACTGTTTGTTTTATAATATGTATGAATCTAAGATCTCACACTGCTCAATTCAACTGTTGGAACACTGTAGTAATTCTTAAAGGACCACTGTAGTCACATGTAAACGCTATGCTCTTTTGAAGACTGCCTTTAATTCATTAAGTATTTACTCTATACCGTGAACAACCATTGATATGTTTGAGCTTTACAATTGAGCTGTATCTTAACAGTTAACCAATGAGCTTCCCATAAGTCCAGTTAGAACAGCAGGAAACATGGTATTAGTTTATTTTGTATGGTATTAGTCATTCTTCAAATTATTCTTCGTTCATGTATTTAAATTGAACCAATCAAAATGACAATGCTAATAAAAAATATCTTCAATGCAATATATAACTCAAACAGGGATACTGTCGGGGATATACAGAAATGTATGAGTGCGATGTATGAGTGTCCCATATGAGTGCATTATGCTCACTCTCAGTGCAGAGATATGTATTGACCCTGAATGGGAGCAGATTGATGGCCATCACTTTAAAGCCCCCCGAGGCTGCCGTGAGAGTGAGCATCTTGTGCTCATATTTTACACTAAATATCCTGGAAGGTGGAGAGTTTCTTCTGATATCACCATAAATGATCATGTCTATAATAAATATTATTTACTAACAGTGTAGTTAAAAATACGTAACATAGAGCTATGGTGAATGTAAAATCAAAGAGGCAATGAAGTATGGGTGGTGTCTTGAAAACCTAAAAGTGATAATGGGCCAAATATCATATGACAATTAAAAATAATGTTTTAAATTGTTGTTACATTGGAAGTTTATACTGTCTATTAGATTTATCACATTTGTCTTTACTTTTATAGAGATGGTGATTCAGTTTAAGGTTCCCTCCCACTTGTATACAGTTATTGATAGTG
The DNA here is from genome assembly GCA_027410445.1 of Discoglossus pictus. NCBI lineage: Eukaryota > Metazoa > Chordata > Amphibia > Anura > Alytidae > Discoglossus > Discoglossus pictus. The sequence continues at coordinate 77,024,592 of CM050164.1, read as the reverse complement.
AATTTTGACCATTATTATTCTAGTTAATTAAGAATGATACTGTTTATATGGGACGTCACAAGCTTTAAGGAATACATTTAAATGATCCACATTGTGGATAAACTAGAGAGGGCATACACTTATTTATTTGTGTGAAATGTTTAATTCTTAAGAATTAAATCCAAGGGCTCATGGTACAACACTTCCAATCATGAGAGATTCTGCAGAATGCTCAAGGGAAGCACCTCATAGCAACAGCCTTCAATGTACAAGACATCAAAGCATTATGATACAGACTATTAGTTGATTAACAGCTAATGGCTAAAAATGAGGTGTAAAATAGATTGTTAAGTACTGATTTGAATGTATAATGTATTACAGTGGGACTGTGATTCTGGCATATAATGTATCAGAGCTGTTGTAATTGAAAGTGACAACTGAATTCATAGGTTGTCCAAATTATAATCTGATCAATCTTGGCAATAGTTGTGCTAATTTTTATGTGGGTTTTATATTGAAAGCTCACAATAATCCAGATTATACAGAATTTAACATCAGAAATGTAATGTATTAATATTAAATAAAAAAAACATTTAGCTGCTAATCAGTGTTGTATTTAGGCTTTGTACTGTATATAGCAGGCGTGGGCAACCTATATTACAAGGTGTGCCAATTGAAAAGTGAAATTAGCCACATCAGGCAAAAATTGCAAAATTAAGTTATTCAATAAAAAATTGAAAAAATTACACACTATTTGAGAAATTATATTTAAAACATGCTTATTCAGTTAAAGTTGCTCTGCTAAATTTAGTTTTTTTTATTTGGAACTTTATTGTGGATATGTGCAAGGGAGTGCTCGTTCTGTGTGGCATTTGGAGAGTGAAAAAGTAGGAACTGTAGGAGCTTTTCAAGCCACGTGTGGTGAGTAGTCACTGTGTAGCCCACACTTGGGGTATAGTGTGTGTGTTTATATATATATATATATATATATATATATATATATATATATATATATATATATATATATAAATACAGTGGATATAAAAATTCTACACACCCCTGTTAAAATGTCAGGTTTCTGTGCTGTAAAAAAATTAGACAAAGATAAATCATTTCAGAACTTTTTCCACCTTTAATGTGACGTATAATCTGTACAACTCAATTGAAAAACAAACTGAAATCTTTTAGGTGGAGGGAAGAAAAAAAAAAGAAAAATAATGTGGTTGCATAAGTCTGCACACCCTCTTATAACTGGGGATGTAGCTGTGTTCAGAATTAAGCAATCACATTCCAAATTGTGTTAAATAGGAGTCAGCATACACCTGCCATCATTTAAAGTGCCTCTGATTAACCCCAAATAAAGTTCAGCTGCTCTAGTTGGTCTTTCCTGAAATGTTCTTAGTCGCATCCCACAGCAAAAGCCATGGTCCACAGAGAGCTTTTAAAGCATCAGAGGGATCTCATTGTTAAAAGGTATCAGTCAGGAGAAGGGTACAAAATAATTTCCAAGGCATTAGATATACCATGGAACACAGTGAAAACAGTCATCATCAAGTGGAGAAATATGGCACAACAGTGACATTACCAAGAACTGGAGCTCCCTCCAAAATTGATGAAAAGACAAGAAGAAAACTGGTCTGGGAGGCTACCAAGAGGCCTACAGCAACATTAAAAGAGCTGCAGGAATATCTGGCAAGTACTGGCTGTGTGGTACATGTGACAACAATCTCCCGTATTCTTCCTATGTCTGGGCTATGGGGTAGAGTGGCAAGACAAAAGCCTTTTCTTACAAAGAAAAACATCCAAGCCAGGCTACATTTTGCAAAAACACATCTGAAGTCTCCCAAAAGCATGTGGGAAAAGGTGTTATGTCCTGATGAAACCAAGGTTGAACTTTTTGGCCATAATTCCAAAAGATATGTTTGGCGCAAAAACAACACTGCACATCACCAAAAGAACACCATACCCACAGTGAAGCATGGTGGTGGCAGCATCATGCTTTGGGGCTGTTGTCTTCAGCTGGAACTTAGTTAAGATAGAGAGAATTATGAACAGTTCCAAATACCAGTCAATATTGGCACAAAACCTTCAGGCTTCTGCTAGAAAGCTGAACATGAACTTCATCTTTCAGCATGACAACGACCCAAAGCATACATCCAAATCAACAAAGGAATGGCTTCACCAGAAGAAGATTAAAGTTTTGGAATGGCCCAGCCAGAGCCCAGACCTGAATCCGATTGAAAATCTGTGGGGTGATCTGAAGAGGGCTGTGCACAGGAGATGCCCTCGCAATCTGAATCTGTTTTTGCAAAGAGTGGGCAAATCTTGCCAAGTCAAAATGTGCCATGCTGATAGACTCATACCCAAAAAGACTGAGTGCTATAATAAAATCAAAAGGTGCTTCAACAAAGTATTAGTTTAAGGGTGTGCATACTTATTTTTTTTCTTCCCTCTATCTAAAAGATTTCAGTTTGTTTTTCAATTGAGTTGTACAGTTTATAGGTCACATTAAAGGTGGAAAAAGTTCAGAAATGATTTATCTTTGTCTAATTTTTTTACAGCACAGAAACCTGACATTTTAACAGGGATGTGTAGACTTTTTATATCCACTGTATATATATATATATATATATATATATATATATATATAGTGTCTGTGTATATATTAGTATACAAACACTAAGGCCCTCATTCAATTGCAATTTTGCCAATTGAATAGGGGTCTAAATAAGCACATCACATATATTTTTTAAAGAAGTTTTTAGTTATTAAGCATCTATCCAAAAGCAAGGTTTTAACAAACTAAAAATTTCTTTAAAACATATATATTATGTGCTTATTTAGACCCCTATTCAATTGGCAAAATTGCAATTGAATGAGGGCCTAAGGAAATACTGAGTGAGTTGAGTGAGGGCAGCTTTTCCTTTTCTCGCCTCTTTTCCTCCTGTCCCTCTCTCTTCCCCTCCTCCACAGCACTACATACATGCTTTTTAATACCTGGAGGAGACAGATGAGGTCCTGACTGAGTCTCTTTCACCTAAATTAAACTTGCATGTCCAGTTCCACCAATCACATCATACAGTGGAATTCTGTGGCTCATCCATGACGTCAAGTGACTTGTTTGTTCAGTTCAAGTCTTCCTCCTCTCATATTCCAAGGAAAACAACAATTTAATGTAATGTTTTAGGGTGGGAAGCATATGAAAGGGTAGGTGTCATGGATGAGACTAAACAGGGCTACTCTGCAGACCGTTCTCAACCCAAGCCATACAAGGAAACTATATTAAGACATTGTTATGTTGTATAAGTAAGCAATCTCATATTATTTACTCTTATACGTATATTTAGAACTCCAAGATTATTCTGTTTGCATACAAAGTCCAACTGCTCCATCACTCAATGTGTTTATCTAGGTCATTGATTTTCAATCAGTGTCTTGGGATACCCTTCTGTGTCACAGCTCCTAGTTGTTAGTTGCAAGGAGTGAGATCTGGGACAAGGAGGGTCAGGGCAAAATGGTGGAGGAGATATGTAAGGACTGATAATAAATGAGAGAAGGATGGTGTAAGAAGAATTTAAGATTTGTAAGAGAGATGATCTATTAGGCTTGTGGTGCAGGGAGCGTATATAATCTGTAAGTGTGAGGATCTATAAGGGATGTGAGTGACGATCATACCCTCGACTAAAAGATGCCTATGGAGTTAAGGACTGGGGTGATCTGGAACCTGTTTGGACTGATGGACTAGGCAACAGAGTGCTTTCTACTTCCCCACATGTGGCTGCCTGCCTGCGCCCATACCCACTTTCCTTTCCTTAAGAAGTGTAGGGGACACTGTTTCATTGGACTAAATTATATGAACTATAACCAGTGACCTTCTGATTCACTACCTTGTCATGGTGAAGGGGCTTGTGTATTTCAATAAAGTATATTTGTCAAGATAACCTTATAGATAAGTACAACCAGAGAAATGATTGTGCCTGGTGTGCTGAGGTCTGACATGACTGAATGACTAAACAACAACAACCTATATTCAAGAGCCAGAGTAGGTGTTCGTATGATTGGGCCAAACTCAGAAAAATGGGAGTTTGTACTTTATAATCTCACCCTGTATTAGGTATTTCTCTGGACTATTCTGTAGTTATTATTGTTTAGTTGTTCAGTCGCATTCGACTCTCTGTGACTCTATGGATCACAGCACTCCAGGTGCATCTCTCTGTCACTGCCCCTCTGAGCTCCACCAAGTTCATGTTCATTGCTTCAGTGACCTCATCTTTCCATCTCTGCCTCTGTCATACCCTTTTTCTTGTGCCTTCAATCTTTCCCAGCATCAGAGTATTTTCTAGGGAATCCTGTCATCTCATAATATGGCCAAAATATTTGAGCTTCAGCCCCATGATCATACCTTCTAGTGAAAAGTTTGTCTTGATTTCCTGAAGTATTGATTTATTAGATCTTCTTGCAGTCCAAGGGACTCTAAGCAGTCTTCTCCAACACCACAATTCAAAGGTGTCAATTCTATGGCGCTCAGATTTCTTTATGGCCCAGCTCTCACATCCGTATGTTACTACTAGGAATATCATAGTTCGAACTATGCAGACCTTTGTTGATAGTTTATTATCTTTATTTTTTACAAGCTTCTCCAAGCTTGCTATAGCTTTCCTTCCGAGAAGCAAACGTCTTTTAATTTCATGACTACAGTCACCATCTGCAGAGATCTTGCATCCAAGGAAAATAAAATCTGTCACTGCCTCCTCTACTTCCCTGTCTATTTGCTAGGAAGTGAGATTGCTGTTTGCCATGATCTTCGTCTTTTTAACGTTGAGCAGCAGGCCAACTTTTGCACTCTCTTCTTTTACCCTCATCAATGTGTCCTTTAGTTCCTCCTTATTTTCAGCCATCAAAGTAGTATCATTGGCGTATCTGAGGATGTTGATATTCCTTCCAGCAATATTGATTCTGGCTTTGGATTCATCCAGTCCAGCCTTACGCATGATGTATTCTGCATATAAGTTGAATACATAAGGTGACAATATACAACCTTGTCGCACTCCTTTGCCGATCAGGGAGGACAGAAACCTCCCGTGGAGCATGTTTGGTTCTGATCGTGGCTTCTTGGTCAGCATACAGATTCTTTAAGAGGAGGATGAGATGATCTGGTACTCCCATCTCTTTAAGGACTTGCCGCATTTTGTTGTGATCCACACAGTCAAATTTTTTAGATTAGTCTATGAAGCAGAAGTCAATGTTTTTTTGGAACTCTCTTGCTTTCTCTATTATCCAGCAAACATTGGCAATTTGATCTCTTGTGGCTCTTCCTCTGCAGAACCCGGCTTGCACATCTGGTAGTCCCTAGTCAATATATTGTTGAAGTCGAACTTGTCAAATCGTAAGCACAACCTTGCATGTGAAATGAGTGCAATTGGTCGAGCACTCTTTGGCACTGCCTTTTTTGGGGATTGGGATGTAGACTGAACGTTTCCAGTCTTTTGGGCAATGTTGAGTTTTCCAAATGTGTTGGCATAAGGCAAGTAACACTTTCACAGCATCAACTTTTAGAAGTTTGAATAGTTCAATTGGGAATCCATCGCCTCCTGCAGCCTTATTATCAGCGAGACATCCTAAGGTCCATCTCACTTCACTCTCCAAGATGCCTGGCTCCAACTCATTGGACAAATTATTGAGGTCATAACTGCTGTTAAGATCCTTCCTGTTTAGATCTTCCTGCCACCTCTTCTTTATCTGATCTTCTTCTGTTAAGTCCCTACCATTTTTGTCTTTTATCACACCCACTTTTGTATGAAAGGTTCCCAGTTTTCTTGAAGAGATCTCTTGATTTACCAATTTGGTTATCTTCTTAAATCTCTTTACATCGCTCATTGTAGAATGTTTCCTTGTCTCTTCTTGCTATCCTCTGGAATTCTGCATTCAATTAGACAAACCTTTTCTTATGTCCACTACTTTTCACTTTCCTGGGCTACTTTCAAAGCCTCATCAGACAGCCAGTATTACTTCTTATTTTTCTTTCTTTTACAGATATTCTTTGTTGCTGTTCCCTGGATTATGTTGCAAACTTCGGTCCAAAGTTCTTCTGGCATTCTATCTTCCATGTTTAGTTCCTTAAATCTATACTTTACTTCCACTGCATATTCACAAGGGATATTATGTACCGTATTTCTCATCTACGTGGTCTGATGGTTTTCCCTCTTTTCTTCAGTTTCATTTTCAACTTTGCAATAAGAAGCTCATGGTCTGAGCTGCAGTCAGCTCCAGGTCTTGTTTCAGCTCCAGCTCCTTCATCTTTGGCTTTAACGTATATAGTCAATCTGATTTCTATGTTGTCCATATGTAGAGTCTTGGAGGCTGTTGGAAGAGGGTGTTTGCTACAAACAGAGAATTATCTTGACAGAATTCTACTAATCTCTGACCTGCTTCATTTTGTACTCCAAGGCCAAATTTGCCAGTTATTCCAGGTGTCTTTTGGGTCCACACTTTAGCATTCCAATCTCCTAGGATGATAGTAACATCTTTTCTTGGTGTTCTATCATGTTGAATGTCTGTGTAGAACTGGACAACTTCATCCTCTTCAGCATCCGTGGTTGGAGCATAGACTTGGATCAATGTGATATTAAATGGCTTGCCTTGAATTTGGATTGAAATCATTCTGTCATTTATTGGGTTGTAATCGAGCACTGCTTTGGCCACTCTTTGATTGACTAGGATGGCTTCTCCATTTCTTCTGCGAGATTCTTGACCACAGTAGAAGATCTGGTGATTGTCCGATGTGAAATGTCCCATTCCAGTCCATTTAAGTTTGCCAATTCCCAGGATATCAATGTTTAACCTTGTCATTTCATTCTTGACCACATCTAGTTTGCCTTGGTTCATAGTTCTAACATTCCAGGTTCCTATTCTGAATTGGTCTTTGCAGCATTGGACATTCCTTTCCCTCTCAGACACATCTGCAGGCTTTGGCCCTTCATTAGATCTGGTGTTACTTGTACTTGCCCTCTGCTCTTACTCAGTAATGCGGTAGACACCTTCGGGGGGGCTCATCTTCTGGTGCCATTTCGTTATGTCTCTCGTTGTGCCTGTCCATAAAGTTTTCTTAGCAAAGATACTGGAGTGGGTTGCCAGTTCCTTCTCCAGTGGACCACGATTTGTCTGACCTCTCTGCCATGACTTGCCCATCTTGGCTGACCCTACATGGTAGCTCATAGCTTTATCACAGTACACAAGCCCCTTCACCACGACAAGGTAGCGATCCAGAAGGGGCTGGACTATGTACACCATCCTTAATGTATGCCTGGGTCAGACTAAGTGGTGCCTATTCTTTCTAAACTAACTCCTGCTTGATGTCACATATGCCCCCTCCCCATTGTACTAAACTCTGAGTTGGCACCTTCTAATTAAACTACTTAGAAGTTCCAGGCGACATTGGCCGCTGCTATGACCCCAAAGCCAATCACCAAAGAGCCAACACCCACGTAGCTGTATATGGCTTCAGAGATTAGGGAGTTCAAAACCACATTACCAACTACACTCTGATTTGTCATCTGAAAGCCAATAGCTAAACTTCTGAAATAAGCCCATTTCTGATTGGATGTAAACCATTAAGGTGCAAAAGTTGCAAACTGTTTGCACAAAGTTAATGATTTACGATGTCTTATTGTTTCATCCACCAGAAATGTAAGCCCAAATTCCTGAATAAAGTGTTTTGCTCTGATGGAAAAATATGCATGTAGTGCTGTATTTTTCTGAGTCAGGGACCCTCTTTGGTAATTTTGGTGAAAACCTTCTACTGCAGCCTCCAATGACCTCCTAATTCCTGTTCAGGTGCTGAGAAGATGCTGTCAGATTCAAGTCGAAGACCTAACTGGCTGAAGCTTTAGATCGTGGCTGGTCCAGAGGGTCTTGTGCCGTGACAGTGTGGTTTAAGGGAAGAGTATGTAATCTGTAATGGATGATGATGTGTGTGGAGTGTGTGATCTCTAATATGTGATGGTGTATGTATGAGCATCAATTCCAAATCCTTTCTTTATAGACCCACAGACATGTATCCAGGTAAGGCAGATAGAGGCCTGTTGAATATGAATTGCTTCATCTTGTATTCATACAGTGTTAGAAATAAATCATGTGGGTCCTTGAGGAAAGGGTTAAGAATCACTGTTTTAGAGGAACAGCTGCAACAGTCTTCATAGATGACTAACAGAGCTTTACAAGCCCAAAAATCTCATAAAGAAAATACAGTTGGGAATTCAATAGCTTGTTTTTACCATGAAATATAGAATGTCATTCATTTTATACTACATCAAGTATACCAAATGTTTTACAATGTTTTTCTCTATATTATCCACTTACATTTAGAAAACCAGGATGTTGTGCATTAACTCTTTCACATGCTGGTGAGAAGATAAAAAATGAGTCAGTATCTTGAACAAAAGGGACGAGAAACACTGATATAGGAGAGTTTTAACTTAGTATCACATTTCATAGTTTGTACTTCAGTTGTCCTGCAATGATAGTTACACTATTAGCAGCTTTGTTGGCTAATTCCAATTTCACGTATAATAAAGCGGTTTCAGGATTTATCAGAATAGGTTGATGGATGGAAAAAGGTTGATGAATGTGCCATTTTATGTGGGATGAAGCCATGTTTGCCATAGATATGTTAGTTGGCGACAACCTCACCATATTTTTTCAGAATACAGATGTTTCCTAAATTCTGCAACAGAGATCAGAGGTTGGGAGAAGCCTTCTTGCTAATTTACACTGTGTTAATTGCCATGGAAATGTCACTGTTATTGCAGTTTCCTACTGATTTTTGCAGTTTGAAGACTTGGCTTCTATTTCTTGTGCTCTTGCCCATTCTTTTCGAGAAACTAATTTATATTTTTTCATATTTTCTCTTTTACAGTATTTTATAAATTCTCTGACTTTATTAGTATGGAGTTGTAGGTAGGCGTGATTAATATGGGATTATCTGTTTTATTTGTTATTAGCGACTCGCCCCTCAAAAATTTTGGTCAATAAAACGTACATTTATGGCAATGCTGTTTGCCATACAATGTAAAGCTTTTTCTACTCTGAGGACCTTCGGCGTTCATTGCGATCCTCTCGCTGAGCGACTTCCGCATTTTATAGAGTGCTTTATTGTGAGGCCGATTGGCAAATATTACTTATTAGGAAATGCCGGGAATAACATTGTAAATCTGGCAATGCTGTTTGCCACACAGTTTGAGGATTTTGTCCCTCTGAGCACCTTCGGCGCTCATCGATAGCTTCTCCCCCCCCCCCCCCAGTGTAGTTTAGGGGCCTCACGATTAGTGTTACTTCCTTGGGTTAAGTGTTCCGTGCTCATTGCAGCCTAAGTCCCGGGAGGCCCGCACTGTTTAACATTGTGTGACCAACGGCCTGTATATCTATAACTATATTATGTGATTGGCACAAATTAATTTGTAGCCTCCGATTGCAGATTACGTCTAACTTCCATGTTTTACTGACATTGTGATGATGGTCTCATTTAGTATTGGCTGTGTCTAAGAAGTAAATTACGGGCTTGCTTAAATATTGTATGGCCACGCCCCCTGAAATCCTACTTAAAAAGGCAATGTTTATGTGTATAGGCTTAAGGAAGTGAATGGCGAGCTTGAGTCAATAGAAAACACCTAAACATTTAGAGAAAAAAACTCTGCAGCCATATTTATGAGTTTAAGGCATTTGCAGACTTCTAATAGAGTAGGGCCCAGTGTCTGGTGCTTGGTATTTTATGTATCTGATTATTATAAATAATTATTGATCTGTTATTGTTTTATTTTTTGGGTCTTTGGATGGACACTACCAAACAGTACCACAGTAAGCAAGGCTCATAGACAGAGACAGCATTTGTGTTGTGCAATATTTACTTTAGGATGAGGATGCTTCAAGGAATAGGAGCAAAAGAACCAAGTACGAATACCTACAGAGGAGCAGAAAAAAATACCTTATGAGCGCCATTCATGTTCAAAATATAATAGATAAGTGAGAGCTAAATAAAAATTTGATAGATGTTTAAACACCCCCACTTACATGGACACGTGCTTCATAGAGCACTAAAAAGACAGCACTGCTTGTATTAATGGTTCACACTAACCATCACTGGACCCTTGGTCGTATCTGGACTCTGGATGGATCTACCTGTTTTGTACACTCTCTTACTCCCGAGCCCCCCACCTCTTAGCCCTGGTGTCTCAGGAAGCAACGCTTTTTGTATTCAGTAGCACTCCACTGGTTTAAGTGAAAGCCACTTGTCATAACGGCTCAAAGTATTAATGTTGACGCGTTTCATCCCCATACATAGGACTTTTTCAAGACTATAAATAAAAAGTAAAAGTAAATTAAAGTAAATCTATGATAGAATATATTTATGGGTCAGCTAAGAATATAAATATAGAACCGTAAATAACTACTGAATAGTCATTACGTGTGAGTTAACATTAGTTTATAGCTAGTTTTTTAGTATTACTATTGTGCACGGAGTAATTCTAGATTGCTTGAAATATGCAGATTTGATTCTGTTTCCCTATGTTTTTAAAGAACACTATTGTTCCATAATTATAATTCGCACAAAGTACAGCTAATCTGTAATTTGCCTGCAATATAACATTTGCTTAATGGATTGTAAGCATCACTGTATGAAATAAGTAAACCATTAATTTATATAAGGTATATGCATTAATATTTTAGTACATACATTTATGCTTGTAGTCCATAAAATATTCTTTAACATTTGATCTGCAAACAAAATTAAATTTGACTCAGTATGAAAAATAAACGCAAAACAACTTGTAAATTAGCGGTATAAATCAAATTTTAGGTGTAGTGAAGTACCTTCAGTAATTTTGATAAAATATAGGCCATAAGGAAATATAGGCATTTATTCCTAAAAGAACACAGTGCAGGACCATCTGTGGGAAAATTACGTTTGACTTTAAATAAAATTTTGCTTTAAAGAGAATAAAGGTCCATTGTTTTATCAATTTCCCATTAGGCAAAACATGGTTTTCAGAGCACGTGTAATTCTAGAAGCTGCTGCTGTGTGTGTAACAGTAGTATCAGGTCTTAAGATTGCTGGGGACAGAGTAGACAAGCAAATCGCCCCCCTCAGCTCTCTCAGTGTAAAATAGCAGAAATGAAAGCCAGCCTGTTAATATTTTATAAGGAGATAGAAAAGCCTGTCTATTTCTAGCATAAGAAGAAGGTTAGCTGATGTCCTTCAGGTAACTAGAGTGCTTTTTATTAAGTAGATTTTTATGTACATATTTAATTCTACTTTAAACACGATTAGTATTTTATGTTTTCTGGAATTCTTTACATTGAATCAAAATAAATATCTTGTTTTATAGCCATTTTAGTTAAACATATTAAATAATAAATATATTAAATATTTTGGGCTTTGTTGTTGTTCAGTCGTGTCAGATTCTCTGTGACCATATGGACCGCAGCATGCCAGGTACATCTGTCTGTGTTTCTGGTTGTTTTTATCCATATGGTTTTCTTGGCGTATATACTGGAGTGGGTTGCCAGTTCCTTTTCCATTGGTCCACAATTTGTCTGAACTCTCGGCTATGACCTGCCCATCTTAGTATAGCTCACAGCTTCATTGACTTACACAAGCACCTTCACCACAACAATGTAGCAATTAAGAATGTTTTTTTGAGCTTACTTATTTTATTTTTCCACTCATATAGCACAGTATAGGGGCTGCCATTCTCTCTCACTGACATCCTCCTCCATCTTTTTTACCTGATGCTTGAAACATATTTTGTCACTGGTGGAGCCATGCACACAGCTGGGCAGGTCCCCTTATATGACAGGAGGAGCCTCTCTAAAGTCAGCTGTTAGTGTAATCCATATTATTGCAGTGCGCGCAAAGCGCTTCAATTAATAAATATAATAAATAGGGGTAAAACGATGTTTGACATTAGAATTAATTGCCCGCAAATCGGCAATAATTTTTTTTACAGTAGTGAATATAAGCCGCATTTGTAATTTCCAAGCTCGGAAATCTGAAAAAAAAATGCGGCTTATATTCAGGCCTATACGGTACTTTCAGCTTTTAACTTTATTTTAGCAAAATAATTGACATAATAGTAGGACACGAGCAATTTTAGTTTAGAAGGAGAGCTTGAGAGGCATGATTACACTGAGTGAGGATAAAAGTATAGGTTTGTGCTTCAAGATAGTATGTCTGTCATTTATGTGATTTGATGGACAAATAGCCAGGGCCACATGGAACATGAAGGCAGAGAAATGGGAGGAGAACGACTGAGAAAATAAAAGCAGGACAGAGAGGAAAATAACGTGATTGAGAGAGAGAAAAAGCAGACAGAGCGAGGGAATGCAAGATAAAGTAAAACAAGATAAAATCCTAGGAGGAGGTGCAGATGAATAAGCAATGATGTGGGCAGGAAAGGACAGGTAGGGGGCTTCTGGCAGCTTCTCTATATTAGGTAGGTCTCTATAGGAGTCAATAAGAAAGCCAAAAATATATGTAGGTGGGTAGATTAGCTCTAAAATGATCGAGTCACCTGTTTATAAATATTTGCCTGCCTCTTTCCCCTAATATATTGAGATTGCATCTACTACAAAATCTGCCAGTTGCAGAGGGCCCATACCCCAGTGCTTTGCATCTAATGCACCAGCAATAGCTCCGCCACTGGATTTTCTCATTGCATGCAAGTATATTAGCATAAATAATGCACATGCTTTCAAATATACAAAACACACCAAATATGTTTCCATAGGAACATATAATATGTTTGGTATATATACTTTGCAAAGCTACAGATGAGAATCAAACTGGATTAAAATGTTATTTAAATGAGTGGAAGTTATTATTTGATTTGCAGCCTCCATATTTCTTTTAAGCTTAGACCTACAGACACTATACAAAGTAGTAAACCCTGGAAATACAATAAGTAAATAACTAATACAGTGCAAACCGCAAAGACGAGTAACTGACTATCACAGTACACACAACAGACACAATATGTAACACCTCTGTATACACCTCACAAACAATAAGTAACTGACTAGAACAGTGTACCCAGCATATATGATTAGTAACTGACCGGCATAGAATACACGTCTGACACAATAAGTAATTGACTAGAATAATACTCAGCTTGGACTGACCAGTATTGAATGCGCAAACACACTGAGTAGAGCTGGATGTGCAAGTGGACACTCATCAGAAAAAACAAAAGTGGCCACTAACCAGAAAAGCCTGGGCAAGCAGACCCTGAGCAGTGGAGCACACAAAACCAGACATTGACCAGAAAAGAGTTCCAATGAATGCAAACAAACAGGAAGGCACTTACAAGCAGGGTACACGTTAGAAGACACTGACCAGCAGAGCATACACAAGGAGACACTGACCAGCAGAGCACACACAGGGAGACACTGACCAGCAGAGCATACACAAGGAGACACTGACCAGCAGAGCATACACAGGGAGACACTGACCAGCAGAGAATACACAAGGAGACACTGACCAGCAGAGCATACACAGGGAGACACTGACCGGCAGAGAACACACGAGGAGGCACTGACCAGCAGAGCATACAAAAGGAGACACTGACCAGCAGAGCATACACAGGGAGACACTGACCAGCAGAGCATACACAAGGAGACACTGACCAGCAGAGCATACACAGGGAGACACTGACCAGCAGAGAATACACAAGGAGACACTGACCAGCAGAGCATACACAGGGAGACACTGACCGGCAGAGAACACACGAGGAGGCACTGACCAGCAGAGCATACAAAAGGAGACACTGACCAGCAGAGCATACACAGGGAGACACTGACCAGCAGAGCATACACAAGGAGACACTGACCAGCAGAGCATACACAGGGAGACACTGACCAGCAGAGCATACACAAGGAGACACTGACCAGCAGAGCATACACAGGGAGACACTGACCAGCATAGAATACATGAGGAGACACTGACCAGCAGAGCATACACAGGGAGACACTGACCGGCAGAGAACACACGAGGAGGCACTGACCAGCAGAGCATACAAAAGGAGACACTGACCAGCAGAGCATACACAGGGAGACACTGACCAGCAGAGCATACACAGGGAGACACTGACCAGCAGAGCATACACAGGGAGACACTGACCAGCAGAGCATACACAAGACACTTACTAGCAGAGAACACACGAGGAGGCACTGACCAGCAGAGCATACACAGGGAGACACTGACCAGCAGAGCATACACAGGGAGACACTGACCAGCAGAGCATACACAAGGAGACACTGACCAGCAGAACATACACAGGGAGACACTGACCAGCAGAGCATACACAGGGAGACACTGACCAGCAGAGCATACACAGGGAGACACTGACCAGCAGAACATACACAAGGAGACACTGGCCAGCAGAGCATACACAGGGAGACACTGACCAGCAGAGCATACACAAGACACTTAATGTATATAACTATTCACCCCCCTAAAGTCAAAACTTTGTAGAGCTACTTTTTGCGGCAATCACAGCTCCAAGTCGCTTTGGATAAGTCTCTATGAGCTTTCTACATCTTACCACTGGGATTTTTGCCCATTCCTCCTTGCAGAACTGCTCCATCTCCTTCAAGTTGGATGGTTTGTGCTTATGAACAGGAATCTTTCAGGCTGACCACAGATTTTCTATTGGATTGAGGTCTGGGCTTTGACTAGGCCATTCCAATACATTTACATGTTTCCCCTTAAACCACTCAAGTGTTGCTTTAGCAGTGTGTTTGGGGTCATTGTCCTGCTGGAAGGTGAACCTCCGTCCTAGCCTCAAATCACGCACAGAGTGGTACAGGTTTTGCTCAAGAATGTCCCTGTATTTAGCACCACCCATCTTTCCCTCAACTCTGACCAGTTTCCCATTCCTGGTTGCTGAAAACATCCCCACAGCATGATGCTGCCACCACCATGTTTCACTGTGGGGATGGTGTTCTTTGGGCAATGTGATGTGTTGGGTTTGCGCCAGACATAGCGTTTTCTATAATGGCCAAAATGTTCAATTTGATTCTTATCAGACCAGAGCCCCTTCCTCCATACATTTTGTGAGTCTCCAACATGCCTTTTCGCAAACTCAAAACGTGCCATTTTGTGTTTTGCTGAAAGTAATAGATTTATTCTTGCCACTCTGCCATAAAGCCCAACTCTATGGAGCGTATGGCTTATTGTTGTCCTATGTACAGATACTCCAGTCTCTGCTGTGGATCTCTGCAGCTCCTCCAGGGTTACCTTAGGTCTCTGTGCTGCCTCTCTGATTAATGCCCTCCTTGTCCAGTCCATGAGTTTTGGTGGGCGGCCGTCTCTTGGCAGGTTTGGTGTTGTGCCTTATTTTTTCCATGTAGTTATGATAGATTTGATGGTGCTCCTGGGGATCATCAAATATTTGGATACTTTTTTATAACCTAACACTGACTTGTAATTCTCAACAACATTGTCCCTTATTTTTTTGGAGAGTTTGTTGGTCTTCAGAGAGTTTGTGCCCCTTGCTTAGGTGTTGCAGCCTCTGGGGCCTTTCAAAAAATGTGTGTATATGTAATGACAGATCATGTGACACTTAGATTGCACACAGGTGGACATCATTTCACTAATTATGTGACTTCTGAAGGTAATTGGTTGCACCAGAGCTTTTTATGGACTTCATAACAAATTAATACATACTCACATGCCAATATTCTGTTTTCTATTTCTAAAAATAGTTGTATGTATATATTTTTCTAATTTCACGTCACCAACTTAAGACTATTGTGTTCTGATCCATCACATGAAATTCAGATTAACAAAACATTGAACTTAAGGCTGTAATGTAACAAAATAGGTAAAAAGTCAAGGTGGGTGAATACTTTTGCACCAATCTCAAAAGTTAGACAAGAAGTTTTGAAGCAGAACTTTACTAGAAAAAAAATTACATTTAAAAAAAATAAAACATCTAAGTATTTACATAATCGTTTTCAATAATGATAAATAGCATAAATATTTAGCTGAAAACATACACCGCCATATTACATTAGACAGTATATTCATCACTGAAAAGTTCACCTATCTGGGGGCCAATCAAAACTTCTTTATTTAGCCACACTCATGCTTGGGAATTTTCTTTGAGGTACTTGAGAGACAGTGCATCTTGGTTCAGTGATGGTAAGAAAACCTTTTCGGGGTCCTCTAGTGGGCTTTACTGTACACTTTTAGTTTTCAGATCAAAAGACTTTTGTGTACGCCTTCCTTTTCTTTAAAAGTCGGCAACTTTTGCTCTACTGTCTCACTCACAGAGGAAGCAGCTACATTTGGTGTATCCATTTTGAGTTTTCAGAATTACTTTTAGATTCCCAAAGATCCATCACTGGTAGTTTGTTTTAGGTAACAGAGTCAAGGAAAAGCTTCATGTTGAAGTAAGAATCTTTTGTGTGAACAACATGTCCTACGGTAGTTGATGGTATTCCGTTGTCGTTATCGAGTAACTCTGCTTTTAAACTTAGCTTCAACACTCTTCAGGTTTGTGTCAGTGTTGAGTAATTTTATTAAACCATTGATCTGATGGCAGAAGACAAGGCTATTTTCCATAGTGAAGAATGGAGTTAAGTCCTTCAGGTGGTCATAGTATACTGAAATGTTCACATTCCCCTAAATCACATTCCATTATTATAGACTGGATCAGGGTAGTTGACAGACCATCTTTTCTTCTTGGAGATTGTCTGCTGAAGAGGTGGCACCATACAAAAATATCAGTCTGTCTCATGATTCATTGGCTCTCTCCATATAGGCACAGCAAAGTGGTCTTTTTGATTTAACCAGTTTTGGAGGTTAGAAACACAAGAATTGCAATAAATACGTGGAGCCCAGCTTTTACCTTGGTCTCCAATTTTGCACCCAAAATAACAGTGATAAATGTTCCTAATAATTGGAATAATAGAATGTTTCTGTGAGTAAAAAATCACTTTACCACTTACATAAAAAACATTAATGTGCACTTTTTACACACTTTTGTGGCATTTTGTAAAAGCAAATGATTACTGACATGAAAATCTGACATGTTGCACTCCAAAGCTTGAGTCCGACTGATTCATAACACAGGAAGAGGTCTACAGTAAACATAATGACTCTGCACAATATGCTTGCAGGGCTGCCACACTAACTATACCTAATATTAAAAAAAAATAAACTTATTGTATCATAAAAACTAGATCTAAAAATCATCTATTTGTCATATTCTAATTAAGCACAGTGAGATTGGTCAAAATTTACCGATTTCATCACCAAAACATTTAGCCTATTGACCAGTTCTATCAGGGCATATACAAGTAGACACTGACTAGCAGGGCAACCACTACGATACATTGACTAGTACAGCACACACAAGCAGGCATTATTTAGCAAGGCACACAGTATGAGACACTAACTAGCACTGGGACTCTGATGCCCTGAGCATACACAAGCAGGGAATGACCAACAAAGCACAAATGAGTAGTGACTGGCAGCACACCCCACACAAAAAGACAGTGAGCGGAAGAGCTTACACATTGATACATTGACCATTACAACATATGTAGTAACTGGCCAGCACATGTAGACCGTGATCAGCAGAACTGCTACTATGAGAAAAACATACGTCACAGACCCTATCTAGTACATCACTAATGAGAAGACAGTGACCAGTACTTGGTGCATAATTAGTGAGACACTGACCAGCACAGGACACTGATCACAGCAAACCAAGACAAAACATTGGTATAAACAGGGGAATATTTACCAGCATAAGTACATACTGACTAGCATAGCAGTGTGCTACAGGCTGACACTAGCCATCTGAACAGACATAGGAATACCCTGATTAGCACACAAACACAGCAGTTACTAACAAGCAGAGCTCACCAACAGACACTGGCTGGCACTGCCCACTAAGACAGACACCGTTTGGATCTGCACACAGTCAAACTCTAATCTGCACTGTACACACAGACAGACACTTACTGGGGCTAGTCACAGAAGTAGACACTAATCTAAACTGTATACATAGACAGACACTGACTGACACTACTCGCACAACATGACACTAATGTGCACTGTACAAACAGACACTGATCTGCAGTATACATACAGACGGATAATGATCGGCTCTGCACTCACAGACAGTACGGATCTCAAGTTAGCTGGTTTCCTCTTTCCAAGAATACAGAATAAGATTTATTTCAGCAAAGTTTGTGTTTCTGGAAGTCATTTTAAAGAATGTAATAAAATCATAATTATGTGATTTGAATGAAGGATTGATTTTCAAGAAAAAAAAAAAGCTGTTCATACTATTTACTCAGAATCCATTTACGTAAATCGGTTTACTTACACAGTGGGTGAATAGTGTTTTTTTATACCATAGAACTGGACAAAATGCTGAGTTACTCTTACATTGAAACCATGGAAACGTAGAAACTGTTCTAGAACAATACATAGATTTTAGTAGTCAGATGTGTTGAACTAATCAATGTCTGGAAGAACACAATGGACCTTAGTCTATTGTCATTAGCAATTTTACAGAAATTAACTTGAACACATTTGACTAAACTTGACTTCTGGCTTTATTTTCAACCTCCAATGGCTATCCTAGAGGGATGAGGCCATGCAGCATAGTCATATCTGTAGAGATTGGGTTTGCTATACCTACAAATAACACTGCAAGCACAAATCTGCAATCACTCAATCACTACAGGCTACATTAAACTGTCTAACAAAATCGGTCAAATGTTCATTGTAAGAACTCATATGCAGAACCGACCAAAGCATTCTTAGTGCCCCAAGCAAACTAGACATTTTTTTTACAGCATCATCTATGTATCTGATGTTGATAATATTTCTCCCAGCAATATTAATTCTGGCTTTGGATTCTTCCAGCATGGCCTTAGGCATAATATATTTTGCATATAAGTTGAATAAATAAGGTGACAGTATAAAACCATGTATAACCCCTTTCCTGATCTTTAACCATTCTGTTGTTCCATGTTCAGTTCTGACCGTGGCTTCTTGGTCCACATACAGAGTCCTGAGGACCTGGATGAGATGGTCAGGTATCCCCATCTCTTTAAAAACTTGCAACATTTTGCAATGATCCACAAAGTCAAAGGCTTTACAATAGGCTGTAGAGCAGAGGCAAATGATTTTTACTCCAAGGCTAAACATACCCATTATTCCAGGTATCTTTTGGTTCCCAACTTTAGCAATCTCCTATGATGACATATTTTCTTGGTGTTATTTCTAGAAGGTGTTGAATATCATCATAGAATTTCACAACTTCAGCCTCTTCAGCATCCATGGTTGGTGCATAGACTTGGATCACTGTGACGGCTTACCATGACTTTGAATTGAAATCGTTCTGTCATTTAATGGGCTGTAACCGAGCACTGCTTTGGCCACTCTTTGATTGATTATGAGGGTTACTCTGTTTCTTCTGCAGGATTCTTTGACCACAGTAGAAGATCTGATATGAAATGTCCCATTCCAGTCCATTTGAATTATTACTGCTCCAACATATTCTGCAGTGCTGTACAGGGGTAAAGTACAAGGCAAAAACAATATTAGCACATTGCAGACTAATGGAGGTCTTTGACCTTAAAATCTAGTGTATATAGGTCTTTTCTCTAGAGCACCTTGCAAGATTAAAACTCACAAACGTACAATGACTAATTCCCAGGATATCAATGTTTAATCTTGTCATCTCAAGTTCGACCACATCCAGTTTGCCTTGGTTCATAGTTCTAACATTCCAGGTTCCTATGTTGAATTGTTCTTGGCAACAGCGGACTTTCCTTTCCCTTCCAGACACATCCGCAGTTTGGTGTCCTCTGGGCTTTGTCCCTTCCACTTCATTAGATCTGGTGCTACTCAATACTAACCCTCTGCTCTTCCTCAGTAATGTGGTAGGCACTTTCTGACCTTAGGGACCCATTTTCTAGTGTTATATCATTATGTGTCTGGT
Organism: Discoglossus pictus; assembly: GCA_027410445.1. NCBI lineage: Eukaryota > Metazoa > Chordata > Amphibia > Anura > Alytidae > Discoglossus > Discoglossus pictus. The sequence continues at coordinate 77,004,595 of CM050164.1, read as the reverse complement.
TGTGCTTATCCGTAAGGTTTTATTGGCAAAGATACTGGAGTGTGTTGCCAGTTCCTTCTCCAATCTGACCTCTCTGCTATGACCTGCCCACCTTGGGTGACCCTACATGGTATAGCTCACAGCTTCATTGGAGCACACAAATCACTTCACCATACCAAGGTAGCGACCCTGGAGGGAAAAAAACAAAACAACTTTTAACTTTACTTTTACTACCATTACTTGTTACTTCTACTTCTTCAGTTGAATTGTAACAATCCTTACACTCATTGTTCTAATAGCTTTCATACACTACTAATTCTTCTTTAGATGCACACATAATCCATGAAACTTGAATATGCCTTTAAGGAGCAGAATTAGTAAAGAAAATGGACACCTGAGGTCCAGAATATTTGCTTATAAAAAGTGGAAGTTTAAATGCTGGGTTTTTGCTTTCTAACAACATTTTGCTAATTTATTATAAACATATTTACCACAGTGGTCCTTTAAGTCTCTTCAAAAGTTCTTATTTTAAATATATGACTACAAGGATCCCTTATCGCCCTCACTCTAGGTAGCTTGCTAAACCTATATGGTGGGACATTATGTAAAAGGTCATGTCTAGAAATTAAAATAACATAATTCTATAATTTTCTTGTAAATTTCAAAATGGAACAAGCAATTTTAGTACAAATAACCTTTAGTGGCCATATATATATATATATATATATATATATATATATATATATATATATATATATATATATATATATATAAAATAAATATATATATATATATATATATATATATATATATATATAAAATAAATATATATATATATATATATATATTTTTTTTTTTTTAAGATTAGCAATAATTGTGCAAATAGGGGAAAATGCAATGGGGGATGTTTACTTAGCTATTGCAGATACTGTGAGGGGAGTGATGGTCTGCAGTGTCAGTTTGCCCATAGGACATTGAACACATCAAACACATAATAGTCCCTACAATGGTTGTAAATATGCCTCAATGAGTAGCATCTCAAATTACAGTGTATAATCTAATAATTATAAAACAAAAATATTCCTGCAGTGTGTCATGGGACAAGCTAATATGCCCAAGTGTTTGATACATGAAGTAAAGAATAATACCTGCACAAATCTGGGATCAAAGCTTGGTTGTACCTTTTCACTGTTGTTTAAAGGAACACTGTTTATAGTATTCAGTATGCTCTTTTGATGACCTAAACTTAATAATAAAATAAATAATACAATCTTTCATTTAGTAACAATTATATGCAATTATACTGCAAAGGGAGATGTCTGCTTTGGCAGTAGGGAGTGGACCTTGTGATCTGATAATATTTTCATTGCTGCTAGTGAAAGGCCTTACTATCTAGATTGCACACTTTCATAAGACGAAATTAAACTTTTATAACAGTATAATTGCATATATTTAAGTGAATAAAGATTATTTTTTTGCAGATTGCCAAGTCTAGCTATTTGATGGACCACAGACTGAAATGCAATAAACCTTTAACTAGAAATACACTTTGCTGAGGAAAGGGATCATTGCCTACTGGGCTGCCTTTTTATGAGTCTATTCTGAGCAGCCCCCGTCTAATATGGGTCTAGGTAATGTTCTTGCTATGGGAGACTACTTTTATGTAAATAAAATAAATAATCTAGCAGATCCACAACGCCAAAATGCTTTTTATGGGCTTAAATTAATCACTATTCATTTCAAAATGATTCACTAGTTGTTAAAGGGGTGATCTCTACCAAGAACAAAATAAGGTAAAGCAGTGATGTGTTTTAGGAGATACACGCCTTTTACACACATCTAGCATGTATGCGTATTTATAACTAATATATAAATGTACATTTTGACTTGCAAATCCTTGTTATATATCATGTAGTGTGTATCTTAAATAAAATATTATGTTTGTAAAGTATTTGTGGTATTACGTGATTTAAAAATATTTAATTACAAAATAATCAGTATATTCCTTTAATTAAAAAAACAAATCATATTGCTTTTGTGTGGGGATTCCTCGTTTTATTCTTCCTCCTCGTCTCTATCTGTCTATATGTGTAGGGCTCATAGTGAGGGGAGTAGGCAGCAATCTGTTACTTTTCTCTGAAGCATTAATTGGGCTGCAGTGCATCTAAATATGAGACAACAGGTAAACTGTCTCCATCACTATATGCCACACCAGTGGCGGAGCTAGAGAACGGAGGGCCAGGGTACAAAAAAAATTGTTTGAGCCCCCCTCACTTCCTGTTCAGAATTCTGAGATATACAGTTATTCCATACAGCACCCACCCCTATTAGCATCCAACCCCACCCAGTCCTTGTCAGAATCCACTCATTCTCAGCATCTATCCTTGCACAGCACCCAACCCCTCTAAGCACCCACCTCACATTGCACCCACCCCTATCTCCTTTCTTCCTCCCTCCCAGAACCCATCCCCACTGTACTTTGCAGCCCTTTCTCTCTTATATTCTTCCCTGTAACACATCCCCAGCGTGCTGAACTGCTCCATACTGCCACCTCTTGGAGCTTCAGTAGAAATGCTCTTATTTAAACAGGCAAACACCAATTTTAACCCAAGGGAGTGTATGTGTAGCCAATGAGACACAGAGGGAACCAGGGGGGGCATGGCATGTTGGGCCAAGGTGTGGGGGGCACAGGGGGCCCCTACACTACAGAAAGATAAGATTTAACAAAAATGACACAGGACTGGCCAGCCACAGAGGAGGGCCCTGATGCACTGCACCACTGGTAGATCTGCCCCTGTGCCACATTTATAGTGGTAGGACAAGGTCAGGAGAACACTATGGAGAATCAGTAGATGCACTCATATTACTAAATATTTTTTAATAACTTCCAATTGCAAATATTCAGATTTTATTGGTAACTTAGTTCATACTTTATTTGTAATCTATATGTATGTGTTTAATAATTTCTTGCACAGTCACTTCCCCCTCACCTCATCTTTATGAGCTATGTGAAAGGGCCATTGTTTGAATTAGGATCCATAGGGCATGTGACTGAACAATGTCGCTTCATTCAGACCTCTGTAAGAAGTCCAACATATAATTGGTTTGCTAAAAACAGCCGCACCTTTCAAAAGGCATAGTTACAATTGTTTAGGGAAGCCAATTACAAGTGTGTAAACTCACCCACTTACTTCTGCAGGTGAAGGCTGAGTAACAATGTCTAAGATTCAGCTGGTGCACCCACGTCTCCAACTCTTCCTCATGCACTCAGACATTCCTCCTCTTTTTTTAACAGAAATGTTCCTGTTTACCAAGGAACACTATTCATATCATGGGTTAAAGGAGCTTTCGAACCACAAAAGTGCTTATATTTTCATTTGCCCGCACAAGTTACTGATGGGCAACCTGTTTCTTTTGATTCCCCAAACATACCACAAAATACATTGGGTCGTAAGAAAAATTGTAAAATTGACTGTGAGAGATAGGAAGGTGAATTAAAGGATCACTGTAGTATTATACTTGCAAAATATTAATTTAAAGGACTACACTTGATAATGGGAAGTGTTTTATAAAGTAAGTTTTTTCTTTAACTACTATATGCAGTTATTTGTATTGGGCACCATCTTTGATTATTTCTCTGTGTATTAGAGGGGGCTCTTGAATGCAGAAAAGCATTTTGCTGTAGCAGTAGGAATATAGCAATTTCTTAAATATCCTAATTGCTTAACATTCAAATGTATGTGTTGCTGTCAGTGACCCCCTTCATATGTGCAAGCGGAAGAATCTCTAGGTATCATGTGGATTTATAAAATAACTCTTTCTTGGCACAATAGGACTTTTGAAAAGAAATAGGGTTGATGCCTTTAATTGTGTATTTATCTAAATTCACAAGTATTGGTGAAACAGTACTTTTAAGCACTGGGAACTTGACTTATAATTTTTCTTAGAGACAGAATATTTCTTTAAAGCTTTTCACTCTTTCCTGCCTGAGCAAGTTTGCCGTGATTAGCATCTCAGACTCATGTGTTGGATGATATTAAAACGAATTCAGGGGCTGCCCAAGGGTTATTGATGCCCTAGGCAATCTATACACTGGTATCCTCTCCAATAATATTCAATAGAGAGAAGAAATGATGTCCAGAATAAACTATTATCTTGTATTATGTTAATGTATTATGCACCTATGTCACAACACATTTTAATTGCATTTAAACAATTGTATTCAATGCTGCAATAACTGAACTACCTATATAGTTTATTGCTAAAATTGACTACCCTTTAAAGCATCAACCTGCTTATTTCACATTTATGGCCATTATGTGTATAGCTAAAAGCAGTTGAGATGCAGACCACAAACTCGTGAAATACAGGAGGTCTCTGGGGACATGCTCCTGCTGACATATAACTGAAGGTCAGGAGATGGAGTGATCTTTGGCTGCACCTGATCAGAGAGATAATGGCTCAGTCTGTAAATCAGAGAGTGCGTACAGTGTTTTTAAGGGGCTATATTTTATATTTTAATCATGCATCATTTTAAATGCTACTGCTAGGCTGATCCATCGTGTATTATCCAGTATTGAGTCCAGAACTTACACTTCAAATAATAGTTCCTAACACTTTCTATAACCCCTTAGACTGTAAGCTATACCAACATGTATTATTGTACAGGAAACCATTTTGTGTTACCCCTGTACTTTGCTCTGTGAAGCAGGTCCATGCTTATAAATAATAATAATAATAATCAGATATAATCAAAACAGGGCCCTCCACTTTTTGCAGTTTGTTAAAATGTATATTTTTCCTTGTTCATTTCCTCTGTATAGCGCTACGGAATATGTTGGCGCGTTACAAATAAAAGTAATAATAATAATAATATAATAGTTGTCAAACTACGAATCGTCTTCACGCGAAGCGAGGGACGCAGATTCGCGAGGTGCCGCATTTGCGGAGGCTCCAACGTCGGCTGCAATGAGCAAAAGGCTTATTGCAGGGCGCAAACGCGGACCCTCTCGAAGTGAGGGGCCGCACTTGTGGAGGTGGAGGCTCTAGGGCACCTCACGCGCAGTTACAAACACCCACACAAGCGGTACTTTACCAAAATAGATCTAACACTCAATCACTATATACGGACTTACACAAAAAAATACGAACCGCGGGACTTAGAGCGGAAAATTTACGTACTTAGCATAAAAAAATACGAGACGCGGGACTTAGAAAAAAAAACATTACGACCTTGCAAAAATATGACCTTAACGGCTGAACCGCGCGCACCTGAAAACATTAAAAACACAATAAATACACACAAAAAATACATAAAAAGCTTACCCACAGCAAGGGTGGCACCCAGGACCTCTGCAAGTGAAGTTACATCTCAATTTAAGTCCAAATTCCCGAGCTTAGACACACGAAGATCCCATAAGCGAGAGAAAAAATAGCCGCCGGAAAAAACGAAAATGAGGCTACACGACCCTAAACACGCAAAACAGCACCAAGCACATACAGCTTTTCCAAAAGTACAAGATACACTCTTACCAAGGACGCTACATCATACACAGCCGCGTCCCACATACACATTCATTTTATAACACTAACTTACACAATGCGGAAGTACACAGCTACCCTAACGGCTTTCCCTCTCGCACACAGCCTATTTACACTACACCCTGCACACATTGCTGACACTTACACCTCAGCTCAACAACAGTGCAAACCTACATTGTATGCTGCAGGAACATGAAAACAGATTGTCAGCTCTTCAGCATAATGCTTCCTGTATATATTACTTCCAAATATGTAAAGTATATTCATATACACAAAAAAAAAACACTCTCGCAATAAACACAAAAGCCATTCACAGCGACTCACAACGAGCGCCAACGAGTGCTCATAGCACACAAAGCCTTGCAATAAGCACAAAAAGCAGATCACCGCCGACCAAACAATAACAGCGAAAGCACCTATCAGAAAAAAAAAATACAACAACCAACAGCCTCGCAATGAGGACACGGACCACCAAAATAAATTAATGTCTGGCCCAAACAGCATTACCTTCCTTACAATTTTATTAACCCATATTTTTTGACAGGCAAGTCGCTAGTAATAATAATAATAATAATAATAATATACGTTGTTTTTCCCTCCAGAAAAAAAAAGTTATGAAACAGTTTTTCCTTGTGGTCATACACTGACTGCTATCATGAGTTTCTAATATCTTCACAGTTCTGATTTTATCGCTACTCCAGCCATTGTCATTTGTTTTATTTTTTTTATTAAAAATATGTAGCAATTTAGCAGCTGCAAAACGAAAAATATTTTATTGTAGTGATGAGACCTGTGAGAAACATAAATGGTGAGGAAATAGGTGAGAGAAATGGATGATGAGGAGATAGGTGAGAGAAACAACTGGGGAGGAGGTAGGTGAGAGAAACAACTGGGGAGGAGATAGGTGAGAGAAACAACTGGGGAGGAGATAGGGGAGAGAAACAACTGGGGAGGAGATAGGGGAGAGAAACAACTGGGGAGGAGATAGGGGAGAGAAACAACTGGGGAGGAGATAGGGGAGAGAAACAACTGGGGAGGAGATAGGGGAGAGAAACAACTGGGGAGGAGATAGGGGAGAGAAACAACTGGGGAGGAGATAGGGGAGAGAAACAACTGGGGAGGAGATAGGGGAGAGAAACAACTGGGGAGGAGATAGGTGAGAGAAACAACTGGGGAGGAGACAGGTGAGAGAAACAACTGGGGAGCAGATAGGGGAGAGAAACAACTGGGGAGGAGATAGGTGAGAGAAACAACTGGGGAGGAGATAGGTGAGAGAAACAACTGGGGAGGAGGTAGGTGAGAGAAAAGACTGGGGAGAAGATAGGTGAGAGAAACAACTGGGGAGGAGGTAGGTGAGAGAAATGGATGATGAGGAGATAGGTGAGAGAAACAACTGGGGAGGAGATAGGTGAGAGAAACAACTGGGGAGGAGACAGGTGAGAGAAACAACTGGGGAGCAGATAGGTGAGAGAAACAACTGGGGAGGAGATAGGTGAGAGAAACAACTGGGGAGGAGACAGGTGAGAGAAACAACTGGGGAGGAGACAGGTGAGAGAAACAACTGGGGAGGAGATAGGTGAGAGAAATAGCTGGTGAGGAAATAGGTGAGAAAAATAGCTGGTGAGGAAATATGTGAGAGAAATTGATGATGAGGAGATAGGTGAGAGAAACAACTGGGGAGGAGATAGGTGACGGAAACAACTGGGGAGGAGATAGGTGAGAGAAACAACTGGGGAGGAGATAGGTGAGAGAAACAACTGGGGAGGAGATAGGTGAGAGAAATAGCTGGTGAGGAAATAGGTGAGAGAAATTAATGATGAGGAGATAGGTGAGAGAAACAACTGGGGAGAAGAGAGGTGAGAGAAACAACAACTGCGGAGGAGAGAGGTGAGAGAAATTGATGATGAGGAGAGAGGTGAGAGAAACAACTGGGGAGGAGATAGGTGACGGAAACAACTGGGGAGGAGATAGGTGAGAGAAACAACTGGGGAGGAGATAGGTGAGAGAAATAGCTGGTGAGGAAATAGGTGAGAGAAATTAATGATGAGGAGATAGGTGAGAGAAATAGCTGGTGAGGAAATAGGTGAGAGAAATTAATGATGAGGAGATAGGTGAGAGAAACAACTGGGGAGAAGAGAGGTGAGAGAAACAACAACTGCGGAGGAGAGAGGTGAGAGAAATTGATGATGAGGAGAGAGGTGAGGAATAGCTGAGGAGGAGAGAGGAATGACAAACTGGTTTAGTTTTGAAGAAATTTAAGCAGAGCATTATCAACTTACAAAACACATCTATTTATTAGGATGCATAATGAAAGGTTGGTACGCTGATTTTTATCTCGTATGGGTCTGTAAGATGTTTTATTATTAAAGGGACTCTTTGGTTATTTTGTTTTGTATTATTTCAATGTTTTAAATATATGTATTTAATATGCTTTTCCAATCAAATCATATAAGATTTACGCTTTAATTACTTTTAACAAGACATCAGACTGACCACCTATCATCTTCTGGAGCTGTCTCCTTTCTTCTTGTTTACTCCCATGTGCACTGCCATCCTGCACATAATTAACCTGCTCACTGCCAGAATTTGAGGGGAAACCGTTCATTTTCCCAGTTTCTCATGCCGCAAAAAAAATTCATTACATTGAGGAGGATTAAATGAATTAAATAAACGTAGTTTAAAAATGTATAATGAATTAAATAAATGCCTAAAGAATTTGTTTGTTTTTTTTACACAATTTAGAGTTCTTCCTTTCTTATTCACAATATAGTTATTATTCTGCCTTTTATAAACATTTAGCTTCGCATTCATTTAGGATAATTCCCTGTAGCTGCGTGTTTTACATTACACTTCTTGCACAGCAGAACTTGGATTAAGGCCTGCAGGACATCCACAGTCATTTTATTGATTTGAGCTCATCTGCTTGAGCTGGTCCATTTTATTGCATTTAGAAGCTGCTATATATATATGAAGGTAAAATAAAACCTCTGTAAACTTAAAAGGATAATATTAAAATCAAATATCTAAGAGTTTATTTGCATATGTAAACATAATTTTAACAAGTGCTTAAAAGCTCTGTTTTTACTCACTGAAACCATGCAAACAGTCCCTGCAAAGTTCCGACTCCTGTAGCGCATGCATACAATGTTTCATAAGTACTAGATGTACTAGCCAATGACATGCTGTGGCTCAGAAGCATTGTAGTAGCATGCTGCTGAGACAAAGTCTCTAAATATGCAAATAAACACTCTATGTCCCTTTAAAGGACCATTGCAGTTCGAGAAAAAAGATGCTTGTTTGTTAAGTATGTAGCAACTTAACAATGTTAACATTTGTATAATGGAAAAAAAATATTTTGGGGCAAAACCAGCATTTTTAAAGACTCTGTTTATGAGTACAGGAATACATTTTGTGTTGTTACATCTCCCCCTGATGTGTTTGTAGATGTTACTGGAGGGAGGAGTGGACAGGCAGCAGTCCAGAGCATTTGTTTGATAATGGAATTTTATTGAAATTGACACCACATCCTTTCCTCCACACTGGGTCTGAAGCAGGACTATTCATCAAAGCCTGCAACCATGGCTCTCCACAAATGTAAACTCTCCACTCACACACAAACAGCCTTATTAAATTGAGATTTGGCCAGTTGAATAGGACTCTATATAAGCACACAGCATGTTTTTTACCAATGTTTTGGATAGAAGTTCACTAACTAAAAACCTCTGTAAAAAAATATGCTATGCTTATATAGAGCCCTATTCAATTGGGCCGAATCGCAATTTAATAAGGCTGAAAGTTTCCACCAATGTATAATGAATTCCTCCATGGGCTTGCAAAGTCATCAATATTTTTTTTCTAATCTAAAACTAGCTGTTTGCCTTTTTTTGATTCTTAATTACACTTTTAGTTAGATCCAAAGTTTTCAGGCATATTTGTTTCTCCTTTAAGGAGACATGTACATAAATATTCTGTCATTCATTTAAGGAAGCATAACTAAGAACAACTGATGGCACAAGTTCAGCCCAATACAGTGACATAGAGGTTTGAAACGTTTTTGGAAAATGTCTTCTTTTTTGACACTGTTGCTTTATTGTTGGAGTTATAAGTATGGGTGCTGCGTATTTTAGTCCCACCTTAAACTGCTGTACCTATAAAAAGTCTGCATTATGTGAGGTACTTGAATCTGCTGTGCTAGTTGAGTGATGCAATGGATGCTACACCTGTTTTTATACTCAGTCAGTCATGTGGGCATGGCCGGATTACCCATTAGGCCAACTAGGCAGCCGCTTTCCTGTAAGGTTTCCCCTGACAGATTTAAACTGGATGCAGGGGCTGAGGTGCACCGTGCCCCTCTTCTGGGAGAGGGGGCAGTGCAATTGAATTTAGTTTTTTTTTTTTTTTTGGCAAAATGATTTTTTTTGTAGTGTATTGGTTCCAAATATGGTGTAATTTTGAAACTATAGGTAATAACAAGTACTTTATTAATTGAATGTAACATTGCAGTGTGCAATATTGATCTGTCACTCAGCCTTTCTGATCGACCTACAAAACATGATTATAATCTTTTGTTAATGTGACCTCAATGCCTTTATTACTTGATTAGCCTCTAAGGCTGTGATTCTCGACCCTTCTGGTGCCGTCACTCTTTAATAAAATTTCCACCAGTTGTGGCGACCCCTAACAGTAAAATTACAGATTAGAATAGACAAAAAACAAACACATTTCTGATAGTTTTAGGCGACCCCTGGCAAATCATAATTTAACCCCCGAAGGGGTCGCGACCCACAGTTTGAGAACCACTGCTCTGCGGCAGGGGTCTCCAAACTCAGTCCTGGAAGGCCGCACCCACGCCTGGATTTGAGGATTTTCTTTCTGTGCACAGATGAGTCAATCAGAATGACTGAAGAAGCAATAATCTCACCTGCTTGCAGCAAGGATATCCACAAATCCAGGCCTGGGTGCAGCCCTCCAGGACCGAGTTTGGAGTTTTGTCTATTCTAATCTGTAATTTTACTGTTAGGGGTCGCCACAACTGGTGGAAATTCTATTAAAGGGTCACGGCAAATCTCTTTCTCACTTATACATGTTATAAGGCTGGATCACAGGTAATATTGATTTTGGTAAGTTGCCAGTCCATGTGAGTGTGTAATGGGGAGGCTGTCTGGGAGTCAGTAGTACAAAATGTGTTTAAATAGCTCTCTTCTAGTTATAATATGAGGTACTAGAGCAGTGAGACTGGCTAATTAATCCTCTATATTTAATAGCTGAGCAAAAGCTGGTGTAAAGCACCACACTCTTCTTGTATGTGTATATATATATATATATATATATATATATATATATATATATATATACATATACATTGAGAGATACACATTCACACAGATACAGTATCTTTACTATACATTATTTACTTAATTGCTTTTTAAAGATATTGAGCTATATTATAGCGAGTCCTTGTCAACCTACGGAAATTCCTATTATTGTTGTTCACCTAAAAAACTTTTTTTTTTGTATCGTGTGTTGTTGAGACTATGCCTCCAGCATGCTTTGTTAAGAAGAAAGGAATTGTCTTTGCAAGCAGTACAATTCAGGCAATTAGACAGTATCTTTATTTCCACACCGAAGGCATAGTACGTCTTTTAAAGAGCTATGTACAAACCACAAATTCTGATCTAGGACTGTCTTTTTTTTAAGAGCAACATCATGGTGTCCTCTGCAGACAGGCTCCCCTAACCACTTGCCTAGACTGCATTTTGGTAAATCCAGGCCTGCCTGCTATAGACCTCCAGATATTACTACTAGCAAGGTATTAGAAAACATCACTACTATCCTCCAGTGCTCCCACAGAACAGATCATGTCAAAGTATCTATGAGTCACCCTGCTGTAACTTATGAGACAGAGCTTTTCCAAGTTATTTTATGCCACTTTCTGATGGTGCACATCTCTTTTAGTGAGTTGCAAGTTCCTCAAAAACATTCCTGAAAGGGTTTTTCATGAATTAGTTGAATTTTGTAAAACATATGATAATGCCCGATAAACAGTTTAATGTGGGAGTCTACCACAATCAATTAGCTGTGATTTAATATCACTTCCAAAATAATTAAATTAAATCAATTCATTGTACCTCAGTGGATCAGATGTACTATTGGGTGAAGTGTTGTAGAACTCTTGTTGAACCTCTCTATTCCCTGTGTTATCCTCTGTAGCATATACACTATAAATTGACATCTCCAAGAATTCTACATTTATGTGGATTTCATTTAATATGGTTTTATCAATATAGGCAGTTTCTTTAAGCAGTGTTAATGCATATGGTTTTCTGATAACAGCTATACTATAATATGTCATTGATATCCAGTAAACTCCTGGTTATCCGACACTCAACTAACCGGAACTATCCGGCAGTTCGAGACTGCAAAAAAAAAAGCTAACTTTTTTTTCTAAATGGCCCAGTTTAGGTGCTAATGCCTTTTTAAGGCATTTTGAGGGGTTTTGGGGGGTTTAAGGGTTGTTTAGACCCTTAAATTCGGGCACTCCCGATTAACCTGGCAACTATACTTATCCGGCAGTAGGGAGTCCCCATAGATAATTCATTATTACTACTAGACCCCAAATTCACCTCTTCTTTTAGCTAAAGTTTATAAGAGAACATAATTTACAGTACATGCAATTTATAAATAATGCAGTCATGTAGTCATTAGCCACAATGCTGTACTTTGAAGTGCTTGTGGATTCTTACGTGTAGCACAATACATACATTAAGTTAAAAGGATATGTAGACGTGATTCTATCTGTTGGCATGGAAACACTGAATCTGTATTTTTACTGTGCAACAAATCATCAGCTCTTTGGAATATCCCATTCATACACTGGATATTGAAATATTTGTTTTAATATTTTAATTAGAAATACATGCAAATAATCACTTTTAATTATTTCTGGCAGTGGCTTTTTTTCCTTGCAGGATTGTGTCTGCTGATACATAGACAAACATTAGGACGACTTATAAGATCACTATCAATATTTCATCCTCATTGCCCATCCTAGTTATCATCTTAGGGATGAATAACAATACCATTAGCATAATACACCACAGAACAGGTATAAACTGTAAGAGTAATATAATGTTACTTTGATTCCCTAAGGTAACATTTGAAAAAACAAGTAGGACCTACCACTCTCAAACTCTGTTTTTCTTATGCCAAGGGCTGCTACTCATAGGGCTGTACAAAACAACCAGTTTTTAAGAATTACCGTAAATGAGGTCTTAGAGTAAATAGATTGTAACTAATGTCATTAGTTATCGCTAGTAAAGCGATTGCCAGTTAATTAAAAAAGACTATTAATTGGCCTATATTAGTAGAGTAAACTGTAGTTAATTTAACTTAATTCGGAATCACTCTTTTAGTCATAACCAATTGGCTTTAGTTTACTATTAATCATAGGATGCTCAGGCACCCAATTGAGTTCTTTGAAGTAATAATTAATTCCTGCTAATTAATTTATTTTCATGGGATGATACAATTCAGTAACTTGACCTTAGTAGCCTGTTACTTGATAGATATAGTTTGTCAGATGGGGTTCTAAATACATAATATAATCTTGAATTCCATGTCCATTTAATGTGCAATCAGCTTTGTTTATTTGACTACCTAACTTTACTGATATTGCTGGCCTGTTCAGAATTATATCCGAGTCCTATTATGTGTTACAAGATTATGGCAACATTTTACCATTTTAACTTATAAATAACAAATGTTTTTTTATGCACTCCTGTTTTTGTGCCATAAAACACTATCCTGTAGTAAAGGAGTGGGTTGTATCAATGAAGATCACATAGATAAACTTGTTAGTTTGGTTATATCAGTTGTAGGGACAAAGTAAAATAAAAAAATATCCATTATTATGTGAAACAATGAATACATTATTTTCTAAAATATAATACAATTATTTTGAATGTTTGAAATTTACTGTGAAGCTGTCCTCGGTTAAGCACTGAGAACATGTTGTCTCCTCTCTCTCCCATTCCTCAATCACAGTGATAATACAATGTTGACTTCTCAATACATCAGTTTATATCCTAGGATGTGTTTTCTGCAATATCTAATGTGATTGGCTGAGCAGTTGTAGGGGGTAGAGACAGCATGTACTCTGTGATGGTAGGAAGATAATGTAAAGCCACCACTAGATAAAATAAGGTTAGTTTATATTTTTATAGTCTACAATATTTTGCACAGTATCTATACTAGTTCTTCAAACTTTCTGTGATTTCAGTGTCATGTAACCTGGCTTGTCTTTTTGCATAAAATAACCTTTTTTTCTGTGCTTTGAAATTTCACACAAGTCAACTTTGTGTTGGCGTCACATGAATTACAGTCAAGTCTGCAAAGGTATTTGGCATTTATGGTGGATTTGTGTTTATAGCTATGGATTTGCTCTAATTATTTTACTTGCTAGTAATAAGTAAAGTCCAGTAATTAGTGAAGACTGCCAAATGTTAAGCGAAAAATTGATGTGACTATTTAGAGTTTTATCAGTCCCAAAAGGATAAGCATCAATACCCAGCTACAATTTATATTCAGAAACGTAGTTTAACCCAAGTAGTACAGCAAGAGCTTATGTGTATGTCCTTCCCTGTCCTTTAAATCTTCCTTGCTACAAGACGCATTATAACTTTTTTGACTATGATACCATGGTGGTTTGTGTTGGACAATATAAATACTAATCATATTTTTGTAAAGCAGCTAGAGATATATTTAGGTTATATGATAAGAAATTGTAAGCTCTTCACACTCATGTTCTTTTTCACATCTTTTTTATATATGTTTTTAATTATTTTTCTTCCTTGCTGTCTCCATTGCTTTATTTGAGCTACTTCTCTTGCTCCTTGTTTAGGCTTAGACCAGTGTTAAGCAATATTTGTTCTCCCAATGCAGAGGCTAAAATTGATGTTTGGTGCAAACAAATATACTTTCCTCCACTAATTCATTCTGTTGCCCCCTTTCACTTCTACATTTCTTTGCTTTCTCCTCAGAGATTTATTTTGTGTTTATGTTAAGGGAGGGGGGGGGGGTTAGATATGTGAGCCCCCACCCCATTTACTCTTCCTTACTCCTTGCTACACGATCATCTCAAGATAAGCACACTCTACTGTTTCCTTCTTCTCCATTGTATATTTTCATTTTCTTCATTCTTTCTGATATGTAAGTATCCCATAAAATATATTATATTACAGTAATAGACATGTATCTGGGCAATGGTAGTGGGCAATGACTGTCCCTTTTGGAAAGGCATTCCACCTCTCACTAGTGACTGTGATTGGCAACGGTTCCTTAACCAAAAGAGGACTCCAGTGCATAATAAATGCTGCATCATCCAATAGCTCCACCTTATATTCCTCTTTTATCCCCTTCTTTTCTAACATCCTCTTTATATTCTCCCTTCTCCAGTTTTTCATGAGCAGTATAAATGAATGTCCTACAGTCTTCCCTTTTTAGGAGTATTTTATACGCCACCTAAATGTTGCTTTGAAGCCCCCTTCACCAGTGGCAGAGCTAGAGAATGGAGGGCCCTGGTGCAAAAAAAAAAACATTTTGGATACCTCCTCCAATGAGGGGTTGTAAAAAAAATATGCCAACCGTTACCAACTCAGTACCCCTTATTATGACTACTTCCAATAACAGCAGCCCTCCCCAAAAAATCCTTTTTCGTAGCTACTCCCCCTAAGGCCCCTTTCCATAGCTGCAGCCCTTCATTTACTTACTGACTGTGTAAAGTACAAATATATACATGTACTATTTCTACATAGCACCTAGTATCTCTCAACATCCACCTCCACACAATAACCATCCCACTTAGCATCCATCCTTACATAGCACCCAGCCCTAGGGCCTCAGTCAATTGCAATTTGTCCAATTGAATACGGCTCTATATAAGCACAGAGCATATTTTTTCCCCCAAAAGTTTTTAGTTAGTGAACTTCTATCCAAAAGCAAGGTCTTCACTAACTAAAAACGTCTGTAAAAAATATGCTCTGTGCTTATATAGAGCCCTATTCAGTTGGCCAAATCACACTTGAATGAGGCCTCTAGTCCGCAGCCATCCCCTTTCAGCAGCCATCTCCTTTCAGCATCCATCTCCACACAAGATGTAACCCTTCTCAGCACCCACCTCACAGAACTCATTCTCTACTGTCACCCAGCCCTGGCTCTTTCTCACCTCTTCCATGATACACATCCCCAGCATGTGTAACTGCTCCATACTCCCACCATTTGGAGCTTCAGTAGAAATGCTGAAATTCAGTAGAACAAAAAACATTACACAGCACTGGACCCCCCAGAGGAGTGCCCTGGTGCATTGCATCACCTGCACCACTGGTAGTTCCGCCCCTGCCCTTCCCCCAGTCTTCTCAATGCCGGCTTACACTAATAAAGCTTTGTCCAACTCCATATCCTGCTGTGGCTTCATATTTGCCTAGCACGGCCAAGTCCTAGTTGGCCTCTGCATAAAGCTGAAAACAGTCTGTCACCTACTTTCTAGCACTATCTTTTTGTCTGCGTTTATCTGTGTAGCTGAAATGATTCTGTCAAAATTCTGTATTTATTTACTTATAGTTTATAAATGAGTAATTTATTCTCTGTAACCTTTTGTGTAATTGAAAAATGATGTAGTAATCCTCCATTATTGCCTCATAACCTCTGCAAACAAACGATTCTGCCACAATTTGACAATCAGGGTGAGCCTCTCCCTGTGTTTACATTGTCATTATGAAGGAGGTTAGAGAAAGAATAGCCGGCATTTAGCTACTATGGTAACACAAGCTTATTCATTAATGTACTGTAGTGTTCCACCATATTATTAATTAAAGGGACACTATCACTGATAAAAACAAAAACATAATCAGCGGGGTAAATCTAACATTATTAGTGCTATTTTCAGTATTCTGGAACATTTAATACTTGAGATATTTGCTTTTGAAAAATCAGTCTTCTCTCTCCCAGTTTTTTCTCGACTTTCAAAAGTCTGTGAAAATGTTCGCTTTGAAATCTGTACTAAGAGGAGCCGCCTGTGGTCAGAAATTAAAGTATTTTCTTTTAAAGAACTGCAGTGGAAAATAAGCAACATGTATTTGAAAATAAAAAATACACCCTCTAATTTATTATTTTTTTGCTTACTGTGGAATCCACCATTCTAGTTTCCAGTGATCTACTTACTGACGTGGTAGGAGAGGTTTAATAAATATTTAGCTTCTATCTGCCCGGTGAGAATGTGATATGTACAAATGCCAGTGTATTCATTAGGTCTGATGGAAGCTCATTAGTCTACAGGAACACAGCGGGTGCAGTAAACAAAATAGAGGTCTGCTGTAAAGAATGTAAAACTGAAAACATGTAAAGACTATTATATTTTTTATTTTAACTTTCTTAAAAAAACATTGATCAGATTGGTTCTTCAAGAAAATGCTGTGGAAAGGATGGCATAATTGCACTGAAATAATTAATACATATTTACTGTCACTGTGGGGGTCACACTAAAGGCTTTAATTTATGTATTAACTGTTCTAAAATCTCTACCAGATCAGTCTAGGTTTGCCAAACATTGAATTATCTTTTTAAAAGGCATACTGGTTGCCTCTTATGTTTGTTCATTTTTGCAGCCTGTACCCTTTTCATCTCTATATGTCAGAGTGATGGGCATCAGGCAGTAGGCTTTGCTGTGTTATTGCACCTTTAGATACACTGCAGCCACAGCACAAGCAGTTTAAACAATGTTTTGGACAATCCCACCTTGGCTGCAGTGCATCTGTAGCTATTGTCTGCAACATTGATTAATGCATTTGGGTTGCAGTGCATCTAAAGGTGCAACAACCAGCAGCATGGCTTTCTGTCAATCCAGTTAATTCTGAGCCACAGATATGTAGGGATGAGAGGGGTGAAGGAGGACAGAATGGAAAACCTGGTCCTATATTGTTATGGTTATGGCACCAGTCCGCCGCTATATGGCGCTGTCGATATTCCAGTGGCATATCATAGAGTCAAGGCTTATGTAAACTGTTAGAGTTGGGGTGAGGGTTTAGGGTTAGTTTAAGGGTTGTGCTACCATTCTAAGCTTAGAACTTCTCTAACATTTAGGCAGCGCTGCAAAATATCGGCAGCTCCATATAACGGTTGATTGCCGCACTGCAGCGGCGGACCTGTGCCGTAACTATAACAGGATAGATCCAAAAACCTTTGAACTGAATTGTGGAAATGTAAGCAGCAAGAAAATATATTTACATAATACTTAAGCTGCCCTTTTAGTACATGTTAGTCTTCTATGGAATGGAATTAATCACTAATAGATCAGTTGGGAAGGCCATGATATATGGTGGAAAAAAATGAGCCTTAGGTGTGCACTGAGATATGACAGCCAGGGGAACTGTTGCTATTAGAGTGTATTATTTTTGAAGACAAGGTTTAAAAAAATGCATTCCCTTATAACAAGAAGACAAATCTGGAATTCAAATGACTAAGACATTAATTGAACAAATACTTTTGGAACAAAATATATATAGCATCACATAGCATATTTAACACACATGGGCTTATTTTAGCTCTTGGTGTGAACAATTTGTTATTTATAACTACTGTTGCCTTTGCATAAATAAAAGTAATATACATAAATAAAAAATTAGCAAGAAGAAAAAGAAGAAACTGTGTTACCAGTTCCGCATTTGAGTATTTTACAGTCATATAAATGTTCATTGTGCTTTTTTTCCCTCATAATATATAGATGGTGCTATGAATATAATTATCATATATCACATATATAGTTGTCAACAGTTCGGGTTGACAAAAGTTGTTGCTAACGATGCGGCCCTCGTTGCTGGCAAAGAGCGCCAAAGGCGCTCCCAGCCAGCAGCTGCGGACTTTAAGCTCTCAAATGCGGACCCTCGCAAAGCGAGGGGCCGCATTTGCTGAAGTGGAGGATCCCACTGTGACTGCAACATTCACGGACTTAGCATCCGCAAATACGAACCGCGCCACTCACAAACAAAATTATTACGATCTTGCAAAAATACAACATTATCGGACGAAATCCGCGCACACGAAAACACAAAAAATACACATAACAAACACATAAAAAGCTTACCCACAGCAAGGGGGGCACCCAGCACCTCTAAAAGTGAAGTTACAAGTCAATTTAAGTAGAAATTAAAGAGTTTAGACACCCTAAAATTCCCATGGCATAAATCTTTGTTTCTTAGTGTCTAATCACTTTCAGAAAGTTTACATATGCCCAGAATGAATGAAACAAGTAGATATGAGGTGTGAGAATGCAGTTGAGAATTACATTTTTTTAATTTCATTAACTACTCTTGAATTGGTGTGTGTGTGTGTGAACCCCCAGAGAGCAATTATTATGTGATTAAACTGTAACAAAGGCATATGAAGAGTTAAAGGAGAATCAGAAGTTGATTAACAGAGAAAAAATGACAAACTTCAATGTAATTTTAGTGTAAGAAAAGGTATTTTTTTGTAATATTCACTTGATAAAACACTTTTTTCTATCACAAATAGTTTTAAATAAATTATTCCATATTTGGAAGTTTTTCTGTCGCCTTTTTATTTATTTATTTTATGGAGTGGCAACCAGTTTAACAAATCAGTCACTTTTTTGGCCTTATGACTAGGCTTTATTGTTTCATGTTAAAATCCTGAACACATCTTCCTCATACCCTCTTTAATTTTTCATATAATGTGTAAAGGTTGAAGTTTACTTTAATTCTGGTTGAAATCATGTTAAAGGGAGCTAGTCCCCCACCATAAATGGTAGAATTACTATCGTGGTTCAAAAAAAGAGACTTCAACATACATTATTCGTTGGCCAGGGATTTTTTTTGTATTGGCAACACTAGTTCTAAGAGGATTGCCATACACACTCAGCCCTCAGTATTCTCCATCACATATTATAATTGTCCTGCTACGAGTCGTCATCACGCTGTTTGCGTGGTCCGTACGATTTAGCGGGCTTAGCGATGAGCGCCGCAGGCGCTTATTGCCCGGCGAGCCATTAAACCCTAGTACTTTAGCGGGCTTAGCGATGAGCGCCGCAGGCACAGCGAGGCGAGCCGTTGATACGGAGCACTTTGGCAATGAGCGCCACAGGCGCTCATTGCAGGCGAGCCTCGCATAGCGAGGCGAGCCGTTAATACTGAGCACTTTGGCAATGAGCACTGCAGGCGCTCATTGCAGGCGAGCCTCGCATAGCGAGGCGAGCCGTTAATACGGAGCACTTGCGAGGTGAGCCGTTAATACGGAGCACTTTGGCAATGAGCGCCGCAGGAGCTCATAGCAGGCGAGCCTCGTGTAGCAAAAAAATACGGCCGCAACTCGCGAACATCAAAAAAAAACCAAAACACAATAAATACACACAGCACATACATAAAAACCTTACCGACAGCAAGAGGGAGCATCCACGACCTCAAAAAAGCAAGTTACACCTTGATGTACCTCCAAATAAAAAAATTTAGACACTAAAAAAATCGCTAAACGAGAGAAAAAATGGCGTCCAAACAAAATGAAAACGAGGCTACAGCACTCTCATCACGAAAAACACTTACGGATAATCCGCGAAGGAGCATAACTAACATAACGACATCGCAAAAATCGGAAAACACTTACGGATAATCCGCTAAAACGCATACCACACATTACCCGCCATTTTACGATAATGCGGAAGTAAACAACTACACTAACGGTTTCGGCTCGCGCACTCACACTATTACACTGAACATGTTCATCACGCTTACACAGCAGCTCCACACCACTAATGCTGCAGCAACATCAACACAGATTGCCAGCTCTTCAACACAATGCATTAAAATAGGTAAAATATATTCATTTATTAATTTGAATTCTATATTTCAGTAGTACACACAAAACAACATTCGCTACCTTACAATTCCATATGTATATTAATAACTAAACAACTTTCCAAACATACACATCTCATTGCCGTCATTTTTTGACGGGCAATACGCTAGTAAACATATATTATTTAGTTTCTGTAACAAAATCAGTAGCCCCACATTGCCTTTGCATTTATAAACTTGGAAATGTAGGGCCTCATTTAAATGTGATTTGGCCAATTAAATAGGGCTCTATATAAGCACAGAGCATATTTTCTTTACAGAAGTTTTAGTTAGTGAAGACCTTGCTTTTGGATAATAGTTCACTAACTAAAAATTCTGTAAACAAAATATGCTCTGTGCTAATATAGAGCCCTATTTAATTGGCCTAATCTCATTTGAATGAGACCCATATGGCCTTGTTTAAATACGATTTGGCCAATTGAATAGGGCTCTATATAAGCACAGAGCATATTTTTTACAGAAGTTTTTAGTTAGTGAAGACCTTATTTTTGGATAGAAGTTTACTAAAAACTTCTGTAAAAAGAATATGCTCTGTGCTTAAATAGAGCCCTATTCAATTGGCCAAATCACATTTGAATGAGGCCAATAGAGTTTAACTTTTTGGACCAGTTATTAAATGGTTGTGGTTGTACCAGAAGCTTTAATAAAGAATACTGAACAGTGACGATCATCTAGGTAGTAATATAATGTTATAATCAATGGGTATTAGACCATAGGATTCACTGGATAACAGCATGCAATAATGTGAAGATTATTCCCAATTGTTGTATTTTGGGAGACTTACAGATCAGGTAAAGGTAAGAGTACATTGATAAAGAAGGAAACTTCATAGAGAATGTGTCCAAATATCCTATTCATTTTGCTGCAAGATGATTAATAACCTCTCGTTGAGAAGCAATGTTTGAGAGAATTAGGTAGTGTGTGGGAGTACTTCAGAGAAAAGAATGCAGCCATATTGTTTGGTGTATTAGCACCAAAGTACGTTGTAGCGCAAGCCATCATGTCCCCAACCCGAATGAGATCTGAATTGGGCATTGCTTGCTCCCCTAACTAAAGGTTACAGGTAGAGTTCATAGGTCATCCCAGTGTTTCTTTATCGGTAGATAGGATCAAATTAGCATAATTTTTTTTCTTAAACTGGAGCTCCCCAAGAGGTAAATGTGCGGGTCCAAACTCTTAAGGCAAGATCAGCTTCTGAATAAAGAAATATAGGTATAAGTTGCTAGCAAAAGGTTGGGGTGAAGGAAATACAAGTGAGATGTGTATTAGAAGATAAAGACAATCTATCACCTTCCCTCTTTATTTATACAGCCTTTATAAAAATAAAAATAAAGTAATTATGCCGTAAGAGCGTAAATTACATAGTAGTGGTTCTTCCAGTACTGACACACTGTAATCATTATGTGTAGATTCATTTTCCCGAGCAAGGCTACTGTGCTGTCTGACAGCAGCCTGCCTATCTGCTTACTGCTGCACAAAGGTCCCTGACCATGTCATCGTGAAACAAGTCATTGTCTATAATGTCAGGCTCTAAATGGCTCATTGATCAGCAGTTTTATTGTTTTATGGAATTAGCAGATGAAAAGTAACATGTTATATAGCCTAGAAGAACAGATATATACATCACCCACACTATAAATCATTTGGTGAAATTTGGAGGAAGGACCAGCTTGACTATTGTGCTAATGTTTCTGTTTTCTGTTTAGTTGTCTACAGTATGGATATTGTTATCCAATTTATATGTTTTCCAAGTTATTTTAAAACTATTGTTTTCCTCATTTAATTAAGATGTTACCCTGTGGTGTGAACAGTTTGTTATAACATTTGTGGAATGGTAAATAATATATAGTTGTCAAACTACAAATTGTCGCCACGCTTTGCGAGCTCGCAAGAACTGCGTCCTCGCGAAGCGAGGGGCCGCATTTGCGGAGGTGGAGGCTCTACGCCGCCTCACAAGCGGTTACAAACACCCACAGAAGTGGGACTTTGAAAAAATAGATGCAATGACTAAATATGGGCTTACACAAAAAAATACGAGCCGCGGGACTTAGAAAGAAAACCATTACGAACTCGCAAAAATACCACCTTAACGGCCGAACCGCGAGCACCTGAAAACATTAAAAACACAATAAATACACACAAAAATTACACAAAAAGTTTACCCACAGGAAGGGGGACACCCAGGACCTCTTCAAGTGAAGTTACACCTCAATTTAAGTCCAAATTCCCGAGTTTAGACACACAAATATCCACTAAGCGAGGGAAAAAATGGCCGACGAAAAAATACAAAACGAGGCTATAGGACCCTAAAGCCTCAAAACACCACCAAGCACATACAGCTTTTCCAAAAAGCCGTACGAGGTATAAGAGATACACTTTTAGCAAGGACGCTAAATTATCCACACCTGCGTACCACATACACATTCGCCGCCATTTTACAACACTAACTTACACAATGGGGAAGTACACAGCTACACTAACGGCTTCCCCTCGCACACAGCCTATTTACACTACACGCTGCACACATTGCTGACACTTACACCTCAACTCCACAACAGTGCAAACCTACATTGTATGCTACAGGAACATCAGATTGTCAGCTCTTCAGCACAATGCTTCCTGCATATATTACTTACAGATAGGTAAAGTATATTAATTTATTAATTATTTAATTAGCATACAAAAGTACATATACACCTAACAACGAGCGCCAACGCTGCTCATAGCACACAATCTACACCAGGGGACAGCAAAAAGGAGATCAGCGCCGACCTTACAATGACAGCAAAAGCGCCTCTCCTATAAGAAAGTACAACAAAAAGAGACGTGCAATGAGCGCCAAAGGATCTCAGACTACCAAAAAAATTAATGTCTGTGGCAAACAGCATTACCTGCCTTACAATTTTATTGCCCCGTCATTTTTGACGGGCAAGTCGCTAGTATATATATATATATATATATATATATATATATATATATGTATATATATATATATACAGGGAGTGCAGAATTATTAGGCAAATGAGTATTTTGACCACATCATCCTCTTTATGCATGTTGTCTTACTCCAAGCTGTATAGGCTCGAAAGCCTACTACCAATTAAGCATATTAGGTGATGTGCATCTCTGTAATGAGAAGGGGTGTGGTCTAATGACATCAACACCCTATATCAGGTGTGCATAATTATTAGGCAACTTCCTTTCCTTTGGCAAAATGGGTCAAAAGAAGGACTTGACAGGCTCAGAAAAGTCAAAAATAGTGAGATATCTTGCACAGGGATGCAGCACTCTTAAAATTGCAAAGCTTCTGAAGCGTGATCATCGAACAATCAAGCGTTTCATTCAAAATAGTCAACAGGGTCGCAAGAAGCGTGTGGAAAAACCAAGGCGCAAAATAACTGCCCGTGAACTGAGAAAAGTCAAGCGTGCAGCTGCCACGATGCCACTTGCCACCAGTTTGGCCATATTTCAGAGCTGCAACATCACTGGAGTGCCCAAAAGCACAAGGTGTGCAATACTCAGAGACATGGCCAAGGTAAGAAAGGCTGAAAGACGACCACCACTGAACAAGACACACAAGCTAAAACGTCAAGACTGGGCCAAGAAATATCTCAAGACTGATTTTTCTAAGGTTTTATGGACTGATGAAATGACAGTGAGTCTTGATGGGCCAGATGGATGGGCCCGTGGCTGGATTGGTAAAGGGCAGAGAGCTCCAGTCTGACTCAGACGCCAGCAAGGTGGAGGTGAAGTACTGGTTTGGGCTGGTATCATCAAAGATGAGCTTGTGGGGCCTTTTCGGGTGGGGGATGGAGTCAAGCTCAACTCCCAGTCCTTCTGCCAGTTCCTGGAAGACACCTTCTTAAAGCAGTGGTACAGGAAGAAGTCTGCATCCTTCAAGAAAAACATGATTTTCATGCAGGACAATGCTCCATCACACGCGTCCAAGTACTCCACAGCGTGGCTGGCAAGAAAGGGTATAAAAGAAGAAAATCTAATGACATGGCCTCCTTGTTTACCTGATCTGAACCCCATTGAGAACCTGTGGTCCATCATCAAATGTGAGATTTACATGGAGGGAAAACAGTACACCTCTCTGAACAGTGTCTGGGAGGCTGTGGTTGCTGCTGCACGCAATGTGTATGGTGAACAGATCAAAACACTGACAGAATCCATGGATGGCAGGCTTTTGAGTGTCCTTGCAAAGAAATGTGGCTATATTGGTCACTGATTTGTTTTTGTTTTGTTTTTGAATGTCAGAAATGTATATTTGTGAATGTTGAGATGTTATATTGGTTTCACTGGTAAAAATAAATAATTGAAATGGGTATATATTTGTTTTTTGTTAAGTTGCCTAATAATTATGCACAGTAATAGTCACCTGCACACACAGATATCCCCCTAAAATAGCTAAAACTAAAAACAAACTAAAAACTACTTCCAAAAATATTCAGCTTTGATATTAATGAGTTTTTTGGGTTCATTGAGAACATGGTTGTTGTTCAATAATAAAATTAATCCTCAAAAATACAACTTGCCTAATAATTCTGCACTCCCTGTATATATATATATATATATATATATAATAGTTGTGGATATAGGGGCTGTTGGTCATGTAATATTAAATATTGCGGCACACACAAAATGAGGGCTGCAACTGCGAGCCCTGCGATGAGCGCTGAAGGTACATAATTCCCAGCCTTACATTTTTATTCCCGTCATTTTTGACGGCCAAGTAGCTAGTATATATATATATATATATATTCCCCCTCAAAAGAGGTGCAAAGTGTTTAGTATTTTATTTTATTTGAAACCCTGGGGCGAAGGATAGTGTCTTCATTCTCTTTTTTGTTTAGTAAATTATAGTCATATATAAAGAATCAAGTTATACAATCTACATGTCTGTACATTGCATGTACCTGAGGCAAAACATGCAGACATGCTCTCTGACAAATCTTAAAAAGCAAAATTCACAAAACACTGCTTCACTGAAGATGGCTATTTTCTATGGGTAAATCTTCCATGCAGCCTACAATCCTTTTTTTGTACTTTCTGGGAATGACCAGGGGTCCATGTACTTCAGGTGAACTGCTTGATGACTAGAATTACAAAAGTGTATGAAACACAATTAATAAAAATAATAAAAAAATGCCAGCATATTTGTGGAATAAATAAAGTACTGTTCCAACTTCTTTCTTCATCTTTGTTTATTTTTGTAACATTAATAAGAGTCATTAAGTGGCCTGCCAAGACACACAACAGTTTTTAAAGGTTATGGCAAAAGAAAAAAATGCTGGGAGCCACTTTTCTGTGCTAGAGTGGCAAGTCCCCTGATTGAGAAACGGTACCCTGGACATTTTTGTCCCTCGGTAGATCCTGCCTTTGTACATTAGGCATTGTGTGTGTATAATGTAACTGCCAACTGCAGCCCAAGTTTATAGTGTAACGTCCATGATAAAGTCCAGGAGTGAGCTGTTGGCTATTCTTCCCTCTCTTTCATCCAGTCAGAGCTGGTCAGTCACATTATGTCAGTTAATTCCCTAATATCCTTAGCTAACCTATTTGTCTCACACCCATTCCACTGTTCACATGGCTAACCAAGGTGACTGTAGACTCACAAATTAAAATGTTATTGTGCCAGCCTCAAGGGTGAGATTGTCTGATGACTAGCAGTTTCTGAATGCCCATCTTGCTTTACATGCCTTGGATCATAGGGAATAATTCTCAGATATACTCGGTTGAGAGCGCAGCCCCACAGAGACTGCCTGTCTATTTGGTGTTAGTCTGACAGATCAGATGCTGAAGATGTGCTGCTGGAGATAAGGGGAAGCTGAGCATCACAGCCCCTGAAATTCTTAGCCGAGCGAGGGGGAGGAGATACAGCTGCTTCTGTGTCATTTCTGCTAGGAGATATCTCTCCCAGACAGAAATACAGAAAAAATATAGGTTTTTATGGTGATTCAATTTGCTGAACTTGATTTGCATTGATCTTAGCCTGCTGTAAAGATGCAAAACCGTATATAAGTATCTTACATCTGACAGTAATGTCCAGGGTATTTTAATGCAGATTGACAGCCTAAGTCAAATGTAAGCATCGTCTTAAGGTTTGTCACATAAAAAAATAAGCCAGATATTTTCACAATAGCACTTAGTAACACAGATCTACTGTATTTTATCAATATATTTGTTTTAAATCTCCAATTCTTGAGGTCCAATATTACACAGATATTTTAGCATATCCGGTTTAAGTACAGGTGGGTCAATTAATGGCTCATTCATTTAATTTACGTTCATTTAATTACACAGGTTTATCTTTAAAAAATAGCTTATCTGTGACCCTCAGGGATTGAGTTGGACAACTCTAATCTAGATGATATGACATATATATTTGGCAAATGGCTGATTTTTAGAAGAGGCTGGCATGGGAAAAAGACTAGGAATGCCACTATTTGGGGCATAATTGCATAGATTCACGATGTATGTCCTAATATTGACTCTATTCTTCCTACCAGTGATTGACCATTATTGAAATTGACATCATACTTTACATTTTTTTTAAATGATTACTAATGTAATAATAGAATATTTCAAGACTGAACAACAGTTCACATGGTGCAGCCTCTGATTGGCTGCTTCAGTTAGCCAAGCTTGTACACAGTATCTCAAACTACAAGAGAGAATTCATGCAATTTCAAATAATGCTTTAACATTGATGTTAAGTGAGGTAATAAGATAAAACGTGCTGTTGGTTGCAGTCAAATATCCTCAAGAGCTTTTGAATCTAAATGTTCTCCTGCCTTAGATTTGTTTATAGAATCATCCTAGGGTAGATGGTATAGGGCAGAAAGAGTGGGGAAGGGAATACGGATGAATTGGTATAAGGAAAAGAAGGGAAAAGGAAAGCTATAGGAGGAAGACATAACAAGCTGTGGTAGATAAGTTGAACAGCTTTCTAGCAGAAGAGATAGGAACAAATACAGTATGCAACTCAGAGAATGCTAGGATAATCATACAGCTGTTGCTAAAGTCTAGGTGATTGTTAGGGAAACAACAGGGTTATGTAAAAAAGAAAGGAACTGAAAGAGTAAATGCAGAGATAACATTCTCATTTCAGACTACAGGACCAGAACGGCAAATTATAAAGAAACTCAGACCATTTGACTTGGTTCCAAGCAAATCACAAGCAAATGACAAATGCATAGATGTAAAAGATAACACGACTCGGCATAACAACGGGTAGTTTATCTGTATATTGTACTTATTACATTGCCTATTCCATAGCCTTTTTCATTTTTACAACCTCAACACTGGGTTTATAAGGGGACTGGAGAATTATGCACCCTCTACCTTTTTTCGTATATTAGGTTTCCTTCAAATCCCATATTTAAAACCCAAAAACAGATACACTACTAAAATATGGGAGACAATTCTTCACCAGTAAGACAACACTCCTTCAGATTCCTACTTTTTTTTAAATTCTATTTGTAATATGAAGACCTACCAGTTGTTGGAAAAGAGCAGTATCACTTCATAGTGAGTGAGCTAAACCCAATATCGCTCACTCTATATGCAATGGCAGCAGGTTGTAACCCAGACACAACCTCTATCCGTCTCATTTACTGCACACTTTTTCTTGTAATGGAGGCTGTGTCATTGTGATGACAGGAAGCTAAGCATTTATAGCCGTTTCCTCTTATGGCTTTATCCCTGGTTCATTTTAGGTTGGTTTGTGATGTCTCTGGGTGGTGATAATTAAGGGGACTGTCAGAAAGCACAGATAAAAATGTATGTGAATTGGGTGTTCCAATGTTTTCATGCAGTCCATCCTTCAGCACCGGATTTTCACTTTTAAGTAATGATTTTGTATCAACAGTTTCAAGCTGTTTTTGTAGTTTTTGTTTTAAATTATTGATATAATCATCTATCTTTAAATATGTCGGCATGCAGGAGAGTAAGACAGACCCCTGTGGTGCAGGGGGCCTCATACAGGGGCACTGAGCCATTCAGTTCACTCTAAAGACTACCAGTTTGAATTGTTCACATTATTATTATTAGGCCGCAGTAAAAGAACTCTCGCCCTCATGCTCCAGTCAGCTTGATAAATGTCAAGTTTCAAACTTGACATTTAATATTAATATTTTCTCTGAAAATCTTTTCTGATGGTCATACATAGCTGACAATGTAATTTGTTACATAGTTTGTAAAAAAAAAATGTTTTTCCCAAACTACAGTGGTCCTTTCATTATAGTTTCATAATTGTATTATACAATGTAGCCTATACATAATCAATATATAGAGAAAGAGGATGTTGATGATAGAAATGGAGAGAAAGGATGGGAGTGATGTTGGTAGGAGAATGGTGTAAATTATGCTATTATTTTCTCCATTAGAATATGTTTCAACATTTGTGTAGATTTAAAATGTAAAAATATCAAATATCTAAAAGTAGCAAAGACCTTTAAAATATTCTATAGGGAGGGGCAGCATTTTATGTTACACCACTGGATGTGTATAGCACACAAAGAGCATAAAAATAAGTTATATGAGGTTGAGAACAACATGTTGGATTAAATGAGTATTGGTCACCAAAAGAAGCAAAGGATAATTCCAAATTACAAGGTTATCAAGAAGAAATTCTTAATGAATTAAGAATGAGAAGTGAGAAAAAATAGCCATAGTAATGCTAATAGTAATTTCTTGATTCTGTGGTATAATTACGGTATTCAGCGTGCAGTAAAAGTTACCAGAGCTTCTGTATCATGAATCAGACTTACACCAGGATAGTTGGTTCCTCAGGCGGACAGAATGGAAATTTTAAGGGAATTATTTCGATCTGTTTTGCCAGTTGAAGACATATTAATATTAAAATATGTGAAAGCCTGAGAAAACAACCGTAATTGGTGATCTTCTATCTAACCCATGGTCATAAAGGTGTCCACTTTAAGGGAAAACTCTTAATTGATAGTTGTCTATCAAGTAGCCATTCCTAGAAAGTCACTGGATGAAGTAGTTTGTCTAGCCTTGAAGTTCAAGCCTAAAGGTCCATTTTCAAGAGACTGATCGTGGTGGTCAGTTGATGACAAGGTGAAAAGAAGTGTTCTGTGTTGTAGTACCTGTAGACTACAGGAAATAACAACTTTGTTAGGTATTCTAGCATTTCTGAAGCCTGAAAACATAAAGTCTACATTTTAATGGGCAATTGGGATCACTGTGAATATCCACATTTCTCTACATCTTTGGTGCAACAAGCAAGGGTCCAATTACCAGCTCTGCTGAATATATACATTAAAGAGCCTACATATTTTAACAGACATTACTAGATATGTGTTCAGTCACACAAACATTTTAAAGGGATGTTATAAAAGCAACAAGATTTAATTTTCTCTCTTATTTTTTCATTATTTTAAAATCACTGGATGTTCTGTAATGTATAATATTATACACAGAAAAGTCCTTTTCTTTTAGCCCTCCATAGTTGTCTTTATAATCAAATTTAATTATTATGAGATATCTTTCTAATAACACCAAGTAGCAATTAAGGAAGAGGTCATTTTAATATGGGTGCCACTTCTGGCCTATCCTTGGAGAGCAATTTCTCACCCTCTTCTGCTCTCTCTCGTAGTCTCTTGTTCTCCCTCTCTTTCTCTCATGATCTCTCTCTAGATTTGCTGTCCTTGAATTTTTATTATTTTTTTCTTTATTTTTCTAATCTTATTTGCTCTGTATGGTATTGAGAATATGTGTAAAAGATGAACTTCCGTGGTGTGTCTATGATGTCTCTATGATGCTATCGCAGTACATCGTTGACCTTATCTATTCCTCTGCCATACAGTATTACCAATTCATACACAGTACAGGAAAATAAAATGAGGAGCCTCCTCGCCTCCTTCAGCTGCTGCTTCCTCAAATTCTGTCGTGTTGCTCACAGCTGCCCACATATCATTTTTCGTGCTGGGAAAATATGACACATCTAGTGAAATCTATGGTTTTATGATAATTGAAGTTCAAGTACAAAACTGCATTATCCTTATTTTACAACTCAACAGCTCGGATTGTCAGCTCTGTAGGGACAGGAGATCCCTTCGCTCTCAATTTGCAATTATATACAAAGTGCACGGACCTTGGATCATGATAGCAGTGTTTGCATTTCATTTTGTACCACACTGAGAATAGCAAACAAAGCAATTAGATAATGCTGCCATACTGTTCAGGTGTTACTGCATTTACCGTAGATATATTCATGCTATTAATAATGTTTTGGTTTTTTTTTTACCATAAGGAAAAGAGAATACCCATAGTCTCAGCAATGGTCTACTTGGTTTGGTAGTATTTGCACCTATTGCCTTCATAGATGGAATATATTAAAGGAACAGTGAAATGCATTTTAAAATAACTTTTGTTTTTCTTAGATGTGCAAAGACTATTAAGAACAGTATGCAGCTTAAATTGGCCAACAAACAGATGAGAATTACTAGTAAATGCATTGTAGTGGTCCTTTAGGTATTTATAGGCATAAGGTAAACTATATAGGTATTTGTACAAAGCCTTTATTAAAGCTAATAAAAATGATCATCTAAATAGCATTGTAGAGGCACATCTCACACAAAGCAGAGTAGTCATTTGTAATCGGTATACTAGAAAAAGGAAGTTATGATTCACATAAGTGCAAAAAATATATTTGAACCTGTTTATAGGGATAACTGTAGTCACTTATTTCTTTATAGTTACATAGTTACATAGTATTTAAGGTTTAAAAAAGACTTTCAGTATATCAAGTTCAACCTTTTAAGATCTCCTCTCCTCTGCAATATGCGGATTAACTATTAATTAATAAGTTGTATAAAAAAAAAAAAAAAATCAATTCCCTCCTGATCCCAGACACCGGCGACTGGACTTCTCCCTGGATCAATACTGTCTCTCTAATTATCCATGGTAACCCTGAATTCCCTTTTTAATTAGAAATAAATCCAGTCCCCTTTTAAAGTTATCTATCGAATGTGCTGTCACCACCTCCTCTGGTAGAGAATTCCACAGATTAACCACCCTTACTGAAGAACCTTTTTCTTCTTTAAGGTGGAATCTTTTTACTTCTAACCTCAAGGGATGTCCTCTTCTCAGTTGAAAACCTCTTGGCACAAAAATCTCCCTTGACAAATCTTTATACTGACCCTCGATGTATGTATATCAGGTACTCATATCTCCTCTTAGACAATTTTTTCTAGAGAAAATAAGCTTAATTTGGTTAGTCTTTCTTCATAACTTAGCCCCTCCATTCCCCTTATTAGTTTTGTTGCCCTCCTCTGTACCTTTTCCAGCTCTAAAATGTCCTTTTTATGAAGTGGTGCCTAAAATTGTACTCCATATTCCAAATGAGGGCGTACTAGAGATTTATATAGTGGCAGAATTATATACCCTTCTTAATACATGCTAATATTTTATTTGCCACTGCTGCTTGGCTTTGAGCACTGTTATCTAGGTGGTTGTCCACAAGCACTCCCAAATCCCTTTCAATATCTGATACACCTAGATTTGCTCCTTTAAGATTATAAATTGCATGGCTATTTTTATTTCCCAGATGCATAACTTTACATTTATTCGTATTAAATCTCATCTGCCATTTAGATGCCCATTCCTCAATTTTATGTAAATCCCTTTGGAGGGAAAGCACATCACTATCTGATTTAATTACCTTGCACAACTTTGTGTCATCAGCGAAAATGGAGACACCACACTCCAATCCTACCTCTAAGTAATTAATAAATATGTTAAAAAGGAGAGGACCTAATACTGAACCCTGAGGAACCCCACTTACCACATTAGTCCAATTGGAGTAGGTTCCATTTACAACAACCCTTTGCTTCCTGTCTATTAGCCAGCTCTCAATCCATGAGCAGATATTTACTACAAATTCTGTATCTCTTAGTTTGCACAATAGTCTCCCATGTGGCACTGTATCAAAAGCCTTTGCAAAATCCAAAAAGACTACATCCACTGAGTTGCCTTGATCCAGGTTCCTACTAACCTCCTCATAGAAACTAATTAGATTTGTTTGACATGACCTATATATGGTCATTTGAAAAACTTGATAATGGGTACATTATTTTTAGATAAAACTAAACAACATTTGTATCTTTTCTGAGCTAATTCTGCCATATAGTGTTTCAGACAGTCCTGTGGAAAGCAATGGCACTTTGAAGTCTAATCCCAGCTGAGAAACATGATCATCTGAATCCAAAATGGTAGATTCCACTGAAGCATAATTGCATATAAAAGGCAATAAATTAGATTACAATTTACCAAAAGTGACACACAAAAAGTCACAGTTATTGCAGAAACATAGACTTTCAAATAAACAAAATTACTTTTGGTTGTAATAAAAAATTCAAAGTGGAGTGCCTAAAATTTGGTATAGAATGTAGAAGTTTTAGTAACGTATTATTTAGTACGTGTAATATTTTTTCAGTTGCAGACTTTATTTGCGAGCTAGCGATCCGGGTCTAATAGAATATCAATTTTATGTAACTTTCATTATTTATCCCTAATGTTCGAGCTGTGCTAAAACCAAATGGAGTTCGAAGGGTGGTTTTGCAGCTTTGGCTGGCCCGTAGTGATTGTGGGCTTGGAACTCGTAATCGGATTGTGAGTAGCTAATAGAATATGTGGCAATATTAAGAGTGATTTTAAGAGTGTATAAATTTACCAGTTGGCCAATAGAATAGGGCCCTTTATCATTGGTAATAAATTAAGATTAGCAGTAAAAAAATAAATAAAATACTAATAATAGTGAATCTTAATTAATTGCTTATTTAATTTATACAATTAAGAACTCTTATTTATATATCAGTTTTAACCTACCACTTGGACATTTTAATTACCATAATTTGCAGTTTTGTTTATTTTTATGTGTATTTTAAGATATGTGTAGATCTGAATTATTGACTAATCCAGAAGATAATCGTTATTTATGGGAATAATTACTGACAACGAAGATTTCCATAGCATTTGGCATACTTTGTGGTTCTGGATAACTAGGACACTTCATCAATCCCACACAAAAGGCTGAGCTGATGGCACATCTTCAAAAATGAATATCTCCAGGCACATCCGAGTAATATAAACTGTGAGCATTATCCTATCCTGGATCACAGACATGTAAAATGCACTTGGAATTTGGCTCTTGTTTGTAGAATATTCTGTGTTCTATTTTTTCCATTTTCTATTAAACTATTTTCCATTTGTATACCTATCACTGTCAGAATCTGTTAAAGTAAAAAGTATTAAGGGACATGCCTTTCCTAAACACTGGTTATTGTTGTTAAAGGGCCACAGTAAGATAGAATATGTGAAAAATATCATAAAGCTAGCTATGCTTCTACTGTTTCCTGGAGGCATCCATGCTACCATTTATGATATATTATTGTAGTTTATAATGCAATGTTTTACTTGTAAGCATGTGCAAAGAAAATGGGTAGATGGGACAAGATCCAATGAGACACAAGTGTTTCTTCCATCCTCCTTGACTACTCCCTGACAAATAATATAAGCACATACAGTACTCTTAGACACTGTAAACTTTTATTTTATAACTGATTTGCAATAAAATCAGTGTTTGAATAGAATAATGTTAGTGTATCTTTTAACACTTACATTGGAACTTTATATTTTATTATTTAGCAGATATGTTTCCCTTCACCACCAAGAACTTGGAATGGATCTTCCTTGAAGGGTATCCTTATGGGAGTTTTTATCTGCCTCCTTCCCTGCAGTGTCCACTACAGGCAAACCTACATCCGTCCTAAAAATGTAGGGCGGACACCTGGGCAGATCCTCTCCCTCACCTTGTACACCAAACAAGGAGTAAAGAGATGCACCCTTCTAGACTTTGAAACAGGGATGTTCAAATATAAGTTTTAAAAGCTAAATTGAAATGTTTTCTCCAAATACTGATTTTATTGCCAATAACTTATTAAATGAACAAATGATCAGTGCAGTACTGCATTATTAGTACAGTGCCCCTTTAATAATTGTAATGCACTATGCTATAGTAAAGTATAGTCTGTACTTTTGTGTAGTAAATATAGCATGTAGGCAATTCTGTGCTTCTTGTTTATGCAACATGATTATGTTTACTGTCTGTCTGTCTTTCTATCTAGCTGTCTGTGCCTTTCTACCTTTCTACGGCCCTCATTCTATTATCGGCCGTAGGAGATGCGGGGCTATTTGCCTATTCTATTCCCTTCCGGCCGGGGACTCCTGCAGGCTTGTGGCCGGCGCCTTGTTATCCCTCGCCGCCGCATACGCTGGAGGAAAGCCTTTGATCTTAAACGGCCGCAAGAGTTTCGGCCGCAAGAAAATCCTGGTTGCTATTCAATTGCTCCGGGAACCCTCTCTGCAAGGCTAAAACCGAGCCGCAGCTTACTTGCAGCAAAAAGGTCCCGCAGGCACACAATTAAGCACATAATAAAGCCATCCTGCACTCTGAGGAGACTATAAAGTGATTGTAGGTGTTAGCATTCATAGCACAACATTCCCCTACCCTCAAATCCGTAAATAATTTTTATTTGAATTTATGTCAAATATCCGTGGAAAAAGTCCAGAGGGCTTGGAGCACCTCAGACCCGCCCACGCTGCGGCCGGAAAATAAACAGTTAATGAAATCTCGGATTTGGGCTGATGTGCAAGCTTGAGAGGGGGTTGCTATTAATCCTCATGTCCCCCATTATGATCCCTAGCATTTACAGAGCTTTACAGTGTCGTCTTGAATTTATTTTTGCTTTTAAATATTTCTGAGCTTACGGCCGGTTGCAAGATATGCGGCCGGCCGTAAGGGGAGATCCTTGTGGCGCCGTCTATTTGAATTGCAAGGTAACGGGAGCCCTGCAAGGATTCGCAGCTTTGCGGCCGATTTACGGCCGATAGTAGAATGAGGCCCTATGTGCCTGTTTGCACATATCATTGTTGGATATACCTACAATACTGACCTGTATTGTGCCACTATTGGGATTTGTGTGTGTGTACTGCCTACCTCTCACTGTTTTATCTTTACTTACTAAATTATAATGTTGAAATTGCTTAGTCACACATAGTTTTACTCTACATTAAATAGGTCAAAGGCTCTTAGAAAGGTGTCAGTATTCAAACATATTTGCCTAAAGTTATTTATGATTTGCATCTGTGCTGAATGTATTGAGCACCTGACATATTTTTTACCCTGGAGGTGGGTAGTTGTGATTACAAAACTGGAGACGAGTTTGAAATATGTCGTAGATATTGGCACAGACTCAGTGATACAAGTAACTCCTAAAAATTCTGCCATATATTTTTATGGACAACAATGCTAAATATTAAAAATAAAATGTGTCCTCCTGGAATTTTTCTTACCATATGTGAAAAAAAAACTTACCTTTCACATCAACACATTTCACTAAATCCATATTTCATAACCCATATCTCATCATCCCACATTTCATATTCTAAATCTTTTATTTATAAATCTTATTAAAAATTGTACATTACAATGTATATTAACAAAACACATTGAAATACCATAACTACATGAGACATAACAATACAGTTTAACCATGGTAATACATGATCTCTGACCTAAACAAGGGGGGTATGCCTATGTAATAGCAGGTTGGAGGAGGGAGCTTGTGTCTAGGCTTCTTTGAAAAGATGGGTATTTACACTTAAAGCTCTGAAAACTAGAGGAGACAGAGTTAGGTAGGGAATTCCATGTAATACAAACACTAGAGATGTCCTGCAGCTGGTAGTTGGAGGAGTTATTGTAGATACTCGAGTATACCACTATTTTTTTTTAACCAATAATCTGAGGATTGCGATATTTGCGAGATACAGCTGTTCTAAATTCTGGTAAACTGGTTCCCTGCAGTTCTGCAGGAACAACTGTCTCCTTGCTATCATGTCTTTATTAGAGTGCATCCTGCTGCTGCAGCCAGTGCACTGAGTGCTGCATTTACCATAGGCTGCAGCCATTGAGTTGTGAGTCCTGCAGGAGCGGGTGGCAATGGGAGTGGAGGTCTCAAGCATATATTACATAATATATATGTATATGAACGTGACATTAACCATAATATACTGTTGTATTTACTTGTTATATTGAATATTACAGCATGTATGCACCATTTGTGGGGCTTTTGGAACAGGATTCAGCACATATTTTTTCTACAATTCTGTAAATTTTAACCCTCACATTATACTTGCATCTTATACTTTTTACCCATTCACCCACCAAATTTGAAATTCTTGCGGTATATTCGGGTGGTGACATATTTGAGTGTCTACGATAGTTATAGAACAGGAAAGAAGCAGTTTAATTCTCATAAGCACATTCTATAATAGCCACTTATCACCTTACCCTCGGTGACAACCTGTATGTTGAATGGGGTATGATAAGAGCCTATTGCCCAAACCTCTCTCTCCATGTGTGCCCAGGTCGTTTTACCTCTGTACAGTAGGAAGAACTTTCAGCCCTTAGGTTAGACTGAGAGGTATCTGTGGTCTTGTATAGCATACAAATGTTTCTAAGTTCTGAAAAGAACTTACTCCAGGAACCAGCATACAGCATCAGTAACGAAATTCACACATTAATTATTTGATCCAGTTAACAACTTTATTACTAAAACCATCAGACATATTTATACCACATTCTAGCAACAACAGACTGATCAATTCAAATGTGCATCCACGGTTACAACCAAACCTTCTAGCTTATGTTATCACCCCTGCCTGCCCGACTAAGATAATCACCCATTGTTTTCCCTTTCCACTGCTGTATTCTTGGTAGGGGGCAATTACATACAATAGGCCTGGTGACACCAGTCTGAGGCTTGTGATAGTGGGAGAGATACTGGTGTCATGTGACTCCTAGGCGTCAATTATCTCCCTAATCTTGTTAATAAGGGACTAGTCCATTACTATGAAATATTGGGCATATACAATATTTCCCTTGTAAGTGCTAGCTTACCCAAAACACAACACAGACATACATCCCATCCCTCCCATCATGTTCATACGCACACCCCAACTATAAACATGGGTACCACAGGATGGGCCCAGTGGCACCCAGGCAACTTTAAACAGGCATAACAAGGAATAACACATACATCACAAAATCCCCAATGTTAACCCATCTCAGTGGGCCCCTTTCCCCTGGCACAATAAGCCTATCTTATAAGGCTGAGACCATTAGTCTGTAAGGCATTGCACAGCTGGTGCCTTGGCATGCTTCAGCCATAACACCCACCATCTCAATACTTAATTCCTAGTTATCTCCCCATGATGCAGTGTCACTCCAAGTCAAAATAGACAAGTTCCAAAGAAAAAGTTCCAGTTCTTAACAGCAAAAATAGGTAGATACCAAATAAAAAAGGGAGTAGGGAACTTTATTTCAATTCTTATTAAAATATAAAAAATGCCTCAAACTAGCTGGCACACTCAGAAAGTATATATGAGGGTATAATCTTGTATATCTATTGAAACCGCTGTCACCATCTCCTTTGGTAGAGAATCCAAGAATTTAACCACCCTTACTGTGAAGAACCCTTTTCTTACATTATGGTGGAACTTTTTTCCTTCTAACAACCAGAGATGTCCTCTTGTCAGTTGAGAATCTCTTAGAACAAAAAGTTCACTTGGCAAAGCCTTATATTGACCCTGGATGTATTTACACCTTTTTTTCTAGAGAACTAAACTCTACCAAGCATAGCTTTCTACTCTACCCCTTTGAATTGTAGACTGAATTACAATTAAAACAGTGTTTGCTCTGTATATTGCCAGTGTGGGAGAGCATGTGGGAGCCCAGTGAGGTCGCTCACTGTGTACATCTTTCTTTGGGACTTTTAATTCCTAATTCCAGATCCTAAGTACAGTTGACAGACACACTTATGATGATTTTATAGTGTTTTCGAGCACATACTAAGAGGATTCAGTATGCTCAGAGGCTGGACTGCTTATATTACACCTGTTAAGCTTTGTCAGAAATTATTTTGTTTTTCCTAGAGGGTTGATCTGC
Source organism: Discoglossus pictus (assembly GCA_027410445.1). NCBI lineage: Eukaryota > Metazoa > Chordata > Amphibia > Anura > Alytidae > Discoglossus > Discoglossus pictus. The sequence continues at coordinate 76,966,123 of CM050164.1, read as the reverse complement.
TCTGACAGAAGCATTTTCGCACTACTTGTCGTTTGCTTGTTTGTTTCTGTTTTTGCATTTGGCATCTTGGCAAACAAAGCGTCACTTAATGGAAGGGGTTCTTAGCATAGGTTGACAAAATATTGTGGATTCCCAACGGGTTTTGCACCTCAGCTTTACTTTTTGTCTAAATAAAAAAAAAAAAATCTCCAATTGCTAAATATTTGAAGAATTCTTAGTAGAGAGGAGTTGCAAATGGTGCAGCTATTTGTTTTAATTCCTTATGTTTTATTATCTGCAGCAGGGGTAGGCAATGTTGGTCTTGGAGTCTCAAACAAGTTCTTTATTTCAGTATTTCCCTCCACTACAAACAAAAAAAATACATCTGAATATTTCCAGTGTTAAATGTCTTGTGCTGACAGAAGCCTATAATATATTGGTATACACAAAGCCCTCTGTGAAGTCTGCCAGTGTCCTCTGTAACGTATAATTTGCTGCCAGTATTGCACAACCCATTTTAAGCTCTCAGCCCTGCACACTGTTATTACTGGGCTCCAGGTAACCTGGAAACATCTCAGATAGTTTGAAATAGAAGTTGTTCCTTATTTATATTGTTGAGCCATGAAACAGACTGCACAGACATCCAGTGAATAGCCTATTCAATGTCATAGTGACTGTACTCCTCTATTTATCTGGTTCCTGTAGAACCGGTTTGATATAACGCTTATGAATCCTGGTTCTGTCTTGATCCATTTGCTCCAAATTCTTATACGATTTCTTCTGAACTAGTGTCTCATCGGTGAACATAACTGTGATTTTTTTGAGAAAAAATATATACCATTAACAAGCACTTAAGTGGCTAAAAGCTCTTTCCTCCTCTCCGGACACAAGATTTCAGTTTATGTAATTAACTATCGTTGCTATAATTAGATGCTAGAATTATAGATTTTTCCATTTCCAGCAAGTCAAGTTTCCCTAGTGTAAAGCTCACTCAACCAATTCTATAGCACTTGACTCCAATCTCACACTCAGCCAATCCTGAGTTATTCCAGCATTCTTGGCTGTGCCCCTGTGCTTAAGCCAACAGCGCAACTCCCCCCTATGTTAAGACAGATGTGGCACAGCAGGCTTGTCTGCTACTTTATTTTTATCTTGTAAACCTTTTAATTAGCTCGGGAAGGTTTCACTTTCTCTAATTAATCTCACAAGCTCAGGATAAGCTGGAGGCGTCATCGTGCTTGAACTAGTAATTTGCTACCTGCTCCTCAGGTGTAAAAGGAGCCTGGTGGCATATCCTGTAACAAGGATTGGGAATGCAATGGAAAAGGGACATCTGCTGAACATGTTTACATCTATATACCATAGGAGTAACTTTATGTATAATGTGATATATTAAAATAAATATTTGCATCAAATAAAAAAATTTTTTGTTATGTATGAAACATTACAAATGGTTGTTTTGCATGAGGGTTTTGGATCATTTGTATATTTCTTAGGATCTTTGTGGGCCATCTAATGACTTTTCAGCCTATTTAAGAACTGTAATGCACTATGCTCTATTTTTTAGTTTGGTTTAATTGTTTGTAGTATTTGAAATTCCAATTGTTTATTGGCCATGCAAGCAGGTACCTCTTCTTCTTTTGTTTTAAATCTTGTCTGTGTTTATATATCAGTGACTCAATATATAATATTGTTTTGATCTTTTTCCTTTTTACACATATTTAAAGGTTTCACATCCTTTTTATTTCTGTCATCTCATGCTTCTCTTCCTATCTGAAAAACTGCCACTTTCTCTAATTATTCCTCCTTTGTCTTTGCACCTATTCGATATATTTCTTAATTTGAATAGTTCATTTGGCTTTTCATATCACCTTTATGCTGATGATACACCAATCTAAATCTTCTCTCCTCCCCTGAGCTTCTTACTCCTGTCACAAGATACCTCTCTGCAATCTTCTCTAGGATGTCACATTGTCTTCTGAAACTGAACATGTCCTAAACTCAACTAATGGTACTTCTTCCCTGCAGTATCCGAACAATATCAACCATCTCCATCACTGTTGACAATGCCTGTTGTTTATGTGTCACTCAACTCCTTGAGTTCTCCCATCTAACATATCACTCCACCCAGTCAATTCCAGTTATTCACCATTGCCAGACTGCGTCCATCTTTCACTAATAACACTAAAAAAAAAACGTATTCCCTCACTCATCTCTAATTTGGTCTTGTCTAACCCCCCCTCACCTAAATGGCATCTCTCTCACCCTCATTATCTCTCCCCGATTCATCCTAAACTCCTTTGCAGGGCAAGATGACTGTTGTTGAGATGGGTGCACAGTTACATAGTAATAACATTACGATTACTTCTATTACTGCATTATACAGCACTATGGTTCCATATCACAATTATGCAAAACCATCTGGTCTAGGTACGACCTTATCTCACATAATATCAAGGGGTCACATACAATCTTTTGTATAACTGTCCCTCCACCCAAACCTTACGTCCTCCTCTGCCCCCACTCCCTATAGATGAAAAGCTTGCAAGCACAGGACGCTCACAGCCATCCATGTTTGGTTGGCTGATATCTAAATTCAATTACAACTACCCATAACTTTGATCTGCATAAAATATTGGCACTTAAAAAAAAAGATAGTAATACTAATAATACATATATTATACTAGCTACTTGCCTGTCAACAATGACAGGATTGCTGTTTGCCATCCAATGTGAGCACCTTCGACGCCCATCGTGAGCCCTGTGCTGAGCGCCGTTGGAGCTCATTGTAAGTCTCTCCCCCTGTCTACTTCCTCACTTGTGTCTCATTTCCCCCCCTCCTCCCCCTTGTTTCTCCTTTCCCCCCTTCTCTCCCTCCCTTGTGTCTCATTTTCCCCTCCTCCCCCTTGTGTCTCCTATCCCCCCTTCTCTCCCTCCCTTGTGTCTCATTTCCCCCTCCTCCCCCTTGTGTCTCCTATCCCCCCTCCTCTCCCTCCCTTGTGTCTCATTTCCCCCCTCCAAAGCTTTTTTTTTTTTATCTGACTTTTCTCTCAGTCAGTTTGATTAACAGTAATGGACTGATTTTGTACACTAGATCAGTGTCAGAATATTAGATCTACCTTGTAAAACAGTGTGCCCAGTCTGTTCAGTCTATAGTACTTACCAGATAGAATGCTCTTTCTAAAACTGATGTCACCCCCCACTAGAATAACATAATCTTTTATAATTGTATAATGTTATTAGGTTGACAAATAATACGTCCTGTACTGTCTGCTTTATGTTCCATCTTTCTTATTCAGTCAAGGGTGATTTTATCTTTAAAATCCCAGCCATGAAAATGATTCTGTGGCACTAGATAAGAAAACATTTTTTTTTGTTTAAAGGGACTTAAACTCCAAAATAATTTTAGCATACATTTAAACATGAATGATTTTAAAATTACACTTGTTGGGTTATTAAAAAGTTGTAATCTTAAATGTAGAAAAATGATGTTAAAAGGTTACACAAAAGGTAGCAGCCTGCTCAATCCCTGCCAGGCACTATTTAAATGAAAAATAAAATGATGATTGTTTTTGTGCAAGTATTTTATTTGTCATACTTTTGTACATGAATTGAGTAATAAACCTATATTCTATTGTATGACTCTTCAGAGCACATTCCATTTTGTAATTCATAAGCTTTCCTGTGTCACCTCAGATGTAAATGGATAAAATACTGTGTTTTTTAAATTGTATTTTCTGGCCAAAGCCATGATTCCCTTCTGTTTGCACCTATATTTTTATGATGAACTAAAAAATATGAAAAATATTGACAAACAGGAATTCAAGCATGCATAAGACCATCCTGAGAGTGAAATAAAGTTCTTATCTATGATTAAGTGGATCTTTTTTGTTTGGCTAGTGCAACGCTATACCCCTCCCACTGTCCTGTCACAGTCTCTGTTTTGTTAAGGTGGATTACTGCAGTTAGCAGCATACATATGAACAATGATATACAAAGGGTGTTATACAGATGGGGGACCTGGGGTTGGGGGGTAGGAGATCTGAATGGGGAACCTTGGAGGGGTGGGGGGGGGGGGGGCTAGGAGATCTGAATGGGGGACCTGTGGGTGGTGGGGGTAGGAGATGAGAATGGGGGCTACTTAGTGATGTTGGTGGTGTGGGAGCCATCCAGATGGGAGTTTCTTTCATCTCCAATGCTTTTATGAAGTATTTGGGGGGATAGAAAAGAATAAGTTTGGTAAGGGTTGGTATATAAACTGCAACCCCAACTCTACCACCTTATTGTGGTGCTATGCTCACAATATGAAAAATGATACTTTATAGTGGGTGCAGTATTTTATTATTTAATTTATTAACTATGATGAACAATTATAACTATTGAAATATTTTGTACATTCAATTCAATTTTTTGCATTCAATACAGTGTAATTACAATTGTTTTATCTCCTTTTACTCTTAAAAAAACCATGTATAATAAATTTGTGTATATACAGTTATGCTCAAAAGTTTGCATACCCTTGGAGAATTGGTTATATATGTACGATTTTTAAAGAAAACATCAGTGAGCAGGCAAAACACATTTCTTTTATTTCTTATGGGATTCATATTCAACTGTAGGTTATAACAGAATGGAACAATCGTAAAACAAAACATGGCAACAAAGAAAAAAATTGAATTACCCTTTTTAAAAGTTTGCATACCCTTAATTAAGTTCTTAATACTGTGTATTGCCCCCTTTAGCATCAAGGACAGTGTGCAGTCTTTTGTAATAGTTGTCTATGAGGCCCCTAATTCTTGCAGTTGGTATAGCTGCCCATTCGTCTTTGGGAAAATGCCTCCAGGTCATGTAAAGTCTTTGGTCATCAAGTGTTTGGTCGTCTTGCATGAACCGCACGTTTGAGATCTCTCCAGAGTGGCTAGATGATGATATTAAGGTCAGGAGACTGTGGTGGCCACTCCACAACCTTCACCTTTTTCCGAGGGTCAACTTGGCCTTGTGCTTAGGGTCATTGTCATGCTGGAAAGTCCAAGAGCGCCCCATGCGCAGCCTTCTTGGAGAAGATTGCAAATTGTGTGCCAGTATTTTCTGATAACATTCTGCATTCATCTTGCCATCAATTTTCACAAGATTCCCCGTGCCTTTAGAGGTCACCCCACCAAAACATCATTGAGCCACCACCATGCTTCACAGTGGGGATGGTATTCTTTTCACTATAGGCCTTGTTGACCCCTCTCCAAACATTGCCCTTATGGTTGTGACCATAAAGCTCTATTTTTGTCTCGTCACTCCAAGTTACAGTGTGCCAAAAGCTGTGAGACGTGTCAAGGTGTTGTTGGGCATATAGTAACCAGGCTTTTGTTGTGGCATTGGCGCAGTAAATGTTTCTTTCGGCTAACTTGACCATGCAGCTCATTTTTGTTCACGTATCGTCATATTGTGCTCCTTGAAACAACCAAATTGTCATTTTCCAGAGCAGCCTGTATTTCTCCTGAGGTTACCTGTGGGTTTTTCTTCGTATTCGGAACAATTCTTCCGGCAGCTGAAGCTGAAATCTTTCTTGGTCTACCTGACCTTGGCTTGGTATCCAGAGATCTCTGAATTTTCCACTTCTTAATAAGTGATTAAACTGTACTGACTGGCATTTTCAAGACTTTGGATATATTGTTATATCCTTTTCCATCTTTATTTATCTGTTATGCAGGTTTTTGACAGTTCCTTTCTGCTCCCCATGGCTTAGCATCTAGCCTGCTCAGTGCATCCATGTGAGAGCTAACAAACTCATTGATTATTTATACACAGACACTAATTGCAAATTAAAAAGCCACAGGTGTGGGAAATTAACACTTAATTGCCATTTTAACCTGTGTGTGTCTGTAACAAGGACAAACATTCAATGATATGTAAACTTTTGATCAGGGCCATTTGGGTTATTTCTGTTATCATTATGATTTAAAAAGGAGCCAAACAACTATGTGATAATAAATGGCTTTGTATAGTCATTATCCTTCAAAAAAATACATTTTTTGCATGATCAGTCATATTTTATATATATATATATATATATATATATATATATATATATATACACACACAACTCCCTATCCAATGAATGTAGTAAACATAGTTTCTACATTATAAATATAATATATATTATAATACAATATATACCCAAAAGCTACACAATATATAGAGAACTTTTTATCTAGTATAGACATAAAGGGAGGTACACACACTATGTGCACATTATATACACAATCACCTTGCACAATGAGAAAAATAAACATACTTCATGCAAAATATAATATACATACAATTTCACTGCATAATATATTTAATGTGCACACACTACCTATAATTTACATATATTCTATACAGACATACTACTTGCAGATCACATATATAGTTGTCAGCAATGCGAGCCTGCTGCAACGCAGTTGCTGGCAAAGAGAGCCAAAGGTGCTTCTTGCACTGGTGGAGATGAGCACCATAGGCGCTCCTCCCTACGACCCCCTATGACTTTCGGACCGCAAATGCGGACCCTCGCGAAGGTGGTGGCTTCCACGTCGACTGCAATGAGCCGCAGGCTCTTTGCAGGCTAAAAATGCAGACCCTCGCGAAGTGAGGGACAACGTTTGCGGAGGTGGAGGCTCTACGGAGCCTCACGCACGGTTACAAACACCCACACAAGCGTCACTTTACCAAAATACGTCTAACACGCAATCACTATATACGGACTCAAACAAAAAAATATGAACCGCGGGACTTAGAAAGGAAAATGTATGGACTTAGCATAAAAAAATACAAGACACGGAACTTAGAAAAAAAAACATTACAACCTCACAAAAATACAACCTGCGAGCACCTGAAAACATTAAAAACACAATAAATACACACAAAAAATACATAAAAAAGCTTACCCACAGCAAGGGGGGCACCCAGGACCTCTGCAAGTGAAGTTACATCTCAATTTTAGTCCAAATTCCAGAGTTTAAACACACGAAAATCCCCTAAGCGAGAGAAAAAATGGCCGCCGAAAAAACAAAAACAAGGCTACAGGACCCTAAACACGCAAAACACCACCAAGCACATACAGATTTTCAAAAAAGCCGTACCAGGTACAAGATACACTTTTAGCAAGGACGCTACATCATCCACACCCTCGTACCACATACACATTCACCGCCATTTTACAACACTAACTTACAAAGCCTTTCAATAAGCGCAAAAAGCAGATCAAGGCCGACAAAACAATAACAGCAAAAGCGCCTATCAGAAAAAAAAAATACAACAACCAACAGCCTTGTAATGAGTGCCGAAGGATCTCGGACCACCAACAAAATTAATGTCTCGACCAAACAGTATTACCTGCCTTACAATTTTATTGCTGTAATTTTTTGACGGGCAAGTTGCTAGTTATATATAATTACATACATATGCCCTACACAAATGCACTTCAAATTTAGAATAAAACAGATTATAGAAGTTATCTATTTTACCTTAGTCCTACCTGTGGTACTGGAGCAAATACTGTTGATGGTAGAGGAATGGCCTTGGGAAAGGAAGCTGTATTCTGTAATCACTGCCGGTGGAGGAAGGTGAGGGTACACTGAGAGGAAAGTGAGCGGGCACAGAGAGAAACCAATTGGCTACTGATTGTCAACACAATGTGATTGCCATCACAACAGACCACTGGCAGTTATGATATGAAGCCAGACCTGCTCTCTCCCTCTCTCTTTCTCTTCTCCTGCGTAGGAGAGTCACAAGAATGGACAGACCAAATAAAGAAAAATGGTACACACTAGGATGCAAAATAAACAAAATATAAAGATTAAAATGCAGGCATTATTCAAGGTTTCCACATAATTTATTTTAATGAATATTTTTTGCCACCTAGATTTTATAACAATGGGCAATCCCACTTTAATCTGGGGGTATTTATCCACACCATCCCCTATTTCTCACGCCCCTCCCTGCAGACCACTACTAATTTACAAAGTAATTAGAAAACAAAATAAGCAAAATGTATAAATCAATAAAATATAAGCAAGTTGTATAGAAGTACATGTCATCGTTTGTGTGAGACAGTGCTTTACTCAATATAGCCAATACTTGAGACTTGACACAGGATCTTCTTTTTCGGCAGTTATTGTAGCAAGAAGGTGCTTTGATTCCAACTAGCAAACAAGTGCTATAGAATTGGCTGTTATTAATGTAATTGTTATTATTATTCTTTATAATAATTATAATGATAATAATAATAATAATAATAATAATAATAATAATTAATGGTAATAAAAATAATAATATCTGCCAAGCTACAGTCAGTGTCAGCTGTACCTCACAGTCTCATTCAGACATGTTGCTCTATCTTTGTAGCCATGACTATCCTTGTGCTGCCATCTTGCCCTGCTTCCCAAAAATGTTTTGTGATTCTTCTCCCCAGTGTGAATCCTTAACATCACTCTACACCTATTTTTTTCTGTTCCATACTTCTCTTCCTTAACGTGTCATTATTCTCTTCCTCTTATTTTGTCCACATTTTCATTGGCAGTAGGACGGATGGATATGTTTACACTTTTAGTTTTAGGATCTTTTATGTTGGACTGAAACGGATTGTTTTTTTACTGCTAACAAATAAGAATTCATACTAGGGTTTGAGTCAAATTGCACACTTGCCTACATTGTGGTTTGCAAGGTGTGGTTAATCTTCTGTTTTAGTCTCAACTACTTTTATGTCCATGTGCGAACATATTTAAACATCCTAAATGTTTCATATATCTTAATGTGATCAATATGTTTTTATACTTGAACCTAATAATTATAAACAAGGCTACTAGAAGAGAGCAGTGGTCATTGGGAAGAAATGCTGTCTGTACTCTCTTCTGCCATCTGGTGGTGAACTGACCCTAAAGGCATATTTAAGTTTCATGTGAATGCACCGGACAGAGGAGAATAAGTAGCGTATGAAAACATTTTTTTAATGAAAAATACTGATATAAACATTAACAAGCTTACCCTGATGTTTGCAAATGTCTACAGGTTTCTGCCACTTGATTTTGAGAAGGCATGCTCCTTGAAAACCTTAATTAAATTAGCATAACGTTATTAATACATTTTGGCCAATCACAGGCAGCTATAACATTGTTTCAAATGCCTGAGAAGTCAGTTTATGCAGCAAAGCATCATGGGATGTCTTGTTTTCCCCCACTCAAAGAAGCAAGGAGGAGCTCAGACATTGCTATGGAAATGTCTACACTGTGTTGGCTTAAAGGTTAGTATATGCTTAAAAAACATACCAGAATGCAGGGTTTCTATTGGTAAGTACCAGGTGCCTATGTTGGGCCCTCATTCAATTGCAATTTGGTCAATTGAATAGGGCTCTAAATAAGCACATAACATATTTTTTTTAAAGAAGTTTTTAGCTACTAAATATCTATCCAAAAGCAAGGTTTTCACTGACTAAAAACTTCTTTAAAGAAAATATGCTATGTGCTTATTTAGAGCCCTATTCAATTGGCCAAATTGCAATTGAATGAGGCCCTAGGTGTGGAAACCAACAGCCTCATTCAATTGCTATTTGGCCAATTGAATAGGGCTCTATATAAGCACAGAGCATATTTGTTTTACAGAAGTTTTAAGTTAGTGAAGACCTTGCTTTTGGATAGAAGTTCACTAACTAAAACATTTGGTAAAAAAATATGCTGTGTGCTTATATAGAGCCCTATTTGATTGGCCGAATCACAATTGGATTAGGCTGCAAATGTGTAAATAAAATAAATCTGTATGTGTATAGAATGACTCAATGTAATGTATGTTACTGATGTAAAACTAGTAAACATCTTTCCAAAAGCAAGGTTTTCACTAACTAAAGACTTCTTTAAAAAAAATATGTTATGTGCTTATTTAGAGCCCTATTCAATTGGCCAAATCTCAATTGAATGAGGGCCCATGTGATCTGATTGGAAAATAATATATTTCTTCTTCTGTTCAGAAGTCATGTAACTAACCATATGATTACCATGTAGTTACTAGGTGATACGCACTGTGGTGCTGCGACAGAAAAGGAGCTTTAGATTTAAATAATTAATATCTGACATTTTATATTAAGCCTATAACAACTGTAGCACTTTGCAATTTAATATGCTGAAGTATAAAACTGAAAAACAATATAATTCTACCTTGATGTAAATGTACATGAGTTCTTTTATAATACAAACCAGAATATTAGCTATTTCTATTATTAATAAAAAAATTGCGCCGTTTGCTCATCCCTTTCTCTTCCCTAGCTATCACATATTTCACTGACCAGTGTGTCTTGTGTTAATGTATGCAGAGCTGATTGAGATTGTAACTCCCTGTACTTGGGTGTTGAGGGGATGATTTGCATGCTATTTGCAGATTCAAAGCTGTTTTTTCACCTGGGACTCGTTCATTGTAATACATGATGTTTTTTTTTACAATAGTATCTTTGTGACTAGTCTATTTCCCTGGATCCTGAAACATCCTGTTTTGCTCATAAAAAATATGCCTAGCTTCTAATTATTATATACTAGCGACTTGCCCGTCAAAAATGACGGGGCAATACAATTGTAAGGCAGGTAATGCTGTTTGCCACAGGCATTAATTTTTTTGGTGGTCTGTGATCCTTCGGCGCTCATTGCGAGCCTCACGCTGAGCGCCTTTGGTGCTCATTGCGAGGCTGTTGGTTGTAATTTTTTTTTTTGGTAGGCGCTTTTGCTGTTATTGTTTGGTCATCGCTGATCTGCTTTTTGCGCTTATTGCAAGGCTTTGTGTGCTATGAGTAGCGTTGGCGCTTGTTGTGAGGCGCACAGTGAATGTCTTTTGTGTTTATTGCGAGAGTGTTTTTTTTTGTGTATATGTATTTTTGTATGCTAATTAAATAATTAATAAATGAATATACTTTACCTATTTGGAAGTAATATATGCAGGAAGCATTGTGCTAAAGAGCTGACAATCTGTTTTGATGTTCCTGCAGCATACAATGTAGGTTTGCACTGTTGTGGAGCTGAGGTGTAAGTGTCAGCAATGTGTGCAGTGTGTAGTGTAAATAGGCTGCGTGCGCGAGGGAAAGCCGTTCGGGTAGCTGTGTACTTCCGCATTCTGTAAGTTAGTGTTGTAAAATGGCGGCGAATTTGTATGTGGTACGCGGCTGTGGATGATTTAGCGACCGTGCTAAAAGTGTAACTTGTACCTCGTACAGCTTTTTGGAAAAGCTGTATGTGCTTTTCGGTAGCCATTTTTTCTCTTGCTTAGGGGATTTTCGTGTGTCTAAACTCGGGAATTTGGACTTAAATTGAGGTGTAACTTCACTTGCAGAGGTCCTGTGTGCCCCCACCCCCCTTGCTGCGGGTAAGCTTTTAATGTCTTTTTTGTGTGTATTTATTGTGTTTTTTATGTTTTCAGGAGCGCGCAGTTCAGCCGTTAAGGTAGTATTTTTGCATGGTCGAAATTTTTCTTTTACTAATTACCGTGTATCGTACTTTTTTAGGCTAAGTCCGTAAATTTTGCATTCTAAGTCCCGCGGTTCGTATTTTTTTGTGTAACTCCGTATATAGTGATTGCGTGTTAGATGTATTTTGTTAAAGTGACGCTTGTGTGGGTGTTTGTGACCGCGTGTGAGGCGCCGTAGAACCTTTACCTCCGCAAATGCGGCCCCTCGGTTCACAAGGGTCCGCATTTGTGGCCTGCAATGAGCCTTCAGCAATGAGCCTCCACCTGCAATGCAATGCAATGAGCCTCCACCTTCCACAAATGCGTACATCCTTGCATTTATTTACATTAAAGGATCACAGTGGCCAAGCGTTTAAAATAACCCCAATTGAAAATTTACACTAGAAAGTAAGTAATGCTTTTGAATGTAAAATAATAATATACCGGTAATCCCTAATTTATTGATTTTATATGAAATTAAAAAGCACAGAGCATATTTTTTACAGAAGTTTTTTGTTAGTGAAGACCTTGCTTTTGGATAGAAGTTCACTAACTAAAAACTTATGTAAAAAAAATATGCTGTGTGCTTATATAGAGCCCTATTCAATTGTCCGAATTGCAATTTAATAAGGCTGTGTATTTGTAAAGTATACAAATAGCGTATAAATCTGCCCAATGCTCTCATTAGCTGTAATCGAAACCTCATTAGTTACAAAAGATACCCCCTGTTTATACATAAGTTGCAAGAAAGGCTTTCTGAATAGAATGGAATCCTACAGTAAATAATAATAGCTTATAAAAGTCACATTTTCTTATTTGAAAAATCAGATAGACAAAAGTTTGACCATAGTAGTCCTTTAAAAATAATCCTGGGGAACTGTGAATCTAACAGTTTTATTATTGATTTGTTTAAATATTTGTTTATTTATGTATTTATTATTTTAGGAACATATTAGGACAGGGCTTGATGTAGCCTGAGTGCCAAGGCACCAAAATCATACATTTTAGGTAATATACAAATATCTGCATACATGCACCTGTTACAGTGGGTGACTGCTAGCTCCTTACGTTTATATCATTCTACATATCCTAATCGTTCCCTGAACCTGTTCTTCTCTGGAAATTTAGGACTGATTAGAGACTGCCCATAAAAAGAGTTATAGTCATAGAATGCCACTGTCACACCTTGTAGTTAAATTACTGAAAAATACATAATTTCTATGTAATTTTTGTCCAAATTAATACCATTACTAAGTACTTGAGTCACTGAACTGCAGTTTTCTTCACTTAATTAAAGTATCAATCTGAGTCTGACTAAGGGCATAATTAAGCAGGACATGTGTCATACAGCTAGTTTTTAATTAGTAAAAAAATAAATATGATGCTTTTGCTGTATTATGGTGGCATCCATGACACATTACTGAAATTGCATGTATGAGAGGGGCATTTACATTTCTACAGGAGTGTGGCTTAAAGCTACGCTTGCAAGCATTTGGGGGAGGAGAATCAAAATTGCAATGATTTCACAAATCCGTCTCCCACCTCTCTCTTTCACCACCGCTCCCTCAATAGATGAGAACATAGCCACATAGGCAAGCTATGAGGTAGCCAAAGGAGATTATGGAAACTTTGTATACACAAAGTATTCAAAACAGAGAATTTCTCTGAAAATGGTTTTGTGTTAACTATTTGCACATCTGCTAATGTTGCTTGTTTGATATATACTCTGATTTATATATTTTTATATTTCACAAATATGATTTTTTTCTAAAATAGCAAAAATTACCACAATGTCCTTTTAAGAGGCACATTAGTTTACTTCTTTATGATGATGTTATTGATTAAGGTTTTGATTTCAAGCTTTTCAGGAGATATGTTAATTGCACCCGCATTGCTCCTATAAGTAGACTTATATGTTCATCATTTATGAAATCAGAACAGTAATCATGGCGGTGACTAAGTCAGACACCTGCACACTCTCTGTGATCATTCAGCAGCTCCTTGTTTGGTTCCAGCTGTTTGGGATTATGGAACCATCCATGATATAGACAATCCCAGGAGAGGATTAATAAGGTGGGTCCACTGAGACTCAAACCAGGGCATGATATATACACTAGATAATTCAATAGTGATGTAACCTCCAATTATATTAAAATATATGATATTTTTAACAGCCATTTTCATCTGTAATAAATTCACCACTAGTTTGTATTTTATTTTTTTCAGAAAAAAAAAGTATTTCCTACATTTTAGCAGAGTTTACCATACCTGGGAATTTTATATTTTTTTTATTTAAGGGACCACTCTAATGCTCATACAATAGGGTTTTGTTTGTTTATTAATAACTGGTAAGAAATAACTCCCCTTATGGATCGCTATCTTGTCGTAGTGAAGGGGTTTGTGTACCTCACTGGAGCTGTAAGCTATACCATGTAGAATCACCCAAGAGGGGCAGGTCGTAGCAGAGAGATCAGACAAATCGCGGTCCACTGGAGAAGGAACTGGCAACCACTCCAGTATCTTTGCCAAGAAAAACATATGGATGGGCACAACCAGAAACACGGACAGATGTGGCTGGCTGGTCACTGAGAGTCAGTTACGACTGAAGGACTTTTTAACAACAGCAAGAAATAACAAGTTAGAAATAAAATCAGCATTTAAACAAAAAAAGTTAATGTAGTTTTTAAAAATTACATTTGCAGTTTAGTGTTTTTCCACTGTCTGTTACATGTTCAGGAGATGGGTGAGGTTCTGCCCAGGGGGACTGTTCTTATAAAAGTCTTGAAGTGTTGTCCTGATAACACTGTGTAGCTGCCTATTTTCCTGCAGTGGCTATTGCTGGCAAGCCTACACTGGTCACAAAACATTTTGGACAGTCTTCTGGGCAGTTACTAAATAAATTAACAAATCCTTACTAATTTACTACAACAGTGAGGTTCTTTAAATTAACAGACTGTGAGCCTTATTCTATTGCAAGCATGTAATTACCTGTAACCTGACATTTTGGCTTTGGTTCTTTTTTTTTAGATACATTTAGATCTATTCAATTGATTTAAGCCCAAAATTAGAGGGTTGAAGGCTAAAACAGTAAACCATGAAACCGTACGTAGCATTTCAGGGCATGATCATGATCAATTAAGCAAGCCCATAAGTTACTTTTTAGACAGAGCCAATAGTAAATAAGACCGTCATCATGATGTCAGTAAAAAATGGAGTTTAAACTACAATATAGTGTTTAGACTCACAATCTAGAAATGTATAAATAAATAAAAATCATTAAAGCAACTGTTTTAATCCATGCAGGTTCCATGATATGTATTAACCCCTCGATTCCAGGGATCTATATTACACGGAAATAAAACAATGCCTTCATTGCTTTCCCAGTATTTTAAAGTACAGTATTGCGTGTTTATTTGCTGCTGCAGCTATACAAACAGGTCTTTAACTCACTTGCGAGTCCTATCTAGTAGTTGTATACTTTCTTGATACATTTGCCATTTATGGGTTTGAAGGCAATTGCGGGCTTGTTGAATTGTTCTAATTGATTTATGAATTTTGCGTCTTTAGCACTGGTAACATTTGTGGGCTTAAAAAAATCAATGGAGGAGATAGAACAGAGTTACAGTATTGACAACTGCAGTGCTTTTGAGCCTGTAACTCGCAATTGGAATGTGAGTAGCAAAATGCGGCAAATTAAATATCAGTAACATTTACGAGCTACATTACGGGCTCTTGTAATTCCGATTTGTCCAACTGAATTGGGCTCTGTATTTTTAAAGTGCATTACAAATTATATATACATCGTATTAGCCATTTTGCCAACATCAATCACTATTTAGATAATCAGCATTGTTTCTAATAATTTTGCTGATGCCACAGTGTGCATATTTGATTGTGCGGAAGCAAAACATCTATTGTAGTATTACCATGCAGTTAGATCCCCTCGCCCACGCTAACCAGAACCTTACATTAGCATATAAAGCCACATGTTAGAATAACGGGGCCACATAAAATAGCTGCTTATCTTAGGAATTATTTATGGCATAGAAAATCAACTAGTACAATGTGCAAGCCAGGTTTAATGCTGTATAAAAAGAACACAACTTGTTGTTGGGATATCCTTTATGGTTTACCTCTGTTTTATTTTAATTTGTATAACTATTGTATGCTTCCCACATAGAAAGGAGCCGTATGTGCTATGAAGTGAAGGGATGGAGAACTCTTGGAAATATTCCTTTCATTCCATAGCGTAAGACAGGTGGTTTCCCAGCACTTCTCCCTTTAGAGATTCCTGGCTGTTATATTCTCCATTCATTGTTTCTATTGACTTCTCCACTACCATCAGCAGAGTGTTGAGCATTTCTTACTGACGATGCTCTGGTGTTGAGAGTAATAGTGATGTCGTTTAGGAAATTAATTTGCGGACTGGCTGGTCCAGTGCTCATTGGACCACCTTAAGATCCAGAACATTTTAACTGTGTGATATGTAATAATCTACATTTGCATCTAGTTTTGCACAGATCTGAATAGTGTATATTTTAACTTAAATATGTTTGTCGATAATCTATCTATAACTATGACTAATAATGTGCTAGGACCAACTGACTTAAGGTGTCACCAGAGGGACCATTAAGAAACTACAAGGAGAACAGGATTGGAGTCTGTGAGTTTAAGTAGCTGTAGGACGCTGGGAACTGTTTAAATAACTCAGCCAAGTATATTTGGCATGGCATTATATCTAACTTGGCAGACACACTGACCACTTTTCCTTTACCTTCTTGGAATAAAAAAGGCATTACAATTTATGCATGTCTCACATATTAGAACTTGCTATGGTGCCAAATAAGGACATATTGGAAATTGCTATGTATTATTATGCTCTACGATATGTGTTCTTGACTATTATTTTTCAATCAGTAATAATATGTCATAATAATTTTTATAGAAGAATATCATTTATTTATTTGACCTAGACCCTTAAAATGTTTACTTGGGACTCCTAAAAATGTACAGATATATATATATATATATATATATATATATATATATATATATATGTGATAAATCTCTGGCTGTATTTTTTTGTCGTGAGCAGCTCCACTCCTCTTGGTCTTCTATATATTATTATTAGTGCTATGGTTTGCTTCCTAGTCACGCTGAACAGTGGCAGAGCTAGCGTATAGAAGGCCCCGGTGCAAAATAATTAGGGGACCCCTTCCATATCTCTATACACCCCACAGGGGTAAAAAAAAAGTCCATAATATATGATATTAGGTTGATCACCTATAGGGGGATCAGATAACCTTTCTAGCACCTATCCTCTTATGGTAGTGCAGCACAAGGCAGCAGCAGTGGCGGTGAGCATCTGCTTGTTTGCGCTGCCGGTATTCCAGTGCTATACCATAGAGTCAAAGCTTAGGTAAACTGTAAGGGTTGGGGTTAGGGTGAGGGTTAGTTCAAGGTTAGGCTAACATTATAAGCTTAGAACTTCTCTCACATATCGGCAGCACTGCAGAATATCGGCAGCGCCATCTAGCGGTTGGAAGCCACACTGCAGCGGCAGACCAGTCCTGACACCATAAGAGGATAGATCCCCTTTGTATAAAAATGATTGCAGAGGGCCCCAACCCTGCTGGGCAGCTACGGTGCTTTGCACCTTCTGCACCAGCAGTTGCTCAACCACTGACACTAAATAATCCCAAGGACAGTCAATTCATAGGCACTTCTTTTAGGGATTAAACTCAATTTGTATACACTGCCATATAACGCACAAATGCCACCAGAACAGAAGGAGTGTGTCCCCTGTCAAATGCCGTTTTTTTTATTTTTTTATCTCATTTACCCTCTTCCCCTTTAAAAAATGGTGGCAAACACTTAACCATTTCCTCTCTTATTTCTTGAATTATCCATATTTATAAGCTTTTTATTCCAAGGGAGGTAAATTAGTTTAAGCACATGGCTATAAATATATTGATCAATCCATTGTTACCTGGATTAACACACCAGAGATTCTCACCTTTATTTTATATGCTTATTTAGCAGAAAATAGCTTAATTTGCAGGATTTTTAACAGTGGCGGTGTCAGGTACACTAGACTTAACACATAATTGTGTATGTGCGATGCGCTGGCTAAGGTGTTTTATTTTAAATACTCAAGAAATATTGTATGCTGCAATGCAAATTACATTTCCTCTGACCCAGCTTACCCGGTGATAATTGGGTAATGGTAATGAGATTACTTCTGTCTTTCTTTGATGGCCGGCGCAGTGGAAACACTTCTAAAGTATATAATTGCAGACTGCTTTGGAATTGAGAATCACCATGTAAATACAAATTACTGTGGTTTCATGCTGTAAATGATAACTTTCTCAACATATGTAGTGGCAGAGAGAAGAGCAACATATGTGCATTATGTGGCTGCTAAAGCGGGGCACATTTTACCAAGGGAGTGGGGTAAAGAAATTAATTCTCAGAGGCTTAATAAATATATACACTATAAACACTAATGTACACTGTTCACATCATATGCTAGTACTTACTGGAGACATGGCTATATTAGCATTGTTTACTGGAGATGGATCTTTCCTGGTTTGAGAACGCCATCAGTGGCTGCATTAGTTGCAGCAAGGAGGTGCTAGATGGCACTCCTGAAATTATACACAGTTTGTAAGCGCTGCTGATATCGTACACAATTTCCAAGCTTAAACCATTACCCTAACCCGAAAGCTAGGACATCAGCAGCAACATCTAGAGCAGGGGTGTTCAATCTCTGTCCTGCTGGGCCGCACACAGGCCTGCATTTGAGGATTTCCCCGCTGTGCACAGGTGAGTTAATCAGGATGACTGAAGCAGTGATAGTCTCACCTGAGTGCAGCAGGGATATCATCAAATCCAGGTCTGCGTGTGGCCCAGCAGGACCGAACTTGAACACCCCTGAGACTAATATACTCTTTTGAAGAATTAGATTTGAAAACAGGGCAAGTTTATATCTCCACAATGAATGTGGTATATAAAACTGCCAGTGCTTTCAAAATAATTAATGGAAATCGCTTTAGTTTAGAAGGAAACACCCTCCTTAGAAAGTTGCAACATAAGTAGCTGAAAATAGAAAAAGAAACACTACACTAAAAAATTGTTGTATGTAAAAATGTAAAGATTGTTTTTATTATTTTTTGCTTTCTAAAGACTTTTTGCTTGTTATAAAAACATTTTTTTAAATGGACATGGCAAATCAATAAAAAAAAATCTATTCTTTATTACTATATAAAATACAGAGGAATGATTTAAAAAAAATAGTAACACTTTTAAAATGTCAAATTACTCAGAAATTATTCAAAGAAATGCCACCTCCTCCCCTGTCTATCCTCCTTTGCTGTGAGAATCCCATGTCGGCTTCTCCAATTACAGGCCATGTCCCTGGGTGCTGTTTTCACCATTATCTCCAATCGCTGGGAATTCGCAAGGGGTAAAACCATATATTGAGTAAAATCAGACAGAAATTACATGTATTGCATATTGCGTATGTTTATCACTGTATATAATTCAAAATATGTTAAATTTGAGCAAGTCACATCTCTATCACTATTAGAGGACCAGTATGACAGACTGATGTGCTTATTATTATTAATATTATTATTATTAGCTTTATTTATAATGCTCCAACGTATTCCTTAGCGCTATACAGGGGCTGAGTACATGGCAAAAACAAAATGAACACCTTATAAAGAAAATAATGGAGGGCCCTATTTTTGAGCTTAATATCAAATGTATATAGTGCTTGTTTTCAAGGCACCGACACAAGATTGAAAACTTGCAGACTTACAATCTAAATGGTTTAGGTGTGATACAAGAGGGTCGTTGCAAGATGGCAGTGTGCTTGAGGTCAAAGCTCTATATATTTTGATAGGTTTTTCAAAAACAACAACTATCGCATAACTATGTCTCAA
Source organism: Discoglossus pictus (assembly GCA_027410445.1). Classification (NCBI taxonomy): domain Eukaryota; kingdom Metazoa; phylum Chordata; class Amphibia; order Anura; family Alytidae; genus Discoglossus; species Discoglossus pictus. Next base: position 76,946,744 of record CM050164.1, on the reverse strand, counting down.
CATCAAATTCACCATTTAGTCCAGAAAATATATTGGTTATATGTTGTTGGAACAGGTTGCATATAACAGGGGTGGGCACGTCCGGTTCTGGAGAACTCCACACAGGCCTGTATTTGTAGATATCCTTTCTGTGCACAGATGAGTCAATCAGAAGTGATTCACTCACCTGTACACATCAGGGATATACTGAAATCCTGGCTAGTGTGGGGCTCTCCAGGACTGAACTTGCCCACCCCTGGCATATAAGATGAGGAGGTCCAAGAGACCACCAATCGTTCTGTATATTTGAAGAGATACCCATGGATAAGCTGACTACATTTTTTTTATGAAATATGGGAACATTTTTAGTGTAGATTTTTGGGGTGTAAAAGCAGGTGTTATCTGTGCTTCTTCTGCATATATCTTATCAATTTGCTAATGCCATATTACACAGAACATTATAAGCTGAAAACAATTATCCTTTTATTGTGGTTTTCAACCAGAGTTCACATGAATCCTAAGTTTCTAGACACCATTAAAGGTTATTTGAATAATTGCACAAAATGTAACCTTTTTTACATTTAAATTATTTACGCAACAACATTACAATGAAATAGTGATATACTGTTAATACACAAAGCCTCTATCAGATGTGCCAGTTTGTTAAAGTGTATTGATTATTGCAGTTGGAGGGAAGCTGGGGTTTCTCAAAATGTCACAATTTTAATGTACCTCAGTTAAATACATAGTGAATGGTATGGGCATGAAGCCTCCACTGATGTATAGATTATTGCATCGGCATGAAGCCTCCACTGATGTATAGATTATTGCATCGGCATGAAGCCTCCACTGATGTATAGATTATTGCATAGGCATGAAGCCTCCACTGATGTATAGATTATTGCATCGGCATGAAGCCTCCACTGATGTATAGATTATTGCATCGGCATGAAGCCTCCCCTGATGTATAGATTATTGCATCGGCATGAAGCCTCCCCTGATGTATAGATTATTGCATCGGCATGAGGCCTCCCCTGATGTATAGATTATTGCATCGGCATGAGGCCTCCACTGATGTATAGATTATTGCATCGGCATGAGGCCTCCACTGATGTACTGTATAGATTATTGCATAGGCATGAAGCCTCCACTGATATATAGATTATTGCATCGGCATGAAGCCTCCACTGATGTATAGATTATTGCATTGGCATGAAACCTCCACTGATGTATAGATTATTGCATTGGCATGAAGCCTCCGCTGATGTATAGATTATTGCATCGGCATGAAGCCTCCACTGATGTATAGATTATTGCATTGGCATGAAGCCTCCACTGATGTATAGATTATTGCATCGGCATGAAGCCTCCACTGATGTATAGATTATTGCATCGGCATGAAGCCTCCACTGATGTATAGATTATTGCATCGGCATGAAGCCTCCACTGATGTATAGATTATTGCATCGGCATGAAGCCTCCACTGATGTATAGATTATTGCATCGGCATGAAGTCTCCACTGATGTATAGATTATTGCATCGGCATGAAGCCTCCACTGATGTATAGATTATTGCATTGGCATGAAACGTCCACTGATGTATAGATTATTGCATTGGCATGAAACCTCCACTGATGTATAGATTTTTGCATCGGCATGAGGCCTCCACTGATGTATAGATTATTGCATCGGCATGAGGCCTCCACTGATGTATAGATTATTGCATCGGCATGAAGCCTCCACTGATGTATAGATTATTGCATCGGCATGAGGCCTCCACTGATGTATAGATTATTGCATCGGCATGAAGCCTCCACTGATGTATAGATTATTGCATCGGCATGAGGCCTCCACTGATGTATAGATTATTGCATTGGCATGAAGCCTCCACTGCTGTACAGATGGGCATAAGGAAGGTATGGATGGATGCTCAGAGCACTGCATCTGAATGAACTCGTTGGATCATTTTCATGAAATTGTCTATAATCATGGACCTAGTAAGTGGTTCTGAACAGCTGGCCCTAGGATCTGTTTTTTGTCTCTGAGGCCTTATCTGCAAGTCCCCAGGAACGAAGAAGGTTGAGCTGAGCCTAAGACAATAAACACACCACTAGAATTAGTCACCCTTCTAGATAGATTTTTGCTAGTGTATGTAGTTAAAATGTTCTCAGATCAGTGCAAAAAATGTAGTTTCTCACATGTAGTATCACACGATTACAAATGTCTAGGATTTCAAAGCTGGTCCCCATGAGCATTGGAATTGGTCACCAGATGTAAAAGGTTGAGAACCACCATTACGGACAATATTTAAATGTATCTTCACACAGACGTATGGTAAATCCCCATCATTAGCTGCTAGCTAATAACATTTATTTCTGCCTTTCCTGGTACATTTCATTCAGGGACACAAATATCAGTTATGGGGCTGGTCCCCCTACCCTTGGATCAGTGTTGATCATAAATTCCCATTACTTTGAACACATAGTCGAGGTGTGAGAGAGGCAGCAGGAGCTTGAAGTTGCTTGGGGGAGATTTTGTTGAAGCCAGACTGCGGAGGAAACAGCCTGTTCGGCCTTCTGTCACCGACTGCTGGTCTCCTGAGAGCACCCTGCACTGAGTGCATTCTGTCAGAGCTATCGTTACACAGCCATAGTGTCCCTGTTCAATACACACGGGCCTAGTCCATCGTAGATACGTAGGTATTTGTGCTGGCACAGAGTCATGCGCTTTACAAAAGAGTGTGCATCATTTTTATTTTAACAAATGAAGTGAAGATCTTACACATCACCCTGTTAGAAAGAAGGGATTCAGTAAGACTGCACTCAAACTAAAGGCCTTGAGTATAATACAGTTCACTTTTAATGAATGTCAGTAATCAAACCTAACTCCCACTAGAGAGACATATTATTTTTTCATTATGTGCCCCTGCCATTGAGGGTCAAGCAGCTTTGCTTTTCATTATTATAATGAGCAATATTACTGCCCCCAATGCACATGATTTGTTCTCCCATGTGCGAATACAAAGATTTACACACACATCAATCTATACCAGTCACAACCCCCTCAGAACATCGGCATCCTATGGGCTTCTTATGGCTTTGGTTTCTTGTCCTTCACACGCATGGATGCTCGGTGCTCTTAGCAAGTCAAGCTAATGAAAAATTAACCTGTTTTCCATTTCGTGTAAGTGGGCTTTGCAGGAACCTAGTAAGTAGTGGCAGGGAAGGAAGAAGAACCACAAGAGACATATTCTTTCTGGCTCCCGTCACCATGAGGATGGATGATCTCTGGCAGTTGTATGTCTGCATGTAATTACCAATTTATTCCTGTGTTATGAAGCTCTAGATTGGCACAGTGATAAAGATGATGCAATGGCTCTTGGGATATTGTCAACGGCAGTGTCTAGGGGTGACTCAGATTTTGAGCAAAGTGTCATAATCTGTTCCAAGTTTTATCATGATTAATACAGAATAACATGCAATTACCATGAATGTGTTTTTCAGACAGTGGAAAAATATTTGCAAAGTTTGACAGGGTATGACATTTTTAATTTGAGATTTCTACGAAATAATAAAAATATAATATTAATTACTGTGGTCTTAGTTTTTCTATATTGGCTTTTAGATAACTAAACTTGGTTAATGGGCAAAATATTTTTGATAGCAAAAAAGTAACCACAGCCACATATACTTTTATCTGCAATTACTGCAGGGTTCTATTTTGCTTTTGTTCTGTGACGAAGTGCCCTTCGCCACTTTGTCTTGGAGAGGACTGTTTGCCAGCCTCCTGCCCTGCGACTATGGCCCTGGGACATATTGCCCTTCAAACACAGTATTCGGCCATACCAGAGTGTATGTCACTCATTCTGGCCCTTTACATACAGGGGGGTCATTCGGTACTTGCCCTGTGTGAACCATGATACCACAGATAACTATGCCATGGAGCCCATTCATATAATGAAAGACTATGGGAAAGACTTTAGCTACATGGCAATTGAACTGTGTGAATAGGATCTGAGCGCTATTCGGTAGTTTTGTGCGCTCATATCCCAGCTATCTGGGGATATGTGAAATGTGAGTAAATGTGAATTGCAGTAATGCTGATGGGTTGTCAAACTAGAGAATTGACCAACAAATACTTTTGTCCGGACATCCCCAGGCCGATCCGTTGGGATCAGACCGTGTATGCCGGCTTATGGTCACGGGGGAGGTATGTAACGGAACCCATCACTGTTTTACCCTGTTTTATGATTATTATGGTTAAAATATGATCCTACTATTATACTGCATGTATGTTGGTTTATGCTCTGCAGAATATTGGCCCAGACTAGTGCAGACCTTGGCATGGGAGATAATCCTGTTACAGTTAAGGAAGTCTATTGTATAAAGTGTTTTCATTGTCAGATAAGAACAAAGAAGGATGATCTTATCTATGTCTGATTGTATCCAAGTTGCCAGGTAGCCTCAGGGAGGTGTGACCCACCTATTGTCCCTATAGGTGTATTGTGTGGCCAACTATGGGGGATATGTGAAATGTCTGTGTGTTATGTGTAAAAGATACTTTTACTAACTTTTGAACCCCTGGTCTGATTCATGCAATTTTTTAATATGTTGTTCCCCTGTGTGAGAGCTATTGGACGGTGCTGGACTTAAAGTTGTACCCCCTGTATTTGGGGTACATCCAGAATGTGGTTAAAATTGTGTCTGTTTTAATTGTGTTACCTGTTATCTGAGGGGAGGAGACGTGGGGGTTGAACCATGTATATAATTGGCTGTTGTGATAATTATGTGGGTGTAGCCCTTCAGAGGGCACCATTGCATAAAAGGAGATCCCCTGTCATTAAAGAGCACTACTTGACCCTTCAAAACGTAGCCTTGTCTCGTTCTTGGAGAGGATTGCTATATCACACTGGGGATTGCTATGCGCTGCATACTCCCTGGGAGGTTTAAGCTACGGCGGTGGTGGAGTCTGTGGTGGTTGTGGTTTCTGGTGCGGCGCTTGTAGGCCTCGACGCAAACTAGGACGCGTCCATCAACGGAGGTACCCGGTCGGGGTGCCAGGAGATCCGTTGCATGTTCCTTATATGATTAGACATCTGAGAGGAACAGGAGAAACTGTGATATAAGCTCTATTCAGCTCTATGAAAACTCCCTAAATAGCCACTTCACATAAGTATGAGAAGAAGAGTAAGCCCCAGTAAACTAGAGGTAGACTAGAAGTCCAAGACATATGCAAAATCAACTAAATTTAAGATTTTCTCCAAAATGCTGTTAATATTTTTTGTTATATACTTCACAAAAATGTGAAGCCTTCCCAAACTACAGTGGCTCTTTAATATAATATTAAAAAAAAAAAAGTTTATATTCTGAGAGTAGTATCATCTACAGCAAAGTGCCACCGAAAATGTGATTTATTTATTGTGATAGTGTAATACATAATCACAGCCATTAATCATCACCCTCTGTATCCCTTCCACCCCTCATACATAAATCATCGACTCTTACAAATCATCCTCCCTCCTCACTCACCTCTCATTGATTACATTCTTATAAGTAATCAGTAGTTGGAAATGCTTCCAAATTAGCCATTTGGTACCTCTCATATAGATTTTTAATGCTTTATTATATTTGCTTTATTATATTTACTTTATGTATCCATTCTAAAGCTATGTTTAAATTAACTGTTAATTATATGGTTTCTTTCTTGTGCCCTTTGGAATACCATTATATTAAAATATGTTTGTGCATCTAGTTTACAGGATGTTATTTAGGGTAATGTGTGGTGTTTTGTGGGATAGGGTGAGGATGTTTGCATTGGAACCAAAATATGCTATGTGAATAAGACATCTGAATGGGAAGTTTTTGAGTAAAAAGGAATGCATGTTTCTCACCAATAATCTTTCTTGATCGGTATTCCTCAACATCCAGTCAAATGACAGTGCTAACAAGATGCTTGGTTTCATTTTAACCTTGAAGCATACTGTAATACAAATTATTAAGAAGAAATTAAATCAAGAAAGAAAAACTGTTATATGTGTTAATAGTTTCTCAAAGAAAAATGTGCCAATAGACAATTGCTGGAAAAAATGGGTAAACAAGAGAGATCTAATATGTGCTTTGGTCACGTGCATAAATACATACATTTTTGAAAGAAGTGTAGTATATACCATTTCAGGAATGAATCCACTTATAGCTTTATTTGGAAATAAATAAGTCAAAGTAAACTTCTTCAAAATATAATATATGCAGCTGTACATTGAAATAAAGAGTTGACCAAATTATAAACATTACAAAATATTAAAGGGCTATTTACCTCACTATAAGTGTTCTTCATGGTGTGAAAGAGCACAAGATTCTATGGTATGTTTTTTTATTACACTAAAAAGCACCTAAAAAACTGCAGTCATCATAGGTCTGTTTACAGACACACTGCTGACTGTTCATGATTAACTGCATCTGCTGACAACAGCAGTTGCAAGCAAGCTCTGTGAACAGAAAGAATTATGTTTTTTCTAAGAGTTTCCAGCAGTCATTTCCTTGCACAGATGAATGTGTGAAGGGTTAACCCTCTTTCTATGTCTGCTCTCTGCACAGAGCTTTTGCTGTTAGTCTCTCTGGATGCATGCCTAATTCTCATGTTAACATACACTTCTTTTAGATTTTTCTGTGAAAAAAGCACCTATTTAAAAAATTCAAAAAGTATTTCAACATGTTTTGAGGAGTATTTTACAGTGGTGTGCTCCAAGTTGTGCTGAATTAACTGGCCCTTTAATTCTGTTCAAACAGTTGAGAAAACTGTAAGTGAGATAAGTTATACCTTTGAGTTATATGTTCTAGTATGGAGAACTTGGATTTTAAATTATAACAATATTTAAAATGTTATCTTTGTTTACCGTTTAATCAAGTATTTTATGTGGTATATACAAATAAATCATATTATAATTATTATTATTATTATCATTTATTTGTAATGCGCCAACATATTCTGTAGCGCACATTGCAAAGAATGGAGGGCCCTGTCTTTGAGCTTGGAATCCGGTGTCCATAGCGCTTTCCCTAAAGCACCGCGCAGGATTGAAACTCGCAGACTTAGTCTAAAGGTTAAGGTTTGTGTGTGGTACAGAAGGGAGAGAGAAGTGTTGTGCTTGTTATGATGGAAGGTGTGTTTTTAGTGAGGTTTTGAAGGATTTGAGGCAGGAGGATAGTCTGGTGGAGCGAGGCAAGGAGTTCCAGAGAATAGGGGCAGCACAAGAAAAGTCCTGAAGGTGGGAGTGAGAGGAGGTGACAAGAGTGGAAGAAAGAAGAAGGTCATTAGCAGAACAAAGAGGGCGTGTGGGGGAGTATTTGGAGATAAGAGCAGAGATGTACAGGGATGTGCGGTAGTTGAGGGCTTTGTAAGTTAGGGTCATGATTTTAAATTTTATTCTGGAGGCCAAGGAAAGCCAGTGGAGTGATTGACAAAGAGGAGCTGCCGACACAGAATTTTGTGTATGGAAGAGTCTGGCGGAGGGGAGATGAGAAATGATGAGAGAGTGTATTAGAGTCTTAGTTGTATCTTGTGTAAGGTAATATATGTATTTTTTCTACATTTATAAGAATATGTCTTTTTATACTTTATTAGAATTAATTGTTATTTTTATATATATGTTGTAAATAAATAAAACATGATAAAAAATAACAGTATTAATTATTAATGATATTCAATTTTTTTAAGAGAAATGTGTAAATGACAGCTTGGTCTAACATTTAACTGCTAGAAGTTTAACACATTTCTCTGTTTCATACTAAAACATATTTACAAAAGGGTCGTTAGTTCTAAATTTCCTGTTTCTGATTTAATTAATATGTGAACTTTTCAGCAGTAATTTTCCAGATTGGAGTAGCTCTCATAAATCATTTTTAAATAAATCTGCCTCATTTTGTTTCTATTCAGGAGCAGATTGAGCAGGTGGATCCTCGGGGCCGGACTCCGCTTCACCTCGCCACAACCCTAGGACATTTGGAGTGCGCCAGGGTGCTGCTGACAAATGGGGCTGATGTCAGCAAGGAGAACCGCAGTGGATGGACAGGTGAGCCATACTGGCTTTAAATATCATCATGTAATACAACCCCTAGGAGCTTATTAACTATAGTATGTAAGGCTCAGTGCACTTGCATCTGTACCTTGAAAGAGAATCAATGTTAAATCATGCTATTACCTGCATGTAATGCAGTGTCCATAAGTTCTGTAGAGTCTCCATGCTGTGTATGCAGTGTCTGTGTGTACTGTAGAGTCTCCATGCTGTGTATGCTGTGTCTGTGTGTACTGTAGAGTCTCCGTGCTGTTTATGCAGTGTCTGTGTGTGCTGTAGAGTCTCTGTGCTGTGTATGCTGTGTCTGTGTGTTCTGTAGAGTCTCCGTGCTGTTTATGCAGTGTCTGTGTGTGCTGTAGAGTCTCTGTGCTGTTTATGCAGTGTCTGTGTGTTCTGTAGAGTCTCTGTGCTGTGTATGCGGTGTCTATGTGTTCTGTAGAGTCTCTGCGCTGTGTATGCAGTGTCTGTGTGTTCTGTAGAGTCTCTGTGCTGTTTATGCAGTGTCTGTGTGTTCTGTAGAGTCTCTGTGCTGTGTATGCGGTGTCTGTGTGTTCTGTAGAGTCTCTGTGCTGTGTATGCTGTGTCTGTGTGTACTGTAGAGTCTCCGTGCTGTTTATGCAGTGTCTGTGTGTGCTGTAGAGTCTCTGTGCTGTGTATGCGGTGTCTATGTGTTCTGTAGAGTCTCTGCGCTGTGTATGCAGTGTCTGTGTGTTCTGTAGAGTCTCTGCGCTGTGTATGCAGTGTCTGTGTGTTCTGTAGAGTCTCTGCGCTGTGTATGCAGTGTCTGTGTGTTCTGTAGAGTCTCTGCGCTGTGTATGCAGTTTCTGTGTGTTCTTTACAGTCTCCGCGCTATGTATGCGGTGTCTATGTGTTCTGTAGAGTCTCTGCGCTGTGTATGCAGTTTCTGTGTGTTCTTTACAGTCTCCGCGCTATGTATGCGGTGTCTATGTGTTCTGTAGAGTCTCCGCGCTGTGTATGCAATGTCTGTGTGTTCTGTAGAGTCTCCGCGCTGTGTATTCAGTGTATGTGTGTTCTGTAGAGTCTCTGTGCTGTGTATGCAGTGTCTGTGTGTTCTGTAGAGTCTCTGTGCTGTGTATGCAGTGTCTGTGTGTTCTTTACAGTCTCCGCACTATGTATGCGGTGTCTATGTGTTCTTTACAGTCTCCGCGCTATGTATGCGGTGTCTATGTGTTCTGTAGAGTCTCTGTGCTGTGTATGCAGTGTCTGTGTGTTCTTTACAGTCTCCGCACTATGTATGCGGTGTCTATGTGTTCTGTAGAGTCTCTGTGCTGTTTATGCGGTGTCTATGTGTTCTGTAGAGTCTCTGTGCTGTTTATGCGGTGTCTATGTGTTCTGTAGAGTCTCTGTGCTGTTTATGCAGTGTCTGTGTGTTCTGTAGAGTCTCCGCGCTGTGTATGCAGTGTCTGTGTGTTCTGTAGAGTCTCTGCGCTGTGTATGCGGTGCCTGTGTGTTCTGTAGAGTCTCCGCGCTGTGTATGCAATGTCTGTGTGTTCTGTAGAGTCTCTGCGCTGTGTATGCAGTGTCTGTGTGTTCTTTACAGTCTCCGTGCTGTGTATGCGGTGTCTATGTGTTCTGTAGAGTCTCTGTACTGTGTATGCGGTGTCTATGTGTTCTGTAGAGTCTCCGTGCTGTTTATGCAGTGTCTGTGTGTTCTGTAGAGTCTCCGTGCTGTGTATGCAGTGTCTGTGTGTTCTGTAGAGTCTCCGTGCTGTGTATGCAGTGCCTGTGTGTTCTGTAGAGTCTCCGCGCTGTGTATGCAATGTCTGTGTGTTCTGTAGAGTCTCTGTGCTGTGTATGCAATGTCTGTGTGTTCTGTAGAGTCTCTGTGCTGTGTATGCAATGTCTGTGTGTTCTGTAGAGTCTCTACGCTGTGTATGCAGTGTCTGTGTGTTCGGTAGAGTCTCCGTGCTGTGTTTGCAGTGTCTGTGTGTTCTGTAGAGTTTCTGTCTTGTGTATGCAGTGTCTATGTGTTCTGTAGAGTCTCTCTGCTGTGTATGCAGTGTCTGTGTGTTCTGTAGAGTCTCTGTGCTGATTATGTAGTGTCTGTGTGTTCTGTAGAGTCTCTGTGCGGTTTATGCTGTGTCTGTGTGTTCTGTAGAGTCTCTGTGCTGTGTATGCAGTGTCTGTGTGTTCTGTAGAGTCTCCGCGCTGTGTATGCAGTGTCTGTGTGTTCTGTAGAGTCTCTGTACTGTTTATGCAGTGTCTGTGTGTTCGGTAGAGTCTCTGTGCTGTGTATGCGGTGTCTATGTGTTCTGTAGAGTCTCTGTGCTGTGTATGCAGTGTCTGTGTGTTCTGTAGAGTCTCTGTGCGGTTTATGCTGTGTCTGTGTGTTCTGTAGAGTCTCTGTGCTGTGTATGCAGTTTCTGTGTGTTCTTTACAGTCTCCCCGCTATGTATGCGGTGTCTATGTGTTCTGTAGAGTCTCTGTGCTGTGTATGCAATGTCTGTGTGTTCTGTAGAGTCTCTACGCTGTGTATGCAGTGTCTATGTGTTCTGTAGAGTCTCTGTGCTGTGTATGCAGTGTCTGTGTGTTCTGTAGAGTCTCTGTGCTGTGTATGCAGTGTCTGTGTGTTCTTTACAGTCTCCGCACTATGTATGCGGTGTCTATGTGTTCTGTAGAGTCTCTGTGCTGTTTATGCAGTGTCTGTGTGTTCTGTAGAGTCTCTGCGCGGTGTATGCAGTGTCTGTGTGTTCTTTACAGTCTCCGTGCTGTGTATGCGGTGTCTATGTGTTCTGTAGAGTCTCTGTGCTGTGTATGCAGTGTCTATGTGTTCTGTAGAGTCTCTGTGCTGTGTATGCAGTGTCTGTGTGTTCTGTAGAGTCTCTGTGCGGTTTATGCGGTGTCTATATGTTCTGTAGAGTCTCTGTGCTGTTTATGTAGTGTCTGTGTGTTCTGTAGAGTCTCTGTGCTGTTTATGTAGTGTCTGTGTGTTCTGTAGAGTCCCTGTGCTGTGTATGCAGTGTCTGTGTGTTCTGTAGAGTCTCTGCGCTGTGTATGCAGTGTCTGTGTGTTCTGTAGAGTCTCCGTGCTGTGTATGCAGTGTCTGTGTGTTCTGTAGAGTCTCTGCGCTGTGTATGCAGTGTCTGTGTGTTCTGTAGAGTCTTCGCGCTGTGTATGCAGTGTCTGCGTGTTCTGTAGAGTCTCTGTGCTGTGTATGCAATGTCTGTGTGTTCGGTAGAGTCTCTGCGCTGTGTATGCAGTGTCTGTGTGTTCTGTAGATTCTCTGCGCTGTGTATGCAATGTCTGTGTGTTCTGTAGAGTCTCCGCGCTGTGTATGCAGTGTCTGTGTGTTCTGTAGAGTCTCTGTCCTGTGTATGCAGTGTCTGTGTGTTCTGTAGAGTCTCTGTGCTGTGTACGCAGTGTCTGTGTGTTCTGTAGAGTCTCTGTGCTGTGTATGCAATGTCTGTGTGTTCGGTAGAGTCTCTGCGCTGTGTATGCAGTGTCTGTGTGCTCTGTAGAGTCTCTGCGCTGTGTATGCAGTGCCTGTGTGTTCTGTAGAGTCTCCGTGCTGTGTACGCAGTGTCTGTGTGTTCTGTAGAGTCTCCGCGCTGTGTATGCAGTGTCTGTGTGCTCTGTAGAGTCTCTGTGCGGTTTATGCAGTGTCTGTGTGTTCTGTAGAGTCTCTGTACTGTTTATGCAGTGTCTGTGTGTTCGGTAGAGCCTTTGTACTGTTTATGCAGTGTCTGTGTGTTCGGTAGAGTCTCTGCGCTGTGTATGCAGTGTCTATGTATTCTGTAGAGTCTCCGCACTGTGTATGCAGTGTCTGTGTGTTCTGTAGAGTCTCCGCGCTGTGTATGCAGTGTCTGTGTGTTCTGTAGAGTCTCCGCGCTGTGTATGCAGTGCCTGTGTGTTCTGTAGAGTCTCCGCACTGTGTATGCAGTGTCTGTGTGTTCTGTAGAGTCTCTGTGCGGTTTATGCCATGTCTGTGTGTTCTGTAGAGTCTCCGCGCTGTGTATGCAGTGCCTGTGTGTTCTGTAGAGTCTCCGCGCTGTGTATGCAGTGTCTGTGTGTTCTGTAGAGTCTCTGTGCGGTTTATGCCGTGTCTGTGTGTTCTGTAGAGTCTCCATGCTGTGTATGCAGTGCCTGTGTGTTCTGTAGAGTCTCCGCGCTGTGTATGCAGTGTCTGTGTGTTCTGTAGAGTCTCTGTGCTGTGTATGCAGTGTCTGTGTGTTCTGTAGAGTCTCCGCGCTGTGTATGCAGTGTCTGTGTGTTCTGTAGAGTCTCCGCGCTGTGTATGCAGTGTCTGTGTGTTCTGTAGAGTCTCCGCGCTGTGTATGCAGTGTCTGTGTGTTCTGTAGAGTCTCCATGCTGTGTATGCAGTGCCTGTGTGTTCTGTAGAGTCTCTGTGCTGTTTATGCAGTGTCTGTGTGTTCTGTAGAGTCTCTGTGCTGTGTATGCAGTGTCTGTGTGTTCTGTAGAGTCCCTGTACTGTGTATGCAGTGTCTGTGTGTTCTGTAGAGTCTCTGTGCTGTTTATGTAGTGTCTGTGTGTTCGGTAGAGTCTCTGTGCTGTTTATGTAGTGTCTGTGTGTTCTGTAGAGTCTCTGCGCTGTGTATGCAGTGTCTGTGTGTTCTGTAGAGTCTCTGTGCGGTTTATGCAGTGTCTGTGTGTTCTGTAGAGTCTCTGTGCGGTTTATACAGTGTCTGTGTGTTCTGTAGAGTCTCTGTGCGGTTTATGCAGTGTCTGTGTGTTTGGTAGAGTATCTGTGCTGTTAATGCAGTGTCTGTATGTTCTGTAGAATCTCCATGTTGTGTATATAGTGTCTTTTCAGGTTTTTCATGTTCGTGATACGTTAGAAGGAGAGGGGGTACAGAAAAAAAGAAAGAATGGGGAGTATGGCACAAGAAATTCATAATATAATCACTAACAATGTTTCATCAGAAATGTTACATGTATAAATTTACATGGTCAAATAAAAAAATCATGCAGGTTCTAGACGTATACAGTGTTGGGTATTTAATTTCTAATTCTGGAAATGATTAACTCATGATTGTGTATTATCGTATAGTTGGATCCAAGAATCCCAGGTCTTGTAGACATTTTGTCTTGCGTCTCTCAAAATGAATGAAAGTTGATCCATTTCTGTATGGAATAAAAGTTTTGAAGTAAGTAAGCTACGGTCAGGAGTTGAATGCGATTTCCAACCGCTAGCAATGGCTTGCCTAGTTGTAGAGTGTCTAATCATTTTATTTTGGTTTTTTATTAAATGTTGTAAAGGCAAGTTATAAAGGAAGTTCAAGGTTTTTTTCTGATGTAACTTTGTTCTGTGATGGTGACGCTTATGGAAGTTTAAGCAGTAGCATTCCAAATTTCTGTCCAGTCATCATGGTCTAAAAAATTTGCAATTTCTAACTGCTTTTGATACATAGATTTTATCATTTATCTTTCTAGGCAATAATTCTTAATATAGCAAACATATGGCTTGTGTGAGTAAGGAGTATTTTTTTCAAATTTTGTCTTGTGAGAGAGATCCCCTTTTTTAACATCACTGTTGGAAGCAAAACATATTAGTTGGCTGCGTTTGTATATTTCTCTTTGTTACATCAGTGAAGTTGTCTTCAATTTGTCTTCCTGGTACATCTTTGTGTATCTACCTTTATTTTCTGTATTGGAGAAGGTTTATGGTTGGAGTTCCAATGAGAATGCTTTATTGAGTAGGATTGTGGTTAACCGAGAGAGATTAGTCATAAACCCATTTTGGTTTCTAATTTAACCAGTAGATGTAAGAAATCAGATTTGTATCTAGTGGTGTTTGCAAAGTCTTCAGTGCCCATATGTAGGAACATATGTTTTTTGGTTAAACTGTGTTCAACATCCCTCCATTTTTTTGTTTTTGGTGTTAGGTGCCAATCTATGATTTCACTAATTTGCATTGCTTGTATTACATTTGGAAGAACGATGCCACCAAATTGTTTGTGACTTTATATAATGCGTCTGGCTATTCTGGGTTTGCAGTGGTTCCATATGAATGTGTCAATATCATTCTGTAGATCTGCTAGCTCTTTTGTGGGATCTGGAATTGGTAATGTTTGACATAGGGATCTGAAGTGTGAAGTTTGATTTTTGAAACCAAACTTAATTTGCATTAATTTGTCTGTGGAGGGAGGTTTAATGGCATTAGAATGGTTTTATCCATGTAAATGTTCAGTCCAGCAATTTTTCTGGAAAATATGGAATTCTCATAGAAAGTAGGGTTTTGGGTTTTGGGCAGGATCATGTCGTCGGCATATACTGCTATTTTGGATTCATCTTGAAATGGTGTTATTCCTGTAATGTCCACATTGTTTATTATAAATAATAGCGAATAGGATAGGGGACAGCCCTGATGTGGTGTATGTGTGCTCTGTAGAGTCTCCATGCTGTGCATATGCAACTTGTGTGTTCTGTAGTCTCCATGGTATGTAATGCAGTGTCTGCGAATTTTGTAGTTTTGATGCTGTGTAATGCAGTTCCTATATCTTGTATATGATATTTATGTATGTGTGATCTGTAGATTTCTATTTGCTGTGTATGAAGTCTCTGTGCATTCTGTAGTCTCCATGCTGAATAATGCAGCGTCTGTGTGTTGTGTAGGATATATATGCTGCACTTATGTGTCCCGTAGAATCCCCATGCTGTGTAAAGCAGTGCCAGTGTGTTCTGTATAATATCTATGCATTTTCTGTATGTCCTATCATATCACCATACTGTGTTTGTAGATAGAAGCTCCATGCTGTGTAATATAGTATCTGTGTGCCCTGACATATCTCTGTGTGTATATGTATCATCAAGATTCTTCATATTGTGTTATGCAGTGTCCATGTGTTGTCTATGATAAATGTCTGTGGGTTTTGTAGTGCAGTGTCTGTGTGTTTTGTAGAGTCTTGAAAGATATATATGCAGTGTCTGTCTCCTCTGTCAAATCGCCATACTGTGTGTATGTATTCCTTAGAATCTCTATGCTGTCTAATGATGTGTTTTTGTTCTGTAGAATCTCCATGCTGTGTAAAGCAGTGCCTTTATGTCCTGCAGGATATCTATGTGGTTCCGGTGTGATGTGTAGGATAACCAGCGTAGGAGCCCAAAAAAATCTGGGGGGGATAATTAATCCCAGAAAAGGAAGCAGGGGCGGTTCTACCCTGCTCTGGGAGGGTCCCATTGCTGCGGTGCCCCTCAAAACCTTTTTCTTTTTTAATTTCTTTGTTTAAATTCTCATTACCCCTGCCACCCAATATAATTACAAATTATTTATATATATATATATATATATATATATATATATATATATATATATATATATATATATATATATATATATATATATATTACACAAGATAAATTATGGGTCAAAGCTTTTCATGGGAAACACAGACTGCTCCATAGCACTGGCCCTCGAGTGGGCAATTCTGTTAATGCATGATTGTTTAATTTTGCCATATTTTGTGTTCCCTTTTCATTTAATCTGGGGGGGAATTGTCGTCCCCCCCCCCCCCCCCCCCAGTTCCTATTCCCCTAACAATAACTATGCTGTGTGTCCTATAGGATATCTATGCTGTGTGTGTGTGTCATACATTCTATGCTATGTAATGCAGTATGTCTATAACCTGTAAGAATTCCCTTACAATGTAATTTTGTGTTTATGTAGGATCTCTGTATCATGTCTTTAACCTCTATATTTTCACACAATTTAAGCAGCCTCTCTACTTCCCCAGTTCTTCAGGAGGCAGTCAGCACACGTGACTTGGAACTGGTGCGGCTGGTATTACGGCATCGTGATTACCAGAGGACCCTTAAACGGCTAGCAGGGATACCCATACTTTTAGAGAAACTGCGTAAGGTAATATAAATAATAATATTTACACAGCACAGTGTCTTCTCCCTCTGTTATTTTCTAGATAAATCATATCTCCTGTGCACTTCAATGCTATTGCTATTTTTAATCTTATAATATATTAGTAGATATTAAAGCACATGAATTTGACAGTAACCCATTCACTGCCAGGATGAATCACAATGCATATATGTCTGTCTGACAGTAATAATTTTAATGCTCAGCTGATCATGACTTCTAGAACTTAATTGCTCTAACCTAGCCATTAATCACCAATTTCTCTGAGATTATTACTACTGGAACATGCATAGCGATCTTAACAAGCAATTAGTGGATATTGCTAAAACCATTACCACGACTGAGAGTAAAGAATATTTGTACATCATAATTCAGCCTAGTCAGAAAGATTCCTAGTGGGTTAAGCATACTATTCTGAATAGCATATATCTAAAGGCAGATAGTTTATTATACAGTAGACTCTCCGTTAACCAGAACTCAAGCAACCTCTGCTTTGGCCCTTTAAGTTTAAGTCCGCATAGTCTGTTATGCCACATACTCACTATTGGTGTCCATGTGATTTATGAGTAGGTGAAACGGTTAATCACAAAATCAACTCTCTGTATGCCCAAAAAATGTCTCATACTCTCTCAAACAAATGCCCAGAGTTATCAAAGGACAGACACACGTTGGCGTAGTGATTCTCCTCAACTCACCTCAATAGGTTACTAGGGTTTCTCATTGAAATCTTCAAACTTATCAAATGGCTTATGAGAATTCATCAGTAGCGACCATACTTGTCTTTATGGGGTGATAGGTTTGCAGTATATAGCGTATGTAGTAATGGTTTTCCATGGGAGGCATATTATATAATGGAAAAAGGCCATTTTATGGTTATATGTATAAGTGTATGCCATTTCAAATATAAATATATAAGTGTAGTAATTGAATTGTTGTATAAAGTTGATAATAATAATAATTTGATAATAGTATAACAACATTATTACATATTAAACAACAAAAATGGGATGGCTAGGAGAAAATGCACCACTATATAGTGCAGATCATAAACCAGATCAACCTCAGTAATCACATATGCAAATTACATTACAATGGACTCTCACCTGGAACAACCTCAATAAAATATGAGGTATATTATCGCACTGGCTCAGTCCAGATACATTTTAGTTTGGTTCCTCGGTTTGGATCCGCTTGGATGGAGATTGTATATGAACACATTTGTGTAAAGCAAATCTCTTCTTGAGCCTGGTGTAGCTGTTAAATCTATGACTTAGAGTGTCCAGATAACACTATAGTATGTGTGATAAGGATCTATAAATATAGCAAATCCCTAGGTTTGGATGTTCCCAAACAGGGTAATGAACCACATGGATGAATGTGAACCCAAATAGTTATTTATTATATCTACATAAACAGTATCAGATTACCGTAATAAAAAAAATCATATGCACTGAGGCAGAAATACCAATTGCATCCTGTAGTTTAAAAATGTGCGACTCGTTTCTCCGCCTTGGCAGCTTCCTCCGTATCTAATTCCCTTGGGGATCGATGAAATAGCATTTGTGTTGAAAACTGTTGTTGTTTAGTCAGTCAGTCAGTCTTATCCAACTCTCCAAGACCCTATGGACCTCAGCACGCCAGGCACATCTGTCAACCACTGCCCCACTGAGCTCCTTCCATCTCATGTTCATTGCTTAAATGACCTAATTGTTCTTATAATTAAAAATAATTTTTACATTTTAGCATTATTTTTCCTATTATTTTGCCATTATTTTTATTCATACACATTGCTCTATTTAATTACAGTAGTTTAAGAAAAGAAATAGAACAAATATGTTAAAGAATATCATTACTGGATTATCAATGAGCAATTTAGGTTTTTCACCAACCCTTGTGCTGCCGAATTGGATGGAGGTGTTTCCTATCGCATTGAATGGTGTGTAGGCACACTCGCTACTTGATAAATACAGTTTTTCTATAGAGTGGCATATTGCTTGCGATAATGGGTGGCAATATTCCAATATGCTGTTAGATAAATCTGGGTCATAATATATTTTCCTCTGTCAACTTGAATCCTTTTGGCATGGTTACACATTCAATCTTCAGAACATAGCTGTTAGGCTTAGGGGCCTTTGGGTGGGCTTAGGGGTGTTAGGTTTAGGGGGCTTTGGGTGGGCTTAGGGGTGTTAGGTTCAAATCCTCAAACAATCCATCTTAATTCCAGGTTGTTAAGGCAACAAAAAAATGCCAAGGGGGGGGGGGGGACTTTTGCAAAGCACTGTATATATGGATTCTGGGTATTGACGTGCAAATGAGGCTAAAAACGTTAAAGAACGCGGTGATGATCTATAACTGCATGTGTGATATCTGGGCAAAAGGTAACTGTGTTCTCAGTTAATTGAAGTGAATGATAGTATAAGTGGCAGTGGTTGTGGTATTGTTTTGCAGAGCTGGTTGATCAAACTAAACTGTTGGTTGCTATAGCAAAGTCAAAAAGGAAGTTTGGCAGTTGCATCTGGCAACATTGAATAAAGATGAGATGTGAGTCAAAGAAAATTTTCCAATAATGTTATAATGCATTCATATTTTTTATGTGTATTTTAATCTGCACATTTTGAGGAGTTTAATGAGTCTAAAATATTATTAGGAGATGTACCCTGAAAAAGTTATATCACATATGTAGTTGTGAGCATACGAGTTGTTGCTAAAGCTTGCGGGCTCGCATAGCGAGCCCGTGGCCCTATATATAGTTATATAATTATAAATGAGAGTATATGTTGTAAAATAGGGTGATATCAGAGCCACCTATCCTCCAGTGTCAAAGAGAGAGTGATAGAGCTAATATATGGCAGATCTCACAGTAGACACTGTAAAAGCAGGTATTTTAAATGCATAGCAGGCAAATATGTAACTTTCATGTTCCTTTTATTCATGAGCTCTTCTCTGTTGCTATGAAACAAATTGCGAGAAGCCAACCAGTTAATCCAATAAATTAACTAGTTCTGTCTTTGTACGCTAGTTGAACCTGCTTTTATGAATAATGTACAAGCATTAAAATGTTAAAATTTTTCAATTTTATAGACAGTTACTTGAACTGTATGTGTGTGTTTATATGATACTACACTGGTAGAGGCTATACTGACCGTCAAGCATCTGTTCTTTGCTCTCATCCAAAGAGGTGATTAGTTTGCATTAGGACTATTCAAATATATGTACTGCTTCCCAATGTCTCCTCTTCCCCTGCTTCTGCTGACATATTGCTGGCATAGGCTTTGGCCTTGTTGGCCTAGGCATAAAAGCACCTCTGCTCTTATCCATAATTTTGAACCATTATATTTTTGGTTCCCAAAATCCTAGTTACATACATGAAAACAACAATGTTAAAAGGCCACTGTAATGGTTTTACATCAGGGTTTCATGTGCTTATTTAGTAAACAAATAGCAATAAAATCAGTACCTAAATGGAATAAATGTCACTTTCAACTTTAGAATTTCAGCAACTAGCAGAGCCTCGTCTCTTTGCCCCCTATTACGTGTTTTGAGACTAGAAGAGGTTCTGACTGTGACAATCTGGTACTTCAATTAGGCTTGGTAAGAACCTGGTTCAAACCTACCCAACAGAATCGTGTGGTCCTTTTACATCTCTGTTAGCAGAAGATGGACCAGAACCAAGTAACGCACCCCAAGAGCTTGCTTCAGCAGGCCAGGATATGAGGAACACAATAGCCACCGACTGTGACTATTCTCCACAACTGGATACACCATACAATCCCTTAGAATATTAGGATTAATTTGCAGAATAACACTTACACCTTGAAACTGTCACTCCTTTATTGAGACTATCAAAATATATACAGTTTTCTGGACACAGGCTGGCCAATTATAGTAAGCCCCATCCTTGGGTACACAAATGATCTCCCAATGGTGACTGCCCATGTGGAGGGAACATGTATATCAAATGATGTCATGTTCTCTCTCCAGTGGGTCATGTAGATAACTTCTTAAGGGCCCTTATCTGGTAATGAATTTAGTATTATTTCTCCTTGATGTAGGGGCCATCTGGCTCTGTGTGATCTAACTCAGATCTTGTGTTGTCACAGTTTATTTTGTAATAGCCTAGACATGTCTATGTGTACAAGTGTCTTCAGAAGATTAAACTAGCTCTCAAGGACCCACCAGACAATAGAAGTTGGTGGCACTTAAGATCGTTGTATTTGTTCAGGTGGGGCTGGGCTAACAACAGTGTATAACAGTGTATAACCTCCCTATCCCAAGTTATTATGGTACCCCATAGCTCTCTTGTCCCTAAGGAACCAATATCCACACTGTAACATAATAATAATACATGCAATACAGATGTCATTTAAAACCATAAACAACAACAAAATCCATAACCATATTAATAAACAGAGTAACTCTTGCCAGCCCAGGTCCAGGCCACAGGCCCCAACAGTCCAGTCAGGCCCTGGGCATGACACTGACCACAAGTTATTCCTATTTTTTTTTCCTGGTCAGTTTAGGTTTGTTCTAGTAGTCACTGCAGGAAATGAGACAGATAAGACAGGACATCCTCCTGACAGATCTTCTTTCACCCCCTGTACACCTAATATGATTGAAGAGAAGCATATCTTCTGAACTAAACTAGTTTTCTTCATCATTTACTGATTTGTTTTGTTAATTAACCCTGCCTATGTACTACCCCCTGCCATATGGTGTGAGCAGTGCACCACAGTGAACCATTAAGCTAATTATTACAATACATTTACAATATTTAGCAATGCTATACAGGTCAAAGTGATCTTTCTACAATAATACATACTAGCTTGATGTAAAATGATATCTGCTTTTATTAGTGTATTAAACAATATGTTTTCTTCAGTATTTCATTGTTTTGGGTATCTAGGTTTTCAGTGCAATGATTTGTTACTAAATGTGTGTCTGCCATTCTTGGAGTGTCTTTTTTTCCTATCTGTTATTTTCTCATTGTCGGTAGTTTGCTCCCAAGGTAGATGTTGCATGGTCAACTCTCATTCTGTTTTTTCCAGCAGGAGGTTGATTTGGTCTTTGGAGGATTGACAATGCCTAAGTGCTAATGTGTTTTTTATGCGAGTTAATCCTTTTACTGCTGCAGGGGCCCTTTCTATTTTTCCAGCACTAAATGGCTTTGATTTCTCCAGAGAAAACATCCTGGAAAAAGATTGCTAGCTCTTATAAGCAAAGTACTTATTTAAACTGAATTATATATATATATATATATATATATATATATATATATATATATATATATATATATATAAAGCTGCACTGACATATGGGAGAGTCCTAGAAGGCTGAGGCCAAAAAAAGCTATTTACCCAACCGATAACTGAGTTAAAAGGCTCTCACACATCACAATTAGGCTGCTCCTGAGAAAGGCTGTAGCAGTTCTATTTAGGTGACAGGTGTAGCTGGGGGAGACACTAAGACATATAATGACATATAATGCACACTATGACATATAATGGTATGTCATGCAGCAAACTTTAAAATAATAAATTAGGGTTTTGATGTTAAAGCTCATGCCTGGATGCATCTTATCTTATCTGGAGGGGTTATCCATTTCTGCAGTTAACTCTTTAAGTTGCTTGCTTATGAACATGGGAGGGGATAGTGCCAAATACCAGTGGCGCACTTACTACTGGCACTGCAGGTGCAAATCATGTGTTAGGTTAGAGGGGCAAATCATTATTTTTCTAAAAAGGTGATCTGATCTGGGTTTTGGCTTTTTTTTTTTTTATTCTTACAAGCACCAACCTTTAATAGAGAAGTTTGAAGGGGAGCCCCCAAGTTGGAAATATGCACTGAAACCAGACAAGATGGAACTTTCTAAACACACTTCAAAAGTTCAGTTTTTCTCTATTATTGTTATGCTTATTACTTACAGTTCCTGATGTTCATAATGTTTTTAGATTATTTTTCTAAGCTATAGTAATCCTTTAATGTGAGTAGTTTATTTCAGGGTTTTAGGTTTCTTTCATTAGTATTTATATATTAGATTTGTTTCTTTTGAAGAAGGAGACATGGTAATGAGCAAGATGTTTTAGATAGTAAATATAGATAAATTCAGCCTTTAATTTATTAACTGTTCTTCACAATTTTTCATTAATGAAGGGGGTCATCATTTCCTTCTTTGAGCTACTTTTTAAGATGTATTTCTCAATAAGGAAAGGCCTTGTAGACTAAATAGAATTCTATTAGTTCTAAGACAGACTAACTAAGGAATGTAACACTTCAACTGAAGCATCTGGCCAGTCTTTGCATTCAAGATCCCTTCCACGTCTCATTTGAAATGGCAGATAAACAGAAAAAAATGTAATCTCTCACAACAACATAATGGCGTTTTGTAAGTCACTCTTCAAAAATATTGTAAATATTTGGTCTACAGTAGTATTTTAAAACTGAAATTCCAGTATTAAACTCCAAGAATTTCCATTTAAATTTCCAGTCACTGTGTTGGCTGGTAACACCAAACAACATGTTCAGCTAAATATATGACAGAAAACACTAAGGAGCTTCAATAGAATGGGCAGAGTATGGGGCTTATTGCGTTTAATTTGCTATCATAATCTATGTTTCTAATACATATTGCACAACTGTCCTTCATCCAAAGACTCAACACTGTGATTAACATCAGACTAGAAGAAGTGAAGTGTTAGTCCCTGCCTTTGATGTGTAGTCTCGGCTTCTGGAGTTTATATGTAATATATTAGACATGTGATTTGTTTATATAAAGAGTATAAAACTAGAGATTGCCATATTGGTCCTGAGAAAAAGCAAGTTGCTTGCAGTGATACCTTTATAGAGGAGCAATGGAAAAACTCTTTGAAGAAAAATAACAAAGCTTTCCAAGCCCAAAGAGTAACTGTTATTTGGCAGTGACCCATATACTTTAGGAAGAAAGAACTGCATCTCGTCAATGAATGCTTCAGTTGCAACATAGTAGTATACAGGAATTTTCCCACAACAACCCCCAAATCACCTATGCCATCTAACCCTTGAAATAAAACATATTACACCTGTTTGGTGTAAAGAACTGGCCACAGCTTCTTTTATTGGATATTAAATTATTTATAAAGCCAAAAAAACATAAACCACTAGTGCTTGCCTGTCCAAGTGACCACACCTCCTCTCAGGGGACCCCGTGCCCCTAGAGGCTCCTCCTTATATACCAATGAAAGGGCAAGCACTACCACCACAAGCGCCCTTCAGGAGCCCTCCGCCAAAGAAGCTATGGCTTCACCAATTCCTTCTTCTAAAATAAAATTATACTGTTGAGGTGTACTTTCCTGCACAATCTGGCTCAAAATCCACATGCCTAATAGGGGCCCCCCTATTTTACTAATGAAACTCACCATGACCTTGTTGACCCTCTTCCTGCACCTCTCCATGGCAGGTAAATCCACGCATGAGCGCCACTTCCTACATTTATGACCAGATAATCTTAATACCAGGGAAGAGGGTCAACAAATGCTGGACGTCGTGCTTCATCACCCTGATCAATTTCTTCAGTGGCATGGCCCCCAGTTCATTCGCTCCTGCATGTATCAGCAACAACTGAGGTACCTTAAACCTTAAACATCCTAGCATAGTAAACAACATGACCCAACACTTGGCCCCATCTCATTCCCCTGACCCCCAACCATCGTAGAGAAATCTTATCCGCTGAGAACCTCAACTGTAATCTGCCTTCCTTGATCCCAGGCATAGATGGTATCCTAGTGTCAAAAGATTTTAATGAATCACCAATTCTGGGCGAACATACGTCCTAAACCTATTTGAGCTCCACCTCCCAATTATTTTCACCCACTCATCACTAAGTCCTGCCCTCACTGCCGCCGTGGCTGCTTCTATTCTATGAGGGATTGCAGAGCTTTAAGGGTAACCTTTCTTGCTCCTAGCACCATGTGCCTTAAGATCTACCAATTTATCCACTGGCAATCTGCACTCCAATTTCACTGAGTCTGTTGTAATACACAAAAAGTTGAGGGATGTACATGGGCCTTCTGATTTTTTTGGGTCAATGGGAATCCTGAACTCAGCCGCTGTTGCCAAAAACGCATTCAGTAACTCGGCGAATACCGCCATCCAGCTGGGCCCACAAATAAAATCATCCAGGTAATGAACTACGGATTTAAGGCCAGACCTCATTTGCACCACCCAATGTACAAAGTAAAAGGCCAAAACTAAAGGCCTCAAAATGCGCACAGGAGATAGAGCATCCCATGGGCCAACAAAGATCCACATAGTAATGTTTCTGAAAGCAGCAACCCAGGAGATGGTGACAGACTGGGTTCACTGGCAACAACCTAGCTTGTCAGACTATCACCTTCATTTAACTTAGTTTTGTTCGGCAATTTGAGGAGAATATTAACCTAATGGTTACTACACTGTGGTTATGAGGCTTCTGTCCTCCATTTGTAATTTTAAGAGACTCTGTCACCACAGAATCAAGTTTTTTTTTAAAGTTAATCTTAAGAGTGCAAAAAAACTTTCATCGAGTTAGCCATTCGAATCTAAAGTGAATAATTCCTGCAATAATCATCATTGTTTCTGCTGTGTTCTTATGTATTTGAATGGCTCCCAAATACTAATTAGCTGCTAGGATTAGGATTATAGGCTGGTTGTCTGTCTTTGTGGTGGCAAAACAATGCCGCCTAACATCCACATTAAACTCCAGCCCTGTAAGGGCAACGTGAGACCAGCAGCAGCTGCGAGCTTGAAGAGTTGCGGATTTATGGTGCTATTAAATTAGAATAGGCTGCGAGTTACGAGTTGGAGACGCAAACCCGTAACTCATTTGTTGAATGTTGGATTTGCGGCCCTGCGCAGGATCAATTAGTCAAACCCGTAGTTACAGGTTTAGATGGAGCCAATAAAAAAGAGATTGTCACAATTGCGTCACAGAAAAATGGAGGTTGGATTGCAAAGTTTTATGGGGTTTAATTTACGATTTACCATCAGACCCACATTCCACTGATAATGCAATATTAATAAAGACATAAATATGATATTCTATCACATGAGAGTTACAGCATATGCATTAACACACTGATTACTGCATATGCATTATACATGACATAAAGTATTTTTCTGAGCCGATTTGCGAGCTTGAGAATGTTGTGCTATTAATTCTAAGACCTAAAATCACTTTCCCTTTTAATATTAGTACAGTAGTGTGTTTTTATTTGCAGATAAAAGTGCTACGGATTGGACTGTACCCCCCTTGCGGGTCCAGCACTCGTAGGGCTTTGGGCTCCATTTGCGTGTTACGGGCTTGCTCGCGAGTGACTTTGTTGCAATTTAATAGCATGATTGGAATAGTAGCGGTTACGGGCTTGACAGATCAAAGGATTTACGGCAGCGAAGTTCAACAATGCTCATCCTGTAGGCTTTTTTCAACATTGCTGCGTCTTAACCTGCATATCGTTTGCAGGTTGTTTAAGGGGCTAATTAATAGCCTTAAGTCTTGTAAGCTACGTTACAAGCTATAATTTTACACGTAGCCCGATTTTAATAGGGCTGTAAGGGTATCCATGATTTAATGTAGAAAAAAATAGGTAGTACAATGTAAACCGTTTTTAATTCTATTTAAGATTAAACCAACTTCCTGTTTGGACGACTGAGTTCAAAGAAAAGTTCAAGGGCCAACAATATTTTCATCCCTCATAGAATTGTGAGTCTCCTATTGGGACACCACTTACAGATCACAAGGGGAATCTGTTATAGGAATCATATTCCCGAAAGGAAGTCTATAAGAAGCAGTTCCATAACACAGTATATGGTGATCTCTAGAGAAAGGTTTGTATTATACTATGAGGAATAAATGTCAGCAGATTTATCCCTCTACTGGGAAATTCCATGCAAAATTACTATTAGAGATTTTAGTTACATTTTGTCCTTTGATTTAAAGCCAATTATGTTTCACTGGCTCTTTTTATGTTAATTATGCAGGTATTTACATGCACATTCCCATTTAAAAGGGGGCAAAGTATATAATTTATATTGAAATGTCCTTTTTTATGGCAATATGAGACAAACACCTCTCAAGAAACTTTAAATAGGAGAATTCAGTATGCCCAGAATTTGATCAACCAATGGGATTGAGCCTTAATAAGTAAGATCTGATATGTGATGAGTCACATATACCATCTAGTGAATGAACTATATATGTGTATATGTATATATATTTATATATATATATATATATATATATATATATATATATATATATATATATAGTACATTAGGAGCACATCTGTGTTCACATTTGAATGTTTAAAACAAGTAAAAAAAAAAAACTGCTTCCTGCTCAGAATTCCGAGAAAAACAGTTATTACACTGTTTCTGGGAAACTGAGCTGGGACATGCAAAAGTGCCCACAAATGCCTTGCACTTCAATCCATAAGCCATTTGAAATAAGGCTTCCTTTAAGCTTATGCCTGCTGCATTATACAGATTTTATGCCAAGGTTCATTATACACAAGCTGAGAATCCTATCCACATACAGCTGTTTCAAACGTACTGGCTATCATCAGCGTGGAGCGGGGTACCAGCTTGTGTTGTGGACTTTATGAGTAGGTAGTTCACCACAACAATCATTTAATATATAGTGGGCAAAAGAGGGATAGCAGCCCTCCACTGTACAGTAGTACAATAAATAAATAAATAGTACATCTGTGTTCACATTTTGAACATCTAAAGCAAGTTAAAAACCTGCTTCCAGCTCAGAATTCGGAGAAAACAGTTATTACACTGCATTCTGGGAAGCTGAGCAGGGACATACAAATGTGCCCACAAATGCCTCGCTCTTCAATCCATAAACCATTTCAAACATGGCTTCCTTTAAGCTTATGCCCACTGCATTACACAGCTTTTATGCAAAGCCAAGGTTGAATTATACACAAGCTGAGAATCCACGTACAGCTGTTTCAAGCTTACTGGCTATCATCAGTAATATATGCATATTTGAATCGCTCACTTAGGCTCTCTCTATAACCTTCCTTTAATTGCCTGCTAAATATTTAACACTTGCAGTAATAGTAAGTTACCCTTGTACAATGACAAAGGAATATTTGAAAATTTTGAGTCTGACATACGTCATAATGGAAAGCATGGAAAAAAATCATAAAGCTAGTTTTTATTTAGAAAAAAATATTTAAATGCCTCTATTTGCCCCTGAAAGGATTCATGAAACTTTGGTGGAACTTGTGAGAGTGAAAGGGGCATTCAAATTGATCAATATTGCATCTATAGATGCAACTGTCTACTTCTGGGCTTGGAGGGGGGAGGATTGTGGTGTCAACTTCAGTCAGAGTCAATTATATAGCAAAGCCTCCTGATCTCTCCTTCTTAAATCCTCTGCTTACTACCTTCTACTGGTCTATAAAAATACACACCCTTATGATCCAGCCCATGGGAAGAGATGTAACAAAGACAAAATGGTTTTGTTTATTCATAAACAGAGTTTTCAAAAAATCATATTTTGTCCAAAAATATGGATATATCCATAGTTTGGCTGCTAATGTTAGTTTGTTATATACTTCACAATCACATACCTTTTTTCTTGAACTACAGTGGTCCTTTAAACAAGATCCACCTAGACAGGGTTTATATATGTGCTACTCAGTCATGAGATTTTAGGACACACTAATACTTTCTATTTTGCTTCACCCTAAAAAATATTACTAGGGCTAATAAAGTAAATTCTATGTTAATTTAAGAGGCCATCGTAGTTAAAGAAAAAAGGCATTTTTTCATGAAGTATCTTATAGACTAACATTAGCAACTGTGTAAGCCATGGACATACAAACATTTTTAAGAGAAAATCTGAATTATTCAAGGCTTTGTTTGTATAGGAATCAATGTTACGTTTGTTACATCACTTACTCAGAGCTGGATCATGAGGGTGTGTTTATATATATCAGTGGAAGGATGAGTGGGGAAGAATCGAACAGGGAGAGATCAATGGTCTTTGTCAGATAATTGGATCAGATTGAAATTGATATGATACCCTTCCCCCTTAAAGTCCAAGAAGTAGGAAGTTTACATCAACAGTTGCAACCACTGCTGTCCACAAATGTTCTTCTAACATACACACCTCCACCAAAGTATCATAGATGCCACCAAGGTACAGCAGATGTATGAACATTTATTTTTTTCTAAATAAAAAGTAACTTCATGTTTTTTTGCATGCTTAATCATGGTCTTATAGACTAACACATATTTTTACATTGTTCAGTGGTTAATTAAGAATCTGTTTAGCTCCATTATAAATATATGTGTGACAAGTACTGTAATCTTATCCTATGCTTGAGATTTGGAAGATTTTTTTTTCTTTTGACTTGCCTTTATCTCTCATTGATTTTCTGGATTCCTGTCTTCTGGCATATGTATACCACCCATTGCCCTAGATGTTCATTTCCTGGCTGTTTCTCTTGCTTGCCCTGGCAAGAAAAACTGTGCAGATTTCTTGCTCTTCAATACTAAGGAAAGATGCTACCAACAAACTGTGTTGTGATCATTGTCTCTTTCTCTATGAATTTCTGATTTACTCACAAATAAGGTATAAAGAATGATCTTGATTACACGATTCTTACAATTGTATGACTTGTGCACATCACACATAAAACACAACATAGCTATTACAACCCTAACTGTAACCTTTTGCAAGCGATTTCTGCCTTCTTTCCTGACCTATAAGTGGTTTTGCCAGTGCGATTACGTGGCTCCCGCTAAAACTCTGTGCATGCTTGCTAGGATCTGAGAGCACTTGTTACAGCCTAAAAAATAACATGCATTCTGAAACACAGACTAAGGCTTGAAAAGCCTTAGCAAGTGCGCATAAAGGCCCGAAACTATTACTAAATTTGTACTGTGCTTTGCTGGGCACAGTGCAGAGTCCTCTAGACCTGGTGGGTTTCCATATTCTCCCTTCTGCAGACCCTGTAGTGCTTTGCGGTGGGGGGGTCCCATTCTGGTTGGCTGAAATACAAGTTAATAATATTTTAATAATATTTTCATATTACAGCCAATCAGCATTAAGCAATTTAAATCTACACAATCTGATTAGTTACTCACTAACCAACCAACCAACCAACCAGAGAACTACTCAGAAGGGAATACAATCTGCTCCTTCTGACTGGTTAATGTTTAACTGATCAGGGAGTTCTGTTTACCCTATTCTGATTGGTTAAAGTAGCAAAAGCAGCCCAACAGGAGTTTCTATAGGAGCAATGCAATATAGACCTAGGTTTGTGCTGGTAGGCCTGTCAGTAGTGGGGCCTCACTAACTAGTATGGACTATCAGCACTCCCCTGAGGGAAAGATAGAAAGGTTAGAGAGAGGGGACAGAAGAGGCAATGAAGGCCATAGAGTGGGGTGTAGAAAAATGAAGAGGAGGAGTCAGTAGTAAAGTGGTGAGAATGATGGGACCGTATAAAGAAACAAAGAAATATAGAAAAACTGAGTAAGAGAATAGTAGTGAAGACAGATATGAAGGAAAATTAGAGATATATATGGGAGTGGTAATGAAAAGGTGAAAGGAGTGATTAATTCCACCGTTACCAAATCGAATGACCACTGCTGAGCACCAAGGAACTGCATATATGCTGCCTGAAAAGGTGGTCATTTTTAGCTGTTGGGCATCATTTGCTAACACTACAGGTGAAGAACTTGAGCAAAATGACTAAATTTACATTATGCACGTAAATATTACCACTGTCAGTCAAAGAAAGCAATGCAGCTTGCACCAAATGTCAGCAGATACAAGCTTTTCACATATAATAGTAAATCACTGTTTACAGCAGTATCATATACTCTTTATATGTGTCTGCGATTCTTTTAGAACAATACTGTTCCATCTCTTAAATACACCTTACCATTACGATTGATATAATGCCATGAGTTATTACACCACCAGTGGTAGAGCTGGGAACGCTTCTGAGGTCTTGTGTGCCCCTGTATTCGTTTGTTTAAACCATTCTTTTTCTTTTCAGGCACAGGATTTTTATGTGGAGATGAAATGGGAATTTACCAGCTGGGGTGAGTAGAACTGAAAGATAACACACAACATGTGCTGTATGGACGCAATAGATAGAAATCACAAACACATACACTTTTTGAAAACAGTTTTGTTGTTTAATTGATCATTTTATATAACATCCTTGATAACTGCATAACACCTCGATTTACAAAATTTATAACATTGTTCGGTATTCCATTATTTTTATGATCAATAAATATGTATTATAATAAAGTATTTTATGCTAAGATAAAATCCAAATATTATTTTCCATTTTATATTGTTGTGTTGTATTCCAAATGTATTATTGGTACTAAAAATGAGGTTAAAATGACAGCTGTCATTTCTCCCGCACATTGTTCGTCTGGCAATAGCGTTTTTTTACCATAAAAATTAAGATTCAATACTATTTTATGTTGTTGTTTTTTTTTGTGGGGCAGGGGGTATTGATTTTTTTAGCAAGTTTAGAGAACCACTATTTTATTCACCTTGCCAAGTTTATACCACACAAAGCATCCCGGCCCATTTCACTGGGAATGGATCAGTTATATGTTGAGCAGCTTTTTTTATTTAAATCTGACAGCTGAAGTACAAAAGCTTTAAAAACAAATGCTGCAGAGTCTACATTACTGTAGGCTTTTGTTAGCAGCTAAATGGGGTTTCACGCCTACATCGATTGTAAAATTACAGCGATCAGAGATGCGTTATTAACAGTTCTCAAAAAAACAGTGTGAACTCAGAGAAAATGAATTTTACATTAGGGTTTCTGTGAAACAGAAAATGACAGCATACAATTAGAAGGAAAATAAAAATTATATGTATGTATGTATGTGTGTGTGTGTATATATATATATATATATATATATATATATATATATATATATATATATACACACCTTATTGTGGTGTGAAGAGGTTTGTGTACTTCAACGAAGCTGTGACCATGTAAGGTCACGCAATATAGGCACGTCATAGCAGAGAGGTCAGATATATCGTTGTCCACTGGAGATGGAACTGGCAACCCACTCCAGTAGCTTTGCTAAGATAACCTTATGGACAAGCACAAACAGAGACATAACAATATGGCACCGGAAGATGAACCCCTCAGATCAGTCGGTGCCTACCACATTACTGAGGAAGAGGAAAAGGCGAGTGAAGAATGAAGTGATTGGGCCAAAGCCGAGAGGAATATGCTGATATGATTGGAGGGGAACCTGGAAGGTTAGAACTATGAACCAAGGCAAACTGGAATTAGTGAACTTAAATGGACTGGAATGGGACATTTCACATCAGACAACCACCAGCTTCTACTGTAGTCAAGAATCCTTCAGAAGAAATGGAGTAGCCCTCATAGTCAATCAAACGGTGGCTGAGCAGTGCTCGGTTAAAAAACAATAAATGACAGAGTAATTTAAATTTTATTTCAAGGCAAGCCATTTAACATCACAGTGATTACAGACTATGCTCCAGCCATGGAGGCTGAAGTTGTCCAGTTCTATGAAGATATTCAACACGTCATACATAGAACACCAAGAATTTTTTTTACTCTCATAACAGGAGATTGGAATGCTAAAGTAGGGAACCAAAAGTTACATAGAATAGCTGGCAAGTTTGGCCTTGGAGTAGAAAATGAAGCAGGTCAATTGCCAAAAACTGGAAGGCAACTATCCCTGCTTTTGAAGAAGTCTTGAGGAAAATTAATTATATATATTCAATGATTTATTCGATGAGTATGATGTACATTATAAAAGATGGGCTTCCTATTGGGATGCTTGGACCTTGCAAATTGGCTGGCAGTAAGAGCCACGGAAACATTCTACATTGATCTTAGATAGTGAAGAATAACCTTGAGACCTCAGGCTCCCCTCCCCCTCTCCCACCCACTCCCACCATTGATCATTAGATCAAGAATATATTAAATAAATAGTATCCCATGTGAATATACAGTGGAGGTAAATAATAGATTTAATGGACTAGACATGGAAGAAAGAAAGCCTGAAGAACTTTGGACCGATGTCTGCAACATTATCCAGATAACAGCAACAAAACATATCCTCAAAAAAAGAAAACTAAGAAGACAAACTGGCTATCTGATGATACATTTGGAGACATTCTACAATGAGTGATATAAAGAGATAGAAGAAGGTAATATAATGGGAAAGTCAAGAGACATCTTCAAGAAAATTAGAGATCTCAAAGGAACCTTTTATGCCAAAGTGGGCGTGATAAAAGACAAACCTGGTAGGGACTTAACAGAAGCGGTAGGGACTTAACAGAAGTATTGCATAAGATCCTACAAGCTCGACTGCAACAATATATGGACTGGGAACTACCAGATGTATAAGCTGGGTTCTGCAGAGGAAGAGGCACACAATATCAAATTTCCAATGTCCGCCGCTGTTCCCGAAAAATATTTTGGCTTTCTAAAGCCTTTGACTGTGTGGATCACAACAAAATGTGGCACGTTCTTAAGAAGCCAAGGTGAGAACCAAACATGGAGCAACTAACTGGTTGAAGATTGGTAGTTTGTATGTTGTCACCTTATTTAATCAATTTATATGCAAAGTACATCATGGGTAAGGCCGGGCTGGATGAATGCAAGGCCAGAATCAATATTACTGGAAGAAATGTCAACAAATTCAGATACGCAGATGATACTACGCTGATGGCTGAAAGTGAGGAGGAACTAAATGAGCTATTGATGAGGGTGACAAAAAGATGAAGATCATGGCAAACAGCAATCTCAGTTTCTGGCAAATAGATGGGGGAAGAAGTGGAGGCAGTGACAGATTTTTCCCCCTGGGATCCAAGATCTCTTCAGATGGTGACTGTACCCATGAAATTAAAAGACGTTTGCTACTGGGGAGGAAACCTATGGCAAATCTGGACAATCAAGTAAAAAGTAAATATATTACACTATCAAAAAAGGTCTGCATAGTTAGAACTATGTGTTCCCAGTAGTAACATATGAGAACTGGACCATAAAGAAGGCTGAGCACCATAGCATTGATTGAATTGTGGTGTTGGAGAAAACTACTTAGAGTCCTCTGGACTTCAAGAAGATCCAATAAATCAATATTTCAGGGAATCAAGACAGGATTCCCTGGAGAGAGCTCTGAGGCAGGGAAAAATTAAAGCCACAAAAAGAAGGGGACAACAGAGGCGGAGATGGATAGGTCATTGAAGCAATAAACGTGAGCTTGATGGAGCTCAGAGGGGCAATGACTGACAGACGCGCCTGGTGGGCTGTGGTCCATAGGGTCACGGAGATTCTGACAACAACAATGTAAATAAATATATATATATTTATAATATATTTTACTGGAAGCAGCAATAACTTGGAACAAAAAATAGGAGCCATCATATATATTAGGGTGGATATCTATTGTTTTTTAAATTGCATTTGTAAGTCATTAAGAAAAAAACTATCAAAAGTCAATCACATTTTTGGTTCAGCACTTCAGCCTATTGCTAATGTCCATTGTCAGGTATGAAACTGAAGCTTCTTTATTGCATCATAAAAACTGGAATTATGGACACGAAAGAAGACAGTGAGGAAAATCATGAAAATATTTAAAATGTGCTGCTACATAAGATTAGATTACTAAAAATGTCATGTCCAGAGAGAGAGAATGGGATAAACATTAGACAGCCATGGAAACTGACCCACAATCTAATTTTATATGTGATAAGTTGTATCCTTTATTTTTAATATACGCTTATATCTGTTTTCATCTGAAACTGTCTCTGTTATTGTATAAATAGACATAAAGCTTATATGTGTTTTTTTTTTTTTATCATATAAACTTTATTGAGAGTAATATGAATGGCAGTAACAATTAAAACATTTCAGGAATAAACGTACATTTGACACCTGAACACAGATTTCCTCCAAAATGTAATACTGAGACCATTCTCTCTTTCCTCAAAAAACCTTGTTTTCAAAAAATTTTTGTGATAATTATAATACATATAAATTTCTAACAACTCCGTAAAGATAGTAAACTAGCTGAGCTTAAATAGATTCAGCATAAAGAATAAAAGTGAGAGAGATAAAAGTTTACTCTCGCTTGCCATTCTAAAGGAAAATTCAATATTCCTCCGAACACTCCCCCTCTCCGCCGCCTCTTTAGCACTTTTTTTTTTTTTTTCTCCCCAATAATCATTGTATTATTACCTCACCTCCAATAGAACAGTCAGCCTTCTTCCAATCCCGTCCGAACCGCACCGCTCCCCACTCGGCTCCACACCTAGCCGCCTCAGAAAAAACAGGCCCCACCCGGCCCCCCAGGCTATCCCTCCTCAAGGAATACCGTTTGGTGATCTAATCCAAGGCTCCCAAATTTCCAAAAATGCCGGGAGAGAGTCTAAAAGAGTATAAGTCATCCTTTCATTAATAAATAGAAATTTTACTTTATTAATCACTTCTTGAAAACTGATAGAATTATCTTTCCATCGCCTGGCAATTATGTTCTTGACTGCAAGATAAATCATTTGAGCTAACCTATTGCCTTTTCTCCCTAATTCTGAATGATGTATTCCTAGAAGGCATGTCGCTATTGAAGGTGTAATAGGGGTATGCAATAATCCTGAAATTAGTGTGGCTGCCTTCTCCCAGATCTCAGCCACCCTGGGGCATTGCCACCATGTGTGAATGAAATCCCCCCTACCTTGACACCCTCTAAAGCACTTATCTGAGATTGTTGGAAATATCTTGTTCAATCTGACTGGAGTCGTGTAAGCCCGGTGCAGAATTTTTAGGGAAGTTTCCAAGAGACTGAAATTAAATGAACCCTTGGAGAGATTCAAAAAGGCCTCGGCCCAAGTTGTCCCCTCCCAAGTTTGTTGTAAATCAGATTCCCACTGTATCATGAAGGGGGGCTTTGTAAGATCCGGGGGAGAGTTTAATATGTCATAAAGATTTCCCAGGGTTCCCTTAAAAAGCGGTACATTCTTGCATATTGTAGACAGCCAGGTAGCCATGGGGGGTCCATGCTTCCTCACCACCTCCCCTATCCAATATCTTATTTTTGTAAGATTAAATAGCTCTCGCTGGGGTATTATATGATCCCTTTTCACTGTGTCTAGTGTTAAGATTCTATCGCTGTCCACCCATGATCCCAATTTGTCTAAGTTAAGCGTGCTCCAAAAATTTCTCGATTCTACTGACAGAGAGGTCAAAAGGGAGGGAGATGAGAACACTGAAGTTAGGGGAGACAAGGCGTGGGCTAATTTGTGTTCCCGTCTGGCCCGGTTCCAAATCCTTAAGGTGAAGCTAGTGATAGGGTTACTAATCCGGTCCCCGTATGTCTCTGAGGGAGGAGCCCATAGAATTATTCTCCAAGTCAGGGGAGCCATTAATGCGTCCTCAATAAACACCCAATTTGGTTGGTGATGGATGGAGTGCACCAAGGGGATAAAAGCAAGTTGCGCCGCTTTGAGGTAGTTGGAAAAATTAGGACATGAGAGACCGCCCTTGGACTTGTGCCTAAACATTATCCTCCTGGCTATCTTTGGAGGTCTATTCCTCCATATAAATTTAAATACCAGGGATTGGAAACGGGACAACTCTGCATTGTTTATTTGAATGGGCAAAGTCCTGGCTAGGTAGAGCAGCCTTGGCAAGATGTTCATCTTGACCGCAGCAATCCGACCCGTCCAGGAGATATGCCGCCTCGACCAGATGTTTAGGTCTCTCTGCAGTGTTCTAAAGAGGGGAGGGAAGTTAGCTTTATACATTTCTGCTAATGTACTGGTTAGATTAATTCCCAAGTATTTAATGTGAGAGGCTGGCCACAGGAAATTATATGTTAGTTTCAGCTGGTTCAATATGTCTGGGGGAAGACCAACACTAAGGGCCTCTGTCTTCTCCTGGTTCAATCTGAGCCCTGACAAGGAGCTATACTGCGTGATCGTTTCCATCAGAGCTTGAATCGATGGGCCCGGGTTCGTCAGGGTACAAAGGAGGTCATCAGCAAATAAAGAACATTTCACATGCTGATGTCCCACCCGTACACCACCTATTTTGGAATTTGCTCTGATCGCCTGGGCTAAAGGTTCAATTGCTAGTGCAAAGAGGAGTGGAGATAGTGGGCAGCCCTGCCGAGTGCCGCGTCCGATATTGATATAGGCTCTCTGAGAACCGGGTAGCTTAAGGCAGGCTTTGGGTGAAGTATAGTATGAGCGCAGCAGGCTGATAAACTGGCCCTTAAACCCAAATTTAGACAATGTGGCAAACAGAAATGGCCATTCCAGCATATCGAACGCTTTTTCAATGTCCAAGGCTAAAATACACACGGGGGGTCCACCTGATCTAGCTATGTGTATGATATTTAAAGTCCTCCTGATATTGTCCCCCGTCTGCCTGTGTGGGATAAAACCTGACTGGTCTTTGTGAATCAGTGCTGGAAGAAAAGCAGAGATTCTTTTGGCAAAGATTTTTGCTAACAACTTAATGTCTCCATTCAGGAGTGCAATTGGCCGATAATTTTTAGCCTCTTTGGAGTCCCTGCCCTCTTTAGGGAACAATGTCAAGTCAGCGTTGTTCAGCTCGGGGGGGATTGCCTCCCCTCTCAGAATTGAGTTAAAAAGGTTACACAGGTGAGGGGCTAGTATTTCTGGGAATTTCTTGTAATAAATATTGGTAAACCCATCCGGGCCAGGCGACTTTCCAAGCTTAAGCTCTTTTATTGTCTCTAGGATTTCCTCTACCGTGACCTCCTTGTTTAAGTTCTGCAAATCCCCTACTGAAACTTGCGGGAGATCTAGGGAGTCTAGATATGAGGTAATATAGTGTTCTGGGGCCTTGTTCTGTGAAGTGTAGAGAGATTGGTAGAAGTCCCTAAATGTCTCTTGGATTTCATTCTGGCTAAACGTAAGAGCACCCGTCCCTGCCCTAATTTGGGAGATTCTAGATTGTGCGTACCGCGCCTTCAAGCTCCTCGCCAGCAATTTATCGGGCTTATTCGCCTTTAAGTAAAATAGATGCTGTGTTCTCCTTAGCGCCTTTTCAGTCCTAACCGCTAGAATACCCTCTAACTCCAATTTGGCCTCATCTATCTGACCCCTAAGAGAGGGGGAGGGGGACAGCTGGTTCTGCTTCTCTAGCTGTGCTAACTTCGTCATGAGATCACTCTCCCGTTTGCGGGTCATTTTCTTATGATGGGAGGCAATTTTAATGCAAGTCCCCCTTATGTAGGCCTTATGGGCCACCCACACCCAACCTGGCTCCGACTCCCCTCCCGCATTGATTTCAAAGAACGCCTTCAGCTCAGCAGCAATTTGCTCCTGGACTGCAGGCAGCGCTAATAAATATTCATTTATTTTCCAGGAGTAAGGCAAAGTCTGGGTCCCCAGCTCTACCTCCAGAGAGACTGCTGCATGGTCTGACCAAGTGCACGGGATTATATTAGCGTCCCTGGAGTGGTCCAGTAGTGCGGAGCTCACAAGAAGAGCATCTATGCGGGAGTAGGTCCCATGACTTGAGGAATAGAAAGTATATTCCTTCCCCCGTGGATGGTGCCCCCTCCAAGCGTCCACTAGATCTAAAGAGTGCAGGAGCCTCCTAATCTGCTTGATTTTGTGCGAGAAGAGATTATGAGCCGAAGGTTTAGACCTATCTGCCACCTGATCCAGAACCAGGTTAAGGTCACCCCCTATTATGAGTTGTCCCCAGTTCCCCACCTCTAGGGTCTTTAGAAATCTTATCAGAGTCTTGTGGGGAGCTACAGTGGGCGCGTAAAACGATGCTAAAGAGATCGGGTTTCCTTGAACTGTACCTTTTATGATATAAAAGTACCCCTCCCGGTCCACTACTTTTGCGTCCAATTGGAACTGGAAATTCCTGTGGAGCAAGATCGCTACCCCTTCCTTCTTAGATGTCTGGGTTGTATAGTAATATTGGGGGTAGTCTTTACTGAAATAAGTAGGAGCCTTGTTGTTGGCAAAGTGAGTTTCCTGAAGGAAGATGACTGAGGGACTAAAATTTTTATAATATAGGAAAGCCTTCCTTCTTTTAAAGGGGGAGTTAAACCCCTTTACGTTGTGGGTGATTATCCTAGCCGGGGCGCTCATGTGTAATTAGGTGTAATAAGCCTATATTTTGCGTGTCCCATTGTACCTCTCTGAAGCGGCCGTGCGGAGGGAGCGGAGAGCGGCCCATCCGGTCCAGGACTGAAAGTCGGCTAGAGTGTGGATCGCTATAGATACCTGATCTGCCGGGAGCATAAAAGAGAGATAGGTGGTTAGTCATTTCTAAGGATGTGAGGATATTAGCAGAGCTCATCACAATAAACAACTTGTCAAGGGAACAGTCCCCGTCTAGACTACAATTGTGTGGGAATAAAAGATTATTATTCAGGCTAAGTGCAAGCCTGCAGCCCCAGTAGGGGAGCCCTCCACCCCGTTGGGTTGCATTTACAGAGGCCATAGGGGAGTAACTGGGGGCCATTTGTTGGCCTCTCGTCCACCAATAGGAGGGGTGATGGAAAGAGGCGCTGTAGGTGGAAAGAGAGCGGCGGACGGAGAGGAGGAATTTGAGTATACAGGAAAACAGCGTGAGGGTGGGCAAAGCCCGCGAGAGCAGAGTACAGGAAAAAAGCAAGACTAGAGAGAGAGTAAAGGGGTAGAACACTCTCCCTGTGGGGCTACAGTTTAGTAAAGCCAGTTTCTTTATCCTAGCCTGCATACTTCCTGGCTAGAATCATGGGTCCTCCCACCGGCGGGGGGGATTTCTGGGGGGCTACCTAAATGGTGAGCAATTACAACAAGAGTAAACAGAAAACATCCTGGCCACTGACATTTATGTTCTATGAGCACAGTTTTAAAACCTTCCAATAGAGGAAGGAACAAGATAATAAAAACATCCTATTGTATAAGGCATTAACAGTAGCTAAGACTATTGCAAGTTAAACCTTCTTATAGGGAGGAAAACACAAACAGGTTAAAGCAAGTCATTAACAGGCATGCAGAACCACTCGCAGCTTTAAGTATAGAGGTCTTCTCTATAGCTTTGGGGGGCAGTGTCCCCAACTCTGGAGTCAATAATCCCACTCAGACGTAGATACTGTCCAAACTTGGCTGAGGTAGGGACAACAAGATCCCCCCCCTCCGCTGCAACTGTCCTCTGCTCTTCAAAGATAGGGGGAAAACAGAAGTCTCTAGGGAAACTATGAAAGGGTTTCACACCCTCCGATTGCCCCTGTCTTGGTCTGGCCTCTGGGTGAGGACCCCAAAAGTCTTATCTGAGGTTTTCTTTAGACTGGTGACTTCCGTCCAATGCCTCTGAGGCAACCGAGTGATGAGGGGTGCAGGAGGCCCAATTGCAAGTTCCTCTGTTGTCAGGGCCAGTCTTTTAAGGAGACCTAGACACTCCTCCAGAGAGCGAGATGAGTGGTGCACCCCATTTAGGGAGAAGGAAAGAGCAAAAGGAAATCCCCATCTATATCTGATGCCCTGGCGTTGGAGTATCTCTAGGGCTGGTTTCATTAGCCTCCGCCTCTGGAGTGTGATAGGGGAGAGGTCTGCATAGAATTGTAGCTTGGATCCGTCGGGGCCAACAATCGATGCCATCTTGCGTGTTGTAGACAATATTAGGTCCCTGGAATGCTGGCGTAATAGCCTAACAATAATGTCCTTGGGGAGGTCTTGATTTTTGCTTCCTCCCAGGGCCCTGTGGGCACGCTCCACCTCCCATATATGATCTGGAGTTTCCGATAGGATCTTGTCGATGGTAGCTTTAAGGTAGCGGGGGAGATCAACTACTGCTGTCGGCACCCCTCTTATTCTTATATTGAACCTTCTCGACCGATTCTCTAGATCTTCAAGTTTATCTTCAATACTAGAGATGCGGGAGGTGTTCTCTGCAATGTTTACCCTATCATTCTCTTGAGTCGATATTATCCGGTCCACAGACTCCTCAAGGAGATTGGTCCGCTGCCCCAACTCGTGCAAATCTTTTTGAAGGGCTGCAACTGCCCTATTAATATGCGTCTC
Organism: Discoglossus pictus; assembly: GCA_027410445.1. Taxonomy (NCBI): domain Eukaryota; kingdom Metazoa; phylum Chordata; class Amphibia; order Anura; family Alytidae; genus Discoglossus; species Discoglossus pictus. The sequence continues at coordinate 76,906,793 of CM050164.1, read as the reverse complement.
CAAAAGAGCTTCAAACTTTGCCATTGAGTTCTCAGTGATGTTTACCTCTGGTTGCGAGGATGCGGCCTGCTGCTCTGAGTCTGAGTGATCAGAGTGTTCAGATTCTGAGCCCTGGGCTTCAATGTTGGAGGCCCCAGCTCTCTTGAAATGTTCCTCAATCCTCTTAGTTGAGAGGGATTTCTTGTTCTTCCCCATGTTTGTTACTTTGATGTATTTTGGCTTAGGACACACACAGTAATTCTATGGTGTGTGGGGGACTCTCTTCTGTCTCCTCAGGACCTTTTTTGCTTTCTTCTTGCCCCGTGGGATTAGATGACAGTGCCAGGGATGTTTCTCAGCATGACGCAGCCCCCGCCGGCAGGAGTTCCCCTTTCCCCCCCCCAGGAATTCTACATCCTAGAGAGATAAGCCTTGTTAGCTGCTATTAGTTGTTTGCTCCAGTACCAGATTGTTGTTGTGTGACCTCGGCTCCACTAGGTGGTAATGGAAGCCTTCAGTTTCAGGCCACTTTTACTCTTGATGTTTTGCCTCTTCAGACTGGAGTGTGTGGAGATCAGCAGGTTGTTGCCTATGTTACTGCTCATTGGATTGGCACCCAGGAATTCCAGCTATTATGCCGGTCAACAATGCACCACCAGTTACAGACTGTTAGTGAGAGAGCAATAGCAGTACAAAGGCCTTTTGCCTAATAAAGAAATGCAAAGTTCAACACACAAGTTGTAGTAGAGACAGGCCTGTCCCAGTTTGAGCAGCCTGGATTCAGAAAGGTAGTCTCTGGGAGCTGATTAGTAGTGTGTTCTATGTTCTGTGGGTCTCTGACAGGGCAGCCCACTTCAGCCTCTCTAGATCCCCTGGAGATGCTGCTTGTAAGCTGTTTGGGGTGTTGAGGGAGTATTCTAGCCTGGCAATGGCCCTTGCACTAGGCCCTGGACACAAAATGGCCGCCTCCCGTTTCGCGGGCTTTCTGGGCCCTTAGTTTCTTTCCCCAGCTGCCTCCTATGGGGGTCTGCAGCCTTCCCAGGCCAGTCCAACCGGGCCAGCCGCCACTGGTCTCCCCTGGGGAGCCCCCGGCCCTCTCCCAGAGTACTCACTGCGCCTGGGTCTTCTTCCTCACGCTGGCCACGTGTAGGGCCAAGATGGCCGCCACCCGTTTCAGGGCCCCTCCAGTCTCTGTGACCTCCTGGGCCGATCCGGACGGGTCCTGCACAGCACTCCTGGACCAGGGCCTGTTTACACCTTCTCCAGGTGAGCCCTGGCTGTGCCTTCACCCTCCTGTGCCTTGGCAGGGTGCGTTGTTGCGGGTGACGCCGGCGGGGTGACTAGAAGCACCCGGAGAGGGGTTTGGGGTGTCCCTTCCAGTTCCCCCAATTGCTGTAGGGGTAAGGTAGTCCCCTTGCTGGGCTTTTTAGCCCCTTTTAAGCTTCAGCTCTGAGTTTTGAGCAGGAGCTCAGGGCACACACGTCTTGCTGCTCAGCTTATATGTGCTTTAAAAGATTGTAATCTTATGTGATTTTATATTTCCACTGTGATGTATAGCAGTGCTCTGCTTTACTGCCTCCCTGTAGCAAAGTGTTTAAAGGGACTCTGTCATGCCAACATCAAGTTTTTTTTTATAAAGTTAAGCTTAAAGAGCATGATAAACTGGCTATAATTTGTATTAGTTCTCTATTATTATGAAACTATTTGCTGTTGAGAAAAAAATGTTACCGAACTTATAGACATGCTCTTTAGGGGGAACCAATTATTTTTTTGTAATGATAGAGAGCCTTTAGCAGATTGTACATGTGGAGGGTTTAATCTCGGACTGTGCTGATGATGACAGCAGTTTCTCTATCAAACAAATAGTGACAGCAGAATCTTGCAACTTAATGCTGCTATACTCCAGCACATGCATAATTAAACTAAGTTTGATGACACAGTCAGCTATTTTGATTTACAGTAAAATGATCCATATCACACAATATTTATCATAGTTATGCCTGAGAAGTTGTTATTGCTATATTTGGATTCATTATTACTATTTAAACTGTATATATTTTTTTATTTTTAATTGCCATTTATCCTTTAAAGGGATATGGAAAGTTTTTGGATTTGATTAGGTCTATAATATACTGATGTATTTATTTACTTTTATGTACTTGAAGAAGTTCTTATAAGCTGTTTTTTTACTGCCTAACATTAAACAAATTTGATCTGCTCAGGTCTGCCCCAAATATATTTGGTTTACAGTGTCATTGGTGTATTTGTGGAGAAAGAAAAGATGAATTTGCACAAGTATACTACAAAGCATGGTTACAATGTTGCAAATGTCAAACTGAGCAGGAAGAGATAATGACATCACACCACACTGTTAGTTGAGTTGAATATCCCTCTGGTCTCCTAAGATCTGTACAGTTCTTGCAACTGAGTGCCGGCTGTCTCTGTAGTGCCATTGGTCTCCAAAATCTGCCCCAGTGACACTTACAAGGTGTGGAAGAGTGGACAGAATCTGCGTGTAGATACTACTCTACTTGGGTTTGATCATATGACGTGGCAACGAGGGAACCGCAGCTTCATCTTCAGGGGACAAGGTGCGTGGACTTTTTTTTTACCCTACTTTTAGAGTTGGCCCAATATATTATTAGGATTTTTATTGTGTCTCAAAAGAACATAAGAATCATAAAGATCTGACATAGAACAACTGAATGCCCTGTATTTTCAACACTGCATATATTAACAACTCCTACATTATATTTCTAAATACATCTGTTTATATACCTACAGAAAGCAGTGCCGTGGTAATGGAGATTGATCATGACAGACGGGTCGTCTTCTCTGAAACTCTGACCTTAGGTTCCCAGGACCAAGAAGTTCTCCTGGCTGCTGTGCAGCCCACAGAAGAACAGGCTATGAGCCGCCTTACAGCCCCTGTAGTGACCACTCAACTGGATACTAAGAATATTGCTTTTGAGAGGTGAGAGAGGTGGAGAGTAGCTAATATCTGAGCAAGTGTTACCTCAATGGTAATGGGTTCCCAATTGTTTGCAAAACGTATAGTTAAAAGGAGCTTTGTTTGATCAAAAATTCATCCTCAACTGAAGTTTGCCAGCAGGACAAACTTCCACCTCAGTGTCTTGCTATGGAGAGGCTGGGCTAGATCAGGTGACTTCTGCTCAGATGTAAGGTTCTCGAGAGAGGGAAAGAATGCAGTTCAAATCTCAAGAGAAACCCAAGTAGTTTTAAGGTGCCCACTCATTTTAGACATGTAATTAAAACATAGGTAATAAAATAAATTGATAAATATTAGTCAGTCAGATGTTCAAGTTGCATCGTTAGTTTTTGAAAACCACTCCTATTACATAGCAAAAATATACAGTTGTGCTCGAAAGTTTGCATACACTTGGCGAATTGGTAATATATGTACCATTTTTAAAGAAAACATGAGTCAGCAGGCAAAACACATTTATTTTATTTCTTATGAGATTCATATTCAACTGTCAGTTACAACAGAATGGCACAAACATAATACAAAACATGGCAACAAAGAAATAAATGAATTGACCCTATTCAAAAGTTTGCATACCCTTAGTTCTTAATGCTGTGTGTTGCCCCCTTTAGCATCAATGACAGCATGCAGTCTTTTGTAATAGTTATCTATGAGGCCCCTAATTCTTGCAGGTGGTATAGCAGCTCATTCATCTTGGCAAAATGCCTCCAGATTTTGCAAAGACTTTTGTCGTCTTGCCTGAACAACACATTTGAGATCTCCCCAGCATGGCTCAATGATATAAAGGTCAGGAGACTGGCCTTGTGCTTAGGGTCATTGTCATGCTGGAAAGTCCAAGAGCATCCCATGCGCAGCCTTCGTGCAGGAGAATGCAAATTGTCTGCCAGTATTTTCTAATAACATGCTGCATTCATCTTGCCATCAATTTTCACAAGATTCTCTGTGCCCTTCGAGCTCACCCCCCCCCCCCCCCAAAAACATCAGTGAGCCACCACTATGCTTCACACTGGGGATTGTATTCTTTTCACTATAGGCCTTGTTGACCCCTCTCCAAACATAGTGCTTATAGTTGTGACCATAAAGCTCTATTTTGGTCTCATCACTCCAAATTACAGTGTGTCAGAAGCTGTGTCAAGGTGTTGTCGGGCATATTGCAAACAGGCTTTTTTGTGGCATTGGCACAGTAAAGGCTTCTTTCTGGCATCTCGACCATGCAGCTTATTTTTGTTCAAGTATCGTCGTATTGTGCTCTTTGAAACAACCACACCATCATTTTCCAGAGCAGCCTGTATTTCTTCTGAGATTACCTGTGGGGTTTTCTTTGTATTCCAAACAATTCTTCTGGCAGTCGTGGCGGAAATCTTTCTTGGTCTACTGACCTTGCCTTGGTTTCAAGAGATCCCTGAATTTTCCACTTTTTAATAAGTGATTGAACAGTACTGACTGGCATTTTCAAGACTTTGGATATAACCTTTTCCATCTTTATGAAGTTCCATTACCTTGTTACGCAGATCTTTTGACAGTTCTTTTCTGCTAATTGCTATTTAAAAAGCCACAGGTGTGGGAAATTAACCTTTAATTTCCATTTTAACCTGTGTGGGTCACCCTATGTGTCTGTAACAAGACCAAACATTCAAGGTTATGTAAACTTTTGATCAGGTCCATTTGGGTGATTTATGTTATAATTATGATTTAAAATGGAGCCAAACAACTATGTGATGATAACTGGCTTCATATGATCACTATCCTTCAATAAAATATTTTTTTTTGTATGATCAGTCATATTTTCAAAATAAATGCCAAAATTTCACAATTTCTGCCAGGAAATGCAAACTTTTGAGTACAACTGTAGTAGATCTGAGTTCTTTTGGACAGTTTGTTTGCCCAGGTTAATAAATTATAATTGGCCAGTAGTTTGTTAATATTCATAATAATTAATCTGACAACATTAATTTATGCTTTCATAAGGAACGTAATCTAGTTTTGTATAATATAATATAATATTTCCTGCCCTTTAAAATTTGTTTTGCAAATATAATGAGCAGAATTTGTTACTATTACATTCAGTCTCTGTTTTACCCCTTCCAGAAACAAATCCGGAATCCTGGGATGGAGGAGCGAGAAGACTGAAATTATCAATGGCTATGAGGCAAAGGTTTGCTGGGAAGTTTACCTGAGATTATAATGAGCAAAAAAATAAAAAATTATATATATATATATATATATATATATATGGAAAATGGCTGCCATCGGCCACTAGGTGGCGTGGCTAAGATTTTACTGAATTTCCTTAGCATTAGGGTTTGGGGTTAGGGTTTGGAGTTAGGGTTTGGAGTTAGGGTTTGGGGTTAGGGTACTGGTAGATGATAAACGTTACACTAACAAGAAATTCAGTAAAATCTCGACCACACCACCTAGTGGCCGATGGCCACCACTGCCGTGGTCAGCTAGTAGGAAAGAACTTTAGAATAATTCTTCTTCGCTAAATGAGGAATTTTCACATAACATACATTTTTATGAGAATCAGTCAAGAAATACATCAAACTGTTTCTTAAGAGCACGTCTATTTTAATGCCACAGCTTGCTCTTATTGTAGTCTAGCAGTGGTTGCAATCAACTTTGCAAGTAAGGGCAGCTAGAATGTGCTGCAAAATCAGGCTTCACACCGATGCCTTTGGGCCTTTGTTCCATAATGTTCAAAACTCTGCATTTGCTGAGACTGAAATTATGATAAAATGTTCCATTGACTTGTGAATAAAAGGGGATCCCGACTTTTTTATGTTACCAGAAAGAATATTTGGAATGGTATTAATAACATTGAAAATCTCCCATTCCTATCATTTTGGATCTTACATTGTAGCAGTGTCTTCCTGCTGTTCTGCACTGTCTCAGTCTGGTGTCTGACTGCTCCCTCGTCGGCTGGGAGAACGGGCACCAAGAAGTCTTACCTGCTGCCCTCAGTTTGTCAGGGGAGAGGGTGCTTTTCAGTCTCACAACTTATTGTAGAAGTTTTATTTAACAAAGAATATTGCAATCGTATTAAATAGTTTCATTTGTATACTTAGCCACAGATTAGCAGTAAAATCAGGATTTGTCGAAAAAATCAATTAGCTTTAATTTTTCTTTTGAAGTGTTTTAGATTTCAGCAGAAATATGTCCAAAGGAGGTAAAGGATCTGCTCAGTTGGAAATGTCCTGATATAATTAGTTATATATTGTCCTGATAGCATTGTTTACCTAAAGTGGTTATTATAGTCAAACTTACATGGGTCAAATAAAGATTAGGACAACCTTCCAGGCAGATCCTCTTTTATCTCCTGGACACCAAATAGCGGAGGCAGATCTGGAAACTACAAGGCTAATTTTGAATTCCAGTTTTAAAATCTTCATTGAATTTTTTTCCTTTAAATATTGATTTTATGGCTTATAACTAAATAAACAAAAGAAACACTACTGATGGTCACTACAGTGATCCTTTAAGGGGGCATTGAAGGTTTCTTGATTTCACTACAAATGTAATATACCTATGTATCTAAAAGCTTTGTTTGTTTCTGCCTAAAATGATGTACTTATTACCTTTGGGTCTGCCTTCTAACTCAACCATCTCATGAATACATGAGTATGAAGAGCAGTGTTTCAGATTAGCCTGTCAGTGAGCCTCTCAAGGAGCATGTTGCAGATTGTTGCCACTAATTGGTTAATATGAGACAGGGCAATCCCTGTACTTAGAAGTACACTGTCTTCATAAGCTGCAGAGGGGAGAAACCAGGCAGCAAACATTTATACAATTTAAGGCAGAGCTTTTAAGCACTTAATAAAATAAAGTAAATAAATAAAATGTAAAGCGATACATAGATATATTATATTTCTAGTGAAATCCAGAAACCTTCCATGTCCCTTTAGGTACTTTGGCTGGAAACCTCACGGTTATTAAATTATTTTATGGCACACCTAGAAACAGCTTTATTAAAGTAAAATTATATAAGACAAGCAGCATTTTCTATGAAATCTGACAGCAACACTATGCAATCATCTCTCTGTCATTTTAGGTGTATGGAGCTTCCAACGTAGAGCTAATTACTAGAACCCGCACAGAGCATCTCTCAGACCAGCACAAGGGAAAGAGTAAAGGTATTATCATATGTGAAATAGTAAGAGGATTTTACAACAGTTCTCAGTTCTAACATTTAAATAACCATGCTGAGGAAAATGTAATTTGTGCAATTGATTTCTGTAAAAGAACTCTTTTGGCAAAACATATTGTTTTATAAAATTTGTTTTAACTATGAGCTCTCCCAGAGGAGAGAGACAGTTGTTGACACTACCAATTTAATGCAGTTTACCAGCAGACAGTGACATGCTGTGTGCCAGGAACGATTTTAAATTATTATTATTATTATTATATGTAATCATTTTTAACACATTACTGGTGTGGAATATAAAAGGGAGCCATGTAAATTTGTGTTTTAAAAAAATCTAGCATGTAGCATGTCACTGTTTGCTGTCTAACAGCATCCCCTCCCTGGTGAGTTGTCCTTAACTCACTAAATGAGGTCCTGCAAGTTACAGATGAGCAAGATGGCAGAGAGAAATATGGGAGATTCCAGAAGCTTAGGAAATGTTACTGTGTGAGTCTCTTACAAGTAATTGAATTGTACATTTTTTATGACAATTACGTTGAGAAGGATCAAATTAATTATTTACATTTAGTTAATTAATGCCCAAGGAGACCTTTTAAAGCAGCATTACATATTTTATTTATTTGTGTATTCCTTTACCTAGCTATACAATAGCACATCATTGTTTTGCAATATAAAGGACTACATTTACTAAACAAACAGAGCAAAACATAAGGTTTGGTGTAATTCAGTTCCAATAAGTTCCTTTTACCACATTTGGATTACATTTTTCTCATCATACTCACTACGTCATTAATATAGCAAGAATCTTTATTGTAGTCTTAGAACTGCGTAACCATGGAGAACAAAAAAATATGTGAATGAAGTGTATCTCTTCATTAGCTTTCCAATGTTCAGGTCATGGCTAGTAGAGCTACATATGTCAGAGGTTAAGGAATGATTACAAAAAAACGATATCTTATAACAACCGTTTCCGTAAACAGAAATGACATTAAAGAGAATTTAAATATTGTGAGTAGGTGAAATACATTTTTGCAGTTAGTTAAAAGAAAATGCACATAAATGCTATTTATATTGTAACAGGCATTGTTTTTACTGACCCTTATTTCCTTTGCCTTAGAAGAATAAACCTGATTATTGAGGTTAACCAAGAAAAGAAACTATAACGTAAAAGATAAATCCGGTTCATCCAGGCCTTTTAATGAAGCTTTTGTCAAGACATATCACAAATTCTATATTTTTTTCTTATAACATCTAACTGAGGGTGATCCTTATTTACATTTTTGATCTGTGTTTGCATCTTTTACCTCAACCAGGCTCCGCACTATTACTCTACTCACTACACTGACTAGCTGTGGAAGGGACAATATCTCTTTAAATAATAGAAACCAATCACAGCCTGGATTCTAATAGCAAAATATATGACAGGAAGCACATGCAATGGCTCTGAACTGAATGTAAGGCCAATGTACAAGGTACACAGCTGTGTTACACTCTCATGTACTTCCACAGTGACTCATATATGTAGACCGTAGTAAGGTGGTTAAACATGGAAACATCTTGCCCATCACATATATAGTTGTGAGCGTACGAGTTGTTGCTCACGCTTGCGGGCTCGCGTAGCGAGCCCGCGGCCCTCGCAAAGCGAGGGCGAGCCGCGGCCCTCGCGTAGCGAGTTCACTGGGCAAGGGCCTCAGTTGCTGGCATGGAGCGCCGTAGGCGCTCCATGCCAGCAACTGAGGCCCCTCGCGAAGCGAGGGCCTCAGTTGCTGGCGAGGTCACTGGGCAAGGGCCTCAGTTGCTGGCATGGAGCGCCGAAGGCGCTCCATGCCAGCAACTGAGGCCCCTCGCGAAGCGAGGGACTCAGTTGCTGGCGAGGTCACTGGGCAAGGGCCTCAAACCCTCGCAAAATTCACGTCGCTACTCAAAAAACACGACACACAAATTACGACACTCGCTAAATTTTACGAGGAACGCAAACAACGTACGAAACACGTTACCACACATTACGACCTCGCAAACATCGGACGCAACACGCCGACATACAAACATTTAAAACACAATACATACACACAGCACATACATAAAAAACTTACCTACACCAAGAGGGAGCACCCAGGACCTCAAAAATGCAACTTACACCTCGATTTTACTCGAAATAAAACAGTTTAGAGACTAAAAAAAAATCTAAGCGAGAGAAAAAATGGCCGCCGAACAAAACTAAAACGAGGCTACAGCACTCTAAACTCGCAAAACACCACAAAACACCTACGGATATTCCGATACAGACCTATACCACACATTACTCGCCATTTTACACCAATGCGGAAGTACACGACTACGCTAACGGTTTGGTCTCGCGCACGCACAGTGTTACACTGCACACATTCAGCATGCTTATACAGCAGCTCCACACCACTAATGCTGCAGCAACATCAACACAGATTGCCAGCTCTTCATCACAATGCTTCAAAATAGGTACACTATATTCATTTACTAATTTAGCTACCTTACAATTTCATTGCCGTCATTTTTTTGACGGGCAATTCGCTAGTTGTAATATATTTTGTAACAGATCACATATTATTATAATTGTCAAACTGCGATTTGTCGTCACACTTGCGAGCCTCGCGAAGCAAGGTGAGCAGTTTGTGACCTAGAGGGCCGCAACTGCGAGCCTCGCAAAGCGAGGCGAGCCGTTGAGGCATTGAAGCCTTCCGAGCTTGCAGGACTTAGGCTGAAATGAGCGCCAAAAGGCGCTCCTGACAGCCTTGTGAAGTGAGGTGAGCAGTTGAGGCACGCAGGACTTAGCCTGCAATCAGTTGAGGAACACAGGACTTACTTAGGCTGCAAGCATTTGAGGAACGCGGGACTTGGATTAAAAAAAATCCAACCTCAGAATCTCGGGTGCCCAAAAATCGGACCGTGGAAAAATACGAAGTTAACGGCCGAACCGCAGAAATCGAAAAATACGAAAAACAAGAAAAATAATAAAAAATAAAGAAAAACGAACTCACACACAGCACAGAGGGAGAGCCAGGAAGCCTGGGAGTGATGTTGCAAGTGATTTTGAGCCTTATTTGCCGTGTTTTGTCACTTGAAAATTGTCTAAGTGAGGAAATAAAAAATGGCGGACGAAAACAGTAAATAAATCTGAAACTGGATGAGAACGAGGCTGAGCAAAGCCAGGCACGCGGGACTTACAAAATACACAACGGCAATGACACTGCAAGAAGTTAAGGAACACGGGACTTACTTACACTGCAAGCTGTTGAGAAACGCGGGACTTAGAAAAAAAAAAAACACCTCAGAATCTCTGGGGCAAAAAAATACGAAGTTAACGGCCGACCCGCAGAAATCGAAAAATACGAAAAACAAGAAAAATAATAAAAAATAAAGGAAGCCTGGGAGTGACGTTGCAAGCGATTTTGAGCCTTATTTGCCGTGTTTCGTCACTCGAAAATCGTCTAAGCAAGGGAAAAAAAGGCGGACGAAAAACGTAAAAAAATATCTGAAACTGGATGAAAACGCGGCTGAGCAAGGCCAGGCACGTGGGACTTAGCAAATACACGACAGCAAAGACACTAACACTTACACCAGCAAAACGCCAGGCACGCAGAACTTTGAATAAAAATAATACGTCAGTCAGCGCGCCCCACACAAACATTCAGCAGACACATAGAGGAGAAAAACACAGGAAGGGGACAGGGGGGAGATACGGGAAAGAGACACATGGCATTCCCAAGCACACAACTTGCAAGTTAATGAACCCTGCAATGAGCAGCCCATACAGTAGGTTCGCAATGAAGCCTCACATTGTGTGGCAAACAGCATTGCCTGGCTTACAATTTTATTGCCGTCATTTTTGACGGGCAAGTCGCTAGTTTTATTATAACAAATAGTTTTGTAAGCGGACTTTTGCTTACAAATTATTTAATAACCTCTAGATAATAAATAACATCTTGTTGACACATTCAGAGAAAAGGCATGTCCAGCACTATTTGTGGTTAACACGAATATAGACAATCCCACTCAAATGTTTAATTAAAGTAAATGTTTGAAGCCATATCTAAGTTACCTGGATTAATACATTTCTGCACATTTGGAACCAAGTTTAACTCCTTATTGACCTGATGTGTCTTCCTCAGCCAATAGGAGAGCACTTAGCTCTGCCAAACAGAGAGAGAAAAGAAAAACACCTGCAGCAATAGTTGATGCATGGAATGGATAATTTGCAGGCATGGTAATGAAGTGTGAATGTGCTGCACAGAGAGACTCCTATATGAAATTCTTAGCACCTTCTAACATAGTGCTACACTACATATCCCAGGCTGCTTTACAGCACAAACAGGAACAGTTTGATACAAATGATTCAGCCTTTGCTTCCGCCTAATTGGCCAAAAGGAAATATGAATGTTATGCTAATTTAGCCTGGGGTTGAAGGGGGTGCTTGCTCAAATTTTTAACTGTCAGAAATTACAAGACCTTGTGCTAACTTCAAGTTAAGTGTTTTTAAATATTTATTTTGCAATTTTTTTCATGCAAACTACTACACACTACTGGTTCTCCTCTATCAGATGCATTCATAATGCAGGAAATTTAGATATTCATTTAATAAAGTTATATAGTAAATAAGAGTAAAATATTGTATAGCAATAGACAATACAATAGAAGTGGTGCTGTATACTTCAAAAAGTTTGTGATGTAAGGCTGAAATTAGATACAAAAAAACAGTGAAAAGGTCACCAAAGAGAAAATATGGAAAATGTCCTTTTGAAATCCAAATATAAAATCCCAATATAAATTACAATGATCTGTCCAAGCAGAAAGTGATAATAATAAAAAAAAAAATACAAACAGATGGGACGAAAAATGTCTTGAATGTTGCTGTAGCTTCCAGAAACTATCTGTATCCATAAAATCTAATAAAAAATAAGGGTGGATTTATTGTTGAATAATCCACCAGTAAAAGTGATATGTATATTACTGCCAAGCAGTACTATATAATCAGGTGTATTACAGCCAAGTTCAAAAATAAAATAAGGTGTATTATGGTATGCAATACAATATGAGTAATTATTGCTGTGGTATATGATACAGTTAGGTGTGTATAAGTGTACACAAAGAGACCATTATTTGTTTGGTCCAGTGACAAACAGCACCATCATGGTAACATCAAGCAGGTGGAAATAAACATTTATAAAAAATGAAGACATATGCTCACCAAACTAGTAAAGGAATATGGAATACTCATACTTATAATATACCATTTTGAATAAATAATTCAAAGCAACCTAAGAAACTGGAGGGATATTGGTGTTGTATCAGAGAGGTCTTTGACTATAGCAGGAATAAAGTGGATTTCAGTGAGTACACACCAACTACATTGGTCACTAAATGAGGTTTACTCTTATTGACTTAATACACCTACTCCTTCTATTCCTATACACATATACACCAAATATTACTAGATTAATTTACATATCGGATATCGGGTTCCTAAACTACGGTCCTTGAACTACAGTGATCTGCGATATTCATTCAGGTGGTGCATTGAACAATTGAAATTAAAACAAAGAAAATTTGAAATAAATGTAAATATAAAATGCATACATATTTAGTGCACAGTTTATTGTTTATTTGTGTGCACACTAGACCACATAGCACATTAAAATGTTAAATAACACTTAGAAACGTTGCTAAGTAGTCAGGTGGTACACTTAAGTAATTTTTTGTGGTATACTTTGGAAAAAAGGATTAAGAACCTTTTGATTATAGAAAAAATTATGAGATGTCTGGGTGAATAATGTCCCCTTATTTCCTTTCCAAGCTGGATTTTATCTCTTTTTGAACTGGCTGTAATTGTTACTTGTTGCACATTTTAGAGAGCAAACCAGCATTTGTATGTGTAAATATTATTTTCTCACTCTATTTCTTTTTCTCATTTGACTCCCAGGGAGTAAAACTCCATTACAATCATTCTTAGGGATTGCTGAGCAACATGTGGGACCAAACAATGGGGTGAGTATGGTGTGAGATGGACAGGATTGTGTTACAGGGGTTAGCTGAGTATCCTCAGCAATACGAGGAGCCTCACACTATCCATATAAGATTGGTATGGCAATGGTGAAGAGTATTTGCTGTTGAATCATGCCCAACAAATTCAGTACTTCTCCCGTCTCTCTCCTCAGTGTAATTATTTATGCATATTACTAATAGAGATTAGCAAACAAGATCCTCTGTTTAAATGTTTGCCTGAGAATTTGGAAGTTGTCTCTAAGCAAATTTATTTGTAGATTTGAAGTGGACCTTATTTAACTTACACGCTTAGCCAATAACATTTCATTTCCAATTTCTTAAAACATTTTATATTCTTTCAGCTGCTGGTTCACACTTTCTGTCCAGGGCAGGGTACAGTAGTAATTTATGAACAAGTGTATATGGAAACATTTCCCGAACACACAGTGTCAAACAACAAGAGGCCCTATTCTATTAGAAGACTGCAAATGCCTTAAACTCGTAAATTTGGCTTTGGGTGTTTTTTTCTCTAGTTGTTTATATGTATTCTATTGACTCAAACCCTCAATTTATCTCCTTAAGCTTAAATACATAAACCCTGTCTTTTTAAGTAGGATTTCAGGGGGCGTGATCATATGATCTGACAATATTTAAGCAAGCCCGTAATTTACTTCTTAGAAACAGCCAATAGTAAATGAGTCTGTCAACATAACATCAGTAAAACATGGAAGTTAGACGTAATCTGCAATCAGAGAGACAATAAGTAATATTTGCCTATCAGGCTCGCAATCAAACAATCTATAAAATACATTAGATCATCTGATTTAGTCTATGTGGGTTTCATGATATGTATTAATCCATTGAGTCCCAGGATCAATATTATTCAGAAATAACAGTTAAAAAAAATATATTTAATTGCATATTTGTGTAGTTAAGACTGTTCTGCAATCCTCCCATATTTTTAAAGTACAGTAATGTGTGTTTAATTGCTGCAATACGTGTTTGAAAAAGTCCTTGTGGGTCCTATTTAGTACTTGTAATATTTTTGACAGAAACTTGATACTTTTCACTTGCGGATCAAGCTTTATTTGCAAGCTAGATCTAGGGGTCTACTAGAATATTGATTATGTGTAACTTTAATCATATAGAGCTCATAATATTCGAGCTGTGCTGAAACCACTTTCTAAGTTCTAAGGACAAATTTGCATCTTTGGCTGACCCGTAGTGATTGTGGGCGGGAACTCGTAATTAGATTGCGAGTAGCTAATAGAATATGTGCAGTTTTAAGTGTGTATAAATGTACTAATTAGGCAATAGAATAGGGCCCAATGTTGGTTATGGTTTGTGTCAGTGGCCAGTTAGAAACAATTAACAGTAATACTAAGCTGCATCCTTTATATTGCATGTAAGGTTTAACGATTGATACATAAAATACAATACATTTATAAAACTTGTCCGTTGAAGGAAATGTGCAAGTTATAGGAATGTGCAAGTTCCATGGCTCATTTGTATTGTTTGGATCAAACATTAATATGTAAGTATTATTCCTGCCCCCTTCTGGACCTTTATAGTGGTGAAGAGGCTTGTGTAACTTAATGAAGCTGTGAGCTATACCATGTAGGGTCACCCAAGATGGGCAGGTCATAGCATAGAGGTCTGTAAAATCAGGGTCCACTGGAGAAGGAACTGGCAACCCACGCCAGTATCTTTACCAAGAAAATAATATGGATAAGCACGACCAGGAACACAGACAGATGTGCCTAGCATTCTGCGTCCATATGGTCACCGAGAGGACTGAACATCTAAAATAATGCCTGCATTGCCATGCAATACAACAAAGAGATGATACTAAGCCTATAATAATGAGCAAAATATGTTTAGAAATTAAAAAAATACATACAACCTCTTAATTTTGTACTTTTATATTCAATTATTCTTTATTGCTTTTTCTTTACTGAGCTGATTATGTCTGCTATTGAAGGAAATATGCAAGTTATAGGAATGTGCATTTTCCATGGGAATATTGTAATGTATGAGTAAAAACTGTATGTGCAAGTACCCAGGCTCATTTGCATTGTTTGGGTCAAACTTTAATATGAAAGTATTGCCTGCACTGCTTGTGCAATACAACACAGAGATGGTACTAAACCTATAATAATGAGCAGAATATTTAATACTATTTTGCTCATTATTATAGGTTTAGTACCATCTCTTTGTTGTATTGCACTGGTAACCTCTTATTGCTCAAGTACCATGTCTATATTGCATTGTACAAGTATCAAATATATTGAATAAGTATTTTTTTAGCATCTTTGAATATTGTAAATGCATCTTACCCCTTTTTTTTTTAACATGGACATTTTCAGCAGACATTAATCACACAGACTTTCAGCCAGACAAACCCAACATCCATCACACCTGATGAGTACTTTGACCCCAACTTTGAACTGGGACATCGGGACATGGGACGACCCATGGAGCTCACTACCAAAACTCAGAAGTAAGTTATATCGGACACTACTTTTAGTTTGCTACACAGGGAAATCGATCATTTATCAACATACTTGACATATACATGCGTTATTAGTTATTCCATAGTTGATCCCATTCTTATACAATAAAAAAAGAATATTTCCAATTGCATATTACTTATAACATTGTTGTATCAGAAGCACTATTATTCTGCTCCAAAAAAAAGAGAAAAATGCAAGATAAAAATAATCAAAATAAATATCATTGCTTACTTTTAATGGGCATTTTTCTGTTTAAAGTTTTGAATCTACTTTTTGTTTACGCTTTGGATTCACAAGACTATCACTGTACATAATTTATGTCTGCAGGGAGATTGGACAAATGATGGTTTCTGGATTGCGATGCACCTTCTCTTTCCCCATATGTTTATTTTTTGTTTTTGTCGGTCTTTAGGTTTAAAGCCAAGCTGTGGCTGTGTGAGGACCATCCTCTGTCTCTGGCTGAACAGGTGGCTCCTATCATTGACCTCATGGCAATAAGCAATGCACTTTTTGCAAAACTTCGTGATTTCATCACTCTCAGGCTACCCCCAGGATTCCCTGTCAAAATCGGTGAGTTGGTGTGAACATTTAAAAAGAGTTTTATTTGAAATTAGCTTTATAGATAGCATGCCTTTTGCATCACAGGGTGATAATGATCAAAACTGTCATGCATGCTCCTTGGCAGAGAGGACAAAACTTTTGATGTAATAAATTCCATATTGCAGTCTGAGTATTCATAGGTGTAAGCATGATGTCCGTGCAGACCACAACTTATGAAGCCATGCCTTTTTGTGCTCCAAAAGTATTGATAAAAACCTATTAAGCCTGACTACTCTACTCTATTCACCTGGTACTACCAATGGTACATAATTGCTTCCCATAGTCTAAAACTGAAAGAAACAACAATGCCCCCAGAATCTACAAATCTTACTCAGCACTTTTGTATCGCGCCTCCAGGACCTATTAAGCTGGCCATACAAAATGAAACAGAAAAGTATTGCATGAACTGAAATGGGGTGTTTTATATGGTATGTTTGAGTTGATTAAAGATCGCCTTCATTTTTACTTTGTAGTATAGGAATGTATTCGCACTGTTTGAACAAAACTGCTCTACATTTCATCCTGACAAGGTCCACCATTGTTACCGACAGTACAAAGAATTGCATCTACAAATACTTATTGGCTGAGCTATTATTAAAATTATTTCTTGAATTAGGGTAACATTTTTAAACTTTAGGTCATATATTTGTCATGCAAAGCTAATTGCTCTTTTTAAATACATGATAGAAGTTTCCAAAATGTACTGTATAATAGGGTAGTTGAGTTTTTTATATTCTTCCAGGTTCAGGTTCGTTTCTATTCCCTAGTTGTACCCTTTGAGTTCCACAGTTTTATTACCATTACCCTTTATACCACTCTGAAGCTGGGCAGGGTTGGGCTTGGTCAATACTGGGATGGGAGACCACCTAGGAATACCAGGAGCTGTATGCTGTGGCCCACTGGAGAATGAACTGGCAACCCACTGCCATGAACACCAAGTGGATCAGCATGACCATGGACATAAAGATGTGCTAATGTGTTACGGTCCATGAGGTCACGGAGAGTCGGACTGAATGACACAAAAATAGTAAATGGCTTAAAGGACCACTCTAGCCCTATATCTTAAATATGTTCTTTTGGAGAAAACACTTTAAATTGGGGAAATGTAAAAAACAACAATCAGCCTCTAAATTATGCAACTGTACAATGGGAAGGTGGGATCTAAAACTTCAAGTGCACTCAATGGGACTAATGGAAAGCTCATTAGTTTCCATGAGCACACCATTGTGAGAAAGAAGCAGACATGATCAGTTCAGTAAAGAAAATGCAATAAAGAATAATTGAATATAAATTTAAAAATGAATAGATTATATATTTTATTTTTTTAATTTCTAAAAATATTTTGGTCATCATTATAGTTTTCTGTTTCAAAACATCAAACAGAAAAAAATGTGTATATGAAGAATGTAACAGACTAACAAAATGAGTAGGAATGTAAGCCAAAAATATAAAATCTTAATTATTGCAAGCTCTGTTTGTATTATGGGGAATTTGGTATTGGACAGCTAGTTTGCCTGAGTGGGAGCTTGAGTGGGAGGTTTATTCTACAGAGCTTGAGTGGGAGGTTTATTTTATTTATTTATTTTATTAAAGACACACGGAACACAACTGTTTTTTTTTTTTGTTTTTTTTCGAGCATTCAAAAGAGCATTTGTTTTAAACATTACATAACTTGTTTTTTGCATGAACAGATATTAAGTTAAACCAATTTAAACTTAATTGAAACTAGGAAATGCAGAGAGCGAACTTTAGTCTGTAGATCTCATTATCTGGCAGACGGGAAAGCACCAAGAGCAGTTAAACTTCTGAATAAGTTGTTATGATCTGAGACTTTATTTTTTTTTTTTATGTCCAAGTAACATTTTTCAAGAGAATGGAATAGAAATCTTATCTGGATCCACAGTTCCTCCCCTTCCTCTCATGCTTCTAATCCTTTTAGGATCAAAACCAAATTGAATAAAATGGTTAAAGTTCAAGGCTGCATTTGTTTCACATTTTGCACATTATCAAGGGGGTTCCCTGATGGTCCAGGGGTTAGGATATGGTGCTTTGATTGTTACGCCCTGGGTTCGATTCCATGCAGGGTTGGGCCTGGTCAGCACTTGAATGGGAGACTACTTAGGAATACCAGGAGCTGTATGCTGTGGCCCACTAGAAAAGGAACTAGCAACCCACTCCAGTATCTCTGCCATGAGTACCAAGTGGATCAGCAGGGTGTGTTATAGTCCATGAGGTCATGGAGAGTCGGACACAACTGAACAGCACAAACACACATTATCAAGTCAGATTCATCATCTAACTGTAACATTCTAGTTATCCTATAAGTTAGTATATATTTATATAGACATCCTTAATCAAATATACTGGTGTATGCTGTCTATACAAATAGGTGTGCTGTTATTGTGACTGTACTTGACCATATGAAGCCTGGGATTGTTAAAGTGTTGATATTTATGTGTATAATACAGTATTTGCTTTGTGTATGTTAAAAAAGGGAAACATGGAGCAAGGTGTTTGCTATTAAATAGCAAGCAGAGTGTGTGAAGCAGCAAGGTGGGCATTTAATATTGCCCCAGTGCCCATGGCTGGTTCTCCTGACCTTGCTGCTGAACAAGGATCTATTGTATCTGGTACAGCTGTATACAATAAAATAGTATTAATGTGAAAGCTCCATGCACAGAATCTGTATCAGTATGGAGAGTTGCTAGACCTTGACAGAAGGGCTATAACGTGAATTCATCTTTATGTGCTGTGAGAACATTGCAGAGCATAGTGATGTGGAACAGCTGGATGTGTCTAAGGCTACAAGCCGCAGCACTGCAGATGGATTGAAGTATTTATAGCTTTAGCTGCTTAAAGACAAGTTCTTGTTAAAGATTCCATGTAAAAAAAGCAAAATACTTAAGCCTAGATGTTTGACATGGAAGCACTTGAACCATTCCCATATTTCAAATAAAAGAAAGAGTTGTGGATCTTTGCGGTGTTCATAACATTTTCGATGTTGGGTACGCAGTTGCGAGCCAGTGGCGCAGTTGAACTGCAAGTCTCACGAAGCGAGGTGAGCCAGCGGCACAGTACTTAGGCTGCAATGAGCCCCGAAGATGAGCGAGCCGGACACACAACTGCAAGCCTCGCGAAGCGAGCAGTTGTTCAAGTGTGTAACTCTAAAACCCATAAAAAAAAACTTAAAAAAAAGGGGGGGGGGGAGTGAGGTTGCAAGCGAATAACACCCATATTTGTTTTTTTAGTCACTCGAAAATCGCCTAAGTGAGTCAAAAATGGCAGACGAAAAACGTAAAATTTTAGAAACAGCATGAAAACGAGGCTGAGCAAAGCCAGGCTCACAAAACTTACAAAATACACGATGCTGAAGACAGTAACACTTACACGCCAGGCACGGGGAAAATAAAACCAACGGCAGTCACAGCTCGCCACGCAATCATTAACCACACACACAGAGGCAAGGGATAGGGGGGAGATGCTGCAAAGAAACACATGGGTGCTCCTTGCGAGAACCGCGAGCGGGAGAGGTTTGCCATGAGCGACAAAGGCGCTCATTGCGAACCCCACGATGAGCGCCGAAGGTGCTCAGAGGAGCAAAAGCCTCACATTGTGTGGCAAACAGCATTACCAGCCTAGTTTGTAATAATCTCTTTTGAAATACAATGTTTTAAAGTAATATGCAACTCCTAATTTTTCTATCATGTATTTAAAATGAGAGATTTAAACATTACAAACTTTTTGCCTGAAAACAACTATTGCAAAATGTTACCACTTAGAAGGGTTGATGACAATGTTCAAGACGTGCATTTCCCCAGTCTAACAAGTTCTGATTTGGAGAATCAGGAGCAGCCAACAAATTATTTATCTGTAAAGGTCAATAGCCCAGCAAGAGCAGAGCCCTGACAGATACACACACATTACAGTTTTCAAGGAGGGTTTACATGGTTACAAAGCTGATTTTTCGCAGTAATAAAACTATGTGTTTTCACTTCTGCAGCATTGTCTTGTACTTTTGAAAGCTGCATTTCTAAATAGATTATACAATGTTTTTGAATTCCGTGTCCCTGCAAAGCTGTAATTTAAAGAGGATGTGTAAGCACTTTTCAGGTTAATTGTATTTTTCAGTTTACCATTAATTAACACTAAATTATATGTGTAGACAGCAGCAAAAAAGGCCTAAGCCATCATGGTCACTGCTGCACTGCTTCCCTGCCTCTGTCACTGTCATCTTTCCAGTAGTTTAAAGACAAACATCAGCTCAGATTGAATTAATTATGAAGGCCAGATAATGCTGAGCATGCTCATTGTGGACATGCAGCAATATGGGATTACAGCCACATAATAGATTCAGGCCCCTATTCAATTGAGCAATTGTAAGTTACTGGAGCCCATAATGTAGCCAGTAAACTAATTTGCTATTCAATTGGCGTCTTTTAGCAACCCGCTAACAATCTACGGGTTACTGGCTGAAAATCCCTGCAAACTGTCAAAATCGTAACTTACACACCATCTAAGCCTTTTAACTTTCAAGCCCGCAAAAGTTACAATCACTAAAATCACAAATTGCTATTCAATTGCTACAATTTCTCAAGCCCGCAAATGTTTTCACAACGCGTAAATGGCAAATGTGGAAGAAAATCCCCTGGGTACCACATAGGACTCACAAGAGGGTTAAACACCTGATCGTAGCACTGTAAATACAAATAAAAAATCAATATTACAGTGTAAAAGACGGGAAAAGTGATGAAAGACATTGCAATTAACTGCACAACAGTCTTAATCTCGCAAATCTGCAATAAAAAATACAAACAATTTATGTTTCATTTTGGTGTCATATCAATCTCAGGAATCAATGAGATATTATATATTAGGCCACCCACATGGACTAAAACAGTATCAATATTCATTTCTAATATTTTGTACATTGCCGAATTGCAAGTCTGATCAGACCTCTAAACGCTAATCGATCGATGTGTAACCTCTATGTTTTACTGAAGTAATGATGACAATGATTTGCTATTGGCTGTTTCTAAATTGGCAGTTAAGGCCTTGCTTAATTGATCATGATCACGCTTTGAAATGCTACTTTTGATTGCATGGTTACGGTTTCGGCAGGTAAATTGCGGGCTTGTTCAATTGAATCGCTCTGCAATTATAGCAAATTTCAATTGTAGCAATTGAATAAGGCCCTCAGTCTGTGGTTGTGTTTACATACTGTTGTGCAGATGACAGTGTCAGGGGAGGAGTGCAGTAGTAGCGATAATGGGTTGTAACAATGTTAAAACCATTTTTTTTGCTGTTTGCACATTTATTATTAGTGTAACGAATATTGAATTAATAAAATAGATTTAAAGGCATATTCAAGTGAAGAGAATGCAATCATAACCCACCATGCAAAAATGTTTACATGAAAAAATGCAAACAGTTTTTGCAAAAAAATAAAATAATTGTGCTGGGGGTGATGTAGACATACCCAGCAAAAGCACTGCACATATTGGGTACTTAATTTAAAAAAAAAAAACCAATGTAAAAGTGCATGTTCTTGCATAGTTCGGAGGTTAAGGGAGAAGGGGGGGGAGGAGGAACGGCGGCGACGGACAACGTAGGCAAGCGCAAAGTGAGTGTGTTTGTCTGTGTGAGTGAATGTGTTTATGTCTGTGAGTGAGTATGTATGTGTAAGTGAGTTTGTGTGTCTGTGTGAGTGTGTGTGTCTGTGTGAGTGAGTGAGTGTGTCTGTGGGTGAGTGTGTGTGGATGGGTTTGAGCGTGAGTGTCTGATGGTGAGAGTGTGTCATGGGGCAATTCACTGGGGCTAGGGGAGGTCACAGGGCAAATCACTGGGGATGGAGGGCAATTCGCTGGGCCAGGTGATGGGGCAATTCACTGGGGCTGGGGGAGGTCATGGGGCAATTCACTGGGGCAGGTGATGGGGCAATGCACTGGGACTAGGGGAGGTCATGGGGCAATTCACAGGGGCTGGTAAAGAGGGCAATTCACTGGGGCTGGGGGAGGTGATGGGGCAATTCACTGGGGCTGGGGGAGTTCACAGGGCAATTCACTGGGACTGGGGGAGGTCACGGGGCAATTCACTGATGCTGGGGCAGGTGATGGGCCAATTCACTGGGCTTGGGGGAGGTGATGGGGCAAATCACCTGGGCTAGGGGAGGTCACAGGACAATTAACTGGGACTGGGGCAGGTGATGTGGCAATTCACTGGGGCTGGGGGAGTTCACAGGGCAATTCACTGGGGCTGGGGTAGGTGATGTGGGCAATTCACTGGGACTGGTTGAGGTCACAGGGCAATTCACTGGGGCTGGAGGGCAATACACTGGGGCTGGTGATGAGGGCAATTCACTGGGGCTGGGGGAGGTCATGGGGCAATTCACTGGGGCTGGGGCAGGAAATGGACAATACACTGGGGCTGGGGGAGGTCACAGGAACTATTACTGGCGCTGGGAGCGATTCACTCGGGCTGTTTTGAGGTCACGGGGCAATAAAATGGGGCAGTTCACTGGTGGCAGGTGATTGGGCAATTCACTTCAGTTGGGGAGGTCACTAGGCAATTCACTGGGACTGTGGCAGGTGATGGGGCAATTCACTGGGGCTGGGGGAGGTCACAGGGCAATTCACTGGGGCTGGGGCAGGTGATAGGGCAATTCACTGGGGCTGGGGGAGGTGATGGGGCAAATCACCTGGGCTAGGGGAGGTCATGGGGCAACTAACTGGGGCTGGGGCAGGTGATGGGGCAGTTCACTGGGGCTGGAGGGCGATTCGCTGGGGCTGGGGCACGTGATGAGGGCAATTAATTGGGGCTGGGTGAGGTCACGCGGTAAGTCACTGGTGCTGGGGCAGGTGATGGGGCTGGGGGCAGGTGTGAGAGTGAGTCTGTGTGTGTGCGTGAGAGTGAGTCTGTGTGAGTGTGAATGTCTGTGTGAGAGTCTGAGGGTGAGTCTGTGTGTGGTTGAGACTCTGAGGGCGAGTGTGTGTGGATCAGTGTGAGGGTGAGTGTCTGAGGGTGAGAGTATGTCACGGGGCAATTCACTGGGGCTGGGGGAGGTGATGGGCAATACACTGGTGCTGGGGGCAATTCACTGGGGCTGTTTTGAGGTCACGGGGCAATTCAATGGGGCAATTCACTGGGGGCAGGTGATGGGGCAATTCACTCGGGCTGGGGGAGGTCACAGGGCAATTCACTGGGGCTGGGGCAGGTGATGGGGCAATTCACTGGGGCTGGGGGAATTCACAGGGCAATTCACTGGGGCTGGGGCAGGTGATGGGGCAATTCACTGGGACTGGGAGGTTACAGGGCCAATTCACTGAGGCTGGAGGAAGTATCACCTGGGATGTAGATAAAACAATCAGTGAATGAAGGGACACAGCGAAGTGTCTGAAATCATGTGACTTTTCACAGTAGGGTAGACTTCAGTGCTAACTGAGCATGCCTGCACAATGTCCAGGCCAAGAAGATACAATGTATTAGCTATGCTAATTTTCCCTGGGAATTTCAGGGGGTGTCAACATTTATAGAAAACTGTTTGCAAATTGAAGAAATTCAGCAAACTTTAGGGTAACAGTTTAAGTGTTTATTTTGGTATTTTTTAATGCAAATTTTTTTTTTCAGACGCTATAAATTATCCTCTATCAGATACGTTAATAACCCAGCTCACTTTAATATGCCTTTAACTTGAAAAGCCGTTGCACTGGCCTTTTAACAGCAAGCATTTGATAAAATGAGAACACTTATTTGTGAATCCATAAGTCTGAAACAGGTCAGAACCCTGCTTCCAGCATCAAGTCCCTGGGGTAGGAACATGCAAATGAGGGCTCACAGTAAAATCAGTCTAAATCCATTATAAAATTGATCAATTTCAAGCTTGTGCCTGCTGTTATTTCATTGCTTTTTCAGAACAGCATGGGGTGGAAGTGCAAGAATCAGTTAACCTACCTCAAATAGCTGTTACAACCTACTGGGTCTCATTAGTGTGTGAATGGCAGCTGGCATGTGCAATGAGTCTGATTACAAGATTACTTGCCAGAAATATATTAATCTTCATAAAAAATGTATTTAGAATCAATGAGTGTGTTATCAATTGCAAATCTCTAGTGCGGATTCCTAGACTGCAATAAAACATTGTATTTGTGAGGATTTTGTGCAAGGAAAGGTTTCCAGACTTGTTTCTGAAATAGACACAAATCACTCTTCTATGGTAACCCATCAAGGAAGACAGTCAGAAAAGTGTTCTTAAAAGAAATTTGGGGAAAAGTTAAGGAAAACGTAATTATTGTGAAGTATATAACAAACTAATACTGTATGCAGCTACTCATGCAAATTACATGTATGTAAAATCATTGCTATAGCAGATACTTCCTGTACCTGAAGGATTCTACTTTTTTTTTTTGCTATGCTTCCTGCTGGCCTGGAGTCAATGAGATGTGTTCTCAATATGAAGATTGTCTCTGAAATGTTTCTACGCATAGCTTACACAATTAGTAGGGTTACTAGTTTATGGAAAATTCACAAATGTTATTTTTTTTCTTATTCAAGAGTCTCTTAAAACAGATTGCAAAATAAATGACTAATTTGAAAAGATGGTACTTTTACCAGCAGCATGTTGATATTAATTTCGTAAAATGTCACCTTCTACAGAAATTCCCATCTTCCACATCCTGAATGCCCGCATCACCTTTGGTAACCTGAACGGATGTGACGAGCCTGTGTCATCCTTGCGTCAGAGTCCCAGCAGTGAGGCCCCCTCTCCGAGCAGCGACTCCTGCAGTGTTAGCAGCACCAGCTCTATAAGTATGATGCCACCCCAGGGGGACACGGGACAGAGGGCTCCCAACAGTATGTGTCAGACCTCAGCTGGAGATTGCACTGGGGGCAGAGGATATCCTGGGTTGGGGTGATGATAGAGAGGATGTCCATTAGCTATGCCTCATATCACTTACAGAGTTTTTATGGGAATGGATAGCACAGCTAGCATGATGTACATCAACATTTCAGATGGGCCTGCTAGGCCTCCATCTTCACTGCCTTGCCAGGCTAAACACACAGAATTAACTGTTATGCAGTAATATTTGTGTTATTGTCTCAATTGCAATAAGGCAGCTAGAGCGTTAGATGTCCTTCAGGTTATCTGGTGACTTTTTTTAGTTTGCATGAGTGACGAATGTGTGTATCACTGAATTGCAGCCTCTGGCCGGGGATGTGACATGGACCAGTCATTGTTTGAAGCTCCTCGCGGATACAGTGTGGTTGGAAGTTACAGAGAAGCCATTCGTGAAGAGGAAGATGACCTGCTCCAGTTTGCCATCCAGCAGAGCTTGTTAGAAGCTGGTAGCGAGTATGATCAGGTGAAATTTTCTGATAAATCCACTACATAAGGAAAATGTTATGAAGGAAAACGATCAGAGATTCTGATCTGAAAAGGCGACAACATAATTTACCATCCATCTCATGTATCAAATGAAGATATCTCCCAAGGCAATGACTTTCTTCTTATATGAAAAAATACTTGTAACAAAATTATGTGAAATAAATCCAAAACATGGTTGATTCCAGGTGCAATGTATTGTACTGGTAGCAAATTAAAGATGCTGTTTATTTTGTGCTACACATTTTAAAAAACACTTCAAAAAGTAAAGCATTTGTTCTGTTAGATACAGGTCTAGGCAAACCCATAGCCTTGGATATCTGTATTACTAAATGAGCATAAGATAACCCATGGTATAATACAGTAAACAGTGTCGGCTGCATTAAGAACAGGTTTTCAGGGCAGGTGATTTTGCAGTACCCTATGCATTAATATAGAATCAGCCCTGCTCTAAAAGAATGGCCATCTTGTAAAGAAGGTGATGTAATTTTAAATTCAATAATATGGCTTAAAAAATATGTATTTTAAAATTAGGACAAACAAAACAAATCTTGCAAAGTGGATCCAAGTCTTGTGTATAGTACACAGCCATGTTTGTCCAAGAAGTAGGGCTTTTATAATGTTTTTTAAAGCAGTTTTTCACAAACATTTTGCATTGTTGTACAAGTAATCACTACGTGGCCACAATAAGATTTACTAGGATTTACAAGCCTCTAGGCATAAATCTATGAATGCAACATAGCACTGACAGTGAGATCTTGTTCAGTTCATAATATTGGGAGATTTCACTGGTGCTACATTTTGTAAAATATTGGGGGGACCATGGCCAGGGTTTGTGAACTTTAATAGCTTACTATTATTTGTAATTACATTTCAGGTTACGATTTGGGAGGCGCTGACAAACAGCAAACCGGGAACACACCCAATGTCCAATGAAAGTCGGAGAAGTGACAGGTGTGTAAGAAACAGGTCAGTGGGCCTGATTGTTTATGTGGTATCATGTATATTACAGTAATTAGGAAAAAAGCCACAGAAGGCATTTCAAATTCTAACTGCACTGATGGAACCCCACAACACCATAAATTACTCTGCGGAACCCCACAATACGCCCCTAAAAGCCAGTAGGAAGCCAAGATAGCCCCAGACCTAAAAAATCCATCTCGTAAAGTGTATATCCCCTCTCCAAATAACAGAAAGTGCATCACAAAAGCTTGCCATATAGAAATTTATGGGAAAAGTTTCTTGTGTCATTCATGATCACACTAAATTAAGTCACACAGTTTCATTAAACACAGTTAGTATTCCCCAATATGAGCATATTCTTACATCATATCTTTTTCTTTATCAAATTGTAGAGATCTTGTCTCACTTTATTAGATATGCTCCTTAGAGTAACATAGAAACTGGGGAGATCATGTAGTGAATATAGAATTTACCCTAACATTTGTAGTCTTGGTGATGGTGGTCCAGATGTATAATAAATGGGAGGTTTTAAATATTTCACTTGTAATGTGTCTTGCTAGCATTTGGTTGCAGCTTTCTAATTAACATTTACTTAAAAATCCTAGTTTGTAATAGATCCTCTGCATGGGTTATATTTTAGCAAATGCTTATATCATTTATTTACACTTGTATTCTGTGCCTTTATCCAAGGTGCAATCTTTCACAATTTGATTTTGTGACAATACACCTATTTGTGTGCAATTTCAGTATTTAGCTTTCTCCACAGGACTCCTCAGCACACTCAGCCATGTAGCCCTCCACATACCGGCTCTAGCAATGCATTCACCACGTACCAGGAGCAGCTGCGTCTAGCCATGGAGCTTTCTGCTAAGGAACAAGAGGAAGAGGAGAAGCTGAAGCAACAAGAGGAGGAAGAGCTTGAAAGGATTCTACAGCTCTCCTTGACTGAGAAATAATAGACTTCCACTATACAAGACAAACACCCCAGAAGCCTGCCCATGGGCTCAGATGGGAAGCCCCAGACATAGATGTGTCCAATAAATGGTTAATCAGGAGGGGTGATGGGCTTCCTGATAAACATAATGCATTTGCAATATGAGCCAGAGATTGGGGGATGGTAACAAATCACAAAATATTTGTTGATCTACTCTCCAGTTATCCCAAACTCCTATCTTTAGGGAGCCACAAGTCATCGCAACTGTCAGTAGAACATACAATCACTGGATGGAAGAGTGTTGTCTAGTAGCACATTTGGGTGATTATTTAAAACCCCTTTGTGGCTGGGGAAGATGGAAGACAGCAATTCATTGCAAGCCAATAGATGGCAGGCTCAACTGATCCAAAATATGGTACATCCACATTTTTGGGCAGAAAGTTGCACCACACTATGAACTTCCTACATACTTGGGGTTTGGTTGACTGTAAAGAAATGTGGATTCTCTTTGAGTCATGTGCACCATATATGTTAATTATTTTATTATCAGGGTCAATGATATGTAAAGTTAAAGGTTTAATGGTATCAGAGTGCTATGATTCTGACTCTGATTTGAATGTTTAATTATATCACATGTTGAGTAAGATATAGGCACCACTATCCTATAATGCATTGTAAAAGAGGGTATTGGTATAAAAGAAACCAAAACACAATATTGGTGTTATAATTTAGAATGTATACTGACTTTCCCAAGAATTCTGGATTAAATGCAACATTCTGAAGAGTTTGTTGATTAAGGAACAGACATTGTGTTGTTGTTATTTTTCATGACATAGTGGAGAGCGGTGGAAAGACACATTATGTTTCAGAATAAGTTATGAGTGTTGCCTTAATCATTATAAACAACTTTCAGACGGTGTGAATCAGGTCAGCCTCCCTAAAGTTGTTTACTACAGTTAACCCAATACTATACAATTTACTTGAGTGAGGCCTTTCATAAATAAATGGTGCAAAAAAGGAGAAATAGAGGAACCTCAAAGAGGGCACTCATGGAATGTAAAATATTGTAGTATCGCTGATATGAAGAGACAATAAATAAAATAATAACAATGCATTTATTTTAACTATAAATACTACAGCTGAGGTTCCAAAAACATAACTTTCAAAACCAAATATTGCTAATGCTGTAGGAAACTTTACTTGAAAATTACCATGTATGGCTGTTGTAAATATAGCCTTTATCCATGGATAATGCAAAACAATAGTTTGAAGATGTTGTTAATGAAAACTCTCAATGTGGTCAATTCCTCCCAAGTATACTAGTTCAAGTGCTACAGTGGGATCTGAAACATGGTTCACCACATTCACAGATCAGGAAAGAGTCCAGTTCATAAACATAAAGGTTATTCAGTGGCCAAATTTCCAAGGAGCATAAGTGCTATAGGTGCACAGTTGTGGCAAGGCAAAAATTCAACTGGAACTCCTTCACACTGGCACATTCAACTCCATGGTGCGTGAGCAGCAAGCCATGAGGCTGAGATTAGAGTGGGACACATAGGAGGTGCATCCTAGCATAGCACCTCTATGTCACAGTTTATGTTCCTATGTATGTGCAGTGTTTATCAATATTAGGGGATGGCCCTTTTGATTCTTAGGTGTAATATTTATTGTCAAAATAAGTGTATTGTCATTGTTGGTTGACTGTAAAGAAATGTGGAATGTGGCCAGCCGCATCATTCAACTGGAACTCCTTCACACTGGTGCAGTCAACTTCAAGGTGCGTGCACTGCAAGACACAGGGCTAGGCTCAGAGAGAGTGCAATCTCAGGTGTAGCTTTATTGCTATGAATGTCTTGGTGTTTTATATTGACTCTTTATTTCAGAGTGCCCTTTTAGGTTCTACTATAACGTTCAGATCCTAATAAAAAAACAAGAAATTATGTTTACACAGAGCAGCACACACAAGGTTGGTCTTGTTTCCCTTAGGATCAGATGTGGCCAGCGACGGTTCAGATGTACGTGTTTTACCGTGCCTACTTCATTGCCAGATTCATGGCCTTCTCCACATAACTGATTGTAGGAAATAGCTGCAACAATATCAACTGATTATCCCACCTCACTGCTAGATGGAGTTGGTGCTTTTAATCCATTTTACTGAATGTACTGTGCAATAAATCACATTCAAAGCCAGAGATAAATTCAACCTGTGATTACAGCAGCTGATCAATGAACATGTACTGTAGTAGGAACTAGTCTCACTGACAGCATAGATAGTATCTTTGTATCACTGAAAGTAAAATTACAGTACCTTGTTTTATAACATTTTAAATGATCAGTGAATCTCAAGATTGTATCAAATATCAGCTGTGGTTTTACTATATTTCTTCAACTTTCTTTTGCAACTACCAAGATAATGTTGACATTTTGCAAATACATTAGTTCCTAGCAATATAGTAAGATTAAAGCTAATAAAACTCATCACAGTATTATGTTATAAAGTCTATACTTTTGAGTGTTGCTGAAGCCCACAAAATACTGATTTTATTGCTATTCAGTAATTCAATAAACAAATTAAATCCTATTGTATGACCAATGCATTGTCATTGATCTCTGTGATAATATGCTTCATTAATCATATTTACTTGGATAGCTGGATAACACATAATTATTAGATTAAATTGCTTGATAATGATCAGTCAATACACAAACACATTTTGTATATGAGTAAAAAACACAATAAACCTGCAGTTGGTGAATGGAAGTAGCAGCTGTTACATACCCGGCACAAACATTTAGAGTAAACTTCTTTTTCATATGGTAGGATCTTCTATACATTATCAGCCTTATTACATTGTGATTTGGCCAAGTGAATAGGGCTCTATATAAGCACAGAGCATATTTTTTTTTACAGAAGTTTTTTTATATGTCTACAACCTTTTATGTCAAATGAAAGGAATATAACTCCAATGACCACAACATATTGTTACTGTACACTTCAACAGCCATCCTCATCTCCAAGTAACTGCAGAATAGATTTTAAGTCCCATCCTTGTGGCCAACAATGTATTTCTTTTGAAAAAAAGTATGCATTATTCCTAAACCTTGGTGAAATTGGTGAGTCCTAGTAGAGCTATTGATGTAAAATAGGAAAAAAATAACACCAGACCAGATTATGACTTAAATCTCCACTATAATGCCCCAACAAAATATATAATTTTTTTAAATTATGCATTTATTATTATTAAAATTAATATTCAAGTACAATATTCAATATTAAACTTACATTCAAATATTAAACTATTATCTTCCAGCAGTGATGTTGATTTCAACAGGAGTAATCACTGGGGTCTGACACTCATTGTTTGTCTGCCATTCTCTAAGGAAACCATAGAATGTCACCAGTAAATTATTATTATTATTATTGTTTATTTGTAACATGCCAACATATTCCGTAGCGCTATACATATGTTGTGATCAAGGCAAAACAATATTAACACATTACAAAGATGGAGGCCCCTGTTTTTGAGATTAGAAACCGGTGTCCATAGGGCTTTCCCCAAAGCACCGTGCAAGATTGAAAACTCACAGACTTACAATCTAAGTAAATGAAGAGCACTGCGCTGGTACAAGCTTGTGCCTGCCAATTTAGTGATGTATGCCAGCTGGTGCTATTTCCCCCAGGGAAGACAACTTGATGCTAAGAATGTTATCTTTAAATGTAAGCTTAAGATTCAATTTTACTTTTTTAAATCACTGATAATGAATGTTATTAGTGAACAATGCCTGATAAACCATTTAGCTTCTGTTAGGGTATTACAGTGATCCATAAAGTTAAAAAATATGACATTTTATGTTATCAACCACCAGAGGTCACCATCCCACTACACAAGATGAACATTTGACCAAGCTTGTGCCATTAATCCTTAGTGCCTGTTTTCATCATTAATTTTGCCTTCACTGCCCTTTCTTGTCAGCCTTGACATATATCTACAAATGTCATATAGATGATTTTTTTTATTTATTCCAAGAAGTATTAATATGCCATTTAGATTTTCTAACTAAATCTATTTTCAGGCCTTAATAAATAATTCCACAATACTGAATCAAGGGGTATTTTGTAACCTGATATACTGTCTGTCATACAAAACAAGTTTAATCTGCCATAATTCATAATGCCTGATAATTTCAAGGGTTGTCATCCTATCAGAATTAGCTGCTGCACCTCTGCTACTTTAGCCGTGATTTGAAGCTAATTGAGGCAACAATTATATACCAGTTGAAGACAAAAAAATTCCTTGCCATCATGCTTTGTCACAGGAAAGTGTAAATATTTTGAATAATAGACATACAGCCCTATTACATTTCCCCAATGTTACAACTTGTAGTCCGTAACGGAGCCGCTAGACTTACGGCTAATAAATTGGCCTCTTACAGCTACCCGCAAACGATATGCGGGTTACAGGCGGAAAAGCCCTACGGGCTGTCGAAAACAGAACTCCGTTGCCGCAAAGCCTTTGATCTGTCAAGCCTGTAAATGTTACGATCGCAAATCGCTATTAAATTGCTACAAATCCACTGGCGTTCAAACCTGTAAACCGCAAACAGAGCCAAAAAGCCTACAGGTAGTAGAGAGGACCCGCAAGGGGGTTAAAGTCCTATCCATAGCACTGTAAATGCAAATATACACACACTACTGTATTTTAAATTAAAGGGAAAGTGATGTTAGGTATTAATATTAATAACACAACATTCTCAAGCTCGCAAATCAGCAATATAAAATACTTTTGTTTCTGTTTCTGTGTTATATCGATACCAGCAATCAATGTGTTAATGCATATAATGAAATATAATATTTACTGATTTATTTATTTAATAAGCGGTATCTGTCATCCATGACACTTCTTAAAAAGAGAGATAATAGAAATCATCAGTGGGATAATACATTTTATGCTGCAATATGAGGGAGAATCTTAAACAGAAATTCACACTCGTCAGGGGTGAAGTTTGCTTTAAGTATTTAATGAATAATAATAAAGATTAACCAGCAAAATAGGTAAATCTTGGTTTACACAGTTTAAGTAAATGCTTGCATCACTTTGTGTCCTGGAACAAGCAGCAGAATCCCAGTCAGACACTGAAAGCAGACAAGCTCAGAAGCAGAATTTTTGTTGTAGGTAGTACCTACCAAACCAGACCAGGAGTCAACAATAATGGGGATTCATCAACTCTAGGCATGGCTGTATCTAACTTTTTGGAGCCCCTAGGCAGTGAAGTGGAGGAGCCCCTGCATGGGAGTACGCAAGGTATACATGGACCCATTTTTGCCTTTTCTGTATGTGTAAGTTCCCTTTCCTGTTGTAACTGTCTTGTTTTCTGTGGTTATCCCCTAGTAGCCTGTCTATGAACTGCAACATTTCCTTTTTTAAGCCAGGAACTTTTTTTTAAAAAGTGTCGCCCCTGACAGGGAAGGGCCCCTGGGCGGCTGCCTAGTTGGCCTAATGGGTACTCCGGCCATGACTGTAGGGAACAGAGCTTGTACAAGATTAAATGTTGAAACAAATAATAAAACACAGTTACGTACTGTAGCAGGCAGCTAAGTGACAGGCAGGCTGAGACGCACACTGTCAATGCAGCATATCGCTTTTGCAGCAATAGATACTGGGAGCAGAAGTCCGCAGAAGCAAACTGGGAACAAATGTCAGGAGGCAGCACACAGATTAAGGTGTAACCAGGAGACCAAAGAGAAGCAGACAAGGATAGCACAACAGAGTCTTACAACTGGCACTTTGCTATGAACTCAGCCGGATCTTTAAAGGTCTCACTCGATACAGATTGGCTTAGCCCTAGCACCTCTCAGTGACTAGGGGGCAAAAATATGACACACTGGAGCAGACCCACCTTTCCTAAGTCTCCCTATTGACCTACTCGGTCTGTGAGTCACTACAGACTGCGCGTTGACAAGAAAAAACAGCAGGGCCTACCAAAACAGGTACTCCAGATATATATAATTTCATGTGGGAACTCATAGAAAACAGACTGGGTCCTTATTTTTGGTCATTTATGTATATGACTAAATATAATTAAGCAGCAAAAATATCACTGTATTTTAATATAAAAAAAATTGCATACATGAGAGGAGCATTTACATTTCTGGAGGACAGGGCTTCCATTTATTCATGCAAGCTGCCTGATTCAGAGCATTTTTGGGAGATGGAGACAAATGTCAAATTCAAAAGCTCCACCCATTAAAACATGCCCCTCCCCTTTCCCTCTACTGATCATTAAATTAGTACACGCACTCAGGATTCCAGATTTTCAGGAAGTGTTCAAGTCAGAATAGATGAGAACTTGCATTAAACTAAACTATAAAAGTTAAGATTTTCTGTAACAATGGTTTTATGTGGCTAACATAGCTGCTTATGCTGTTAGTTTGTTACATACTTCACAAAACTAGAGTTTTTCCCCAAATACTATGGCACTATAATATTCTGTGACACTTAGATGAAGGGTTAATGTACTATCTGAAGTGCATTTTAAGGACCAGACACTTAGTGCTGCATGGTGATAGTTACCAGTGCTCTAGATAGCTACAAAATCATATTTAGATTAAATATGTCACCACAGCCCTTGTTAACTTTTACTATGATTACAAGAGATAATATTATGTTAATTTTCTGAAAAATAATGTTTTTTCTAGTATCAATATGGAAACTGTACTGAATCTTAGACATGACAGATCCCATAGTATAAGGTTTAGAATAGGAAAAACAATTCAGCAGTTGCAGAAGACAAATGCAGTCTTACTATGTTGAATATTTAGCATACTCTTTCCTTGTGTGCAGGAATCTCGGAGGGTCAATCCCGTTTCTTCAATATGCCAAATAGATCTAGTTTCCATTGTCTCTGTATTGTTGTAGGAACATATCTTTAAGGGGCGAGAAGTGTAAAGTGTAAAGATTGTTTAGTGTGATTTATTATAATAACTGTTGACTTGTGTGCGGATTAGATATTATATTTTATCCAGCTAGTACAGTGTTAAAAAAATGTGCCTAGGGAGGATATAAATATGGTTGTAGCAGAGGCTGTAAACTTAATGGTTGCTGCCATTGGGGATTACATGAATCTGCAAAGCTGACAATAAGTACCTGGAATGAGTTGGCAGACTGGAGATCTAAATGAAGACTGGTGGAGACCTTGGAATTAGTGAAGTACATCACACCAAGCACATACAAAATAAATAATATCCCCAGTGAATATGCAGTGGAGGTAAATAATAGATTTCAGAGACTAGACTGCTTGATAGATTATTCTAAAGCCTTTCAATGTATTTGTCAAAACAAACTGTGGCAAGTTACATAGTTAAATAGTAATTTAGGTTGAAAAAAAGACCTTAGTCCATCATGTTCAACCTTTTTAGATCTCCTCTGATCTGCAATATGCAGATTTATAGTTAATTGATTCAGACGAAGGCAAACAGAAAAAAAAGAAACAGTGAAACTTTGCCAATTGTCTCAACAGGGAAAAAAAATATAAAATTCCTTCCTGACCCCAGATACTGGCGATCGGATTCATCCCTGGATCAGTACTCCATATCTATTTATCCAGGATAGCCCATAATGCCCTTTTTATTTAAAAAATATATCAATCCCTTTTTAAAGTTATCTATCGAATCCGCTGTCACCACCTCCTTTGGTAGAGAATTCCACAGATTAACCACCCTTACTGGGAAGAACCATATTCTTTCTTTAAGGTGAAATCTTTTTACTTCTAATCTCAAAGGATGTCCCCTTGTCAGTTGAAAACCTCTTGGCACAAAAAGTTCCCTTGACAAAGCCTTGTATTGACCCAGGATATATTTATATAAGGTAATCATATCCCCTCTTAGTAAATACGTTTTATTTGGTTAGTCTTTCTTCATAACTTAGCCCCTCCATTCCCCTTATTAGTTTTGTTGCCCTTCTCTGTACTTTTTCCAGTTCTAAAATGTCCTTTTTATGAAGTGGTGCCCAAAATTGTACACCATATTCCAAATGAGGTCGTATTAGGGGTTTGTATAGTGAGAGAATTCTATTTGCTTCACTTGCTTCTATACCCTTCTTAATACATGCTAATATTTTATTTGCCTTTGCAGCTGCTGCTTGGCATTGAGCACTGTTACCTAGGCGGTTGTACTCTCAAATCCCTTTTAATATCTGATACCCCTAGATTTGCTCCATTAAAATTTTAAATTACATGGCTATTTTTCCTTCCCAAATGCATAAATTTACATTTATTCGTATTAAATCTCATCTGCCACTTAGATGCCCATTCCTCTAATTTATGCAAATCCCTTTGGAGGGAAAGTACATCATTTTCTGATTTAATTATATGACTTTGTGTCATCAGCAAAAATGGAGACACCACACTCCAATCCAACTTCCAAGTCATTTATAAATATGTTAAAACCGAGGGGACCTAATACTGAACCCTGAGGAACCCCACTTACCACATTAGTCCAATCTAAGTATGTTACATTTACAACAACCCTTTGCTTAATGCATTTAGCCAGCTCTTGATCCATAAGCAAATATTTATTGCAATTCCTATATCCCTTAGTTTGCACAAGAGTCTCCCATGTGGCACTGTATCAAAAGCCTTTGCAAAATCCAAGTAGACTACATCCACTGAGTTGCCTTGATCCAAGTTCCTACTAACCTACTCATATAAATGTTTGTTTGACATGACCTATCCTTCAGAAATCCATGTTGGCTCCTACTTATATCCTGTTTGAATAGACATATTATTGTATATTATCCCTTATTAACCCTTCTAAAAGCTTTCCCACTACCGAAGTGAGACTCACTGGTCTATAATTCCCCGGATTTGCTCTTGCTCCTTTCTTAAATTTAGGTATCACATCTGTTTTTCTCCAGTCATCTGGTAGAGACCCTGTGTTGAGTGAATCTTGAAAAATTTGATATAATGATTTGGCTATTACAGAACCCAGTTTCCTCAGTACCCATGGATGTATTCTATCAGGACCTGGGGCTTTAGTAACATTTATTTTTTCCATCCTCCTTTGGATTCCTTCCTGCGTTAACCAATTAGTTGGTGAAGGTAGTGTAGCCCCATTTTGTTGCAGTGTCCCAGCCATTTTGTTGCAGTACTCCGCTATTTAACTCTACCCAGAAACATTCAACATTATCGCTAGATGGAAGTATCAGGCCATCTCATCTGCCTCCTCAGAAATTTGTATGTGGACCAAGAAGCCACAGCCAAGACTGAACATGGAAACCAGAATGGAATACATCATGCAACAAAGCTAATAAGAGGAATAGAGGGGCTAAGCTATGAAGAAAGACTAACCAAATTAAACGTATTTTCTCTAGAAAAAAAGGCAGACGGGATAAGATTACCTTATATAAATATATTCACGGTCAACATATGTCAAGTGAACGTTTTGTGCCAAAAGGTTTTCAACTGACAAGAGGACATCTCTTGAGGTTAGAAGGAAAAAGAAAGAAAATTGTTCTTCACAGTAAAGGTGGTTAAACTGTGAAATTCTCTACCAAAGAAGGTGATGACTGCAGATTTGATAGATAACTTTAAAAAGGGATTCAATATATTTTTGGATAAAAAGGGCATTCAGGCTTAACCTGGATAACTAGTGATCCAGGGAGAAATCTGATTGCAAGTATTTGGGGTCAGGAAGGAATTCTTCCCCCTTTTGAGACAATTACTAATGTTTCAGTGGTGTTTTTTCTATTTGCCTTCTTCTAGATCAATTAACAATTAATTCACATATTACAAGGATAAGAGGACATCTAAAAAGATTGAACTTGATGGACTAAAAGTCTTTTTTCAACCCCCGTTACTATGTAACTATGCCTAAGGACAGGCTGGACAAATCCAAAGCAAGAAACAATATTGTTGAGAGAAAAATCAACAACCTCAGATACAGGGATTATATTACTCTGATGGCTGAATGTGAGGAGGAAGTAAAGGGCCTATTGATAATGGTGAAAGTAGACAGTGCAAAAGCTGCCCTGCCAACCTCAATAGAACAATCATTATTTTATACTTTTAATATGCAATAAGTAGGATGGGTGTTGTGCTTGAAGGGACAGTCACTCAAAATTGTAGCAGGATTGGGCAGCCAATCATAGATAAATATTGCATCTTATATAAACACTAGCGAACTGCCCATCAAAAAATGACGGCAATGAAATTGTAAGTGAGCTAATGCTATTTGGTGTATAATAATAAAATAACTTATAGATTAATAAAGTAATATACTTTACCTATTTTGAAGTAATATATACAGGAAGCATTGTGTTGAAGAGCTGGCAATCTGTTTTGATGTTGCTGCAGCATTAGTGGTGTGGAGCTGCTGTGTAAACGTGCTGAATGTGTGCAGTGTAATAGTGTGCGTGCGCGAGACCAAACCGTTAGCGTAGTTGTGTACTTCCGCATTGTTCTAAAATGGCGTGTAATGTGTGGTATACGTGTGTAGCGGAATATCCGTAGGTGTTTTGTGGTGTTTTGCGTGTTTCTTGTGGTGTTTTGCGTGTTTAGAGTGCTGTAGCCTTGTTTTCGTTTTGTTCGGCGGCCATTTTTTCTCTCGCTTTGAGAATTTTTTAGTGTCTAAAGTCTTTTATTTTGAGTTAAATGAAGGTGTAACTTCATTTTTTGAGGTCCTGGATGCTCCCTCTTGCTGTAGGTAAGCTTTTTATGTATGTGTTGTGTGTATTTATTGTGATTTTCATTTTTTCATGTCCGCGGGTTGCGGCTGATTTTTGCGCGTCCGTAATGTGTGTTAACGTGTCTCGTATGTTGTTTGCGTTGTGACGTAAAGTTTGCGAGGGTCGCAGTTGCTGGCAAGGAGCGCCACAGACGCTCCTTGCCAGCAACTGCGGCCCTCTCTTCGCGCCTTCGTTGCGGCCGATTTTTGCCAGTCCATAATGTGTGTTAACGTGTCTCGTATGTTGTTTGCGTTGCAACGTAAAGTTTGCGAGGGTCGCAGTTGCTGGCAAGGAGCACCTGCAGCGCTACTTGCCAGCAACTGCGGCCCTCGCTTTGCAATCTTGAGCAACGTCTCTAGCTGGCTCGCCTGCTCACAACTATATATGTGATAGCTATCATCCTGACTGCCTGCTCGACTGCTTTTAAAATACAACAGACACAAATGGATACTATATATTCTAAATGTGAAAAACTATTAAAAAGGCTGTGATTTAATGAGAATAGTGCAAAATTCCAAGAGCAAATTGGCTACTGAGTGCTATTGTACCTGCTATATGTGTCTTATTGTATAAGGAGTACTAATTTGTTATTTGTGTAACATATGCAATATAAATGTGTACCACTAACCTATATTTGTGGCAGCTTCAAGCTTCCCTCACCACCTCATATTTAGCAGGTAAATTAATGGCCATGAAGTTGGAGGGAGGGGGTGAGAGTGAGCTGGAGGAGTGGAGAAGAGGAAGAAAGAGTAGTAAAGATAGAGTAATGGGGAATGGAAGAGTGAAAGAGGGGAGATGAAAAAGATGGAGAGGACAAAGTAGGGGCCGGGGGGGCGGCAACAGAAGAATGGGAGCTGGCTCAAAAATGTTGCCACCTTAGGTATAGGCCTAAACATGCTTATGTTCAGCATATAACTGAGAAAGAATGATCATCAGTATGAAAGACATTGTATCTGCTCCTACCAAATGAACTGACACTTTATTTAGTTTTAACACAGAACATGTTCCATGACCTTTCTTGTGCTGCTGGGATCTTCAGTGATTTAGAAGGGGATAGAATTTGAGATCTGACATTCCTGCTTTATCTTCCTGGAAATGAACTTCAATCATATAGATAGTAAGATTCAACAGAAACAATCTATCAATTTTATTTTGCAGATGAATGCACTGTGAGGTTGGGGCATGGAAATGTGTACATGAAATGTGTAAGGACTTGAATAAAAAAAAACAATGAGAGACATGTCTTGTTCATTTTATAACTGAGGATTTGATTGACAGCACTTTAAAAATAGCTTACTCCAGAGAGACCGGACACCCTAACCTCCTCATTCCTGGAAAGACTGCAGAGCTTGGGATTGCAGGCTTCAGCTATTCAGTGGTGGGAACGTTACCACATTCACTGTTAGTGAC
This sequence comes from Discoglossus pictus, assembly GCA_027410445.1. NCBI lineage: Eukaryota > Metazoa > Chordata > Amphibia > Anura > Alytidae > Discoglossus > Discoglossus pictus. The sequence continues at coordinate 76,867,134 of CM050164.1, read as the reverse complement.
ATAATTGCAATGTGTCCCAAAGAGAGGGAAAACTGATTTCTTATCAGCTAAATTATTTTTAGTAGTGGACAGGGCCGGATCTACCTTTTTGGAGCCCCTAGGCAGTGAAATGGAGGAGCCCCTGCGAGCGACTAGGCAAGGTATGCACAGACCCATTTTTGCCTTTTCTGTGCATTTAAGTTCCCTTTCCTGTTGTAACTCTCTTGTTCTAGGTGGTTACCCCCTAGTAGCCAGTCTATGAAATTCAGTATTTCATTCTTTTTAAGCCAGAAACCAATTTTTTTTAAAGTGCCGTCCCTAACAGGGAAATGCCCTTAGGCGGCTGCCTAGTTGGCCTAATGGGTAATCCGGCCATGGTAGTGGATATACATCTTTGCAACTCATTTAATAGCCATAGGATGATTTCTATTGGCTACCATACTTAAAAAAAACTACTTTTTGTATTTGTAAGTGTATAAACATTTTTGTATTTTACTAATTGTAATTATTGGATGTATTGTACTAGTAATAACTGAGTCACTGCTTTGAATTATAGGAGGCTTGAAATTAATGTTAAAAGTAATATGTAACTGAAAGGATAGTAGATATTCAGGGTTGTATTCCAGCAGAAGTGTTATGGACAAATATATAATAATGTTTGTGGTATACTTAAGAATTTTCTGAGAAAACCTTAAAAGGGCCATTCAAATAGGTGTTTTTTTTCAACTTAAATGCCACTTTATTATTCATACAGCAGGAATCAATTTATTTTGCAATAAAATCAGTATCAGAGAAAAGAAATCAATGCAACCTTTAAATCATAGTTTTGAATTTTAATGTTGCAGTCATCAGCAAAGCTGTTTTTCTACACTATTAGGTATCCAGGTGGTGTGAGCAAATACGCCTTGTGTACTTCAAGTTTCCTCCTTTGCATATAAGTACAGTGTAAAATATACCATTTTTTAGTACAGTGAATTAATAAATTAATATGAATTAATAAATTAAAATACTTTACCTATTTATATGTAATATGTAATATGCAGCAATCAATATCCTGAAGAGCTAACAATCTATTTGGATTTTCCTGGATCAGAAAATGTACAGTTGGACTGTTGATCACCTGAGGAGCAAGTATCAGCAATGTGCCAAGTGTGCAGTGTAAATATTCTGAGTGCTCTAGGCCAAACCGTTTGTGTAGGAGGGTAAAGCGCCATTTTAGAATTGTAATGTTATTATTTGCAAGTTAGTGTTGTAAAATGTCGTCTTTTTTCTATGTGTTACTTGGCTTGCATGCATCCGTTGTAATGGTATATTTTATATCTCCTATGTTTCTGGCTAACTCGTACGTGCCTGGCGGTGATATGCATGCCTCGGTCTCCTTTAGCCTCGTTTTAATTTGTTTCGTCTGCCATTTTTTTTTCTTGTTTAGCCGATTTTCTAGTGCTGAAACGGCAATTTCGTCTTAAATTTGCGTGCAACCTCACGTCCAGGCGTCCTGGTGTTCCCCCCGTGCTGCGTGTGTTTGTGTTTTTATTTTTTATTTTTTTCGTGTTTTTCGATTTCCTCGGTTCGGCCGTTAAATTAGTATTTTTGCAACGTTGTTTTTATAGCCCCGAGTTTCTGAAGTCGTTCCTGGCTAACTCGTACGTGCCTGGCAGTGATATGTGTTCCGCTGTCTTCTTTAGCCTCGTTTTCATTTGTTTCATCCGGCATTTTTTTTTTTTTATTGCTTCGCAAATTTTCGAGTGCTGAAACTCGCAAATTCGGCTTAAATTCGCTTGCAACCTCACTCCCAGGCGTCCTGGCGTTCCCCCGTGCGCTATATGTGTTTTAAAGTCATTAAAGTCGTTTTTTTTTTTCAAAGTCCCCCGTTCCTCAACTGCTTGCAGCCTAAGTAAATCCCCTGTTTCTTAACTGTTTGCAGACTAAGTCCCACGTGCTAAATGCCTCAACTGCTTGCCTCGCTTCACGAGGCTCGCAGGAGCTCCTTGGGCGCTCATTTCTGCCGAAGTCCCGCATTTTTCAATGCCTCAACTGCTCGCCTCGCTTTGCGAGGCTCCCAAGAGCGTCTACGACGCTCATTTCTGCCTAAGTTTCGCCTATGTCCTCTGAGCTGGGAAGGCTTCTAAGCGAGGCTCGTAAGCGTGACGACAAATCACAGTTTGACAACTATTATAAGTGAAGGCAAAAAAGGGGGGAATTTTATCCAAAAAGGGTGTGGCCCATGATATAAATTTCTTTATTGAAAACACAAGTGTTTAATTAAACTATTTATCTTTTTTAAACGCATTAAAGTATCTTTTTCGTGCAGTAACTAATTTTTTGTCATTTGCAGAGACAATCCTCCTGTTTTTAGTCCTGTTTTTGCTTCTATTGATGAAGCCTGTTAATACAAGAGAAGGATTATAATTTATCAATCAAACAATCACCTCTTTAAAAAGCCTTCGCGTCCTTCCTTCCAGCCTGGTCTCTGATGAAGCTAGACGCGATACGCGCGTGTCAGACCACATCCAGTGACGTGTCCTATGTAGATGACGTCACAAATCGGCGCCTGAATCATGTATATTCTCCATGCTGACACAGAATAGCACAGCAGAGATCCCCAAGACTGCAGATTGATCCCAGAGTGTTACAGGTAAGTGGGTCCATCAGAGGAACTAGTCCCAGTTATCACAGTATAGGGCGCCCTATTCTTAGGCAGGGATAGAGGGCAAGTAGTGGGTCCTGCAATTACCACTACGCTATCATAGAGAGGGCCACAGTTTTTAACCCCTCTCATTCCCTGCTGAACCCACTTATCCTAATGTATCTGTATTTTTTCTTGAACACATGTGTCGGATTTAACTGATATATGAGACACTTCAGTCTGTATGGTATATTACTAGTCCATTGGTGCCACTATATACATGTCTCATCCATAGGTAGAATTTCTAAGACAGGAGTCTCATTACTATAAGTTCAATTATTCTATTTTTCCATAGTTCTCTATACTATAGTATACACCTTATATATATATACCCCTGTCTTACTATCTATCCTAAAAACACCTTTACACATAGGTGATCATTTTTCTGCTGTCTGATTACTGTGTCACCAGTGCTATTGCCTGGGATTCGTGTCATCTAATATTGTTACACTGTTTACTGTACCCAGTGGGATACCATTACTACTACTATATCTAGTGGGGCGGTCTTTGCTTGTATTTGTTCTTAACCGTCCGTTTTTTAACCAGTGTTTTATTATATATCAATAAAAGTTATTTTTTCTTATCTTACCAGTTTTATGGTTAAATTATGCACAGTGGATGTCGTTTTGTTGCGGTTTTTTGGCAGCCATTTTACTTTTTGCTTAGGCGATTTTCAATCGTTGGAAAATGGCAAATATGGCTCAAAATAACTTGCAACCTCACTCACAGGCTCCCTGCCTCTCCCACTGTGCTGTGTGTGAATGTGTAAGTTAATTTGAGGCATAGTTGAAGTTGTTTTCAGGTCTTTCTAGTTCTGTGGTTCAGGCATTAAAGTAGTTTTTTTGCGAGGCGGACAGTGCATGTACGGGTTTCGATCCTAAGTCGTACAGGTCGTAAGTCCCGCGTGTGCCGCTGTCCATAAGTGAGGACGTAAGTTAATTTGCAATTCACTTGGCGTTTTTGCAGGCTCAGAATGGGATGATGAAATCCTTGCGGTTGTTAAACCCGTAACTTACAGACTCCCGAAGCCTTTGATCTTTCACAGCCGCAAGAGTTCTGATAAAAAAAAATGCAAATCTCTATTCAATTGCTACAATTCCCCAAGCCTGCAAATGGTTTCACACCTGTAAAGGGCAAATGTAGGAGAAAATCCTACGAGTACTAGAGAGGATCTGCAAGGGGGTTTAAACCATGTCCGCAGCACTGTAAATGCAAAAAATCAATACTGCACTGTAAATGACGGAGAAAGCAATGACAGACAATATAATTAATTCCTACCCAGTTAAGGAGCTACTACCACCTACCACTACCTCCTATGAGACTGGGTATCCACAGGATTCCCCCATCAATACCTAATATTCTGTTATCTGACTGCCAAGCTTGCAAATCGTCAGTACTAAATCATATATTTTATGTGTCATTCAGGGTTATCGATCTCGGGAATCAATGAATTCATACATATTAGGCCACTCATATGGACTAGAACAGTATCGGCATTCATTTTTATTATTTTGTATTTTGGGGGTTTGAGAGTCCCATCCCATATTGGACCCCAGAACCTAATTGATTGACATGTAACCTCCATGTTTTACTGCCGTAATGATGGCTGTCTCATTTTCTATTGGCTGTTTCGAAATGGGTGGTTACGGCCTTGCTTAATTTATCATATTCCCGCCATGAACTGCTATGCACTAGTGCATGGTTTACGGCTTCGGCATTCGGCCAGTAACTTGTTGACTTGTTCAATTGAATAGCACCAGAATTGGAGACGAACGGAAGCCTGCAGCACACCCGCAGAGATATGGCCTGTATCCCGTGAGATGCAGGCTTGAAATTGAATCGGGCTTCAAGTCACACAGTTTAACGTGACTTACCACAAAACTGTTTATAAAACAATACATACAATTATCAGGTATGTTTACCATGACTATAACCGCTCTAGCATGCTGTTACAAATACAATGCACCCAGTATTAGATTACACTAAAGCAAACACTTCTATAATAAAGTGAATATACCCTCAGAGAAAAATGGTAGCACAATAGGGGTCCATTGGGCCCCATGGTAAAGCAGGTTAACATTAGGTGCCATGAAGGTCCATAAGGACCCCCATGGTTATATCCTGTAACTGTTCTTGTACCCAAATATGGATTGTGTAAAAAGTTTGTTAGTGATCCCTATGTGAGTTGAGAAACACTTCTCTAGAGGACCTTTATACGTTTATGCATGTCCATTTGTCCTGCCACACTATTATTATCCCCTTACTTGCCTCCCCACTACAACCACAATTGTCCCTTGTCTTTTAATATTTTTGTCTCCTTGGTTAATTCATTTCTCCACATGCTTCTTCCCATACTTGAATCCGAGCCAACCTATAGATCTGTGGTATAATTTAGTAACTCTACCTTCCCTCACTCACCTTTCTCTATGTCTTCTGTCCCTAGATTAATGCCATTCTACCTTTACTCATCATCTATGAGTTCACATGTTGTTCTGCAACTGTGTCCACTATTTTTTAATTGATTGCACCCAAAATAATGTTTCTTTCCAAGCCTTCTGATTGGTCTTCTCTCCCTCCTTCTTCTTCCCTCCTGCTGTACTCCCATACAGCTTCCTTAAAACAGTCTCTCTAAAACATAAATCCTATATTTTCCTGTCCCTCAAACCATTTGTACCATGCTTTCTTGGGTGTAGCCTTGTTGTCATTTTTGCCACTCTCTATAACTGATCATATATTGTTGATCACGTGTACCATACAACATCCACAATCCCAGCTCTTTTTAGCAAATTCCTACTACAATCTTAGATAATTAACCAGAATGGCATGCTAGTTGATGGGGGAGTGACAATTTAAAAGCCCTTCAGTTCTGCCCACAAAAACTTTTGTGTGTAGCTTGCTGTTTTTTGTTGTTGTGTGTAGCTTGTTGTCGTTCACAGCATGCCAGGTGCATCTCTCAGTCACTGATCCTCTGAGCTCCATCAAGTTCATGTTCATTGCTTCAGTGACCTCATCTATCCATCTCCGCCTCTGTTGTCCCCTTCTTCTTGTGCCTTCAATCTTTCCCAGCATCACAGTCTTTTCTAGGGAATCCTGACATTTCATGATATGGCCAATTTATTTGAGCTTCAGCCTCGTGATCATACCTTATAGTGAACAGTTTGTCTTCATTTCCTGAAGTATTGATTTATTGGTTCTTCTTGCAGTCCAAGGGACTCTAAGTAGTCAACACCACAATTCAAAGGCGTCAATTCTACGGCGCTCAGTTGAATAAATAAGGGGACAATATACAACCTTGTCGCGCTCCTTTTCCGATCTTGAACCATTCTTTTGTCCCATGTTCGGTTCTGACCGTGGCTTCTTGGTTGACATACAGATTCTTTAGGAGGAGGATGAGATGATTGGGTACTCCCATCTCTTTAAGGACATGCCACATTTTGTTGTGATCCACACAGTCAAAGGCTTTAGAATAGTCTATGAAGCAGAAGTAAATGTTTTTTTGAAACTCTCTTGCTTACTCTATTAACCAGTAGACGTTGTCAATTTGATGTCTTGTCCCTCTTCCTCTGTGGAACGCGGCTTGCACATCTATGGTTGTTGCAAATACATTCTTCCAACAGCCTCCGAGATGACTCTACACATGGACATCACCAGATGGACAACATAGAAATCAGATTGACTATATACTTTGCAGCCAAAGATGGCGGAGCTTATACAGTCTTCAAAAACAAGACCTGGAGTTGACTGCGGCTCAGACCATACGCTTCTTATTGCAAAGTTAAAAACTAAACTGAAGAAAAGAGAGAAAACCACCAAAAGATGTGTAATATGTAGAAAAGACAATCCTCTCTTAGGTCTCTTATAGTCTTATGATTTTTTTAAGGACTGAATAAGATTAGTGACCATAAAAGGTGACCAAAAAAGGTGAGGATTGTTTATGAAAAATTTGGAAAATATACGGATTTTTTAACGAAATCTATACCAAAATATATTCTAAAATCAACACTGGGCTGCTTCTCAGCAATGCAATAAAATGGAATAACTTCAAAATGTTTTATTTTTTCTTGTATTTAATTTAATTAAACAAATCTGTAATGCAGTGGGCTCGGCCCTCCGTGGCCCTCGCTTCCCTGGCGGCCATGGCTAGATCACCCATTAGGTCAACTAGGCAGCCGCTTAGGATTGTTTCCCTGTGAGTGGCATCTCTTTTTTAACGTAAAACCCTTAAAAGATGGTTTATGGCTTAAAAAATATGAAATACTTCCGTTAACAAAACCGCCACTAGGGGGCCTTGAACTAGAGAGATACAACAGGAAGGGGGAGTTTCTGAGTTTGAGAGTATATAGATAGATAGATAGTTTGAAGTTTTATCATCCACACGCTATGTGGTGTAATTCTATGTCTATGTGTGTTCCTGTGTATGTATAAATATTAGTATATTATGGACACCTCTGACAAAGGTGACATTCCAGAAAGCAGTTTAACTCCTACACACATGACAGGAAATTACATAAAATCGGTCTAACAAAATAAGCACAACTTCAAACTGAAGTAGAATGATGAATCTGAATGTGGATGATATATATGGGCCAGGAACGGACATAAGGAATGAGAGTGAGGAGAGTTCAGTGGAGAATTTGGATTAATTTGATTTGAATATGTAGATCTTGGGGAAAGAAAACACTGTTATCTCCATTACTTGAGCATACAGGCAATTAAGATAGTAAGACAAGTCATAAAAGTTGATGTAGGAAGAGAGAAGTACCAGGCACCAGTCATAAAAAGGGAAATGTTATATTAGACTACTCTATAAGAGATTTTTTAACAGAACAGGCTAATCTATAGGAGATTTTTAAGCAGAACAAATAATCAGAAAGTTTCCCAGTTACAAACTGTATATTTAATTGTTGTACTATCACATTTAATAGTTGTCAAACTCTGAGACATCGTCACACTTAGCGTGGTGTGCGCACACCGCTTTCGAGCCTCGCAAAGCAAGGCGAGACGTTAACGCGTAGCATTTAGGCTACGTAGCGAGGAGAGCCGTTAAGGCACTACAACGCACTACAACTATCACCACAAACACGATGAGGCAATGAAACACCCGGGACTTAGCCACCAAACACTTACTAAATGCGGGATCGCCTTGGCGTGCAAGCAGTTGAGAAACGCGGGACTTAGAAAAAAAAATACGAGACGCAAAAAAATACGAGATTAACGGACAAACTGCAAAAACAAAAAAAACAATAAAAACACACTAAATACACCAATAAAATTACAAAAACATCACACACAGAAGGGGGCAACAGCCAGGATGTCTGGGAGTGAGGTGGAATGCAAATTGAAGTCGATTTAGACGACTTTGGCCACTCTAAAATCGCCTAAGCAAGAAAAAAAAATGGCAGCTGAAAAAATGAAAACGAGGCTACGCCACCCCAGGCCGCGCAAAACACTGCCAACTGCGTAGCACTTTACACATCAAACTACGAACTAGAAAATACACTATTACAAAAGCCGGAAAATGCTCACGAGCCGCGTAACACTTTAGTAACATTACGAGTATACAATGCCGCTTTACACAATAAACCAACGGCTTTACCTTGCGCACGCAGCCTATTTCTAATGCACACTTGGAACATTCATTACACTTTATCATCAGGGCACCAACACTCAAACTGTTTATTCTATACTGTTGGAAAATACAAACAGATTGTTAGCTCTTCAGGCTATTGATGGCTGCATATATTAATTATAAATACTAAAAGTATATTAATTTATTCAAGAAATAATTAATTATTACTTAACTACATATACATAAAAATATATATCTCTCTGAAGGTGCTCAGAGGACCAAAAGTACACGACAGGAGAGGCTTGCAATGAGCGCCAAAGGCGGTCAGCGCAAGCTCGCAATGAGCGCTGAAGCTCCTCAGAGTACAATACGGTTTACAGCATTTCCATGGCTTACAATTGTATTGCCTTGTCATTTTTGACAGGCAAGTCGCTAGTATTAAATAGTTGACAAATTCTAGATATACTATACAAGGTATTTTATAGCCTTGGTGAGTTCTACTCTCAGAAAGCTTTGAACAGATGCACTGTGATAGGAAACATTATATTATATCATAAGGACCAGAAAGGCTGAACTGGTATAATTGATTTTTTAAGGAACCCTCCTTAGCTGGAGGGCCTGTAACAGATTGCAAAGCATATGGTTGATAGGACGAAGGATATCAAATGCCTCTCAGGAATACAGTAACATACTTTGCAGAAGGACAGCATTTACTAGAGACAATGTAATTATGGGACAAGAAGTCATGCTATAAAACTGAGGACAGTATGGGCAAAAAACAAAACACAAGAGAAACGTGAGAGAAAATTGGATGTGTGAAATAGCCATAAAGCCAACAATTATTAACAGAAAAACAGACAGGAGAGTGTTGTAAAAATATGTATACTATGGTTAGGTGTGTAGATTATAGAGATATACCTTTTTATAAACCTTTAATTTTTACAATATTACCCCTTATCAGGAATTTTGTTTTGTAGGTATTTCTTAGAGTGATTCCTTTGTTAGGCACAGTTTGACTTGGGAACTGTATCAGAAAAGGAGGAGAGGCAAGGTAGTCTAAAGCACTGAGGGTGCATCACTAAAGCTCTATCTTTTGTTGATGTGAGCAGGGCTTAACAGGTGTGCTGACCAGTGGCGGAGCTAGAGAATGGGTGGCGCTGGTGCAAAAAATAATTTGGGGTTGTAAAATATGTTTTGTGATGCCCCCGGGACCAAATCACTTAGTGCTCCTCCCCCAGATCCCTTCCCATAACGTCTCCCCTCCCAAAGACCCCTTCCCATAACATAAAAAGTTCCCAAGACCCCTTTCCATAGCTGCTCCCCTACCCTTACTTCATGCCTGTGCAAAGCTCCTCTGCCTTCAACACAACTCCTTGTCAGCAGCGATCCCCTCTCATCATGGTAGCCAGGTATTGAGCACTATTAGATACTTTAGGTGGTTGTCCATATGCACTGCTAAATCCTTTTCTATGTTTGATACTCCTAGATTTGTTTCATTTTGATAAATCTGATCAGATAAATTTCATGAATCACACACACATTTGTCCAACCTGACTATGTGTAGTTTACAAGCTTTTGTTTCCTACCTTTTAACCTATTTTCTATTGATGTTCAGTTATTTTCTCCAAGTCATTTATCCTTGATTTTGTTCAGTAGTCTATAATGTGGTACTGTATCAAAATACTTTTTAAAGTTCATACTTACCTCCCCCCTGAAACTACATTTGCTTAGCATGACCTGTTCCTCATAAATCAAGACTGACTCCTACTTATTCATTTGTTCACCAATGTATATCCCTGAATACAATCTCTTGTCAAACCTTCCAAAAGCTTCCCCGCTATTGAGATGAGGCTTACTGGTCTCTAATTCCCTATAATTGCTCTGTTTCTCTTATATTATAAAGGTGCCACATATGCTTTTCCCAGTCCTTTGGTATTCAGCCTCTGAAAACAAAAGAAAAGAAGAAATACTAATTTGGACTTAGTTCCCTCATTACACTTGGCTATAATGCATCTATACCTACAGCCCTATTAAATTAGCTCAACGTGTAAAACCGTAGCACGTAATGTAGCCTGCAACACTTACGGCTATTAAATTGGCCCTGTAAAGCAACCCACCGCCGACTTGAGGGGTAAGGGCAAAAAAAGCTATAGGACATGGAACTGTTCTCCCGCAAGTTCTTTGATCTGTCAAGCCCATAACTGCCCAAAACGTTTCCAATCATGCTATTAAATTGCAACAAATTCACTGGCGTTCAAGCCTGTAACCCGCAAATGAAGTCAATGGGTACTAGAGAAGACCCTCTAGGGGGTTAAAGTCCAATCCGTAGCACCGTAAATGCAAATATACACACACTACTGTACTTACATTAAAAGGGAAAGTGATGTTAGGTATTGAAATAAATAGCACAGCAATCTGAAGCTCGCAAATCGTCAATATAAATTACTTGTTATTATGTTTAATTTCCGTGTTATGTTGATCCCGGCAATCAATGTGTTAATACATATAATGGAATTTGCATGGACTAGAATATCATATTTACGGCTTTATCAATATTGCATCATTTCTGGAATGTGGGTCCGATTGCAACTCGTAATTGAAGCCCGTAAGACTTTGAAATCCAACCTCCATTTTTCAATGATGCAATGATGACTATCTCTATCGCCATTGGCTCCATCAAAACACATAACTACGGGTTTGACTAATTGATCATGTTCACAGGCGCGCATGCAACGGTCGACAAATGGTTTACGGGTTTGCCTCTCTGGCTCGTAACTTGCAGCCAGGTTTAATTTAACAGCTTTGTAACGCAGCCGAATTTCAAGCCCGCAGCCCTTGCTTCTAATTTAATAGGGCTGCTAGTGCTTTATTTACCCAGTAAATTTTCCTAGCTTTTCTATTCCCCCTCTCAGCATGATTGTGAATATGCTACTTGAAATGCCTGCAAGTAAACCCCAACTCACAATATTACGCCGGCTCCTTCAAGGAGCCTTGTATCACCTAAAATGTATCCCCACCATGGGGGTTCCTTTTGGACCCCTGGGGCACCTAAAATTAACCTTGATGCCAGGGTGGTCCTTATTAGATCTAACTATTAACCCTGCCACAGTGGTCCATCAAGGACCCCAGAGGCATTCAATAAATTAATCCCTTAAAGGACTCCTGCGACACCTAATTAATTAACACCATATCATGGAGTCCTTAAAGGACCTTCATGGTAATCCTATTAACCCCTTATATTCCATGGGGTCTATATAGACCCCCATGGTATCCTTCTCAGCAGTGTTGTTGAAGGAGGAGGCAGGGGAGGATCTCAACTGGTGGCACTTTTTGAGATAGCACTTGCATATTGAGAGCAGGGGCAGGGGCAGCACTTTGTGTATTTAGACAGGTGTCAGCCCTGGACAGCAAAAGATGTAGCTACTTTGCTTATCCCTAATAACCCCATAAGTATCATGGTATCTAAATTAACCCTGATATTCCATGGGGTTCAATGTAGACCCCCAGGGCATCTAAATGAACCCTTAAATGCCTTGGGGGATCTATATAGGTCCATCAATCTGGGCAATCTGATTGGTCAAAATATTTCAAAATATAATTTTGAGCATGGTGATAGCCGAAAACCCCATTCTGATTGGCTGAAATATGATTGGCATCTATTCCAGGCAATCAGTGTGCTCAAAGTCTCTATTTAAACCACAGAATTCACGGCAACGAACATTTGCGTTAGTTTACTTTTTTTTATTTTTTATAGAGTGTCTGGATTTCTTTTCGAGTGATGTTTCCATGCCCCGGAGGAGAGGAGCATGGTCTTCATTTAAGAAAGAAGAGGACCAGAACCTCTCCTATCAACATGAATAGATTGTCTGGTCCTGGGCAGAAGAGTTATTTTCCAAGTTTTCATTTTTTTATTTAATGTATTTTTTAAATTTTATTTGTGATTTCTTTTATTTTTTTTGCAATCTTTTATAATTTTGTATTATGTAATGGTTCCATTTTTATTTTTAATAATGTCGTTTTTTTTTTTAATGAATTTATTGGAGGGTTGTATTTAATTATAGTGTAGTATAGTGTTTTTACTTAGAGTGCCATGGGGGTTCTTGTGAATCCCCATGGATTTCATAGGTTTATGTTAGCTTACTCTAGATCAGGGGTGTCCAAACTCTGTCCTGGAGGGCTGCACCCAGGCCTGGATTTGAATATATCCCTTCTGTGCACAGGTGAGTCAATCGGGATGACTGAAGAAGTGATTGACTTACCAGTGCACAGCAGGGTTATCATCAAATCCAGGCATGTGTGTGGTCCTCCAGGACCGAGTTTGGACATCCCTGCTCTAGATAGAAATCCATGTTGGTTAGGGGATTATTATAGATACCATAGGGGTCTTTTAAGGACCCCCATTGTAGTTAGTGGTTAATGGGGATACCATGGATGTCTGTACAGGAATACCATGAAAGTCCTAATTAATTTAAGAACATTTGTGGGGGGTTTACTTTTAGGAGCCACAATGGTTCTTTAAGGGAAGGGGTTTTAGCGGGGAAGGGGGCAATCGGGAGTGAGGGTGAAGTGGATCCCCAAGGATTTCTTTCACCACATGCAGGAAATCCCCAGGGATTCTCATTAGTGTCAGTGGGTTTGTGCTCAGTTATATTACTGAGCACAGCCTTACTTGTAATCCTGAGTCTTGTAACGTTACTTCCAAGGCTTGGGTTTATGAATTATGGGTGTGCTCAGTAATATTATTTGTGTGGAGAATTGAATACACATGTAACACTTGCCACCAACGTTTGAAAGTAGTTTACTTGACTCAAATAGAATAGGGCGCAAGGAACCCAATATTCAAGAAGTTAATACGTATCAGGAAACCCACATGGAATGAAACAGATGCTCATTGTCTATTAAAGGTAAAGCCCTATGAGCTAACTTTACTTATATACTCACAAAATGCTTACTCAATTTGGGGGTGCTTATTTCTTCTAATTTTACTTATATATACAATATCATGACATTCACATTTTCTATAGGTTCCTAGGGCATAACAAATTATGGTGTAGACACGTAATTCTACACTTTCTATTTTTCTGACAAGAAGCCTCATTCAATTTAGCAATTGTAAGTTACGGGCGCCCGTAATGGAGCCCATAAGCTAATTTGTTATTCATTTGGAGTATTTTTGCAAGCTGCATTTGGAATTGAATGAGGCCCTTATTTTGTAAAGGAACTTATAGACAGACACACTATTACTCTTTCTGCTATCAATGGGCCATATTCTATTAGCTGCTCGCAAATGCCTCAAACGTTTGGCCATCAAAGAAAACGCTATATCTGGCGCACACCCAACACATCACATCACCCAAAGAATACCACCCCCACAGTGAAACATGGTGGTGGCAGCATCATGCTGTCGGGATGTTTTTCAGCAGCCGGGACTGGGAAACTGGTCAGAGTTGAGGGAAAGATGGATGGTGCTAAATACAGGGATATTCTTGAGCAAAATCTGTACAACTCTGTGCTTTTGAGGCTAGGACGGAGGTTCACCTTCCAGCAGGACAATGACCCCAAACACACTGCTAAAGCAAAACTTGAGTGGTTTACGGGGAAATATGTAAATGTGTTGGAATGGCCTAGTCAAAGCCCAGACCTCAATCCAATAGAAAATCTTTGCTCAGACTTAAAGATTGCTGTTCACAAGCGCAACCCATCCAACTTGAAGGAGCTGGAGCAGTTTTGCAAGGACGAATGGGCAAAAATCCCAGTGGTAAGATGTGGCAAGCTCATGGAGACTTATCCAAAGCAACTTGGAGCTATGATTGCGGCAAAAGGTGGATCTACAAAGTATTGACTTTAGGGGGTGAATAGTTATGCACATTGACTTTTTCTGTTATTTTGTCCTATTTGTTGTTTGCTTCACAAAAAAAAAAAAACCTCTTCAAAATGCCAAGGGGGTGAATACTTTTGCAAGGCACTGTAAATGCTTGGTTAGAAATTATGACTCCTATGAGAGCATCATCCTAGTCCTTTCAAGGTGGGCCTAGGGGTTTTGCTCCCCCTAAAAAGCAATGCTATTTATTTAATGAGAGCCAATGTAAGTGAGGGGCGAGTTGTATATCTGTTTCAATGTTCTGCCTCTCCCACAAGCCTCCAAATGCTTTAAGAAAAAAATGAGAACAGCATTATCTGGCATGGCCACTTCTATGTCCAAGTATGAGCTTTGCTTATTTAGAACTGCTTTTTCGCAGTTGGTGCATTCAGAATTGGTGAATTGATGAGACCTAGTCAATTCCTGGTGGTATTACTTGCAGGAATGCAGTTGATGAGGGTTCAATTTTGCCATATGTATCCCTTTGCCTAAAACAGACCAGGAGGTCAGCGGAAAGCAGCTTTTTATTTATCCCATAGGTTGAGATGCATGCCCTTGGCTTTTCCTTCATTTTTACCTTCTAATTTGGCCCGCTGTTGGAGGCTTGTTATTTGTCCATACTGATGGCTGTCACCTTACAAAATTTGTCTGCAACACTTGTTAGACTGGTTATAATTAAGGGGGCCCCTGAGGCTGTTAGACTGGGCCTAACTGTAAGAATTATTAAGGATATTGAAAGGTGAAAGTCTCTGCGGTTCCGTTCTTATATTTGCCTTCATCTCTTGGCTCTTGACTGTTCTTCCTTCTCCTCTCTGTTATATGTATATATAGTTTTGCATGTGGGAATATTACCCGTTAAAATGTTTATGAAATGGATGTAGGTTGATGTTAAACAAATTGTTTCCAGACCTTGGGGCTGCCAAGTTGGAGAATTGCAAAAAAAAAGATTAATAGAAAAATGGCATCCTTTATCACAACTTGATGGTGTATCTTTGTCACGCCATTTTGGAACCTCTGGAGTACGCCTTTAGGTTTCTCAATGATGGGGCTCATCTAGATGCCATGGCCCTCATTCAATTGCAATTTGGCCAATTGAATAGGGCTCTAAATAAGCACATAACATATATTTTTTTAAGAAGTTTTTAGTTAGTAAACATCTATCCAAAATCAAGGTTTTTACTAACTAAAAACTTCTTTAAAAAATATATGTTATGTGCCTTTTTAGAGCCCTATTCAATTGGCCAAATTGCAATTGAATGAGGGCCCATGGATTTTGGTCTTTTCTACTAATACCGCAGGAAGGCATTACAAAAGTTTTGGGTTCAGGCGTGGAAAGCGAATTACATTCTGGGTGATTCACTTGTATTGGCCAATTTTGCTGTCAGGAGGCTAGTTAAGGGGAGTGACCAGAAACCTGGTTTCCATGATGGCATAAGTCCTGCCCCTATGGGGCTAAACCCTATCTGGTTAAGGTTAGTAGGCAAAAGGATGCTTCTCACTCGTTAATCTATGTGGGAATCTAACTGGCAGTAAAAGTGCTGGGGCCTGAGCCTTCAGGTATGTGTTATGTCATGGTGACAGTTAATAAAAGTGGCTATGGCCCGATTTATCCTAAGGTGATATTTTTACTTTGTGAGGGCAACGGAAATAGTAATGAAGTAGATGAATGGCTCCAGCGACCTCTCTGCCACAAAAGGTCATGCCCCCTATTAGGGTAAAGATCATCAAGAGGGCATGGAATGCATCAATATTGTTCTACATCACTGGAAATTAAATTACATTTTTTATAAGATCTTCTATTTAACCAAAATATTGCCCCAGCTGCACAGTATCAGGAGCCTGTCTTTAGTTTGCCTGTCTCTACACTCCTGAGAGGACTACACATTAGTGTCCCTATAAAGGCCACATATTCTATTTGCTGCTACAAAAAAAGTCAGCTATTTTCTTTGGTTTGTCCAAACATATTTACTTCAACGGGAAAAAAGCTGAAAAGGTGTTATTGCAATGAAAAGAGTATATAAGCATTTAGAAGCAGCTTGTAATATATGGGGTCTCATTAAATTGTCAAAATCGCAATTACTGAGGCCTGTAATGTAGCCTGCAAAAGTTACTTCTTGCCCTGAAATGCTATGTACGGTTACAATGTTTACGTATTTGGCTTTCGGACATGTACTTGCAGGCTTATTTAATTAAATCACTCTGCAGTTGCCTTCATACATGCCGTAAGTCTGCAAGCTTGAAAATTGCAACAATGCGATCTAAATTAATGAGGCCCATGGTCCCTTTGGGATCTGAGAGCCTCCAGTCCTTTCTCTGATTGTCTACTAGATAAAGCCAATTACATGACAGTTTACCTGGAGATAAAACCAGTGTAATTAGCCATACTGATGGCTTTAAAAACTAGAGCCCGTAATGTAGCCCGTAAACTCATTTGCTATTCAATTGTCGTCTTTTTGCGACCCGCAAACAATCTATGGGTTACATGCTGAAAATCTCTGCGGTTGCCAAAATCGTAACTTTCAACCCATCTAAGCCTTTGATCTTTCAAGCCCGCAAAAGTTACAATCGATAAAATCCCAAATTGCTATTCAATTGCTACAATTCCTCAAGGACGCAAATGTTTTCACCCCCGTAAGTGGCAAATGTAGAAGAAAATCCTACGGGTACCAGATAGGACTCGCAAGGGGGTTAAACATCTGTTTGTAGCACTGTAAATGCAAATGAAAAATCAATACTGCACTTTAAAAAATGGGGAAAGGGATGACATTAGAATTAATTGCACAACAGTCTCAAGCTTGCTTGCTCGATAGATAGATAGTCTATACTCATAAACAGCATTGTATATATGTGTCTATGCATTACTTTGGATGCATCAGAAACTTGATGCAAAATACACACTGGCCTTTCTGGGGATGATAATTGCCACCTGCCCATAACATACCTCCCAATGCCCCATTTTTTTCTACTAGATCTATGATTATATAAGTCCCTTAAGATTTCCTTGAAGTTAAAACTCAACACATGGTGATTCTCTCTATTTTGTAGGGTGTTTTTATTGAGTCGCTGTCATTTTTGAAAGATAATAAAGATAATTTTAAGATATAATTTTTTTTCCACAATCAGTTTTTCAGTACCTACACAATATTATCTGAACCTGTGAATGTTCTCAAATGGTTCTAAATACATAGTGCTATATAAATGCACAAACACTTTATTCTGCTCAATAAATTTAAATTGCTTTTCAGTATTATCTACATCAAAAGTGGCTGTTTAGGACACAGGCAAAAGGATACAGAGCAAGGTGAGTCTGTATGCATGACAGAATGGTATAAGGAACATTGGGGGAATCATTCTGCCTTCTCAAATCAGTATCTAGGGAATGAGAGTCTAGGACAATCTTTTGCAGTGACATCACCACTGTCAATCACAGCCAGATTTATACCTCCTACTGTTAGTATCTGGGAAATGAGAGTATAGGACACCTCCAGTACCACTGTTTTCAATTTGCTGGTAGGGTGTAACTGTCAGAACTGTTAGTCACAGCCAGCTCCAAAGACTCCAATTTACTATGCCGTACACAGCATATAGGCTACGGCTGCTACGCACCCCTGCTCATTACTAATGCAGGACCCTGGAGGATGGCTACAAGGAGCATAATAAGCAATATAAACAACAAGATATATGGGTGAAAGGGCATCATTTAAAAAAAATGTAAGTGCATTTTTACTTTATTTTCACTACTCCATTTGTATCTGTTTGGGAGACTTCAGTAACCCTTTAAATAATTGCACTAAATTGCTTTAAAGGCCATAGTAATTTAGGCGGGGGGTCACTTTTGTGATTATTATGTATTAACAACATTAGCAGCTATGTAAGCCATAAGCATGAAAGCATATGTAGAGTAAACATTTCATTTTAGTAGATTTGGTAGTGTGTGGAGGCTAACATATCAGGACTCTTCCAAGGAAAGCACGATTCCAAGTTTGAAGTATGAGTGCCTTCTTCTGAGCATGTGCAGGGAATGAGTCAAAAACTAAAAGCTGAAATCATGCAATGAATCACCCACTCTTGAATAAATAAAAAATAGCAGAGCATTCAGGCTCAAAAAAAAGGAAGTGTTGAAAACACCATGGAAACCACTAGGCATTGTTGTTGTTTAGTCGTTCTGTCATGTTCAACTCTCCGTGACCCTATGCACCGCAGAATGCCAGGCACTAAAATATTGTACTTTTGTGACATGCATCACAAATATGTGAAGTTTTTGCAAACTACAGTTGTTCGTTAAGAAAAAAAATGCATTTATTATCATGCTTTGGCAAGTCATTTATAGTACACTTTGGTATGAAAAGCTATTTTATATAGAAAGGAATTGTCTGTCCAGACACATTGCCATCTGCTGCTCTGGAGAAAGGCAATGCTTTCAAGAAAAAATCCATATAAAAATAAAACAATGGCACATTTAATGTGGATTTGTGGCATATGAAGCATATAAACAGACTTGTAGATTTAATGGACATCACTTAATGAAATATTTCCCTATAAAAGGGAGATAAAAGTGACTAAATGGTTTTTATATTGACTTTTTCTATTCGCTCTTGAATATTACATTAAACTACAGTAGCAATTCTAAACTTAGGCTTAAATTTATATTTTATATGTTATTCTGAAGCTCACATCATCTGGCTTCTTTGGCAGGTTTCTGTAGCAATAACAGTTATTTATGTCTTACATGCATATATGAGCTTCTTCAAGGGTCCTTGGACTAATAAAATGTCCCCTTTTTGGTGTAGCCCCTTTCACTAACATAATGATATAATGAATATTCATTGTGCCGGATCCTTGTAACACAATAAATAGCATTCAAAAAATATTAGCAACATGGCAATTCACATTGTAACACACATTGATTTGAAAGATAGGGTAAGCACAGTAATCTGTTGCTATAAGGAACTAGAAGGAAGGGATTTATCTACACTAATACGGTAAGCGGATTACAAATTTTCTCACAATTTGACATTTTTACATGCTAATCATCCTTTCTGATCTACCTGCCAAGCCTTTTAGTTTATCTGATTTGTTTAGTTTTTCTCACCTTAATGGTCACAGGGGTTGAAGATGTGGACTCCTTGCTCACTGTGCCTTAGGGAGTACAACTGCACCTCACTGACGAGGCCCACGGAGGCCGAAATGTATGTCTGGGATTTGCCGTTTCTCCTGTTCAGGGTAGAATTGCCTAGCATTTCGGGGCTGGATCACTCTATTGAGTTAAACCAGACTGATATACTACAGGATATTTCTCCCAGTGAAGAGCACAAGTGAGCTAAAAGAGGCTTCTCTCTGAGTAGGTAATCAGACCTATAGAGCAAACCTAAGGTGTTGTTTGTTCTCAGATGAGAGCCTCTGACTCTTTTTGTTTTATCTGTTAGAAGGTAATTATTGCCAATAATTTCTAAATACTCCATAGGCCTCTACCTACATTGTTTTTAGTCTAAAAACAGCTAAAGATTGTGAGCAGGTGTCAATTCTATGTAATAATTGTTCTACTCAATGTCCCTTCCAGGGTAGAAGCCATGAGAGTATGTACCCTCCTACTTATTAAATGATTTAATCATATTGATCAAACACTAGCCCATTAAAATAAACCTGGTTAAACCATTGCATCTTCACTCTCTGGATCATATAATAATTTGAAATTTGAGTTATAAAATCATAATAAAACCCAGAAATCACAAACCAACTTATGGAGTATCACCAAGTACAGTGCACCAACCACACAGAATTCTTTTTATGGGAAACTAGTGACTTGCCTTTCGTAATTATCGGCATAATATTATATAAAAAATTGTGTGTTCAGTCTCTCTTTGTGCACCCTCTCTCTATGCACCCTTTCTCTCTCTCTGTGCGCCCTCTTTCTTGGTGCACACTCTATGTGCGTGACCTCTCTCCCTTCTTCTTTCTCTCCCTTTTTCTATCTCCCCCTCACTCCTTCTCTCTCTTCCTCCCTCTCTCTCTCCTTCTCTCTCCCTGCCTCCCTCTCTCCCTCCTTCTCTTTCTCTCTCTCCCTTCCTCCCTCTCCATCTCCCCTCCCTCTCTTTCCCTTTCTCCTCTTTCTCCCCCCTTCCGTGGCGCACAATTGCATTACACATCTTTATATTATAGAACGACAAACTCATTCAAAAATATACTGGAAACATTGGTTTATGTACCAGCTGTATCTTAATCCGTTTTAATCCTGATCACATAGACTGTGGCAAAAATTTAGCAGTTAGTTTTAGTAGATATTAACATAAATGAATAAAAACTTTCTATGGCACTTTTACCACTGGGAGTTTATTTAAAAAAAATATTTGCTTAATTTAGTATTGGATTTATTACAGATTTTGAACAGTTTTAGAGTATTAAAGCAGCATTGCCATCTGCAAACATATTTATTTTACTTCTGGTTAACCCATGTTCACACTTTCTTAGAGTGTCTACATTTTCTGTTTCTTTTCTTTCATAACTTACATTCACTTTAGTTTTTCTCTTCTGTATCCACATAATAACATAAAGGATGTGAAACTGCATTTCTCGCCGTCACTTGCAAAACATGGATTATGAACATGCAATGCAACGTGTTGCAATAAAATCAGTGACCATTCTGTCTGCTAATGGATTGCAGTAAAATAAACTTACAAACAGTAGTGCTGCTTTATCCTCCCCACTTTCACCACCACGGTGGTTGAAGCACCAGTGACATTTATTACCATGCTTTTCACAGCTAGTCTTTCATATCCAAATATGCAACGCTGAGAAATACAATGCACGTGAGAACTAGATGTTATGGTTGCTAAACATCCTCATTAAAATTGCACATTTAAAGGGACACTATCAAAACCTAAAAAGTATATTGTGTATGTATGGCTTATAGACAATGTGCCATGGAACTCACCAAAGATGCTGTGCACATCAGACAGATGAATAAAATCATGTGATAAAGCTGATGATCTTTTTAAAATCTAAATTTGACTTAATTTTAAACAAGTTTAGTTATTGCTTTTATAGCCCTTGAAGCCATCTCACAAGAAGATGAATGCATGACGACACAACCAATGGGTCACTTCATGTGGTCTGTCAATTAAGTGAATGGCACAGTGTTGAGTCCACCACTAAGAGACAGTTAGATGAAGGGTTCAGCAATCCGTACGCTCTCTATTATTATTAGTTCTTAACTTTTATTTGTAACGCGCCAACATATTCCGTAGCGCAATACAGGGGATAAAAACAAGGGAAAATACAGCATTAACAACCTTCCAAAAATGGAGGACCTATTTCTATTTCTCTCTATTTCTCATTAGCTACAACAGGATGAAGCATGGGCGCTTTGTGAAGGTGTGTGTTACAGAATGAGTGGACATCAAGGCACTGCCGGACACATAGTTGTCACAGTTTATATCTGTGCTCTTTTTGTTTTATCCTGTGAGCTCAATCAAACTATTAAAAACAAAATGGAGAATAAGTGAATTTTAGCTAAAAGCTGTTCACTGCATTCAGATATTCTAACAACTGAGCAAACTGGCCACAAGACTGGATATGAAAGTGTATATAGTAACAGTTTACCTTGCACATGGGAGGTTCCAGTGCCTTAGTTGGTCCAATATCACTATATGTATATATATATATATATATATATATATATATATATATATATATATATATATATATACACTAAAGAGAGAGGTTCAAACAAGTTAACTCCTGGGGAATTTGATTAACTCAGCTGTGTATAGACTTTAAAACACCAGAACTGAGAATGTGGCCATTTTATGTGCTGCAGCTTGGCAATGAGAGGTTATTGAGGCAGGCCTTGTTTGAGACTTCGGTCTTGGAAAGGAAAACCCAGAGAGGGTTAATGGAGCTGTAAAGAGGTACACCAGAGAGGAATGTCCATACTGGTGTCTGAAGCTGGAGAAAGACAGAGATACAGAAGCCTGGAGCTAGTGAGCAAGCCACAGTGAAAACTTGGACTTAAAAGTGAAAGGCCTGTAGTTGAATACATACACTGTTTTTATTCTACTCCATCCAGGTCTAGCTGGATGGAAGTTCAGATTTTTAGTAACCTTTGAAAAAAGGCTTTAAAGCCTCCTATAAGTGTGTTCCTCCATCGAAACAGCAAGAAAGAAGGGTACAGACCTAGTGGTAGACAGATAGCTTGTCACACTATGCAAACCTTAATAAAATGCTTCTATTACCATCAATTTAGCGACAATTTCAAAAAGGAAAAGACTTTTAAACATGTTTTTCAACCCACAATCTGATGTTACAGAGCACAACTGTTGACTCCAGTGACACATTAAACCTCAGTGTATTCTTGTTTCTTGTTTATATACTTTCAAGCAGAATAATTTTGTGTTGCACAAGTAAGCCATATCTACCATTTTATTCAGCAGCGTGTAAAATAAATTATTTTCCCCCCAAGAGTGGGGAATGTAGGTCCAAAACAGGAATCAGGTAATTTTTTTACTGTTACCTTTTTGTTTTTCTTGCATTAATATCCACACTTTAGAAGGAACTCTAAACTATCTTATAGTCAATCAAATATTATGCATTTTTAGGTGATAACAGTGTCCCTTTAACAAAAACAGGCAAAGACTATTTACATGATCAAGCCCAAAAAAATAATAATTTCAGTGTGGGACCAAGAGTTAGGCAGGTGGTGAACAATGCAGTCTGCATAAATACTTACATATTTTTACTTTCTTAATGCTATATGTATAATTAATACATTACCACTGTACCCCCAATAGTATCTATATGGTCTTTGCATAACTGATAATTGGCAAAAAAGTAACTGATAGTTGGCACAATTAATAAAAATAAAATAAATAAATAAATACATCTTGATGCCTCTGCCGGACCCTGGATGGAACCATGATACATTGGTGGAAGAGCTGTGCTTGCATTGAATTATGCAATGTCCTGCTTCTGGACCGGTGAGGAGAAAGGGGTGAGGTTTCATTGGAAATTGGCGCCAGTTATCAAACAAATGTTCTAGACTTTTACCTGTTCCCTACCCATAACTTATCTCTCTATTGATAACTACAAATACACACTCCCATCATCCAGCTCTCAGGATGTGATGTAGCAAACACAAAATGGATTTCTGTACTCATAAAGAAAGTCTTCAAAAAATCAGATATTCTCATTATTGTTTTATGTCCATGGATTACGCAGTTGCTTGTATTGTTTGTTTAGTACAAACTTAACAAACACATGTTTTTTTTTTTCTTGAACTACAGTGGTCCTTTAATAGAAATTCCTCAGTTATTAATGTACTGTGAGACTCACAGAAGAACCTGCATGCTATGGTAGGATGAAATTTGAGGGAGCGGCACAGAATTAAAATATGCTTCAGCCCTTAATACATCACATACAAAGACAGCTGGTGACAGAAATCGGGAGCATAATTAAGAAGAAAACACTCATATTTTAAATTACATTATGTAATTTGTATAACTTAGGCTTACATACAGTGTGCATTTAAAAAAAGGGGTACAGTTTTGCTTTAACCAAAATGATATACTATATATATATATATATATATATATATATATATTTGTATATATATATATATATATATATATATATATATATACATATATATATATATATATATATACATATACATATATATATATATATATATATATATATACATATATATATATATATATACATACATACATACAGACTACATTGATTAACCACCTAGTTGCTTTAGAGGCCTGAAGCTCTTTGCTTATTCTGTAAAAGGATACATTTATAATGCCTTAAAAAATGTATGGCCCATCCATGCCACATTCTCCTATGCCCTCCCACTATTCAAATGCATATTTTCAGAGATTGCAAAAATATAAGAATGCTAGGAAATAAAACCACAATGCGGGAGAGAGAATTGTGTGTGCTTCTAATACACTGAAGTAAACACGCTAACAAATAGAAGTTCAAAGTCCCAATATTATGGCATCAATGTTGCTTCCAGGCTTGGAATATCCTTTACATCATGCAAAGCAGCTCACCAATCTCTCTCCAACTCTACAATTAATTTAGTGCGTTGATAAAAATACTTTCTATATCCCCTCCCCCACTCCCTTTGGCTAACTGACTCTTTCCCAAGTGGTACGTCCCTGCAGATGAACAATGAAGGGGCCCCATCTAGGACGCTAAGTGAGAACATTGGTTTAGTCTTTGAAGTGGCCCCAGCCCCTCTAGTACAACTTATTCAAGGAAGGGAGGGCATGTGATTCTTGTAGTGCATTCTTATTTTGATAGAGTGTCCTCCCATTCATTGGCTCAGGCTGTGCCATTGGAAAGTTCATGCAACTGATCTTCTAGGTTCGAGATTCGCTTCTCCTGGGATTCAACAGTTGCCCTTAGACTTTTGATTTCTTCCAGTAGGTCTTCAAGTGAAACACGCTAGTGGAGAAAAACAGTAAGTAACAGAATATATATGTGTTTAATCCAAGTTGCCTTGTGTCAAAACTATTTACTGAAACAATTTATTCTACTATAATGCCTGAATAAAATAGTATAAAGCATTCTCCCTTACAAAATCCACAATCCATAAATTAAATATGAGTTTTTGGCAAAAAGTGTCGGGACATAACATCTAATGAAAGCTAGCTATATCAAATACTTGGGGATATTTACATCTGATGACCTAGATCGACTCCATACCACGGGACACGGGAGCCTACTCCCAAAACTAGACAGAAAAATTACCACTGAGAAAAATTACCATTTTTACTTTGTTGAAGTGTGTATGTGTTACGAGGGTGTGGAGCATTTTGCGTCCTCCCTAATAGTGTATTTTATACCTCATACGATCTTGTGTAGAAGTCTTATGTATCTGGCTTGTTTTTGCGTGTTTATTTGTTGTGTAGCCTTGTTTTCGGGGTTTTTTTCGCCCGCCATTTTTTTGGTCACTTTTGGCGATTTTCGTGTGTGGAAAATTGTGGTTCAATTGTCGTGCATCCTGACTCCCAGACGTCGTGGCTGTCCCCCCGTGCTGTGAGTGATGTTTTTTTTTGTATTTTTGTTAATTTTAGTGGTCTCGCTTTCCTTGTTGCAAGTGTTACGGGCCGTAATTTTTTATGGCGGTTTTTTTCAAACTGCTACGGGTCCCGCATTCTGAATTGTGTAATTGAGTTTTTTTTTTTCATTTCCACCAGCGCAAGGAGCGCCTTCAGTGTTCCTTCCCAGCAACTGCGGCCCTCGTTTTGCGAGCCCGCAAGCGTTAGCAACAACCCGTATTGCTGAGAACTGCTGCTCATGGATTGAGAGCTGGCTAAAAGACAGGAAGCAAAGGGTTGTTGTAAATGGAACATACTCTGATTGGACTAATGTGGTAAGTTCCTAAGGGTTCAGTATTAGGTCCTCTCCTTTTTAACATATTTATTAATGACTTAGAGGTAGGATTGGAGTGTGGTGTCTCCATTTTCGCTGATGACATGAAGTTGTGCAAGGTAATTAAATCAAATAATGATGTGCTTTCCCTCCAAAGGGATTTACATAAAATTGAGGAATGGGCATCTAAATGGCAGATGAGATTTAATACGAATAATTGTAAAGTTATGCATCTGGGAAATAAAAATAGCCATGCAATTTATAATCTTAATGGAGCAAATCTAGGTGTATCGGATATTGAAAGGGATTTGGGAGTGCTTGTGGACAACCACCTAGATAACAAAGCCAAGCAGCAGCTGCAAAGGCAAATAAAATATTTGCATGTATTAGGAAGGGTATAGAAGCCAGGGAAGCAAATATAATTCTGCCACTATATAAATCTGTAGTACGCCCTCATTTGGAATATGGAGTACAATTTTGGGCACCACTTCATAAAAAGGACATTTTAGAGCTGGAAAGAGGAGGGCAACAAAACTAATAAGGGGAATGGAGGTGCTAAGTTATGAAGATAGACTAACCAAATTAAACTTATTTTCTCTAGAAAAAAGGCGTCTAAGAGGAGATATGATTACCTTATATAAATACATCCAGGGTCAGTATAAAGATTTGTCAAGGGAAATTTTTTGTGCCAAGAAGTTTTCAACTGACAAGAGGACAACCCTTGAGGTTAAAAGTAAAAAGATTCCACCTTAAAGAAAGAAAAGGGTTGTTCACAGTAAGGGTGGTTAATCTGTGGAATTCTCTACCAGAGGAGGTGGTGACGGCGGATTCGATAGATAACTTTAAAAGGGGACTAGATTTATTTCTAATTAACAAGGGAATTCAGGGGTATCATGGATAATTAGGGAGACAGTATTGACCCAGGGAAAAATCCGGTCGCGGGTGTCTGGGATCAGGAAGGATTTTATTTTATTTATTATTTTTATTTTTTTTAAATAATTGTTTAATAATTAATTGTTAATCCGCATATTGCAGATCAGAGGAGATCTTGGACGGTTGAACCTGATGGACTGTAAGTCGTTTTTCAACCTTAAATACTATGTAACTATATACAGTCAGGTCCATAAATATTGGGACATCGACATAATTCTAATCTTTTTGGCTCTATACACCCCCACAATGGATTTGAAATGAAACAAACAAAATGTGCTTTAACTGCAGACTTTCAGCTTTAATTTGAGGGTATTTACATCCAAATCAGGTGAACCTTGTAGGAATTACAACAGTTTGTATATGTGCCTCCCACTTTTTAAGGGACCAAAAGTAATGGGACAGATTACCAGTCATAAAACAAACTTTCACTTTTTAATACTTGGTTGCAAATCCTTTGCAGTCAATTACAGCCTGAAGTCTGGAACGCATAGACATCACCAGGCGCTGGGTTTCATCCCTGGTGATGCTCTGCCAGACCTCTATTGCAACTGTCTTTAGTTCCTGCTTGTTCTTGGGGCATATTCCCTTTCACTGTGAAGTGCCGTCCAATGAGTTCTGAAGCATTTGGCTAAATATGAGCAGATAATATTGCCCGAAACACTTCAGAATTCATCCTGCTGCTTTTGTCAGCAGTCACATCATCAATAAATACAAGAGAACCAGTTCCATTGGCAGCCATACATGCCCACGCCATGACACTACCACCACCATGCTGCTGGTATGCTTTGGATCATGAGCAGTTCCTTTCCGTCTCCATACTCTTCTCTTCCCATCACTCTGGTACAAGTTGATCTTAGTCTCATCTGTCCATAGGATGTTGTTCCAGAACTGTGAAGGCTTTTTTAGGTGTTTGGAAAACTCTAATCTGGCCTTCCTGTTTTTGAGGCTCACCAATGGTTTACATCTTGTGGTGAACCCTCTGTATTCTCTGGTGAAGTCTTCTCTTGATTGTTGACTTTGACAGACATACACCTACCTCCTGGAGCGTGTTCTTGATCTGGCCAACTGTTGTGAAGGATGTTTTCTTCCCCCGGGAAATAATTCTTCGGTCATCCACCACAGTTGTTTTCAGCGGTCTTCCGGGTCTTTTGGTGTTGCTGAGCTCACCGGTGCGTTCTTTCTTTTTAAGTATGTTCCAAACAGTTGATTTGGCCACACCTAATGTTTTTGCTATCTCTCTGATGGGTTTGTTTTGTTTTTTCAGCCTAATGATGGCTTGCTTCACTGATAGTGACAGCTCTTTGGATCTCATATTGAGAGTTAACAGCAACAAATGCAAATAGCACACTTGAACTTAACACTGGAGATTGTATCTGCTCTTTGTAAATGGGATAATGAGGGAATAACACACACCTGGCCATGGAACAGCTGAGCAGCCAATTGTCCCATTACTTTTGGTCCCTTAAAAAGTGGGAGGCACATATACAAACTGTTGTAATTCCTACACCGTTCACCTGATTTGGATGTAAATACCCTCAAATTAAAGCTGAAAGTCTGCAGTTAAAGCACATCTTGTTAGTTTAATTTCATTTTAGTTCCATTGTGGTGGTGTATAGAGCCAAAAAGTTTAGAATTGTGTCGATGTCCCAATATTTATGGACCTGACTGTATGTAACTATGTAACTATATATGTGATACAACTGGAGTGTTTGAGCAGAAGATATTTAACGTACCCATTCCTGGAACACCTTGCCTCTTGTATCCCCATTGTACTTAATGCACACTAAGACCACATCACATACTAATACTTTTATGACACACAAGGACTGAGATGTTAGTGCAAACCATAATTAAATGGTTGATCAAATTTCAACCAAACATACAGAAATCATTCACATGCCAGGCTAAGAAGACACATACTGTCATTGAATTTTAGTACTGCCCCCCCCCCCCCCCCACACACACACACACAGCATGACAAGCTGAAGTTAAGGGGTATTTACATGACCCTTTTCTTCTGTTGATCCTAACTATGCATCTTTTTATACATCTACCCAATTTACAGCACCACTTTTAAAAAGCCACATGACAGACATATTTTGTAACGCTGCATGGCCACATTTAATATGTAGGAACTCACTGAGAAGCTCGAGTCACAGGAAGAGAAGCTTCTTCGTGGCCCTGAGGGTGGTTTGTTGTCCAGAATGTTTTTCCTGGTGACCTTCAGCTCCCGGTTCTTCACTGGGACATACCCATCCCTGAGAGACACCAGCAGGGGATCGGCGTCCTCACCTGAAAACCACTCGTCCGCTTCGAGGGCTGGTTCGGGCCCAGGAGTGTCTGGGTAAAGGTCATCCTGAAAAAGGTCTGACTGCAAAACAGGAAGAATAGATTAACACATAGCATGGCTGGGAAAAGCAGTGTCTTAAAGCAAAGTCTGCTTACGGGTGTCTGTTTTTTGGCTTATGAATGTACATAAATATTGTATCTATATATGTGTGTCACAAAGTTATGTGCAGCAATCCTGAAGCTCATCAGAAGAAAGTGCTGAGACCGTAACTAACTAACTGGGTCAGTAACCTATTTTATCCAGCTTTTAAAATAATGATTTGAAAATAATCTGTTTTTTTTTCTTAGATTGTCTTATAATTTCATGTTACTGGGCAGAAAAGCCATGACTGTTACAGATTTTAAGAAACCAATGTCAAGAACAAGCTGCCAACTAAATGGTAATAACCAACTACAAACATCTTGCACCTTTGAATAACTAATTTCTTTTCATTTAGAGTATCAGGTTTCCAAAATGTTTTGTCCACCAAAATATATCACCCAAACATGGTAAACTATTTACTCTCCATCTTTTCATTGACAGAGACATTTATTGGACGCTTAGTAATAGTTCCCAATGTCACCAGTTATATAGAAGTTACACACTGTTCTTTACATGTTAAGGTACAGCACTGTATAAAAAAGAGAAATAAACAAAAATACCAGAAAAAAATAACAGCAAAACAAATGATAGGAAGCCTGTTTACTATAACTTTGCTATGTATTACCCATATTGCACAGTTAAACAGCTAATGAGTAGTAACTGTCCTTTTAAGGGACAGTAATACACAGTATAGTGCAACAGACTTGAATTCAAGACATCTGAAGTCATAATGATATCTTAAATAATATAAACTGCCAAATTAGATCAACACTAATTAGCTTGAAATACATTAAATGGATGTCAATATAATATAGGGCTAATGTATTGGTCATACAGTAACTTTCTTTATTTAGTTAATGGCAATAAATTCAGTAATTACGGTAAATAAAATAAATTCAACGTAGCTTTTATAACTTATATTTGACATTTAATATTTAAGGTTCTAGCTGATGTTCTTGTTCTCTACCCTTATGTGTCCAGGAGATACCAACATTGAGGATCTGTCCAGGAAGGTGTGCTAAAATGTTTACTAGGTTTAGGTGGCCACTGCATCCCTATCAAAGCAGCCTCATGGGTAGATCTTCTGCCACCCCCAGGACACCTGATAGAGGGCAGAGAGTACCAGATCTGCTGATATCTTAAATATTGCAGTTAAAATGAAAGTTCTAAAGGCTATTTTTTTTTTATTTTGTTACTTTAAATATTTATTTTATTACAAATGTAAAATAGCAAATACATAACTATATTTTTGCATGACAGCTACTGTGGTCCTTTAAAGGGATATGGAAGGTTCCCTGTTAAGAATATTAAAATAATATTTAACACCATTTTATAAACTAGTACTTAAAAGCTCCACTCATTCATACAATGTTTGTATCGTGCTAGATGTACTAGCCAATGACACACTGTGTCTCAGTAGTATATTGCTGGATTGCTGTTGAGACACTGTATGTCATTGGCTAGTAAATGTAATTCTATAGATACATTGTATGCATGAGCTACAAGGGGCAGAACTTTGCAGGAACTGTTTAGAAGGTTTCAGTAAGTAAAAACAAAGCTTTTAAGCGCTTGTTAATAAAATGCTTTTAAATATGCAAATAAAAACAGGTAGTTTCTTTTAATATTAAAAACATTCCATAAAAGAGTCAAAAGAAAATGTTTTCGAAAATGATTATTTTATAGGAATTATATAAAATGTAACTTAAACACCAAGGGCCTCATTCTATTATCGGCCGTAAATCGGCCGTAAGGCTGCGATTCCTTGCGGGGGTTCTGTTAACTCGCAATTCTATTATACGGCCCCGCAAGGATCTCCTCTTACGGCCGGCCGCATATCTTGCAACCGGCCGTAAGCTCCAAAATTTTTAAAGTTAAAAATAAATTCAAGACGGCACTGTACAGCTCTGTAAATGCTAGGGATCATATTGGGGGACATGAGGATTAATAGTAACCCCCTCTCAAGCTTGCACATCAGCCCAAATACGAGTTTACATTACCTGTTTATTTTCCGGCCGCAGCGTGGCCAGGTCTGAGGTGCTCCAAGCACTCTGGACTTTTTACATGGATATTTGACATATATTAAAAAATATATATTTTACGGATTTGAGGGAAATTTGTGCTATTTTTGCTAACACCTAAAATCACTTTATAGTCTTCTCAAAGTGCAGGGTGGCTTTATTTGGGCTATATTTCGTGCTTAATGGGTGCTAGCGGGACCTCTTTCCTGCAAGTAAGCTGGGGCTCACTTTTAGCCTTGCAGAGAGGGTTCCCGGAGCAATAGAATTGCAACCAGGATTTTCTTACGGCCGCTTTCCTTGCGGACGTTTTAGATCAAAGGCTTTCCTCCGGCGCGAGCGGCCGCAAGAGATAGCAAGGCGCCGGCCGCAAGCCTGCCGGAGCCCCCGGCCGGAAGGGAATAGAATAGCCGAATAGCTTGCGGCCGGTCCTTGCGGCCCCGCAACGGCTGAGGCCGATAATAGAATGAGGCCCCAAATATGTAGTATTAAATATTTAAAAAAATATATACAGTACCTTTCTTGGCACAGTCATAACGATGGGCTCACACTTCCTTTCATGCAGTTTAAAAAACCTGTGAGTTGGGAATATGCAGTATATTTAGGCAATTATAATGATGTCTAACATTACTGCTTGTAACACTAAGACTAATTATATTCAAGTTCACATTCATCTAAATTCAATACATTTTGATCAAAAAGTCATTTAAAAGTTGAGGTTGTGCTATGAAACAGAATAGTTCATTAAGTCACAAAGAAGGCCGAATTATTGCCTTGTAGCAGGGTTATTTTATTAGCTGATTTTTCTTTTACATTTATAAGAATTCTTTAAATTATAACTATACTCATGACTCACCTGGCGATTTCACATTTACTGACATCCAGGCCTCTTTTAGGCATAAAGCCCATTCCTCTTTGAGGCTCCTTGCTGCTGTAGGTGCTTAGATAGTGGACATATGGTGCCTCAGACGTTATTTCAAAGTAACGGATACTGCTGTCACCCTAAAATGAGACGCACATGGTACAGTTTATAAGAAATGATCATATTATCTGCCATGCTTTATATATATATATTCAGATGAATTTGGATAAAAATAGAGACATTTTAAAAATATGAATTTTTTTTTCCTTCAAATGTCTCTTATTTCGACCAACCATATTTTGTTGTTTATTATTTGGGAAGCATTTACATGTCTAGATTGACAGGAACATGGCAGGCTTCCCAACTACTCGTAGAAGATAGGCTCACATAAGTTACATCACAAACAGAGGGGCTGTGTTGGTTTAACAGATGAGGTTTGGCATCCTGTCGCCATCAGGTAAAATTAGGCAGGCCTTGAATTAACTTTTTGTTCTGTTTTATTCTGCACTAACACCCATATATGCCAGAAAAATACAGAAAATTCAGGCTGTAAAACCCCTTAACTGCAATTGGTCTTTTCATAACATATAAACAGCAAAAAGTAATCATCAATTCCTATTTTTTCCCATCACTATTCTCCGATCTCTAATGTAGTTGCCTGACTTTCTTCTATAAGTTGAAAAAGAAGAAAAATCTCTTACCTTTCCACAGAGGTAGACAATGCTGGAGTCAGAGTCATAGAAAGGGAGCAGCACTCCATTGCTTGTGTCCATTTCTTGCAAGGCAATGGGTTCATCAAAGTTGGTCTACAACAGAGATTAAGCTTTAGAATAAAGAGCCTCATCTACGTACACTTTAGTTAGACAAGGGTTAGAATAACACAGCACACTGGCTTATCTTGCCATAAAGCACACCGGTATAACACAGTTAATAAAACGGCACACTAAAGGACCTGCACTGATCCACACTCCATATATTTTTTTCTGAACTATATCTGTGTTTCCTTCAGAATAAATCATGGTTAAAGTGATTTAAAGAACAGTTTTGTATTTATGCAATAAGGGATGAGGATTATATTGCTGTCTGGAGATTAATGTTAGTATGAACGCATACATAATATTTTGTGTACAGATAAATCAAAGTTGCTAATATTTTAGTATTTACCTATTTGACAGAGAATTTGGTTGAGAAGGACACACGTTTTGGTTAAATGGTAATGTAGAATTATAGGCCTAATGTAATGTAAATTTTAAATTCATACAGACTTCTTAATTGCATTTATATAAATATGTGCTAGAATACTACAGCAAGAGTAAAACCACTCAGAATTAATTTTCTGTTTTCAACTTTTTAAAAATGGAGAATTATATAGTATGTTGCTGTTTTCATTCATAATGAAATGCTTCAGTGCCAGCTTTCCATATTTAAGAGAGAGAGGATTGATCTTCTTCCTTCCTCTCACTGAATCCATTTCTTGCAAAGATTATAAAATCAATATAGCAGCATCTTTCCTATCTTTAGAGAGGCTATTGTTAAATGATGTCCTAACACAAGTCAATGAAGGGTTAGTGCTGTAGGCTCCAAACACATCTTCGTCTATTTTTGAATGTGTTTGTCAAGTATGGGAACGTAGATAGTGATGTCATAGGTACTAGGCTTATCTCAGAACTGGCACAACATTATGGGGGGCATGTTAGAAGAAAAGTCTTGCCCATAGCTAGTAATGGGAAATATGTGCAAGGACTAACAGACAGCCATGTTAAAAGGACAAATTAAATTGTTTGATCTATGTACAGGAGACTGCAGCAGCCTGAGTATTATTAAGTGTTTATTGCAAAGAAACGATGGCGCTAATGTTGGAAGCAAGATGATAATGTGTGACTACTGGTCAGGGGCTGGAAACATCCATTTATTATAGCAAAGACCTCAAATTTAGATTACATTTATCAGAATAACAAAGAAAAACAGGATGTTGCTTATATATTTAAGCAATGAAGACAGTAGAACAGAAAAAAAATAGCTTTTTTACCACCATATTTTATTTTTACAATATCAAGGTCGCTTTTACACTTCCTACAGTGGAGATTAGTTTCATATTCATTTGAGTTTTATGCTCCCTACTAATTTTAAGGGATTTTCCCTTTCCTACAAAATGTAAGTGCATCCTATCACTTATTTCCTGGTGTCTATACACATTGCTATAGATAGCAGGATCCAGTAAAAATACACAAAATACGTTCTTATATTCACTGGATCACTGCATTTCCATGTCATTAGACAGCAATTAATATTTATTTATAATACAATATTAATATTGTCTCTGTTTTATGAGAGGAGATGTCCTGTTTGCAGCATATAATGTAAATGAACAAAGAAATTATATTTATTATTATTTCCTTAATTCCAGTTACAAAGTCTGACCTGTATCACTGGATTCCAATTGTCTGACAGGGTACACTACTTTAAAGCAGTATTACTATCAATTTTAATGCAATATACGGAAATAAACTTGGATATTGCAGTTCTTTATTTAACATCTCTTTTTTATAAAAAAATAAAATACATAAATATAAATATGTAACAGTATTAGACTATATGGTTTCACATGTGTAACTTGTCAAAACATTATACAGTACTATGTCTACATCTGTGTTAGAATGTATTAGTATTTTGACACCGAATGAACATCATATTTTCCTCTTCTTGATGTATAATTTCAAATGATTACTCACATCACACTCTACTGTATAATACTTGCTCTTTGCACATGTCATGCTGAAACACTGCAATCCCTCCTTGCGATATTATTGTCACAGCATCTGTCTCTGCCACCAGCACAAGGGTTTTTGAGTTTTTAACTCATCCAACATAATCTTGGATACGTTTACTAAACATGCCATACCAGAAGAAATGTTATAGCATTCTAAGATGGCTTACTGAACTACTTCAAATAATTGGGCTTACATTTTTCAGATTCCTTTTTGAGCTTGCTTTATTATGAAATTCGACAAATCTGTATTCACTCCTAAAACCCTTTCTAGGCTGACTTAAGTATTAACTGAAACTTACCCCAAAATAGCTCCCATGGAATAAATCTCACCATTCTTTTTCATTATCACAATATGGCAATGAAACCAATGCAAAGGACTCTGCAAAGTGTGTCAGGGCTTCAAAATACCTATGTGATCCTACTGGACCATCTCAATGATAAAACAAAGTTCCTCTGAAAAAACCCTTCTTGGATGACATTATTGTGGAGCCCCTGGCCATACGACAGAAAACAACATAGTTTCATGAAGCACAGTTACAAAACACTCCTCCAAATAATTTCATAATGTCAAAGGGAATATCAGAGATTTAGCATCAATTTCCTATAGGCTAGAAATCCACAATATACACTATTACAATTCCCTTTATTGATAGACACTATTATGACTCATTTTATTAATGTTCTATCACATTTTCACTTCTTCTATATATGTCTTTGTCAGTTGACCTGTTGTTTTTATTTAATCTGTTCTATATATGTTTGCTAATATTTGGGAATTAGAATTCCTTGGCATAAATAGGCCTTCACAGTCCAACATGCTGACGTTATTTTAATGTCCTTGTAAAAGGACTCATTGGCTTGTGAGAGGTACAATCTTGGCCTTGTGCTTTGGAAACTGTGACAATAATACGCAAATTCTCTGGACTTAGCATGTCTGCCATTACCGGGTCCCACAATCCCAGCTCTCTCTGACTCATCCGTGAAAAGCCAGTAGTAAA
Source organism: Discoglossus pictus (assembly GCA_027410445.1). Classification (NCBI taxonomy): domain Eukaryota; kingdom Metazoa; phylum Chordata; class Amphibia; order Anura; family Alytidae; genus Discoglossus; species Discoglossus pictus. The sequence goes on along the minus strand of CM050164.1, from coordinate 76,831,646 downwards.
GATATTTCCATCTCTGGTAAAAATGGCTCTCATAGGTCTCATCCCCTCATGGGGGGCAAGTTTCTCCTGTAAGGGTGAGGGTTGGAAAACAAACTGGTCATAACATGATTATAAACACAAAAGCTTTGTGGCCTGGCACAACGCACAGGACAGTGTGTTACTGGCTCCCAAGTCTTTGCAGCTATAGTTACCAAGGTGACCTTGGCTGGAGAGTTCAGAATACCTTTTGAAAACCATTTAACTGCTGGTCTTTCCTGGCACTGTAGCAATGCTAATGGTATCTGATGTTTAAACATACAAATCTATGATCACTGAGAAAAAAAAACATCTTTCACTTTTACGAAGACACTAACTATACAAGCATTGGGGGTATATTTTAATATACATAGCACACTACCGTATTGGCCCGAATATAAGCCGCACTTCTTTTCCGATTTCCGAGCTTGGAAATTACGGGTGCAGCTTATATTTGGGTGCAGCTTATTGCTAATTTGCGGGCTTGAGACTGTTGCGCAATTAATTCTAATGTCATTCATCGTTTCCCCCGTATTTTACAGTGCAGTATTGATTTTTAATTTGCATTTACAGTGTTACATTTAACCCACTTGCAGGTCCTATTTGGAACTCGTAGGATTTTCTTTTACATTTGCTGTTTTCAGATGTGAGTGCCTGCAGAATTATAGCAATTGAATAGGAATTTGAGATTTTAGCCATTGTAACGTTTTGCGAGCTACGATTTTCGGCCTGTAAGCCGAAAAAGAAGTTACCATAGATACGGATTAGAATTTTAAGGGTGCGGCTCATATTCGGATATTATCTTTTTTCCCAGGTATGGTTCACAGGTATGGCTTATATGCAGTGCAGCTTATATACGGACCAATACGGTATATAATTTACAAAGACATCAACAATTTATTTACATTAGCTAAGCAGTAAATCCAAAAGGGAATACAAAAATAATTTTCAGGAGCAGAAATCTTATCTAAAAAATTTACGTTGCATCAGGGTACAGTGCTTTACAACAAAAAAAGACATCTGCAATCTATGGCTTTACGTCTAAAAGTAGCCGAGTACAGGTCAATATATGACTCTTCTATCAACCGCAAATGTGCTAGCATTGATTCAAATTGTTCTTAACTTTGAATTCAAATCAATGTCATTAGTTTATTTTCTTCATAGTTCTAGTTAAGTAAGAATTTATAGTCTCAATGCGCACATTTATTTACAAGTAAGATAAGCAGATAGCTGTTTTCAATGTCCTGTTCCAAGATTTTATATATATATTTGCTCTTTATTTATGAGAGGGTAGTAGACACCAGTTATGAGTGTATATGTTTCTTTGAACAAAACAGTGTTTTGTCTCGAAAAAGGTAAAAGAAGTTACATGTAACTGAGCACACAAATTGAAAAATATACCCAAAATATTCCATATGTTTGTTTAGCAAGAAGTTATAAATAAATGCTAAAATTACAAGTGTGCAGGGAATTAACCTTAACCTTGAAATAGTTGGTAGATCAAGAGGGTAGGCCTTGTGGATATGTTCATGTACCAACTACCTTGGTTGGTTCCCTAGGAGAGATTATATTTAGTTCTTCAAACTCAACTGAGGAAAATTCAGGGATGTCAAAAAAGCCAAATAATTACTACAGAAGGTACTGCCATTTGGATAACAAATATGCTACCTCATATTATCTTGGCTCTAAGTAGTTCGCCTTAGTTCATCAGAATAAAAAACTAACCAGCAGTTAATTGGCACATCATTGCACTGCTATTTTTACTGAAAAGAAGTGATAACATTTAAAAAATATATTTAATGGTTTTCCGATTCTCCTGATCCAGCTGAAGAGAATTCCTTGGGAACCCTGCAAGTCTTGGGAAGCCAGCACAAGTATACAGAGATAGGTAGAGTAAATAAACATGCAGAACACCTTCTCATACCGGATCCCACAGTGCCAGCTGCCGTTCGCTCATCTTGCTGAAGCCGGTGGTGAAGATTTTGCCATCAGACATAAAGATGGATTTGATTGGTCGGGCTCCTTCATGTGCCCCACTTTTCTCCTGGTTTATTTGGTTAGCAGGTTAAGAAGAACACAGCAGATAAAACACAAACATGCACTCAGGTTAGTGTCACACTGGTAAGAGATACACACTTCTGTTCAGCTTAACAAGACATTGACATTGTGAGACCGTGTGTGGACTTATGTCAGCTTTTAATAACTTGAAAGTGCTTAATGTTAATTTAACTAACTGCCAGATTTCTACCACATTTATTTATTCCTTGTATCAAATGCAGCACTTTCGATCTGGCTGACTGCAACAGCCTCATAGTTTTTATTTAAGGACCACTGTACTTTGGAAAAAAGTAAATACTCTCTTGTAATACATTATTGGCTTAGGGCAGTGATATACCGTACAAAGTACTGTGCCAGCTATGTATCATACTAGGAAATATATCGCTTGCAGAAGGCCCACAGTGGTCTTTTAAGCCTGAAAAAGTTTCACTGAGAAAAAATCTGAATTAAGTTGGGAATGCATTTTTTAGTTAGACACATCTGCACAGGTCCTAATAAGCTAGACAAAGATACAAACTGAGAGAGGGGGGTCTGAGAGCTGTTTGTGCTGCAAATACACATTTTCTAAACATTATATCAGTTGTTTTATGCAAAGAATATTTGAGCGTACATGTTCTTTCAATGTAGAAAATTGCTATAATTTGCTAAGGACCTCTTCTATTATCACCATCTATGCAGATGTAATTCACTATGCAAAACATTTGAGCACACATAATTCTGAGCAAACTGCTCTTTAGACTATTAATGAAGCTCAGCCATTGAGCCAAAGCACTGACATTTACCTGTCTGAAGAGGCGAAAAATGCTTATGATGCCTACTGAAAATATTCCTATAATTAATAAAAACTATTGAAATAAAGCTTGACTTAAAAGCAGGTCACAAATCTTACAGATCACATTATTTCCACATCAAGTAGGATACTTAACTTTGAACACATGGAAATCTGTAGGTGTTTGAATTAGAAATTCATGCATGGCATGCATTATAATACAGAAGAAACGCAGAGCATACAAAAAACAAAGAAAGGGGAGAATGCAATGCAAACAACACCAACAAAATAATTTGACTCATATAATGATTAACAATTTTTTTAACACTTATTATAGATATTTATAAATAAATACTTAGTTGCAATAACTGAAAATGAAGAACTAGTCAATTACCAGCTTTTAAAAAAAGAAAATGAGGTGTAGGAATCTACTTAGTCTATATATTTACTGGTACTACTTCCTTGTTAAGGCTTTCAGTCATGTTCGACTCTCGATGACCATATGGACCGCAGAACACGAGGGACATATGTCTGTTTCTTGCTGTGCTTATCCATATGTTTTTCATGGCAAATATACTGGAGTGGGTTGCCAATTACTTCTCCAGTGGACTGGGTTTGTCTGACCTCTCTACTATGACCTGCCCATCTTGCATGACCCTACATGGTAAAGCAGGCCTCAGGGATTCCCAGATCAGTAGGGAAACTGGTGATGCAATTGTGGATTCCCGGTGATTGAATCTCTATTTGCCTCACTAGTACAAGGAGGACCCCGGGTTACAGCGTTCCATACTACAAAGGCTCCCAAGGCTATTTGTATGAGTTTGTTTTTATGTTCTGTTTGTTGAATTAAAAGAAAACACAATAGGTTCTGTAACATTATTATAGTACAGGGATATTATTATTACAGTATTATACTGTATTTTTATGCCCAAATATGAACCATTATAGTATTATTATTATTATTATTATTATTCATCAGGGATCCGAGTTACATACAAATCCGACCTAAAGATGTAACCCCAGGACCGCCTGTATTTAAATTTATCACCAAATGATCGTTTGTCTGGGCTTCTGGTTTGGGAACAAGAGTTCTAGCTCTTCATTTTAGCCGATTGCAAATAAGATTTTTCATTGACCCTTTAAAGATCTATATGTATCAAACTGTGAAGTTTATCACAGGAATATTATCAGTAAACTGAATTCTACCACAACAGAGTGTTATAGAAGATGTCCAGACCCCTAAAACAAGGTTTAGTGAAATTTCATAAGTGAGATACATGCAGAGTCTGATACATCTAGATATTTGTCTCAAGGTGAAGATCTCAGATTCTGTAAAGTGGTCCAGAGGGCAACCGCTAAAGGGAATTTAATAAGGGATACAAGTAATAACTTATTCACAGAAGATAAAACTATCATTGTGAGAAGCTTGCTTTGAATTAGCCTTTCAACTTGTATGTATTTATTCTACAAGATATGCCTTGTTTTGGTAGCTCCGAGTTTACACTCTGCTTCCAAAACGTCATTGGTGGATAAGACTTTGTCAATTAGGTTCAATGTTTCTTTTCCAATGTTTCCCCATCATGAACACTTTGCTCTTTTATGTATGCATACTTATGAAGAGCATGACTAAACAACTGTCAAAATGTTTTTGCTTAGTTAAAAATAAAAAATAAACAAATTCAACCTTTCATTTTAACCATTGGATTAACTTTACTGGCATCAGACATGTTGCCTTTGTTCATACCAGGAATAGAAATTTGGGAGAATGGGAGAAACCTTGCAATCCAAAAAAATCTCGATTCCGTTCTGTTGAGAAACTGGCACTGTAAATAGCCATTTGACAATGGAACAAAATAGAAGAGTACATTTTAGTAGGATAACCCTCTTCCAAGCTATAAACATAGTAGTGATCTGCAATGATTATGATTTATCTGTTGTGGTGCAAAATCCACAACCCTCTAAGTGCAACAGACCTTGAGTCCTTTACAGCAGGAAGATATTTCCTATCTATTCTGCTAGGAGTAGCAGTAGAGACTCTTGTCAGATGGGTGCAGGGGTCTTGTAGCAGTCAGGAAATCACGTTCAATCACTACACAACCCGACTCAGGTAAATTTAAAATTGTCTTTAAAAAATGTTTTTGTGGTCATGGTGTACTATGGGATCTGTTGTTAGTTTGGGGACACAATTCACATGTTTGAGAAGTATGTAATAAAATACCAGTTGAAGAGAACTGAAAAATGTATTCAAAGCAAGATTTTCACTTAAAATAATTCCAGAATACTATTAGTTCCTGGATACCTTCTTAATATTTTGGGTAATTATAATAATCTCATGTTAGACTCCCTTAGGTGTTCACTTTGTGTAAGAGAGGAAGAGAGATAGAGATGAAGGTAAGCTGGATGGGCAGCCACTTACAGCCACTATTTCTTGCTTCCGAGGATCAATGACTCGCACTTTCTTGTCCTTGCAGGTGGTGGTGACGAGGCTTCCGTTGTAATTCCAGCAGACACTATAAATGAGGTCAGTGTGCATTTCATCTAAGGTAATAAGAGCTTCTCCTGTCCCAACGTTCCAGATAATGATTGCATTATCACTACCTAAGAGCAGGAATAGAAAGTGATAGAGATGGGAAAAATGCAGAGGGAGAAAATAGGGGCCTTCAGTGTTAGCAAGAACATCAAGCGCGCATTTTACTAAGCAATTTAAATAAATTCCAAGAATCAAACACTACTAAGTTCACACCACTTCAGTTTTTCAGGGAAAAGAACGTAAGAGAACAAGGGGATTATTTTCTAATGTTTGAAAGTGTTAAAATAATTAAAAAAATGATAAAAAAAAATATTCAAATGTTTAACTGATCTGTGATCTGGGAGATTGCCCCTTAAACCAGTAATATAGCTAATGAGTCCTACTTATCTGCCAATGGAATCTATAGAATTACGGTAAGTATGCTGGTTTAATTTCCTTTTAGTTTCAATTTAATTTCAAGATTAAACAGATTCCAATTACTGCAGAAATAAAAAATAACATAGAAATAAATATAATTACTATTGATTTTTATTAAGCATTTTGAGTGACAGCTCAATATTTTATGCATTAAGTACATGAAATACTCACTCTCAGCAAGTTACTCCATCTAAGGAATTTAAATAACTCTCACAGTAGAGGTGATAAGGCAGAAGAACATGTGCAGTGTGACTTTAAATTGACAGAGTGGAGGTCCCAAACATGATAACATTTAAAACTATAGGTAACAATAAGTACTTTACCATTTGAATGTTATTTAAAAATCCCTTTTCTAGAGTAAACTAATATTGGAGTTTACAACATTTAGTTGGCAGTCAACATTACTGATTAACCCACAAGTAGAGATTCTAATTAAGGATTACTAGTAATAAGTGATTATCCAATAGGGCTTTGGGTCAAGTTAAGTCAACTGCAGTCAAAGGCTGGGGAGGCTCAACCATGAATCATGTCCAATATATCTATGTGGTTGACTTAACTTGAAAAAAATAAACCCTGAGCCTCCGGGGATAAGTTATATTGTATTTGCATCCTCCAATGTATTAATTTAACACTTCTATGATAGACATGAAAAGTGTTAACTTTCACTAAGAAAGGGTGAAATGAATTAATAATGGAATATTGTGAAAAGTAATGAGAGGAACAGTTTTACATGACAAGATAAAGTGATGTGCTAATTGTGGGGGGATAAAATGTGATAAGCTACTTGTGGGGAGATAATTGGACCATGTGCTGTGGCATATGATCGATCATGCTTTCACACTTCAGTGATCAAAGGAGGAACATGTATGGGGAGCCTCAAATAGCTGCACATTGCCTATAAATTATGTAAATGGTTGGGGGATTCAAAAATATGTGTAAGAGACATATGACTGTAAAAGAAGAACCAAGACAGCTTATAGTCTTAAGTCTTGTAATTATCACTTGGCATACAGTCTGCAATATGTGTTAGACCTTTCTTGGAATCTTAAATAATGTCACTGCTTCCAATTTGGGCCCAAGTCCACATATGAACTAACTAAGTCATAGATAATGGCAAAGGTTCAAAACATTATTGTTTGCTAAAGTCAAATTTAGATTACACATGAAATAATTTTAGAGTGACATTGTCAAAGTAAAAAATAAAGGATGTTTTAAGTTGCACAAGCAAGAGGCTACTGACTTTTAGCACCCAAAGTATTGATACACTGGGAACAAGCATAGAGTCTCATTCAATTGAGGCTTTCGGGAGATCTGGGCTCCCAAGTGGAGCCAGCAAGTTATTTTGCTATTCAATAGGCGTCAGTTTGCGGGCTTCGATTGAGTTGGGGGCAGCGAGCTGCGATTTATAGCGATTTTAAAAATCGCAAGTTAATGCCTTCCAAGCCTTTGATCTTTCACTGTCGCAAGGCTAAAATCGCAAATCTCTATTGAATTGATCATATTCCCCCCTCGCTAACCACTCCGTCAAGCCCGCAAATGGCAAATATCTAACCACAAGTTTTTGGTACAAAGGAGGTCTCGCAAAGGGCTTACAGCCCCATTAAATTCAGGCTACGTGTTAAAACGTAGCCCGTAACATAGATCTTAGAGAAATTTGCTATTAAATTGGACCCATAACGCAGCCCGCAGACGACTTGCGGGTTAAGACACAGCAGGGCCGAAAAAAGCCTACGTGTTGAGCAACGTTGAACTTTGCACCCTTAAATCCTTTGATCTGTCAAGCCCGTAACTGCTACTTGTTCAATTTAGCTATTAAATTGCTAGCAAGCCCGTAACATGCAAATGGAGCCCAAAGCCCAACCTGTGCTCCAGAGGACCCGCAAAGGGGGTAAAGTCAAATTCAAATAAAAACACAGTACTGTACTTTTATTAAAAGTGGAAGTGATGTTATATCTTAGAATTAATAGCACAATATTCTCAAGCCAGAAAATCGTCTCAGAAAAATACTTCATTTCATGTATATTTATTGGGTTATATTGATCCCGGCAATCATTGTGTGAATACATATACTGTAACCCGCATGCGTCTCCAGTTCGTAGCTCGCAGCTGCTCTAATTTAATAGCACCGTAACTCAGACAAATTTCAAGAACACAGCCGTTACGGGCTTCATGTTGGAGTTACTGGCTTGGAATTTAATGTGGGCCTTAATGACAAATCGGAGCACTGTAAAAGCAAATAAAAAAGCAATACTGTACTTTTATTAAGAGTGAAAGTGACATTAGGTTTTAGAATTAATAGCACAACATTCTCCAATACTTTATTTCATGTTCAATTTTCATGTTATATTGATCATGGCAATGAATGTGAAGTCCAACGGGCTTCAACCTCCAAGCCTGTAAGACTTTGAAAAATAGAGGTTGGATTTCAAAGTTCTACGGCCTTCACTTACGAGTTACGGGCTTGGAGGCTGAACATGATGACGATCTCTGTTTTCATTGGCCGTTTGTGCCTTGGGAGTTACGGGTTTGCTCCCCTAACATGTTCCAGCCCGGAAATGCTACGTCCGACGGAATGGTGTTCCGATTTTCAGGACCAGCACCTAACTTGGCCCAGGCAATTGAAAAGCATCACAATCGAAGAGCAAATGGAGCCCGCAACTCAATAACAGGCATTTGGCTGTCTGCAATCAAGTTGTCAAGTTGTGAGCCCTGAATTGAATGAGGCTCATTGTACATAAACATTCAAGACTAACCATTTTTTATTATCCAATGTGGGTTTATTAAAGCGCTTGCACCCTCTAATGGAGAAAGCCATCACTACAACAGATATTGTTTTACAGGATAACAAACAGCAAGCACAATTTTACATAGAAGAAATAAATACTAATAGACAGATGCATTATAGGAAGTCCCAAATCATTAATTCAGTGTTGCAGCTATGTGGAAAATATATTTCATCAACTCCAGCTGTTTCAGAAAAGTTATTCTGGTTTATAGTGGCAATCTGTCATCCTCTTCCTAGCCAAACATTTTAAGAACCAGATTTGCAAGATCAGCTGATAAAGTGCCATGGTCATTCTCTAATTTTGTAACAGATAAAGCTTTAGTGGAGTGCTAAATGCCAAAAGCTATCTTCAGGGAATATTCAGGAGATACATCTGCATATATATATATATATATACAGTATGTATATAGTTGTCTTTATATATTTATATGTATGTATAAAGTAAATAAATAGTACATTTTGTGCACATTTGAATGTCTAAAAATAACTAAAAAAAATATTTCCTGCTCTGAATTCCAAGAAATACAATTATTGCACTGCACCTCGGGAAACTGGGCAGTGAGATGCAAATGAGCCCACAATTCATCATCACACATGGCTCATTTTAGACATATAGTCTCTGTATTACACAGCTTTATAGCACAGCATAGGATAGATTATGCACAATGTATATATTTATATATATGTTACCTATATTATTTCTGTGCTTATTTATCTGTTGACTGGACACATACTGTGGTTTCCAAAATTACTGTGTTTTAGAATAGTTACATTCTTTTATTTTTCCTTTTTGGAATATTCACTTACAAAGAATGAATTTTATTATGGAGAAAATAAGAGACAAGTAAAATCACAATTATATTAATGTATAATAAAATGTGCTTTTTATATTTGTTCTGCGTCACAAGATTTCTGGCGGCGGTCAGTAAATGCCAGTTGCACAAAGAACATAAGTACTCATTGATTCCAAGGCATTCACAAAAGCTAGAATCACGGCATACTATAATTATTTTATGAAAGTAAAATAACATGTGACCTTTCCACACTGATGCAGCTTCTCCCCAATGTTTAAAACATAACATGAATCTTATTACCTGCACTAAGTAATATGTTCCGAGCAGACGGATGCCATGTTATGATGCCCACTCTCTTTGAATGGCCCTCTAGTGTTACAATGGGCTCTGTTATTGATCTCACAGGTGTATAATCTGGTATCTGCCAAACCTGAAAGATAGAAAATATGTTAAAAGGAATTCAGAGACACCATATTATACATGGAATATCAGGTTGAATAAATATGATCGTTTTTAATACCTAACTGCAAGCTTTCCAAGATACTCAGGTCCATTGATCTGACACATATGATTTATGTTAGATGATTTAAAGGGACACAAATTTTGTGGAGATTTAATTTCAGCATCATTCAGATCTCGTTAAAATATGTAGAAATAGTTATACATTTTTGAAGTTAAAGATTTTTTTTTTTATCTCAGCTTATTTCAAAGAATTTATGTTTATATTTCTTTCAATCCTCCCCCTTGCTTCCTCACCCCAATGTTATGAGGGCATGGCTCTTCTGCCAATCAGAAGGGAGATGTATTTTCTTTGTCTGTTCTGTTCACTTAAGGTGGATTAATACAGTTATTGCTTAGACCACAGCAAACAACAGTATTACATTAAAATTCAAGATATATAGATAGATAGATAGATAGATAGATGTCACTTATACACTCATATATTATGTTAAACCACAAATATATAGTGCTCTGTGATCCCAAGTAAAAAAAGTGTGCACGTTGAACCCAGATTTGCCTTGTCTGCTGATTTAATCAAATGTGTATTCTGTGAATGAAATTCATGTGTATAAAATATATATGTTTGTGTGTGTGTGTTTCCTGCTTCATCAGGAATTAGATACAAAATCCACACTGGGTTTTCTGACCTGTATAATTACCCCCTGCCCATAAAATACCTACCCAACTGTCTCATCTTGTTCTTTTTATTTTACATTTGCCTGTGTCCTACACAACTTTGTCTGATTCTTTATTATCTGTAGCAAAAGTTGCTATGTAGGTCACAGGAAGGAAGATACACAGCAAAGTTAGTCTAGGAGCCCGTAAGCAGGACACAGCATACTGTAATGCACATCAGTTGAAACATAGTAAAATTAAATTTACCACATATAATTATGTGACCTTTATATTTTAATACTAGTAGGTGTGAAAACATTATAATAACTTTAATAGAGTTAATATTAGGGGCATATATTGAAATCAGAACCATTGTTATAATAAAGATTAGATAGGATTTATTCCATCAGACAATCTCCTGGTAATATTAGAAGAATATTATATTTAATTATACATGCTGAATATACTAAAATTCCAACTTGTATTTTAGCAGTGATATAGGAAAAGCATTTGATACCATTAATTGGTTCTATTTATTTTCAACCTTAAAAGTATTTTGGTGTTCAGGTTCCTTTTTAAAAAGATTAAAGATTATTTTAAACTCCCCATCAGCACAAGTTAAAATAATGTGAAAATTATCTACACATTTTGCCATCCATAAAGGAACTAGACAACATTGTCCTTTATCTCCTTTATTTGCTCTAGCCATGGATGACTTAGCAGGACAAATTTGACAAAAATATATTCTGGAATAACTACTTGGAAAATAGATTATAAATGTTGTTTATTTGCAGATGATTTACTTTTATCTATAACAAAAACACATATACCTCCTCTAAATGTATATAATACCATAATAATAGCAAAATTTAATTTTCAAATACATTTGGAAAAAATTATAGCAATGAAGATTTTTTAATCTTATAGTGGTAGTAAAAATATTTCTTTAACTGAAAATTCATTAAAAACTTCTATATAACCTATATGGTTTCTTCTAAATTAAATTAAATCTTTCCATCTGTTTTCCATAACTGTTTTAGAGATTGTGACCAAGTAAGTACAGTTTGTTAATACTCTTTGGGATTGTTTTTAAATTATGGTGTAAAGTTTGCAAAATTATATCTGATATTCTAAATTTTGGAATTAAACCAAACCCAATCCATTGTCTATTAGGTCTTCCATATAATCTCCCTTTTTATTTACTATTTCATTTTTCTGCAACATGTATTTTTGTAACTTCTAGATGGAAACTCCCCAAGGAAAAAGATCCAAAGAATGATATCACATTCTTATAATGGAGAAATAATTTTGTACTTTAGAAGATAACATTTAATCAATTAATTCCTAATCTTAACTATCTTAAGTAACTAGATGACATTTTATTCATTAGTAATTGACTTATTCAATTTCTTACAAGTGTGTTTCTGCTGAATCACCTAACACTTGAAGCTCTATGCAAAGATAAGTTAGAGACAGACAGAGTGAATTTTCTGTCAGCACATAAGTTGGGTAAATGATTTTAAACTTCTCTATGAATAAAAAGCTGTATATTGAAAGAAATCTTTTTCATTTTGGAATTTGGTGTCTAACTATGCTTAACAATATCCTTCATTGCACTCACCTCTCATGTGTTCCTCATCTGGATAACAGTTATGGGGCCTCATTCTATTAATGGCCATAGGAGCTTTGTGGCCGAAAGGGATGGCCGCAAGCTACTTAGGTATTCTATTCCCTTCCGGCCGAGCGCTCCGGCCGGCCGCAAGAGATGTGGCCGCATGGAAGTACCCGTCCCTATTCACATCCTCCGGCCAGCCCTCCACCAAGCAAGCAAAATGGCCCAAAAGGGCCGCAGCTTACTTGTACCCTGGAGCAGCCGCAAGGGCTGTGAAGACCTTGTGGCTGCTTCAATTAAGCCCGCTGCTGGCTTCAGGGGTCTTGATCGTGACCCGATCGTGACCCCTGCAGTGTCCCCACAGTGTCCCCACATAACCCCTATAATGCAGGGGTCTGATAGAGACGGGACCCCTGCAGGGTGCACACATTAACCCTATAATGCAGGGGTCCTATTGGGGATCCCTGCAAGGTGCACACATTAACTCTATAATGAAGGGGTCCCCAATGGGACCTCTGCAATGTGCACATATTAACCCTTGCTGCAGTGGTCCGATCGGGACCCCTGCAGGCTCCCCACATTAACCCCTTGCTGCAGAAAATCCAACCGAGAGCCCTGCTGGCTCCCCGCATTAACTGCTTCCCTTGCTGCAGAGGGTCCCGATCGTCACCGCTGTGGGCTTGAATTTAAAATTCAAGCCCAGGGAATTCAGGGTTTGAATTTCCCACCGCGGGTCCTTAAAGGGCCAGCGGCACACAAATGGTTACCCCCAAACCCCCATGAGACTAAAATTAACCCACTCAGTCCAATAGGAGTCTACATAGACACCTATAGGGCACTATTAACCCCTATTTTAACCCTACAAGTGCCATGAGGGTCATCCAGGACCCTCATGACAAAGTCTAAACACTACACTATCAACACTAACTATACTCCATTAACCCCTTAACCCTAACTATACCACATTAACCCATACTAAACCCTATTTAACCCTAACTGTACCTATCTAACCTAACTGGTCCTATCTAACCCTAACTGGGCCTATTTAACCCCTTCTAGCCTCCATCTAACCCATCACTTATAGGGGTCTATACAGAACCCCATAAGCCTCCATCTAACCCCATCACTTATGGGGGTCTTACAGACCCCCATAAGCCTCCATCTAACCACATCACTTCTGGGGGTCCATACAGACCCCTGTAAGCCTCCATTTAACCCAATCAGTCCCATAAGGGTCTATGAAGACCCTCATAGGACAATGAGAACCCTATAATTAACCCCAGAAGTGCCATGAGGGTCCTCCAGGACCCTCATGACACTAAGTACAAACACTACACTACACTATTACCCGCCAATAAACCACTAAATCTAAAGTAACCCGCCTCTACCCTAACCTATTAACCCCTACCTACCTAACACAACTTACCTACTCCCTATTAAACCCCCTCACCCCACTAATTATACACCCCTGCGGGGTGATTGGCTGAAGGCATCTGCACCTTCTGATTGGCTTCCATCTGATTGACAGTGACAACAGTTAATCAGAAGGAGTTATTCCCTTAAGCCAATCAGGATGAGATACATCACGTGGGGGTGTATCCCATTGTGATTGGCTCCAAACATCTGCGCCTTCTGATTGACTGTTGTCACTGTCAATCAGATAGAAGGAAATCACAGGGCGCATATGCATATACAGGGGGGTGTATCCCATTCCGATTGGCTGAAGGCAATGGTGCCTTCTGATTGGCTGAAATTTGATTGACAGCCATTTCAGACAATCAGAAGGCGCCATTGCATTTTTTTTTTTACTGGAATAAAGCCTAGAAGCCTCATTAGCGTCGGGGAGCTCTCTAATTTTTTTTTTCGAGCACAGGTTTTTGAAGTGCCCAGTCGGGGCTGAAGATGACAAGGCCGGGGACAGGTAGGTTTAATGTATTTTATGTGTAATGTTCATCATGTTTTGTGTTTTTGTGTATATGTTGTGTATCTTTTTTCAAGGGGCCGATCCAGGGAACAGAAGAAGATGGACGTTGACATGCTGGAAAGGTGAGTTTAATACTGTATTTACAACGTGTTTTTGTTATATGTAGTGTTTTGTACTAATTTTCCTAGCGGTTTTACTTTTTTTCCTGATCGGACATCTGCAAAGGTAAGTGGTCTAAATTATTCTATTTTTAGATTTAGGGTTTAATGTATTCTAGATAGGGGGTAATGTATAGATAGGGCGTTATGTATAGATAGGGGGTCATGTTGTCTAGATAGGAGGTAATGTTGTCCAGATAGGGGGTAATGTATGATAGGTGTTATGTGTTATAGATAGGAGGTCATGTATAGATAGGGGGTAATGTTTTGTAGTTAGGGGTATATTTAACTATGGGCTTGGTTGACCTCCAAGGCAGCAACTCAATCTCCAAGCCTGGCGGACTGCGGTCACAAACGACTAGTATTGTCTAGCCGTGATATGCCAGCTAGCCAATGTACTACATGTAATCCTCATGTCACCCAATGTGTCCCCTATCAATTACAGCGCTGTACAGTGCTGCATTGAATTTATTTCCCACTTTTTAGTTTGGCAGGCTTGCACTCTGATCCGCGGGCGTTCCAAGCCCGCCAAAGCTAACGGCTGATTGTATGGCTTGCAATCAGCCATAGGAAGGGGTGTGCTGCGGTCCCTTTTATTTGAATAGCAACGAAGAAGTAGGGCTACGAGGGGTCGCAGCACGCTCGCAATAAATCCCAGCTTTGCGGCCATTTTATGGCCATTAATAGAATGAGGCCCATGATAAGCAGTAGCAACCATTTAAGGCATGACATGGTAGTGTTCCCTTTGGTTATGTTAATTAAACAATGTCGCATTCCATCACTGGAATTATTTTATTGGCTTTCAAGTGTTGTTTAACACAGGCTTCACAGTGAAGTGGTGTATTACTATTTCCTCCCAAAAATGTACTTACAGGAATAATGAACAGGTGATCTATCTCACTCACCAATGATAAAATTTATTTATGTGGAATTCATGTGACAAAGCACAGTTTAATTCCTGGAATACATAAAAAATGTAATAATACCTTTTTTGGAGCGGTGAGACATAAAATACTATCACTGTCAGTGTCCTTCTTTGGTCAAATAGATTTTGCCTTTTACTAATTGTGTTATTGGCAAATAAGGGCAATTAAACTGCCAGATACATTTACAATTCTTAAAGCGCATTGCTGTTTTCTTTAAAGGGACACAACATTTAGTTTGTTCAATATATTTAAATTGAAAGTAGTAAACATATTTTTGATTAGAGGGTGCACAGTTTTTGTACATTAAATTGTATTGTTGAATAAGGGAGCAAATTATGCTCTTGTTATATCTCCCATGATTATACAAATTGTGGAAGCTGTGTGTGCTTTTATAGGTTTAAGCTGTTATAAAATCAGCCTAAAGATGTCTAGCAAATAAAATACAAATTATTTCCTGTCCCATGTCAGTTATGTCACCCTGTTACCAGATATCGGCCAGTGATGTTATTCTTGAAGTAAAGGGGATAATCTATGCATAAATGATGCATACAGTACATACATTATTGTAATTGTACTATCTTGCAAGTATCATTTAATTAGAACATAATTTCATTCATACAATCAGTGCTAATTTTCTAGATTCGAGTATTGGTGCAGACTATACAGAACATGTCTCCTGAACATGCAAGAATGCATTGTAATATTTTTTCATACAAACACAAAGATCGTATAATACACACATTTATACACACATTTATTCTCTTGTAGCTGACATGTGTATTTATGACTAATAACTGGACTATTGCAGATGAAGTAAAGGAATCAGATTTCTGCAGCAACGCTGACCATAAAGGGAAGACTGCTAAAGTTTATTGGCTGCAAAATGGGAAACCTTGATCTCTCTGTGCTTTAGATACTATAGTAACTGTGTAAGCATTCAATTTGAAAATACTACAGTACTTAAAGATGAGTTACCAGGTTCCTAAATCAGTAAGTTTAGCTATCACTACTAACTTTTGAAAAATGCAATACATTTCACCTTATATATCCATTGTGGAAAGAAATGTGCTGTATGCACCCTCTGTATTCCTTAGATCCTGTTTTGGCCTACTCCATATTTGCAACTTTATGGTCAAACTGGGCAGTTATCATAAGACCACTATCACTATGAAAGGTGGGTCAGAACTAACCACAAGCCATACAACGATGAAATGGGACGTAACCCCTGTTCCTTGATATGTCTAATGATGTTGTTTTCTCTTACACTACTTCCTATCCGGTTACATCAATTTATTTTGCTGCCTAGCTCAACCTCATGTTTTGGTATTGTTTCCTCACTTGCCCCAGTATATTTTTTTCCATGTACTCTTTTCCCAATCCATCCAAGTATCATTTCAACTAAAATAACCATCCTCCTATGAGCCGCTACCCCCTATAAGTCTGGGTATCCACCAGGATTTTTCCTTAATACCCGCTATCCTCTATGAGCATGGATATCCCACAGAATTCCTGCCAGCCCCTATGAACAGGGGAATCTCTCAACTAAAGTATAACTATCAGGTCTTTAAGGACCCCCATGGCACTAAATATTAACCTGTTACCATAAGGATCTTTATGGACCAAATGGAACCAAATATTAAACTCTAGACCATGGGGGTCTCATAGAACCCTCATGGTATATGGAGCTCCGATGCTAATGGTTGTTTGAGTGCATTTACTAAATTTGCAGATTCTGAAGTGTCAATCATATTTCAGACAATCGGAATCAAGTATTTGAATTATTCTTACCCCATATCTGATTAGTTAAAAGTCTAACCAATAATCATTCACATGTTGGGAACTCCAGGGTATAGGGTTTAATATTTGGTGTCATAGGGATCCATATGGACCCCCATGGTTACACTTTAGTTGGGGGATCCCTTAGCTCATAGGTGCTAGTATATAAGAAGGGGGAATCCCGGGAGATACATGGGTCATAGTGGGTAGCAGGGAATTGAGTGAGGATCACAGGGATTCCCTCTGTAGTAGTAGGTGATAATACCCCTTAAATCTGACACAATAAAGTTGTTAGCATGTGAATAGTGATGGCTTTAAAGCATTTTGACTTCTCTGAGGCATTTTGTGCCTTTCCAGGGGGTTGAAAGCACTTGTAGGCTTTTATATTAAATTTGGGACACTCAGAAAGATTAAGTAAACCTGAGTAAACCTCAGCAAGATCTGATATTGTTACAGGAGGTATGTCATAGCAATTTTGAAAATGGATATGGGACAGGCACTCAAGGTTTACGATATTTGGGACATTTCGAGCACTTGGATGGCATTTCATAGAGGTTAGATTTAGGTATGTGATGTGATAGCTCTTGTTGAATTATGAGTGATCTTCATTCTGCTCTATTCTTACAGGAGCCATGGAATGGAGGCCTTTATTATGCTTTAAGAATCAACATTTGTAAAAATATATATATATATATTTTTTTTTTCTTTGTACAATGGTCCTTTAAGATTTTATATAGAATAGATGTAAAGGGTAATTAGAGAAAACTATTGGTGTTGCATTACAGTGACAATTACAGTGACACTTGCTCCCCTGCTACACATTTCTGAGTATCACTCTCTTCATCACATCCAAAGTAGTCTACTATGCAATGCTGGCACCAAATAATTCACACAAAGTGTCTGTATTTAAGCTGATGACAGACACAAAGACAGCTCTGATTGCCGGACAATGTAGCTAGCTGTGAATGTCTCCCAGGGGCTGACAACACAGCTCCATTCCATTGGCTGTATGAAGCAGCCTACTAATTCTAGTTCTGTGGCCAAGCCTCCATCCTCATTCATTTTAAAAACTGTAGCAAATTCCCCACTTAATTTACAAGCTACTGTTTAACTGTGTACAGCAGTTTTCATGAGCTCCATATCTCTTACATACTTGAAGCATGTGCTATAAATGCCATTACATATATTGGAGAATCCACTTACATGTTTTATACAGTATGAATATTACATTTTTATATTAAAGGTGCATGGAACTTCCATAACACTCAGCACACCTCTGGTCACAGGCTGTATCAGTCGAATGACTGTGTATATGTATATGTGATTCCATTCTTTTAGTGGTTAAAATCAATGTAAATGATGGGGAAAGTGATTAAAGATATGAGAATTAATTGCAGAACAGTCTCAAGCTCGTAAAAAACGCCAATCAAAAATATATTTTTTTTATGTTTCGATTCGGGCGTTATATTGATCTCGGGAATCAATGAGTTAATACATATCAGGCCACCCACAACATTCATTTTTATTATTTTGTATTTTGCGATTTTGCAAGCCTGACCGCATATCGGACCTCTAAACGCTAATTGATTGACATGTAACCTCCATCTTGACTGCGGTAATGATGACGGTCTAATTTTCTATTGGCTGTTTCTAAATGGATTACAACACAATCTATAGGCCATATAAACTTTACTGACTCAAAAAAATGCTCATGGGTTTTAATACAGTGTTTTTTGAGTCAATAAAGTTTATATGGCCTATAGATTGTGTTGTAATCCAATTGGGTGTTGAGCACCATATTCTCTCTTGAATACGGTTTCTCAATGGGTAGTTACGGTCTTGCTTAATTGATCACGTTCCAGCACTGAAATGCTACATACAATTGCATGGTTTACAGTTTTGGCTTTCGGCCCCTAACTTGGGCTTGTTCAATTGAATAGCACCGGAATTGTAGCAGCCTGCGAGCCCGCAGCAAGCCCACAGACATACAGCGAGATGTGGGCTTCTAATTGAATGAGGCTCTTAGTATTTTAAATCACTGCATTTGTACAGAGATTTAAAGTTAGTTATCTAGTCTTCACATTACTATTTTTATGGAAAAACAAACTTTTGTTATGCGTAAAAAGGTTAAACAAGGCTTTTAGGTAGACAGAATAGACAGACTATGTGCACCTAAATGTTGTTATATGCCATTAAATCTATGCTTCTGTGATTTAAGCTTTAAATATAATATGGGTGTTACAAAGTCCTACACCTGACATGACAAAATCAGTCAAGTCCTGCTGTTTGGTACAGGAGTAAATAAGGTTTTATGTTTAACATAGCACATTTTATTGCAAAAAGACAACTACAGTAATGTTTAAAACATATTTTATATGCATGATGCGTCTCTAAAATTCCTTATATATAGCATTTCCTATATAGTTCTTGTTTCCAGTGGCCTTGCCCAGCTTGGGAAGTTTGAGTCAAAGGGAGATTGCAGGAGATGTGTCATCTTGCATAGCTTCACGTCCCTTTATTATTAAGTAAAGGCCACCTGGCAGCTGTTTTTAATGCAGAGGGGAAGCGTCATTTTCGATAACACATATTTTTTTGTTCCAAGTCATTGTATTATTAGTGCTGTCTCTTCTCACATCACAGAGGTATTTTGGTGCTTTGGTAAAAGCTGATGGGTTGGGTTTTATTCTATTGGCTTGCATCCCATAGCAATCCACATAAGCTGAACAAAAGAGACGCCACTCTTCCTGACTCATAAAAAAAAAAAACTCCCAGATCAGAGTGTGCTGATGGCTGGATAACAGCTTTCTGGAATCTCCCGGCTCTCGTCACACGCCTGCCTCTGTTTTTAGCATCTGATTAGCTGCTTCCCTGTCCCATCTCCTTCGAATGACTGGGGTATAATTAGAACAAAATGCTGCATAACAGTGTGAGATTCAGACTTCAGAGCAGACACGTGGCTGCATGTTCTATAAATAATCAGGACCCACTCCAAGGAAACGTCCAATCAGAATACTGCTTTAATGCTTCAAGTACCTTAACCCTTTATCTGGCAGAGGAGCCTGCTGGTAGTGTGTTATAGCGCACTATTACAAAAGCTACATATCCTTTATTACAAGTTGACTTTGTAGCATAGACCCTATATCTTTCTTTATCACGTGGCCTTTTGCAATAATATACTGCAAAAATATTTACAAAAAAAAAACAATGCAAATTATTAGCCAGACACAGGCTAGCACTGGAAGTCACTGTCCAAACATTTCCGACTTTTTGTGACCTCATGGACCGTAACACCCCAGGAATATCTTTATGTCCATGCAGACCCACTTGGTTTTCATGGCAGAGATTCTGGAGCTCCTGGGTGGTCTCCCATCCAAGTACTGACCAGGCCCAACCCTGCATGGCTTCAGGGTGGTGTGACCTCTTGGTTTCCTGACTGGAATCAAAGCCAGGTCGCAGCTGTGAAGGCACTGACCCTGTAGTCCAAATTACTACACATTTAAGAGAGTATGTTATAAACATTACATCTGTTTTTGCTGGATGAAGATTGGGCTGTCTATAGTGGCAGAGCAGTTCTTCTTTTTTCTCTTGAAACTTAAAGGCAAACAATCTAATGTCTGTTCACCAGGTCATGATTTATAAACATAATTTTGAAAGTACCATTCACTAAATGAATATGAATGACTTACGGGTAGCATTGGGTGAGGCTTACTCTCATGTCTATTTCAACCACAAATCAGAATAATGCAGATCAAACACGCTGCTCTTAATCTGTTTGTTTTGTTTTCATTAACAAATAAGCACCTACAAACTTTTGTAATTAATACAATTGTTTTTGTTGTTTTGTCGTTCAGTCGCATCCGACTCTCTGTGGCTCTATGGACCACAGCACGCCAGGTGTATCTCTCAGTCACTGCTCCTCTGAGCTTCATCAAGTTCATGTTCATTGCTTTAGTGACCTCATCTATCCATCTCCATCTATCCATCTCCACCTTCTTGTGCCTTCAATCTTTCCCAGCATCAGAGTCTTTTCTAGGGAAGCCTGCCGTCTCATGATATGGCCAAAATATTTGAGCTTCAGCCTCATGATCATACCTTCTAGTGAACAGTTTGTCTTGATTTCCTGTAGTACTGATTTATTCGGACCTTCTTGCAGTCCAATGGACTCTAAGCAGTCTTCTCCAACACCACAATTCAAAAGTGTCAATTCTATGGTGCTCAGACTTCTTTATGGTCCAGATCTCATATCCACATGTTACTATTGGGAATACCATAGTTCGAACTATGCAGACCTTTGTTGATAGTTTAATATCTTTATTTTTTAAATAGGGTATTTTAAATGCAGACTATAAATATTTTGGAAATATTGTGTCCTTTGAAATCCAATTAGGTAGTTCATGGGAGGTCTTGTTGAGCAACACAAATAGAAAATATAAGTATAATCTTTATGACAAGTCTCAAAAATTATCAGCTTTATTTTGAATCTGATTTCACTTCAAGCTTAAATCTGTATCTCCTTGGTCATAGCTTTGATTTAATTGAAGTTCAAACACTTCTCCAAAGATAAATATGGTATCTAGTCTCTAAACACACCTCAATTCAGTTGATCTTTTAACATGAGCTCATTTGGAGGATGGAAGCCGTGCTATCTACCTAATATTGGCCTTGCATACAGGTGAGATATAAAAAAAATAAGATATCTTCTTCTATAACTTTAGTACATTACCTCCTATATACCAAATGTGCACAAACAACACAAGAAAAGCTTGGTGTATATCAATACAGACATTGCTTCATGTTGCAAAAAGGAGAACATAGAATTGTACCATCTTTATCAAGTAGAACACATCTCACTGTCTGGAACCAACATGTTCGATCACCATTGCAACCCTTCTATAGGAATAATAGTTTATCACTTAGCAATATGCTGCTTGCAATTGTTTTTTTTCACAGATGGTAGTATATATATAACATTAGCTGCAGTGTTAGAAGAAGTTTCCATTTAAAAAAAAGAAAAGTCCACTACAGGAGCTTCTGGCATGGTGGCCATTTATACTGCCTGATATGAAGTTCATTATTAATAGCAAGAAGCTGTTTATATAAGTAAAATATGTAGCTAGTGTTTACAAAAGCAAAAATTAAATATGTAAATTAATGAAATGATATGAGTGGAGGGTCCAAGGGCTTTTGCTGAACTTACCATGATAGTGGTGTCGTCCGAGGCGCTTGCAATGACATTATCATTGTGGGGACACCAGTCTATGTCTAACACTGGAGCCGTATGACCGCTGACTGTGGGGTGATTCTTATCCACACGACCTGTCTGCACAAGAAATAAAAAAAATATTGTTATCTTTACTGTACAATTTAAAAGATATTGTGCATTCAATAGCGAATAGGGTAGAACATACAAGAGACCTACATAGAGAATAATGTAAAGGTACGTGGTTAATTGCCTATGTATTATGTTGCTATTTATGAGATTCTGATAAATAATACTTCCCAAACTGTGCATTGTAATACTGGGTACAGAGATCTACAAGAAAATTGCACTAAATGTTTTATCTCTGCTGTTTGGGAAAGGTTTGTACACATTTATTGCATTCATCAGCAACCAGTCCCAGACTGATGGGATCCAAAAGACTGAAACAGCACTGTCTGTGAGTAACTTAGCTGACTCATGCATATGAAGTGCTATAAAGGGGCCATATTAAAATGGTTTTGGATTAAAAAGTTAAACACGTTGTGAACTAATTTGCATATTCCCATCCAGACTCTTAGTTTGCAATGGGAACATTATAAACCTTGAAATTTTGAGCTGGACTAAGGTCTTCTTTATAAAATATGTATTATTTTGCTTCCTGGATTATGTACAGTGGAGATCTTCTGTCACTCTTTTGCCCACCGTAAGTTTAATAAAATATAGTTAGGCAGCAGGCGAGGAGTTTGAGAGAGAAACTTGAGTATTTCAGAGGAACTTTGGATGGTACTGTGACATCCCATGGATGTCTACTTGATGATTAAGTTAATAAATATTAGGTTGAAATGTGATCCGTTGCTGATATATTTTGGAAAACAGTGACTTAAAATATAAAAGTGGATAGTATATTTTGTAGAAATAGAAATAGTGTAACGATATAGTGCAAGAATCAAGAGAACAAGTTTGTGAATCTCACTTCGGTACAATTTCTACAGCAGGGATGGATTGCACCTTAATGATGAGGGAGCTTTTGTTCTAGGGGATACGATGGTAGAAAGGCTGGATGAGTTTTTAAACTAGTAGGTGGGGGGAGGGACTAGATATAAGTAATGGGGTAGAGAGTGTAGAGGGTATAAGGGATGAATTAACAACTCATAGGGGAGGAGATGGAGGAGGGGTAGTATAGTCAATAGGGAGGTAGTGCTAAGTAACTCAAGTACTGTGGCAGACACTACAGAACTACAGACTCATAACATAAGGTGTATGCTTGCTAATGCCAGAAGCTTGCCAGGAAAAATGGAAAAGTTAGAATTATTAGCAATTAATGAAAAATGGGATTTAATAGGCATTACCAAAACGTGGAGGGATGAATCTCATTACTGGACTGTTAATATGGATGGTTATAACCTATTTAGGAAAGATAGAGGCAATGGTAAAAGAGGAGGAGGGATTTGTCTGTTTGTTAAGCCTGAATTTAAGCCTATAGTCAGAGAAGATATTTATGGTGGACCTAGTGATAACGTTGAATGTTTGTGGGTAGAGTTAAATAGCGGAGCAGCAAATTCAAAATAATATTAGTATGCTATAAACCCCAAAATATAGCTGAAAGTGAGGAAATACAATTATTGTTACAGATTGGAAATGCAGCTAAGCATGAGCAAGCTCTAATAATGGGAGATTTTAATTACCCAGAAATAAACTGGATAAATCAGACCAGCAGTTCAGCTAAGGGGAGCAGGTTCTTGAGTACACTAAGAGATCATTATCTGGCCCAGGTTATACAAGAGCCTACTAGAAATTAAGATTTAGTCATCCCAAATAATATTGATATAGTATCAAATGTTGGAATACGGCAACCTTTGGCAAACAGTGATCACAACACAGTCTCATTTGAGACTGAATTAGTTTTAGTTTTTTTAAAGGGGCCAAAAAAAACCTCTTCATTTTAAAAGGGCAGCAATACAAAGTATAGACTGGGACAGAGAACTGATAGGTAAAAACACTGAACATAAATGGACAACATTTAAATCCTTACTAAATATACATACACATCGGCATATAACATGTGGGAATAAAAGTAAAAGGAGTAAATCCCATCCAATGTGGCTTAACAAGGCTTAACAATGATTTAAAGATCAACATACAGAGTAAAAAACAGGCATTTTAATTATACAAACAAGAGGGGACAGAGACTGCTTTACGGGAGTACAAGGAAAAGTATATTAATGGGAAGAAGGTGAGGAAGGAAGCTATGGGAACATTACAATGTGACACAGACCATCTGAAAATTAGGGACCAGGAAAAGGCAGATGAGCTAAATAGGTTCTTTTCTTCGGTATACACAAGGGAGGTACCAGTGGTTGGGACACTGCAACATAATGGGGCTACACTACCTTTGCCAAATAATTGGTTAACACAGGAAGTAATCAAAAAGAGGTTGGAAAAAATAAATGTTAATAAAGCCCCGGGTCCTGATGGAATACATCCACGGGTACTGAGGGAACTGGGTTCTGTAATAGCCAAACAATTCTATTTAATTTTTCAAGATTCACTTAACACAGGGTCTCTCCCATATGACTGGAGAAAAGCAGATGTGATACCTATATTTAAAAAGGGAGCAAGAGCAAATCCGGGGAATTATAGACCAGTGAGCCTCACTTCTGTAGTGGGGAAGCTTTTAGAAGGGTTAATAAGGGATAATATACAAGAATATGTCTATTTGAACAGGATTATAAGTAGGAGTCAACCTTAGATTTGTTTGACATGACCTATCCCTCATAAATCCAATTAGTTTCTATGAGGAGGTTAGTAGGAACCTGGATCGAGGTAACTCAGTGGATGTAGTCTTTTTGGATTTTGCAAAGGCTTTTGATACAGTGCCACATGGGAGACTATTGTGCAAATTAAGAGATACAGGAATTGCAATAAATATATGCTCATGGATTGAGAGCTGGCTAAAAGACAGGAAGCAAAGGGTTGTTGTAAATGGAACATACTCCGATTGGACTAATGTGGTAAGTGGGGTTCCTCAGGGTTCAGTATTAGGTCCTCTACTTTTTAACATATTTATTAATGACTTAGAGGTGGGATTGGAGTTTGGTGTCTCCATTTTCGCTGATGACAAAAAGTTGTGCAAGGTAATTAAATCAGATAATGATGTGCTTTCCCTCCAAAGAGATTTACATAAAATTGAGGAATGAGTATCTAAATGACAAATGAGATTTAATACGAATAAATGTAAAGTTATGCATCTGGGAAGGAAAAATAGCCATGCAGTTTATAATCTTAATGGAGCAAATCTAGGTGTATCAGACATTGAAAGGGATTTGGGAGTGCTTGTCGACAACCACCTAGGTAATAGTGCTCAAAGCCAAGCGGCAGCTGCAAAGGCAAATAAAATATTAGCATGTATTAAGAAGGGTATAGAAGCAAGGGAAGCAAATATAATTCTGCCAGTATGCAAATCTCTAGTAAGACCTCATTTGGAATATGGAGTACAATTTTGGGCACCACTTCATAAAAAGAACATTTTAGAGCTGGAAAAGGTACAGAGCGGTCAACAAAACTAATAAGGGGAATGGAGGAGCTAAGTTATGAAGAAAGACTAACCAAATTAAACTTATTTTCTCTAGAAAAATGGTGTCTAAGAGGAGATATGATTACCTTATATAAATACATCCAGGGTCAGTATAAAGATTTGTCAAGGGAGCTTTTTGTGCCAAGAAGTTTTCAACTGACAAGAGGATATCCCTTGAGGTTAGAAGAAAAAGATTTGACATTAAAGAAAGAAAAAGGTCCTTCACAGTAAGGGTGGTTAATCTGTGGAATTCTCTACCAAAGGAGGTGGTGACAGCGGATTCGATAGATAACTTTAAAAGGGGACTGGATTTATTTCTAATTAAAAAGGGAATTCAGAGTTATCATGGATAATTATAGAGACAGTATTGATCCAGGGAGAAATCCGATCGCCAGTATCTGGGGTCAGGAAGGAATTAATTTATTTTTTTTCCCTTTTGAGACGAATGGCTAAGTCTCACTTGTTTTTTTTTTCTGTTTGCCTTCTTCTGGATTAATTAATAATTACAAATTAAATAAAAAATAAATAAATAATTGATTATTAATGAATTAACAAATAATTAATTAATATTTAATCCGCATATTGCAGATCAGAGGAGATCTTAAAAGGTTGAACTTGATGGACCTTTCAACCTTAATTACTATGTAACTATGTAAATATGAAAACATAAATATCCATAAATTCAATAAAGTGCATAATATAAGAGGAACATCTGGAAAAAAAAAACATCTGAAAAAAAACCTAATACTAAACTGTGTGGTGGTAGTGAAGCCCACCATTAACTTCCAAAGAAATACAGATTTACACTATCTATAACTTACAAAAATACTATCCCTCACAATAAATGGTTATGGCGGTATGGGGGATCACCACTTACCCCCCTACAGGCTATCGGCATATCCAAAAGATAAATAAGTTCCCTAACTAATACTAGTGCCCATACAGTCCATATACAGTATACAAATAGTACTTAACAAGCAGCCGCACAATATCAATGGAACCACATCAAATCTTAGGCAGCACAGGACATCCGTAATGTCATGATGGGGGCACACACAGCCAGCAGCTTCTTCCAGGCTGGGTCAATAGAAGTTCTGTTCTTTCCTTTTTTCCTTTCATGTAATTTGTTCACACGGGGGGGGGGGGAGAGACACAGGGGAGGGAGATGGAGGAAGAGACACAGGGGAGGGAGATGGGGAGAAGGAGACACAAGGGAGGGAGAGGGGTAAAGAGACACATGGGAGGGAGAGGGGGAAAGAGACACATGGGAGGGAGAGGGGAGAGACACAAGAGAGGGAGAGGGGAGAGACACAAGAGAGGGAGAGGGGGGAAAGACACACATGGGAGGGAGAGGGGGAAAGAAACAGGGGAGGGAGAGGGGGAAAGAGAAATGGGAGAGGGGAAAAGAGAAACAGGGGAGGGGGGAAAGAGACACAGGGGAGGGGGGAAAGAGACACAGGGAAGGCAGAGGGGGGAAGAGACACAGGGGAGGGAGATGAAGTAGAGGGGGGGGGGGACTAGCAATGAGCACCTCCTGCCAAGTAGAGGGGGGAGAGGTAGATGGGGTATGAGCACCGAATGCACTCATTGTGAGGCCAATAAAGTAGAGGGGGGTGGAGAGGTTCGTAATGAGAACTCCAGTCAAGTAGATGACTCGCTATTAGCCCTAATGGCGCTCATTGCGTGACCCGTGATGAGCGCCAAAGCCGCTCATAGCAAGACCAGTAAAGTAGAAGGGGGGAGAGGCTCGCAATAAGCGCCTCATTGCGAGGCCCGTGATGTGCGCCAAAGCAGTTCATCTTGAGGCCGGTAAAGTAGAGGCAAGCAGGTTACAGGGGGGGAGAGGCTCGCAATGTGTGGCAAACAGCATTGCCAGGCTTCAAATTTTATTGCCATCATTTTTGATGGGCAAGTCGTTATTTATTTATAATGATCTAGCAGTAAAGACAGTAGTTTTGGCTAATTAAATGCTACAATTAATTGTATACTGTATGCACAAATATGTATAGCATTACAAAGATAAGATTCTCTTCAGGCATTAGCATAAGATGTAAACCAAATAGCACAGCTCAAACTGATATAAGGGCCACTGTATTGGTTATACAGTTTGATTTCCTTTGTTTATTTAATAACTGGTTAGCAATAAAATCAATCGTAGAAAATAAATTGAATGCAGCCTTCAAAACTTATATTCAAATGTTAATGTTAATGACAGTTTGATTCTGCGCTTTGTTATGTTTCTATGGGATAGGAGATAATCTGCCCAGGAGGCGGTGCTATTTTCTTCTGATCTACGTTTGAATATAGAGGTTAATGCAGGGAAGAAGCCATAAAGAGTCTCCTTTCAGAACAGCCTCCTGGGCAGATTCTCTATAAACTCATAGGCTCCTGATTTTTAAATCTACACTTTTTTTTCTCCTATATTTTTATATATATATATATATATATATATATATATATATATATATATATATAAATACTACAGTGGTCTGATCTGAATATGACATTGCTGAATTTTGTAACTGTATTATAAGTACGCCAGATGAACCACAGCAACAGGGGCATGGAGGGTCAAATGAATAACAGGACTGAAGAGGAAAGCAAAGAGGAAGGCAGGAGTGTCACTGGGCACGGAAAATGTTTCAGGACGTGTTGGGGGGTTGGAAGGGCGGCACCGTAATAGAATTAAATGAGCAAAACAACTTCACAGTTCTGCGCTCTGGAAAAAGTGAGCATGGTCTTTTGAACACTTCCTGAGACATTTCTATTGTTTGCTGCATGAGCTCATACTTATTGGAAGTACAGGCTCAGCAGACAACTGCTGCAATCCATACGACTGAAGATACACTAACCATTCCTACCCTGTTCGGAGGAATGCTACACTGAGGAAAGGAATAAGATGGTACAGGTCAAGGGCATGGCATATAAACCTGAAGGATTAAGATGTTACATTCTAACACCAAATAACGATCCGGCTGGAGAGGGAAGAATGTGGATATATGGACTGCTCTTTCACCATTAGGTGAAGCTCGTTCCAAAACACATTAACAGCCCTATTAAGTTCTCTGAACGTATAAAACCATAGCCTGTAACGTAGCCCGCAAGACTTACGGCTATAAAATTGGCCCGTAAAGCAACCCGCCAACGGCTTGCGAAAAAATGCTACGGGATGTGGAAAATTGAACTGCGCGGTCGCAAATCCTCTGTCAAGCCTGTAATTGTTATGTTTGAAAATCGCTATTAAATAGCTACGATTCCACTGGCGTCCAAACCTGTAACCCGCAAATGGAGCCAAAAAGCCAACGGGTACTAGAGAGAACACAAAAGAGGGATAAAGTCTTATCCATAGCACTGTAAATGCAAATATCAACACACTATTGTACTCATAATTAAAGGGAAAGTGATGTAAGGTATTAAAATTAATAGCACAACATTTGCAAGCTCGCAAATCTGCAATATAAAACACTTTTTTTTCCTTTTTCATTTCTGTGTTATATCGATCCCGGCAATTAATGTGTTAATACATATAATGGAACTCGCATGTACTTGAATATCATATTTACTGATTTATCAATATTGCATTATATCTGGAATGTGGGTCTGATCGTAACTCGTATTTGAAACCCGTAAGGCTTTGAAATCTAACCTCCATTTTTCAGTGACATCATGATGACGATCTCTTTAGCCATTGGCTCCGTCTAAACCCGTACCGGTTTGACTAATTGATCTTGT
Organism: Discoglossus pictus; assembly: GCA_027410445.1. Lineage (NCBI taxonomy): Eukaryota > Metazoa > Chordata > Amphibia > Anura > Alytidae > Discoglossus > Discoglossus pictus. Next base: position 76,802,260 of record CM050164.1, on the reverse strand, counting down.
TCACTGCTGCACATACAACGTGCGCAAGAATTGTTTAAGGGCTTGCGTCTACGTCCCGTAACTCGCGGCATGGTTCAATTTAACAGCTCTGTAACGCAGACGGATTTCAGGCCTGCAGCCTTTGCGGGTGTGCCGATGCCGCTACTAGCTTCGAATTTAATAGGCTGTAAGATAAGATCTGTGGGTGCAGTAACAAATGTATTAAATCTTTCTAAAAGGCCTTATCCTCTAGTCCTCAATGCAGAACCTTTTACACCCCATGTAGTACATGTTGCATTAACAATGAACTGACTAGAACTGCTTCCTATTACTCTCTGTATGGGAAACTTGAAATGACAATAGTGCAAATTGTTACTAGCCATTTGGACAATGTGTTAAAAAAAAAAAAAGTTACTGTCTTTGTTTCTAATAGGGAAATACATATTTATTTCAGCTTCAACTCAAAAGAAAGGCAAATTGTTTCCTCTTGGGGAACTCATTCTGTATGAAGCAAACAAAGCATGACACAATTGAAACATCACTTTTGTGATATTATTCAAGTTCGATGTCACACTAAACTCATACCCCTCCTTCATCCACCCATTCTCCCCAATTCCCCTTCTGGGATATCTCCAAAATTGATACTTTACTGCACAAAGACACTAATCCTCTCTGTCATCATGTTCCAAGCGTGACCACTGCAACTTCATCCTATTTGTCCTTTCAATCACTTACCTATCTCCACTTCAATCTATCCTGAACTTTTCTGCCAGGTTCATCCACCTCCACCAATGCTTATCATCTGCTACTTCCTACACTGGCTCCTTATTACCTCAAACAAATTCATAATTCTAACCTTCAAATCCCTCAACAGAACTGCACCTCCTGACATATCACCTCTTATCTCCAGATACAGAGAGAGAGAGAGACGAGAAAGAGATACATCAGGGAGAGAGACAGGAGAGAGACAGACAAACATAAGACATAGGTAGAGTGAGGGGGACAGAGGTAGAAGAGAGAGAGAGAGAGACACAGACACTAGACATAGGGAGAGAGAGGGAGACAGACAGGACAAGTTAATAGTATTTAAATAAGCTCTAAAAACCCACTTGTTCGTAAGATCATACCACCTACATCCTGAACACAATCAACCACATTTTCATAAAAAAATATTGGACTCTTATACTTTTCCCTCCATCAATCCATAACATTGAACCATTCAGCCATCCCATTAAATCATGTTTCTATGCCTTATTACTTCTTAGATGGTAAGCACTCACAAGAACAGGGCCCTTATCTCCTTTTACATCACTGTGTATGTGCAATGTTATGTGTTGTCTTGTTTGCCTACAAATTTATGTAATTTCTATTAATTGTGAATTGTGCCCTGGCACCTACTGAATCTGCTGGCACTCTAGAAATAAAGCAAAATAACAATGAATAAAATCCCAAATATATCTTCCCTGTAGCACAAATGCATATGATCTCACCCATACCATAACCACGTTTATTTTTATTCTGTAACAGCTGAAATTCTAATGAGACTTCAAGACCACATCAGCAGATAACTTTAACTCATCATATACCAAAACGTTGTTAATCTTGTTATGATTCACATTTGATGCATTTACCTCCTGCAGAATCTTCTGTCCTCTACTTGTGTAACTGCTACTGATTCAACTCATAATGATGTATAGAAATACACACACGCAATACTTTATGAGCCTCATTTGCATGTCACTAACCAGAATCCTTAGCAGCAGTGGAAACACTGTTCATTGGGTAGTTCTATGGGGAAACAGGTCCCTTGGCCTGCTTAGGAGAGAATGTCAACATTTGTCATATTAGGATACATTTATAAAGTATATGCAGTATGATCTGCAAACAAAATTTTTTCAAATGAAACCATTACTTCTAATCTGAAATGGATCTAGCTAAAAGGAATTCTAAACAAACAGGACATTTAATATATATAACTAGAACCCATTTCAGTGGTGTGTAGCAAAAAATCCAAAGAGATCTCAGTGTGGCCACCTCCTAATCTTGGAAAAGAAAAAGCATGTCCATCAAAATCCATGGTGGAGATTTTTTACATCAAGGGATAGAACATAAAAAAAACTGAAATTAACATGAAGTGAACCTCTCTGTACAAAGAGCATGCCATAATATATAGGCAGTGTTCTTCCTAGGACGTTCGATTTCTAGAGCCGCCTGGCTTGAGGGGCGGATCATGGGCATGGATCATTGTTCGGATGTGTGCCCACCCGGCTGCTCTGTCGACTGGCCCACCCAGCGGCTGAAAAGAACACTGATGTAGGTCTCACGGCCTAACAAATATAACTTGTACAGCTACATTACTGCTCATTGGCTGATAGGGACAAGCCCCACAAAGTAATTATATATTTGAATCAATTATCCAAAGAAAGCAAGACATTGTGAAATATTATTAAACACCCTTTTTAATAAGTGCATTCCATGGCCCTTTAAATAAGAGTAGCCATGCTTGTGATGTCATGACTTGGATGCACACAGGCACAGTAGCTCTGCTAAGGGTAATTCGAATATATTAAAATATAGCCGAGCACCATTGATATTAATTCAGAAGCAGGCATGGCATTCTGCCAATAAATAATAAGATGGTAGCTCCCTGCAATGTATCAAATGTATCTTAATTAGGCATATCACAAAATAAAAATATTAAACTAAAACAATATGATCTCTCAAGTATTTGCTGTTTTCAACAAAATAATTAAAAGTACAGTAATGTGCTCAATTCTGTTTATTTGGGACCTGCATTTACAAGTCTTCAAGAGAAGCAGTTTGCCTAACACTGATTTAGTTAATACAAAATGTGCGCAGACATTAGTAAAATGTTTCCAACCAAAGGAACATCAGTCAGCAACTTAACAGCATCTTTTGTATACAAAGTGTAGGAAAATGTCTTCTGTGTTGTAAATATAGCCCGGAACGCTATCCCTGTGAGCCCTGTGTTATTATATACAAAGCCTTTCATTTAATGCTATCCGACTCTTGAAGGTTTGCTAGGAAACTTGGACAGATGACCCCAACATGAAAACTAAAGCCCATTAATATCACCAGTATGAAAAAAATATGATTTGATCGTGTATTTTACCGGAGTGTATTAATAAAACTTCATTGAGAGTTTAATATATAGTATGACTTACAGTATAATGATTTTTTTCTACTAAGCTGAGCATTTAGGTAATTCTTCTGTGTCTGGGTGTCAAAAAATAAGATCTAGACATATATTTTAGCTTCTGCAAAAGTAAAGGCTTGTTTTAATGGCCTTGGAGCTGCATTAAATCACAAGCTTGTGTAGCAGAAATTAAATAGCAAAAAATCTTGACGATGAAAAAGCTGTATGTGTATAATAATATACAATTCAAGACTAAGTTGTTGTTTTATAAAAAGTTTTGAATTGTGAAGGGTCAAGCATCACATTTTCAGTGCCGTTATTGACCCATTGGGAGACAAGGAAAATGGATAAAGGTGTAAACAAGATGGATTAGTAATGGAAGACCAACACCAGGTTAAAGTAGTTAAAGGACCGATGCACAATCAAAAAAAAGAACATATGTTGGAAAACTGTCTGGCTGGGAGCATAATTTATCAGCAAAAAGTCATACGGCTAGTTTTTAATTAGAAAAAAAATAATGTTGATACCATTGCATGAACCTGGAGGAATTAATGATACATAGGTGGGCGTTGTGTGTGTAAGAGCGGCATTTATATTTCTGGAGAGCTAAGGTTACATTGAATTATGCAAGGGGCGTTGTGTCAATTTCAGTTTTATCCTATTATCAAACAAAAGCTCTGGAATTATGCCTGTTCCCTACACCCACACCCCTCTCTCCACTGATAACTACAAACACTCTCCAGTTCTCGGTAAGTATATCTCTTTTGCGAGGAATGTGGATAATTGGACACATGGGGTTTGGTAAGATAGGATAAACCTTATCTATAGTTGATGTTAGTAAGCAATAGTAGACAAAAAGTAAGTCAATTTAGAGATTTTATATTTTAGGGAGGTGTAAAGTTGGTTCGATCCCACAGCATGGAAATATCTGTAGGTGAGTGAACCATTTGGTAATGGAGGGGGTACAGAAGGCACTGGGAAGACTTCAGAATAGAAATGGTAGTATTTAGAAAATAAATTAAGGGAATTGAGTATGCAAAAATTCTGGAAAAAAGGCACAGTTGAACAGCGGCCCATGCTACTGAGAATACTAAACATGCAACACAAAGCAGTTACCCAAATATTAACAAGATCCTATGTCTATGTTGACACGTTATCTTTTTCAGAGGAATATTCCACAAGGTACGAGGAATAAAATGGGAACATATTTTGCTGGATAAAATTGTCATTTGTGAAAATGTGTAGCTATATTCCTAACGATTATTGCAGGTGCAGAACCCGGAAGCAGAGAAGGATATTCTCAAGTGAAAACTATAGATAATCTTTGGTTACTATTTGGTTACAGATAAGTATACAGACTATACTTAGAGATCGAAGAATGAATGAAAGCAAGTACATTTGGCAAGCAGCAGTGGTCAATAAACTGAGTCCAGTAATTTGTCCAGACAAATATGGTAGCATGGACCAGCAGTATTATTTTTGATGCAGTGAGCGTGGAGCAAAATTACACTAAATCTAATTTTACAGAAACTAACCACGTCATCTAATTTTACCAAACTAACCAAGTCATATCTTATACTTATCAATGTAAGTATTTTGGAACATGTGGGTAACATAAGCAAGTGCTCACACAAGGTTGTTTTGAACTGGAACAATTAATTTCAGTTTTTTGCATGCGATGGCAGAAGTTAGTCATGAGGCCAGTAAGCATGAGAGAGCAGCTGCAGAGAGTCAGTAGTAGAGGAGGTGATGCCACAATGACACAACATGTCTGCCCTCTGTAATCATATTAACACCTGCAAGATTTTTGGCACAGCCAGGCATTGTACAATTAAGTGCAAGGACCCAGAGGATTTAGATATAATTATAATAATTTCATGGGAACATGGACTTCTTCTATTTATGTATTTATTTATTTACATCAATCTTCTAAGGAAAGAGTTTTAGTGAGATCGTGGTCCTCCAGAGACGAATCATGCTATTTATCAGCTCCACAAGGTACTTCCAGTATACCTCACAGAACTGAAATCAAAGCTATGGTAAAAAAAAATGAAGATTCTGCAGGCCAGTAGGAAATATTAATGCCTTCCTTTAGACATCCATTAAAATATTTGACGTCAAACATCATACTAAAGAACTGGAAGGCACCAGACCCAAAAAATAAAAAGCTGTTCCAGAGAATAATAAAATACTAATTCTGAAGACAAAACCTTAGTTAATGATTTGAACTATTTATCTGAAGAAATTCTTATGCAGTGAAGTAATGTGTGGAAAACTTTTTTCATTAGAAGTTTTTACATTCATGAGACCACAAGGAGATTGAAATATTACAAAAGCATCAACACAACAATTATGTTGATCTCAAGAACCAACAGCTGAAATATTAATTATTTAATTCAAGACAATTTAGTGTAAAAAGTCAGTGCAAGTAACCACCCCAAGGTATCAGCCTGTGCGAGGAGTCACCCCAAGGCAACCACACTGAGGAATCAGACTGTGTGGGGTACCACATGGAGGAATCAGCCTCTGCAGAGAACACCTTAAGGAATCAGCCTGTGAAGGGAGCCACCCTGATGGATCATTGTAAGCAGGGAGTCACCCTGAGGCATTAGCATATACAGGGATCCACCCTGAGGTCTCAGCATATGAATTTGCAGGGAGCCAGCCTGAGTAATTAGCCTGTGGGCGAGCCGCCCCGAGGAATCAGCCTATGAGGAGACAGACATTGAGGTCATATGCAGGGAGCCAGCCTGATTAGTCTGTGCGGAAAGACACCCTGAGGAATCAGCCAATGCAGGAAGCCACCCTGAAGGATAACTCTGTGCAGGGAGTCATACTGAGGTATCAGTCTGTGTGGGGAGCCACTCTGAAAGACCAGCCCAGAATGTCCATCTAATTGGCCTATGGGTTTTTTGGGGTAATCTGACTAAAAAGCTGTAGGTGTTTCATCCTTGCATTCAAGTGTGTTCAGGAAAAGAAGACTATTCTATAAAACTGGGAACGGCAACTGGTCACATTTTCATTTCCTTTTACTTTAGAGTTTATCTTTGGCTGTAGTGTATCAATAAAAGAGCAAACTAGGAAATATAGAAAACAATGTTTTAATGTGAACATGTAGTGTGGTTTCATCGACATAAGGTAATAAAGCAGAAAGCCATTAGCTTTATTTACATTTCTCGGAATATTTCATATTTTTAAGCTAATGGAGAATGACAGTCAACGGTCTGAACAGTTAAATAATTATCGAATGGCATTACACCAAGTTTCACCATTAATAACCAAATCCGAATCTTGCTATCTGAAGATTTTTCAATCTTGCATACTTCATTTAGTACTTTTTTGACAACTTACCTTGGATAGTGGCAACACTATAAAAGCTCCTCCCCCACTGGACTCCACAATGATGGCCAAGAATTTGGGATTTACAACACAGAATGAGCTGTCCCACGTAATCTTAGATACACGGATGTCTTCATACATTTGGTCAGCTTTAACCGGCTGTCCGAAAATGTGTCGGAATTTGCTCTGGCGCACCACTCTTCGGCTCATTGTGAATGTGCTACAGCGAAGGAAGAAAGGAGACCTCATTAATATATTTTCTGCACACAAAATATAAAACATCAACTACTGAATTTTTTAGGGTAATTTACAATGCACAATTAGATGTCAACTTTGAATATGTGGAGGACTCCTCTAACCAGAGGCTGGTAGGATGTCCTTGCCCCAAGTCGAAAAGTAATCAGCCTGAATTTAGCGGAATTTTTATGGAATTCTTTTTTTCTTGATAAACAAAAAATTATATACTGTTTTCTTTGGAATATGTGTTGTTATATTTGTGACCCAATTTTACACAGCTCTATACAAAAAATGTACAATACATTTGAAGTAATAAAAGCATACATACTGATACAGAATAAGTTGAAGGCATTATTCATAAGTTTTTTTTTTTTCAAATGAAGTATGTTCGATAACTAAGTACGGTAGTTTGTACAAGATGTAACAAGCTTAAAGACAATGGAAATATCAACTACTTTCCAAAAAGAATATTTGTAAATTACAATAAACTGAAATTTTATCTTTACTACTTGAAAAGTGTAAAAACTGGACATGCCTAGTAACACTCTGCATAGGTGCCAAGATCCTGGATATTATATACACAATGTAGATACATACAAACATTATATGTATAAAGATGATTTATATATTCTCAACCTCTAGGTATATAATGTATAGCCAAACATTGTATATTTCATGACTACTTAAGATGGAAAGTCACAGAGCTTTAATAAAATACACAGTGTACACTTTCCTTCTATCTTGACTTATTAATGGAGGGTATTGGAGGAGTACAGCAGGACATGTTAACTAAACATTTTAGTAGTAGTGGTTTATTAACTATTGTCCCACTCAGTCTGCCCCTATAAACTGTCCATTATCTACTCAAGAATATCCAAACACTTCAATCCCCAGTATTTCACTGTTACTGATGTATAAGATAACACTGACATTACTGTTATTTTACTAAGATTAAGCATTTTCCATTCAAGGGAGGAACCTGAGAAGATATGTTCTGTTGGAAATACTCCAGGATAAAATAGATACACTCCCTATTTAAATCCTAAAGACTTTCAAGCACTCTTACAGCTTAGGCTTAGAAGAGCAAGTAACCTATTTGTAGAGCTGCCTCACAATTTTCTCCTTTATGACCATTAGAGCGAACATGGGACTGGGGCCTATCAGCTTATTTCAATATTCTGCACTACATCGTCAGACAGCCTGCTGCACCCTGAAAATGGGCTGCCCTAGGCTTTGACCTCAGGTGTAGCTGTCCCATTCAAATTCCCCCACCAAGGCATTCCAATCTTAAATGTGATTGATACAGGTTGCCTTCTGAGGACACGTGAGACCCCAGAAAGCACTAAAATCCCAACAACATCAGATCTGATGCTATGATCAGTGAAACACTTTAATTGAGACACTGAAGGGAACCCCCAGTATTCCCTTTAACCCCTGATCCCCACATACAGACTATAAAGACCACCATGGCATCTAAATCCTAAGCCCCTGCCACGGAGGTCCTTAAAGGACCCCCGTGACACCTAAGAATTAATCCCCACCACTGCATTCCCTAATGGACCCTCCTGGCCATCAAAATTAAGCCCTTTGCCTCACAGGTCCTGTAAGGAACCACTATGTACAAAGCTAGCCATAGAGGTCCTGCAAGGACCTCCATGTCACCTACAGTAAACCTCAATGCCGTGGAGAACCTAACAGGACCTCCAGGGGATCTAATTTTAACATATATACCACATAGGTCCTGCGAGAACCTCAATGACACCCATTATAAAGCCTTATGGCATCTAAAACTAACCCTGCATCCACGGGCATCCACAGGCATTCTGTAAGGACCCCTGTGGCTCCTAATGTTAACACAATAACACGGAGGTCCTTAAAGGACCCTTGCCAGTAAGGTACTTAAAGGACCTCAGTGTATTTAGCAATTAACCCCTATCATGTCAAGAGACCTCCATAGTATCTAAAAGTTAACCCCTTTGATGTAAGTCATTTCTATAATTATGCATGCATTATATGATGTTTTTAATTAGAGTGATGTGGACTCTCTAATTCCTGTGTTATCTTATGGAGGGTATTCACACAATTGTCACACAATTTCTCATAATTGACATAGAGGATCCATGAAATAATATAGCAATTGGACAGGTCTCCCTTACTCTTGTGAGAAACATGACTTGATGAAAACTGTCATTCTGTTATACAATGAATCTCCAATGAATGTGTCTCCTTGTTGTTCATGATTGATACAGAGAGAGAGAGACAGAGATAGAGAGAGAATTGTTTTTTTATATTTAAAAACTAACTGTGTGTATACACACACATATATATATATATATATATATATATATATATATGCATACATATATAGATATAGATAGATAGATAGAAAAATAATATATATATATATATATATATATATATATATATATATATATATATATATATAAAATTAATATCCTTTATTTGTAATGCACTAACATATTCCATAGATCTAATATATAAACTGAAGAGCTGGATATAATCATCAAGGGATATTTTTGCCTCTGCAAAGTTTTTTTCTTTCATTTTACATTGTTAAACCATTATGCTATTGTGATTTTATTACCAGGACCTTCTTGCATTCTCCACTTGGAAATCTTGCTGCCTAATCACTGGCATACAATGACAATTGGCCCTGGGCAAGGCAGCTCTACCTTATGGGCAAAATGAGCATTCGCCCTGGGCGCCAACTATCAAAAGGCACCCTCAAGAGTTTCAAATAGTGCACCTCAGGTCAGAACTGAGTATCAAGTTCTGTAGCAATCATATATGTAACATAATAGATCCTATTTTTTTCCAACCTATGTCTGGCATTTCATTGTATTTTGTTGACATTTTCCTTGTGTTACTGTTTTTTATTTGTTCTAGAAATAAATATGTGACTTTTCAAAGAAGAGAGCATGAAAGAATATATTGTAGCATAATAGGAAAATATTCCTATTGCACCTTCCTTTCATTTTCCTTCTGCTATATACAGATATATACAGTAGCATAGTACCATTATATTATGATTATAGCATCTCTGCATTTCGATCTGTAAAAATTTTAACTTAACCTTGAGTTTAAGCAACCATAGCAGGTGGCTGTTGTACATGCAATACTAAGGGCTTTTCCAGGGAGCAAAATTAGCTTAAACTGGCCATGTCTTTGGGTGATTTAAAAAAATCTATTTGAATAATCAACTTAAAAAAACTATATGGGAGCACCATGTTTTTCTTTTAAATGCCTGTGTAGGCCGTATGCCAAAGAATAAGAAATGATTAAGTTATTAAAAACTTAAATACTTTTTCTATGTGTTCCATGAGACTCTATCTGCAGCTCTGATAAAGCAATACATTTCTCCTTTGCTGCAGAGTCACTGTAAGAGGCTTCTTAGTTAGGGCCTCATTCAAATGTGTTTTGGCCAATTGAATAGGGCTCTATATAGGCATTCAAATGTGATTCGGCCAATTGAATAGGGCTCTATATAAGCACTCAGCATATTTTTTTTACAGACGTTTTTAGTTAGTGAAGACGTTGCTTTTGGATAGATGTTCACTAACTAAAAAATTCTGTAAAAAAATATGCTGTGTGCATATATAGAGCCCTATTCAATTGGCCGAATCGCATTTGAATGAGGCCCTTAGTGAGCCCAGAAGCAGAGCTGTGAACAACTATGCACACTCCCCACTGCTGTTCTTCTTTATTCTGATCTACTTCCACAGATGGCAGCATCCTTTGAATGCAGAGGAACCTTCATTCTGCTACAATCGAAAAGTGGCAGCTAAAATGGTAGTGCTTTCAATAGGACCAATGGAAATCTTATTAGTTTACACACACTACTGTAAAAGCTGCTAAAAGAAGCAACTCATTAAAGAAAGTTCAAGCCTACATTCAAAAAAATAATTGCATATAATACAGTTAAATATTTAAACACAGCATTTATTTATTTTTTCACTTTCTAAAAACACGAAAGAGTTTAATTATTCAAAAAAACATTAAAAGTATGGTATTAGTTTAACATTAAATATATTGTAAATATACAGCCCTTCAAATGATATCTGCTGCTCATCACTGACTTAAACGGATGGACTGGAACAGTACACAATGGGCTAGTACAATTTGTTAGCCTCTAACCCCGAGGGTAAAATGTAAAAGTCAGTCTATGCATCCCATGGTATAATACTATTACAATAACGTACAATGTAGTCCTGTGTCTTTGATAAAGCTTCTTTTTGTGTACACAAACAATTATAACATCACTTGACCTAACCCATAATATGATCTGAGGAGCAATGCAAAGTGATGAGGATGTGATGTCATTCTAGATTGGACTTGTGATGTAAAAAGTGGTGTATTTGATGTTATGAGTTGTATCTCTGTGTGATATGTCAGGAGGAAACCGTGACCTAGGCATGATAATTATGAAAGGGGTCAGTATGTGCCAAGAACCCTGGATGTGACAGACATACAAGAAGAAATCACCGCCTGGCTAAATGTAGATATTTATAAGGATGGAGTGACTGTGGCTCCATTATATTCTCATTTACATTCACCATTCGTCGTTGTGTGAAGTCATTCCAAGCACTCTTCCTGTTTAACCTTTCCTCACCTCATCTATTCATTACATTTAATTAGCATGTCTGGGTTCTTAATATAGCTAAAGAGCCGTTAGGAACAGATACCCAGACATACACTTTATGTGGGAGATGTTCCTTTTGCCTGGAAGACAATGACCAATTCTTGGATTTGGCTTTCAGACTATGATTTAACTAACTGGACATGCTTTTCTTCCTTATTAGCCTCACTGTAAGAATTATTTAATGACCTTAGATAAAGAAAGTTACAGAGTAGGAAGGATAATTTCAGGTATTTCTGTATATATTGTGAGAATAAAGGTGGAATAGTGGTTGATGGGAGATACATCAGACCTGATTTGCTAGACAGCAACCAGAGGATTTCTCAGTTAAATGCCCCAGGGAGAGATGTTACAGTTTGCAATATGCATAGCTGATGCTCTGCAAAACATGGTATGGGTCCCTGGGGCGGAGTATTTGGAGAGCAGGGGGGGCCAATGCTCCAACAGCACTAGTGGCTGTATAAACAGACCACAGCTTGGATCTGGTTTTTAAGAGTTAGCTAATTGGCACTCACCTGTAGCTACTCAATTAGCAGACAGGCCTTTAAAAGAAGAGAGCAGCCTGCTCCAAGGGGCAGAGGAAAAGACAGCTAGGAGAGGCTGCGCTTATTGCAAAGACATTGCTTTTGTTTGGGAAATTGGTAAGTGGGAAAGCCACCCAATTGCAGATAGCAAGTACTGTCTAGTAAGAGCTCAAGTAAGAGCAAGGGATTTTGTTTGTTTTGTTATTATTTAAAGTACCTGCTTTCAAACTGAATAAAAGAGGAAAACTGAGCTGAAGGTGTCCTGGACTTTGTATACCCTAGAAGGCTGTGGTTACTGCAAGATCGGTGACAATCCTACCTGTAAAAGAAGTGGTTTGTCACATATGGTGGAGAATGCGGGCATCCACGTAAGCCTGAGGGTAGAAGTCATTTAAAGCTCAACATGGAGGATGTTATCAAGGCTCTGATCCAATCCTCCTCTGTGCAACAGGAGACTAACAGGAGAGCTGCAGAAAACAGTGCAGCCCTGCAGCAACTGGTGCTGGCCCAGGCAGAGAGTGCTACAGTCCTGGCCAAAACACAAATGGAGGGCACTGAGTCCTTGGTGAAACAGCTTGTTGTGACACAAGCGGAGATGTTTAAAGTAGCCCGTGAGGAGCAGCAAAAAGTCACCCAGGGACTACAACAGGTAATCCAAGCGATCTCTGGAAAACTGAATGGAGACCCTGATGGAAGATACCAGGGGCCAAAGGTGATTCGGGCGAGCCACTATCTTCAGAAAATGACCGCATCAGATGATGTTGAGGCGTACCTTCTGGCATTTGAGCGCACTGCTGAGAGGGACGGATGGCCGGCTGGTGAGTGGGCAAGCATACTGGCACCGTTCCTAAGTGGAGAGCCGCAGAAGGCATATTATGACCTAGAACCAGCCGATGCAAGTAGCTACAGCAAATTGAAAGCTGAAATCTTGGCACGACTGGGTGTAACCTCTGCAGTACGTGCCCAAAGGTTCCACTCGTGGTCATATTCTTCAGACAAAGCCGCACGTTCCCAAATGTTTGACCTCATACACCTTGCACGGAAATGGTTACAACCTGAAATCCATTCAGCTAGCCACATTGTGGAAACCTTAGTAATGGACCGGTTTTTGCGTGGTTTACCAGCTTCCCTGCGTCGCTGGGTCAGCCAAAGTGACCCCCATACAGCTGACCAACTGATTGCCTTGGTGGAAAGATATGCGGCTGCAGGAGAACTGCTATGTCCTACTTCACAGGAAAACCCTCGCAATCCTAAGCCCCAAGATTCTGCAAGACCGGGTAAGACTGTTCAAGGTTTAAGGGGGGCATCCAGGTCTAATAGGCCTGGGAAAGGAACTAATTGGTGGTCAGACTGTACTGTCAAATGTTTCAAGTGCAAAGAGGATGGTCATATGGCCAAAGACTGTCCATTTAAGGATGAACCTATGGAATGCAATATGGGCAAAAATGAGGGAACACGTTCATTTTTGCTCAGTTGTTGTGGTATTGCTAACAATGACTATGATAATAACGCTCATAAATGCTGTGTAACTGTGAATGGAAAAATGTCTAAAGCATTACTTGATTCAGGTAGTATGGTTACGTTGGTAGCAGAGTCTATAATACCTTGTGTAAAACCTGATCATGGACAGAAAATAGGCATTATCTGTGTTCATGGTGATAAAAAGGAATACCCCACTGCGGAAGTAAATATTGGAACCCAGTATGGGAATTTAAAGTACCGAGTGGGTGTAGTACCTAGATTAGCCCATGAGGTAGTGATCGGTAGAGACTTTCCTCATTTTCTAAAATTATGGGCAGCTTTACAAAAGACAGATCAAAATTTATCAGAAATGAGTCAGTCTGTCGAGGATAATGTGTTCCCTTTTTCCGATATTGACTTGGGTTTTGACCACTGTGACGGAAAAATAAGGAAAAAGAAAAAATACTGCCCTAAACCAGTATTAATAGGAGATAACCCAGCTCAAACTAGTGAGGAGCCTACTAATAATGCAGACAAGGATAAGGACTTAATTGATATTGGAATTAGTCCAGGTAATTTTAAAAGCGCTCAGTGGGAAGATCCCACTTTAGTGACAGCTAGAAATGATATTAAAGTTGTAAACGGGGTTGTTAATCAGCCAGGAGGAGCACTGCCGTTCCCCTATTTTGAAGTACAAAATGACCTAATTTACCGTGTAGAAAAAAAGGATTCAGACATCATTAGGCAGCTGTTGGTTCCTCAGACTTACCAGAATATAGTGCTAAAGTTGGCTCACAGCCACATATTAGGGGGACACTTGGGAGTCGAAAAAACTAGAGAGAGAGTCCTTAGACGGTTTTACTGGCCTGGAGTGTTTGCTGCTATTACACACTATTGCTCCTCATGTCCTGAGTGCCAGTACAGGGCTCCTTTCAAGACTTTTCGTAGTCCACTTGTACCCTTACCCATAATTGACGTGCCTTTTGAAAGGATCGCTATGGACTTAGTGGGGCCACTGGTAAAGTCCGCTAGGGGACACCAATATATATTAGTCATCTTGGACTATGCAACTCGCTATCCTGAGGCCATTCCCTTGCGTAATACCTCTGCAAAGCTAATAGCTAAGGAACTTATGTTGATGTTCAGTAGGGTGGGTATCCCTAAAGAAATACTGACAGACCAGGGGACCCCGTTCATGTCCAGAGTCACAAAAGAGTTGTGCAGGCTCTTGCAGGTTAAACATCTTAAGACCTCAGTATATCACCCACAGACTGATGGTTTAGTAGAGAGGTTCAACAAAACCCTTAAGAGTATGCTACGCAAGGTGATTGATGCAGATGGGAGAAATTGGGATTTTTTATTGCCATATCTACTGTTTTCCATTAGGGAAGTTCCACAGGCCTCCACGGGCTTCTCTCCTTTTGAATTATTATATGGAAGACATCCCAGGGGAATATTGGATATTGCTAAGGAGACCTGGGAACAGGAGACTACTCCTCACAGGAGTGTAATTGAGCATATAGCTCAAATGCAGGATAGAATGGCCACCATCATGCCTATTGTCAGGGAACACATGCTGGAAGTCCAGCAGGCTCAGAAAAACAGCTATAACCGTAATGCTAGAGTCAGAGTGTTCCAACCGGGAGACAGGGTATTGGTTCTGGTCCCTACTGTGGAGAATAAGTTCCTTGCGACTTGGCATGGACCCTATGAAATAATAGAGAAAGTGAGTGATGTCAATTATAAAGTCAGACAACCAGGAAGAAGAAAGCCTGAACAGTTGTATCATATAAATCTGTTAAAGCCATGGAAGGACAGGGAGGTCCTGGTTGCTTTAAAACCTTCAGAACCTCCTATAGTAGAGCCAGATGTGAACGTATCTAAGACTCTGTCTGTCCATCAAAAGCAAGAGGTCAGAGATTTCATCAGAAGAAATAGGGATGTTTTCTCGATAGTTCCAGGAAAGACTAAAGTGATTAAACATGACATAATAACCGAACCAGGGAAAAGAGTTAACCTCAAACCCTATAGAATTCCTGAGGCCCGGAGGGAGGTTATAAACTTAGAGGTTGAGAGCATGTTAAAACTTGGAGTCATTGAAGAATCCCAGAGTAACTGGAGTAGTCCTATTGTATTGGTGCCAAAACCTGATGGCACATGGAGGTTCTGCAATGACTACCGCAAGTTAAACGCCCTCTCAAAATTTGATGCTTACCCAATGCCAAGAGTTGATGAGTTAATAGAAAGACTGGGCAAAGCTCGTTATCTAACAACCTTGGATTTAACAAAGGGTTACTGGCAGGTCCCGCTCACTGAAAGAGCCAAAGAAAAGACAGCCTTTTCAACACCCAGTGGCCTGTTTCAGTACACTGTATTGCCATTCGGGTTACATGGGGCACCTGCCACATTCCAACGAATGATGGACAGTATTCTTAAACCTCATGTTCGTTATGCTGCAGCATACTTGGATGATGTCGTCATCCACAGTGCAGACTGGGAATCCCACCTCCCTAAAGTTCAAGCGGTACTTGATGCTCTCCGCTCAGCAGGCTTAACTGCCAATCCTTCCAAGTGTACGATTGGTTTAGAGGAAGCTAAGTACTTAGGTTATTCTATTGGGAGGGGTTTGGTTAAACCACAGGAAGCCAAAGTAGAAGCCATACAAAAATGGCCACAGCCCCTTACAAAGAAACAAGTAAAGGCATTTTTGGGTTTAATTGGATATTATAGGCGGTTCATTCCAGATTTTGCTACCATTGCTGCACCCCTGACAGACCTTATTAAAGCAAAATCCCCAGTCATAGTTAAATGGTGCCCTGAGGCAGAAAAGGCTTTTAAGAGTCTGAAGGAAGCTATCTGTAGCCATCCTGTCTTAGTGACCCCAGATTTTTCCAGGGATTTTATAGTTCAGACAGATGCTTCTGATGTGGGCTTGGGGGCTGTTCTTTCACAGGAATACCAGGGTGAAGAACACCCTGTTTTCTTTTTGAGCAGAAAGTTAAACCCACATGAGAAGAACTACTCTATTGTTGAAAAAGAGTGTCTTGCTATTAAGTGGGCATTAGACTCTCTTAAATACTACCTACTAGGCAGAAGGTTTCGATTGATAACGGACCATGCTCCTCTGACGTGGATGTATCAGAACAGGGAAAGTAACTCCAGAGTAACCAGATGGTTTTTGAGTTTGCAATCTTTTGATTTCACTGTGGAACACAGGGCTGGTCTGCAACAAGGTAATGCTGATGGGCTTTCGAGGGTACACTCCCTGATTTCCATGGTCGCTCAAACCCTTGGGTATGAGCTGGGGGGGAGGATATGTGAGAATAAAGGTGGAATAGTGGTTGATGGGAGATACATCAGACCTGATTTGCTAGACAGCAACCAGAGGATTTCTCAGTTAAATGCCCCAGGGAGAGATGTTACAGTTTGCAATATGCATAGCTGATGCTCTGCAAAACATGGTATGGGTCCCTGGGGCGGAGTATTTGGAGAGCAGGGGGGGCCAATGCTCCAACAGCACTAGTGGCTGTATAAACAGACCACAGCTTGGATCTGGTTTTTAAGAGTTAGCTAATTGGCACTCACCTGTAGCTACTCAATTAGCAGACAGGCCTTTAAAAGAAGAGAGCAGCCTGCTCCAAGGGGCAGAGGAAAAGACAGCTAGGAGAGGCTGCGCTTATTGCAAAGACATTGCTTTTGTTTGGGAAATTGGTAAGTGGGAAAGCCACCCAATTGCAGATAGCAAGTACTGTCTAGTAAGAGCTCAAGTAAGAGCAAGGGATTTTGTTTGTTTTGTTATTATTTAAAGTACCTGCTTTCAAACTGAATAAAAGAGGAAAACTGAGCTGAAGGTGTCCTGGACTTTGTATACCCTAGAAGGCTGTGGTTACTGCAAGATCGGTGACAATCCTACCTGTAAAAGAAGTGGTTTGTCACAATATTTAAAATACCTAACTTTCATGCTCAATTACTGAACACATCCACACAAATATTTTAATAACAATCAAATGGAATTATATTTATGTATTTATTATGTACATGCGTATTTTCCAGTTTTGCAAGAACTGGAAACTTTGCTGTTTCATTTTAACATCTGCTTGTTATACATATACATTTGGTACAGATACTAGTGATTATGAGACGTGCTACTAAAAAAGCAAAAGTACATTTAGAGAAGTTCAACAAATACCAATAAAATAAGAGTATAGCTATGATTGAAATGACCAGTATTGCTTGAAGTAACACTATATGAATTTTGCATTACAAAAGTATTTTTATGCAAGGAAATGAATGTTACAAAGGCTGGAAATGCATTCTTTACCCCAGTACAACCTGCTTTTGAAATGGTATAAGGTACAGTTAGTAAAGGAGGCAGTTAATGTCTCCTTAGAGTTCATGAAATTGTCCTTGAAATGTCCTAAATGATCATAAATAGACTACAGTGTTCCTTTAAATAAGCTCAGAATGTTGAGACTCGCGTATTTGCTCCAAAATGTAATTTCCCAGCAGAAATATATGCTGTTAGTGTCTTTGGGAACGGTTATATTTAGAATTGCAACACTGGACACAAATAGCCTTCATGTTTTCACCACTGGACTGATTACCCAAACATGTTATACTATGGCAGTGATTCCAATACTTTTTATTTTATTTTTTTCTGAAAGAGCACTTAAAATTTACCAAGAATCGTACCAGGTGATTACCTTCCTGTTGTTTTAAACCTGTAATCATTTAACTACTACATTGCAGTATATACCATCTATTTATAAATAGTAATAGTAATTAGTAATAGCACTTTTTTACTGCTTGTTTTTGCAAATGTATTAATTTTGTTTCATGTTTTTTTTTTTTTTTTTTTTTTTTTAAACAACACACAACACAGTTGTTACATGGAACACTTACAGGACATTGATGATGACTTGTCTAAAACAGAGGTTCTCTAGGCTGATTATATACGTTATCATCATAAAAGAGAAAGAGGCAACTATTTACCCAGACTCTCATACAAAAGAGAAATTGCTGTCATATACTTCTCCTTAGAACTATTTCACTTCAAAATAAAGCTCAAACACAAATAAAATATGCCTCTGAATTAAAGGACACAGATTTATCCAGTCAGGATTATATATAGATTTTATTACTATTTTATTTATTTGTGGTAAGTTTCATAAGAACCAAGGGCAATTACTTATTGTGTATTATGTTCAGACTAGAAGTCCACAAGTACATATAGGGTTTCCTACCTCTATTATCTCTCCCCAAATAATAAAAAAAAGAGGGAGAAAAACTTAATTACAAAAAGTAAAAATAACTTTATTAGGCCTATAATAACGACGATAGTAAAAATCCGGCGATTAAAAATAACCTGTCTGGTTAAATAGTTGCCTCTTTCTCTTTATTATGATAATTTATTAATTTGCAACTCCAGTGGATACTTGAAACTAAGAAATATTTGCCAGAGTATAAGCTTTATTATTATTATTATTATTAGGTCTGTATGATCCACAATATTATTAGCACTTGCCAACATTGGTAATTTCTGGGCATCCTCAATTTTTAATTTATAATTATATACATTACTCAGTGGGGTCTGAGCATGCCCATCCATGCCTAGAGCTTCTTTTTACCTATAGTTTTAAAATATGCCATCAGCAACCTCCTCTGTGTCACTTTAAGCAGCCATGGGCCATTACCATTATTATTATTATCCTTTATTCCTTTATATTCCACAGTGCTACACAGGGTAGATACAAGTCAAAACAATTATAACATATTTCAAAAGAATGAAAGGCCCTGTTATTGTGCTTAAAATCATTAACTTAGCAAGGCCCAGTTGGTATGTGCACATAAGGGTTTATACACAATCACCTATTAAAATATAATGATTAGACAGACAACTTCTTGGGAGGATAACTGGCCACAGCGTTTATTGGTAAACACAAACTGATGTAATAACCATAACAATAATTAACATAACCATGTGAGGGGAGGAGCCTGGCCAGAGACAGTACGCCCTACGCCCTGAACCCTCGTCCAGGGCCTACCATGTTGTAACATCCGTACCACCGTAGGGTAGGATCTCACCCATTTTACCACTGTCCCGGCGACTCCCCTCACCACCCGCCGCTGCGACAACCACATAAACATAATTTGACATCATATAATATACATTTAATAATAACCAACAAGTGCTTTAAGACAATATACAAGATAATACCTCCAATTTTCCATTACTCATCCTTATTTAAAAAAAATATATATACATATTTTTATTTTATTATTATTATTATTATAATTTTTTTTTTTTTTTTTTTTAGCAATATATACATAATTTCAAACAACAACACTTTAGGGATGGGTGGGTGGGTATCTTTACACATGGCTAGCTGGGGGCATAATGGTGGTAATGGCGCCCAACTCCTACAACTGACTCCCCTCCCCCAGCTAGACACCTCCTACCCATACCAGGGCCTGCCCAGTCAAGTGGCCCCTCCTCCCAACCCCCCTGGGGTGGTCTACGGGGCTCTTCAAGCATACAAAGTGCTTTAGCTAAAGCACTTAACATGATTGAAAGCTTGCAAACTTACAGTCTAGAGGATATGGATGCAGTATAGAAAGGTGAGGTACAATACATTGTGTGGACTGCCTTTAAGATCCTAAATATTATTAACAAGCCAATTTACTACTATCTCAGTGACATGTTTATGGGGTTAAGTCTCTCCTCATTACAAATTTGTCTCAGCCCTATTCATGCCTCTTTGTCATACCAACCCTCATTTCCCTTTCTCTCTGAGGACAACTAGATAGGATCTCAGGGACCTGATGTGGAGAACACTGGCCTAAAAGACAAATAAACTCATAAGAATAGTCTTTAGGCCTTATAAATATGTAAAGATGAGAGATACATGATTGTAATAGCCTTCCAGTGGACTCTTGATAACCTGCAGTAAGACTGTCTTTTCAGGCAGTTTAAATAATGATGATGCAAATAGTCGAGAATAAAAGTGAGCGATACACAAGAAATAAGATATTCTCAAGATGAACTGTGTATGAGACTTCAAAGTTGGCTGGGGCTTCTTCATACTAAGACAGAAGCATCTACGACCAATTTATCCATTAACATTCTGCGTCCAAAACACATATAGCAGGTGCCTTTAAACCATGTACCATCAGTGATCTATTGGATACATTTAATGGTCTGCAAAACAACAGGAATTTTAAAAAAATAACTGAGAAAAAAAAATGAATAGGAAAGTAGTACAACAGTCTACATACTACATCTTATTATTAGAAGTGAACATGCTGTACTCCTATATAGCACTTTACTATGTAAGACATGCTCGCAGAAAAATAGTTTGGGGATTTCTGCATTTAAAACATGTATACATTTCTTGTCCATCTGTTTTCAACCATTCTATCAACCCTTTTGAAGATACCGTATATAGATTTCAAATAACAACTAATTGTGTCCTTCATTGACTCAAATGATCTGGCTGAGAAAAATATGTCACCTATGGAACCAGCAGTCCAACTGGCATAAATCCCCTTGTCTATACATCAAGTTCAGACATATGTCCCATTCACATTCCGATGTTAGCTCTGATAATCAGTATTATTGGTTGATCTCTGTCACGTTTGGCCTGCAGAATTTATATTCTGTAAACCCATCATTATGATAAAAATAAAAAACAGAGATGACAGTGCCTTTGAAGACTGAGCACCCATTTCCAACTGCCTTTCAGAGATTGAGGTAAAAATGACTAAAATCAGAGCCCAAATCAGAGGTGTAGAAGTGCATAAGCCAAGAGAAGAGCATGTTATACTCCCAGAATGCAGCCGCGGGTGCTGTGAAGTGCAACATTTGCAACATGCATTTAGCAGCAATGCAAAAAGTCAGTTTTACAGTGACAGATGTTGTGTGTCTGCAGGTCCTGTTTTATTGCCTCAGTGTAAATGCATCAGGATTAATTATAATATAACACTTATTTTTATGTATCATTTGCAGCTTTAGGAATATGTAACTATAAACAGCGTGGGATATTTCACATATAGTTTTGCCTGCCAGACAGACTGACCATGCCAATGTTAAGACGGCAGTAAATTGACTAATCTTATTATGTTGTGAAGATCGAGGAAAACAGAGTAAAATTACCAAAGTAAAATATACCCAATCTATTACAGACAATTTCTGTGCATTATTATACCTCATGGTTCTCTTGATTCTATTAATTGTGCTATTCAGCAATGGATATGCCCTATGAACATTCTTTTCGTGGAAGATTACCACCAACACATATTGTCACAGTGCTGTCACAAAAGTTTATCAGACATACCCTTAGCAACAATCTTGAAGGTTATTTAAAGATCTGCACTTGGGCTTATAATATCCAGACAAAGGTCAATGCACAGACTGTAATTGAACCCTTTTGATTAAGCCACGGGCAGAGCTATCAAGGGTTGGGGGGGGGGGGGGGGGGCTGTGCATAGTAATTTTGTATTTTTTTTTTGCATTTAATTTTTTTCTGTAGTGTAGGGATTCCCGGTCCAACTTGCCATGGCGGAGATATAGCTGCAAGGGACACCAGAGAAGAAGTGTCCATATTTCTGTGTGCTATTAAAAAGATAGAGAGTTACCTTCTTGGAGCTGTTAAGCAACGCTGAGAAGGAGAAGGGTGAAGGTCTGGACTTAAAGAATACTGTAATATAAACCTATTGAATTATTTTGTTCCATCCAGGGTTGGCTGGGTGTGAGCCTGGTTAGTTAGGGAACTAACAGTAGCACTCTGACACAGCTAGGCCTTTTATTTTAATTATTTGTTTTTTACACTGGCAACTATTTTAAGTAAAATTAGAAAATGTATTGAAGCCTCCTGTATAATTGTGTACCTCTTTAAAAGTGTTAGAAACACGGCCACACAAGAGAATGTTGTGGGAAAGTGGAGCACAAGGGTCTTTTGCTTGGTCAGGAGATAAGGGAAGGACAACATCTATGGGAAGAGGAGCTGTTATGGAAAGGGGTCTAAGCAGGAGCAACTATGGGTAAGGGTCTGGAGGAGGGGTGCTGTTATGGAAATGGGTCTTACGGAAGGGAGCTGTTATGAGAAGGGGTCTTAGGGAGGGGCACATGTAACAGGTATAAGAAGATGTTATTATAGAGATGAAAAATGTATTTTTAAATAAACACACATTTCAAAGAAACACTAAAAGATTTTTAAATAAAGAAAGAAATCTATATATATATATATATATATATATATATATATATATATATATATATATACACACAAATGAAACACATATTTGTAGTGGTTCTTATTTTTATTTGTGTTCATGGTGCATATTTGACAAAAAACTGTACATAGGATCCTGGTGGGAGACCATGGCTGGAGTAGAACCATCCTGGAAAAGTGTCCATGTACCCAACTGAAATATACATGTTGGATATCACTATTCCAACCAACACAATGTACTGCTGAAACGGTAATAAATGGGGGGGGGGGGGGGGGGGGGGGGGCAACTTGTGACTGATATTATGTGACTGTTTGAGAGTGTTGGATCTAATAACAGTCAAAAATCACAACACTGAAATGTGTTAAAGTGCGAATGTTATTTATTTTTTGCAGTTTAATATATATATATATATATATATATATATATATATATATATATATATACACAGTGGATATAAAAAGTCTACACACCCCTGTTAAAATGTCAGGTCAAGAAAAATAAAACATTTAAATAATGTAGTTGCATAAGTCTGCACACCCTCTTATAACTGGGGATGTAGCTGTGTTTAGAATTAAGCAATCACATTCCAAATCGTGTTAAATAGGAGTCAGCATACACCTGCCATCATTTAAAGTGCCTCTGATTAACCCCAAATAAAGTTCAGCTGCTCTAGTTGGTCTTTCCTGAAATGTTCTTAGTTGCATCCCACAGCAAAAGCCGTGGTCCACAGAGAGCTTCCGAAGCATCAGAGGGATCTCATTGTTAAAAGGTATCAGTCAAGAGAAGGGTACAAAATAATTTTTCAAGGCATTAGATATACCATGGAACACAGTGAAGACAGTCATCATCAAGTGGAGAAAATATGGCACAACAGTGACATTACGAAGAACTGGAGCTCCCTCCAAAATTGATGAAAAGACGTAAAGAAAACTGGTCTGGGAGGCTCCCAATAGGCCTACAGCAACATTAAAGGAGCTGCAGGAATATCTGGCAAGTACTGGCTGTGTGGTACATGTGACAACAATCTCCCGTATTCTTCATATGTCTGGGCTATGGGGTAGAGTGGCAAGACGAGCAACTTCTTACAAAGAAAAACATCCAAGCCAGGCTACATTTTGCAAAAACACATCTGAAGTCTCCCAAAAGCATGTGGGGAAAGGTGTTATGGTCTGATGAAACCAAGGTTGAACTTTTTGGCCATACTTCCAAAAGATATGTTTGGCGAAAAAACAACACTGCACATCACCAAAAGAACACCATACTCACAGTGAAGCATGGTGGTGGCAGCATCATGCTTTGGGGCTGTTTTTCTTCAGTTGGAACTGGGGCCTTAGTTAAGATAGAGGGAATTATGAACAGTTCCAAAAACCAGTCAATATTGGCACAAAACCTTCAGGCTTCTGCTAGAAAGCTGAACATGAAGAGGAACTTCATCTTTCAGCATGACAACGACCCAAAGCATACATCCAAATCAACAAAGGAATGGCTTCACCAGAAGAAGATTAAAGTTTTGGAATGGCCCAGCCAGAGCCCAGACCTGAATCCGATTGAAAATCTGTGGGGTGATCTGAAGAGGGCTGTGCACAGAAGATGCCCTCGCAATCTGACAGATTTGGAGTGTTTTTGCAAAGAAGAGTGGGCAAATCTTGCCAAGTCAAAATGTGCCATGCTGATAGACTCATACCCAAAAAGACTGAGTGCTGTAATAAAATCACAAGGGGCTTCAACAAAGTATTAGTTTAAGGGTGTGCATACTTATGCAACCATATTATTTTATTTTTATATTTTTTCTTCCCTCTACCTAAAAGATTTCAGTTTGTTTTTCAATTGCGTTGTACAGTTTATAGGTCACATTAAAGGTGGAAAAAGTTCTGAAATGATTTATCTTTGCCTCATTTTTTTACAGCACAGAAACCTGACATTTTAACAGGGGTGTGTAGACATTTTATATCCACTGTATGTATATATATATATATATATATATATATATATATATATATATATATATATATATGGATTTCCATTCTCATCTGGTATACTACAAATATAGGGCCTCATTCATTGCGATTTGGCCTATTGAATAGGGTTCTTTATAAGCACAGAGGATATTTTTTTACAGAAGTTTTTAGTTGGTGAAGACCTTGCTTTTGGATAACTAAAAACTTCTGTAAAAAAATATGCTCTGTGCTTATATAGAGCCCTATTCAATTGGCCAAATCCCAATTGAATGAGGCTCATGGTGTACTAATGCCCCTGTCCAATCCAAATGACAGATAAAGCCTCATGACCTCAACTCACCCTCAGGCCTATTGCACTATTTAAACAACAAGCTAAAATCTAATTTATCCACTTATCTAATGCATTTATTTTTCACAGGGCTAACAAATCCCTTTAAGATTATTTAGAAAGAGCATAAATTTGAAAGCATAATAGCTAAAATATGTTTATTTAACCATAGTTTATTTGTATATGATCTAACAATGTCTCTGTAAAACAGAGATGAAAATAAAATGTCATTCATTAAGAGATGTGTAAGTATTGAAGCATTATTAAATGTGAAAGGGTTATTAACTATATTGATGCCTTTTATTCAATATGCTCTGCAGCTGCTTCCCTACAAGGAAGCATCTGAGGTTGCTTGAACAATGTCTACTCTAATGCCTATTCAATGCTTTTTTGTCTAGACCCTCAATATCAACAACTAGTGTATCTTAGGGAGTCATAAGGAATTTAATGTATGCTAATAAACAACTGCAGTTTATTATTATCATTATTATTATTTTGTATCCAGGAAGCTGATTTTGTTGTTTAAAAAAAGCTGATCTTTTGTGAGAAAATACATACTGAAAATAGCTGTTTTTTATCCACCATCTGTGGGATGATGCTAGTGTGTGCAGCACAATTACTTGCAGCTGCCTATTTGCTGCAGAATGTTGCGGATAAAAGGTAGGGAAATAAACTAAACAATTGGCCACAGTGTTTTTTAAGATAGATGGACCTGCAGTTAAAGTTGATTATACTGATCTTTACTACTTATATATATGAAAGTTGGACCATTTCATAGGTCCTTTAGAGTGTTTAAAAAGCGCCCCATGCTTGCTAGGGAGATGGAACAGCACCTTCAGTGGCTCCCCTGTCATGTTTTAAGTGGAACCTGCCCAGCTGTGTGGAGGGCTCCAACCCCAACAGGGACATCATCTTTACTGCTAAAAAAGATGGAGGGAGATATCAGTGTGGGGGAATGTGAGAATCAAAATGACTGCTCTTATACTGAGCAAATAAGTAAGCCCAAATTATCTCACATATTTCACAACATTTTTTATAAAAACATTTATTTTGAATCAATGTAAAAAAAATCCAGAGGTCAATGGCCATCATTTCCAATGTGCAATTTCACTTAAAAGGCTGAATATTTATTCCCCAAGGGCCTCATTCTATTATCGGCCGTAAATCGGCCGTAAGGCTGCGATTCCTTGCGAGGGTTCAGTTAACTCGCGATTCTATTATACGGCCCCGCAAGGATCTCCTTTTACGGCCGGCCGCATATCTTGGAACCGGCCGTAAGCTGTGAAATATAAAAACTCAAAAATAAATTCAAGCCTGCACTGTACAGCTCTGTAAATGCTAGGGATCATATTGGGGGACATGAGGAATAAAAGGAACCCACTCTCAAGCTTGCACATCTGCCCAAACCCGAGTTCAAATTAACTGTTTATTTGCCGGCTGCGGCGGGGGTGTGTCTGAGGTGCTCCAAGCACTCTGGACTTTTTACATGGATATTTTACGGATATTAAAAATGAAATATTTTACGGATTTGAGTACAGGATAATTATGTGCTATTTTTTCTAACACCTAAAATCCCTTTATAGTCTTCTCAAAGTGCAGGATGGCTTTATTTGAGCTATTTTATGTGCTTAATTGGTGCTAGCGAGACCTTTTTCCTGCAAGTAACTGCGGCTCGTTTTTAGCCTTGCAGAGAGGTTTCCCAGAGCAATTGAATTGCAAATCTCTTGCGGCCGTTTTAGATCAAAGGCTTTCCTCCGGCGCGATCGGCCGCAAGAGATAGCAAGGCACCGGCCGCAAGCCTGCCGGAGCCTACGGCCGTAAGGGAATAGAATAGCAGAATAGCTTGCGGCCGGTCCTTGCGGCCCCGCAGCGGCTGCGGCCGATAATAGAATGAGGCCCCAAGTATTTAAAAGTGCTGCCCAATGATCATTAGCTTTTTTTTATCACATACCAACAATAGTAAAATGTGTACGGGAGAGAGGTAGAGTTAGGTTAATTGGTATTAGAGGTATAGATACTGAAATGTGTTGTGGATAGAGTGACTTGCTAGTTAGGGAGAGATAAAATAGACTCTATATCGTTGAAGACGGGCATGCTCTCCCACTCTACAGAACAGACTAAGAGTTGCACGGGAAGTGTCTGAGGGCTGCATGAGGCTCGCGGGTCACCGGTTGCCACCCTCTGATATAGACAGTCAAGATGTATTTATAATGTCTATCGCCAATACTTTGCTGTATGCTCCCATTCTTTTAAACTGTTGCCTTTATGTAAACTGCACTATATTGTAATTGTTTTGTAGCATTATGACACTATACATACATATATACATCCCTTTAGACCAGACCCTGTCCTTGTAGGGCCCGCAGGCCACATCCAGCCCTTTGGCTGTCCATATCCGGCCTGCTACAGTGGCCTACAGTGGGATATTAATGTGTGTCCTGGACAAAAAAAGCACTGCCAATTGTAAAATAGGGCAATTTGTGAGTAGCAGTGTTGTGACTAACTTAGATGGATAGCATTCTGTAGATACTGCTCCTGGCACTGAGAAAATAAAATAAAATAAAGCTATACAATTAATATTGAGCAGAATTAAGATCAGGCTATGGTTCAGCCCTCCACAACATTCCAAGTTTCTCATGTGGCCCCTTTGGGAAATTAATTGCTCACCCCTGCTTTAGACTGTATGTTTGCGAGTTTTCAATCTTGTAAGGTGTTTGTGAAAAATCAGTATGTAGATTTTAAGCTCGAAGACATTGCCCACCATTATTTTGCAATGTGTTAATATTGTATTTTGCCTTGTACATAACCCCTCTATAGCACTACAGAATATGTTGAAGCGTAGAGGGTCTCAGTAAAGAGGCTCAACTCTTATCAACTCTTTTTAGCAGTGAGGATTACGTTAGCCAAAACATGCAAATCAGCAGTACCAGAATATAGTGCAGTTTTGATTAAACTTAAATTTATATATAACATGAGCGTTATCTCAGCCAACGTTGACCAATCATATAGGAAATGGGCCTCATTTTGGGACACTTGGATTCTTAAGATTGGGTACTAAATATGTAGCGTAGGATAATAGTTTAGGATGCCCCCTTTAAGAACAAATATAACTCTGAACTCCTTCTCCTTTTGCACCCCTCTCTTACCCTCTTTCTTCTTTATTCTCTGGGTGCTCTTATAAGGTATCAGCCTTTACGGTTGTACTTTAACACGTACATATGCATATTATATGCTTTCAGCTTAACTTAAAACAGAAATAACAAAAATGTCAAAGTTAGGTTTAAAAGGTTATATGTATGTGTTGTCATTTATTAAGTGTTCTGGTTATGTTACTAATGTTTTATTTTTGAAACACTTGTGTTATGGAATTAACCTTGTATTCTTAATAAAACATATATTTAAAAAAAAAAAAAGAATATGTTGATGCGTTAGAAATAAAGGCTAATAATAAAACTGAGTACTTTTACAAACACCTATAAGATTACAATAAGTAATGTAATTAACTACTGAAGATTAACAGCCTTATTAAATTGCGATTCGGTAAATTTAAAAGGGCTCTATTTAAGCACACAGCATATTTTATTTACAGTTTTTTAGTTAGTGAAGACCTTGCTTTGGATAGAAGTTCACTAACTGAAAACTTCTGTAAAAAAATATATGCTGTGTGCTTATATAGATCCCTTTTAAATTTACCGAATCGCAATTTAATAAGGCTGCATATGTTCAGATGCTCAGGCAAGGAATAATTTGGAGCATTGTTTTTAATGAAGAAACTCCATTAACAGGAATCGACATTATGAACTCTGACCTCAGTCCATTATATAGCCAACTGCTTTGTTCTCAGCTGTGCAGAGTTGTTAGCTCTGGCCGTAGAGCTAAAGTTAAATGCTTTTAGTAAGCACTAACTGCACCGGCCAGACTGCTCCCATCTATCAAAAGCCTGTGTTTGCCTCTGAGATCATAGCCAGCACCAGGAGATGTCACTTTAAATAAAAACAATAAAGTGATTTTGTAAAACAAATATGAAATATTGAACATGTAACATAGGTCCTCCACTCGTTCTCTTGATAGGCAGTCATTTGATTAACATATTATAATGGTACTCACCAGTGGGTGAATAAGTGCACAATGTGATGCCACTGGTTACATATCATTAGCTAGATACATATTTATTTAAAATATAATGGCATATCCCATTATAGGAACATTCATAAATGTGACACAAAATTGAAATAAAAAAGCATTCAAATCTATAAAAGCTGCTATGCCAAAGTACGGCTTTTTCAAAATACATATCTAGCATTTACGGTCAATCAACAACTAGCTGCTAAACTACTAAAATGGATTATCTTAATTAATATTTGTCTGTTTGTAAATATAAACATATGATACTACAAAAATCATCAGTTCTAGGTAGACCTCAATAATATAAGTGAGCTCCAACCACATGGGAAGAACAATTGGCAATGCAAATGATCATGGGGAGGAGAGAGCAATAAAACATCTTCCAAAGCAGAGAAGAACCTTCACAACCATTCTCAATGAATGAGCTGTAAGGTATCTACTGGCATGATCCATAGCAGTGGAGTAAAGCCACTTTGTAAATATAGACCTGTATGACCTATTTACTTTATTGGTGTCCTACAGAATCTTCTAGAGTAGTTATTAGTAAACACGTTTCTTAGAAATACTGAGCAGATCGGATGCCTCTCATGCAAATATACGCTATTGTTCAGTGTCACGGGAGTCTGGGATACTCCTCCCTATCCTAAGAAAGGGTTACTGAGGTCAAAGTAAGAGACAGATGGACAGCAGAACACTGACTGACGCTCACACAATACAAAGACAGCATTACAATTATACACTCTCTTGTGTGATTTTACTATTGTTTTCAAATGTTCCATGTCTTCATAAACAGACAGATATGACTTTAAAGCAAATTCAGACTGTATTGAAATATCAAACATGTGAGTAAATATCATATGAATAAAACTGAAGCCTTTCTAACCAATATAAGTGACAGGAAATGTTTCTGGTTGTCTTCTAGGCCCTGATCATGTAGGATTATTTCTGCTGGTATGTATATCAAAAAGTATAATTAACATGTTTTATAATGGGGTTTCCTATTTATAAAAAAGTTCTCTTTGTTGGATAAACTGTTAAAGCAGTGACAAGGAACCTGTTTCACTTGAAGGGTCTTATACATTGCCCCAAGTCCTTAAAAGGGCCACACAATGTTTTTTGGATTACAAGTAGCAAAATGTTAAACTTACTTTGGGAGAGATGTGTTAATTGGTAAAAAAAGGTAAAGATAATGAGAATATTTATTTTGGAATACCAGAGAGAGTGATTTGCTAGTTGTGGACTCTGTTTTGGGGGTCATTATCTACCACTCTCAGGAGCTGGATGGGAAGTGTCTGAAGATGACCCGTCTTCAGACACTTCCACCACTGGTTTAAACCAATTAACATAACATATGTTGGTAGGATTGTTGTATTTCCTGCAAGTGTAAACATATTTATTAATAATTTTTTCATGCAAAAAAAAGCTTTTGTATTGCTCATTTAAATGCATGACATAGTATTTTTGAGTTCCATGACCCTTTAAATTGTGTGGTACCAGGGACAATATCACAGCGCAGGTCATCTTCAGACACTTCCCATCCAGCTCCTGAGAGTGGTAGATAATGACCCCCTCATGGCATGTTTATGTCTATTTCTTTACTATGTTTTCTCCTACCATTTTAATGGCTACTAAAAAATATCATCTATATCCGTGGCTCTCAACCTTTTTGAGCAGATTTTCTTTCTATGATTATTGGGACCACCTCTGAGATCCGGAACATTTTTGGCAGGTTGATTCTACATGTGACTCACTCAATTTTAATTTAGTTTTGCACTGGTTTTAACATTAGATACATTGATCAATAATCTGTCTAGAACCGTGACTAAAAGTAATGGTATGTTTAAAGTGTTAGGCTTTCCTTATACCTCTTTATTCATGTAGACCAGCTGATAAGGTCTCAGAGACCAGCTGCTGAGAATCACTGATATATCATGGAGCCTACCAGAAAAGATTAAATGAATAGTTTTAAAGGGTGGTCATGGATGTAGAAAACACATATATATGGAGATTAAATAAAAATAATATTTCAGAGAAGCTAACTTGACATATGAAAGGGTAATGCAATTAACCTAAAAGGTGCTAATTCATGGGAAGGGTGTTGGGGTCTGAAATACGCTCACATCACAAGTTGTAGCAGCAAATATATAGGAGCAAAATGTAGAAAGGTCAATCATGAATAAAAAAGATGTTTCAGGGTCAAACACATTACAACAACTGAACACCTGCCTCCAGATTTTAGCTTGATTGTTTATGTGATTAAAGGGACAAGGAATATAAAAAAAAAATTCAAACATTTAAAAGAGAGTGCTTTAAACATGACTAAAATTATTTGCTTGAATGAAAAAATATTAAGTAAGACATTTTAAATGTAATTGAAACTAAGAGGAAATGCACTGGCAGACAGAAAGCCCCCAAGAGCAGTTACATTTTTGAATATATATTTTTGTGCTGAGAGCTTTATAAAAAACACTGAAGCACATTATCAAATATCCTCTTTCTGATACAACAGAGAAAAATATTTCCATGGCCCTTTAAAAAGCTCTACAGTTGCTGTGCCCTCTACGACACTGAATATTACTCAGATGAAGCAATATACTGGTACACGGACACTGCTCTATGGAATTGTTCCAAATCTAAACCAACCCATTATAGGAACTCTTCTTCTGCACTCATCCTGTGTGGGCTGTGTATCTAAAAAATCAGTAAATCTGGCTCCAAGGACAAATAAAAGACATTTGCAGACAAAGATCTGAAAGGGTGTAATTATAAGTGAACAGCTTGAAATATTAATGAGAGAAGTACCATTGAATTGAACGAGACAGATGAGATCTAAATAAGCCAAAAGATTAAAAGGTGACCACATTTGTTCATATAAGGAGCTTTTGGAAGTTGTATATATAAAGTGCACAAATAGATCCGCTGACATCATCCACTCTCTCCATACCTTAGTATATATGGAGAAATGTTATTGCCTTTGATTTGTATCATTGTTATAACTGGTTTTTGGTATAGTGCACTTTGTAGAGTCAAGGTTTAATAAAGGGCATCTTTTATTGACTTCCTAATATCATCAGACTAAAAGGGTCTCCGGTCACATTTTGTATAATTCATGATAGATTCAAGTAATATCTACAATGAGAAATGATATATAGCAAGCTGGGGCTTTCAAGGGATGGATAGCACGTCACAACAACATCAGCACTGGGGGATGAGTATATGATCTAATTACAGCTACATACCACTGATGACACCAACAAGAAGGCTGCCGATGACACCGTTTTAAAAATACCCTGTTATTTTTTATACATATCTAAATGTAACATCTTTGAATTAAGCAAAAGCAGGTATATTATATATTTGTAAATGGTTATTTTATTTTTACTTTTAAATTGTGTTACTTACATAGATATAAAAACAAAAAGGTGATCACATACATCCGTGAATTAGAATCATGTGAAAATATATAAAGTGATGGCAGTGCCATACATACCTGTAGTCAGGGGTGTAGGAGCCAGTATAAATCTGGGGGTGATACAGCTCATTGTATACACAGGCCATAAAATAGCTTATATATACATACATACATGCAAATACAGAAAATCTGTAGTTAATGCAAATAAGCTGAACAAGGAAGAATGTGGTCAGACAATTAAAATATCCTCATTTGAAGAACTGGACTTGAAAGCTGACAACATGCTTTCAGAAGGTAAAAATCAGCTTCCAGATTATAACATGTATACCTTTAGATTGTAAGTCTGGGAGTTTTCAATCTTGCATGGCACTTTGGGGAAAGCTCTATGGACACCGGATTCTTAAGCTCTAACACAGGGCCCTCCATCTTTTGTAATGTGTTAATATTGTTTTGCCTTGATTACAATGTATGTATAGCGCTACTGAATATATTGGCGCGTTACCAGTATACAATAGTAATAATTATATACAGTTATGATGATGTGGAATTCACCATTTTTGTTTTTAGTGATCTACTTACTGAGGTGGGAGGATAGAAAGTGTTTATCTGCACATTGAGAATTGGCAGCTATAACTATCAGTGCTCTCATTAGTACTAATGCAAAGCTCATAAGTTTACCAGGACATGCCCTGTTTAGACAAAAGCTGCTTGAAGCAGAATAATATAGACAATTAAAACCTGCAATAATTCTGTATACAATGTCTGTGTTTATTGTTTTTACTTTCAAAAATCAATTTGCCCTTAGACAGCTAAAATCTCTGTATAACAATATGTACTTGATGTCAGCAAGATACTGAGTATGAATTGCCTAAATGCTAAGATGTTTCCTCTCTTCTAATAAAATATGAAAATGAAAATAAAATCAATTTGCTCATGATCGAGTTTGGTTATTCAAAATACCATATACAAAATAATTGACAATGGTGGCCCTTTTATTCTAAACCTGCACTTGTGAAGCAGAGATAAAAATGACAGTTTATACATGTTTAAATTAGGGAAAGTAATGAAAGAACCGCTCCACACAGATTTGTCTATCAAGGAAACATTTTCCCCCAAGAATATGTGAACTATATCTAAAGAGTTAAAAGTACATATAATGCTGACCTCCAACACAATAGATAATCAAATAAAGGGAGACTCAGCTAAAAGGGACTTGTAATTTATTGCTTAAGTGAACACATACATTATTAGAAGACATCAGTGAGGGCCACACAACTGCCCCGCAGCCAATTATCTAATGATTCATGTGCTACAGTCAGCTGAGACCTGATGATTATCCAGCACCGAGTCCCAGAATAAATCAGTTAGGGAAATTTGATGGTATACAGACACAGACAAGTCTCTTGACTGGTCCATTATGTGTCTGGCCATACTACCTCTATGATCCTTAGGGGATGCGGAGGCAGGAAAATATTTTATTTTACTAGTTTTAATTTTTTTTTTATGTTTGTAGTAATACAAGGTGACCATACCTCTCATTAAAAATGAAGACTTGTGAAACATGTACTGCATCCCCAAACTTATCTTAACACAGTTTATAGTATATTGTAGTATATTTTATAAACTAAACAAAAGGACGGAGTGCTGGACAACTTGCCCATATCAATATTAGGCATTTCCAAGAGTTTCTGAGCACTACACACTTTAGCACTTATGAATATGGTATGGTATTCTTATGATTTAAGAGTGTTAATATTATTATTATTATCTTTATTTATATCGCGCCAACATATTCCGTAGCGCTGTACAGGGGTTGAGTACATAGCAGAAAACAAATTAAACACCTTGTAAAGAATGGAGGGCCCTGTTTTTGAGCATAAAATCAAATGTACATAGAGCTTGTTTCCAAGGCCTGACACAAGATTGAATATGAAAGAATAGGTTACATGGTAAATAAGAAAATGGTTTATAGAGACATATCTGGTCACTGGGCATTGATTTCACTTATAGATAATTGATTTGATGAAAAAGTATGATTTCATTTTAACTTAGAAACCATTTGCAGGTCTAAACAAAGAGAGAAACACTAAATAATAACATACTACAGTACTATGTTAAATCCAGTGTGGCCATGCAGCATATATAATTTACAAGCATCCTTTATAAAAAGGGAGGTATGGTAATTCTAAGGAGAAGATTACTTAAATGACCACTGGAGTGTCATGTTTTATATGGTCTTTTGACAAAAAGTAAAAACGGTTTAAAATAAACTTATAACATTTAAAGTTTAACTGTTGTATTAAATTTTACTTTAATGATGACAGATGTATTGTGTTTGTACCTACAAGAATTAGACACCTGTGAGGAATGGTAGGAACCATGGATTCAGTTAAGTTCTTTATTCAGTGCTGTTGAAAACTGCTGTGCTTAGTACACATGGCAATAGAACTCAGTATAAGAGTAAGCCCACCTAAATTAACCATCAGTCAGACGAACAGTTTACGATGGAATCCACGAGAGTCATATACATATAAGATTTTATCCAGAATAATTTGATGTTCTTGTCTTGAATACCTGCTGATGTTGTTATTTTGTTAGATTTTGTGATATTTATGAAGCGTGACATTTTTACAAAACTAAAGTGGTCCTTTAATATGAAGAACAGACATGTTATGGGCACCACTATTTTTACTACAACAGGTGGTATATGATAAGATTCCCCTTCTCACCAGTTCTCTCCCGATACCCTCCTCACAGGGGCTTTGCAATGTGCGTCACTGTTGAGCTGTGCTTGGCTTCTTTATACTACATCTAATTTACATTATATTCACGCACACTGGGGCACTTCACCAATATTGATGCTTGGTACAGAGTTGCAACTGTGTGCCTCATGAATAAGAAAAATTGATTTTGTGTCAATTTCAGTGTACTTGCACCTCAAAGATATCTAATATCCAGAGGTCCGGGCCATCTATGTACATTATCAAACATCAATACCGTTGTACTAAGGTGCATTTTAGAATATTTTAAACATAAGATACAGATAAGAACCAAATGGCCCATAAAGTTGGCTCATTCTTTTTACCTAAAAAGCCTGGCTTAATTAAACTTCAGAATAGCCAGAGTTGCTTAACCCTAACTCTTCCTCTGGCTGCTTCATTTATCTACTATCCTTTCTGTAAAGTAGCACATTATATTACCATTACATTTTTATATTACCATTAGATCTTCTGTCTCACAATTGCACCTTTATGTAAGCACAAGCAATTTAAGTGTTTACAGATTCTTTATGTACTTTGTCATTTAACAGAAATAAGAAAATGTTATTTTCAAAAGCTTGTCAAACATTTTCCTACATCTCATGTTTAACGCCCATTCTTTTAAACTGCCATGGCTCTAGTGACGATTAAATAAATACCCCTTTTTATAATAAAAACATAGAGTGCCAGTAAAAAAATGCATTACTTGTACAGTAACATCTGAATACACAGCATTCACAAGGCCACATTTTCCTGTGCAATTAATTATTTTAGGTTTTAGATATAAACAAACTCAAAACAAACAATAGTAAACTCGTAACTGGAGGCTTGAAGTGCTTTGATTTTATTAGGCCCAGTTCACGCCGGCATTCACTCCTCTGGTCTATGGGGATATCCTATTACATCTTCACAAAAAATTGTGTTTAAATTACTTGTCGCTGAGGGACAGCCACATGCTCTGTTACATTTATTAAAGTTTCATCTAGAGCGCCGATCCTTAGACAGATGGTCAGGACACACTGGTGTTGCATCACCCAACTGAGTTGCAGAATGAGTTAGGCCTGGGAGTTATCTAAGATTTGACGTATCTGTAATGGAGTTTTTTCACATGGTGGATCTAGTATTGATCATTACATTTGGAAATATAGGCATTGTAAACAGACTTTGGGCCATGTGTACTAAGTGCGAAGTGCTAGAGAACTTTCCATTCAACGTAACATTCCTATGTTATCCTATTGTCGCATATGCACTAAGATTAGGTATCTATAAACAGAATTCCAAAATTTCATTATTTAGTACATATGATGCTTTGTGTTTCAAATATTATAATGGTAGCACATGTCTGTAAATGATCTTAAAGGATTATTGTAGTACCATATTTATACTATGCTTATTTGAAGAACCTTACTTGATAATAACATGTATTTAGAATACATAAATAAATCCAAGTATGCTTTACTGTGGACAGGCACTGATTGCTTATTATCTCTGATTTGTCACCTTGGTGGTGGATTTGGATGCAGGTAAGTATCCCTACAGTTCTTTTGAAAGAATGTACACAATTAAATGCATCTTACAATAGAAGCCACTTTCCCGGGTACAATTTAAGTGAACAAGTAATAAAGTGGCACTTTCCAGTAAATAATTTTATATAGCAGTTGTTATAAAGGATTTTTTTTTTATTTAAAAAAAACAAAAACATTTAGTCTATTATCAATATGAGTTCTCTAAAAAAGTCTACTGTAAATGTGATACTTCTTGGTCCTTTATACTTGACTGCTTGAGCAGGGGTGTAGGAGCCAGAATAATTCTGAGGGGGGAAACATCTCATTGTATACACAGGCCATAAAATAGCTTAAATATATATACATGCAAACAGAAATATCTGGGGGGGGGGGGGGGGGGAAAGCCCCTCCCTCATTCTCCTCAGTTCCTACACCCATGTGCTTGAGTGCTATGTATAATGAGGCTTCAGCCCATGTCTATTTAGTAAATTCCCAAATCTGGTGCTTACATTTTATTTTAAAGTCTCTCACATTTGGTACAATGTGTAGCATTTATAACATGTACATGAAAGATGTTAAAATGTAATAACAATAGTGGCAGGGACAAATAAATCAAATAAATAATACCATACGCGTGCCCATCATATCATAAATCAAGCATATAAAACAACTCCTTAAAGGGATATACTTGGCAAAGAATGGATAATCCTTAGCAATTTTAGATAAGACTGTTGCTTCATCCTACTTTTATTCCTGTAACATCCTTATATTGTGTGTGGTACATAGGGTGTGGTACATAGAGTTTGTATTATAGTGTGAAAGTTTGTGTGAACATGTGGTGCACAGTTGCAATGCATTCTGTTATGGACCCAATTTCCAGATTTTATTTGAATCTAGCAATGCCCCTGCTTGAGACTGTAAGTCTGCGAGTTTCTATACTAAGTACTTTGGGAATGCACCATGGACATTGGATTCCTGGCGCAAAGACAGGGCCCTCCTTGCTTTGCTATATGTTAATTTGTATTTATCTTTGTCTGAACTTAATTTATGCACAGCGCTACAGAATATGTTGGCTCATATAGATTAACTATAATAATAATAATAATAATAATAATGACAGAACAATAAACAGAATATTCTAACTGCTGTCTCTTTATACCCTTACATTTTCTTTTAAATTAACACCCTTATTAAATTGCAATTCAGAAAATTCTAAAGGGCTCTATATAAACACACAGCTTTTTTTTTTTTACAGAAGTTTTTAGTTAGTGAAGACCTTGCTTTTGGATAGATGTTCACTAACTAAAAACTTCTGTAAAAAACATATGCTCTGTGCTTATATAGAGCCCTTTAGAATTTGCCGAATTGCAATTTAATAAGGGTGTAAGTTTATATATTTTTATTCTTATACAGATAACATAATAATAATATAGAATTTACTAAGCTGTGTGACTTGTGCATTTTATTTATACTGAACATACAAGTATTATATGGGACCAGGCTAAGGGTGCATATTGAGGGGAGGCATCAATACAAACATGGTGACGCTAGAGAAATATATTGTGACACAAAGACTATTGTACTTGTCTTATTTAAGATTTTTTGCTTTAAAAAATAACCTACATTTTATTTGGATGAGGTTTCACATGGACTGTCAACTTCAAGTTTATGTGTTTTTTTGGTAATGATTAGACACGCTTACACGCACATGGATACCGCATGGTGGAGCAAATTCATGTGGTATAGATCAGTGTATCTCAACAGCCGGTACTAGGACCATAGCTGGTCCCTGCTGGGGCCTTATCCGTTGGTCCTCAGGAACAAAGAAATGAGGGGAGCCTAACACTTTAAAATATACGTGCCGCCATTGGCAAAGTTAGATAGATTAATGTTGAATGTACCTGCAGTTAAAATGTACTCTATTCAAATCAGTGCAAAATTATATATTGTGCATATCAAAAACAGTGCCCATGAGCACTGGAAGGTAATCAGCTAGTCCCCAAATCAAAAAGGTTGAAACACACTGGTATAGATCATTCACATTGGAAACCTGACATAAAAACATAATATTAATACAGTATAAAATAATATTAATATTAATTTTGTCTACATAGTAAAATGGTCTACATGTTAAAATAGTAGTAAATGCATTGAACAGCTTCCCTGTGGAGGTGGTAGTGGAACATACAGTAACATAATTTAGGAATGTCTCAGATATGCAAATAGTTATGTATGGCTGGGTTGGCAGAGCAACTATATGAACCTATTAGGTTTTATCTCCTGTCAGGCTCCATGGAATGCCTTCACTGAACACTATGCATGGGCCACTGATAAGAAATTTGGCTGCCTCCATTCACTAAGATTCACTTAAAAAAGTAAAAAGGGAAACAATATATCATTAATTATTAGGAAATTAACTACAATGTCAACTTTTAAAATTAACAACAAAAATTTATGACAGAGAAAATCAGAGAACATAAACTTCACAAAGTCACCCTCCCCTGCCACACACTGGTTTGGTGTCAGAAATGAACAATCCTGCTTGTAGAGTGTGACAAGGACAGACATGAGATGACATTCTGTAGCAGGGGATTTTGCAGCAGCTAAAGAAGGAGACACACTGCCTGCTGCAGAGAAGAGAGGTCACTTTCCAAATATAGAAATATCTGAGCATTCCCCTGCAGGTCCTGTGACCAGAGAGGCAGAAAAAAAAGACTAAATATCTGATTTATCTGTGAAATAGGAGTTATACTGAGAGGTCATAAAAATATAATGCATAATAGTGCTTAGTAATACTGTGATTGCCTATAAACTGGCATAGACTGTAAGTTAGAAGCACTCTCCTATTAACAGATTGAGATCACATTACATATAGGGTGTAATCAGACTTACCTTGGTCAGTAGTAATTGTCAGCTCTTGGGGTATTCTTGCTGTATGGTGTCTGTGTGCTATATCCCAGTCCTGGTGTGGCTGTGGGTGTCTTGCCAGTCTCTGTGCTCTGCCACCATGCACTACCCTCTGTCCAGTGCTGAGCTCTCACTGACTGTAGCTGCTGTGCTCTAGTCGGAAATTGACTTAAGGGTCTAGTGTGTTGCAGGAGACTGCAGCCAGGAGGCTCTTGGTGCAGTAACAGCTGCTGCCATCAACATTCAAGCAAAATAACTCAACACCCAACAGCTGAAAGGCAGAATGATGGGGTGAGGAGGGGAGATAGTGAACAAAGGGAGGAGTAGGGGCTTCTGTTTCCTTTATGACTTGCTGTATTGTCCCATCACATATTTGTAGCCATGCAGCATGTCTCAGATAAGATATTCCATTAAATGACAAGTGTGGCCTCATACTGTACCAGTCACTGCTGTGATTCATTGCACTGCTGTCCATGTGCAAGTTTGCTTTTGAGAATGATAAAGTTTTCTGATTAGCAAAGTATCTGAGCTTGATATTGTATGCTAACTAGCTGTCAGAGGGCCTCATTCAAATGGGATTTGGCCAATTGAATCAGGCTCTATATAAGCACTTAGCATATTTTTTTACAGAAGTTTTTAGTCCAAAAGCAAGGTCTTCACTAACTAAAAACTTCTGTAAAAAAATATTCTCTGTGCTTATACAGAACCCTATTCAATTGTCCACATCACAATTGAATGAGGCCCAGAGACTCTAGAAAACCATCTGGAGAAAAATATTATCCAAATGTAAAACTGTCCAATATTTTAAATTAATTATATCATTATTACACACTCTCTTTTTGCGGTACAATCCCTTTTAGTATCCCAAATGTCCGTCTTTTTTCTCATTTCATATTTTTTATTAGAAGAAAGTATCAGCAAAGACATACAAATACACAGCCTTATTAAATTGCGATTTGGCCAATTGAATAGGGCTCTATATAAGCACAGAGCATATTTTATTTTACAGAAGTTTTTAGTTAGTGAACTTCGATCCAAAAGGAAGGTCTTCACTAACTAAAAATGTCTGTAAAAAAACAAATATGCTATGTGCTTATATAGAGCCCTATTCAATTGGCCAAATCACAATTTAATAAGGCTGACAATTTGTAACATTACATTAGAAAATGAAATTGTGTTACGTGGTGACAATTATTCTTCGATATGTTAGTCAATGAAGATTAACAATTTATATAATAAAGCATCTTTCTTCTAACATGTTCCTTTTTCATTTTTATTTCGTTTTTCCAAGCTTATTCTTTGTGTTTGCTCAAGTTCACACTGCTACATCTCAAACGATACTGGAGTTTTTGGGTGCAATTTGTTCCAAGTGTCCCTCTTTTGAAGGAAAGCCCATCTGGGCAAAACCCAGTTTCCAACGTTGATCAAATCCAACTTTCTCTGGTTACTCATTTTATCTCAAAGTCTGTATAGAGCATTGTGCACATTAAAACTTAGTTTACCCATTTTATAGAATTACAGTATTACTGTTTAATAGTGCATAGTATTTCAAGGGTACTTCATTGACCCTGTAAAACATTGGGAAGTACATTATTAGTAATCAGAATCAAATAGGTGATGTGCTTATTTAGAAAAAATATATTTTCCCTTACCCTAGTATAGTTTTGATTACATCTTTTGTCTCATTCTATTTTTTATTAGAAGAAAGTATTGGCAAAAGCATACAATTGTAATATTTGTTGTTACATGTACAGGAATTGTCATAGAAAGTTGAATACATAAGGTTAAACACCATGAAAATGTATATTTTTTGTTTGATTTATTTGCCAAAAAAGATTAACATAAACTATAATAAAACATGTTTCTTTTAATATAAATTTTTTTTCCTTGTCCTTTTTTGTTATCCAAACATATCACATATATAGTTGTCAGCAGTGCGGGTCAAAAGATGTTGCTAACGCTGCGGCCCTCGCAAAGCGAGGGCCGCAGTTGCTAGCAAGGAGCGCCAAAAGCAACTGCAGACTTTAGACCCGCAAATGCGGTCCCTTGCGAAGGGAGGGGCCGCATTTGCGGAGGTGCAGGCTCACACCGCAACCGCAAAATTTACGGAAAAAAAAAAAAACCGAGGCTACAGGACCCTAAAGAATGCAAAACACCACGAAACACATACAGATTTTTTGAAAAAGCCATACGAGGTGCAAGAACAAGGATGCAAAATCAACTACAGGCACGTACTACTGCGCAAGGCTCGCAATGAGCGCCGAAGGATCTCGGAACACCTACAAAATTAATGTTGCAACCAAACACCATTACCTGCCTTACAATCTTATTGCCGTCATTTTTTGATGGGCAAGTCGCTAGTTTGTAATATTTAGCTACACCTCCATCTGCATGCCTCCAAGCTATGTTGTAGTATTTGGGTGAATTTTGCCAATAAAGTGCGAGTTATTCATAAATATATATGTATATTAGATAATTGATATTGGTAGTTTGAGGAATGTCCTTAATATTTAATACTCACTGTAATACCTATAATTTTGGTGCAATTGTTATCATGTATCCCTCCATTTTGGAAATTAAAGACGTCAGAGGTATTAGTGTTTTGATAACTTTTAAGGACATACATATTATAGTCTATGAGGGTTTACTTCTGCATCAATTTCATAGAAGTACCATATTTATTGGTATGTAACACGCTCCGGCGTATAACAGGCACCTCATTTTAAGAAGGAAATTTCAGGAAAAAAAAAATTCAAATAAAGAACTTTGAAGCAAAATCCTCAACCTCAACCTCCCTCCTCATCCTCCCTCCTCAAACCCCCCATCTTCAACCCCCTCCTCCACCCCCCATCCTCATCCTCCTTCCTCAACCGCCCTCCTCAACCTCAACCCCCCTCCTCATCCTCAACCCCCCTCCTCATCCTCAACCTCCCTCCTCATCCTCAACCTCCCTCCTCAACCCCCTCCTCATCCTCCCTCCTCAACCCCCCATCCTCAACCCCCTCCTCAACCCCCTTCTCATCCTCCCTCCTCAACCCCCCATCCTCAAACCCCCTCAACCCCCTCATCCTCCTTCCTCAACCCCCCTATCCTCAACCCCCTCCTCAAACCCACTCCTCAATCTCCCTCCTCAAACCCCCTCCTCAACCCCCTCATCCTAAAACCCACTCCTCAACCTCCCTCCTCAAACCCCCTCCTCAAACCCCCCTCCTCAACCCCCCTCATCCTCCTTCCTCAACCCCCCTCATCCTCCTTCCTCAAACCCCCTATCCTCAACCACCTCCTCAACCACCCTCCCCAACCCCCCCATCCTCAAACCCCCTCAACCCCCCATCCTCATCCTCCTTCCTCCTCAACCCCCCTCCTCATTCTAAAATTCCGGCCTCCGCTCCGTTCCTTGACCCGGCGCGCATGTGACGTCACATGTGCGCCAAGTCATTAGCATATACCGGGTGCACCCGGTATATGCTAATGACGTGGCGCACATGTGACGTCACATGCGCCCCGGGTCAGGGAACGGAGCGGAGGCCGGAACAGAAGCAGGTAAGTGAGGGGGAGTTATTTAGGGGGGTTTAGGTTGAGGATGAGGAGGGGGAGGGAATATCGGCGTATAACATGCACCTATAATTTGCTCCCTATTTTCAGGGAGAAAAAGTGCGTGTTATACGCCGATAAATACGGGTATATAAAATTAAGCTTGAACTATTTTCTGCAGAATTCAACACTTGTAGCCATAAAAATTTATTTTTATAATGTGATTCTATAGTTTAGAATCCATGTGAAAAAAGAAATAAAAGAGACCAGTTTTATACTCTGATGTGTTTTATTAAAAGTTTTTTTTAGAAATTAAAATAAATGTATGTTGCAATTGGTGCCACCATTTTTATCTTCTAATCTGCTTCTATA
Organism: Discoglossus pictus; assembly: GCA_027410445.1. Taxonomy (NCBI): domain Eukaryota; kingdom Metazoa; phylum Chordata; class Amphibia; order Anura; family Alytidae; genus Discoglossus; species Discoglossus pictus. Next base: position 76,758,775 of record CM050164.1, on the reverse strand, counting down.
GGTGGTAGGAGATCTTAAATGTAAATGACATTTAAGCTGCTATAATGGAAATGTAGCAACTCCAAATGCCAGTGTTTTCACTGGTACTAAGGGGGAGATTTGTTTGCAGGGACCCAACTTAGAATAAGTTGTATGCTTCAATCCTTCAGCAGATGGGTAGCAGCAGATAATATCTATAATCAAAGCAGGAACATGGAGAGAGAAATAAAACAGTGTAATAAAGTCACACAATTTATTGTGCATATGAAATCATACTTATAAAAATAAGCAGAAGAACATCATAAAAGTACACATCTATACACAATAAGACTTCACAATGTAGCACAAGTATAAAAAAGTGAGTGTATGAAGCATCATTGTGGATACCTTCATTATTATTACTGTGAGAGCAAGTCATTTTTAAATGTAATTAAAATTTGAATATATATATATACCGTATATAATAAATAAATAAATAGTACATCTGTGTTCACATTTGAATGTTTAAAACATACTCAGAATTCCAAGAAATACAGTTATTGCACTGCATTCTGTGAAGCTGAGCAGGGACATGCAAATGTGCCCATAACTGCTTCACTCTTCAATCCATAACCATTTTAAACATGGTTTCCTTAAAGCTTATGCCCGCTGCATTGCACAGCTTTTATGCAAAGCCAAGGTTGGATTATACATATATACCCACTGTCGAGTCACATAGTTTGCAGTACAGACAGCAGCTAGACAGCGTGGCAGTGAGTCAATAAGATGCTGAAAGGTTGGCAAGGGTATCTGGGGCCATGCAGACTGCAGTGCACCCGACAGCTGCTGAAGAGTGCGTGGTGAAGGATCCATATAGTGAGCATGGACTTCGAGGTGGTCTCACAGGTGCTCAATGGGGTTCAAGTCCGGGAATTTGAAGGCCAGGGAAGTACTTGGAAGTCTTCATCGTGCTCCTCCAACCACTTCCGAACAATATGACATGTTGCATTGTCTTGCTGGAGAATCCCATGCGCTCCAGGACAGTTAACACGTATTAGTGTACTTGATCTCCAAAGATGGATAGATAACCCAATTGGTTGAGAGTGCATTCCAGAGGTATGAGTGGACCCAGACAATGCTAAGAAAACATTCTCCAGACCATAACGCTGCCGCCACCAGCATGTGTTCTTCCGACGATTGTTACAGAGTGTTTGTTCTTGGAGGTTTTGAGTCTGACGTGCCAACATCCTTCTAGACGATGTAGCAGAACACATCACTGATCAGAGAAGGCCACCCTTTGCCAATCAGAAGAGGTCCAATTTCAGTACTGTTGTGCAAATTGAAGCTGTTTCTGATTATGAACCCTCGTCAGCATGGGTGCAGCGACCAGCAGTTTGCTTCAGAGCCCCATACGCAACAGGGTTTGCTGTTCTGCCATTTTAGACACACGTATGGTAGTCCCTTGGTTCATTTGGACGGTGAGTTTTTCCACCGTAGTGTGTTGGTTGGTCCTCACACACCTTTGCAGCCGACGTTCACCTCTGACATCAATGGCACATGGTGCTCCACGCTGTTTATTCATAATGGTGCCGTTTATCCAGTTAACCACAGGAGCACACGAACAGTTCACAAATTTCTCTGTTTCAGTAACACTGCCACCTTTGGCCTGAAAGTCAATGATCATCACCTTTTTAAAGTTGGATAAATCTCATATTTGATATATATATATATATGTATGTAATATTTTTTCTTAAAAAATGCCCCTGGAGAGAGACACCACGCATGGCCAGGGCCGTATAATCCATTAAGGCGAGTTAGGCTCCTGCCTACAGAGGCATCTCTGAGAGGGGCTCCTCATTATCACCCCATCTTCCACCCAAATCCCCTCTTCGGGTGTGTTTCACTGTACAGCGCCTGCTTCCTCTAAAAGCAGACAGTGCTGCTGGAGTTAACACTGAGCTCCAGACAAGAAGCTCAGATTACACTGCAGGAAGCCTAAGCCCGCCCCCTGCAACGGAGCACAGAGAGGAGGGAGAGAAAGCCTTCCACTGCGCAGCCATTGCAGCAAGGCTGGGTACAGACAGTGGCAGGAGATCTTCAACACAAGATGGAGGCAGGAGCTGTGATGAGGTGAGAGGCATGTACATGTATGTGAGAGGGAGAAAGAAGAGGGAGAGAGAAATAGGGAAAGAAAGAGAGTGAGAGGGAGGAAAAACGAAGGGAATAGAGAGAAATAGGGAAAGAGAGAGGGGGAAGAGGGGTAGAGAGAGAGTGGGGAGAGATGGGAGAGATAGGAGGATAAAGAGGGAGGAAAGAAAGAGGAGGGAAGAAGATAGAATGGGGATAGAGAGAGGAAGAAGGAGGGGGATAGAGAAGGGGGGTAGACAGAGAGAGTGAGGGTAGGGAAGAAAATAGAGAAGGGGAGAGAGGGGAAGATGGAGGGGGATAGATGAGGGGCAAAGAAGAGAGAGGTGAAAGGAATAGAGGGGGGAGAAAGAGGGAGAGAGAGGGAGAGATAGAGGATGGGAGTCTGGAAGAGAAAAAGAGGGAGGGAGAGAAAGAGGGAGAGAGATATATAGAGAGAGAGACAGAGAAAGAGAAAGGGAGGGAGAGAGAGGTAAAGAGATAGAGTAGGGGAGGGAAAAATGGGAGCAAGAGATAAAGAGAAAGAGGGAGGGGAGAGAGAGAAAGAGGGAGAGATAGAAATAGGGAGAGAGAGTGAGAGGGAAATGGGAAGAGATAAAAATAGGAAGAGAGAGGGAGAGAAAGAGTGGGGAAGAGGGAGGAAGAGAAATGTGGTGAGGGAGTGGGAGGAGAGTAGGAGAGAGAGAGGGAATTAGAGGGGGAAAGAGAGAGCCAGAGGGAGAGAGAGAGATGGAGAGAGAAGAGGGAGAGAAGGTGAGAGAGAGAGAGGGAGACGGAGAAAAATAGGGGGAGAGAGAAATAGGGAAAGAGAGAGGGAGAAAATGGAGTGGAGGGAGAGAGAGAGAGAGGGGGGAGAGAGAACGAGGAAAGGGGATAGAGAGGGAGAGAGAGGGGAAAGAAAGAGGGAGAGAGGAGAGAGGGGGAGAGAAAGAGAGAGGGGGAGAGAGAGATAGAGAGAGGGGACAAACAGAGAAAGAGGAAGAGAGGGGTAGAGAAAGAAAGTGGGGGAGGGAGAGATGGAAGAGAAAGATGGAGGGGAGAGAGGCAGAGATAAAAATAGGGAGAGAGAGGGAGAGAAAGAAAGGGGAAGAGGGAGGGAGAGAAATATGGTGAGTGAGTGGGGGGAGAGTGGGAGAGAGGGAGAAAGAGAGAGACAGAGGTGGAGAGATAGAGAGAGAGAGAGAGAGAGAGAGAGAGAGAGAAAGAGAGAAAGAGAGAGAGAAAGAGAGAGAGACCTAGAACGATGGAGGGGAGATAGGGAGAGAAAGGGGGACAGAGGGGAAGAGGTAGGAGGATAGAGAGGGAGGGAGAGGAGAAGAGAGAGAAAGAGGGGAAGAGAGAATGGAGAAAGAGAGAGGGTGAGAGAAAGGAAAAGAAAGAGACGGAGGAGAGAGAGAGTGGGGGACAGTCAGAGAGAGTGGAGGACTGTGAGAGAAGGAGGAGAGAGACAGAGAAAGTGTGGGAAGGGGGAGAGCGAGAGATGGGAGAGAGAGAGGAAGAAAAAGAGAGGGTAAGAGGGATAGAGAGAAATAGAGAGAGTGAGGAAGAGAAAGAGAGGGGAAGAGAGAGAGACAGAGGGTGGAGAGAAAGACAGGGGAGATAGAGAGGTAGAGAGAGACATAGAAAGAGGGAGGGGAGAGAGAGGGAGAAAGAGAGAAAGGAAGAGGGCAAAAGAGAAATAGGGAGAAAGAGGGAGGAAAAAAGAGAGAGAGGGAGATAGAAAGAGAGAGGTAAGGAAGAGAGAGTGAGAGAAAGAGAAGGGAGAGAGAGAAAGAGGGGAGAGAGAGTGGGAAAGGGAGACAGAGAAAGGAGGGAAATAAAGGGGGGAGAAAGAGACATAGGGAGAGAGATTGAGAAAGACAGGGGGTAGAGAGAGGAGAAAGAAAGGAAGAGAGAGAGAGAGAAAGAAGGATAGAAAATAGTGGAAATGTCTGCAATTTGCGCACAAAGCAAGATAGCGATATACACGCACAGAACTTTACTGCCTAGGGGCTCCAATAAGATAGATCCGGGCCTGACCGTGGCACACCATGGCCATTCCTGGCCCCTACCACCACGGCCCCTACTAGTCTCCTCCGCCTCACCAGTTCCTGACTTTGGCCCCTATTCAGTTGAGTAGTTGTTGGTTACTGAAGCCAGTAATGTAGCCAGTAAAGTAATTTGCTATTCAAGTGGCGTCTTTTTGCTACCCGCAAACGATTTGCGGGTTACAGTCTGAAAATCTAAGCCTTTGATCTTTCAAGCCTGTAAATGTTACACTCACAAATCCCTATTCAATTGCTACAATTCCTCAAACCCGCAAATGTTTTCACACCGGTAAATGGCAAATGTGGAAGAAAATCCTACCAGTACCAGATAGGACTCGCAAGGGGGTTAAACACCTGCAGCCTTATTAAATTGCAATTCAGCAAATTCTAAAGGGCTCTATATAAGCATATAACATATTTTTTAACTGAAGTTTTTAGTCAGTGAACTTCTATGCAAAAGCAAGGTCTTCACGAACTAAAATCTTCTGTAAAAAAATATGCTATATGCTCATATAGAGCCCTTTAGAATTTGCCAAATTGCAATTTAATAAGGCTGCATGTCGTAGCACTGTAAATGCAAATAAAAAATCAATACTGCACTTTAAAAGAAAGTGATGAAATACATTAGAATTAATTGCACAACAGTCTCAAACTCGTAATTTGCAATAAAAAAAAAATTTATTTTACGTTTAATTTCCATGTTATATCAATCTCTTGAATCAAGAAGTTAATACATATCAGGCCACCCACATGGACTATACTATTTCCTTCATTCATTTTTATTATTTTGTACATTGCCGCATTGTGAGTCTGATCACATATTGGACTTCTAAACACTAACTGATTGACGTTTAACCGCCATGTTTTAATGATGTCAAGTTTTAATGATGACAGCCTCATTTACTATAAGCTGTTTCTAAATTGGTAGTTACGGCCTTGCTTAATTGATCATGATCAGGCTCTGAAATGCTACATACGATTGCATGGTTTAGGCTTTCGGCCAGGTAGTTGCCGGCTTGTTCAATTGAATCGCTCTGTAACTGTTACACATTTCAAGCCCGCTGACTTACGGCTGGTATGAAGTCAACTGTGAGCTTTGTCTGCCATCCTTACAGACGCTTTCGGCCTCCACGGCAGGGAATTGTGAGTGCGTAATTCGGGATTCCCTGCCCCTGGAGACTAGACACACTGGCAGGGGAGGCAGACAAAATCACTTTAAGGACCTCTGTGGCATCTAATAATTGATTCATACCATGGTGTTCCTTAAAGGTCTCCCATGGTGTTCCTTTTAACTCCTTACCTACCATGGGGGTCCCTAAAATGAACCCTATATACCATGGTGGTCAATAAAGACCCCAATGGTATCTAAATTAACCCCTACTTAACATAGGGGTCTATATAGAACCCCATGGTACCCGAAAATGAACCCATGATGCAACATTGGGGGTCCTCAAGGCCCTCCATGGTGCTCTAAGTTAAAAAAAAACACTACACAAAAAGAAATATATATATATACATAAAATAAGATAACACAAATTACAAGAAATAATAAACCTAATAAATCACTAAAAATAATAAAATAAGTACAATAAAATAAAAAAAGAATTACAGTAAAAATATTATGAATAAAATAAATAAATAAATATTAAAATAAAACAAAAAATAATTAAAACTATAAAATAAAGTATTAATAATACGTAAGTACCTAAATGTTCATCCAGTGATGATCAATTATGACCTTGACCTCACTCTTCTGCCCTGGAATATTCGAGCTATTCATCTTGATTGAAGTCCATACGGTCCTCTTCAATCTTGATTGAAGCACATGTCCTCATCTTCTGGCCAGAAAATTGCCCGTTATTTAATAAAAAAAAAACAAAAAAACATCCTTTGCACATGGCCATTACCACGCTTCCAAAAGCTTTAAATGGGGGCTAGATAATTTACACCCTTTTAGATTACTACCTTCTTGTGGTGAAGGGGCTTGTGTACTTAGATGAAGCTGTGAGCTATACCTTGTAGTGTCACCCAAGATGAGCAGATCACAGCGAGGTCAGTCAAATCGCGCTCTGCTGTAGAAGGTACTGGCAACCCACTGCAGTATCTTTGCCATGAAAACCTTATGGATTAATACAACCAGACACAAGATGTGCCTGGCATACTGTGATCCATAGGGTCACACACAGTCAGACATGACTGAATGACTAAATAACAATTAATTTACATGGACATACTATCCTGAAAAAGCAATAGGCAGCAGCAGGCAGGGAAACAAAAATAAAATCTGCTATAAAGAATGATTCCATGTATAATTTAAAAAAAAAAGAGTGTGTTTAGTTTTTTGCTTTTCTAATAATAGTTTCCCCAATGGACCGAGTTGCGCACCCCCAATGGACCGAGTTGCGCACCACTTATCTATATGTTGTTAAAGGAACATGGAATACAAGTGTTTTTTCGTGTAAAATATTTAGTAAAACCTGCTTAAACTTAATTGACAGTAGCAGGAAACACAGAGAACATACATCAGTTTGTAGACTTCATTCTCTGACAGCAAGCAAGCCCACAAGACCAGTAAAACATCTGAATATGTTTTATGCTCTGAAACCCGTGACAAATGATCAATCACCCTCTGTCCGATGCAACAAAGGAAAACAATCTTTCCATATCCCTTTAAGTCCCAAGGTGGTCAAACCATTTATTATAGAACAACAAACTTTGTTACAAATTCACACTTCTCACATAGATATACAAAGAAAACACTCAAACAAAGCTAGGAGTACTCTTCGTTTGTACTTTCAGGTCACTTTCTAGGGTTCGAGGACTAATCCAGACACAGGGTGTTTCATGTAGATCTATGGCTTGTGCCAGCCATCACTGGTCCTCATGGCAAGAGATGACTGGAGTGTGGCACTAAGAGCTGACAGAACAGTTCATTCCATGAAAGTCAGCTACAAGTCATAGGGGACATATGGACCTTGTTGGTTAATGATAGAAGATGATAAAGCACCTTTAATTCCCTCCATTGTGCTTCTTCTGATGGATGCCACAATGTGGCTTGGGCCTTTGAACGACTATCTCTCTTAATGTCTTTCAGTATAATTCTTTGCCATGATAAAATAAATATAAAATTCCATTGTGGTCAGTAGGAAGGATGTACCCCGGCGCCAAACAGTTATGACTAGATAATGCCCAGTTGGGTACTGTTAGCTGCCACCTACCTGTGAGAGGACTTGACTTCATTCTTAGTCTGTCATCTTCCCTACAGACCGTTATACAAATTACCCTCTGGTAAACTAAGAGTGGCCTTAGATCTGCTCCCATCCAACTGGATACCTAATAGCGGTGGAGAGAAGCAGATCAGCCTAAACTGAAACGGCTGAAATTCAAATTAAAGTTTTTTAGCAAACTGATTTTTTTCTAGTCATTAACTAAATAAACAAATTAAATCATATTATATAACCACTTTGGTGGTTCTTTAAGTATTGTAATTCCAAAGATTTTTTCAGGATATTGGATTATCCAGTTACTTTATGACTTGGCATGAAACCTAAATTTGAGCATCAGTATCTGTCTTTAGCTATAAATCACCATCACCCCATGGTGGCAGATGACACAGAGAGTAAATGAACTACAATTAATATCCCCTGTGAGATGTAATTGAGACATGTAACTCTGCCACTCTAAGCCTTAGTGTTGCATCATGAATTGCATTCCTGGTTGACGAGATCATGCAAGTGGACATAATATATAATTTGTCATTGATAATGATACATTGTACAGAGGAGGATCATTAAAACAAGCTCCTCTGCTCATAGGACTGGGTAATTACAGTGCTACATACATTTCATGAAAAAGTGCCTTACAATTATTTGTTTTTTTTTACTCTTCTAAATTAATACATTTCTTTAAATATCTATTTTTTCAATATATTTAGACATTAAAAAACGTGATATCCTTCAACTTAATTTGTATTATTCTCCCTTTAGGGACCTTAAGGGTCTATTTTGATATGACCACCGTTCCTAAATTAATGAATACTCAAATGAGTAAAGGGAGAATCTATATGCATATTGAACCAGTTTATTATTTAATTGTTCTAATATTTTTGTATTTTTGCTTTGCTTTATGTTTTCTATCCCAGAGTGACACAACTAAGACCTACAAAATAAACTGGAGGCTAAGAGGACCTACACCGGAGGCTAAGAGGATCTACACTGGAGAAGCTGATATCCCTTTACAAATGGGTGAACCCTCATCAGGTAACTTAAATATCAGTAATTCTAACACTCACCCACCAACCCCATGACAAATATTAACTACACATTCTTAACCCACAATGTGAGAGGATTTAACTCCCCCTTCAGGCGTAGGAAAGCCTTTATTTATTATAAATGTTTTAAAACATCAGTAATCTTTCTACAAGAGACCTATATTGCTAAAAATAAAGCTCCTTCTCTCCTACACAAAGATTACCACTATTTTTATACTAGCAACCAGGAAACCAAAAAGGCTGGAGCAGCTATCCTAATTCATAAAAATGTCCCCTTCAAACTTGAGAATACAATAAAAGATAAAGATGGCAACTACCTAATATTAACTGGGACCATTCTAAATAATAAGGTTTCATTAGTTAACCTCTACGGCCCCACTACCACTCCCAACAACACGCAAACTAAATTTATAAATACTCCTTATATAAATTTATCTCCAGTGAAACAGGCAGAATTATTATGGGAGGCGATCTCAACCTAGTGTTACAGCCAAGTCTAGATAGCTCCAAGTATCTCTCTTATACATGCTATTCTAAAAAACTTAAACTAATCAACACTATTCTGCACAAACTAGAGCTTATAGACGCATCGAGGGGAGATCATCCTGACGACAAAGAATATACATACTTTTCTCATATCCATAATTCATATTCTAGGATAGATGCCTTAATAATAGATTCCAAATGATTTTACCACTCAAAGGAAGCCAAAATACTTTTGATCCCCTGGTCAGATCGCTCCGCTGTATCAATTAAAATTAATTTAGGCATTAATCTTAAAACAAAATTTAATTGGAGACTAAATGAAATGCGGATCTCAAATCCCTCCAACCAAACTCAAGCTGAACAAGATCTCAAACTCTATTTTTCTCAAAATTATATTCCAGAAACTGAAATCGAATGGATTTGGGTTACCCATAAAGCCTTCATCAGGGGCACTCTTATTAGACTAGCGACTACCTATAAAAAAAAAAAAAATCTAAAAGAGACCACACTATTTAAAGAATTATATCACCTCGAAAAACAAAAATAAATGAAACATTCGACCATAATTAGGCAAAAAAATGAGAAAACCAGAATAGAATTAGACATTATTCTTTCAGATAAAACCGAAAAAGCCATTAGGAAAACTTGCCAAAAATTCTATACTCAAGTAAATAAACCGTCACCCATGCTGGCTAAAAAGCTCAGAAGTAAACAAAGTTATAATCAAATTTATCAAATGAAAACCCCACAAGGGAATATTTCCATGAGTCAAACTACAATTCAAAAAACATTTGCAAATTACTTTCATAATATTTACTCCTTGCATTCTAAAACCAGCAACATTATAATACAAGATTTCCTGAACAGATACGTCTTGCCCACAGTCTCTACTCAGGAACTTAACCTACTAAATGCAGAAGTTGCCGATAAAGAAATTAGCGAAAACATTAACAATCTTAAATTAGGGAAATCACCGGGACCTGATGGTTACTCAGATATTTACTATAAAACTTTTTCCAACATTCTTATTCCATACTTGACTAGACTATTTAACGCTATACTGCAAGGCAAAATAATGCCTCCAGAACCAAATCAAGCCAAAGTAATATTTTTTCCTAAAACAGGATGAGATCCACTCAACATTAAAAAAATTAGCCCAATATCTCTATTAAATAGAGATATAAAAATACTAGTGAAAATAATGTCAATAAGATTGGCCAAATTTCTCCCCAGAGTGATCCATAAGGATCAAGTTGGCTTTATACAATTTAGACAAGCGTGAAACAATATCCGGAGAATACTAAATATATTCCATCTAGCTAAATCTACTAATACCCCACTATGCACTCTAGCCCTTGATTTGGAAAAAGTATTTCATTCCATTGAGTGGCCCTATCTACATGCGGTATTAACTAAATTAGGAATCAAGGGAAATGTCATTAATCTTATTATGACATATTATCGGGATTCAATAGCATACCTCAAATTACCAGGCGAATCTTCTGATCACTTTAAAATTCAAAGAGGGACATGACAGGGATGCCCCCTATCTCCTTTATTATTCAACTTAGCTATAGAATTCTTAGCCCAAGCTATCCAGACAGAATCTAAAATACAAGGTTTTAAAATAGGCCTATATCAATTAAAAATGTTGTCTGTTTGCCGACTACATATTGTGTACACTTACAGACCCTATAAACTCAATTTCAGCCTTAATGGATACCCTTGAAACCTTTGGTCACATTTCTGGCCTTAAAGTAAACTTTGAAAATACAGAGGTAATAGGAGCTCAAATCCCAAACCCTATAACAGACCAAATTAAGGAAAAATATACATTCTCATGGCCGAATTCCCACCTTAAATACCTTGGCATAAATTTAATCCCGGAATTGTCTGATCTATATAAAGCCAATTACACACCCTTTGTGAAAGAACTGTCCGCAGATCTCTCTAAATTGAATACATTTCAGATCTCTTGGACAGGAAGAATAAACACCATTAAAATGAACATATTACCTAGGATCTTATATTATTTCAGATCATTACCCATTCCAATTAATGTAACAGCCTTTAGATTCATCTGGCAAAATAACTGTCCAAAGATAAACAAAGCTCTTATATATAGACATAACAAATTTGGAGGGTTATCCTGTCCCAACTTTAACTTATATTTTAGAGCTGCACAAATTTCCTTTATCGCTCAGGCACATTCAAAAGAACGTCAACCATTATTGGTCTTTATTGAAAATCTCCAAATTACACCATTTCATTGGGATTCATTAATATTGACCCCCACAATTCCTACTATAGGCTCTAGACTATGATTAAGTTATGCTTAAAAAACTGGGCTTGGGCCAACTCGAGAACCCAACTAAAACACAAAATTTCATCTCTGGCCCCCACGTTCACTTCTCCACAAATACTTAAAAATATGGGAGAAGAATCCAAAGCATGGTGGCATATTAATAAACTAGATAGACTAGAAGCTTGGCTCCAAGATGAACAACTACTCTCAATAGACCAATTTAGAACCAAATTTAAATTGCCCACAAAATAATTCTTCAACTTTAACAAAACCAGGCATCATATAACCTCTATGATCCAGACTTGGGGAATACCTCAATCCTCCTGGCTATCTCGTATTTACAATAAAGCCCCACTAACCAAAGGATCCTTTATTCAATTCTAAATCATCCTCCGAATAAACCAAAAAACGAAATGTATTAGAATGGCAATTAGATCTAGGGGTCACATGGGACCACCAAAAGTGGGAATAGATATGTTCAAACTTAACTAAAGATCAGTTTACTTTACCTATACAATCTCTATAACTTAAAAATTAACTAAGACCTCACCTCTCACGTAAACATCTTCCAAAAACTACCATACCTCGGGCTCCGGTGTAGCCCTCAAACTTTATAACAACCTTTGACTACAATTCCAACAAGTAAAAAGCATTGAATAACTCAGAGGAAAAGTGTCTTAACTATGGTTTATGTTTATTTGGATTTTGTTGAAAAGGGAAAATGGATTGGGAGAGGTTACGATGTTGTATTATACAATTAATTAAGAAACCAATAGTGTATATAACACATAAATATACTCTTTGACCTACATATCAGATTTGCTATATATAATATATAAACTTACTCTTTGACCTGCGTGTCAAAATTGCTATATCTAAATGAAACAGACTCTTGTAACAATAAAAATCTTTAAAAAGTAAAAATGTCAGTAGTGATATTACAATGAATTATAAGTGTATATGTTTATTGTGCCATCTAGTGGGCAGTTATAGTTATTACAGTAACAAAGGCTTTAAATTTCTGGTAATTGAACATAAGGAAACTTCATCTTTTTTGACTGCCAGTGAACATCTGCCCTGACATCTGGGTTCTGTTATCACTACTGCAGCAAAACACTTAGCCAATTTATCACAATGTATAGAGCAACCACAGTATGTAGTCTAAAACAAATGTTAATATTTTTTTCTTCCTTTTGAGTGTATCAGTTTTCCCCTCAAGCAGAGCTGCTTGTCTTCTCCCACTTGTGCATATCAGGGGGGATGGCCTGGTCTGCTTGAAAGCCGGACTGAAAATCAAAACTTTCCAGTCAGACTCTGATTCAGATTGAGCATGCTCAGTAAAGTGTTGGAGCTGTGATTGCTCAGGCATTGGTAGGGGTCTATGAGAGAGCTGCAAGCAGGTTACAATACAACTGTTACCTCTGTGTAGGATATGGGGCAGAGCTAATTACGTCATGGGCAGAGCAAGTAACCCAGCCTTTTTCCAAGCTCCTGAATGCTAACGTGCGGCTCAGTATCCTAATATGTGGCTCAGAGTGGTTTATAAGGGAGTGAGATGGCTCTAATTGTCATATAACATTGGGGGGTCTTTATTTTGGGTTCTACAGAAACAGCCAAGCACATAAAAACAGCTAATTAATATGCATGAGCTGCTCATTGCATATAAATACAGCAACAACAACAATTAATTGATTAAATTAAGAAACACATGGATAACACACATATAGATTGTTTTTCATACTCTTTACTGTCTGTGTTTTACATTTCCTTAATAAAGTCCTATTGTTTTTTCCATTTCTATTCTTCAAATATTGATTTTATTATTAATTATTTATGGAATAAATAAATAAAACTCTATGGCACGACCAATACAGTGAGCTTCATTGCTATGAAACCAAAAGGGGGGATTACTAACAGATAGCATGAGCTAACAAGCCGGAGATAGCCCGTGTTAATCTGCTATCCATCTTCTCAGCTCATTGTGCGATTTATTAAAGCTCGTTCTCCCATGTTATAGCTAGCTCATAGAGGCCCATTGTGGCAAATTGTAGTGATCAAGTGTGTTATGGGCGTGTTACCTGTATCTATTGTGAAAACGCAACACCTCTGAATTTACTAAACACTTACCTTGCTTTTTATTAACAGTGATGCAGATGCTCATCATCACGTTTCAAACCTGCGTTAGCAGTATGTTTTATGAATAGATAAATAAATAAAACAATATAACCAATATTAATCCAATTATATATATATATATATATATATATATATATATATATATATATATATATATAGTAGTGTATGTATATATATAAATAGATTAGCTTTATTTTCACTTTTATTTTTATTGAAATCTAAAATATACTGTTATGTACAGGGGATGAAACCTGCATCACAGGTACTAAAATATATAAAACCCCTATGGGGTTATAACTATGGGAGTCCCTAAAGACCCCTATACTATGAGGGGCCCTACGGACCCCCATGGTAATCTAATCAATAACCATGGGGGTCGTTATGGACAACAATAACAACTAAAATTCACCCCTATACTATGGGGGTCTCTAACCCCCACTCTATTTACTATATGTATTGTTATGTTAAAGATAATTTGCTTCGTTTCTGTTTCATTAAAATACATCATTTCTGGCAGCGCTATACCTATACCCTTAACAGCTACAATCCAAATAACTTAGAGCCCTATACTCATCCCTGAAAAAGCAATTGTGAGTAAACCCTACATAGCTATGTTAAACACCCATCCCTAAAACAGTGCAAGAGAACTCCTAAGGGTCACTGCTGCCAGTGAACTTCACGACAAAGCCGAAAAGCAAGGCATAAATCTCCATTGAGTTTTGAACTGTCAATAAATGAAGAGTTACTCCCTGACACTCTGACACCCAAACCCTGTGCTAATAAATTTTACACATTTGCAAATCAGGGCACTGCAATAATTGAAAAAACAGAACAAAGATTTAAGTTTTCAAACCGATGCTGAGTCCCCTAGAAGCATTTAAATTAATAGTATAGCACAAAAACAACTACAAAATTATGAAATGTCAACATTATTTGACATTTAACAATCCGCAATATTAAGATTTGTGTAATAAAAAAATATGATATATTGTTATTAAATGCTTTAATGTGCGGGAGTAAAACATTTACATTAGTGTAGAAGTCTCTTGCAGTTAGAGCACCAGATTAGCATAGGGCTCTATGTTTTTAGAGAAATCTAACCTGCAAGATTGCATTTTTCTACTGTTGTTGTTCCTCCCACGTTTACTAGCTTCAATCACTCTATCAGCTTGTATCATTTGTAGCAGTGTGATAAAATCCCTTGCTAAGATGAATATACATTTTATGCATAATTGTTCTGTCTGTGTTTTACATTTCCTTAATAAAGTCCTATTGTTTTTTCCATTTCTCAGTCGTGTCCGACTCTCTGTGCCCTCATGGAGACCAACACACCATGCTGATCCACTTGCTATTCATGGCAGAGATACTGGAGTGGGTTGCCAGTTACTTATCCAGTGAGCCACAGCATACAGTGCCTGATATTCCTTGGTGGTCTTCCATCCAAGTACCGACCAGGTCTGTATGAATTCAGGGTGGTGTGTCATCTTGGTTCCCTGACTGGAATCAAATCTAGATCACAGAAATTAAAGCACCAAATCCTAACCACTGGACCACCATGGAACCCAAAATGCTATTATTAGAGCCCGATTCAATTGCAAGCCCGGGATGTAGGCCGTATGTCTGTGGGCGTGCTGCGGGCCACCGTTCCTCTCTGAATCCGGAGTGCATCATAGTGTTTATCGGCCAGCCAAGTGGCGACAGAGAGGGTAAGGCGGTTACGGTCCCTTACCCATACTTGCACCTCTGGGATCAGTCCACTGAAGAACTGCTCTAGCAGAATCAATTGCAGCAGTTCTGTGGCTAGGTTAGCCTGAACCCATTCCATGGCAGCAGCTCTCTGCAGTCGCTAAGCCCACTCAGCATGGGAGTCCTTTTCCTGTATGTTGAGCTCCCGAAATTGGCGTCGGTATGCCTCTGGGGTGATAGCATATAGCGTTAAGATGGCCTGCTTCACCCAGTGGTAATCAGTGCTATCTGGTACTACCCGGTACGCCTCTGCGGCATGGCCAGACAATGTGCCTGCCAACAGAGGTACCCAGTCTGCTCGTCCAATGTCATGTAAGTGGCACAGTCTTTCCAAATCTTGAAGGTACCCATCAATATCTTTTTTCGTCTCTGTGACGGCTTTAAATGCATTGTATGGGAGCTTTTCCTTGTGTGGTGACTGATACTGCTGGTGACCCCTCTCTTTATCGCTGATCCGCTAGTTGTGGCTTTGTTGCCTGTTGTCTGTTGGCCAATATGTAATCTTGTACCTCCGCCATCACTCTTGTTACAGTTTCTTCTGATGGTGGTTGCCGGTGAAATGCCAGCCTTATCCTTACTTCCCTTGCGACTTCGCTTTCCTCCATCTCTTGTGAAGGTACAGCTCTGCATGCTCGGTCTCCCTCGATCAGTTTGGCAATCAGAATTGTTTTCGCTTTATTGCTAGCTATCCTGCCCCTTGTTTCTAAAAGTTCCTTTAAAGTTGTTCGTTTTAGGGCTGCATAGTTCGTCTCCCTTCATTCGTATCGATAAATTGTATGTGACCAGCTGCTTGTATAAGAGCTGCTGCTTCGTTGCGAAGCTTGTCCCGTCACTTGCCACCAATGTAGCGGAGATGCAATATCCAAAAGAAGCAATGTACAGTCTAATAATCCCAATCTCCCCATACTGGACGATACACAGTTGGGAGCAAAGAAAACACACAGCTTTATTTTCTCACACACAGAGATATATATCCTGGGAAAACAGGAAATCAACACCGGTAAATAAACACATGCCCATATATGGCCACACAGTACAGAGAGAGAGAACAATAGTTGTGGTCACATCACACATCTCCCGGTGCTAAGCTGGCTACTCTTACACAGTAACAGGCATTACCATATAGTACAGAGATTGATAGGATCATCCCTCTCTTTGTCTTATTTGTGTCCTCGAGGTCTACCAGATAGCTACTAAGTAATCCCCCATGACTCTAGCAGGGCAAAGCTTAACCCTTTCCTTGCCGTACCCTCTAGCTCTGTGTATTACACCCTGCTCTCTGTATATTAACACATATCAATAACACAATGTCTTTGTGATAAGACTAGGTGGCTAGTATTTGCCACATTGGGGATTCCAATTAATGCCGCAGGAACTGGTTTGAAAAGACGGCGAAAACCGTCAGTCTTTGACTGGGCTTATAGCTGAGAAAGTCAACACACAGGTCTAGACATTGGTTGGTTTTTGAGTAAGATATATATATATATATATATATATTTATTTATATATATAGACTGAGAAAGAGATAGAGAGTTCTAGAGAGAGAGAGTGTGTGTTAGAGCGAGTGAGAGTGCTAGAGAGAGTGAGTGAGAGTGCTATAGAGAGAAATAGAGATTGTTAGAGAGAGCGAGTGAGAGTGCTAGAGATAGAAATAGAGAGTGTTAGAGAGTGATAGAGAGTGCTAGGGAGAGATAGAGAGTATTAGAGAGAGATAGAGATTGCTAGAGAGACAAACACCGGAGGAGGAGAGGAGGAGTGTGAGGAGAGGAGGAGAGTGAGGAGAGGGAGGGGAACACTGGAGGAGGAGAGGAGGAGAGATAGAGGTATGGAGGGAGGGAGTGGGAGAGGAGTAAGCAGTTCAGGGAGGGGAGGTACAGGTGGAGGAGAGCAGGAGGGGGGGAGGGATGTGTCCCCAGATGTAGGCACAGAAGGTGTAGGAGCAGAGGGTCAGGGGCCTGATCCCGGGGAAGGGGGGGTATGGGGTATGAGGGGCAGGGCCCAGGAAGAGAACCGGGATGCCAAGAACCCCAGGCACAGTTGGCAGGGCAAGAGGTTGTGGCAAAGCAGAGGGCCCACAATTATAGCCCAGAGGACATAGAAAGGGAGGTTTACACCTGCCGTAGCATCATCCATGGTGGAAGGGATGTGAGGCCTGACAATAAGACACATACCTGGAATCCGGTTACTGCAGCTGTTGTGTCATTAGGCGTTGCAAACCGTGATGTCATGTCAGTTAAACACTGATATGATGAATGCAGGATGAAGGTTCTAGAAGAAGATGGCAGCAGAGGCCAGAGCAGCCTGTGGGACTGGTGGTTGGCCACCACTCAACATCACCTACTGTGGATGGGAGCAGACTATCAAGGAGTCGTTGGAGCAAGCAGCAGTAGTGGGCCTTCCAGGACAGTTGGACACTGGCAAAGTGAGTATCATATGCACCATCACACCCTCATATGCACACACATGAACCCCACACACATAGATAACTGACATATAATAGCACTGTAAGATCTCTGGTTATGACTACAGATATATGGGGCAGCAATAGCCATGTAAATACTATTATAAATTATATTATTATCATATTATCATAATTGTTATCAATTAAATGTCTGTCCAATACTTGTATTTAAAATTGATTATGAATAGCAGTTGCCAATGCACCATTTAAAGCTGTGTCACTTAACACTCCAACTGCTTGGAAGCTATCCCCAGCATTAAACAAGGTATAGCTGTAGATCCACAATGATTTTACATGCAAAAGAGAGTACATGTATAGGTGTGCGCGCTGCAGAATAGGCGGAAACAGACTCTGAGGGACTGCATGTGCGTGTCATGTATTAGCCTAACCTGGACCATGTCTCAGAAGCATGTTAACACCCATTGCTGAGAATTGGTCACAGATTGGTCAGTCTTACACACTGCACAGCAGATTCAGATGAGCATGTGTCCTAATACTGTGGCTCCACCAGAGGAACCACTATCACCAACGCATGTGGTGGTGGAGGAGGCTGAGGGCCCGGGCCCATCACAGGAGGCTGACCCATCAGCAGCAAGACCATTGTAGGAAACCTCACCCTCACATGGATCACAGACACATTCCCAGCCCTTTCAAACAACTGAAAGCGATTTGAGCCAGCAACCACCTGCAGGGATGTCAAGCTCCTGGGGATCACTCTCAACTGGCCCACTACTGCAACCTGCCAACATGCAAGCAATATGTTTGCTGAACCCCAATTCTCTCCCACTCCTGACCGGGCCACAACAGATGTTGCCACAGCAGTGTTTGTTCCAGCAGTGGTAGTCCCAGCAGTTGTTGTCCTAGCAGTTGTCTCAACAGTTGATGTCACAGCCGTTGTTGCCCCAGCAGTTGTCCCGGCAGTTGCTGTCACAGCCATTGTTGCCCCAGCAGTTGTCCCAGCTGTTGACGTCACAGTCATTGTTTCCCCAACAGACCGGACCAACGCCATCCCTATGGGCAACAACATCTCCATTGCCAGCACCATCTCCATTGCCAGCATCATCTCCATTTGCAACAGCATCCCTATTGGCAACACCATCCCTACTTGCAACACCATCCATATGGGGTACACCATCACAAAGGGCAACACCTTCACAACAGGCAACACCTCTGACCTCACCACATCACATCCAGGGACTAACTGCGTCCGGAGAAGGAACTCACATCCCAGCAAAAGGCGCCTTGAGGGACATCTTTTAGCCAATCCGCATGTCTGATGGTTGCGACATTCGATCAGTGCAACTACTGACAGTTTAGCTTGTAAGGCAGAACAATATTGGTACTGAGCAGGTCGAAAGCATCAGAGCAATATTTGGTGAGGTGAGGAGGCATAATCTTCAGACAAGCCCAGGCATGGCTTGGCGTGGCTGGTACAGTAGGCGGAAGCCCAGGTGAATACACTCCAGCCTTCATTTCCACAGGCTCCACCCTCACCGCAACCAGAGCCTGCGGCATCCTCATCTCACACCTTACCACCAATGACAGCTGCTACACAGCAGTTGAATGCACCCATCAATCCAACACCTCCTGGCTGTGGCAGAGGGAGGCAGCATGCGGGCACAGAAGGTGTGGGCCCAGAGCTCAGAAAGAGGAAGTAGGTGAGAACGACCCCCAGGTCAGTGGTTGTCAAACCTCTCCCCAGGAGCCACCACACAGACCATGATTTAGATGAAACACTGTGAATACACATATGAAGCAATTTAAGGCTCCATCACCTGTTGAATACTTTTTTGTTTCACTTAAATCTTGGCCTGTCTGATGGCTCCTGAGGAGAGGATTGAGAACCACTGCCCTAAGTCCTCCTCATCCACACTCCACAATGAATAATATTTTGTAATAATGTTGACTAATGGCTGGCTACAGAGTGTGTACACATATGTTTTTTCTAAATATTTCTGCAATTGATGTTTAGTGGAGATTGCCGTTGAGATCAGATGTTGGAGTCAATCCAAATAGTTTTCTGATTCATATCTTCCTAAAACTCCTCTTTCTGTGTCACTAATTCTGCTAAACAATTTCTGATTATTCCATAATATCTTAACACACTGTGTGTGGAATAGATCTGTATGACATTATACATGATTATGCTAATCTGCTTTATTGAGCAGATCTAGACAAGTTGTAAGTGCTATGTACCTTAATGGTTTCTCCAATTAAATGTAGTGATTTCTGATTATCCTTTTTTTCATTAGTGGTGTAGCGACCACATGTGACCCTGGTAGGTGCCATGTATCATGCTTATTCTAGATTATGACATTACCTCCTTTAGGTATCCCCTTGTTCCCAAGCACAACCTCTTGCCCTTCCGGTATCCGCTCACACCCCCAGGCTTGCAACACCCTATCACAACCACGTACTTGGATGCAACCCTGCCAGCAGTGCTGCACTCCTGCTCTGCGGCTCCCGTCCTTGGCCGGAACTACTTTGTGGAACAAGCCACGGAGTGCGCGGATTGATCCAGAAAGTAGTTCCGGCAGGAGGACGGGAACAGCAGAGGATGTGATTTCGGCTCTACTCCATCAAGTATGCACAGTTGAGTCTAATTTGTGGCGAAAGGAGGCAGGGAGGAAGGAAGTGGAGAGGGAGAGAGAGAGAGAGAGAGAGAGAGAGAGAGAGAGAAAGGTAGGGAGGCAGAGAGGGAGAGAGAGAGGGAAGCAGAGAAAGAGAAGGATGAAGAGAGACAGAGAGGGAGGCAAAAGAGAGGGAGGAGTGGGAGGGAGGGAGACAGAGAACACACAGAGCGTAGACAGAGGGCACAGAGAGAGAGACGAAGGGCAGAGAGATAGAGAATGCACACACGAAGAGAGGGCGCACTGAGAAAGATAGAGAGCGCACATATAGCGACACAGAACAGACAATTGAACATAACATATGATACTGTTATATATGACCGGCAAGTTACTAGTGGTTATCATAATATGAAATTAGTCCTGATACAGATGTTGCACCTCTGTAGAGAATAACCGTATCATAAAACGTATCAGCAGCATATTCACTGTCAGCATGCAGTGATTTCTAGGGATAATAGTCAATCGCCCGTCAAAAATTATTGTATAATATTGTGTGCTCTGTCTCTTCATGCACTCTCACTATGTGTACACGGTCTCTCTCTCTCTGTGCTCACTCTCTCCCTTCCTCTCCCTCCCCTTCTCTCTCTCTCCTTCTCACTCTCTCTCCCCTCCTTCTGTCTCTTGCCTTCTTACTCTCTCCCTTCTCCTTCTCACTCTCTCTCCGTATTACTCTCTCACCCTCTTCTCCTTCTCTCTCCGCCTCCTTCCTTCTCTCTCCCTCTCACCACCTCCTTCCTTTTCTCTCTCCCTCGTTCTCTCTCTCCCTCCTCTCTATTGCTCCTTCTCTCTCCCTCTGTCCCTCTCCTTCTCACTCTCTCCCCTCTCCTTCCTTCTCTCTTCCTCTCCATCTCCCTCTAGCCCCCTCCTCCTTTTCTCTCCTTCCCTCCTCTCTCCTTCCTTCTCCTTCTCTCCCCCCTCCTTACTTTTCCCTCCGTCTCCTCACATTTTTGTTTTGGCTGTGTCTAAGCAGCAAGTTGCGGTCTTGTTTACTTGATCTTGATCGGGCCCTGAAATGCTACATATAGGAACACGATTTGGGCTTTCTGCCATGTATTTGCTCTTAATCACTCTACAACTGTTGCAATTTTTTACACACAACAACATTAGTGATACTCATCTCATTTTAGAATGACAGTACTTTTCTTTGGTTACTTTAGCTATTATTATAAGGTACAGACTAGAGTGAATGTATATGAATTATGTTTCTTTTGTTTTGTTCATTATATGAATCCCATCTAGTCACGAGTATCTGGTCAATTTGGTATTTCTGTGGGAAATTGCTGTTATTTTTGGTAACATTTTATTCTGACCTAGTTAATTGAAACTAGTTTTCCTAGAAGTCTTGAAACTTATTACACAAATCCCCCCTAGTCATATGTGTCTGGTGGATTTTGTATTTCTGGCTATCTGGGAAGTAACTCTTGCTGTTCATTTTTTTTAAACATTGTATTCTTGTCGGGAATGGGTGCTTGAAATTAGTTTGCCTGGAAGTTTTGAAGCTTATTACATGAGCCCCAACTAAGAGAGGCCGAAATGTACGTCTGGGGTTTGCTGTTTCCCCTGTTCAGGGTAGAATTGCCTGGTATTTCAGGGCTGGATCACTCTTCTGAGTAAGACCAGACTGATATACTACAGGATATTTCTCCCTGTGAAGGGCACAAGTGAGATAAAAGAGGTTGCTCTCTGAGTAGGTAACCAGAGCTATAGGACAAACCTACTTAGATGCTGTTCATTCTCAATTGAGCGCCTCTAATTCTTTTTGTTATGAATCTCACCTAGTCATGTGTGTCTGGTAAAATGTATATTTCTGGCTATTTGGAAAGCAGCCGCCCAGCTCATTTTATTAAAAATCGTATTCTTAAAAAGGGTAGTGGCAGATAACAAACACTACACCTAGTAAAATTGTGGCGATGGGCAGATAACAGGAAAGAGCCAAACACATTCCGGTGATGTTTGCATCATTTTCTTTTATAAAGGACCTGTCTCAGCCTCAAGGGTGTGGGAGCCAAACAAAACCTGGGGGGAGGGGTACTGCATATAGTTTAAAAAATCAACACAATTGCTTCTCAACACACAATGAAAAATCTGGGGGGGATTGTGCCCCTCGGCCAGCCCGTTACGGCTTTTACACGGTCCCCATTACAGGCTGTATTATTATACTTTATAATCTAAAACATTTAGCATATTTTGCAGTGTGGCCGGATCTTTCACGTTGTAAATTTGCCTGCACTGACGGCTGCAGTGCCAGCAAGTAGACGCTAGATGGCGCTATGGACATTTTGCAGCGCTGCAAATATTTCACACAAGTTATAACCGTAGGTTACCCTAACCCTCACTGTGTCCCTGAAAGTTTACCTAACCCTTTGGTATGGGCACTGAATATCGGCAGCGCCATCTAGCGGTTGTTGGGCGGCACTGCTGGTGAATTTTTGGCGTATATGAAGAGGGAATGGATAGTGTGGCATTTTAATTGCTTGCGTAGCTAAAGAAACTGGGTCTGGATGTTTTTATACAATTAGGAATGCTTTATTCAAGAAGGATACAGACCCATCCTGTTATGAGCAAGCACTGGAAGCGCGCCGCCGACATCCCGATGTAGCTGTCTCTAAGTGGTTAGGGGTTTTCGAGTTAGGTTTTGAGGGTTAGGGCCGGTAAGTGGTGTAGCGGTTAGGGGCTTAGGAAGTTACTTTTAGGGGGTTAGGGTTAGGCTAAGAGGGCTTGAAGGTTAGGGTTAGGGCCGCCAAGGGGTGTAGGGGGTTAGGGGCTTAGGAAGTTACTTTTAGGGGGTTAGGGTTAGGCTAAGAGGGCTAGGAGGTTAGGGTTAGCTCAAAGACAGGGTCGTCCATTCTTTGCAATGTGTGAATCTTGAACTTGTCATTGCCTGTAACTTAACTTATGTATAGCGCTACGGAATATGTTGGCGCGTTGCAAATAAACGATAATAATAATAATAGGGTTAGGGCCGCCAAGGGGTGTAGGGGGTTAGGGGCTTAGGTTTAGGGCCGGTAACTGGTGTAGGGGGTTAGGGGCGGCAAGGGGTGTAGGGGGTTAGGGGCTTAGGGAGTACATTGGGAAGCGGGACACGAGAGGGCTTCCCGTGAGTTCACACAACAAGAGAGATCCAAGGATACTTTTTAATTATATTGAATGTTTATTTATTTATACTTGTTTGGTATTCAAGGTGTCACCTTTAGTACACTTATTTACATAAAATAATGTGGTATTTTTTTATTAAATCCATTACATTATGTGCTCTCTTTGCAGACCTGCTCTGTGTGGCACTTAGCATTGTGCAGATCTGGGGGTGATTCAATCTGAGTCATATTGTTTTTCAAAAGAGTTGGAAAAATCTAGGTAACATTGGGAACATCTATAAAAAATAACATTAGAGACATCTATAAAAACATTTTTAGAGCACTTTAAAGTCGATAAAACAGCTTTGTTGTGGTGACATTAACGCCAAACTCCCCTATAGTAGCGGATGAACTAATCCAGTCACGTGTCGCGCTTCCTAGCCGTACCTGTATCATAATACTTTGCTCACACCCTGTGGCCCCGCCCATATATCTTAACTCCGCCCCTGTTGTGCATCCCGCAAGCTCAGACTGACAACTTCCTCCCCAGCCCGGAAGGTTCCTGTTTGAGAGGCAGTTGCCGGCTTAGTGAGACAGGTTGTGTGAGGAAGCTGCTGTTGTGTCTGCAGGGAGTCGCCATGAGTTCATGTAAGAAAGCTGGGATAGTATGTCCGCTGGTGGGGGTACGTCATTATTAGGCGGGTGGCGGTGGTTAGATGCAAAGCTCTGATCTCCGGACGTTGCTGAGTCATGGGCGGAGCTTGATATGACATGGGCGTGGTTTATGGTAGTGGGCGTGTTCGTGGGCGGTGCCTTGTAGCACTATGTATGAGATGGAGAGCTACTATCAAGTGGTATTTTACTGTTGCTTTATTAGTATTATGACTTTGTACTGGAACATCCAGTGCTGTTTAATGCAGGACTGATCTATACAGTCAATTGTTTGCAACTAGAGCTGGGTTTAATATATGCCCATGGCAATAATGTATTATGGTTTGGTACAGGGGTAGGTAATATCAATGCTGGGGGTGCTGAACACTGTCCAGGATTTCAGGATCTCCCTGTTTTGTCAAGCAAGGAAGTACTGAAATCTACCTTTGGTTTGGTAGTCATTGCAAAAACTACTATACTAGGATGTAGACCAGTGGTTCCCAAACCTCTCCTCAAGATCCACCAGACAGGCCATGATTTAGGTAAAACACTGTGTGAACAAAGCTGGGGCAACTAGCATTCAACAGGCGGTGGAGCCTCGAATTGCTGTGTATTCACACAATGTTTCATCGAAATCATGGCCTGTCTGGTGGGTCCTCAGGACATGTTTGAGAACAACTGGTAAAGACTACATAACTACTTACAATATACTTTGTTCAGACCTTTCCTATTTTGTCACCGCCAGCGGTGGTTTTCAAGCAGCCACTAGGTGGCGCAACGGTGGCTCGCCAAAGCATAGATGCAACTTCCCTCAATCCAAGAGCAAACTGAACAAAGACTCAGCCCGGCGCCACGAAGGTACTCAGAGGGGCCATAGCCTCGCATTGTGTGGCAAATGGCATTGCCTGGCTTAAAATATTTTGATGGGCAAGTCGCTAGTGTATATATATAATCATTATTGTAGTATTTAGTGATACCTTTTTTATTGGACAAACATGTGTGTGTATGTGTGTATATATATATGTATATATATATATATATATATCACATATATAGTTGTGAGCATGCGAGTTGTTGCTAACGCTTGCGGGCTCGCGTAGCGAGCCCGCGGCCCTCGCAAAGCGAGGGCACTGGGCGAGAGCCTCACAATAAATACACACAACACACACATAAAAAAACTTACCTACAGCAAGAGGAACCATCCAGCACCTCAAAAAACCAAGTTACACCTTCATTTAAATAAAAATAAAACACTTTACACACTAATGAAATCGCTATGCGACAGAAAAAATGCCCGACGAAAAAAACGAAACGCGGCTACAGCACTCTCAACACGTAAAACACCACAACACACTCGCAAAACAACACACGAAACTCGAAAAACCCCACGAAGCACCGACGGATAATCCGCAAAGACGCATAACACAGATAACCCGCCATTTTACGCCAATGCGGAAGTACACCACTACGCTAACGGTTTCGTCTCGCGCACGCACACTCTTACACTGCACACATTCATCACGCTTACACAGCAGCTCCACACCACTAATGCTGCAGCAACATGAAAACAGATTGTCAGCTCTTCAACACAATGCTTCAAAATAGGTAAAGTATATTCATGTATTCATCTATTATATATTTTAGTATTACACACCAAACAGCATTAGCTACCTTACGATTTGATTGCCGTCATTTTTTGACGGGCAATTCACTAGTATATATATGTGTGTGTGTGTTCTGTTGTTCAGTGCCCAAATCTCCGTGACCCTATGGACTGCATATGGCAGACATATCATGTGTCTGGTTGTGCTAATCCATAAGGTTTGTATGGCAAAGATACTGGTGTGGGTTGACCGTTCCTTCTCCAGTGGACTGCGATTTGTCTAACCTCTCTGCTATGACCTGCCCACGTAGGGTGACCCTACGTGGTATAGCTCACAGTTTCATTAAGGTACAGTTGCCCCTTCACCACAACTAGGTAGCGATCTACAAGTGGTTTTGGATTGTACGAGTGTGGGCACATTTGCATGTCCCTCCCAAGGTTCCCAGAATGCAGTGTAATAACTGTAGTTCTCGGAATTCTGTAAAGGAAGGAAGTTTTTTAACTTATTTTAGACATTCAGATGTGAACACAAATGTACTATTTATTTACTATATATATATATATATATATATATATATATATATAATGATGGGGGCAATAAAATTGTAAGGCAGGTAATGCTGTTTGACACAGATATTCATTTTTTTCGTGGTCTGAGACCCTTCAGTGCTCTTTGCGAGCTTGAGCTGAGCGCCTTTGGCGCTCATCGCGTGGCTCGCAATGAGCGCCTTCGGAGCTCATTGCAAGGCTCTTGGTTGTATTTTTTTTTATCAGTGGCGCTTTTGCTGTTATTGTAAGGTCGGCGCTGATTTGTTTTTTGCGCTTATTGCAAGGCTTTGTATGCTATGAGCAGCGTTGACGCTCATTGTAAGGCGCGCGTTGAATGGCTTTTGTGTTTATTGCGATATTTTAGTTTTTTTGTTTATATGTCTTTTTGTATGCTAATTATATAATTAATAAATGAATATACTTTACCTATTTGTAATATATGCAGGAAGCATTGTGCTGAAGAGCTGACAATTTGTTTTGATGTTCCTGCAGCATACAATGTAGGTTTGCACTGTTGTGGAGCGGAGGCGTAAGTGTCAGCAATGTGTGCAGTGTGTAGTGTAAATAGGCTGCGTGTGCGAGGAGAAGCCGTTGGTGTAGCTGTGTACTTCCTAATTGTGTAAGTTAGTGTTGTAAAATGGCGCCGATTGTGTATGTGGTACGCGGGTGTGGATGATTTAGCGTCCTTGCTAAAAGTGTATCTTGTACCTCGTACTGCTTTTTGGAAAAGCCGTATGTGCTTGGTGGTGTTTTGCGGCTTTAAGGTCCTGTAGCCTCGTTTTCGTTTTTTTTCGGCGGCCATTTTTTCTCTGGCTTAGGGGATTTTCGTGTGTCTAAACTCCCCCTTGCTGTGGGTAGGCTTTTTATGTAATTTTTGTGTGTATTTATTGGGGTTTTTTTTACATTAAGGTTGTATTTTTGCTAGTTCGTAAAGTTTTTTTTTTCTAAGTCCTGCGGCTCGTATTTTTATGTGTAAGTCTGTATTTAGTGATTGCGTGT
This sequence comes from Discoglossus pictus, assembly GCA_027410445.1. Taxonomy (NCBI): domain Eukaryota; kingdom Metazoa; phylum Chordata; class Amphibia; order Anura; family Alytidae; genus Discoglossus; species Discoglossus pictus. The sequence goes on along the minus strand of CM050164.1, from coordinate 76,731,735 downwards.
TAGATCTATTTTGTCAAAGTGCCGCTTGTGTGGGTGTTTGTAACCGCTTGTGAGGCGCCGTAGAGCCTCCACCTCCTCAAATGCGCCCCCTCGCTTTGCGAGGGGCCGCATTTGCGGACCAAACTGCGTATATATACACACACCTACAAAATAAATGGTACATTTGTGTTTTAAATTTTGACGTCTAAAAACCAGTGAAAAAACTCTCCTCCGAGTTCAGAGAAATACAGTTATTGCACTGCACCCTGGGAAACTGGGCAGGGACATGCAAATGAGTCCACAGTGCATTTTGACTTTTTAAACCACTTTATACATGGTCTTTAGCATATGTCTGCTGGACAACAGCGCTTTCAAGCATAGTATAGTATGGATTACCACAGACATTGTTTTGATTGTAAAATGGATCTCATCAGCGAGGGTTTGTACCGATCTTGTGTTACAGATTTTGTGGAAAGGTTATGAACCACAACTTCATTTAGCTTATGGTGAGCAAAAGAGCTTTGGATTCATTGGCCACCTTCCCAGAGTACCATGCAATAACTATATTTCTTGTAATTCCCAGCAGGAAATACATTTATTAACTTGTTCTTAGACGCCCAAATGAGAACACAAATGTAAATTCTCTCTACTTTTTCTTATGATCCAGTTCATCTGGTTTTATTATCCGTCCCTCTTACATTGTAGTAATTCAATTTAAAAAAATACAATGCACCTAAAGGCAAGAGTATGTTTGAGGAAGTTCTTCATATATTTTTCTTCTTTTTAGATACCTTCAAATACTTCTGCGTTACTATTATAATAGAAACTAAGCATACATTGTGTAACTGTATTTGAAATGTAGAAGCATCTGCACTTTGTACCATATATACCATCCTATATATATTAACAATCAACTCTTTCAATGGCAAGTGGGCCACTGAAAGAGTTTAAGGACCACTGTTATCAATTTTTTCTCTATATATTGAAAATAATATACACAATGTTTTAGATTTTGCAACTTTTTATGTGATTATTCTTTACTGTATGGCTCCATTTTGCCTTCTTCCCTGTTGCTGCCTGTTACTGTTGTAGGTGGGTATGTCCTTGTAAACTAATTAACTTTTCATTTACTCTTGCTGAGAGAACTGGTAGATGTAACTGCCGTATTCTCATTGTGCAGATAGGCACTTTCTGTGTATTTAAAGTCTCCTCACTCTTTAGGAAGTTGATCTGCTGAAGCCAAAAATGGTAGATTTCACAGCAGCATAATCACTAATATAGCTTGTAAAGTGTGCGTAACGCTCCAGGGGAGCGCATGCGCACTTTACAAACTATGTGTATATATTTCCGTACATGCCGCCAGCCGCGCATACGCAAAGCATGGCATGAGCCGCAAATGCAACAGGGGGGGGGGGGGGGGGGGACAGAAATTGGGGCAAGAGACACAGGGGAAATGGGGAAAGAGACAGAGGGGGGGAAAGGGACAAAGGGGAGAGAGAGGAGGGGGGAAAGCACCGACTCCTAACCACTGGGCCACCAGGGAACCCCTACACTAACGAGTAGAACAATACACAATAATTACATTACCTTTTACATATTTAAAACTTCTCTAAAAATCTAAATGTTTTGTCACTGCCATTTAGCCACTATGCTGAACATGTTTCCAGAGTTTATATTTAAACATACAATATTTTTTTTTGTGAAATACTTGCGGAGGAGTATTCTGTATAAATTATTATTATTATTTTTTTTTTACAGAACTTTTACTTTCAAATATGCCGTTTTTATTAGTGGATACTAGAAAATAATAATACATTAAAGCACTTGCTGTTCATATAGGTCCATTTTGGGTTGTTGCACTCTTAAATGTAGTGGCATTGCACTCTGAAATGTATTTAACCAATATAAAAATGCAAATACACATAATTTTATAATAGCTGAAAAAGATGATCTAGAACTAACTTTTTAACTGAGGTTCTGTCCAAATAAATCCCCATTCTAATTGTATTATTATAGCTCAAACTATTACTGAGTAACCTTTCTATTAATTTATTTCATAATATCACACATGCTGTAAAATCTAAATTAATGAGAAGAGGAAATTTCTTATGATTTTAATCCAACTGTACTTCTCTGTGGGTTGTGCATCCGTGAGAGGTTCAAATACATATATTATTAGGACTATATCTTTCTTTTTTCATTTTGAGTTTTGCTTTTTAATCCCCCTCTAAATGCAATGATTTCATATCTAGATAGGGCTTTGCTGAGAGAGGGTCACTTACTAATAATGATGCTCCTATATGATAACAATGGAGAAATCTTGTGAGTCTTAAAAATTTTGTTCTGGGGGCAACATTTTGTGAAATAACTTTTTTTTTTATTTCTGTATCCTTTTATTAATTTGTTGTTGTTCAGTTGTGTCTGACTCTCTGTGACCCTATGGAACGCAGGATGCTACATCTTGTTTCTGGTTGTGCTTATCCATAAGGTTTACTTGGCAAAAATACTGGAGTAGGTTGCCAGCTCCTACTTCAGTAGATCACAATTTGTCTGACCTCTCTGCTATGACCTTCCCATTTTGGGTGACCCTACATTGTATAGCTCACAGTTTTATTTAAGTAAAACCAGGCCTTTCACCACAACAAGGTAGCGATCCAGAAGGGGCACATTCAGTTAGTTCCATGTTGCTAAGCCTGAATTGCCTTTTCTCTTCCTGTTCTGTTCTATTTAGCTACAAAGACAGACCAAATAGAACTGGAAATGAAACTTAAATGGATATTTACCTCACTATAGGTGTTCTTCATTGTGTGAAAGCGTACAAGATTCTATGTTAAAGTGATCTATTGGTCTTTTTTCATTAAACTAAGAACAGTTAACAGTCTTGGGTTTGTTTACAAATACACTGCAGACTGCCCCATGATTTACAGCATCTGCCGAGAACAGCGAACGGCCGTTACATGCTCCATGTGAACAGAAAGAACGATGGTTTTAGTTTGCTTTCAGGAATGTCATCAACCATCAGTTAACCCCCAAGTACCATATTTGTGCGTTTCTAGGAGTCAGTTCCCTGCACAGATGAATTTGGGAAATGTTAACCCTCTTTCTTATCTGCTTTGTGAACACAGCTCTTGCTCTCAGTCTGCCTGGTGGACTTGACTAATTCTCATGTAAACAGAACGTCATTTATGGGTTTTTTTTCTGTAAAAAAAGCACTTCTTTCAAAAATGTAAAAAGTATTTCAACATGTTTTCAGGAGTACATTACAGTGGTGTGCTCCAAGTTGTGCTGAATTAACTGGCCCTATAAATCATGTAAGTGCCGTCCTGTAACCTCAGTGGCTAAAACTCATCCAATGTACATCTCAACAAAAAAGGTCATCGGAGGCGGTCTGTGTATACTCCCAGACAGGGTTAATTGATTTAAATCAAAACATCACATGATTCCAAATTAAGAGGGACCTCTAATCGTTCAGCTTTTATTACTTTTAATTAGTAGATATCCGTATAAACAACATTTCAGTGTATTTTTTAATAAAAAAAAAAAAAAAGAAAGTGAATCTTTCTTGATGGGAACACCTGGAAATGTCTGTTTTTCTCCTGATATTTTGACTGCAGATCTTCCCATCTTGCTTTCTCTGCAGCTGTGCAGTAATGATGCCTGTTTAACACTTTGCCAAATTTGGTGAGAGATGGGAGGGACTCTGGGGGTTCCCTGTGGTCCAGTGGTTAGGATTTGATGTTTTCTCCACTGTGATCTGGGTTCGATTCCAGTCAGGGGACCAAGACGTCACACCACCCTGAAGCTAAGCAGGGTTGGGTCTGGTCAGTGGTTGGATGGAGACAAAAGACAGAATTATTTTTAAGCCGTAATAACTGCAAAGTTGTTTAACATGTAAAGTGGTCTGTACTAAATAAGTCATGGGCTGTTTGTGGCTACTGTGATGCAAATGTGATTATTAGTACATGGATACTTGCTACACCGCAGATCAAAATCTAGAATCTCGGGGAATAAATGAATCTGTGTCAACATGTGCATTCAGTACATTAGAAATACTGAATGAATAGTTGGCACACACACTGTTCCCTTATTGAGCCCAGCCCAACAACACACAAAAATCCAGTTCGACCTGTGTGTTTTCTTGCAGTGTGTCTTAGTGTACTGAGAACAGAAAATGAAACTCAAATGCCAACTAACAAGCAAAACTTGTTGGTTTCTGTGCTTTGCAAAGCTGTTTTTTTATTGATTTAGCAGGATCACGTGGGATGTAGGAGCACTACAGGATTACGAGCTGTCCTGCAACACAAATTGTTGTGATACATTTATTTTGTGTCACCAAGTAGTGGCATCACATGTATATGCTACTAGTAACTTGCTCCTCCTAAATGACTGTATCATATGCTATGTTCAATTGTCTGTCATGTCTCTCTCTGTGGGCCCTGTCTCTCTGTGCGCCCTCTCTCTCTCTAGTTATTATGCATATATTTTCAGTATATAATCCATACCCTAGCTCCAAACTCCATTCTAAACTATACATATCAAGGTTACAAAGTCTTTCCTTGTAAATCATGTCTTTTTTTTTAAACGTTCCTTGGATATTTTTTTCCTCACACCTCAGTTGGCACTGTACCATATGAATTACCATGTATACTTTTTCCAGCATCATCATTAGTTGAGTGACAATGTCTTGGAAACTGATTTTCATCCGTCATTTACTTTTGTGATCTGCTTTTATTTCAGGTCTAACCTTAGAGAAGATTGCAACCTTCAGGAAAAAGGTGAAGTCTGAGCCTCGGTTTCTGCTGGCACAGAATGTGGCAACATGCACTGATCCATTGGAGGTGTGTTTGCAGAGGAAGACTGTGCAGGACAGCGTACATGTCTTCCAGCATACCATCCCTGCTGAGGGCAAACCAGTCACCAACCAGAAAAACTCAGGTATAGAAACTTCACCCAAGACTATCAAGGTCTCACACGCAGTATTTACATAGGGCCTCATTCTATTAACGGCCGTAGGAGATACGGGGCCGCAAGGACCGGCCGCAAGCTATTCTGCTATTCTATTCCCCTCCGGCCGGGGACTCCGGCAGGCTTGCGGCCGGCGCCTTGCTATCCCTTGCGGCCGCACGCACCGGAGGAAAGCCTTTGATCTTAAACGGCCGCAAGAGTTTCGGCCGCAAGAAAGCCCCGGTTGCTATTCAATTGCTACGGGAATCCTCTCTGCAAGGCTAAAACCGAGCCGCAGCTTACTTGCGGGATTAGCCTCCAAGTCCGTAAATGGGTAAAATAGACCTACGGGTTGTAAAGGGCTTACTTACAAGTCGTAGCATAGAAAAGCCATCCTGTACTTTTTTTAAAAGTGAAAGTGATGTTTGGTTTTAGAATTAATAGCTCAACATTCCCCTACTCTCAAATCCTTAAATAAATATATTTAACTTCATCTATCATGCAAGCCCGCACGCGCTTGAGTAAGGAGCTACGGGCTTGATCATTGAAGTCCGTGGGACTTGTATGGATTTTAAAATCAAAGTACAATTTGGCGATGTGCAAGCTTGAGAATGTTTTGCTATTAATCCTCATGGACACCCCCCCCCCCCTCCATCTCCGAACCCGTACGATTTTTTAACAAGGACGAGCCCGCGGGACTACGGGACGGAAAGTAATCCGTAAATAATATATCGGATTTGGGCTGATGTGCAAGCTTGAGAGGGGGTTGCTATTAATCCTCATGTCCCCCATTATGATGCCTAGCATTTACGGAGCTTTACAGTGCATTCTCGATTTTATATTTGCATTTACAGTTTTCGGACTTTGCGGCCGGAAAACAAGATTTACGGGCGCTGGGAAAAAGCTTCCGGCCGTTTGCATGATATGCGGCCGGCTGTAAGGGGATATCCTTGCGGCGCCGTCTATTTGAATTGCAAGGTAAAGGTAGCTCTACACGGGGCCGTAAGACGGCCGCAAGGAATCGCAGCTTTGCGGACGTTTTACGTCCGTTAATAGAATGAGGCCCATAGTGTGTGGCATGGGCGAAGCAAGCTGTTGCCTTTAACTTGCATATTGCCCGGTCATTTGGTAGTATTTTTTTTTTTACTCTTTATTAGCGTTTAAAATGTTCATGGATAAAAACTCACTTGTAAGGTCTTCTTTAAAATGTTATAAAGGCAGCTATTGTTTGTGTATCATAGTTCTACTCTTACTTGGAACCATTATTGGGGCAATCATAAAGTTGTCTTAATATTGGTCTCCATATTGTATAATATAGGCTGTTTTTCTCTGTTCCCACATATTTCTTTGTTGGCTTTTTTTTGTTCTCAAAACATATTTTCCAAAAGCAATGAAATTACTCCTAAATCTATGTTTGCATAACAGTATATTTGAAACACAGCAATATTTGTAAGGCACAAATTCGATTCCAAAGACTCACAAACTTCACAGTATTTATTATTTATTATTATTCGTAGTAGTAGTAATCCTAGTAATAGTACTTTTCATAATAATAATGTTATTCCAAACCACTTTCCATACAGGGATTTAGTTATAGGAAAATATTACTCTGAATTTAAAATCCCTGATCCAAGATGATTTGGGAGCAATAGATGTTACTTAAAAAAACACTTTTAAACCAGGCCCTACAAAATGAAACGTGAACAAACTTTCATGCACAGAAACATTTTGTGGCTACCATTCACTTTTTTAATTCTATTGTATATGTCCTGCCATGTGTGATGTCCTGGGTTCGCTTTTAGACATATCCTGATAGAATATAATGGCAGCTGGCCGGATGATTTAAGGGAATCGACCAAAGAGTCACAACCTTTATCGATTGCTTTGCCCTTTAGACATCTGTTTCCTTTGCATCCTTAAGGAAAAAGTCAGGTATTTTGCAACTGATTTTAGTACTATAGCGCATAATAATCAAATGGGAACAAGATTAGCCACTGATTACTCTGAAAAGGATGCTAAGCACACACAATATGTCTCATACATTTAAAAAATATATAAACCCATTTATATTTCTAAAATGTAAGAAATATATTATACTTGGGATTCTCAAAATGAAATATTGGCATTAAAGCTCCCCTGTATTACTATATATGACATATGTTTTCTTTACTCTCTACACTTGCAAACATGCAAAATGTTTTTGGAGTGTAATGAAAAATTATTCAGCCTCTTTATCATTACATCCTTATATGCAACAGTGATCTCTACCATTTTGATTTCTGTTAATCAATGTCCTGAGGTGAGAGGAGAATTTGCACAGGGGGAATACAATATTTATTACTTAGCAACCAGGTAGATTTTCTAGAGAATAAACAGGAGACATCAGTCAGTATTTTAGGGACCATCACAAAGAGGGTTCTGGGGTAGGACTGGTAGTCTCTACACAAGAAGAAGAAAGTCATAACCCACAGGACACATGATCAGTATTTTGGAAGTATTCAAAAAGCCCAATGAAATATTTGGACAACAGGTTTATTTTAGCTATCCTATTAGAGACTTGTATATTTTAGTGAAACTGTCTCATTTTAATTGTTTGCATTGTGCTCTGTCCTATAGGAAGGTGCTGGATATTCTCCTGTCTCAATGTCATGCGTCTTCCTTTTATGAAAAAGTTAAATATTGAAGAATTTGAATTCAGCCAGTCCTACTTATTTTTTTGGGACAAGGTATGTTCTGATTATTATTGGGTGGTGCAGAGATTTATGTGTATTTAGCAGCGCTTTATGAACTGATAGATATTTAAATTTTGTAGCAAGTTATACGTATTTGAAATATTTAGAAAACCCCTATGCAATTATCTCAATGTAACCAATTAGCATGGCATAACTTTTTGTAATTCAGTAGTTTAGTTAATTAAAATTGTAATTCAGACTTGCAAAATGTCTAGATACCTTCATCAGGATCCTGTAAGTTTATCTTGTAGAAAACCCTTGGTACTAATTACTGGATTTAGGAACAATCGTGGTTAAAAAAAGTAAAAAAAACCTGAGTGGTCACACACAATTCAATTTCAGGTTTTTATGTTCTATAATTTTAAAATAAGGAATAGGACTTTATTAAGGAGATGTAGAACACAGACAGAACAATCCTGCATAAAATGTACATTCATCTTAGCAAGGGATGTTATCACACTGCTACAAATGATACAAGCTGATAGAGTGATAGAAGCCAGTAAACAACAGTAGCAGGAGTTGTATGCTGTGGCCCAGTGGAGAAGCCACTCCACTATCTCTGCCATGAAAACCAAGTGGATCAGCATGACCATGGACATAAAGATGTTCTGATGTGTTACGGTCCATTAGGTCATGGAGAGTCGGAAACAACTGAAAGATACAAGAAAAAAAAATCCCAAAACAACCAAGAGGAAAATATTTTCTTTTAAAGTATTCTACTAGGTTGTCACACCACTGCTTCTCCTCTAAAATGCTTTATATGGGTTCTAGCAAGCTTTGGGGTGTCAGACTAGCTATGCCTTCCAGTAGGAGGATCACATTGAGGATCACAGGCTTGTTTCTCTACCTTTTATCTTTTTTTTTTTTTTCTTTGCCTACTGGTGTTTTGGTAAAAGTTTATTACATTTCTTAAACAAGCCGCTTGTTACCTTATTTTATAATTATATAACAATTAAAGTAGTCTTGCTACTTAGGAGATATTCAGGTTTTTATGGACATATGAGGAAAAATTTGACCACATAAATGATAGGCTGGCGATAGCGCAGAAGATCTGAGAAACTTCCTCAGATGACAGAATTATGCAACCCAGAATATGACCTGTAAATGCTGTAGCACAAAAAATGTGTATATTTAGTAGGCGTTCAACTGCCAATATATACAGAAAAACTTACGGGGGTGGACAGCATGTTTTAATACTAAGGAGCCAGGTAGGAAGCTTTTATATTAAGTACAACTGTATATATACACAGATGTGCAAACATATTACGATTTATATTTATAACCCTGCACACATGCATATATGTACCGTGACATCTTGTACATCAATGTTCCCAACTATGAGAATTCATGACCAGAGATAAGAGATCTTGCCAGGACTATCTTGAAAAATAGTTTTTTTTGCCTAAAACTGCACATTTCAAGGTTAATTATGTCTTACTAATTTATAATAGTAGCCTAGTGCAAATACCTTTTTGTAATAACGTTTTAATTTCTACAATAATTTGGAGGTCATTCATATATTAATCTTAACACTATACTTGAATTGAATGAGATAATATACACATTAATGCTCAACTAAAACATGATTTTGTCAATCATTTTTACGTTTGTTATAAGTTTGCATATATTTATTATTCTAATTATTTTCTGTAGGAAGTTAATATGCAGTAATATGAAAAAATATCAATATTAGAGAGAATCTCTTCCTCTGATTGCAGATTTTCAGTGCCTGGACAGGATCTGATTGTACATTTTGTCTTCATCCATACAGGTGGAACGTTGCTATTATTTTTTAAATGCTTTTATAGAAACTGCTCATGAGCCTATTGACGGGAGACTCGTGCAATTCCTGCTCTCAAATCCCAGCAATGATGGAGGCCAGTGGGATATGCTGGTTAATCTGATTGGTAAGAGACCAGAAGGGATTCGTGATTACATTGCTAAGAGTCGGACATTTAAAAATCGATCAATATTTAAAGATCTTTTCTATATAATCATTATAATTTGCCTTCACACCCAAAAAAATAAGTTTAAAGGGTCATATTTAGCAGCTTTAAAAGATTTCTTAAAATGAAATTTGCTTAAAACTTAGCCTCTTCATTATTTTTTCTCTCATCAGAATTATTAAAAGTATATAAAGGGGAACAAAAATCTGAAACCACTGTATTGCACAAAATAGACTTAATATGGTGTAAACTCTACCTATAGTTCTCCCACTTGGATTCCAGGTCCCAGAGTTTGTTTTACCCCTAGTCACTTGCCCTTTACAGTGAGAACCCCAAGAGAAGGCAATCATATCTCAGTTGTAGGTCATATCACAAGATTATTTTTCGTATGTCCATGGTTGATTGAGAACCTATAATGTGGCTATCACTGTAAGGGTGATCTGGAAAGGGGTGTATGAAACATTTTAAACCTTACTCTTTATGAGCCAGCTATATTGAAAGATAAAATAAATGTTTGTTTTACTGCACAAAGTCCTCTATTTTTAGATGTTTACTGACTCAGTCCAGTAAAATGCATTCTGTAATCTTATAAATAATTTATTACAAGGATGTGAGCTGTCTAATGTGCATCGTTCCCAGTATCAAGTGCAGTTTTTCAGGAGTTAAAAAATAATACAGCCTTTATCTTAACTATTTATTTAAATAAAAGGTAGCACCATTTTTTATTTATCTGGTGCTTCTAAGAAGAGGGAATCTTGAATGCAGAGGAGCATTTAGAGGTTTCAATATTACAGTCCTTGGTGTCTTTCAGTAGGGATCATTATGATCTCAGTCTTAAAGGTCCCTCCCAGTTGGGAAGTCAGCGAAGTCAAGCAGCTAAGACAATGGTGGGTGCTAAAAAGGAAATAATATTTACATATAATAGTTAATAATTTGAAAGCCATATCTATACTGTGTGCCTTTTAAAACATTTTGCCCATTTTCAAGTCTGGTTCTACAAAAGACTGAACAGTCAATTTGGGAATTCAGTTATCCTTTTTAAGTGTAAATTGGAATTAAATGCAGAGGAGAAAAACACATCCTAAACTTAATCTATAGGTAGTTTTTCTTGTATCAACTGTTCCAAGTTTGGAATCGTGTACGATCCCCTTCAAGCAGGTGTAGTCAGTAGGTGGACTTGGGTCTGAATCAGAACCTCTGTCCGTTTTTCTTCTAGATCTAAATTTATTTTTAAAATGTATCCTATATCTCACCTGAAACTTCTATTGCTATGCTATTAGTACTCTCTTACTAAGTGTCCTTCACTATGCAGACTTCCTTTTGCGTGCCCTTCTGAATGCAAATATATTCAAGTATTTGTATCCATAAAACATATAGATTCCAGACCATGCTTGACTTAATGCTTTGTGGTTAGGTTGGTCTTTTTGGGGGGCATTTTAGAGTGTGGTCATAATTTAATGGTATCTCTTGCAAGTGCATTCTATTGTAATTTTAAATAATTGAGGGCTGTGGTACGAAGTATATTTTTGTACGTTTGTATTTTATTTATCACCTTTTTTAATATTTTATTTTAGAAAAATATGGTGTGGTCCCTAAGAAATGCTTTGCTGAATCTCACACCTCCGAGGCCACCCGTCGTATGAATGACATCTTGAACCACAAGGTAAGATCCTAGTGTGTCCCCTGAAAAACTATTACTTTGATACTTTAATATACTCTCTATTATTCACGAAACAAAATCTCAATATGCCAGGGATCCCCTGGACCATTCTTATGTGACACAACGTTATCACATATATAGTTGTCAACAGTGCGGGGTGCGGGTTGTCAAAAGTTGTTGCTAACGCTGCGGCCCTTGCTGGCTAGGAGCGCCTTTGGCGCTCCTTGCCAACAACTGCGGACTTTAGGCTCGCAAATATGGACCCTCGCGAAGTGAGGGGCCGCATTTGCGGAGGTGGAGGCTCCCACCGCAAATACGAGCCGCGCCGCAGAAAAAAAAATATTACGACCTCGCAAAAATATTACTTTAGCGGCCGAAACCCGCGAAAGTGAAAACACTAAAACCACAAAAAAATACACACAACAAACACATAAAAAGCTATGTAACGGATTTTTCAAAAAAGCTGTACGAGGTCCAAGAACAAGTATGCAAAATTAGCCACAGCAACGTACTACACACATTATGCGCCATTTTACAACACTAACTTACACAATGCGGAAGTACACAGCTACCCTAACGGATGTTACTCGCGCTCGCAGCCTATTTACACTACACACTGCACACATTGCTGACACTTACACAGCAGCTCCACAGCACTGAAAACACACATTGTATGCTGCAGCAACATCAAAACAGATTGTCAGCTCTTCAACACAATGCTTCCTGCATATATTACTTCCAAATAGGTAAAGTATATTACTTTATTAATGTATTATTTATTTCATTACCATACACCAAACAGCATTAGTTCACTTACAATTACATTGCCGTCATTTTTTGACGGGGAATAGTCTAGTATACAATATTGGTCAGCTTGTGTACACTGTAAACTAGATAAATGTCAAAGCTTTACTTTATCTTGGTGTATGTGTATTTATAGTTGTGTGTATGTGTATATGTATATATATATATATATATATATATCTCCTGGTGCTTAACACCTAATGTAAGTTTATACAATTTTTAGATAGGAATAATTAAAACCGAGAAAAAATGCAGAGAAGTGATGTTAAAACCAGTGCTAGGATAGTGAATAGCTAATCCATAAACCTTTTCCTAACTATATCAAAATTAATATAGGAAAAATGCTATCTAAGCCAGATGAAAAACTAGCCAATAATTCATATATGTAATTATGCATTGTTAATTGATAGTACTCAAGTATTTCCTAAGAAAATCTAGAGTAAATTTCATATGCGTAAATTTGCTAATCCCAGGATTACCATATGGAAATGCAGCACAAAAAAACAATAAACAAAACTTTAAAACAAAAAACGCAAGGATCTTCTCCCATAAATATGCATTATAGCACTAAATGATCCTGCAACATTAATGGGCTGAAACAGCCTTAAATCCAAAATACTTGCAGTAATGCTGCTCAATCAGGAACCTCACTAATGTAGCAAATCATTAGTAAATCACAGCGCTCATCAGTGGGGTGTTCCTTGCAGTGAAACAAATGCTGACAGCCTTTTTTGCAGGATGTAGAACCTCTGCTATGCCCTTTTTAAGTTCAAAAGTGGAAGGAGGACATTCAACTCATGAAATACTAAATTTCTCAAGATTCTTGGTTGCCAGAGCTAAAATGAGGACTTTTCATGCAAACTGGCCAAATGGAAGTGTATGGTGCTTTATAATGATGACTATATTTATTTTGTATATTCATAAATTGCATATCCTGCAGTGCAGCTAATATTTGTTGTTTTTTATTGCAAAATTGTATTAATCTATATTATTTTACTACAATACCTTGGTAGATATTGGTAGAATTGAGCAGACTACAGGTTACATATATTTTACGGCATGGCACAATATTACAGTATTAATGTATTTTTTAAATACTGATGTCTGATAGCATCAATAATCCATGTGATAAGTATTTACTTGTCCAATAGGTCAATAATATTTTACCAAAATGAAGATACTTCAGGCTAATAAATCAGATAAATATGAATAAATGAAATGCCTTCTAAGTTTTTCTGCAAAGTTTTTGAAGAATTGACGAAAAAGAATAGAATATAACTTTTAACTGAACTTGTTTTTCTTTGAAAGATGAGGGAATATTGTTTAAGACTAAGAAACATGGTTTCAAGTGGGAGCAACAAGGAGGAAATCTCTGCAGCTTTGGACACCATGATTGAAGAGGTAATTTTTTTTTTTTTTTTACAACTAACAATCTAGGTTGTGTGTCATTTACATAGTTATACTGCACATTGTCAATCATATCACCATTGTAACAACTCTTTCTTAAGGTATTATTATTCCCAGATGTAGGAAGTAATATGAGGAAAGATGGCTTGAATCATATTAAATAGTTTGTAACAAAGCAAGTAACCTGTTATAATTAGTATAATTTCTGAAGTGATTTAATGTTGGTAAATCCTAAGATGCAAGAATATTTGAACGTTGTATATAATATAGCCTATACAGGATGCTGATGAGTCCAGCTCTAGAAGTAATGAATATGGCACATGCATTAACCAGAGCAACCACCAGAGAGCAGGGCAGGAGAGGAGATCTGATGAAGCAAAAGTCCTGTCTGACTGATTTTTGTTTTGTTTTGTTTTTCCCTTTGTTTTTTCCTAGTTTCTAAGCTGCATTTTGGAATTGCATTAAATTGATCACTGCCCATGAATTTATCAATGAGCATTCTAAAATTGATTCATCGCTTTCTTAGAGAACGTTTTGTAATGGGACTTCATTAGTTTAGGTTAAAAGTGCTTAATATATCGACCGCTCCTACTGCCCATATCTCCCAAGAGGTTGGAAGATCAGCACATAAAGATGGATTGGTCACTTTGTTGTCGAAATTGTTAGAAAATGGGGTAGTCAAATCTACACAATGACTCCCTACAGTACTAAAAGATATTAAATGAATATGAAACAATATTCTAGAATGCATTTAAAAGAGCAGATATTTAACAATACAAAAGACTGTTTTACATAAAAAAAAATGTGCAAGTAATTGAATATTGAAGAACCACTGAAGTGCTCATTCAAAATTGTTTCATTTGTTTATAAGGTAACTTGTTATTTACCCATTAATACCAGTATTTGAAGAAAAAAAATCAATGTTGCTTACATTTGAAATGTTCAGTTTCAGGCTTACATAGATATGCTTTTCTTCATGGGGAGGAGATTATTCTGATAAGATTGTCCTTCTAAGAGTTTTTATCTGAATCCTTCCATGCTATGATCACTGCAAACAAAGCTATACCAGTCATAAAGAAACTTAAAAGAGCCTCCTGGACAGATCCTCCCTATCTCCTGGACACCTACTAATAGAGCATAGATAGAACCAGCCTTAGAACTCTAAAGTTCATATAATTTAAGTTTTAAAAGATCTGTTGAATTTAAAGGGCAATTGTAATACCTTTTTAAAAGTAGAACTGATATGTTTGATGAGCATAGGCTATTAAAAACAGTATGCAGTTTAAAATAAATAGAAGGTAATATATGTCTCACTTTTTAAATTGTCTGTTTTCTTCTCAAGCAGAGCTGCTTATCTCCACCTCCCTGTGCCTTGTCAGGGAGCGTGGCCAGCTCTGCCTGGGGGCTGGACGATCATGAAGTTTGGAAGCAGGCTGGGCTATGTGACATCATTAGCTCCACCCTGTCTACACAGAGGTAACAGCTGTATTGTAACCTATTTGCAGCTTCACCCAGTGACCGAGCATGTGTCCTCATATCCCTGCCCTCTTTTACTGAGCATGCTCCATCTGAACCAGAATATGACTGGTCAAACTATTTTATTTGAATTTTTTTTCTAGTCCAGCTTTCAGGCGAAGCTGGACACACCCTTGATAGGCACAAGTAGACAGAGACAAGCCACACTGCTTGAGGGGAAAATTGACATATTAAAAAGTAGGAAAAATATAAACTGCATACTGTTTTAATAGCCTAGACCCAACAAGTAAACAATATAAAAAAATAGTGTTACCGCTATAGTTACCCATTAATCCTTCTGCCGACTACATTTACAACCATTGCCAGACCTCCTCCTGACAGACTCTAATTTGTGTGTTGCACCAATAGAGTTATGGAGCTCTATGGAGAAATACCGTATATACTAGAGTATAAGCCGACCCGAGTATAAGCCGAGGCACCTATTTTACCACAAAATACTGGGAAAAATGAGTGACTCGAGTATAAGCTGAGCGTGGGAAATGTGCTGCCTCTTGTGCCCTCTGTGTCCCCCTCTTGTGTGCCCTTTTCTTGTGCCGCCCCTCTCTCTCCCCTGTATCTCTTCTCCCCTCTCCCTCCCCTGTGTCTCGGCACCCGGTATATGCTCATAACGTGACGTCACATGCGCGCCACGTCATTAGCATTGGCCGGGTCAAGACGCCGGAAGGAGCAGAGGCCGTAGCAGAAGCTTTAGATGCGGGAAAGGGAGAGAGGGAGGTATTTAGAGGGGAGTTTAGAATGAGGAAGGGGGGGAGTTTAGAATGAGAAAGGGGGGGAGTTTAGAATGAGGAAGGGGGGAGTTTAGAATGAGGAAGGGGGGGAGTTTAGAATGAGGAAGGGGGGGAGTTTAGAATGAGGAGGGGGGGTTTAGAATGAGGAGGGGGAGGGAAAGAGAGACGGGGGGGTTAGAGAGACGGGGGGAGGGTTAGAGAGACGGGGGGAGGGTTAGAGAGACGGGGGGGGGGTTAGAGCGACACGGGGGGGGGGGGTTAGAGCGACACGGGGGGAGAGTAACTCGTGTATAAGCTGAGGGGGCCCTTTTTAGCCTTAAAAAAAGGGCTGAAAAACTCAGCTTATACTTGAGTATATACGGTAACTATTTCTAGACTGACTGTCTTCGGCGAACAGAGCTTTTGGCACATATATTTTTCTATGAAAAAAAAACAAACTACAGCACTGTGTAAAACTAGCTCTGATGTGGTTTTATTTTATTTTTTAAAGAAGCTGTTGTGCAGTTTATTTTGTTGATTTAAATATGAATTGCTTGTATTTTGTTACTAATAGTAGTTCAACTCATTGCTCCCTAGAAATTGAAATATTCAGTTTCAGACTTACATTATTGCAGATTATTAAAACGATAGTGTAAAGTACAGTGTGCTGAAGTGTTGTCAACATCCTCAAAACATTCAAAAAGATAAGTTACTATCTAGAGCAATTAGCAATATGTTGTTTGCACAGTGACGATAACTTTCTTCTCCTGACACACGTTTATCTTACTGAATGTTTGCAGATTCCTTATCTACTGTGTTTATGGTTAAATCAGATATTTAATTATCTATCAAGGGTGTAAATTCTTTAATAGATATCATCCTACCTCTGGACTTTAGCTCTGGCTCCTTTTTTCTAGTTGTAAGTATAGACATAGCTGAAATCAGTTTAATTCTTATCTCAGGATTGTGAAAGTAATTGTATTTTGGCCTGTGTATTTTTGCTGGTGTTGGGGTACTAAGGGTTGGTGTGAAAGACGTTTGGTGTGCATAAACAGAATTAGCTGTGTCCCGGTGCTGCACCTCCTTGACTTCTAATCTACTGATTTAGAGTAATCTGTTATCTATCTGGCATGACAATGTTATTACCCTACATGACTACATCATTGAAGGACAACATCCTGGCCTGGGACCTCATGTGGCAAACATTTGTTTCTTGGGATTGGGTGAACATGTTTCTGTTGTGCAGACTGTTTTGCCCCCCTTTTAACTGGCATAAATACTCTCTTCCAACTTTCACTTACTCTATACTAAATTGTTACCTGTTAGTGATTGTTTTTGCTATGTATCTAAGCACAGGATTAAATATAATGTTCATCATTGTTGGAGATTTTGAGAGCAACCCTTTAAGTGAAATAGCTTGCCCAACACTGAGAACCCTTGCTTATTTTTCCATGCAGGAGATCATGTTCCTCCAAAACACCACTCCCAATATTGTCCCTACACATATGTATAATTTAATTCAATTTATGTGTGGTACAGGAATTTGACTACAAAACTGGAATATACCAATCTAGTCTAGGCTGTAAACTTAATTCACATACTGTGTTCTAGTAATCGCAAGGTGTGATTTTTTTTTTTCCCTCCACATTATGTTTAAATGCCAGTTTATACATGTATACTACTCAACACCTACATTTTGTTTTCATACACTGTAGTGATACAGGACTAAATTTCCCACAATTCTAAGTGTCAATTGTTTGTTTACTAAAAAAATCAGGCTAAATACACATGTATAAGAGTAATCAACATGTTGGGGGCTTAGAGCATGTTAAGGTCATTAGCTTACAATGTGTTAAGTTTATTAGCTGCACGTGTAAAATCAAAACCTAAAAGGTAATAGCCAAAATATTGTTGATGCATATTTATAAGGCTAACGACTGTTGGGATATATAGCATACGCAGCACATACGAGAAACTTGAATTTGCAAAAATTCATATATTTGATGTCTGCTTTCTTTTTAAGAATATGTACTCATACATACACAGCAGATACACAGCTTAAATATTTTATGAAAAGCAAATAGATTATCTAAATTGCATGTAGGACGAATGGCTTACTCATCCACATTAAGGGAAGTAACCAAATAGCCAACCTTGCTATGGGAGTTATGTTATTTAAAAGGAAAAAATCTACCATCAAATAATATGTACATTGTACTACTAATATACTAATTATTGGCACAGGTGATACAATACTGTAATTGTCCATTGTAAGAATTATATTATATTGTAGAGTAAAAAATAGTAATTGTGCTTTAAAATGATGGCAAAATAGCAAAAAAAAAAAAAAAATATTAGAGCAACACTTTTTTATGTATTTGTTCCATCTTCATGCACACAGGGAAAAATTTATAGTAACTGAGGTTGAAAAATACTTTTTAGTCCGTCAAGTTCAACCTTTTTAGATTTCCTCTGATCCTTGTAATATGTGTATAAGTGTTAACTGATCCAGAAGAAGGCAAACAGAAAAAAGCCCCATTGAAACATTGCCATTTACAACAACCCGTTGCTCCCTGTCTTTTAGCCAGCTCTTAATCCATGAGCAGATATTTACTGCAAGATGAAGAGAATAATAATAATAATAATTATATATGGTTTCATAAATACAGCTGTTATGGCTCCTTCTTTTCACTCAAGCATTTATAGTTGGGTGTAAAGAGAACAAAATAAAAGGTAAACAAGATCTGTATAAAAACGACATTGCTTTACAGTCTAGTCATTTGGCAAACATGCTGAAGAAGGTAACGCATTAATCAAAATCTCTAAATCTCACAGCGGACATGTCCAACTGCAGTTTGAGGGGTGCATGCAGCCTTCTCCCTTCTTATATGTGCCCCCTTCCTGCCTCTCGTTTCAATTGAGTAAGGCTCAAAGTCTCCTAGATTGTGGCCTGTAACCTTTGCTTTTTGCTAAATTCAGGCTTTTTAATCATTCTGCTGCCTGCTTATGTACCACCTGCTGCAAAGAAACCACAAAGAACCTCCATGCACACATTATATCCTCTTATTCTTTACATACCTCCATGTGCCTTGAAATTCTTCATCAGTGCTTAAGACCCCCACACCTGAATACCAAACGGTGTCTTTTAGTTTACCATTGTGCATGTTATTCTTTGCTCATCCGTTTTATCTTTCCTCTCGAAATCAAAATCCCTTTAAAATAGGAATGTGTAAAGTGGATATACACTTGATGGAGAATCAAGTAGAGAGATTTGTATGTACCTTCAATTTTGAGGTAGGCTGAAGCAGTCAAGGAATGAGTGAGTGAGAGGGGACTGTATTATTTCTTAAAATGTATTTGATCATATGTATTAAAACATAATAATGGTGCTTTATTTAAATATGCTGTAGAACAGACACATTTGACCAGTGTTACCAATCATAGCTGATGCTCTTAAACTGGAAAGCGTATTTGTTCATATATATATATATATATATATATATATATATATATATATATATATATATATATATATATATATATATATATATATATATATATGTGTGTGACGCGCCATGTGCTCATTGCTGTAGACATGTGTTTGTTTTAGTCTGGATGTTTTTCATGGGTCCTCCCTTGATACCAATCTGTTGGCTTTGGGTCTGGAACATTGTGGATTGATTGAGCACAACCACATTCATGCCACTTTACCCTTGCCACTCCAACCTGTCATTCTCTGCCCATGTGCCCTTGTTAGCACAATATTTATTGTCGGTAAACTTAGAGCTGCAGCATCCTGTTCTGTCGAGCTTCAAACGGGTCACTGCCATGCAGCATTGTCTAGATTTACATTCTCCACTTTGTTTATAAAACTCTTAGGGCATTAACTTCCCCTCGAGACCTCTGTTATCCCATCAAGGGAATTTCACACGACATTTGTAAATATGGAATAATCAAGAAGGCTTTGCAGCTGAGCATGTTTAGATAAATGTGTATGGTGCTGGTACTATACATTAATAATGAGCAATTTTGACAAAATAACCCAGGAAGTTCTTTAATTTAAAGGTACAATGTAATAGACATTCAAAGTAGGTGCAGAAACCTGAAACCACTCTCCCAAATCTTCTTATCCACTATTTGTTCGGTTTTAAAGCAGAGCTGCACACCCCCAAAGGTAAACTGCAACAAATTATCATACACTAGGAGGGAGGCAGATAAAACAGGCAGAGACACTGCAAAGAGAGTATTCTAGAGGCAAGCAAATGAACAAAAAAAGACCGTAAAATATTTAAAACAGGCAAATATGGCTTTGTTTTTACTACCATTACTCTTCATTCACTTTGAAAAACCCTTCTATAGGGGTTAATGGGGTACCTGTCTAATAGTAAATTCAAACATTTTTCTCTGCATTGTGTTCTGGAACATCATAAAGTACACTGTAGCATTCATATTGTTTCATATTTTATCATCTATATGCTATTTTAACACAAGTTTTTTTTTTTTTTTTATACGCATTTAATTTTTATGTTCCCTTTGAACCTTTAAAATATATTGCCTAATGTAAGCAATGTTTTACCTTTTGATAATCCAGTTTATTTCCGTGTGTATCGAGATTTCACGATTCACAAACTACTTTTGTTGTAGTTACAGTGGTATTTTAAATCTGCATATATCACATTTATAGTATTCTCTTTTAATTGACTTGATGTGCAAAATATTTCAAATAGCTATAGCCTTTGTATTTTTACTATTGGATATGTTGAGTTTTTACCAAAGTATACTGATCCTTTAACAACCACAGACTCCATTTCTATTAACAGGTATACAGAGTGGTCAGTATTTGCTTGGGGAGCCCCCCAGATAAATTCACCTGGGAGTTCCGGGACAAGGAGAAAACCTTTCACAAGATCGGACCTATTACTCCCCAGGAATTTTACAGGGAACATGTTAAACCGATCTTCAATGTAGAAGATAAGGTAGGTGCAATGATAATCCAGGACACTAATTCTTAACTCCATTCATCAAGATCAAGTAACAGGTGAGGGTTTAAGGATTTCATTGTCTCTGTACGAGTAGATAAATGGATAGTCTTTGCCTAAAATCTGCTGTGTGTTTCCGTAATGCGGATCATACATCCCCTTCAACACTTCAATCTGTACGTTTCAAATGTGTGGATAGAAAGAGTCGTAGAAAGTATCATGTTTTATCTGTAAATCTAGATAAATTTGTTTTTTTTTTGTTTTAATAACTTTTATTCAGAATATATACATACATACATGCAGAGCCAAATGGCCATGTACACATGTAGGGACTTGGGTTAACCCTTTGATGCCTTTGCTCAGGTTAGAGGGGGATGCCTCTTACCCATAAGGGTTTACAAGTACAGGTTGGGCACCGATAATCCGGCATTCTCCGTTCTGGGGCTTTGCCAGTAAATCGATTTTGGCAGACCAGTGGTGGTCCGGCAACTCCGGTTAATCTGGTAAAGCCACCTAATCCCTCACTACCACCCTTAACCCTGTGTGCTCTTGCAGCAACACCAGGGCAAGAGATGAGGCTGTGAGGGAATGCTCTGGGCTTTGATCCGGGCACGGACTGACAGTAGATTTGGTCAGTTCAGTGCGGGAGGGACGCTGCCGGATTATAGAAGTCTCTCAATTATACGTTCCTAGAAAATCGGTGCCCTACCTGTATAGGTTAATATTATTAATCCTAATCATAATGAATAAGCACCAATGTATTCGGGACAGTGCTGGTTCTGCCAGACAAGGGA